>CM029471.1:50369801-52769801 GCA_017140325.1 Eucalyptus leucophloia subsp. euroa
CAAGTGTGAGATTGGATTTGTGATTTTTCTGTGCGATTGTAAGTCATATTTTGAGTATGAAATCGGATTATCAATCATACATACGTTATGATATTAGGGAATAGTCTCTAATTTAAAAAGCTTTTCGGGAAAACTTTGGATAAGATGCATCATTCGAAGATTTGAATTTAATCACAGTATTAATGAATTAAGTAAGGAAATACCAAATTAAATTTGGATAACATCTTCACCTATTTCGTAATATCGTTCCTGAATTTGGACTCATCGGATGATGGAACCAGCGATGGCTCGTGGAGGATGATTCACGGTCGATGTGCCTGGCGGTGGGTCAACGAGGTGCCCGTGGGTCGTTAGCGTGTAGCGGTGAGGCTAGGAGGAGAGGAGGTGCCAGACAACGTCGGAATTGATTTGGGACAGGCGAGGACCACCAATTACTCGTTAGTCGCTCGCCTAGAAACCTGCAGAAACTGACATCGAGAATTTAAGGAACAACGAGGTGGCCGTGCTGGTAACGTCAAGCCGTCGAAGGTGCCGCAGGGACGGCAGCTTGAATTGGTGGCAGCTGAAGTCAACTTTTGGCTTTTCCTCCCTAAGCTCGGGCTACCCACTAGCGTGCTGCCAAATTCCAGCCCTTGACGTCCCAAATAATCCCCTTGGTCTTTCACTTGATTTTCTTTGCTTTCTTTGACAAAGAAAAGAAAACAATTCCTGTGATGACTTAGACCCGAGGCAATACGGAGGGACGGATTAAGATCACCTCGGCAGTACGTGGGCGAGGCTTAGAGCATTTGTCCTATCTTACATCGGTTAGGAGGAAGTCCTGAGAGCCTTTATAAGACTTGGATTCCTTAAAATGTGTTATGCATTTTAAAATCGTGAGAGAAAGGGATAGCAGTTCGTCCGTGTCAGGGCGGGTGATCTAAAGCAAACAATATCACATAATGGGGTCTGGGTTCTTACAATTCCAACTCCACTGGATACTCCTCCAGTCACATGTTCACCGTGCCAAAATTCTTCTTTTTATGTGTTCTTGCACGAGTCCAATAGGGATTGACAAGCGCATGAGTTCCTTAGACGGCAGATTGTCACAGGGACTTGCAACGAGAGACAGCGAATTTGTCTAGTTATCTTGCGTATGCTTCGCGTTGGGGTGTAAGAAGCTTGACCGCGAGGTGGCCGAGATCTGGGACGATCAGAAGGGTCCAGGACAGCAAGATCCGCCGACGGCTGCGTGCAATGGGACTGAGCGCGGTGAAGACTGGTCTGGGTTACTGCACGACGACGCTGAGCTGCTTCCTCGGGAAACGCCAAAAACTTGAAAGAAAAATCGTCGCCGCCGGGAAGAGCGCTAGCAGATCTCAGTGGCGGTGTGGGAAAGAGGCTGCAAGCACGAGGGCGCAAAGAAAGTGCTCGACACCAGCACCAGTCGTTGTAAAGGAAACACTCGCCCAAGGAAAATGATCCTTCTTTGCCTCCCTTTTCACCTTTTTGGGACTCTCTCGTCTGTTTTTCTTCTGTTGTGAAAGTGCGTTCTCTACCTCGAGGGTATGGAATTGACCGAGAGGAGGAAAAAAAACAGAGAGCCCCCCACTTGTGTGGCCGTATGTATCAATATGCGTGGCCCCCAAAAAAAATGAAATAGAACTCCCCAGACTGATGAAAAGAGAAGCCCCCTCTCGTGTGGCCATATATTCAATGTGTGGCCTCCCTCTTAACCTATTTATAGATGAGTGGACTAAGGTTTTAGATCAACATCCATGAGGATTTTTCCTGAACGCAATATTTCTTTTTACTTTCCACATCTCTTCTAGATTTTCTTTGCTAAAATGAATATTCTCCACTAATTTAATCACATATTGCCAAAGATTCAAAATTGAAATAGGATTTTTCTCAAATTTCAAATCTTGCAAAGATGAGCTCATACTATCTTCTCGGGATACGGGCTTGGGCTAATTTGCTCTCTTTGGAGGCTTAGTCCAACTTGTTAAATTAAAACTCTGAACCATCAAGTCAAACCCATCTGTCATCGGTCAAATGTAAATGCAATAATAATAAATAAATACATCTAAAATTATATGCTAATGCAATTAATTAATTTTTTAGGGCTTAAAAATTAACCCATAATTTTCTATGAATAAATTATAGGTCACCAAAATTTTTAGGTGTCAATAACTTGAAAAATTGTGAATTTTAGGGTGGTTACCTAAGTTTTTAGTGTGATATGACCCTCACCAGGCTCAAGCTTAGGTGTCCAAATCCAAGTGGCATCGGCCCTCACCTAAGGTTGGCGAGAATCGCCCACGTTAGGCGAGGCCTTGCCAACCTTGGATAAGCGCTAGCCAAGCTCGAGTGAGGGCAACACTAGTGCTCTCTCGAGGTTAGGGAGGCCCGCCAATTCTAGATGAGCCTCGCCAACCCTAGGCGAAGGCCAATGTGGCCTCACTTGGGCTTGCAAGATCTGGCTCTAGGCAAGTGATGGTCGAGTAGGCATCACCGCACCCTCAACCGAGCCTAGCTAGGGTGGTTGGCCCTTATGACAATGGCCATAGCTAGGGTCGTTGGCCCTTCTGACAATGGCCAATGGAAGCGCCATCGGCCTGCCATTCTCTCTTTTTTCTTTTAGTTTGGTTTCTTCAATAACATTTTAGGTTTTTTTTTTAGTTTTTTAATCTAATTTAAGTAAAGATTTAAATAAAAATAACAAAAATGTCACATCTGTATTTTTGTTAGTTGTACTTTATAAGTGTTAAGGCTCAATAATTTAGTTTTTAAAAAGATACACAAGAAATAGGTTTTTTTTTTTTTTTGAACAGACAAGAAATAGGTTTGACCGTGGACCTAAATTCAACTATAAATGCATCTGCTTTTTTTACATGTAAGTGCATCTGCTTAAGCTCGACTAAAAGAGCTCATTTCTCTCAAGATTTTCCCAATACGCCGATCCCCAGAGCCACCCATCATGGAGGAGCAGGCGGTGGTTCTGTATTCTGCACCGGCCATCGGCCACCTGACCCCCATGGTGGAGCTGGGCAAGCTTCTCCTCGCCCGCCAACCTTCGCTCTCCATCCACGTCCTCCTCCCCAGCCAAGCCTACGAAGGCGGATCCGTCTCCTCCTACATCTTCGCCGTCTCCGCCGCCCACCCTTCCATCACCTTCCACCACCTGCCCCCCACCTCCCTCCCTCCCGACTACTCCACCACCTCCCCGCACCTCGAGACCCTCGCCCTCGAGCTCCTCCGCCTCAACAACCCCAACGTCCACCGCGCCCTCGTCTCCATCTCCGAGACTCACCGCGTCGGGGCCCTCGTCATCGACTTCTTCTGCACCAACGCCCTGTCGGTCGCGCGCGGCCTCGGCATCCCCTGCTACTACTTCTTCAGCTCGTCGGGATGCGGCTTGACCGCCTTCCTCGGCTTGCCCGTCCTCCACAGGACCACCACCAAAAGCTTGAAGGACCTCGACACCGACACCGTCCTCCGCTTCCCCGGCGGGCCGCCGTTGCTGCTTTCCGACACGGGTGGACTGGCGCAAGACCGCAACGACCGGGCCTACGAGCTCTTGCTGGAGAGCGCGACGAACATGCTGATGGCGTCCGGGATTATAGTGAACACGTTGGAGAAGCTCGAGAAGGAAGCCGGAAAGCCATCCGGGACGGCAAATGCGTGCCCGACGGGCCGACCCCTCCGCTTTACTGCATCGGGCCCCTGGTCTCGAGCGGGGATGGCGGAAAGGCCGGGAGTGGCGGCGGCCCAGGTAACGACAAGCCGGAGTGCTTGACATGGTTGGACTCGCAGCCGAGAGGAAGCGTCGTGTTCCTGAGCTTCGGGAGCATGGGGTGTTCTCCGCCGAGCAGCTGAAGGAGATAGCGACGGGGCTCGAGAGGAGCGGCCACCGGTTCCTATGGGTGGTCCGGAGCCCGGTCACCGGCAAGGGCCACAAGGCCGTCTCCACGGCGGAGCCGGACCTGGGCGCGCTGCTCCCGGAGGGGTTTCTAGAGCGGACCGCGGGGAGGGGGTTCGTCGTGAAGTCGTGGCCCCGCAGGTGGCAGTGCTGAACCACGGCCCGACGGGCGGTTTCGTGGCCCACTGCGGGTGGAACTCGGTGCTCGAGGCCGTGTGCGCGGGGGTGCCGATGATCGCGTTGCCGCTCTACGCGGAGCAGCGGCAGAACCGGGTGTTCATGGTGAAGGCGATGAGGGTCGCGCTGCCGATGGAGGAGGCAGCGGGGGAGGAGCGGTCGGTGAGCGCGGCGGAGGTGGAGCGGCGGGTCCGAGGACTGATGAGGCCCGAGGGCGAGGCCATCAGGGAGCGGCTGCAGCATCTCAAGAAAGAAACGCAGGCAGCACTGAGTCCTGGCGGGTCGGCTCAAGTCGCGTTGGCTGACTTAGTACAGTCATGGAGCATCGCTTGAGCTTTTGCCTTTTTCCATCGTCTGTTTTTTTTTTTTTTTTTTTTTTTGGTCTTTTTCTCTTCTTTTTGTGGTTTAAAAAAAAAAAAAACTCTGCAAGTGGTCAAAGGCTGAGCTGCAATAGGCCGGGGATAATATCTATGGAGGGGAAACCCTAGAAAAAATTCTAGTAACTAGACAAATAATAATGGGATTTGATTACCCCGGGCTTACATATTGAGCTCGCCCAACTTAGGCGAGGCCGACCTCGCGCCGACTGATGAGGCCGAGCCTCGCCGGATCTGGGCAAGCTCAAGCTTGCCTAGCCAAGGCAAGGCTGCTAGCCAAAAGGAAGAAAAAATAAAAAATAAAATATCAAAAATAAAAAATAAAATATCAAAAAAATTTAAAGAAAACAAAAAAAATATTATACAATTTTACCAAATGTGTTTATGTTCTTTTTCTATTTCAGGAACAGAAATTTTGTGTAGATACCAAATGCATTCTTCTGTTCAAAAATTGTTCTCCGGAACAAAAATAGTTTTTTCTACTTCTGCTCCCTAAAACAATTTTTGAAAATAAATGTTATCAAACACACCATAAATGACCACAATCATTTGAATATGATAATTTATATTCAATGCTCATTTCAATATAATAACTTTTTTTTTCAATCATTCAAGTATTATATAATTTTCAATCGATCACCTAACTACCATAATTATTTTAAAATGTTCACAATAAGTGACATACTATGTTAGATTTTCAGCATTTGGGTGAACATTTTTAAAGTTCTTACACTTAAATGACTAATTAAAAGTTATGGCACTCGGGTGAAATGTTCTTTAGAAGTTATGACACTTAGTGATAAAAAAAGGTTATGGTGCTCAAGTGAGGATACGAAAGTTATAGCACTTGTAATGTCCTTATTCCGATGTTTGTATTACCCAAGCAATAGTTTTAATTAGCCATGATTAAAATGAGTATTGCAATTGACTGAAATAAACGAGACATCCAAACTTAGCAGGACATTAGAAAATTGTTAACTTGATGGTAGGTGATGTACTTCAACCAAAAACTTCCTTATGGATTTTATCAAGCTTTCTGGTAACCCCCATCTTGCCCTTGCCCGCGGTGCTCAGCAAACTTCTGACAACACCTTTGGCATGACCAGGCGCTTGCCCAATCATCGTGAACTCCTTGGGATTAGAGGGCACATGACTTCGACACCTTGTTCAAAAGATATCCTCTTGCAGAGTTGAAGTCGCGGACCAATGAGTAAGCATATTTGGGCGCGTTTGGTTGTGTTTGTTTAAAAATTGTTCCGGGGGAACGAAATAGAAAAAAGTATTTCTGTTCCGGGAACAATTTTTGAACAAAAATACGCGTTTGGTAAACTTGTTCGAATAAAAAATAAACAGAAACATGTTTGGTAAATTTGGATAATTTTTTTATTTCTTTTATTTTTTTCTATTTTTTTCTTTTTTTTTTTTTTTTTCTTTTTCATTTTTTTTTTTCTTCTTTTGGCCGGTCGCCGGCCAAGGCCTTGGCCGGCGACGCCGGCGAGGGCCGAGCTCGCCAATGGGGCCGCGGGCGGGCGCGGCGCGGGCGGCCACCGCTGGCGAGGCCGAGGCTCGCGCCCGGCCGGGCGAGCTCGGCCTCGCCGGCTGGGCGAGCTCGAGGCCGGATCTGGCGAGATCGAGCTCGCCCGGGCGCGCGAGGTCGGCCTCGCCATGGCCGGGCGAGCTTGAGCTCGCCCGGCCATGGCGAGGCCGACCCTCGCCCGGCCTACTGGCCGAGCCTCGGCCTCGCCGGGGACGGCGAGCGTCGGCCTCGCCGGGGCCGGCGAGCCTCGCCGTGGCTGGGCGAGGCCGCCGGCCCTCGTCGGCCGGTCGCCGGCCGTGGCCGAGGCCGGCGACGGGCCTCGGCCGTGAAAGAAGAACAAGAAAATAAAAGAAAAAAGAAAAAAAAAAGTGTTTCGATTTGTGTTCCGGAAAACAAAAACAAGTTTTTTTGTTTTCTTGTTTCGTTTTTTTTTGTTCCTGGGAACAAAAGAATAAAAAAGGAACAGAAACGCACACAAACGCGTTTACTTCCTTTTTTGTTCCCGGAACAAAAAACAGAAATTTTTGTTCCTGGGAACGAAACAAGGTGCAACCATGCAGGCCCTTTGTCACCAAGAAATGTATTTCTCTAGAAAGTTATAGGGTAGATTGTGGCATTATTGCTCTAATTCATGAGAGCTTCCCATTAACACCAAAGTTAGACAATTTGATGCTCTCTGGAAAGAGGTAAGAGCGCTTGAAAAAGGAAACCTAGGAATTAAAATTTTGGAAAACCATCCTGGTCCACAGGGCCATCCAGTCCGTCCCGTCATCGGATTGCAACACCGTATCAGCAGCAAATGCACTATCTTATGTAAATCTCTTAATTTGAAAGGATATTCAAATTATCTATTAATCTAGAAATTACATAAGTCTTGAGAAATTCCAAGAAATCATGTTGTGGAATTGTGAGAATGGGATAAAATTTTTAAATGATTGATATCGAAATTTGGGTAGTAGAAAACAATTTTAATTGTAACTTCTGAACGTTTTGGTGCCATGTTTAAAGTACTTGCAATATTAGATTAAAAAAAACATATTTATTCAGCAAAGCAAGTATCTTTACAGCCTTAATTGTGTTTTGGGCCAATAGGGTTTTTGGGCCCATGGACCCAAAATTGGCCCCAGAGGACATTTTCAAAATTTTTCACCGGATGGGTTTTAGGCCATAGTGATTTAATGCGGTGAATAGTTTTAAGATTTGAATAGTAGTTTTTAAGATAATTTATCTCTTCAATGTAAAAATTGCATTACATGATTTATGGGAAAATTCTGTCATTTTCAAGAATGTTACATGATGATTTGTTCCAAGTTGTACCGCTTGGTAAAAAGAATTGAGTTAGTAGACACTTAAATGCCAAGTTGAACAAACCAAATGCACACATCATGTTCCGATTTTCTTGATGTGAATTCATGGCCCCAAAGTGTTCATAAAGAAAGTTCAAGCATGTCAGACAGAGAGAGGAGCCCTTTATTGGGTGCTCCAATACCAATCCAATGCACCTTAATCTTGATCACATGGATCTCATCCAAAACGTACCAAAACCTAAGTCCAGACCAAGATATAGTAAGCTAGGAGGCAGTGTGCCAATCCTCGTCGAAAGCTAGAACAAGTGTCATGAGTCGAATCATACTGCAGAAGGGTGAACAAGTGTTGAATAATTTGCTCATGACCAAGTTTCATGCATTTGGCATACTTAAGCTTCCAAGGAGAAAGCAACAAGCCACTTCAAAGAGCAGAATACTCACCCTACATTCATGAGGGCAACATCAGGGCTCGCTTAGGGCTAACGAGGCTCACCAGATTTGGGTGAGCCTCGCCAACCCTAGGCGAGGGCCAACAAGGCCTCGCCCAAGCCCACAAGGCCTTGCCCTAGGCGAGCGATGATCGAGCAAGCATCATCCAAATTTAGGTGCCTTCACCCGAGCCTAGCTAGGGTTCCAACCTTTCCAATGATGGCCAAATGGAAATGCCACGGCCGGCATTCTCTTTATTTTTTTTCTTTTAGTTTTATTTCTTTAATAAAGTTTTACTTTTTTTTTAGTTTTTAATCTAATTTTGATAAAGAATTTAATAAAAAATAATAAAAATGTCACGTCAATTTTTTTCATTAGTCAAATTGACAGTGTTAACTAGAAATGTGCGGTTGGACTAGGTCTACCCAGGAACCAAATCGTCCCACCTAGAAAACAGGTTTAGGAATTGATTCCCATTAAAACCGATTTAGGAACCAATTCCCAAAATTTGAAACTGATTTGACCTAGTCTGGTCCTCAGTTCCAAGTGAATACCCACCCGAGAACCGAATCGACCAGACCTATTTGGGAACCGGTTTGAGAACCGGTTTTGTAAGCTCAAAAGTCTAAAACTCTATATTTTTGTAACATGATTTCTAATATTAAAACTGTATTTTTCCTCTCGTAGTATGCTCCACTTTCGATGTTCCTCTTCCTCGCTTGCTTCCTTCTCTCATAGGCTCACGGTCGCACCGTCCATCACCAACTCACGGTCAGTCTGTTTCTTCTCATCAATGATGAAGACCTCATCCATAAGCTTGAGAATCTCTTTGGTTTTTCTAGAATATTCTTTCAAATTGAAGCTGGGTTTTTCTTTTTTTCTTGGGGATGTCTTCTCGAGCTAGATTTCTTGTCAAATTGGTGGAAAGTTTATGTTTTTTAAGGATGTTTGGCTAACATGGCAGGGTCGAAGACAACGACCTTGCGCTTGGCATAGTCAATGGGCTAGACCTTGTAGGCACTGGAGGGGGTGGCAAAGAAGAGGTCGAAGGTGTTGTAGGAGAGCATGCTGCAGAAGCTCAGGGAGCCGTAGTCGTCATCAATGGCGAAGGGGTAGGAGGTGGGGATGGGCCTACAAGAGGTGTGGCAGAGGGATAGGGGGAGGAGCGAGAGGGTTAGGGTTAGGAGGTTGAAAACAGCGGTGGTAGTTGTGGCCCACAACGCATCGACACTCTCCAAGAGCCTTCGCGTCATGTCGAACACTTCGACACGTGTCCGACACTTTCCGACACCCTCGAAATAATGAATAATATTAATAATTAATACTTTTAGTATAAATTCATTCTAGTTAATTATTTATTTATTTGTGAGTTTGAATAAAATTAATTTGATGGAAATAATCATAAAAATGATAATTTATTATGTTTATATAAAAATATATATTTAATATACAACGTGTCCCAACGTGTGGGAATTATCTGTTTTTTGATAAACGACATTTTGGCGTGTTGTGTCGTATTGCGTGTCGCGTGTCAATGTCGGTGCTACTTAGGTCATGGGAACACAAGGAAACCCTGAAGAGTGCATTTTGAGAGAGAGAGAGAGAGAGAGAGAGAGATTGCGAAGGGAAATACGAGAAAAAAGAAGGATTATGAGTCATTTTTATCCAAGAATGACTGCCACTTTATTGACCATTTTGGCACCACTAGTCCACACTCCACAGTCATGGGGAGGAAACCAAGAAATCACTCTAAAAATTTGCTTCCAATTGTCTTCTATTGAACTTTAAATTTATAACATTCTGGGTCTCCACTATATACATATTGTCTAATTTTGACACTAAGTCCTCACGGTTTTGTTCCTCTCAAGGCAGTTCATACTACCCCAAGAAAATGCGTATGTACAATTAGAGGGACCCAAGCCTTATAAGTTAGCCCAAGACTCCCTCCCTAAGCGATGTGGGACAAGAGAGAGACCTCTTCCTTGCACACATCTGGGGACCGAGGTGCGTCCATGCCAATGCAGGGCCCAAAGAAGACAATATTATAGCTTGGGAAAGGGAAGGCCCGTGGGATGGCCCTCTGCCCCTACATAATGCGTTTTAAAGTCATGAGGGAAAAAATCATGACTGGAATGGCAGTTCGTCTGTGCTAGGGCGAGTGATCCAAAGCGAACAATATTACATAATGAGGCCCCAGATGTTACAAAATTAGTTTGCAAAGCCTAAGATAGATAAATCAAAATCACTCTGCAATCATAGGATTTGTACTTTGCCTTATGATGTTTATTTATGATAATTAATCTTATGAGTCCTTAATTTTCGTTTAGTCAAAAAAGTTATGTACTTACTAATTATATATGTTTAATGTTTCAATACAAATTAAGAAGGTTACATTGTTTTCTTACGTATTAATGTAAAATTCAAAACTGCATAAGATATCAGACAATTACAAAACAGATTCCAATGAAAATAAGATTAACCCCGGAATCGGACTGAAAAAAGAGGATGGTCCCAAAACAGGGTTCATTGTAAATAGAATCGAGTATATAGTCCAAAATGAGGAATTGTTATAATAGGATTAGGTATAGGATTCAAGTCTTGAATCTACTCACACTAGATCTAATCACCCCTAATGTTAACACAAGGACTTCATTGCATCAATTTAATAAATTTTAAACTTGATTATATTTTTTTTATAAATTTTAGGAGGCGTAATAAATTTGAGAACTTTTAGACAACATATCCCTCGTACAAACTGAAAGACTTCTTAAAAGATCCGAATTTATTTTTTAAACATATACACAAGAAACAGGTCTGACCCGGTCAACCTAAATTCAACTATAAATTCATCTGCTTTTTTGACATGTAAAATACATCTGCTTACACTTGACCAAAAGAGCACATATCTCTCGAGATTTTCCCAATCCGCCGATCCCCAAAGCCACCCATCATGGAGGAGCACGCGGTGGTTCTGTATTCTGCACCGACCATCGGCCACCTGACGCCCATGGTGGAGCTGGGCAAGCTCCTCCTCGCCCGCCAACCTTCCCTCTCCATCCACGTCCTCCTCCCCGGCCAAGCCTACGAAGGCGGGTCCATCTCCTCCTACATCGCCGCCGTCTCCGCCACCCACCCTTCCATCACCTTCCACCACCTGCCTCCCACCTCCCTCCCTCCCAACTACTCCACCACCTCCCCGCACACCTCGAGACCCTCGCCCTCGAGCTCCTCCGCCTCAACAACCCCAACGTCCACCGCGCCCTCGTCTCCATCTCCGAGACCCACCGCGTCCGGGCCCTCGTCATCGACTTCTTCTGCACCAACGCCCTGTTGGTCGCGCGCGGCCTTGGCATCCCCTGCTACTACTTCTTCAGCTCGTCGGGAGGCGGCTTGGCCCTCTTCCTCGGCATGCCCGTCCTCCACAGGACCACCACCAAAAGCTTGAAGGACCTCGCCACCGACACCGTCCTCCGCTTCCCCGGAGCGCCGCCGTTGCTGCCTTCCGACTGGGCCGAACTGGTGCAAGACCGCAACGACCGGGCCTACGAGCTCTTGCTGGAGAGCGCGACGAACATGCTGATGGCGTCCGGGATTATAGTGAACACGTTGGAGAAGCTCGAGGAGGAAGCCGTGAAAGCCATCCGGGACGGCAAATGCGTGCCCGACGGGCCGACCCCTCCGCTTTACTGCATCGGGCCCCTGGTCTTGAGCGGGGATGGAGGAAAAGCCGGGAGCGGCGGCGGCGGCCCAGGCAACGACAAGCCGGAGTGCTTGACATGGTTGGATTCGCAGCCGAGAGGAAGCGTCGTGTTCCTAAGCTTCGGGAGCCTCGGGGTATTCTCCGCCGAGCAGCTGAAGGAGATAGCGACGGGGCTCGAGAGGAGCGGCCACCGGTTCCTATGGGTGGTCCGGGGCCCGGCCACCGGCAAGGGCCACAAGGCCGTCTCCACGGCGGAGCCGGACCTGGGGGCGCTGCTCCCGGAGGGGTTTCTAGAGCGGACCGCGGGGAGGGGCTTCGTCGTGAAGTCGTGGGCCCCGCAGGTGGCGGTTCTGAGCCACGGCGCGACGGGCGGGTTCCTGACCCACTGCGGGTGGAACTCGGTGCTCGAGGCCGTGTGCGCGGGGGTGCCGATGATCGCGTGGCCGCTCTACGCGGAGCAGCGGCAGAACCGGGTGTTCATGGTGGAGGCGATGAGGGTCGCCCTGCCGATGGAGGAGGCGGCGGGGGACGACCCGTCGGTGAGCGCGGCGGAGGTGGAGCGGCGGGTCCGAGGACTGATGGGGCCGGAGGGCGAGGCCATCAGGGAGCGGATGCAGCATCTCAAGCCAGAAGCGCAGGCAGCACTGAGTCCCGGCGGGTCGGCTCAGGTCGCGGTGGCTGAGTTAGTACAGTCATGGAACATCGCTTGAGCTTTTGCCTTTTTCCATCGTTTATTTTGTTTTTTTTAGTCTTTTTCTCTTCTTTGTGTGGTTTCTTTTTTAAAAAATCTGCTACGAGTGGTCAAAGCCTAAGCTGCAAGCCTGCAATGGGTCCACGAAAATGTCGATGGAGGGCACGCTCGAAACCCTAGAAAAAATTCTAGTAACTAGAAGACAAAAAAAATGGGATTTGATCTTTCCATCTGCCCCATTTTTGATTTAACTCTTGAACTACGGGTCACGCGGCACGTGTTCTTGGTTGGTGGGATTCAGTTCGCGTATGAAATGTAAGCCCGGGATATGAAAAAAAAAAAAAAAAAAAAAAAAAGCATTTTGACTATATTACTAAATCCCATGTATTATTGGGGACCGCAGTTACAATAATCTTCTTCTTATGCTATCGCACTAATTCTTTAATGTTTTTAGGAACGGCCCTTAGTTCTCCACGTTCAGAAGCCGTCAAATGATGTCATGTGGATAATTTATGATATGTTGTTTTTTAGTGAACGAAGGACGAAGGTCGTACACGTCATTCATGCAAAGGTTTTGACAAAGTGCCCAGGTAGCCATCAATAGCGTGAAAAAGTCGTTGATGCTCTGAAATCTAAATGACCGAAATCATTTGAATGTCTTAATTAATATACACCGGTGGCTTTGATATAATAACTTTTTCTTTAATTATATAAGTGTTATATAACTTTTTAATCGATCATCTAAATATCATAATTATTTAAAAATAATCACATTATGTAATATGTTATGTCAGATTTTCAGCATTTGGATTAACATCTTTAAAATTTGTTGCACTTAAATGACTGATTAATCACTTGGGTTTGCTTAAGTGGCCACCCTTCCAATATAAAAGGGAAAGATGGGAGTTCTAATTTTCACCTTCTCGGGAGTTGGGTAAGGATGAATTAATTTCAAATGTGGGTTTTAACTCCCACGCCCTGCAAGGAGGCAGAGCAAAAACCTGAGAGTAAAAATTAGAATAAAAGTAAGGTAAGACGGACAAAAAAAAAAAAGACTAATTAACAATTATGGCACTCGGTGAAATAATTTTTAGAAATTATGACATTTAAGTGGTAAAAAAATGGTTATGACACTTAAGTGAGAATATGAAAGTTATAGTATTTGTGATGTTCTTATTCCAATATTTTTATTACCAAGCATTTCGCGACCTAATATTGGGTGTACCACTTAGGGTTTGGTTAATAGATAACTAAACCCAAATTTAGCTCACGCTCTCCTAAGCACATATCAATTCATGACTTAGGTTCAAGTTATTAACATATAAATAATTTTTCAATAAGGAGTCGCCACTAATATATTTTTGGTAGGTCGATTAAAAATCCAAGTAAAGTAACGGGAGATCTACTTTACGATTGTGAGTTTAAGGAGTTAATTACGCTAGATTTTCTTTAACATTATTCCGATACCTCTCTCTTTTAAAAAAAAAAATTGTAGGCAACTTGGATCGATTTTAATTTATTTTCTTAACATGGAAGGTGATTATATGGGTGCGCAAACCACTAATTTAACACGCAAATAAAGCAATAAATAAATTATGAGACTTACCTCATAACAAAAAAAGCATCTGTAATATTAAATCAGAATTCACATCAATAGTTCTAAATATGATTTATAATTAACACGCAATCGTTCAATATTTTTCAAGATTTTTCTTTATTTAAATGAAGCCTAGAAATTAAGTGTAATAAAATGCAATGACGTACAAAATTATTTTAACTAAAATGACATGCAACATGCAACCTAACATGCGAACTATATGTCATGCGATATTTATTAAATGATCTAATTTAGTGATAAGAAAAGATTAATGCAACTATTCTAACATTTACACATTTAGATGACGTGCAATTGATGACTTAATTCTACATGACACGTGCATGATAATTTTTATGTTTTATTTTATTTTATGTTATTTTTAATTAAATTTCGAAATTAAAATTACTCAATAATTAAACATGCAATTTAAATTACTGAAAGAGAATCTTACATCCTAAATTATTTTTTTTGGGATTTTTTATTTTAATAATTCGAAATAAATAAATTTCTTATTCTAAACATGCAAAATAACCATAAAACAAGCAATATTCTAATATGAATCTAATCCATCTCAAATATATTTTTTTGGGTTTTCTTTTATAGAAATAAAATCGATTCAAACAACATGACAGGAAATCATGTAATATATGATTGATATCTGTTTAATAAAGTGACAAATCGTATCTTGCGCATGAGATTAGATTAGCCAATTTTTAACAAATCGTGAATCGTATTTCAAGCATGAGATCGGATTTGTGATTTTTCCTATGCAATTGTGAGTCATATCTCGGGCATAAAATCGGACTATCAATCAATCGTATGTACGTTGTGAAATTAGGAGGATTTCCCAATTTATAAGGCTACTCGAAATTACGAATATCATAGCATATCGAAAATTTCAATCATGTGCATCAACGAATATTTTAATAAAGAAACGGAGTATTTGAAAACCAAGAAGACAAGATTTTTACCTAATTTGAACTTTGGCTTCCAAATTTGGATCCTCGTGACTCGACGTGGTGGTGCTAAGCCCAGTGGCTCGTGGTGGCGATTCGCTGCAGACGGAGGGTAACTCGCAGCTGGTCGTTGCAAGTCGCGGACCGCATGCTGAGGACCTCAAGAGTAGCTCACAGCTCGCGGGCGAATCGTCACGGGACTTGAGTTCTCGGATGATGGAGCACTGATTTGCTCGTGGTGATATCTTTGCTGAACGTCGTCAGTGGGGTCTCGGAATAAGTGAGCTTTGATGGCAAAAGGTGCACAATGGCATGAGGAAAAACCATGATGTGAAGACCTAGTGCAATTGCCAGAGGAACTTCACGATTTCCCCCATAACTCACAATGAGACAAGACGAGAGACTCCCTTTTTATATGCAAAATAAAGAGGCCGGAAAGGAAAGAAACAAAATTTCTTTCCTCTCTCCAATATTGCACAAGCATGCTACATCTCCTTTCTTATATTTGGTTTCCCTCATTGACCAATTGCATGCGGATTTCTTGCATTTCTTTCCCTGTGTTGATACCTTTTGAGTATCATATATTCCTTTCACATCAATATTCACCATAAAATATATCTTAAACCAACTTTATTGAATATTAAATCATTTTCATAAGTCCATTTTCGGTCATCAAGAGTAGCAGGCTTGGGCCAACCCATCCATCAATTAAAGTTTAGAACCATCAAGTCAAACCCATCCATACTAGTCCAATGCAAATGTAATAAAAAAAATGCTCCTAAAACTATATGTTATGCAATTTAATTATAATATTTTTTGAAGGCTTAAAAATTAATCCTTAATTTTATGTAATAAATAAATAATCGAGTCACCAAAATTTAGATGTCAACAAAGCAATAATTTTAATTAGCCATGATTAGAATGACTATTGCAATTGACTGAAATAAACTAGGCATCCAAACTTAGCCAAACTTGGGAAAATTGTGAACTTAATGGTAGGTGATGTCCTTCAATCGAAAACTTCCTCATGGTTTGTATCAAGCTTTCTGCTAGTCCCTGTCTTGCCCTTGTTGACGGTGCTCGGCAAACTTCCGTGGATACTTTTGGCATGACCAGGCGCTCCCCCAATCATCGCGAACCCCCTGGGATTACAGGGCACACGATTTTGATGCCTCGTTCGAAAGATATGCTTTTGCAAAGTTGAAGTCGCGGATCAATGAGTAAGCATACTTGTCACCAAAAAATTTTGGAAAACCGACCTGGTCCACAGGGCTGTCCAGTTCGTCTCGACGTCTAATTGCAACATTGTTAATTAGTGGTGAAAGTTATGGGGTAGTAGATTGTGGCATCGGTAGTAGATTGTGGCATTCTTGTTGTAATTAATGAGTGCTTCCCATGGACATCAAAGTTAGATAATTTGATGCTCTCTAAAAAGGCGTATGAGCGCTTGAAGAAGGCAACTTAGGAACTAAAATTTTGGAAAACCGACCTGGTCCACAGGGCTGTCCAGTTCGTCTCGCCATCGGATTGCAACACCATTAATTAGTGGTGAGCGCACTATGTTATGCAAGTTTTCTTAATTTGAAAAGATATTTGAATTGTTTGTTGATTTCCAAAAATTATGAAAGTTATGGGAAAATCTAAGAAATCATGTTGTGGAATTGTGAAAATGGCATAAACTGTTTAAATTATTGATATCGAAATTTGGGTAGTAGAAAAAATTTTAATTGTAACCTCTGAATGCTTTGGTGCCATGTTTAAAGTACTTGCAATATTAGATTAAAATATATATATATACTTAATTGTGTTTTGGGCCATTAGGGTTATCGGGACCATGGACCCAAAATCCGGCCCCAGAGGACATTTTCAAAAAATTTCACCCTATAGGTTTTAGGCCCAAGTGAATTGATGCGGTGAATAGTTCTTAGCTGTTGAATAGTAGTTTTTAAGATAATTTATCTTTTCAATGTAAAAATTGCATTACACGGTTTATGGGAAAATTCTGTCCTTTTCAAGAACGTTACATGACAATTTGTTCCAAGTTGCACTGCTTGGTAAAAAGAATTGAGTTTAGTAGACACTTAAATGCCAAGTCAAACAAGCCGAGTGCACACATCATGTTCCAATTTCTTTTATGCGAATTCTTGGCCCCATAATGTTCGAAAAGAGAGGAGCACTTTATCGGGTGCTCTGAACATATACCAGCCCATTGCACCTTGGTCACATGGATCTTATGCGAAACTCCAAACATATACCAGCCCATTGCACCTTGGTCATGTGGATCTTATGCGAAACTCTGAACATATACCAGTCCATTGCACCTTGTTCACATGGATCTTATGCGAAAATTACCAAAACCTAAGTCCCGAGTAAGCTTAGGAGGTGCCGATCCTTGCCAAAGGCTGGAACGAGGGTCATGGTCGAATCATGCTGCCTATGGCCGAACAAGTGTTGAATAATTTGCTCATGACAAAGTTTTTGTTTTTGGCATAGTTAAGCTTCCAGAGAGAAAGCAACAAGCCACTTCAGAGAGCAGAATACTCACCACCCTCGATTCATGAATTCACAGAATTTAAGAATTAAGCAGCAGCAAAGTCTTACGAAGTGAAAGCATCCATACCACCGAGGCAAACGAAGCTGACGCCTACCGAGGTTTCTACCACATTTTTTTACACTTGGGAACAGCCTAAAATTTTCTGCACTGAACAGGTATGAAGAATTTCCTAGGATATAGAGTGCCGCCTGCGTCTCATGGACGATGCGGAAGACTTGGTATCTGCAGGAACCACAGACGTCGGGCTCTCAGAACTCCCGGATGTCTCCGAGCTCTTGTGCTCCCCGTGCCCCTTGCCGATGGGCCACAGTTTATCGAATATCCTCCTCGATCTTGAGGGAAGCAACTGGGCCCCGCTTTGGCTGTTCCTGCTAGATTTCTTGGCCAGCTTCCGGTTCTTCTTCGCTACGCCGTTATCAATCTTCATGTGGCTCATCTGTTTCTCGAGCTTCCTGCAACTTTCCATGGTCGTCTTCTCTGATTCCTCGTCGGTGTTCGTCGTGGAGCACGAAGTGTCTCGCTGAGTGCTGTTGAGGGCTTGAGCCCCTCTGACCTGCTCGAAATAAAGAACTTGGACAACAACCCGAAGTGGGAGACGCTCATTCTGCGCAGCGTGGATGGATGCCTCCATGGTCAGTTTCTTGACGTCCATCAACCCACATATCCTTTTTCTTTCAGATTTTGTCAAGCTCGGATGTTCCTGTGGCCAAAGAAACATTATTAGAGGTATGCCCTTTCTTTCATATGAATTGGAGTAGGTGCTCACCAATTTCACATGCTAAACCAGCGACGACAAGTGCCCTCTCCATGCAAAAAAGATCATGTGGTATGCCAAACCTTAAGCATGCAAAGAATGAGCGCTTCAGGTTAATAGTTAAAATCAAAAAACATAAGGTCATTATGAAAAACAAGTGAGAACAACAGCCTGCAGCAGGATTAATAGAGCACAAGATGAGAGAGAGAGAGAGAGAGAGAGAGAGAGAGAGAGAGAGAGAGAGAGTATAGCATCTAAAAATGAACCGGGTATGATGAATGCAGGAAATGTTACCTTCAGATATATGTCAATTGATCTGTACAAGGTATCATGAATCGGTCTTGCTGAATCAGGAATTGACTGTGATAACTCGATGAAACTTGATAGTGGCAGATTCAGATCATGTGCTATTTCCATGAGATACCCATCTACCAGTTTACCAACATTTATCAAAGAATCATGCTCCAAAAGGATCATGCCATTTCCAACTTCGTTATTCTTGATGCCATAGTCCCTGCCATAATTTCCATGCGATAGATATTGCTTCAGAAGGCACTTCACCAATTCTACATCGTATTTTGTGCTTTGTGGAGCCCGACAAGGAATTAACAAATCCATCACTGATGCCTCATGCAACATCAGACTAACTCTTTTCACCAATTGTTCCCTTACCAAACCATCTGTTGCCACCAAGGTAGCCATTCTTAGTAGTTTTAGCAAAAAACTACAAGAACCAGAATTAACTTCAGATGGCAACAAAGCAATGAGAGTTTCAAGAAGAGATTTGTTTCTGAATTGGTTGGCATCTGAAACCAAAGCATCAACAGAATCCGGCAACCATCTGACAGCATAAGTTCTGAGAGCCTCTCCAATCACACTTGCATCCATCCGTCCTTTTGACTTCACTGTGACGATCACTCTCTTGAACAGATCAATATCCAGCTCACATAGATCTTCAATCCACCAATCTTTGGGTACAGATTCCATTCTCTCCTGAAACTTTATCCCCTCCTCAACAATTCTATCTGCCGAAGCTAATTTGCGATTGTGTGTGTATGACCAATTGACATTTGTCGGATCGATAGAAGTCTTTGAGGCAATAGAATCTATACATCTCCCAACTATCTTGAGGTCATTGGACCATGGAAGTAGAGACCTTGTAGTTTGAAGAACAATGATGGAATCCTTCCAGCTCCGAAAGATACTGGAATTGAGAAATACCTCGATTTTGAAAATCAAGTTACCCCTATCAACATCCTCAGTCATCTCAAGGTATTCGGCTGCACAACGAGCAGCCACAACGTCATAAGCATTAAGAGTAACTGTCATCCCATAACAGAATTTTGCACAAATCTCAAAAGCCTTTGGTCCTCCAGGGAAATCAACCAAATTAATTTCATCAGAATTCTCCTCATGAGCCTTCTGCACTAACTTCTGCATGCGATAGCTCTTGGACAAGAGAGGGAACTGCAGATGCATTTGAAGAAAATAGATCAGATCAGCTAGAAAAGGAATGTAAATGGTTTGTGCATGACAATGGTCACAAAACAAACTTGGGAAAGAAAAAATCAGATGAACTTCAAAAGTTATGTAAAAATAATTGATGCCCTCAACTGCTGTATGATATCATGCCTTCGTCCTGTTACAGCAGAAGTCAGAAAAATGACAGGCTAAGATCTGTCAATATATTTGAATTGGATAGTTGGTACTTAGTCTGGTATTGATGCCTTTCTTGGGGAAGGTTGTGCATATAATATACTAAGTTAGCTGCAGTGACTAAAAATGAATGAACTAAGATAATAAGATAGACAAATTCACAAACTTAAAATCCTATTGGTAATTGCGGATGCCTATGGTAGCTTTCACAATTTCATGTTCTTACACATCAAATGCAAAATAAGCATCAAATTGTGATGAGGCAGTGTAATGTCAAAATAAACTAGTCCTACATACAGGGGAGAAAAATAAATGCTGAGACAACATTCTCCAGCACACTAGAGACAGCATCAAAAGATGTGTTTCCTTACCTTATGAAGGTAGAACTTAACCTCACCAACACATATGGCAATGTCCGTCGCCAGTTCCGCAGATATATACCTAAATCAGTACATTTACAATGATTAGCCAACAAAGAATGTTAATGAATTAAATTGTAATGGAAATCAGCTTCATAGTAACAAAAACAGCAACTAAAAGTCCAACAATCAGCTAGAAGGTTGACTACAACATGGATGCCATTAGGATGAAGGAAGAAACATATCTTTCTAATGAGCACTGTCCAATATACACATAGGAAAAGGCAATTGATGAAGAAAATATCTGCTTATTTCACATTTACAACTTGTATAAGATAAGTGTTTATTGGTAATATCTGGATCTCTATTAGTGATCACATACTGAGGCTTGATTCAGATACTTAGTCGATGGATCTTGCTAGTCACAAAACAATATAAGTGAACTGGTAGGTTTTTATCTTAGTGTGAGATTGGATTACCCATTACACATTTTGTTGCGTTCTTATTTCTCATGGCCTGTCCAAGCATAGACAGTACTCGTGTTTCAGCGACCTTTGCAACTCTGCGCCTCTGGGTAATGTGTTGCATCTCATTTCCAAATCATTCCAATTCGAATAGTCACACACTTTACTGCCATAATTCGAGAGAAACCGCCACCAAACTGAGGTACCTCTGGATCACAATTCCTCTCGGAAGTGGAACCACGTGTTTACTTACCATCAAGTATTTCCCTTTCAACACTGTCAAATGAAGGATGACAGCAAAACAACCCCATTAAATATCTTCCCCTTTCCGCTCTAAACATATGTGAGATTCAAAGCAAATAGTGGTTCCTACTAAAGCTCATCCATAATGATTGAGAGCAAAAGGCCTCGACCTCGTGTTAGAATCATAGCTCATTATTCTCCAAAGATAAAAGAATTACTCTTTCTGATGATTAAAGGGCTTGGCCACCCCATGTGACTTTTTCCCCCCGTTTGGACCACTAACTCATAAAAAGGTAAGTCCAAAAGCTGGACCACAACCTCAAGGGCACCAGATCCCCACATTGTCCAGGAAAGAAAAGCAAACTTTTCTTCTCTCTTCTATATATATATAAAATACAACACAATACTTAATCATAAATTTGCACAGCTTCTGTCCAATTATTACCTCGACTTCGTAGTTTACAGCCAAATTCTTCCTTGCGGAGGCATTTCACCCCCATAAAAATCAGCAGACAGAGAATCACTGCCAGGCTGATACAGGAAATTGAATACTTGCTCCCAAAAAGAGATGCGCTGTCCCAAGTACTGAAATACCCCCAAGAACGAACATGCAAATGAGCCCATAAGAACCCACAAGCCCCCCACAGAAAGTGCATGGGCAATTTGTTATTACAAAAACCGAGGGCGATCAAGGGTTATATTAAGACAAGAAAACAACACAAAAAAGTACACACGCACAGCTCATATCATGCTCGCAGAGACAGGAACGTAAACAGGGCTGGTACAGAACAGAATAAACAATGGACCGTTCTCATCTCACCTGATAGATTTTCCATCTGCAAGTAACGCATCTGGCTTCGATCCCAACTTCATGAACTTCATTTTTCGTAATCTTTCGCAGAGGAACAGAGCAACCCTTTTTTCCTGTCGGAAAATGGCCACGAGAAAAAAGAAATTTTGTTTCGTCACACAGAAATGGCGGGCTTCGAGCCCAGAGAAGAACTGACACTAAGCCAGAGGAAGTAGTGGAATCTGAAAACAGTGGACACGCTATGTGCCACGAACTATCTTGCTCGTTGGAAAGAGAGAAAAATTTTCTCACTTGAACGAGCTAACCCGTCACGGAGACAGTCACGCCAGGCTCGAGACCTTCATGATGCTCCAACGGACGCCATTCCAAGTAGAGAACGCGAGAGAAGGAACTTTCGTTCGCTAGAAAGAAAATATAGGAGAAGGAAAATGCTATGGGGAAGAACAGGCAAAGCAAGAAGCCGCCTTATCTTTTTTTTTTTCCGGAGTGGAGAAGGAAAGAAGTTGGAAGCAGAGGGGAGGAGTGAAGGACAAGCAAAGAAGGGCGGTTGAGCCAAGTTTCTCAAGACATCAATGGCTTAGCGAGCGCCAGAGAGAGAGAGAGAGAGAGAGAGAGAGTTCGTACACGCACAGCAGGGAGCAATGATGAATAGAAATATATGGAAAAAGAAGTATACCCTCTGGGGAGAAAATGGGAAAGGGAACAACCCAAGGGCAAATTCGCTAGAGAAAAGTTGGTGAGAAACTATGGCGTCATATGGAGAGAGAGAGAGAGAGAGATGTCAATCGGATGAAGTGAAATCATAAATTCTCGCCGCCTTTGCTTTAAATCATCCTGACCCGCCTCGACGATTTCCCCCTTCCTCCTCACTCCCCACAAACCGGCTCGAATCTCGATGCCATCTCACCACTCACCACCCCCACTCTCTCTCTAAAACCCACCACCCAGTTCTCTCTCTCTCTCTCTCTCTCCCTCTCTCTCCCCCTCTCTGGGTTGCAAACCGTGATGACACCTGCCACTCCTGTCCCCTCCTCTCCGTGGCCTGGTCTCTCTCTCTCCTCTTCCCGCTGGCCCTGAATTCTGCAGAAAACAGAGAAAAACAGAGAGGGAGAGAAGGAGAGGGAGAAGGGGGAGGGGGGGGCGTTGTTGGGACGTGCTTGTTGCGAGTGCGTGAAGTGTAGTAGTGGGACTGGAGCGTGTGTAATGGCGATGCGTGTAGGGGTGGACTAAAAGTAAAGCAGAGTAGAGGTTACAGCTGCAGAGAGAGGAGTACAGGGTGGCTCAGAGACAGGGGACGACGACTTTTCGTTCTTTCTCTCCCCTCCCTCCCTACTTCCCTCCTCGCTTTTGCGCTAAAAAAAAATTGCCGTTAATGCACGCCAAACCCCCCGGCGGACCCTTTTGCCCTCCGCTCTCCCCCCGAATTTCGGCTCCCTGCCCTCGCCGTGTCCCGTGGTGGTGCGACGCGACGCGTAGCTCGGCTCTGTGTTTTGACTTTTTTGGAGCTGTGCTGGTACACGATTATTCGGTTCGGCTTAATTCGGGCAGGGAAAGGGCAATTTGAATTGACTCCGATTGAAAAACGAGTCAACCGTTTCTTGTGGAGAGGGGAAAATGAAATTGGTCAATTTCATTTTTTTGGGCAAAAAATAAAACCTTCGTCTTAAGGGTTCTCGCCCTTTTTACTTGAGGCACAAGGGAGAGTAAAAATTCTGATGCACTCTCATTTGAAAGTAACTTACTCATCATAATCATAAATAATCTCATGAAAAAAATGGTTCATTTCAATTGATAATCCGAAATATGTTATAGAACTATTAAAGTATCGATGCTCCGAAGAAAAAATATCGAGAGATATCATAATTCGAAGGAAGACAATTGTTTTACACATCATTAGGATGGACATTGAGATTTCCATTTTCCAAAGGATCCTTAGCTCCCCGTGCTTTGGTGGGTCATTGAGATCCTTTTGACAACCTATGTTAAGTTGAAGGAATATCCATATCGATTTGATCGATTGTGTGAGGAACTGGGGGAAAGAAAATGGAAAAGTTAATTTTTTTTTTCATTGGAGCATCGATTTTAAAATGTAATAAATGTCGGAAAAACTTTTGTTAACAGTTACTCAACATGATGTGCCTTTTGTAGGTTGTGATAATCGAAACTACGCTGCTCAATGATGTGATAAGCTCCTTCCATGATCCTCTTGGTTGGGGACAAAAAAATTTTGTTTAATAATTTTTTCTTGAAATAGATCTATTAAGTAAGTGAAATTGCCAATGCAAATAAGGATAGAGAATGTACCGATTACAATCGATCGCAGAAGAGGAGGCTCCTATTCCCATGGCTAGACATGCTTTAATACCGATTTTGTCAAATTGGTCCAACTTATCATTTTATTCACATATAGATAATTTGGAGATAATTACATAAATGATTTCTGAATTTTGACCAAACATAATTGTGGTCTATGAACTTTTAACTTGTTTAATACAACTCTTGAAATTTAGTAAATTTTCAATATAGTCCATAAACTATATAAATAGTCTAATGTTATCATTCCATTAGCTCAAGTTCATGAACAATATTGAATATTTTTATACAATTTAATGACCAAATTGAACATGTATTAAAAGTTTAGGAATTACATTCAACAAATTAAAAATTCATTAATCATTGATATCATTTTTTTAATGATTTAATAAGTATGACTATGGAAACACGGTTGGTATCATTATCAAAGTGTCATTTACATTTGCAGAGATATAAAGTGAGTTCTTGAAGAAGTTGAACTGGTATTCGAATTTAGGAGGGTTGGACCTAGAGATTCCAATTTGAAACGCAATGTCGTTTTGTCAAATAAAATATATGGTTGATGCTCCAATTCTTTTGTATGTAGTGCTAATTAAAACATTATGTCATAATTAATGTTATTTAATTATGATGAGATGGCAAATAATTTGTTGTGCTTACGGTAAAAGGCATTAAGTTTTATCCCATCATATATCATGCATAATAGAATGAATTACATGCGAAATTATAGATATAATTAAACTATCATATTCGTAGAGTTATTTTAGTGTTTACTTCTTTAGATATTGCTTATTATACCTAACCTACCAACACCTATAACCATGTTAATGTTTTAAAATTTTATTGCTCTTAAGTTTTCAAAAACATTTTCTCATTCTCATAAGTCAATTTTAATACTTATTGTTAAGAAATTTTCCTCTAATATTTCACTTTTTCTTCCAAAAATTCTTAAATTTTCTTTTGAAAAAGAAAAAAAAAAATCCCTCAATTATAGTCTAGTGCATGTAATGTGTAAAAGTCCCTGACCAAAAATAAAAGTGTAAAAATCACTTTCAGTATAGTACTAATGTAGTTGCCAATGCTTCACATGGGCTTCACATTTCAAAATTTGTATTTCACTAAACCTCCTTCTTTACTTTTTCACATTCACATTATAAGTAAATCTAGTGGATTCTAGAGTTACAGCAATAAGAATAACCACAAAAATTAAATAATCTTAGAAAAAGTATCATGAAACATTAATGTTATATGGTCGAATCATGTAGGTTTGTTTGTCTGGTATAAAAAATCACTTTACGCTTCTAAACATCTTATTTTTTTTTAACTATAATTGTATTAATGTAGACGCATTTTTGTTTTTAAATTTGACATTATTATTTTGTCATTTTTAAGCATAATCACCATTCTTTAATTACTCAAAAATAACTTCAATATTGTATTCTTCTACATTTTATATAGAATTGAACCAAACTATTTTATACTCCATGTTATTTGATCGATTAATATTTATCTATACTTCCTCTACCACATAACAGATTGTGGAAAGTATAATCAAACTATACTGTTGTAGATTTCTAGTATGAATTCTATTTTTTGTCGCTATATTTTCACGCATTTTCTAATCGCTTTTGTACTTTTAATTGTCTAATTGAATCATTTACTCTCCTAAATTTTCTTTATAAGTCCCTTTGACATCTAATCATGCTAAATTCAATTGACATAACACTCAGCGAAGACATGGATAACTATTTTTCCCACATGGACATCCACAATTGTGGCCACACTGGTTAAATTTATATGCAATCTTATTCCAACATTGTTTACATTGGCTAAATTTTGCGATGGTGGTGTCCAAATAGGCCTCCATAGTGACTAAAATTAATTCACTCATAATTTGACGCAGTTATGCCAGTAAGATTTGAAATTGGGAGACTTGACTACAAAATTTGTAAAAGTAAAATGACCTTATAAGACAAATCAAAAGCACATGCACTTAGTCTAACAAAAGCCGAAAAGTTAATGGACGGACGGAAAGTAGTATTTTCCTCTTTTTTTCCTTTCTATTTCCTATAAATTGTTTCGTATTTGTCAGTTTGTTGTGCTGAAAGTTCTATTCCAAATTACAAAGTCAATCTCTCCATTTTATATCTTTTTCTTTTTCTATTCATCACATAACATACCGTGCCTAATGTAGTCGATTCCACTTAAACTTGTGATTATAATATCTTCTCATTCTAATGAAATTAATCAGATTATTTACTTTGATGAACATAATTAGATATATATGTTCTGAAATATTCTTCCCTTAAAATTTTCTTACAAGAATTTAAAGAATTCTCTTGATCATACAGTTGTCATACATAGTCTATTTCACTACATTTATAAATTCTCCCAACATATTTACTTGTTCATATTTACATCGCTATTTTAAGAGTTTTTCCTTTAAATATGTACTTTTTTTTTTTAAAGAACCTAAGAATTTTTGGAAAAGAGAAGAACAATTCCATTATATGTATATAATATTCATTTATTTATAATATATTTGATTTGATATTAGATGTGCCTTCAAATTATCTGCGAAAAGCTATTGATGAGAACATATACTTGCAAACCTTAAAAAAACGTACATAGTACACGAGCAGTTAATTTCTGCATTGTTGAGAAGATGTCACGTGGCCTATCCATCTGAAAATATGTCAAGATGCAAAAGAAATTACAGAGTTTGTCGAGCAGTAATTGACTGATTGGTTTAGATGGACTGACATAAGGCAAACGACGCCAGATTTCTGGCTAGCACGTAGCAAGTAACGCGCAAATTAAGTTCTGGCCAGGAACAATTTATTGAGGGACACCTTATTTTCAGGGTAGATGCGACCTCAAACATTGAAGGATCGTACCTTTGGCATTGACTAGACCTGTACGTACCTGCCATGGATCTCACTGCTCATTTGAAAAAGGAGTAGCCAATTGGCGATCATTTGGGAACCAGCCTTTATTCATGAATTATCGAAGAGGTCATTGACTTCAATTTTCCAGCATTCAATACGAGCCTCGAGGTGTTATAAACTCTCTTGATTTCGAGCATCGACAACCTCCAGTCTGTGCTCCTGTTGCCTACTGACACTTCCTTCATGTCGGATGTGTCAATTAGTTCAATCAGGCTTCCCTATCCCATAGTTTTGCCACGAGCCGTACTTTGTTTGAGTGCTCTTCCTATGGCAATCGCACGGTTGCTCTATGTCCTAGCAGAGAGAGTTGGCTGGGCTCATCTAACAACCACGTGCCTATGGGAGGGGAGTTTGGCTCTAACATCGACTACAACGACCGGTCCCTCTCAGCATGCTAAACTTTAAAAGAACTATTGAAGTTGTGACCATAGGATGGATCTTTACTAATGAATCACTTAGCAAACCTTCTCCCATCCATGGTGATCCCCAACTCCCACCCATGGTGAACTTTGCAGCATTGTTCATTCCAAACAAGCCAATGTAGAATCAAACCAAGGTCACTTGAATAGATGTGTTTTATTCGAAAAAGGACCACATAAGGCAGGAGTCAATTGTTAGGGACAAATGAGGTGTAGCTTTTCTTGAAATCTCAAATATGATGAATGGTCATAATTAAGTAATGACCCAAATCACATATCAAATTGAGTGTATCCTAAGGTTTTCTTGGTTGACATTAACAAGGACATTAATGCTGTAAGTGAAGAGTTTATAACACTCCAAATCCTACTTTGGATGAAAAGAGATTTGAGATGTCATACTTAAAGTAAATTACACACACAAAAGACTACAACTTAAGTCTTCCTTTGGTGGCTTAGCTCATATAATAAGAGTAATGATTGGTGCCATAACAGATGGTATCAAAGTTAGATCCCCCCGATTGCTCTGAGATTTGTTTACATACTTAATTAGCTGATTTGATGAGGATAGGCAGTGCTTGACAAGTCGAGAGGGCTTAGATCAAATACAGCTCCGTGTTGGCCTTTATGATGGCAAAAAATGTGGAATGCACCAGGTGAATAGTGGATTGACTAGGCTATGTGGGCATTCACTAATTAATAAGGACATTAGCACCGTATTAGGGGCGGTTTGTAACATCTTAAAACTAAGCGTGGAAATATTTAATTATAGAGGCAAATAGAGGCTTGGAAATATTTGAACTTTGATCTCATGTTCTAATATTATGTGAAATTTTGTAAGATCATTGTTAACAGTTATAAAAACTTAAATTATTAGATAAAGATATGGTTTAATATTTAGATATTCTATAAAGGTTAGATCCATGTGGATTGAAGAGTGCTTATTGAGTGGTTCCCAAGTGAAAATTCATCCTCAAAAAATTGAGAAATTGACTTCTTATTTGTGGGAACTTGGCTTATGGCCGAACAAGTCGTTATATAAGAGATCCCAAGAATAAGCAAATATCAACTACACTAGAGATCACATTGAGATTAATTGGATCAACATGTAAAATGCACGCCCATTTATCTGTTTAATTAACAATGTGGTCACCTTCCATATTAACATGGCTACAGGTATTCCTTGCGATCGATATGGTCATGTGGGCTTCCCGATACCAATCGATAATGTTCAAATCAATTGCTTTCTTAATCTAAACCGAAAGGGTTTCCATAAAATCGTCACCGATTGGTAACCATTGGGAGTTGTTGGACCGAAAATGAATATTATCAGATGCTTGATTTTCCTGATAACTTTTCCTTTATTTTACCCCGCGACAAGGCTGAAAAGGCCATCCGACGGCCATGGCAGCATATTAAGGCGAGAATATATAGACTAGGACATGCCAAATGGTCCCTTTTTGAGTTCTTGTGGGAACCTTCCATCAATTCAACGATAACAGCTGATTGATAGACCTAACTTTGTCCCCATCTCTCCATGATGGTCCATCATCTATCTATCAAACGCATTGAATCATAAGCATGAAATCCATCTATCCATCATTGTAACCAAAACGGGCGCTAAATGAAGTTTTTTACGGCTTCAAAAGCTTTTATGCAAAAAAGATTTCATTTAGCTGGGCAGTAGCAAATGACTTTTTCTTCTTTTTTTTGCCAAAGAATGAGAGGGAATGACTCAAAACACCTACGGAGGGTGTGAGTTTTAGTTTCGTCGGAGCTGCATCTTGTGTGTGTGGGGAAGTATTTCTCAAGATCGTATGAGATTTGAATTAACAGTCGAAGTAATTTTCTATTTCAACGTTTTCTCATCTTTTCGTGTTTTGCACTGGAACATCTATTAAGCATACTTAAGGAGATACTCAATTTTCAAATCATTGATTGTGCATATCATGAGAACTAGAAGTGATTAGAATTTATGATATTTCCTCATTTGATTTCCTAACAAGTGCTTCGGATGTGCTCCTCAACAAAATCTTTTTCAGTAAGTTTCTAAATGTTTATTCAATTAACGTCATTTGATGCAATTTAAAGTCATAAGCCATTGCGACCATTTTCCTTGTTGGAAATTCTCCTATACTGATATTACATGCATCAATTGTGAAAGTTCAAACATTCCAAATCCTTCTTTATTGCTCACATTTTCTTAATTAATATGGTGGCAACGGAGGTTAGACTACATAAGACCACAAGGAGGCATCTCCAAAGGGAGACCAAGAAAACAAGATTTTAATGGCTCTCGAGGTTTGATTAGCCTCCATCAGTGAGTATCCTTGTCCACATCATGATAGAGTCCCTTAGTCCAGAACGACTTTAAATGTGGCAAGTTGACGTTATTTGTGAGCGAGTTTTACGTTCTCCTCGGACGTTAATCTTATCCATTATGTAGTTAGCTTTTCGTGGATCGATGATCAATCAGTCAAGTTTCAAGTAATAAATGTCTCGGAGGTGACTATGAAATTAGTCATGTTTCATATCTGATTGTACATGAAGAGATGGTTAGCCTAGTAATAAATGAGTAATCTGTCCTCTATGAAATCACAGCTTCGATTTACTTCGGAGCGAACCTCTAACGGCTACTGCCATTTTGCCTAGTTGCGGCATGTCTCGTGTGGAGGGATTTGCAAGCCCATTACATCACAGTGAGACTATGGTGACGGGTTTACCGACCTCGGATCTTCGAATCATAAAAAAGTACAGAATAGTATTGCTCATCTAAACATTTTGTAATGGTTGTGAGAACCTCATAGTAATGTCCAAAGAGAGTCACTAGCATTAGATCCCCACTCATCAACCTTATCCCAATAAGGTCAAAAAGAAGAAGAAAGTGATAGGGTACATAATTAGTTTTCTATCTGTTCAAGTTCAATGAAAGTCTTCCACTAAGATGTAGCAAAAGATTATAGGATTTGGAAAATCTCCAAATCATCTCTTCCTTCCTCATCACTCGGCCGAGAGATAAGTTCGCCTAAACACGTAAGTTATAGAAAAAATATTATATGATCTATAAATAATGTGGACCAACCCCATTTTCATCATTGATCACTAGATTTACAATGCGACTAACCTAATCAATTATTGAGATGATATTAACCTACATGGTCCAGCATAAAGGCATGAAGAATGTAATAGAGTCCGTTCCCAGTCATTACTAGACAGTCTTTGTCAAGCTCGAGTTCTTCGCCTTCATTCCCCTGGTCCCTAGCCTATCCCCCCTAGAAAATCCATATCTTATTTTGGTCCATCCCGTTACCTAATCGAGCCTCCCCCAGTTTAAAACCCCAGGAAAGGGATTGCCCGCAATCACAGCCAAAAGCCGAACCCCATGTGTGGTTCTAAGTCGCAATCATTATCGAGACTCAGGCGTGGGGGGGATAAACCATCATAAATAAATGATGACGACGACGAAAAAACGGGTGGCCCCCTCCCCAAGCTCATGATGCCCCCCATCTTATGTGGACGATCCGGCTCTTTTGCTGCGGCCATAATGTCGTGCCGGGGACCATCATGTCAGTTCCCATCACGCCCGAAACCCTAATTTCCTATAAAAAGAATGTTTTTTCTATAAGGCCGATAAGTGTATGTCTTGGGACGACAGCAGCTGGATTCTCTCTCCAGGTCCTATGCTCTTAAAAGGGTCGACATGATTGCACTAACCACTCGCCACCAACATCCGTTTTCTCCGATTCCGCGGACAGATCGCACTGTAGCAGCAAAGAGAAACGAGGGAGATCGTGTGTTAAGATGGTGGTGGTCACATGGAGTTGCACTGTTCAGCAAAGTATCCTGTTGGCCAACTACGGGGGGAAGAAGATTCGTTTCTTTTCCACGAAGTTGCTTCGTCGATCTCCTCGAACGTTTCCAACGCGGATGCGGTAAGAGAGTTTCCCGGACGGTCTGAAAGGTATAGAGCGCAAGAGATCGAGCATCATCGACTGATTTGCCGGGGTTTTGGGCAAGAAATTTTTGCCCATCTAGACCGGCCAACAATGGAAGTTGAAAAGGATTTAAATAGGATGGGGTGTATAAATGACTCAGTCCTCAAGGGCTGAGCACAAGAGCTCGATGTTTTGTATTTGTATATAGGAGAGATCTTTCAACCGAATGAGCGAATTTAGATGGGGCGCTTTATGCTTCATGAGCCCAATTATTGTTATCTTTGTGAGATTTGAAAAGATCATCATCAACAGTTCTAAAAATTTAACATTTTATATAAATACGTGATTTATTATTTAAATATTTTAGTACTTTCATTTGAGGAGGCAAATAGGAATATGAAAGATTCGAACTCAAGAATTTTAGTCCTAAAACCGGATTATTATCAACTGTTTTAAAAATTTAAATTATTAGATAAATACATAATTTATTATTTAAAATTCTAACAATCATTAATAAACAATAGTTATGGATATTCTCTTGCATGTTCATTCCAGGTTCCACAACATTTAACTTTTCCTTGATTTCAAATTTACAACTCACAAATACTAATTTTCCAAACGGTTTAGCGCCAACATCAACGTTGGAACATGACATGTGAAGTCCTATTACGAGACACTTTCCCATATTAAGGACTCCTTCTTTGGCTTTTTTTTTTTTTTTTCATGTTGCCTTGTCCAAATACATATAATCATCCTATATTGAACTTACTACATAGCCAAATTATCCTTCTCGGTACAAAGTACAAGTCCTAACACTATCATTTTGCATCTTTCGGTGAAATCCAAGTGGGCGTTTGGCTCCAGCTCCACTCTTAGTTCAGATCAAACTGCTGCCCAAACCCTAAAGATTAGCTGCTAAACCTTTCCCGATCAATTCCCATTCCTAACTCAGGTCACAAGACGTGCGACCGTGAGTGTACATTCGACCATCTGCAACGTTGGATGCCCTCGTCTTCTGCAGCAATTTCGCACGCTCGGCGATCCTCTACGCTGGCGGAGATCATGACCACTCCTCTTTTTCAGTTCCTTCTTTTGTCCTGGAGGGCAGCGCCTCTGTTTACCTGCATCGTCAGGTCAACCCTTCAGACATTCTTGGACACTTATAAGTTAACAAAAGCACAAGCGCCATGCATGCACGCATGCATGCATGCATGCAGAGGAATATGTGAGCTGTGAGGGGCCTTTCATCTGAAAGCAACTAAGCAGCTTAACTTCGAAGTTCACAATTCGGAGCACATGCAAACGTCTCGTCCAGTGTCGTCTCTGCGGGGGGATTGGCACTGAGAGAGAGAGAGAGAGAGAGAGAGAGAGAGAGAGAGAGAGCCTCTTTTGCTTTTCCCAGAGAATGTTGAAGTACGGGGGCATGGCTGCTTTATCTGATATCCTAGCTGGGCCACCAAGCAGAGAAATTGTTACCATAAAATGTAGGACAAAAATTATTGAGCAATGTTCTCCGAATGCGACGATAGATAGGGCCAACCAAATTGGAAGAATGTCAAGGACTAATTGTCCTTTTCGTGAAATTTTCACAATATTTTTATGTGTGATTGATTTAGCAAAATCAGAGTTCTTGGGTACCGGTGTATTGCTAACTATGGATTCGATGTTCTTCCGCATAGCATCAAAGTCATTGACAAAGATGCAATTCCTTCTTATGACTCAGAGTTAAAAGGGCATTTCTACAAATTCCCGATAATAGGTCTTGATGCGGGGTACATTGGGATTGGATTTACATCTTTTAGTTAATAGAATTTGATGTTTTTTTGGGTTTGATGTTTTGTTTCTTTATTGGTTTGACTTTAGGGATTAAATTAAAATACTTGATAATTTTGTTTGATTTTCAGGGAATATCAAATTAGATTATATCAGATTAGATTATAGATAGTAGTTTCAGATTTTCCTAAGTCATCTTTACGTAGTTGTCTCCTAGTTTGGTTTTTCTTTTCTTTTTTTTTTTATTTTTTTATGGAAGGGCTTTTAGTTATATATATATATATATATATAGTTATAGATATTTCATTCATGGCACTTCTAAATTCAGTTTATCAAAAATCAGAAATTATTATTGAGAGTTCATCTCTGTGCGCTCCAAGGGCACGTGATTATGAGTTGAGACTTGATGACAACAACAATCTCTCTAACGAAGGTTAGGGGGCTTAGGCTTTGTGGATAGCTGTTCGTCATTTCAAAGCAGAACTTGGAGTAGCAACTTGGTGGGATGCATCAGGCTAGGGACGCGATTGCAAATCGACTTGGTGTCCTCGAGCTAGAGAGAAACCCGAGTGAGGACAACAAATTAGAAATGATGAAAATGTATCGGATTGAATTGGTATTAATGTAATAAATTTAAGACTTTTTTGATGCTTTTCTCTCAACTTGGTGTCATAGATCTAGAGAGAAGCTCGAGTGGGGACAACAAAGTGGAAATGTCAAAAGATTTATGACTAAATTTATACTAATACAATAAATTTAAGATTTTTTTTTTGGATACTTTTTCCCTCGACTTGGTGTCCTAGAGCTAAAGAGAAGCAAGTGGGGACAACAAAGTGGTGCCGCGGTGGAATCGAGCCTAGGGCCAACAAGTGGTAGACCTCTTACAGTGGATAGTGATCACAAACGAACTTTTGAATTCTTAGATTACGGTGAAGATTGCCGTCACAACAGTTATCTCAAAGAATTGCATGAATTTCATCTCAAAGTTCCTTGTTTGAATCGTTAGTTGAATATTAAGAAATTTGTTTTAGCTATAGATGAATTCTTTTATTACATGTATATGCTGGAAATCGGCAAAGCAAAACTTAATTTGTAGCAGATCAAAAGTAGATGTGTTATATGGTAGGCTTTGTTGAATATAAGTATACACTATGTAAGTAAGTTTGTCTGTTTTTAGAGTTAACATAAAGTCGAGACATTTCTCGCTACGCGCTTTGTGCGTTCATGCTTCAATCGCGCATTTGCAAGTTTTACTCGTATCTATTCATTTCTATTATGTCAAGAATTGGTGAACATAGGTTCGCAAGACAATAAAATTCGGTCATTCATCGAAAACATTTGAAATGTATGTGGGATTTGATATTTTGTGTAGAAAATACTACAAAATGCATTTGAATACGATTGGTCGAAATGAGACTTCATGGCGTGGAGACAACCCTACACGTGCGGAGCGGTGAACAGACTAGATCTCGTTTGGGTGAGAAAATATGTTTGGGTAAGAGGGGAGGCGGATGGTACGCCGGACCGCCATTGCTGGCCGACGGTCGGTGACGGGACGGGACGGCAAGCGGAGCTCCAGGAGCATGTTGCAACATCTGCTGGATCATGGGCCGAAGGATCCTATTTGGGTCGGGCCTGAAAGAGGGGAGGCCCCATGGGAGAGCGAAGGCAGGGGCTCTGCCAGTTGGACATCACCGATTTTGTGGTTGAACATCTTCCTTTCTTTATCCTCTCCTCTTTTCTCATCTTGTCACTCCATCTTTACGCAGTTAACCCAACAATACATAACGTATATGTGTGTTTATGTGTATGTATATATCTACTTCATAATACACTCACAAAATTCGACCTGACACAACATGACACAATGATACAATTTCATCTCATTACTGAATTATAAAGTTCAAATTTGTTCTAATCCTATTTAAATGACATGATATATAGAATTAATGCCACAAAAAACCCTCAAATTGGTATGCGTGATAAATTTATCCCAAATTAATTTTTTTGATTACCGAAAATCTTAAATTGATACATGTCTTGAATTTATCTAAAATTAAATTTTCAACTACTAAGAACCTCAAATTGGTAAATTTATCTAAAATTAAATTTAGCTTATGTTAGTTTCTGTTAAATTAAATTAATACCATAAAAAATCATAAATTGGACGGAGGGTAAGACCCCAAATTGGTATGCCAATTAATTGTTATATGACATTCAACTCAATAATTTGATAGTAAAATTTAATGAAAACTAATAGATGATAGATTTGTTACAAATATACCGATTTGAGTTTTTAGTGGTCAAAATAAATTAATTTGGAGTAAATTTACAACGGGATATATCAGTTTAGGACTTTCGTAATATTAACTCCAGTATACATATGTGCAACACGACGTGAAATTACAATTTCATCCCGAATTATAGCATTCGAGTTTGTCCTAATCCTATTCAGGTAACATGATATATATGTTGTGGACCGACAGCTAGGCGCATGGGAATTGCTACGTGTTCCTCAACGCCAGTCCTCTCACCTCCCCACTCCATCAACGTGGCCGCTCCTCTGGGCATTCGCCGATCGCATCGGACTTCATAAATTCACTTTCCGGCGAAGAAGAGTTCACAAACTTGAGAAGAGAGAGAGAAAGAGAGAGAGAGAGAGAGAGAGAGAGATGGCTGGAGAGACCTACTGGAGGAGAGCGGCGGACACCCACAAGGTGAGGGTGGGCGACACGGCCGACGCATGGAGGCGGCCGAGCGGCAAGAGCTTCCCGTACAACACGACCACCATGCTCGTTGGCGGCTTGCTCCTGGTCTCCGCCGTTGGACTCTACACGGTCTATGCCGACCGGAGGCACAAGGCTCGCGAAGTGGCGAGGGTGGCTGATCGCGTCGCCGAGAGGCCACCGCCTCCGCCACCGCCGAGGCCGGCGGATGCTCACCCACGAAAGTGAAAGAAATTCTAGCGAATACAAGCTTGTATTGACGGAGCCGTAACTTTATATTTGCGCGTCAAGAAGGATATATATACTCGATGAGAAATAAGATCTTCATGCATCTTTGCTTTGTTTATTTCCTGAAATTCATGTAGTAGACATGTGCTATTCATTAACCTCAAAGCTTATTGCTCGAGGATGAGCCCAAGTTTCTTCATGACAAACAAAGAAAGCATAAGACATGGAGAAATGTCGTGCAGCAGACACAGGAGCGAACTTTTTCTCAGTTGTATCGAAATAACTCGAATTTGTGTCATAATCTGAAAAACAGTTCTTTCTTTAAAAAATAAAAGGATTAGTATCACGAAAAAATTTAAATTGATATATCAGTTAAAAATTACTTCAAATTAATTCTTTTATCACAAAAAAAATCTTAAATTGTGAAAAATTTATAAATTAAGTTTTTTATCATTAAAAATTTCAAATGGATACATTTACGATAAAATTATCTCAAATGAATTTTTTGATAATTAAAACATTTAAAGCAGTACATTTATAATAAATTTACCCTAAATTTGATTAATATCATGAAAAATCACAAATTGATACATACAATAAATAAAAGGGTAAAATTTCAAATTAATACTTGATAACTATTACATATCATTTAACTTAGTAATTTGATCATAGAATTTAACAAAAAATAATGAATGGGGAATTTATCTTCAAGTATATCAATTTGGGTTTTAAAGTTTGTTACTAATAATAGTTTGGGGTTTTTCATGAAATTAGATTAAAATAAAAATAAAATAAATTACTTATGTAGACGTAATCAAACTGCCTCCAAGCAGGCGCCTTCATCTCGTTGACTGAACAACAGACCAAAAAAAAAAAAAAAAAAAAAAATCTCATTGACTGAACTTGAATAGCATTTCCTCAACAAATACCCCTCACGGGAGAAGCACGTGCCATCATGGCTCACGTCCATGATGCAGGAGTCTCAATTGTTTTGGCCTCCTCCGCCAGGATTTATGCTTCTTATTTTAGGAGATAGGATGGTCCGGGAATACCTTGCCCTCGGCATTGGGGTGGTGGATCCGCAATGTTATGCTGCTCCCTTCTTACCAAAACAATTAAAAACATTGCATTCACTTCACAGGATATTTTGCAATAAAATAACGACACGAATTGAGCATTTACGTTTCAACTTTGGGCCTCCAAAAGGGATGTGCAGCCCAGTCCAATTTGAGAGCTGGACCGGACAATTCTAGATGATTTCTTGAGTAATTTGTTCAATTCTTGATTATAACTGATCTAGCGCCCGAATCTATGTAAGGAACCGTCCGCCCAAATTACTTAATTATTTTTTTTTTGAAGTAAACCCTATGTTGGTAATGTATGTTTCAATTCTCATTGAAATAAAGTAATGACTTTCATATGTAATATATATAAGTAAACACTATGCATTCCTCCATAATTTTGTTTGTCCATATATATTTATTATTTAACATAAGTTGATATGATGGCATGTAATAAAGTAATGACTACAAAATCCAGTGAAAGATTAGTTGATCATCGATTAGCGTCAAACTGCCGATCATGTAGACATTTATTTGACAAATAAACCAAACATAATGCTCTTATTTTTCTTTTAATGTTGGAAGACTCCACTTTTAAGGAATAGAATAAACAAAACAAAAAGAGGACTCCTTAGTTTCAGGATTGACTTGGATCGAGTGGGTTGGTTTACAGTTCTACAAATGAGGGAAAGATTTGATTCCAGATTGCAGGGTAGAACCAATCAGCCCTACTCCAAAGACACGTGAACCAAATATTTAGTGTTTATTAACTTAGTCTCAAGAGCCTTTGATGTGGATTTTTGATTTCCAAACCTCAAAACCCACGCAAATTCTCCCTTCTGTTGAGCTTTTATCATTTCTGAAAATGCAATTTCGAGCTAATAATTTATTTTTCTTTTAATGTTATCCTCATTAAACTATGTAAATTTCAATTTTACTCTCACAAGTAGAGCAATATGGAGTCGTGGTCTCTAAGTCTGGTATGACCCAAGTAGATGGGATTGCGTGACCTTGTCTCCGCCTATTGCCTAGAGTCATGACAAGTCGGCATTGCCCAATATTTTTTTTTTTCATCTTATTTTTTTAAAATTTAAAAATTACTTTGCAATAAGCATTTATAACAAAAAGTTTATCAAACAAAGCTTTTCAATAATTTTTTTTTTTTTTTTGGACATTGTCTAAAAGTTGAAGTTGTCGCAAACGCACTCGATGACTGAGTGATCTTCATTCATGGACAAGGATAGGAAAACAAAATAAGCCTCCAAGCCCCACCAGTGGACCACATATCGAAGCTCCAAAATTCGAAAATATCCACCACCCCCTCCTATCTCTTCATCTCTCATGGACGAATCCATGAGGTGAGGACGACGACAGAAGGAAAGACTTCTGGTCGAGCATACTGCGTTCCATTCCAGATAAGCAAGCTCTCTCTCTCTCTCTCTCTCTCTCTCTCTCTCTCTCTCTCTCTGAATGGAATGTCGTGACTTCGCATGCCATGCGCGTTCTCGCGGTGCCTTCTTTCGTGGCGAGCGGTTCGACCCACTTGTGTTGTCGCACGGAAACGCGCCTCGGCTCTGATTTCACCTGCTGTGCATAGCCACCGGGTCTTGTTATCTTCTCTCCTCGCCTCATGGCTGTTTTGACAATCTGCCCTTTTGCTTCTTGCTGCGTGAGTATTGGGTTCGGCCCAGCTGCGCCCGACTGTAGTTTACTTCCTGTGAGGAGTATGTATGGGTCAGCCGAAGCGTCGGTATCTGGGGATTTGAGAGCTCCCAAGCGCTGGTCTATTGGAAAATCGAACGGGAACGGTAATAAAGGAGGTGGGTTCGGTTCGGTTGTTGTTAATTGTTCGAAAGATGGGATCTTTGCGAAGGGGCAGCGAAGGGGGGCCTTGTGTCCTGAAGAAGTTCTTGATGTACTGAAGATGAGCTCGAGCCCCGAGCAGGCTTTTGCGTACTTCAATTCACTTGCTGACTCGCCCCGGCGGGTCGTCCACACCACTGAGACTTGCAATTGCATGCTTGAAATCCTCAGGGTCCACAGGAAAGTGGAAGACATGGTGTTTGTGTTCGATATGATGCAAAAGCGAATAATTTACCGGAATTTGGGCACTTACTTGACTATCTTTAAGAGTTTGTACATAAGAGGCGGCATTCGGCAAGCGCCGTATGCGCTTGAAAAGATGAGAAAAGCTGGTTTTGTTTTGAATGCGTATTCGTACAATGGCTTGATACACCTGCTGCTTCAGTCTGGTTTTTGTAATGAAGCTTTGGAGGTGTATCGAAGGATGGTTTCAGAAGGGCTGAAGCCTAGCATGAAGACTTATTCGGCGATCATGGTAGCTCTGGGAAAGCGAAGGAACACTGAAATGGTCATGAGTCTTTTGAAGGAGATGGAGAATCTGGGACTGAAGCCAAACATATACACCTTTACTATATGCATCAGAGTATTGGGAAGGGCTGGTAAAATAGACGAGGCACATGAAATACTGAAGCGAATGGACAGTGAGGGATGTGGGCCTGATGTGGTTACTTACACTGTGCTTATTGATGCTCTATGTAATGCAGGAAAACTCAATGATGCCAAAGAGTTGTTCTTCAAAATGAAAAATAGCAGCCAGAAGCCTGATAAAGTAGCTTATATTACTTTGCTAGGCAAATTTAGTGACCGGGGTGATGCAGAATCAGTGAGGCAATTCTGGAATGAAATGGAAAATGATGGTTATGATCCTGATGTTGTTATTTACACAATTCTTGTTAATGCTTTTGTAAAGCTGGCAATGTGGATGAAGCATTTGCCACTTTGGATGTCATGAAGAAGCAAAGAATCTTGCCTAATCTGCATACATATAACACATTGATATGTGGCCTCCTCAGTGTAAATAGACTGAATGATGCGTTAGGAATTTTTGGCAGTATGGAGTCTTTGGGTGTAAAGCCAACTGCTTATACATACATCCTTTTCATGGACTACTATGGAAAAAAAGGAGATTGTAAAAGTGCTCTTGAGACATTTAATAATATGAAAGAAAGGGGCATCATTCCCAATCTTGTTGCGGTTAATGTGTCTTTGTATAGTCTTGCAGAAGTTGGAAAAATTGGTGAAGCAAAAGAAATCTTTTATGGTCTCAGAAATAGTGGACTCGCCCCAGATTCTATAACCTATAACATGATGATGAAGTGCTATATTAAGGTGGGGCAAGTAGATGAAGCCATTAAGTTGCTTTCAGAGATGATCGAGAGTGGTTGTGAACCAGATGTGGTCAACATCAACTGTTTAATTGATGCACTTTTCAAGGACGGTCGGCGGGATGAGGCATGGAAAATGTTTCATAGGATGACCATCATGAGGCTTGTCCCTACCACTGTGACATACAACACATTGCTTGCTGGGTTGGGGAAAGATGGTCAAGTGCAGAAGGTCCTCGAACTTTTTGAAAGTATGACCAGGAAAGGGTGCTCACCAAACACAATAACTTTTAACACAGTGTTTGATTGCCTTTGCAAGAACGATGAGGTGGATCTGGCCATTACTATGATGTACAATATGGCAGAGCTGGGATGTTGTCCTGATGCTTTGACGTACAACACTATCATCTTTGGTTTAATTAAGATTAACAGTGTCCATTGTGCATTCTGGTTCTTTTGTCAGATGAAGAAATCACTCTATCCTGACCATGTAACTATATGCACCCTCCTTCCTGGCATTGTGAAAGATGGTAGGGTTGAGGATGCTGTTAAGATTGCAGACAATTTTGTCAATCAGGACAGGGTCTGTGTTGATGGGGCCTTTTGGCAAGATTTAATGTCTGGTGTTTTAAGTGCAGCAGGCATATCCAAAGCACTTGTATTTGCTGAAGAGTTGGTGTGTAACAGGATATGCCGAGATGACTCTGTGTTGATACCTCTGGTCAGAATGTTATGTAAGCATAAGAAAGCCCTTAATGCATATGCCATATTTGAAAAATTTACCAAGGACCTAGGGGTAAATTTAACAGTAGAAACATACAATTCTTTGATTAATGGGCTTATTGACATCCATCAGATGGAAAAGGCATGGGATGTTTTCAATGATATGAAGACTGCAGGTTGTGCACCAGATATTTTTACATACAACCTTCTACTCAACACCCTTGGAAAGTCTCGGAAACTCAAGGAACTTTTTTTATTGTATGAGGAGATGCACCGGAAGGGCTGCAAGCCTAACACCGTGACTCACAATATATTCATCTCCAGTCTTGTGAAGTCAAATGACTTGGATAAAGCCGTGGACTTGTACTACCATCTGGTAAGTGGAGATTTTAGACCCACTCCCTGTACATATGGCCCTCTCATAGATGGTCTCTTTAAGTCAGGAAGACTGGAGGAAGCAAAGAAGATCTTTGAAGAGATGGGGGACTATGGCTGCAGGCCTAATTGTGCAATATACAACATACTGATTAATGGGTATGGGAAGATGGGAGATGTGGAAAATGCATCTCTTCTATTTAGAAGGATGGTCAAGGAGGGAATAAGGCCTGATTTGAGGTCATACACCATTATTGTAGATTGCCTCTGTATGGTGGGCAGAGTGGATGATGCTCTGCACTATTTTAATGAGCTGAAACTAACTGGCCTTGATCCTGACTTAATTGCATATAATCTTATAATTGATGGACTCGGCAGATCACGTAGAATAAATGAAGCTCTCTTGTTTTTGAAGAGATGCAGAATAAAGGTTTATGTCCCGACCTCTACACGTACAATTCCTTGATACTCAATCTAGGGATTGCTGGAATGGTAGAACAAGCTGGGAAAATGTATGATGAAATACGCCTTAATGGCCTTGAACCAAATGTCTTCACGTATAATGCTCTTATTCGGGGATACAGTTTGTCAGGAAAACCAGATTCTGCATATGCAGTCTACAAAAGGATGAGGGTCGGTGGCTGCAGCCCCAACCAGGGAACATTTGCGCAGCTCCCTAATTAATCACTGTTGGCTTTTGATCCTGCTTTACAATCTGTTGCTCCTTATGGCGAGTCCATAATGAAGACAAGTTAGGTACTCTCCTTTCTTGAACCTGTAGTGATGTTTTTGTCTTATGTACACTACAATTTTCGATAAATTGTTTGTAAAATGTGTATTACTCTCATATTTTGGTCGAGCAGATTTTTTCAAAGCCCATGCGGGGATTCTTACAGAATACTGTTGATTATTTAGGTTAAATTGCAAAAGATTTGGACCGATTGACATGGCTGTTGTTTATGCTTTGCATGCTGCACAAGATGCTTCTCTGAAGTTAGAGTTTGGATTCTTCCTCTTTGCAAAACATTGCCTCTGGTAAGGATTTTTACCAGGACAATAAATAGTGGAACATTTAAATAGATATGTTCTGACTGAGGTCACCTATTAGAACTAAGATAGACTAGATGTTTTGCCTACTTTTGAATACTGTGTAAGTAGAATTCATGAATGGTGTGCTATGATGGTCCAGGTACGTTTCCGCATTTGTGTGGGTTGTCATTAATCCCTTGTACATACTCCAGAGTCAACTGTAATGGAGATCAGAACGTGGAGAGCAAGCTGCTGTTGTTGAGGATATCACTGTGGAATTCCTGGATATCAGGTTCATCCATAAAGCAAATTATATATACCATAGTTCTTGGTGGCTACCTTTATTTTTGAAGCTTCTATCAGCATCAAATGTTTTCCTTCTGTAGCCATTTTCCAATTAAATCACTCGATTGATCCCTTCATCTAGGAAGAGCTTTGGTAATTATCTGATCAAACTCTTCTCTAGGTAGCCTCTAACCTGGTTGACTCTTGGTCATCTGTTCTTTAGGATGACACCTTGTAATTAACATTTGTACAGCAATTACAAATGTATTATAGGAATTTGTAATTTCGGATAGGAAGTATTTATCTCCTGTCTTGCTGGGAGGATAGCTTACAGAGGAAGTGTCTATATGGGATTACTGGTGATGGGGGAGTGGAGCCTAACCTTGTGTTTGGTGCATCTGGCGTTATTGATTTCTCTAAATTCTTAACCCAAAAAAAAAAAAAAAGAAAAGTAAAATTATATAATGTATATTTCTAGCTATGCTATTGGACCGTATGCTTTACACTATGGTAGAGCATTTCGAGTGGCTGTGGCTCCTATAACTTCTGCTTTCTGTTCGAAGCTTTCAGATCAGTTTTGTAGTTGAGCACCCACAGTTGAGTGAGGACCGGTTGAGTTCCGTTTAAATGAATTGGAGTGATGAGCTGCTCATCGTAACTGAGAAAGTTTTGCCTGATCGTTCCAAGTTCGGCCTGTTGGGTTGATCCCCTCCAACATGCAAAGCTGATTCCGAAACGGGCTCTGTTGGATAAAGATAACTTAGACTGGTTTTGCAATTCTATTTCATTTGTAACTGGGGCTCTGTAAGTGTTCTCTTATCTGCCCTCATTCGTCTTCCCTCATCCAAAAAAATGGACTGTGGTTTTCCCGTGATCGAACGTAAATTTGTTACCAGATTTTTTTGGGGCCTTTCGAAAACCTGACCAGCCACCGACCAGTTGAACCCAATTTTATATCAGCTCAAGTTTTGCTCCTTTACATAAACGTGACATGCTCCCTCAGCAGAAACTCTGTTCACATACACAACCGCCGGAGAGACCGAGAGAGGAGAGATGGAAAAGTCGAAGCAGGAACTGTTGGTCTTCCATTGGGAAACTCTATCGCTGCTCTGTGAAGCATCAAAAGTTTTCAAATTCGGTACTGGAAGTAACTTTGCGTTCTCTCCAAGCTGGTAAATTCTCGATGATCTTGCCGAAACTGAGGACGTAGAACCACTCTTCTCACCAAGACGAGACTCTGCAATTTGTCAATGCTCGAATCTGATGAACGGTCCAAGGGAATTGACCCTCTAGATTACATGTTCGAGCTGGTGAACAGGTATTTTCCTTGTTGATTTTGGACCTGTTCGAGTCATGTTTATGATCTAAACTTGTCGCATGGTTGTGATGGGTTGCGCTATCTTTCCTTCGACACCGCAATCACCTGATTTTGTCGCATTTAGTAGGAGAGCCAAGTCAGTGAATTGGGTACTGCGAAACATTTCAAAAGTCACTTGGAAGCTTTCGACGTTCAATTCAAGTTGGAAAATTAAAATACTTCTTGACTAAACTTCTTTCCGATTAGTCAAGTTGAAGAAGAATCCTATTCTACTCAAAGGAAGGAATCCCCTTGGTCTTCTTTTTCCGATTAGGTAAAGAAAAGCTCGTCTAAATCGAGTCAATGCTCAAAAAAGAATGGTGGAATCCAGATTTTGCCATTATTTATAGTGTGCCGATAACTTCTAATGGATTGTCCCGTTCACTCCACTGGACTTTGATGCCGTTTCACCATTGGACACAACATCTTGGATTCTACATTTCATTAAATTTTTGTAATTTTCGAACGCACTTGATATTTTTCTTTTAGTAAATTTCCAGAAATTGCGGTTTTACAGGTAAAATGAAGGTTCCACAAATAGGAAAATAATTCAGGAGTGAGTCCCAAGCAGAGCATTCTCATAGTGTCATTCAATGTTCGAACTTGGTGAAAGCTGTTGGCACAATTTGGCATGAATAAGTGTAAGGCTAAACTCAATTTTCCAAAGAATCTGAACTTCTTCAATTGTGGTAATGAGACGGGAGAATTACCAAAAAAGTTCTAAACTTTTTACAGTTGTACCAATTCAATTATAAACTAATTTTTTTGGCTAATTAAGTCCCAAACCTTTTATAATTGTGACAATTCATCCATTCCGGCCAAAATTGGCTGGGGCCGATTAATGGGCCGGCGCCTACAACAAATTTTTTAATAATATTTTATTTTTCAAATTATTTTATTAATTATTTTATTTTACTTTCTCTCTCTCTCTCTCTCTCTCTCTCTCTCTCTCTCTCCCTAGCCTTCCTCCTCCCCCTCTCTCCCTTCCTTTTCCTTTGGCTTTTGCTCTCTCTCTCTCTCTCTTTTCCTCCCTAGCCAACTCCTCCCCCTCCTCCCTTCTTTTCCTTTGGCTTGGGTGAGGGCGGGTGAGGGCAAGCTCGCCTAGCCACTAGTCAAATCTGGCGAGGGCTTGCCTTGCTGTCATTGGGTGAGGGGTAGCTCCCTTAGCTATTGGCAGGGCGAGCCATTGCTAGATCGATTGGGGCTTGCCCCCTAGTGGCTAGGGGAGCTACCCCTTGCCTAGCGATAGTAAGGGAGTCCTCGGCCCTCGCCCAACGACGACGAGGCAAGCCCTCGACAGATCCGGCAGAGGCTTGCCTCTCGCTAATGGCCGGGCGAGCTCACCCTAGCCTAGCGATGGCAAGGTGAGCTCACCCAACTGCCTTAGTCTTGCGACCGGCAAGGGGTGGCCGATTGTTGGAGCCAAAGGAAGAAGGAGGGAGAAGGGGAGGAAAAAAAAAACAAAGAAATAAAAAAAAAAGTAAAAATGATTAAAAAATTAATAAAATAATTTAAAAAAATAATTTCAATATGCATACAATGATACCAACCATGCCTCAATCGGAGCTCCCACGTGCCTACATCTGCAAGTGCTGAAAACTCGTTTTTTAGTCAATGAGTCAGGTTGGTCAACGGTAGGTGAATAGGTCAGGTCGACTCGACTAGATGACCATGCATTGGCTGCCGCGCCTTATGACTGCGCGTAGGGGTGTGTGTGGCCTCCCTTGGTAGCATGCCGCTCCTCGTTCTTTTCATCTCGACGAAAACTACCTGCCTATTTAATCAAAAATGATTTTTCATTGGACGGAACTTTGAGAAGAAGCCCCAAATAGTACGGTTGAGTGTCGATTTCCATACCTGAGCAGCCATCGGTACTAGTTCGCCCATTTAAATGTTGCTGATTTATGAGTTAATATCATGAAAAACCTATAATTGATACAAATGCAACCTAAATCGATTCGTGTTTTTTGGTCGATACTTGTTTGTATATCATTTCAAAATTGGAAGATAACAAATTCTTGACTATGTTAACAAACTCCATATTGTACCTGGCAATTAGTATATCATTTACGTATAATGATAGGATCATAAATTAATATTTTGTATAAAAATTGCGAATAGGTACCGACGGCCACTCAAGCATGGAAATCGACACTTGACTGTACTGTTTGGGGCTGCTTCTTGGAGTCCCGTCCAACGAAAATCGTTTTTGATTAGATGGGTTGATAGTTCTCGTTGAGGCGAGAAGAATGAGAGGTGGCACGCTGTCGAGGAGGCCGCATGCACCACCACGCGCTAGAACAGTCCAATGCATGCTCGTCATGTGCCCGCCAACCGATGGAGGCATGATTGATATCATCGGTGACGTTAGCCACACCCAAGTCATCTAGTCGGACCGACCCGACCCGTTGACTAAAAAAAAACTGACGTGTGAGAGCTCGATTGGGGTATGGATGGTGTCTTTGTGCTCATATTGAAAGTATCTTCACTGTGATATAATTTATTAATTTGATTGACCTCGGTGAGGGTATAACCCAAGACTTTTTCCTATCAATGTCTTCGATGTACCCAATATTTTGTTGTATCATAAATTATGGGTAATCCTTTTATTTTGTATTCATTATAGAAACAATGGTAACAATCATACACTGTCCTAGAATATCAAGGACGTGGGAACAAAGATTGAATCTTCTTAAATTAAGAAAAGAATTGGACAATTATCAATGGGATGATAATGTCAACATGTTAGAGCATGTTATCAAGTTCAATGAAATGATCCAACATAAAATTTGGGAGGATTTTCTTATGAAAGATGTGACAGGGTTGATGCCTTAAGAAATACCTTTCCCAAAGTGTGGCAAATCATTGTAGATGAACTTTGGGAATTTGACATTTGCGATGAATACTACCTGGTGCAAATATGAGAGATTTGCAAGTCTTCCCTTGGTTACCAAACTCCACTGTTATACTTCCAGAGGAATTTTATGAGTATTCCTGTTTTTATGAAGATTAAGAAATAATGATGTTATTTGTTTTAGATTTGTTGCCTTTAGTACCCAGATTAAGAAATAATGATGTTATTTGTTTTAGATTTGTTGCCTTTAGTACCCCTTTCACTATTGATATCTCCTCTTTTATAAGACTTATGTATTGTTTATGGAATATTTAGTTACGAATATTCAATGGCATTTTTTTTATATTGATATTGCCTTATGTAATAAGTGGGAAGTTCTAGGAAGTTTTGGGTAACCTAAAAGAACTTAATTTTGTAGAAATAATTATATTAATGATAATTTCAAATTAAGATTTTTAGATTGCAATGGTTTTTTTTTTTTTTTTTTTTTTTTTAAATAAAAGGTGTGTTGGGCCAAACTCAGCCCGTAACTCAAAAAGGGCCCATAAGAGAAGGTAGTTATTTTTGTGTAAAATAAACTGCAATATAAAAAAAAAAAAACCGTTAGAAAAAGGAAGACAATAGATAATGTTCTGCAAGTTTTCGTTTTTGGTGGATTCTCTCTCTTAAATAAAAGAATTTAGAGGCTTCCATCGATGATCGAAGGATCAATCCCTCTTGAGATTGCAACAGCATTTAATTCATGGAAAATAAGGTACATCCATCTTGGTGATGTACTTTACAATTTGTGTTACAAGGATCCTCGGACATGTTTTCGCATTTGTGTTTTAGTATTACTCGATAGTTTGAGCATCTGTTTTATTATGAATCCATTTCCATCATTGGTATTAGAGTGTAGTGTTGTTGTTTCTTGATCATTATTGTTGTTTATAAATGGATTAATGGTAGGAATTCATGAAATGATGCCAACGAATGCTTAGGGGTAAAAACTCGACACCCAATTGTTCTATTTGATGCCATTTCTCGAAGTTCTATTTGACAAAATTTATTTTGAAAGTGTAGGCTTGTAGTTCTCATCGAGACGAGAAAAACGAGTGGCGGCACTCTATCGAAGGTGGCTGAATGCGCCTCCACGTGTGGCTAGAAGGCACTAGGGCATCAACGCGTGCGCGGCATGCACACGACAACCATTGGCTCATGCGCAGCAAGTGGTTGTAGGAGCAATTACCTTTTTGCCCTTGCCACTTTCCGTAAAATTGCATTTTTGCCTTCAATAGCATTTTTATGATTATGTCCTTCATTTTCTATTGATGTTACCATTTTGCCCCTCAACCGACCCAACCTAGCTGACTCGTTGACATGATCCGGTTGACCCGTTGACTCAACCCGGTCATCCTTTGATCTTCATTGGCCGTTGACTGTTGAAAAAATAGAACGAAATATTGATGAAATGCATTATGAATTATGTGTAATCCCCTTTTCTTTGTCCTGCATTAGTTGCAGGAATAATGATGCGTTTTGTGCACACCTTTTATTTGTTAGAACAAATGAACAGAAGGCGATACTCGAAGGGCTAAGAGCTATCGATGGAATGATGGTGATATAGTGACACATGTGATCATGGTCAATAAGATGATACAAGAAATCATTTAGAATGGTTACCGTATGATTGATTTTGAAAATGTGCTAGCCTTAGTGAACACTTTTCTTGCTAAATGGCAATTGGTGTTAGATAGCTTATGGGACGCTAACATAGTTCTAGTTTATAAAAAACTCACAATAGAGTTTTTGAGAGAATACCATAGGATTGAGGTAACAAAGACTTCAATCCTCGGATTGAATGTAACTTAGTGCAAAATGAATGTGCCTTGAAGGAGTCATAATGGATCTCCGAGAGTCTTTCCGTGGTTGCCCAACATGACCTTAGAATTTTCAAAAGAATTTTCTAAGAATATGAAAAGTCTTTATTTGTTTAAGAGATCGTTGAATATCATTGAATTTATTTATTAATTATTTTTCTTAAGTTGGTTTAAGATATCTTAGGTGTAAATGTCTCTTTCCATGTTGATGTTGATATCTTTCTATTGGACATATTATTTCATTTTAATGACATGTTTAGTTAATGAAAGTTCAATGTTATTTGATGTCATCTATTATTATTTTAATTTACAATTATTTGTAGAAAGTTCAAGAAAGTTTTAGTGACTTTGGAGAACTTATTTTTGCATAATGATTATATTAATGATAATTTCAATTAGGAATTTTTGATGATGATTGGAAATAAAGTGACATTTCGACTCTAAAGACTTATTTGATCTTATTCATTAATATGATTAGTTTATGCCAAATAGATGCATGAATGATAGGCATTAATATTTCGTGCATGAGTGTCTAATATGTTCAAATTCAATGGTTTCAACGACTAAGAGCATAATCGTTGAATTGAACGAAGGAAAGAAATTAAACGGTAAAAAGTATGAGATATTGAATATGAAAATTCAATATGTGTAAAAAAGTAGAAGTACTAGAAGTTCTTAATCAAGTTATGGAAAAACTTGAGGATGCCATGAGCCACCTTGAGCTGGCAGAGGATCCGCCTCCTAACAGCTAAGTCAGAAACATATATTTATTATGCTAATTCTAACTCACAAAGGGCTTTGAATTTCAACCACAAGCATCTTGATTTGTTCAAAAAATGGAAAGGTAATGAAGCGAGCCCTTTAGGCAATAAACTAAGACTTGACCAACACAAGAGAGGAAAATGTCCTCATGTGAAGAAAATATTAATGGTGAAATGTTACGATTGTATTAAGAGGTGTTACTTTGCTCGTGATTGTGGCAAGCTAAAGAAGGTAGACATCCTTTATTTTATTAAGTGTGCTACTTTTGTATTAAGTTCGATTTTTCTAAATGAATCTAATCCTTTATAGACTGTAGATTTGGAAGCAACATATCATGTAATGAAAGATAGAAATGCCTTCATGGAGTTTCAATGAGATCCAACTAGAACAAAATGGATCTATATAGAGGACAAATCCAAAGCTAAAGTAAAACGGATTAACATCTGCTAATTAAATATGCGTGGTGGATGCACTTTGTTTCTATATGATGTACTATATGCTCCGAAAATTCGTTGAAATTTAGTATCTGTGTTAGTGTTTGTTAAAATTGATTTCAGTTTGAACTTCTATAATAGTGGTGTGGATTTGTAGTTTGGTACAAATTACTTTGGTTGTGGATACTTTCTAGATGGTTTTATTGTGTTGGATGTTGATTATAGTAATGTCAATATTTGTTATTCCTTTTTTGCATATTCTAATTCATATGTTAATGATGTAAATGTATGGCATGCTAGACTTGGTCATTTTGGTCAATAACGGATGAATATATTAGCCAAAGAGGACTTCTTGGACAATATTAAAAAAGTCAATTTGGCTATATGCAAGTATTGCCTAGTAAGGAAAACAATAAGGAAACCATTTGAAAGAGGAATAAGAGATAAATTTCTTTTGTATTTAATCCATTTTGACATATGTAGTCCAATAAATGTGAGAGCAAGGCATGTGTTGTATATTTCATCAAGTTTATAGATGATTATATTTGATTTAGACATGTCTATTTGATTTCTCATAAATTTGAAGCATTAAGTTATTTTAAGAAGTTTATGAGCTTTGTAGAAAATCAACTAGATAAAAAAATAAAAGTATTAAAATCTGATTGAGGTCAAGAATATCCATGTGATGAGTTTAGAAATTTATATAATGAAAAATGAATAGAAAGATAGTTGTCTATTTCCTATGCTTCTCAACAAAATAGTGTTGCGAAAAGGAGAAATAAAATTATACTGGAAATGTCTAAGTCCATGATAGTGCATGCTAACTTACCTATAACTTTTTTTGGCAATACTTTGTTAACTACTATCTATATACTTAACCATGGACTTTTCAAATCAATTACTTATATTCCATATGAGTTATGGATATGTAGAAAAGCCAATTTTATTTTGCTTAAACCAAATGATTGTGCTACCAATACTTACGAACCCTCTCACAAGTATGAGAAATTGGGTATTAGATGCAAGAAAAGTATTTTCATAAGGTATTGAGAGCACTCAAAGAGTATGTGTTTATTGGAGAGTAAAAAAGTGGGAGTATAATTGAATTGAATTCACGAGATGCTACATTCTTAGCAAATGAATTTCCTAAGAATGGTGAAATAGGTGAGGATTACTTCCTATTTCAACTCTTGGATCAAGATAATAAACTTAATGGAGTTTGTCCAAGTGGGAGCAATGTGAGAAGTGATGAATTAAATTCGACTTAATCTCAATTACAACCACTTAATGAAACGATATTATCATTATCTAATCCGAGTGGAAGCATAATAGAGAATAATGTGTAAAGTGTACAATTTTTTGTACGGCGAACAAGTCGTAAAAGTATTTTTTTTAACATTTTAACATTGAAGGAGAAACTTTCATGGTCACTTCACAAGATGAAGATAAGTCAATAAATATAAATGAGACTCCAAATTGCCATAAGAAAGAAAAATGGATGCGTGCAATGAAGAGGAAATTGAGTGAATGAGGTCAAACCATATTTGGAAACTAGTTGATCTTTTAAAAGGATGCAAGCCATTGAACAAGTGAGTTCTTAAAATAAAATGTAAAGTTGATGGCTTAATAGAGAGATATAAGGCTCACCTTGTGATGAAATGGTGTAATCAATAGAAAGGAATTGATTATGAGGAAACCTTTTCTCCTGTAATGAGATTTATCTTAATTCACTTTATTTTGGTAATAGTAACTTGTATGGATCTTGAACTACATTAAATGGATATAAAGATTACTTTTCTCAATGGTAAATTAGAATAAAAAATTTAGGGATATGTTTAGCACAAGTCCTAAAACTTGTTAACAAAGTGCAATTGAGTCCTAAAACCTACAAAAAGTGCAATCAAGTCCTAAAACTTGTCAAGTTGGTTCAATTGAGTCCTTCCGTTAATACCGTTAATTTATATTAATGGAAATTGCTGACTTGGTTTATTTTAATGCTTTCTCTCTCCTATGTGGCAATTAGGGCAAGAAAAATTGTGCAGATTAGCAAAACGACGTAGTTTTGTGGATATTGCCCATTATCAAAACAACAACATCTCCCTCTCCGTTTTTTTCACGACATCTCCCTTTGCATTTTTCTTCCATCCCTTCTTCCCGTCCAAATCAACGCAACCTTAAGCCCTAAATCTCGACATAGATCATCGATGCCTCGTGAGTTGCAGTTCTTCGTCAAACACTAGTGCGAGTATGCATGACACTTGTTCCACAAGAGCCTTGGTAGTGGATCGAGCGGCGTCGACGATAGAGGCACTCACTATGACCAAGCTTCGTAACCGATTTCCCTCATAAGAAATGGGATTCATGCTCGAGTTCTAGACAATTCCTAGACGGTTATCCTCTTCCATCGCCTTTTGATGTCCTCGCCACCGCCGGTCAACACTAATTGCCGCTCCTCCACTTGCTGTGTCAAACAGTACAACAGAAACTTCAGCATCAACTTGTAAATGAGGCTTGTGTTCGTGAAATTGAACTAAGTTCATCAGTTCTTGTTTTTGAGACATAGCAATTCGTGAAACAAATATCTTTTTCTCTTAAAATATTTATGTGAAGTAGATCTGACTAATCTTATTGGATGCAAAACAAACGAGAGCCTACATGTGTAAGATCATCCCTTGGCAGCATATCAAGTAGGAAACAACTACCTGACAATAGGCTGAGTTTATATGCATGATGATTGTTCAGTGACCTGAAATAGAGAGGCTACTCCGATTAATATAAAACCGGAAAGTAGCATATATAAAATGAAAATGTACCTTTTCTGTGACCGGGAGATGAAATTTGTTATACATGTTTTTGCTAAGTTGCATTTTAGTCTATTTTTTTGAGTAAAAAAATTGAAAATTGTCGATTGACATCACGAATTAATGGCAAAATAATAGCCTGAGAGCCATCTAGTATAAAAAGCTAAAATGAATGAAATCTCTTTGCAATGCTTACATCACAAGAGTAAAGTAATGCAGTTTTGTGCTAAACCAATCTGTGAGATGTGTTCCTGCTATAATGTCCCTTACCAAGTGTTTTAGTTAATTACTATGCGCAAGTGCGGAAGGATGGTGTGATAGCGTCGATTCTATTGAACAAATCCAATCCAAATTACATTGTACATAGATCATCACATTGTATCCTTATCCACTTAATTTACTCTTGCAATCCGATTTGGGAAGTGTCTCATCTGTTTGTGGAAATGGTTTAGCATGGACTAAGATGTATAGCTTTTTGTACATCACGTAAACTCTGTGAACTTGTTTTGTCCTATATGTAAGTTACATCAGATAAGCATTATCTATTAGCACTTTTGTGGCCTTATCTAATCCAGCATTTAAGGCTACCGTAAGAATTTATCATCAAGTCAAAGAATAATGGACTAACAGGTGCTTGGAATATTTTTTTTTCTCATTACCTTTTATCTAATAGGCAAGAGATTCTTTGTGAGACATCTCCAAATCTAGTTGACTCAATAAGTTCTTATCGATTTGGATATACTGCTGAGGATTCTAATGTGAAGTTGGTCTTCCTACAAACTTCCTAAATGAGTTGTATTACAATAGATTCTGAATAACTTGAATGTTGTTGGTGCTTAATGTATTCAAACAATTTCTCTCATTACTCAAGATACTTTTTAATGAATTAACTTGCCTTTATTCTCCTATGGTGTAGGTTTTGCTAGTTAGTAACTGTGATATGCTTTTTTAATATGGCGACAAGAAGAACGAGGGCAACAACTTCTAAATCAAGTGGTGTAACTCCTAATGAGGTCGAATTAAAGTTAACCTGCTATTGGAGTCTTCAATCACCACTTCTTATTGCAAAAACAAAGAAAAACACAGGAAGAAGGTTTTATGAATGTGCTAAGTTTGATGGTCCAAGTTGCTGCAATTTCTTCATGTGCGTTGACCCAAAAATACCGGATCAAGTGAGGGACATGATAGTCGAACTGCTTGAAAGAAATCAAGCACTATCGGAGTCAAGCCAATTCAGATGCAATGACGATTATGTGAGCTCACTGATAGCTAAAATGAAGGCGCAAAAGGCGAAAAATAGACTTTTAAAGGAAAAGCTTGCACGAGTGAAGAAAGGGAAGATGCTTTATCAATTGGGATTTTTTCTATGCATGTGTTATATCATTATGGGGATTATATTTAATGTGAAAGCTAGTGAGAAGTTTCTAAGTCTTCCATAGTGCCTTATTTTTAAGTTTGTATTTAATTAGTTTATCCCGATTCTCTTTTGCCCTGTAAAATTGGGAAACTCATGTTGCATGGAAATGTAAACAAGCTTAATTCATTTCATGTGTTCTTTTAGTGAATGCTATTTGGATGATGATTTTTTAAATGTTCCATCAAAGGAAAAAAGACAGAGCACTCTCATATTTATGGAAATGAAGTCTGGGAAGCAGCAACGCAGTAGACAAAAAACGAGCACACAAGAAGTTGAAAGCAAACCGGGCCTTTTTTGACTACATACAGTTAAATGTGGCATAAGTGTACTTTGAAAAATAGAGAGGAGATGGAATTAGATAGAAGCCACATATTCTAGGAGTCTACGTTAATAATGCAGCAACTTATTAATGTCCTTTGAGGTGATATCTACGGTACAAACTTTCTTACATTCTCCAAAGATGGGAGAAGTAAAAAACATATGGTATCGTTGTTAAAAGCGAGAGAGATTTACAAGTTATTACAACTCCAGCAAAGATCTAAGGTCAGAAGTTGGGAACTTGAAGCAACCCATGATAGCTGGATCTAATTTATGATTTGTCATGTACAATATGTCATTATTGAGTTTTAAGGAATCTGCAATTTTCAAGTAGTCAAAATGAAGCAGATGAAAAGGCCAGATGGGTAGTGCATAGATTTGGTCACATTCATTAGAATCAGCACAATAATAATTTATAGACATTTTGAAATGAGAAAAATGTTTTGAATATAGACTGCTTGAGTAATAAGCATGACTACTTAACTTGAAGTTTATGAAAAGATAAATGAAAGATACTTATTCCATAAGTACTAGTAGCCTTGTGAAACAGAGGTGCTCAACAGAAATGAAACTCCTATTCAAACAAAGAAATTGAAAAGGAACATGCACGTACCACGACATGCTACCTCAGATGCATAGATGCAAAACGAAGTTGCTCTTTTCTTAGACAGATAAATTTGCACATTGCACTACTGCAGCCAAGAGGTAGAGACACGGATAGGATATTCTCAAATGTATACAGCAAAAGGGACAAGTCATTAAACACAGTCCCAACACGTTCTTTGATAATTACAAAATCACTAAAATTGATTGCTACAAAACACTAAAAACCACAAACCATATAAGAAATTGGCCAACAAAACCAACACCCAAGATAATGATAAAGGAGAATTTCTTGTTGCAACTTTCATGAGACCTGACACATTTAGCAAGCACATCAATCCAAGTCTACCGTCTCGGGTGGTCGAACTGTGTCTCGAGTGGTCTAGCAGGTTCAACATGTGCTTGATTCATAAGTCATGAGCTTTTCATTGTATATGATGTGTCCTCCTGTGACTCTCTTCCAAATAGGCTTTGGGGGAGCAATTGAAGTATGAGATGACTAAGGCTGTGAACTCATTGGCGGTTGTGATGGTGGCTTCGGCTTTGGCTTTATGGCAACATGTTTTCAGGACTAAGGCTGAGAACTTGCCTGGGGGTGCGATGGTGGCTTTGGCTTTACACCGATGTGCTTTCGAGGATAAGTTCTTAATGCTTGAAGCTGCAAATTGTGCTGGAGTTGCAATGGTGGCTTTGACTTCACAACAACATGCTTTCGAAGAGCACTTTGAGATGATTGAGGTTGTGCACTGGCTTGGGGATGCGCCTTTGCCATTGAAGCTTCTAAAACTACTCATTTGTCCGGTCGTTTTAATAATCTTGTATCAGTTGAGTTAGGCTACAAAAGAATGGGTATGTTTTTAGTTCAAGGAGACAATCAGTTCCCATTGTAAAGTGTTAAAACATACTCACATTGAGAATTTGAAGGTTGTTTTTAGGATTTGTGTAAACACCTAACCCTACCATTTTCTTCTTCTTCGGTTGTGATTGCCCTTATATCATTTCCATTTCAATGGCAAGTCTTTTAAACTGAAAAAGAAAAAAAAAAATCAAACATGAGAATGTAATCACAATACATGAATGCATGGGTGATGAGGAATTACTCAATTGAGATTTTTTTAGGTCTACTACTAGTTATTGCATTGGCTTGAGTACGAAAAAATCCTTGTTGTTGATTAACACTAGCTTCAGCAAAAAAATTGACTTGTCCACTACATCCACTTACATTAGCAATAGTCGAACATCCTCTTTCATTTACACTAGACTGAGCAAAAGCATTGACTAAAGTATCTTGCATTGGTCCATTGAGTTTTGTACAAGCATTGACTAAAGTATCTTGTGCCGACACATCGACTTGAGCAAAAGCATTGGCTAAAGTATCTTGTAATTGTACACTGACTTCTACAAAAGCATTGGCTGAAGTATCATGTAATGGTGCACATCCTTCTGCAAAAGCATTGGCTGAAGTATCTTCAATTTGTGCACTAGCTTCTACAAAAGCATTGGTAGAAGTATCTTCTACTTGTGCACTAGCTTCTGCAAAAGCATTGGCTGAAGAATTCGTCTACCTACTACTATCTTGTATAAGTGCACTAGCTTATGTAGAAGCAATGACATGGCCTTGGATTCTCCTTGAGTTGTACTTGTCGTTGCTGTAGCTTTAGCCTACATATATATCCATCATTAGTAAATCGAAACCTTCACATTTATAACTTATAATGCATGAATCTATCACAAAGTACTTGTCTTTTTTTTGGGCCTTGATCCATTGGAATTAGCTTGAGATTGAGCTTTAGGTGCATTTGCATGGGCCTAAAAAGCACTTAGTAAGCATTCATGACAAGACAACAAGCTTAGAATCAATAAAATCAATTAGTTAAGAAATACCTTTTTCAGAGGACATTCTTTGCAATTATGTCCAACCACATGGTAGATAGAACAAGTCATTCGCTTACCCTCTTTAGTCATTATATTCTATCTTACAAGCTCAAGTGGTTGCTTTCTTCTACTCATTTTTGGCCTACCATACATCTTTTTGATCGATGGGGGCTGAGAGGCTTCTTTATTAGTTTTGCCCCAAAATTTCTTTCCTTTCATAGTAGGCATCATGAATTGATAAGCACTTAAGTATTTGTTCTTGTTGAAGCACTTGGCTAGGTAGTCACCTGGATCATTTTTCTTGTGGTGTATTGCACATATGACATGACAACATGGAATTCCACTAACTTCCCAAGCTCTATAAGAACAAGTCTTCAAATTCAAGTTTACAACATATTTGTCACCAACTTTCATAATTTCGTATCCTTGATCTCCATTCCATATCAAATAGCAATATCTACTAGCCACTGTATTTTGATGTAACTTATGTACAATCCTTGGACCATAATTCCTTGTCCACTTAGCACATGCATCCCTTTGACTGTGCATTTTATTCATAATCATGATTCCAATATCTTCAAGTATACTCACAATGGCTTTGCACCTAACTTCCACACACCTACCATTGAAAGCTTCACTAAGATTATTATCAACAACATCACATTATATGTTGGTGTCAAAGAAGGCTTTAGACTAGTGCTTTGGCTCAATTTGGAATAGATCATCATGACATTGTGGAGTCATTTCCTTTAATCTCTGTCTATGCACATCAAAATCTGACATATTAGTACTCTTAGCACATTTCCAAAATTGTCTCATCAATTGCTTTCCTTTGTATTTTTTATCCCAATTAGAATATATATGCATCGAACGCATTCTATGTTTTGCATTTGGCAAAAGTTCAACTACTGAAGGGATGAGGCCCTGATATATATATATATATATAAAGAAAAATTAATATTGAAAATCATTAGATACATTGTTGCAAACAAATTCAAGATGAGCGATAGTAGTATTACATACCTTTTGTTGGTCACTTATTAAGGCCCAACCATTACAATTACCCATGTCAAGATCTTCCTTCAACAAATTAATAAACCAGCATCATGTGTCATTATTCTTAATTCTTGCAACTGCCTATGCTACTGGATACATTTGATTGTTAACATCTCTCCCCACAGCACACAGCAACTCACCCTTGATCAATCCCCTAAGAAAACGTCCATCTAATCCAATGATCTTCCGACACATTGTTAAAATCCTTTCTTACAAGCATCAAAGTAAATATAAGCCCTATCAAATAATGGTAAGGAATCTGGTAATGGTCTTTCAACTTTCATTTTAAATGTGCTCACCTAGCTTGCAATGTAAAGGTCTCCCAAGTAATCGTACATCAATGCATACTCATTTTTATAATTGCCTTGTAATTCCTTGAACACTTTTAGCTTTGTTCTCCTATATTAACTCACAGTGACATTCACCCCCAATTGTTCTCTAACTAATATCTTCAACTAAGATGCATTGATTTTAGGCATTGTAGAAATGAGAATCATGAAGTGTTTAGCTAAGAAAGAACTGAAAATTCTTTATTCTCAAAAGTGATAGCACATATATGCTTATCAATGTACTTTTTCAAATGAAATGATCCAGTTTTGCTATCAAGAGCACCATAAATCATCTAGTTGCAATTAGCCTGGGTACACCTAGCTCTTACAAATCTAGTGGTGTTCTTGGTGTATTTAATTGTTCTTTGCTCAGCCATCGAGTACTTCAAAATTGTATCTTTGAACTCACTTGAATCTTCAAATGTCATGTCAACAATAAATACTGAATTCTTACTATTTCGATCATATGATGGAAACCCACTCATCCTTCTTGAAATAACATCATTTTCTTATTTTTCACTCTCATCATCTAAATCTAAATGAAGACTTTCTTATGCATCTGAATCATAGTACTCTGTTTTGTACCCAAAAGCATTTACCATTAGAGGATCAACTGATAATGGAGTTTGAAAGTCAATGTCTAATTGAGAAGTTTCTTCAATGTTAGTTCTAATTTTGAGTCTACGTTTTGCTAAAAATTCCTTTAAATTTCTTTTTGCATTAACCAATTCAAAATCATCATCGTCACTCAACTGTTTAGCATCCAACAAATTACATGCATCATCATTCTCATCATCTAAATCCCTACTTTCACCCTCAACCTGATTTCCATCACCATCGGCATTTCCAATTATATTTTCAAACACATTATTAGCCACATTGTTAACACTTTCCATATTCACATCAAACAAACCTCCAATTTCCATCTCAACTCCCCTATCTTAGCAAGTGTTTCTTCATCATTGACATGCTCAACATACAATTCAATATTTTCAGAGTGAAGATGATAATAAAATTGATCTATCACATCGGAGTTATCCCATAAGTACCTAAGAGTTACTCCATCTTCAAGAATATTACTTCCAAGAACTCTATAAAAGAGTTTTTCTATTTTACGCCCACATAAAACCTCAACAACTTCAATTATGTTGGATAATGAACCCTTACTTAAGTCTACTTCAACAACATCGACCCTTCCATCTATGTATTATAAGGGTGGTCCAACTTGAAATTTACCTCCAAAGCAAACAGTGACATAAAATTTGTTGTTACCCGTTGGACCTACAAAGGAATAAAAACAAATAGCACTTTCAATTGTAAAATTTCAACTAAAAACTACTAATGACTTCACTTGTAAAGAGAAATGGGTAGGGTAAACATATCCATGTTGATGGATGACCTTGAGAGTAGTCAACCCTCCAATAAACTCATTTCAAAGATAAGCATCAACAAACCAACATCAGTAAAAAAGGAGCTGAAAGTGACAGTAAACTGAATTAATTTAGAAGAGAGGAAGTCATCAAATCTTCATGTATAGATCTCACAGATTGGTTTAGCACAAAACCACATTACTTTACTCTTGTGATGTAAGCATTGTCAAGAAATTTCATTCATTTTAGCTTTTTATACTAGATGGCTCTCAAGCTATTATTCTGCCATTAATTCATGAAGTCAATCAACAAATTTCAATTTTTTTACTCAAAAATATAGACTAAAATGCAACTTAGCAGAAACATATATAATAGATTTCATCTCCCAGTCATAGAAAATGTACATTTTCATTTTATGTATGCTGCTTTCCGATTTTATATTGATTAGAGTAGCCTCCCTATTTCAGGTCATTGAATAATCATCATGCATATAAACTTAGCCTGTTGTCAAGTAGCTGTTTCCTACTTGATATGCTGCCAAGGGATGATCTTACACATGCAGGCTCTCGTTTGTTTTGCATCCAATAAGATTAGTCAGATCTACTTCACATAAGTATTTTAAGAGAAAAAGATATTTGTTTCACGAATTGGTATGTCTCGAAAATAAGAACTAATGAACTTACTTCAATTTCACGAACACGGGCCTCATTTACAAGTTGCCGCTGAAGTTTTTACTGTACTGTTCGACAGAGCAAGCGGAGGAGCGGCCATTAGTGTTGATCAGTGGTGGCAAGGACATCAAGAGGCAATGGAAGAGGATAACTGTCCAGGAATTGTCCAGAACTCGAGCATGAATCCCGTTTCTTATGAGGGAAATCGGTTGCGAAGCTCGGTCATAGTGAGTGCCTCCATCGTCGACGTCACTTGATCCACCACCAAGGCTCTTGTGGGATAAGTGTCACGCATACTCGCACCAGTGTTTGACGAAGAACTGCAACTCGCGAGGCACCGGTGATTTGCGTCGAGATTTAGGGCTTAGGTTAGCGTTGATTCAAACGGGGAAGAAGGGATGGAAGAAAAACGCAAGGGGAGATGTCGTGAAAAAAACAGAGAGGGAGATGTCGTCGTTTTGATAATGGGCAATATCCACAAAACTACGTCATTTTGTTGACCTGCACAATTTTTCTTGCCCTAATTGCCACGTAGGAGAGAGAAAGTATTAAAATAAGTCAAGTCAGCAATTTCCATTAATATAAACTAACGGTGTTAACAAAATGATTCAATTGAACCAACTTGATAAGTTTTAGGACTTGATTGCACTTTTTGTAATTTTTGGGACTCAATTGCACTTTGTTAACAAGTTTTAGGACTTGGGCTAAACATATCCAAAAATTTATATGAAATAATATGTTGGTTTCATTTCAAAAGGCCAAGTACAAAAGATATGACCTTAAGCAATTATTGAGACAATAGTATATGGGTTTTCATAATGTCATAATGACATATGACTTTACAATGATTGATAATAATCATTGTATATATATCAAAAGATCTAAATATTAATTTGTAATCACATCATTATATGTTGATGATATACTAATTGTCCGTAAACAATATGGAGTTTATTAATATTATTAAGAGTTGGTAATCTTTCAAAATTGAAATGAAAGACATGATTGGGACTACATATATTTTTGGAGTTAAGATTTCAAAAGATCGTTCAAAGAGATCATTGTCTCTTTCACAACAAACATATATAATAAATGTTCTTAAACGATTTCGTATGCAAGACTACAAACCCATAGATACTTAAGTTGCAAATGATGAAAAATTAAGCCATAGACTATATCTAAAAATTCCACAAGAGAAAAACAATGTAACATGGTCTTTATGCTAGTGCTGTAAAAAGTTTAATATATGTTTGATGTGTACAAGACCTAACATATGTTTTGCAGTTAAAATGGTAAGTTGATACCAATCTAATCTAGGTTAAGTACATTGGAAAATCATCAAAAGAATATTGAGATATCTGAAGAGTACAGCTATTTTTTATTTATTTTTTTGATAAAGGAAGAGTACTGCTTAATTTTTTTTTTTTTACTCAAGGAATCTCGTACAGCCGGTAGCCAGCGGGTAAACCCTGGAGTGATGCTAGCGGAGGACCCACCACCTCGATGTTGCGCTTAAAACCTTGTGCGTCCAGCGAGATTCGAACTCCTCACCTCCTCGCAAAGGATCAATAGAGCCTTATCCAACTGAGCCACCTTAGGTGGTGGTGGAAGATTACTACTAATTATTCATTGAATTATCAAGGAAATGATCTACAGCTTGAATGCTACTTAAATGCTGATTAGGGAGGAGATTTAGATGAAATGATATCTATCTCTAGATTTATTTTCTTATTGAATAATGACACCATATCTTGGAGCAATAAAAAGAAAATGTGAATAGCCTTGTCCACGATGGAAGCCAAGTTCATGGCATTATCAGCAACAGTATAAAGGGTGTTTGGCTTAAGGGATTTTTAGATTATTTAGGTGTTGTTAATGTTGGATATTTCAATAATATTTTAAAATATTTACAATAATAGCTTTGATAAAAGTTATGACCACATTGAAAACCATCATTATTTTTAAGAGTCACATAACGGCTTCTTAACGGTCATATAATGGCTTTTTAATTGTTTTGTAATGTTTAATTTATTTCTCAAATAAATTCTCCATTATTTTACAACGGCTCTTTTAATGGCTTTATTTTGTTTGAATATAAAAATAAAATCTCATAAGACAATCCAAAAAAAAAAAAAGATACACTGAATGAAAGAAAGAATATCATTTCTTTAAAAATCTTTCATTTCCTTTTCCTTTTGATGGGTTATACACAAAAGTTGTTGTGTTTCTTTCTAATATTCAGTGCGGAGTATAGAGGAATGTCTGTTGTATCTTGGGAGGATAGTCGTTGAAATCTTATGCACCGAGTTTCATACTCCGATGGGTGGAATTATCCTTAAGGACAGTGTTTGCATGCCTCAGACATTTATTTTTTCTATTTTCTAATCCTTCGCAATGTATTAATAGTTATTATTAATTTTATGTATTCTAAACTTTTTCCAACAATCTTAAGGATAAGTCCTATGGATTTCCAAGTTGAAGTTGTTGTTGTTGCTGCCACCGCAATTGTAATTGAAAGAATGATTGAGATGGTGAAGGACAAGTATCACATATTTATGGGCGGATGTCGTGGGAAATTACTGAGCATAGTCAAAAGGTTTCTTGGTCGTTTTGGCAAGGTTATTGAATGTCAGGTAAAATCGTACTTTGAGGCTTTAATACCTAAATTTGTTTTGAGAGGAAGTTGGGTGTTTGTAATTATTTGCTCACTCAAGTTCGTGATTATTATCATAAGCTGCGATCCGCATTGGGGTTTCCTATTTTAATTCTATTCTTGATTTGGAAGTTGTAATTTTAGGATTAGAGATTGTTTGTTCATTGTGACTTCATTACTCCTATTGTTTTAATTGGTTGACCACTTGATATTAACCATTATGTAGTGACCCATTTCATATTTTAGAAATGGAGGGAAAAAAATAGAAACATTGGATTTTTGTGAGTAAATTTTACTTTACAAAATGGTTTCAAATTCTTACCATCTGAATGTCAACGACTTCTAGTATTTGTCAAGGAATTTTTGTGTCGATAGGACAATAAGTATGTCTCCAAACTTGAGAACCACCATAATGACATTGTTGTTAGTAGAACCATGTTCTTCTTGTTGTTTAATGTTTTGGAAAATTCATTAACGCGTCAGTTGCTCTTCCATTAGGAGAGAGTAGTAGTGATTGTGATTGGGTGGTGTATTTGATTTAACTTTGAACTGTTATATTAGTAGGTTTTACTTTGAGTATTGCTTGGCTCTGACCTTTCTATCTGGGTGCAATTGTTAATAATGCAAGCTGAAAATTATGAGTCTCATATTGGCCTTCTTTATGCTCATTAAGAATAAAGGAGGTACAACATACGCAATCAAGCTATATATTTTTTTGTGTTTTGTCTTTGCCTTGCTTTATATTTTAGGGATATTGGATGAGCACCATTGATGGATGCATGTCGGTAGCTGTTTCTTTCTCAGTTTGAGATTTTGAATAAAATCTAAGTGCCAGTAAGTGCCAGTGGAAGAGATTTAGCCGGTTCATTTTTGGTCTAGTGCTTGTAAAGTGAAAGTGGTGGTGTTTTCATGTATCATTTCAATTTGTGACATATTATTGCCTCTATAACAGAGCATGATAAGAACTTATCTAGGAGACAGGACACTATTAGTGTCATTCAAGATTTGTTAAAACTTCTTGTTACCTTATTTTGTTACCTTCTAGAAGCAGTAGGTGAAAAAGTAAACTAAAATAAAATATTTTATGATATTCTTGTTAAAGAGCCATCACTCTACTTGTGGTAGTGCAAGACCAAGGTATTTGTATATCTTATAATAACTTTAGATATCCTTTGCCTTGATATTTTCATTTGACCAAGTGCGCACTGCTTACTTTCCGTTATCTAATATGTGGGTCAAGGACAGTAAATAACGTTAAATGCATAGCCAATCTCAAGGATTGTAGCTAATGTTCCTTTCTAGAATGTGAACTATATTATTCATTTTTTTAGCATGAATAGTTTCACTTACGTTGGGAGTCGTAATCATATTGCCATTGATCTTAAGACAGGACTTTTTGTAATAGGATTTAGAGTCGAGCATTAATTAATGTTTTTGTGCTCTTACATGTGTATGTAAAATTGCTGATTAGGATTCAACACTCGCAAATGGGATTTATGATGATTTCATGATGCTGCTTTTAAAAATGTTTCAGCAAAGCAACAAATTTTCTACCGCTGATATGCCATTTAGTGTTGATGAGTGTCTGGTATTGGGTTTGGTGGAGGCCAAATTTGTCCTTACAAATACTCACTCCTTCAAGCTTCTTTTTATTAAATTTTCTTTGAATGAATATGCCATCATCAACGAACTTGTATGTCTGGCTGATTTGAGTAGAGATCAGCATGAAGAGACAGAAGTCAAAGACCCCATGACAACCGATGAACGCCTCAGGTGAGATCAATTTTTACAACAATAGAATTTTTGTGGATTTTGCGGCCATGTGAATATAAACTATGACATTTTCCATAGTGGATTTTCCACTATATTAGAAGAATACAGTGAGTTAAGTGGATCTCGGATTTATATGAGACAAAATCCACTAATGAATATGTGTCCATCTTGTGGAGGTGTCGTAACATAAAAAGCAGTTGAACGAAATTGTGGGGAAAATGACAACTCTGCTCAACCAAAGTTTGACTTGGTTGAAGTAAATGATCTGATGATGTAATTATTGTAGTCATTTTTCAAGCCAATATTTTGGCAAATGCAAAAGAATTGGAGGTAGACTTAGGCACTACCAAGCATATATGTTAAAAAAATAATGCTTTATCATCCTAACCTCTAGTAAGGAAGGAGAAGAAAATATTTATCTTGATGATTGAAGAACTACTCAAGTTCTTGGGAAGAAGAAAATTTTCTTAAACTCATATTAAAATTGAGGCTGAGTAGTTGAGAAATTTCTTAGTATATGTTCCTATGGAAATGAAACGACATTTATGTCTAGACATTATGATTGCCAAAGGACAATAGCTATTGCAAAGAATGAACCTTTCAATAATAAAAAGAGATGTTTGGTTGAAACGTAATGTGGTAAAATAATTTCTTAACAAAAGGGATTTATATCAATCAATTATGTTAAGTTAGAAATGATTTTGGCCAATCCTTTAACTATACATCAAGGGAAATGTGACAAGCCAATTAAAGAAAATCAACAGTGATGGTAACCCAACCTATGTGATTGGCGATCCCATGAATTAGGTTCATATGGGTAATAACAAGTCATTTGTTGATTTAGTGCACTATTAAATTTTATTGTTCTTTCATTGAGAGCTAAGCTCTGAATGAAATTCCGTAGTCATTATTGGTGGTGTATTAAACTGCAAATTACACTTGATAGAATCACCTATATAAGTGTGGAGTGGGGCCGCTCCTAAGAGAATTTTTAGCGAAAATCTCTAAACCACTTATGAATAAACCAAGCACACGTATGATCTATTAGCGCAAAACCGTGTTGAACAACAAAGTTTGTGGGAGAGTAATGTAATTGATGAAAATTATAATTTACAAAAGAAATTTTTGGTTCATACTAGTTTCAAATTTCATCAATAATTTCGTAAATTGTATTTCATTTTTTCTAGAGCTGGTTCATAGCCTAACAAGCACCAGTTCCGATGCATTATACTCTAATAACCTGGCATTATTATTAATTTTATTTTCAAAATCTTTTGAAATATGTGGGGGATTATTGGATATTTCAATAATATTTTGAAATATTTACAATAATAACTTCAATAAAAGTTATGACCACATTGAAGACCATCATTATTTTTAACGGTCACATAACGACTTCTTAATGGTCGTATAACGGCTTTTTAATCGTTTTGTAATGTTTAATTTATTTCTCAAATAAATCTCCATTATTTTACAATGACTCTTTTAATGGCTCTATTTTGTCTGACTATAAGAATAAAATCTCATAAACAATCCAAAAAAAAAAAAGATACACTAAATGAAAGAGATAACATCATTTCTTTAAAAATCTTTCATTTCATTTTCCTTTTGCTGGGTTATACACAAAATTTGTTATGTTTTCTTCTAATATTTAGTGCGGAGTATAAATGAAAGTCTGTTGTATCTTGGGAGGATAGCTGCTAAAGTCTTACACACCGAGTTTCATACTTCGAGGGGTGGAATTATCCTTAAGGATAGTGTTTGCACCCTCAGACATTTGTTTTTTTCTATTTTCTAATCCTTCGCAATGTATTAACAGTTATTATTAATTTTATGTATTCTAAAATTTTTCCAATAGTTAAGAATATTGCAAACTTATTGTTGGTTAACTATAATAGTCAAGCAGTGATAGAAGACACCAAGGATTTGAAATATCATGGCAAGACATATACCAAGTAAACTTTGTCAGGGATATGGTTTCATGAAAATATGTGAACTTAAATACATATTTATATAAAGAATTATAGTAGATCCTATGACGAACTCAATATCTAGAGATGTTTTCTATAGTCATGTAAAATCTCTAGGACTGCATAGAGATTGATGTACCGAATATTATAATTTCTCTAAGTGTTCACATTTAATGAAGTTATCTTCAATTATTAATTTCTATGAGTTTTATTTGATGTTTATACATCTTAATGTTTAGTGCATCATAAAATTGAGAAAGTATGTTGAACAAATAAGAGATTAGCCTACTTGCACGAGTAATTGTCTCTATTTATTGTGTGATAAATAGAGATGAGACAATTTTTAAACTTATTATTTGAGTAATAATCAAGAGCTCAAGCTTAAAATATAGGTATTACCTTAACTGAGTGCTAAAATGAAGACATAATATTTTCTATGTTTAAAAGTAAATAATATATATTTTATTTTATGTATCTTTATTGCCAGATGTGAGTTCTATCTTTATTGCTAGATTTGAGTTATGGTGGATTCTTCGAAAAAGTAAATGCGTAAATGCAAGCTAGATATTAGGTATATCTGAATTATTATCCATACGATATTAAAAGTGAAGACATATGCTTCATGGAAAAAGAGTAAATATTATAATACGTATTTCATACACGTATGTTTGAGAGACCAATAAGATTGGCAAAAATTTTGATTTCAATTTCTATATCGCATGAGACTCTTGAAAAAAAAAAAAAAAGAATTCCTCAATTAAGTGCCCTTATAACTCTTATTTGTTCTCAAATTTCTATTCAATGTTTCTTACCTTGGAATGTTGCCAATGATCATGAATTGATTTAATCTAATAAGATATTTTTAGAAAAGTATGTTGAATTGAAATTGATAATTATTGAAATTGATAGTTTCAATAAAAGAGAAAGATCAAGTTTGGGATATCACATTCTAGTTTTCGTATTCACTGCTTGACCAATCATGGTTAGTTTGGGATAATCATAATTGTGAATATAATATATTTAATTAAAAAAAAGATCAAGAGAGATATAAATGTGATTGATGATCTAGGGTATTGCATACTATATCCATATAAATGTGATTGATGATCTAGGGTACTGCATACTATATCCACCTAAAAACGTTGCCCATTTTTAATTGCTATATATTCATAATAGATGTATAGTAACAAGCTCTCGACGTATGTGGATCACATGGATTATTTACTAGTATGAACGTTGCACAGAGGAGATGAGAGAGTTATTTTTAGCCCACTATGTGCGAGTGAGAAATGATGAGTTTTCTTATAAAAGTTGTTGGGCCAAACTTTACCTGTAACTCAAAAAAGGGCCCATAAGATAAGGCAGTTATTTTTGTGTAAAATAAAATGCAATATAAAAGAACATTAAAAAAAAGGAAGACAATAGATAACGTTTTGCAAGTTTTGGTTTTTGGTGGATTCTCTCTCAAGTAAAGGAACTCAAAGGCTTCAATAAACGATTGAAGGATCGATTCCTCTTGAGATTGCAACAGCATTTAATCCATGAAAAACATGGTACGTCCGTCTTGGTGATGTACTTGCTATCGATGTTGCAAGGAACTTGGCCACGTTTCCACATTTATATTTTAGCATTACTTGATAGTTTGAGTATTCATTTTATTAGGAATTTGTTTTCATCATATTGTGATTGGGAACATAATGACATTTCGAATCTGAAACCTTATAACTTTATATAAGATCGTATCTAAATAAATGCAGGTAATTTGTTATCTTTGTGCTTATTTTCTCCTTCTTAGTTGGTTGTTATGACTTTTGATATTACAAAAATGGAGGAAGTATATACTTGGGGGGTACTTAGAGAGAAGAAAATAGGCTTGCAAAATAAGCCAAGATGTGCGAAGCACCCTTTGGAAACACAATAATTTGGAGAGTGTGTCCGATTTCCTATGTGTGTAGGGTGTTAAAAATACTCTTGGGAGGACCAAATGGTGACTGGCTAGCTTTTACGGTGGGTAGCTATAGGAGTCCCGGTCATATAAGATTCTACTACATTTGTAGCAAGACAGTGTTTAATATTGTTGATTCATGAGTTAAGACCGCGAAAAATCCCTAGCTAACACAAATGTGATAGATTTACCGAAACTAATTTTTTTTTTTTATCGTAAAAACTCTAAACTAATACATTTGTGATAAATCTAACTTGTGTATACATATATATACACTTTTGGTGACCTAGGGAACCCTGTACACCGTTAGTGGCGGGTAAACCCTGGGGAGGACATGTGGAAACCACCACCACGTGCCCCCAGGCAAGGCCTCCAGCGATGCCCGGGATTCAAACGCTCAACCTTTTGTGAGAGGAAGAGCGCTTGCTCCAGTGACACCACCCTGAGGGTGGTAAATCTAACTTGTATTAGTTTTGAATAATATCACAAAAAATCATAAACTGGTACATTTGTGACAAATGAAGGATAAAATCTTAAACTGATACACTCGTCAAATTATCATGCATTATCCAACTTAGTAATTTGGCGAAAAATTTAATGGAAACAAGCAAAGGGTAAATTTGTCACGAGTGTACTGATTTGAGAGTTTTGGTAGTCCAAAAAATTAATTTGGAACAAATTTGTCAAAGGTACACCCCAACCTTGATTTAACTAGCCGGAATAGATGACGTAAACAATACTAGCAAACCTCCATAGGCTGGGATTAATCTTCTTCTTCTTCTTCTTCTTCTTCTCTTTTCTCATTCTTATAGTCCGTTTGTTTGAAGGAAATCTGTTTTGAAGAAATTGTTTTTGGACTTTTCGAAGTTTGGATGACAGAAAACTAATCAATGTATAGATAACATTTTTTCACAGACTGAACATAACAAACTTAGGAAAACAATGTCCCTTTTGACAAGGAAGAAATTACTCTGCCTAAACCACCGAACAAATTAAAATGAACCCTTCCCTCGAAAATGATTTCCATTAAAAAGATTTTCCAAAGTTTTTAGTGTACCCATAAACTCTCTTTTGTTGCACTTTACGTTGTCTGTTGATGCACGTGCGCAAGCATATTTCTACAAAATTCAATTGTTTATACGAAAACCAAGTGAATATATATCTCCAAAACGTAGACATGAAAGGAGACAGAAACAGAATAGGATGAGTCGCTGAAGGACTTAATCACAAGGTACCAAAGACAAGATCAAAGCAGAAAGATCAATGCACTGAAAGCTTGCCAGATAAAAGAAGTTCTGCGGGCAAGGCTTACCGTGCAAGTGCATTCAATCGAAAATATACATATCAAAAAGCAAAAGAGCTGCGCAAGTCCAGAAGGCAGAAGTTAACGAGTGGCGACGCGATTCCTCATCAAAAACGAAATAATCCGTAAAAGCGACCACAGAGCGAAAAGTATAGAGGGAATAGCTTTTTACCTTGGTGCTGATGTTGACGACGCAGTGAGTTCCTTGAAGTCTCTGTATCTCTCCTAGGGTTTGTGCTTTTGACGACCCTTTTGAAGAACGTGGAGATTGCAACTAGGAAACCTTAGAACGTGAATTTTATCTGGTTGAGCATTAAGGTGAAATTTCCCATTATTTAATTAAATTGAATCTTTTTTTTGGGCAGGATAAATATCACATCAATTAAGGAGGCAGTTTCCTATCTTGAAAAATAGAATATACGGTGCTCTCAAATCACCCTTTTAACGAATCTTGAATTTTCCAAAGGCGCGTTCAAGTTCAAGATAAGATAACCAAGTGAAAATAAATAAATAAATATGACGTGCGGCACTTGTTACATATATGAAGTCAAAGCAATGCTGCATGAACATGTATTGAAACTTATCAAGTTCTGCAGGCATTTAAAAACACAAATATATTTTAAATGGATTCATGAAAAATTTCAAAGTAATATACTCGTGAAAAATTTATCTCAAATTATTTTTTTGATAAAAATCCAAAATTATTACACTCATAACAAATTTACCAAACTAATTTTTTGATCATAAAAAATCCAATTTATACATTTATAATAAATTTATCATCTGTTAGTTTTTATTGAATTGGACTAATACTACGAAAAACCTCAAACTAGTACACATGTAATAAATGGGGTTAAAATTCCAAACTTGTATATTAATCAATTATCAAATATCATTCAACTTAACAATTTAATGATAAAATTTAACAAAAACTAACATAGGGTAAATTTATCACAAGTGTATTGATTTTGGTTTTTTTTTTTGTGGTAAAATAATTAGTTTTTTTGATAAATTTGTTACATGGGTATCCGTTTGGGGATTTAAGTGGTAAAAAAATTAATTTGGGTTTTTTTATATTAATTTGATATTTTTTTTATGGTATTAACCCTTTTAAATGTCTCCATTTAGCCATCTCATAAGATTCAAATCAACCGTTGGATTATCTTGGCATCCATGCCGAATAAGCATATAGTGGACACATTCATATGGTAGGATTTGAAGATTGTAGCATTTATTTTACAAACTTATCATAATTTCCAAAGAGATTATAACCTTGATATCGATCTTGCAAATGTCACACCCTTTTGTCTCCAAACGTTTTCCAAATTGATCCACAGGGTAAACAAATTAAGCCGGTGAATATATGTCCCACATGCATTCGTCTCCAAATATTTCCAAATTGACCTGTAAAACAAATCAATGAAAGGAAATTACTTCTGTTATTACTTATTCATGCTAAATCAAATCAGGATAGTATCTTTGAAAGCCTAAATTCTCTAAGTGTGCACAGGAAATCCGTGTCCGACAGGCTCTGTCCTACTAATCCACGCCGTTTATATATTTTAAGCAAACTGTATTATGTTTAATCAATCTACTTTAAACATATAATAACAAATAACATGTTAAAATGTGGATTACTATTGAATACAACCCATTTTAATGAGCATTGCATTGGATCTACAGTAGTCAATTTTTAACTCAAGCCTCACCTTTTCTTCTGTAATCAAAACCTTCTTTTTATAATTTTGCACACCTCACAATATGTGCCAATTTTGGTATTGGTAAATGATCCTAAATTGATCAATAAGAAGGGAGTACGAGGAAAGAAGACCCTTTTACTTCGTCTTTAGAAGTAGGAAATTCTCTCCTGCAAAAGAAGTTCCAACTCTTGATGGAAGAAAAGATCATTGAAATTTGTTTCACCAAAAATATGAAATACATTTTCAAATATGAATGCATCAATATAAATCAATAAAAATTGTGAAGAATTTTTGTGTTAATTTTGGACAAGAACTCTGATAATGAATTTAAATGTATGAACATTGAGAATGATCATTGCAAACAATGTAAAAACTGTCGGAAAATTAAATTTTCTTAAAGATAAATTTTAGAGAATGTGCAGTTCTTTTATTGATTGTCGGAGGGTTAAAAAAATAATACATATTTATAGCCCACACTAGGTGGTTATTTACACTATCTCCACGATCTTCTATTATCTACTAATGATTATCGATAAGAAGTTATAAATTCGGAAATATAGAGTTAACTACTCGGCAATTACATGCGGATGTAGATGACCTCGTTGACAGGGGAGGGCTCTTGTAAATAACTTGTAAAGTCTATCATCAATGAGTCTATTGGCAAGTTGTCAATTATTCTGGTCATTGATGACTTTTGATTTTACAAACTTTGTTCTCATTGACTAAGTCTATTACTTATAGATAGTAACAAAACGTTTGTCATTTTTTTTTTTTTATGTCAACAGAATCATTAGTTTTCAAGAACAAGAAGAACACAAAGCTCTACCAAATTTAAGTTACACCTTGAGGATCTGCCGAGTTTCCAAATTGGTGTTGCTCTTTTCATGATCGCATCATTAAGCCTCTTTGATAATATTTCATGGAAAAAAGAATAAAAGAAATTTCTTTAAATGGCAAGTGTAATTGATTGAAAATTATAATCCATATATGGAATCGATATGAATTTACTTGTTTTTCCCACGTTAATTTGCGAACATAAATTTTGTTTATGAAGTGTGAGATTTGTGCGACCACTACTAACTATTCTAAAAGCTTAACTCATTATATGAAAGCGCGATTTAATATTTAAATATTTTAAAACTCCCCTTCATGCATAGATTGAATTTTGACCTACACCTAAAGCATGAAAATAATAATTGGGGAAGATCTTTCTAGGACCTCCTGTTCTAACATATGTAAGATTTTATGAAATCATTATCAACTATTTTAAAAGCTTAAGCCATTAAATGAATGAGTGATTTTATATTTAAATTTTCTAAAGTTATGAAAATACAAGAGTTTTAAATATTTATTTCTAAAGTGAATAGTTATAAAAAAAAGGACCTGAATTTTATATTTATTTTTTTTCAAATATTTATTGAACCTAGCAAAAATTTTTGTAGTTTTGACACTAAAGTTATAAAAAAAAAATTAGGTTCAAAAAATTAAATAGGTTCAATAAATAGGTGAAAAAAAATATAGATAGTATCAAAGTAGGACCCCATCTGGTGTGTGGTTCATAGACAAACTAGGCCCACAAATGATTCGAAAAGGGGGGTCATCATAGGGACAAAATGGCTTGCACAATATTTGGGTCTTGACAAGCTTCTAAAATGACGAAGGAAGCAAGAATGAATTAAATACATATCAAACGGGGGAGTGTTGCCGCGAGATAAGACTTAGGCTATGTTTGGCGGTTAGAATAAAATTCAAGATATGATAAAATTTATCTTATCCACGTTTGGTGCCTTTTTAAAAAAGGATAAAGTCGAATATAAAGGAAAGATGGATTGCATAAAAATATCCCATGGGGGACATTATAAAGATGGATAAGATTTCTAACATCCATCATAGGAAAGTTATTTTTCTTGAATAACAAACTTCTTAAATTAATAAAATTACAATTATATTTCAATTTAAATAATATTTGAAATCTAATATAAAAAACACAAAGGAAAAAACTAATTATTTTAATTTGAAGTTATTTTTATTTATATATTCGAATTTAATTCTATTTTATAATATAAATTCAATAAATAAATATATTTTAGGATTAATACCACAAAAAACTCCAAATTAGTTACCCCAAACGAATGAAAAAACCTTAAATTAATACATTTGATATACCCTCCATTGAATTGAAATAATACCACAAAAAACTAAAAGAAATAGTACAACTATGACAAATGAAGAGTAAAATCCCAATTAGTACAACAATTAACTATCATGTGTCATTCAACTCAATGATTTAACAATAAAATTTAATGAAAATTAACAAAGTGTAGTAGTTTATGGTAAATTTGTCAAAAAAAAAAAAAACCAGTTTGAGGTCTTTTGTAGTTTAAAAAATTAGTTTGAGGTAAATGTGTCACATGTGTATAAATTTGAGGCTTTTTGTGATATCAACGCAGAATTTTATTAGAGAATGTTGGAAAGAGAAGAAAGAAATAAAAAAGAAAAAAATTAAAAATAGAGGTAAAAAAACCAAATAAAAATAAAATAAGTAAGAGTGTCGCGAAAGATTTTTACCATCTCCATTTGTAAAATTTTTGGTTCATTTATACTAATAAGCTTTTTATACCAAATAATGTATATTATATGATGTGAATATACCCAACTCTATTAATGCAATCACTAAACAATTGATATGATATAGCAAAGTTCATAAATTTCATATCTTGTTCTATTCAAATTTATCTAGTTAGAAATCCATATGATCAAACGTAATCATTTGCAGAGATAATTTTGTGGTATATTCTACACAAATCTAGTGGACTCCAGACTCTTCCTTGTGGCACAAGCACTAGATACTTTGTGAGATTTTTCTACACTTTTCCAGCAAATGCATATACTAGAAAACTCTAGAAACATTTTTCTACTCCTCCTTGATCCAATTTCGTGATACTTCAAGCATGCTTGGTAACATCTTGAACTTGGCTAGCAATAGTGCTTTGGTGAATATGTTTGCTACTTGATCCTCAATCTTTCAACATTTGAGCTCAATCTCTTTGTTGTTTAGCATGATATTTGATGTCGATATGTTTAGTTCGTCCATGAAAGACTGGATTGTTTTTTAGATAGCAATTACGGACTTGTTGTCACAAAATATTAGAGTAGGATTTGTCTAAGCTTCTCCAATGTCTTATGTAATTCTTTGACACCATACTGCTTGACTAGTGGTTGTAGCAGTCATGACATATTTTGCTTTTGCAGTGAATTGTGCCACTAAATCTAGTTTTTATGATGCCCAAGAGAATATTCTAAAACCTTCCGTGAATGTATAGTTAGTGGTGCTTTTTCCTATCATCAACTGATCCTACCCAATCACTATCAGTGTAACCAATAAGCTTGGCACTTGCACTTGGCTGATACTAAATGTCGTAGTTCGTATGTCCTTGTAAAAAACTAAAAATTCTTTTGATGGTTCTTAGGTGAATTTGGCTTGGACTTTGCATGAACCATGATAGTAGACTGTCGTGTATATAATATCCGGTTGTGTCGTGGTGAGATCTAGAAGACTACCAATTAGAGTTCTATAGGAGGTATCGGTTTTTTCTGCTCCATGTTCCTTTAGTAGCTTCTCATTTGTCATGAGTGGTGTTGCAACTGCTTTGCAATAGTTCATCTTGAATATCTCTAGGAGATTCTCGGTATATTTCTTTTGTGAGATAAAGACTCCTTCATTTTGGCCAATCTCAATGCGAAGGAAGTAGTGCATCAAGTCCAAGTCCATCATCTCAAATGTCTTCATCATTTCTTCTCTAAATTCTTGCATCATCGTTTCATTGTTCCCTATATATATAAGATCAATTACATACAAAGAGACAATTAACGTGTCGGACTTACCTTGGGTCTTGATGTAGAGCATTGGCTTGCTTATACTCCTCTTGAATCCTCGCTTAGTGAAGGATTCATCTATTCTACTACCCAAAAACTTCATCCAGGGAATTCTAGATTGTTGTTTAGTAAATATAGGAAATTCTAGAAAATGGATCTCAATTTCCAACAGGGTTCAACTCCTTTCTATTTTGTTTGTTGTGACGAGATATAGTCAGAATTTTCACCTTCGTGAGTTCTCAGCTTCCCAGGATGATTATTGTTAGGGGATTAGTTATTCGCTTTCGCATGTGCAATAAAATGAAAGAGTCGACGACTCATCCTGGAAAGTCACAAATTTTTATCGACCACAAAGGGATGGGCACGCGCTCAAGGATTGAGGCGTGACACAAGAAGTGTTAATTAAGAGAGTAAGTAGTAATGGGGTGAAAAAAGAGGATCTTTTGAGCATTTCTCTAAAAAAATTATTATGAGCATTACGAGTGATTTAAAAAATAATATAAAAATACTTAATTGATTAGTTTTGCATTTTGAAAAGTTTTAGGCATTTCGATTAAATTTAAATGTCAATTTACACAAGATGAGATTTGAACAATAAGAAAATGCTAAAGAAATTTCTTATGAGACATCGGTGATCATCGTTAGTATGATACTACTTCAAGATTAGTAGAGCACTTTTTCCTACTAAGGGCCTGTTCGGTAACCATCCCAATAATGTTAGATTTTGATTTTTTGTTCTCAAAAGTAGTTTTGGAATAGAATCGTGTTTGATAAAATTTTGGTTCTTGAAAGTAAATTTGGAACAAAATCAAGAATAAAAAAAAAAAATAGATTCTTGTTCCCGAGAACAAATCTAAGAATCAAGTCATTTTCCTATTCTTCTTTCCTTTTCTCTTCTTCTTCTTCTTCTTCTTCTTCTTCTTCTTCTTCCATTTTCTTCATTTTCATCTATTGCCACCGCCGCAGTTGCTATCTACTATCGTCCGTTGTTGTCCACCATTCACTGTCCACCACCGCTAGTTGCTAGCAGCCGATCCGATGAGCTTGCCGGAGGCTTGCTAGGCTAGGGCGAGGTCCGGCGAGCTCGGCCGAGAGGCTCGCCACCGGGCGAGGCTCGAGCCTTGCTCGATGGCTAGGCGAGCCTCGCCGAGCCTTGCCGGTGGCTAGGCGAGCCTCGCGCAACCCCGGAAAGGCCCCCCTGGCTATCGGCAAGGCTTGGCGAGCCTTGTGATCTAGCGAGGCCGAGCCTCGGCGGGGGTGGGCGAAGCCTACCTAGCCATCGGCGAGGCTCGGCCGACGAGGGCCGGTGACACTTCGGTGAGGTCGCCGGCCCTTGGCGACCGGCCACTTAAAGAAGAAGAAGAATAGGAGAGAGAAAAAAGAAAAAGAAAAAAGTAATAAAATTATTTAAAAATTAAAAGAAAATGATTTTGAGTAGAAATTTTGAGTACGGTACTAAACACAATTCTATTCCAAAATCAGAAATTTTGGACAGTTACCAAACGGCTTAAAATACTTAGAAATTATTCCCGATAACAGAATAAAAAAGAATTATTTCTTATCAGAAATTGTTCTCGTGAACATAATTGTTACCAAATGCGCCCTAAAAGTATAATTTTTTCATTTTTTCCTTATAAGTAGAGCACTTTTCGCCTTTTATTCTCTAGATTTTTACGTGGCTTGTCGCCTCCTATTAGGACTCTAATTTTCATATTCGATTTGGGAATGCATCTCTTTTATTCTCATTATCTCTCTCACGAAAAGTTTGGATCCTTTCATTTTTTTTTTTATCTCTTTCTTTAGTGGAATTCTTTCATGAAATGAGAAAATATGAAGAGGGTATTAGAGAATTCTTGCAAATCCATCACTGCTGGGGCTGAAGTTATGGCTAAGCTTAGACATGAGTATTTCTCACAAGATTATCAGGATTTGCAAAAGGTTACTCAATTCCCGCCATTTACATTCGATTTATGTGTCTGCTTTATTTTCTTACTTTTATACTGTAATAATATTGTGATTTGAGTTTGAAGCTCTAAAAAATAGTGAGTATAACAAGTTGGCAATTACAATTCACTTGGAATTGCAATCTAATATTACAATGATGCTATCCCTAGATTCATAAAATACGAAGATTTCATGTTCCTGCACTGTAGCTAGTAAGCAATATTTCACTTGAAATTTTAGTCTTATATGCTATTGCATCTTGTTTTTTGATACTTCGATATGTTCAAACACTTGCTTGAGGAGAGTTCTATTGGATTGTAATCAATTAGTGGATTGTAGAGACCCTTTTCAAATCTGTTAATATTACTGTTGCATTTCCTAGCGATATCTGGTTATCCTGTAAAATCTATGTGTTTTCTGGTCAATTGGCCTTTCTCTTAACCTATCAATAGGAATTTGTTTCCAAGATGGAGATGTGGCAAGAAGCAAAGGAGAGGAAGCAAACCTTTTGGACGAAGTTTAGTGAGTTCCTTTTTCCTTCTCCTCCAGTCAATTTGTGTAGTGTGCATTACATTCTCCTGAAATCAAATGTCATAAATCACCTTACCTTTTTGCCAGTTGATGTTTTCCTGAGAGGAAGGTATCAGTACTCGATGGAAATCAAATATCATAAATCACCTTACCTTTTTGCCAGTTGATGTTTTCCTGAGAGGAAGGTATCAGTACTTGATGGAGCTATAGTCTCGTGGTACTCGAACTAGGAAAGTTCTTGATGTGGGAAATACAGGCATCGAGGAGTGGAACAATATGCCGGGAAAGTTGTTTCTGTAAGGTATTTTAAAAAATAAAGGAGGGTAAGTCGGAATGGGGCGAAAAAATGAGGATTTCTATGGTATTTTTTCTAAAATAAATATTTTGAGCTTTACAAGTGATTTAAAAACAATATACAAAAGACTAGATTCGAACAGTAAGGAAGCGCTAAAGAAATTTCTTACAAAACATCGGCGATCACTTTTAAACCCTCTATCAATCAGGAAACTCCCGGATCACATGCCTAACGCCATATTCAAATACAAAACCCTCTCTCTCACGGCTGGTCCGAACGTGAATCTGTGTCGATCAGAAGTTGTAGCCTCAACTGGAGAACAAAGTAGGAAACATGGAGAGCCACCGAAGAGAACCTCTTCATCCGAGTCGCCCTCGCCTTTTCCTCCCTTGTTTTTCCGTCTACGATGTCGGCGCGTCTTCTTTCCTTGTGGGATTTTTTCGGCTTATTAACTTCTGCTTATCCAGAAGAACAAGACACAGACACACACACACACTCTCTCATTCCCTCCTTTTAATTATATTCTTTCTTTCTGATCTCTTCGTCTCTATTCTCTGTTCAATCTTAATTCCCTTTTTATACGTTTTTCCTCTTTTTCTCGTTTTTTCCCTATAAGCAAAGCGCCTTTTCGCCTTTTTTTCTCTTTATATTTACGCAGCTCGTCGTCTCCTACTAGGACCCTGATTTTTGTCATCGGATCAGGATTGTGATCTTTTACTCTCGCCGTCTCTCTCTCTCTCTCTCTCTCTCTCTCTCTCTCTCTCGGAAAGTTTGGATCTTTTTCTTGTTTTAATCTCTCTCGTTCGAGGAATTCTTCACGAGCCGAGGATATATGAAAAGGTTTTTCGAGAGTTCTCGCGAATCCATCCCGGCTAGCGCCGAAGGTAGGGCTAAGCTCAGACATGAGCATCTGTGGCAAGACTATTTGGATTTGCAAAAGGTTAGTCGATTCCTGCCATTTACATTTGATTTATGTGTCTACTTTATTTTATTTTATTTTTATGTTATAATAATTTCGCCATTCGAAGTTGAAGTTCAGAATAAAAGTGTGAGTATGATGAGTTGGCAATTACGATTCTCCTCGAATTATGATCTATATTACAATGATGCTATCCCTAGATTCATGAAAAACGAAGATTTCGAGTTCTTGCTTCGTAGCTGGTAAGCGATATGTCACTAGGAATTTTAGTCTAGTATGCTATTGTGTTTTCTAGCTTGATACTTGGATGTGGCTTTAGAATTCTATTGGATTGTAACCAATTTGCGGAGTGTGAGAGACCCTTTTCGAGTCTGTTAATATTACCGTTGCATTGCTCGGTGGTATCCTATCATCATGTAAAACGTGAGCATTCTTTTGGTCAATTGACCTTTTTTAACCTATCGATAGGAATTTGCTTCCGATACGGAGAGGTTGCGAGAAGCAAAGGAGAGGAAGCAAAACCTTTCGGCCGAAGTTCAGTGAGTCCTTTTTCTTACCCCTCTACTCTATTTGTGGAGTATTGATGTGTATTCTATTCGCCTGAAATCAAATAACACGGATCACCTGCTCTTTTTGCCTGTTGACAGTTTCCTGAGAGAAAGGTATCAGTACTTGATGGAGCTACAATCTCGTGGTACTCGAACTAAGGAAGTTCTTGGTGTGGAAGATACAGGCATGGAGGAGTGGAACAATGGCGCCTCGAAAGCTGTTTCTCAGCATTCACTTCCCGTGCTGGAACAGGAAATTGAAGAAGACAAGGCTGCAGAAGGCATGGAAGAGGCCAATCCACTGCGACCGGGAGAACAAGTTCCGTATACGAAGAGCTCCTTGAAGAGTAACAAAAGGGTCAAGAAGGTTGCGTGGCAAGATCTGGAGGGTAGAGCATTTTAGTATTCTTTTGCCCCCTCCAGAAGATGATTCTTTTGGCTTTGCGTACAAGAACGAGCTTTGGATTGAGGTTCCTGTATGGGCGATCTTTAGTTAGCTCCATCAAATTCTTCTGGCCATTCTTTTGATCTTCTTCAAACTGTCGAACATAAACTTTCATGCGTTATTTCAAAAGCAAACTGTTATGGCACATATAATACAAACTGATACATTTTCAAATCTTTTGAATAGTGAAGCATATTTCATGTATGGCATGCATATATTGGCACTGTGAGATCACTTTCAGACTCGCAAGGTCATTTATCAGCCTCTCCGTTTTTGGCTTTAGTTTTGCTCACGGCAGGTAGTCCCCACCCCGATGGCCTATTTCAGATGCATGTATTTCATGTTGCTGAACATCTATCATGAGTAAATGCTTACTAAAGCTATCACTTCATCAAGATTGATACGATATGAGTGGTGTATATATATTGATAACTTGTAAGTACCAAGAGTACTGCAGGGTTGAACGAGGATGTACTGTTGAGGACACAAGATTCAGGAGTTTTCTGCCTGAAGGAAAGGCACAGAAAATCAGATTGTTCCTGAGGTGACGTGGGAAAGGATTAAACTATTTAATTTGAATTTTTATTTGTTTATTTCGTATTTGTTTGAAGATTTCTTTCTAATTTTTGGTCTATTTAGTAAACTATTTCTATTTAGTTTTTGTATGATTAAATACATTCATATTGAATTTTCTCCTCCTTGAGTTCTTTGCTTCTCTCCGAATTCTGCTTGCTCACGCTCACGAGTCACAACGTTCAGTCGCTCGCTCTCATGCCTCTTGCAGCCTCTCTCGACGCTCACTCTCAGCCACCCTCTCAATTGACAACTTCCTCTCGCCTTAGTCGAGTATCTCTCACTCAACACCTCCCTCTTGCGGCCTCATCTCAAGTCTCAACTTTTGCCTACCTGTCTTGCTTTTATTTTTGGCACAAGGATGCCGGATAGTGAGTTCAAACTGGTCTGGGCGGTGTTTAAAGATCAGGCTTGTTTTCGTTTGACAAAACGATCATGAAATAGGCAAAACCAGCGCCTAGGATGAAGGAGACACAACAAACCAAGAAAAATTGGTGCTCTTGGACGTGAGATAGAGCTTGCATGTTGATGGAGCAAGGAATGATAGAGCCAACGTATCTAGAAAAATGATTTTCAAAGTTCTTCGAACTAGCTAATGAGAGGAAAAGGGCTGTTTCCTCGAAAATCTGGACCAGCTTCATCCGAGTAAGAGAAGGTGGAACAGTTCCTTTGACTCACATAGGCCGATCCGGTTTGATTCTAGGACCAGGCGGGAATTGAAAATTGGCTCGTCTAGTCAAGTTCCTGGTTCCAGGGTAGGAACAGGCCCACCCTGGAACCGTTTACCCCTAGTTTCTTCCCCCTGTTACTCTCTCTCTCTCTCTCTCTCTCTCTCTCTCTCTCTCCCCCACCTTTTATTTCTTCTTCTATTTTCAACTAGTAGAACCTACAGACTTACCTTTACTTGAGCAAAAATGCGGTCAATGGATACCATAACAGCAACAGGTACTGAAGATCCGAAACCCAAGAGGGGACTTTGTCCAAAGGAGTTGCAAAGTAGTTGATGCTTTCGAAGGCTCTGACCAAAATCGGGGGTTTCTTTGCCCGGAGAAGTTCGTAGAAGAAGCCAAGACAGAAGAGGTTCTCAATTTCCTGTAATTGATAAAGTTGAAGAGCGAGTGGTCCCTCGGACGAAGTGGCTTCTGGATAGGGCTTATGGCATTGAAGGTGAAGGAAGTAAACAATGGTGTAAATAGAACGCTCACAGTTCTCCATATGCCGCAGTAGCAAGGGTGATCGTTTGAGGGCGAGATCTATTGAAAACAGGTGAGGGTGATTAAGCGTAGAAGGAAGAAGAAAAAGACGGCCAAAAGAGACCTTGATGTAACAATCCGATCTGATCTGACAAGACTAGGGAGTGGTCGTCGAGACCAGAGGGTCTAGACAAGGATCAACTCTTGGCCGACTTCTAGAATGGCAAATAGGGTATAAATGAACCGTATTGTGCATCAAATGGAGAGAGAGCGATTCTAGTATATATATGTGAAAGGTGGACTTGACTTACGAATGTGCCTTATGATGTAACGGCAATACCTTGATGAGTTAATTTAGAGATATCATATTTAATACATGTCTCAAGCATAGCACTACCTTAGTAACATAAAAGCTGGTTAGAATGGGCAAACAACCTGTCAAGTCAAGAATAAACACCCAAAGCACGAAAGCTTCTAGTCCTAGACGAGCACCTACAATCACCTCTCAACCGAGTCAGGGTCCAAGAGTTTTGGGTGTTCTTCAAGGAGAAATGCTGTTAAGGAAGTCCATACCACGTGAATCTAACGCTCGGAATAGACGTGAATTATATATGGCGGTTGATAAAGGTCAGCAGGAGGATGACCGAGCCCAGTTTCTTAGACGAGAGTCCTCAGGGTAAGAATCTCGGGCGTGTAGAATTCGACCGAGAGAGGAATGAGAGAGGAGCATGTGCAGTTGTTCACAGAGAGAGAGAGGACCAGGTACCGGTCGGATCTTGATGGGGATATAACCGAGAAGGTCTAAGATTCAGGGAGGAAGTTTTGACGGTGGAGCTGAACCGCATGCATCCCTTGATCGGTTAGCTGGTCTTAGTATCTCTTATAGCCATAGGATTCGTTATGCGAAGTTGAAACTTACAGCCTCCGCCAAGCATCATCGACAGTCCACTCAAATGAACCTAAAAAGGGATGAACTCATATCTGCTGGGGCCGAGATAAAACAGAAACTGAAAGACGAATGCTTTCCTCCCTACTGTAGAAGACAGTAAATGGATTGAACATGGAATCTCAAACAAATGTCACCTACTGTCGCTGATTTGATGAATGACGATAATGGATTGTAATTTGCAAGAGAAACCTATGGCCACTCTAACAAGGTTTATTGAGGGTCTTAACGCTGACATTACACACGAAGTTAAGCGGCATTCACCGAAGACTTCAGAGGAAGGTTTCTGGACGGCGGTACGAGTCTTACAATAGGACTGCATCCAACAGGCGTCAGACGTCCCCCAAATAGCAATACACTACAGTCCAAGCCCGTATCCTTATTCAGAAATTACATGGAATACTCAATCCAATGCTCCTGGGAAGATTATACAAGTAACCATGGATTCATCAATCGCTTGATCATATACAATGGCACGTTATATACAATGGCAGATTAAACTGAACATTTCCTGGAAATCATGTCCTTATGATCAGTGGTATCCAGAATTTTACACGCAAGTACTATTTCAATTCAACCTCAGGTTTTAGTTCGTTATCACCCAGACTCAGGGCACCACCGGCAGACTCAGAAGGCAAAGATAGCTTTTCGATCGGTACTGTAATCATTTGGGTTGGTTTCTTGAATTGCACCAATATCATAGTCATGTTGTCACATCCCTCACCAGTGGTGGTAGATGGTGCTAAACAACGATCAAGGACTCTCTCGCACATAGTAGACAGCTTTGTTTCCTGCACAGTACACAATGTTACCCATCAATTTTCTTTCAAGTGTTTCAGGTTATACAAAAGTCAAAATCTGAGTTCCACACTAATTGCTAATCAAAGGTTAAAAGTAGAAGTCACTCTACACAAGCCCCCAAATTAAGAAACCAGAATTCCACAAGGTCTAGTCCACTTACAGAGACTAACTGCTCATGCACGTAATCCACTACCTGCTGGCTGGACATGCAATCCCTAAAAGCACAGATGGCAAATAGAACATCATTCAGACGACCCCCCAGGTAAGGAAAACAAGAAGACAAATTGACATGGCAACATTGTCCAGGAAAAAATTTCTATAGATTACTGTACAATATTTACTAACGTTGAAAAAATCGAAAAGGAAAGTCCATAAATAGAGAATAAAATAATAGTTGCCACACACAAAACAATCTCCGTGCATGACATAGGATTAAACTCAATCATTCAAAATGGAAGAATAAACACTGCCTTTTTATAAGATCTACAAGACAAGGTACAACGAAACTCTAAAAGAAAGCAATGGGTTATATATCCTTTCAAACAGTTCTATTAAGAGTTGATTATGGTCATGTCAAGTCAACTACAACTACAAACATAGTCGGAGGACTATTTTAGAACTGCAGGCTAACATGTCATCTTTCTGGTACATCTTGAAATGAGGTGCAATAAGATCTTTCAAAAGAACACTTGCGGGTGCGCACAAGGGTGCCCACACAGCAAATGCTCGCATTGGCTCTAATTTGTATTCCACTGTGAGTGGTGGGGCACAACCTTTCTTACAGCATCAAACTCAAGTTAATTCTTATTTGTCATATCGAAATTGGTAAGCGTCATATTGTCATAAGATGCATACCAGATGCCATCACATGCTAGCACGATAAAATCATCATCCTCACAAAGGTCAACCTGTCATAGAACAGTCAAAAGGGATAATTAGACAAATAGAAAAATAGCAAGAAAAGTTTTTAAGTCAAATGCATATATATAATACACAGACAAGCATGCCCAGAAAAAAGCAAGAACATTGACAAAAATGCGCTAGCAGATGTGACTCAGATTATTTGAATTTCAGCATCCTACTTCTAAAATCTCTCTGAAATAGCCATACATCATACAAGAGGAGAAAAAAGATGAGAAATTGTCAGTTGGAAGGCAGTTTACACAACATCCTGTAAAATTTGTAGCCAAAAGAGAGTAGCTGCTTAAAGATGCACATACAGTATTTATATCTGGATTTGCAGTTACAATTTGCTTTTCAGCTGGCAGAAATTTATTTTGCTTAAATTCCACATCACCTGCAGCAAGTGAAAACAATTATCCATTGAAACTATAGAGATAAGAAAGAAACATGTGCTTAGAGATGCTATATAAAATAAGGCAAAAGCCACTAAGAATCCTAAACTATGCTTACTATAACACATATACCCCAAAGTGACACAAAAAACCCCAAACTTATATTCAGGTGACACATTTAACCCCCGAACTCCTTTTTTGTGACCCGAAAAACCCTAAACTTATATCCATCTGTCACATTTACCCCAAATTATTTTTCTGACATCAAAAACCCAAACTTATACTTATACGACACATTTACCCCACAGTTTGAGGTAAATGTGTCACACGGAAACAAGTTTAGGGTTTTGGATGTCACAAAAAAAGTTTGAGATAAATGTGTCACACCAGTACAAATTTGGAGCAAATGTGTCCCATGGGTACAAGTTTGGGGTTTTTTGTGTCACAAGAAAAAGTTTAGGATAAATGTACCCACAATGAGCATAGTTTAAGATTTTTGGTGGCTTTTTCCCATACAATAAAGAAGGCCTTCTGTGAAGCATTGTTTACAAAGCTGGATGGGAGAATCAATCAAAAGACCTATTGGTTCAGGCGTTTAAACTGGTTGACCTGTTAGCTTTTCATTGGCACAAGTATAATTACTGTTGGCCAAGCAGTTGGAGGCTTGAGGCCTTCCAATGCACAGTTAGGAGTCAAAGGGAACGATCCACACAATGCCTGGAGCATGAAATATCAATAAATTTATTGCTCTGGGCTTGTTGAAGACAGCAATAATTTTTTTGTCACCGCTATTATAAAGATAGCTTGTGGCTAAGTGGCAGAGCGCTAACCCAGGTAGCTAGAAATCTGTCCCTGGGTCAACTCTCCACCACTGCATTTTATAAATCTTTCCCTAATTACCAGTTTGGACCAAATCCGGCCCTATTCAATTCAACCAGCTAAACCAGATCGACAAAGATTTGGTCCAGTTTTTCGTACCACATTTGATGGTCCAAACTGGACTGGAACATGAAATCATACCAAGACCAACCGCTTGATCTGGCTGGTCAGGCCTGGTTTTAGAAACATTGGCACCAAGGCAATTAAAGTTCAGAAATTCCATTCCATTCCAATATCAAGCAGAAGTATGCAAAGATGATTGGATCCAGGTTGAAATACCAACAAAACCTAGTCATGAACGATCAGATACCTATAGCTCTTGCAAGATTTAAGCTTCCATTTACTCGTCCAGCATGTATAAAACCTCCAGCTTTTAGAATCCTCTCCTTTTCAGCATCCAACTCGGGTTTGTGGTCTCTAGACAGATTGTATGCCTGTTGCATGCAAGAAGGAGACCAACTAGGAATGAATAATTTGGTCTCAGACCACTCTCTACATTTTACATATGTTCTGCATGTATAAAGCTGGACAATGGCCTATACAATCATAATATCTGAGGACATAATAGTCCTCAAATAAGGAAAATATATTGCAGGTATAAGTGTCCAATGAGATTGAATTATTATATATTACCTGACCCTTTCTAGACAGGACACATCGAGAATCACCAGCATTGGCAACAACTAGTTTGTTATTTCGGATAACTGCAACGCAGGCAGTGCTCCCCGCAGTAGGTCCAGCAAAGTCAGAATGAGGGCCCTATAGAATTACTCAAGGACAAAACATAAATCAAAATAAAAAAAATGACAGGTAAAATCAACCACATCAAAAAAAGAAGAAATTTTTTTATTTTCTGTCCTTTTTTGCTGAATTCAACAATAAATTATACTGAGAAACAACATTTAGTGCAAATGGCAAATACAGGAAAAGAATAAAACCGATCCCATTGCTTCTGAATACCTCCTCAAAAGCCCAATCATCATTCTTGCCATTGCTATCTGCACCCCTTGGAGACCATATAAGTCCCTCTATCATTCCCGTAAATCTGTTGATTTTATCTCCCAAAGCAGCTAATTCTCTCCAACCCCTTTGACCTCGCATCATTTCATCCATTCTGCAACAGCATAACACCATTTGCAAGAGAGAAGAAAGGACAGCTTGTCAGTAGTCGATACATATGATTAAAGTTACAAAAATTCTCACCCTTAGAATAAGAAATTAATGAGTTTTAGATCTCAAAAGAGATACTCCTGTTTTATAGCTTTATTTAACAAGCTATGAACCTAAATGAAGTTTGAGTTTCAGCAGCCAGGTTCTACATATGATATCTTACTTGCAGAGAGCAACAACACCTGCTGAGATGAGCACATACTGCATGCACTTTGGTTCTATTCCACTTCATGATTACAGGCAACCATCACTGACAAGTAATCATTACACAAATAGAAACAGAGTGGCTACCAAAACGTCTTCAAAGCTAATTTATCATTGTAAAAAACATTTTAAGGCAACTGTTTTTCCCAAAGAGAAAAGGCAAGAGGAACAGAAGATTTATGACTGAAGGGAAATTACCGGAGAAAAGCTTTCTGAAGGGATGTTCCTATTTCCCCGGCTGCATATGCTTCATTCTTGAGGACCTGCTGGTGAAGATAATTGGCACAGAACTTTGCTACCACTTTCCCTGCAAGAAAGAGTGCTTCTCACGAAAACTGACATCTAGCAGCAAAATTAGTCTTAAGCATTTCGCTTTAGACCATATACACCTACAATTTAGCATATCAGACAAAAATGAAGATTGGGCCCTTTCAAAGTGCACCAAATCAAACACAAAACTTTACCTGGATCATAACCTTCCCCAAAAAGAACAAACATATTACACAAAATCTAAACTCCACTATAGCTAACAGTTTTGTTGGGATATGCAGGCCATTTTCTTGAATCTACATTTTCTAAATCCAGTCCAATCAATTTATTTGTTGGAATTTAGAATAGAGGTTTTCAAACTAGAGGACAGACAGCAAATGCATAGGAAAAACCATGGAGTTGAGCTCACTTTGTAGGAAACGGCTCGAAGGTGCAGTTTAGATTAGCTGCTCACTTTAGAGTATATTTACGACTCAACCAACAACTATTGTTCAAAAATTTGCAACCAATCTGATATATTGGGTCCCTTTTTTATTCAGTTTGGTTTTCAGTTATTAAAGTTGAGCCAGGAATTTCATACAAACAATAACATTGGTTAGTGACTTTTTATCTCTGACATCAGGTACAAAACAGCAAAGACTTGTGACTCTCTTCATAGATAATGAAAAGAAAGAGATTAAAATTTGTGAATTGTCAGGGCACTGAAACTTTGAATGGAAGTATACAGTACACAAGCAAAAGACCATATAACCACAATAACCTCCTGTCAAGTGTAAGAGCCCGAACATTCCTATTGTATGATGACTAATAAAAATATTCATTAGTTTACATTTATCTAGTCTGATTGGGTTTATAAATTATTTCAAATGGATAAGCTAAATATGAAACAATCACCCTATAAGAACTCATCCAAACCAAAACAAACAAACAAATTGGCTGACTAAAACTGCCAACTTAGTTTAGTTTGGTTCGGACCAATTTGACTTAATAGGTTTCTTTTTCTCCCAAAAGCCCTCATGTAGACATAAAATAATTAGTGACCAGAGATCTTCTACAAATTGAATGCAAAAAAGGATCAACATAATAAACTGAACCTGTGAACAAGTGTTTGAATCTGATAGACTGAGCTGGTGACACAAGCATTTCATGCATTCAGTTTCATCTTCAGAAATCCGATAAATTTATAACTACACAAAGTTGTCAGCAAGAAGCTGAAGCTGACCAGCTAAGCTTCCCAAGAGCTGACTTTAATAAGTCCAGAATGGTATAATCAAAGGCAGTAGTTCATCATTCACGTAAGTCAGTATCATTATGAAAACCATATCAATTGCACAAAGATTTCAAATTGTGAAATAGAGTATATCTTTCGTTCTACACTATAGGAACCTCAATCAACTTATTTTAAAGCCATATGCATTTCGCATTAGCCATATGATGATTTGATAATTCGACACATCATGTAAGTTAAGATGGGTATGCTCATGTCCTACATAGGATCTTTTATGACCTGTCTTCAGGCCAAGTAGTACAAGTAAAACTGCTGATTAGATTGACAGTTGCAAAAAGCTAAAGATGCCTCCATTAAACACCAACCTGGTATCTGCACTACACACATATTATGTAAACAACTAAAAATGGCCATGGAACGGTAAGTAGAGTTGTAATTAACATCAGAAGAAAGCAACTGCAGTGCTATTGATAATTGATTACAAGTCTCTGAGAGATCTGCCATGGGATCAACATTCTCACAACTCACTAGCTTATCAATGTTCCACACTCTCCGATGCAGCAAAAAGCACTTGCATTAATCCATCAGGTGGCACATCGATGGCAATTTATAATAGACAAAGAGTCACTAAACATCTATATGCAGATGGACCTCTGACTTGACTGTGGAACAGAGAAGCAGGTCTGGCTAGGCTAACTTTGGTTCTTTAAGATAAAAGATATTCGGCATCAAAATATTATTGGTGATACCTCCATGGCCATCAAAAACACCAAAGAATGAGGTGGAAACATCCAGGTCAGTATAGGCAGCGTGCTGCAAAAAAAAAAAAAGGACTCATAAGCCATACTAGCACCGAGTCACAGCAGCAAAGCTTGCATCAAGTTACTGACAGCATCCTCCATTGTCGCACGCCAGCCTTGCATAGATGATAGGCCATATCTAACTCGATCATTCTCGCCATCTTCTGAGAACTTTTCAGTTTTCGGAGTGCTCAGATATATCCCCATTTCGGTCTGTAAGTTACATGTGAGACATTATTTCGCTCAAAAAATCAAACGGAAGAAAAAGAACACGACACAGAACTCCCCGGCTAAAAAGCAAATGAATGTCAAACTCAGAATAAGTAAACACCATAAGAAATTCCCAGACCGGCGAATCCAGTTTCAACACTCGAGTTCTTGCCCTCAGCTATAATCTCGAAACAGTGCAAGAAAAGTCAATTGTGGTTTCAACAAAACCCAAAATCACACGTCGACCATGTCGAAATCAGACAGAGACACACGCATACGCCAGAGTTCCATCCATCAGAGATTCCCTATTCCAAGTCTTTCATGATCGGATTTATTAACCTTCATATCTAATTAACATCTCCATCAACACTTACAACCTCCAAGATTCCCATATAGAAATCCGACCACAAGTATTTTCAAAGGTTTGGCAACCGTCAGTCAACAGTCAAAGACGTTAACCCGGATGGATAGATCGACGAACTCTAGACATTCCCGATCAAGCACGGAACACTAACACGTCAGAAACTACAGAACAAACCAAGGACAATGACCAATGCAGTACCCTGACGGCGCCTCCAGAATCTAGCACCAAATTACCACAGCAAACACGCGAGTAAGCAAAGGGTCACAGCACGACCCACGTCTCCCCAGTCCAAGTAAGACGAAGCCCGATTCGAAAGACTTCAAATTTAGCACACGAGAAGAGGGTGAGACGGACACTCCAGATCAGGTGGAAGACGACCCAACACGACACTGAGGCATACTCACGCGGCTGAAGTGACCCGGGGCGGAGAACCGGTCAAAGACGCATTTGGGCTGCCACGGAAGGATTTGAGGAAAAGGGGTCGCTTCAATTTGGATGGAAAGACGTGAATGAAGAAGCGAGGGGGTGATGATCCACCAGGAGACGAGGGTCAATGCGTTGGTGGTTCGGTTCTGAAGAAATTCTCTTCCACCTGCGTCTCGTCTCGCTCTCGCTCTCGCGCGTGGCCCCCAAGTCCAGAGGGAGTGACGCCATTTATATCCTATTGTTTTTAGGCCTTGTCTACCGTCGACTTTTGTCTGGTGTCGGTGCAAAACGGGTCCCGAAATTTTCTGGTTGAATCATTTGTCCGGAATCATCGGTTGGGCTGTATAGGTCCCTCGGTGAAATAGATTCTTTAATTTTTTTTTAGAACCTGAAACTTATTTAATGTATCTTGAAATTTAAAATTTATCATTGCATGGATAATCATATTTAATAAGCATCACTTATTGTTATAATTGACTGATCATGGTTTTATATGATATGCAAAAAATATGAAATATTAATAAAATAAAAATCTCATATACATAATGAAAATTTAGACTAGTGGTTATAAATTATACACTTATTATCGAATATCATGGAATGTCGCAAGATCATGGAAAAATATAAATAAAAAAGGCAAAAAACTTAAGGTTATTCTATGAAAAACAAAAACTGGTACACTTGTGATAAATTTACCCTCCGTTAGTTTTCGTTAAATTTTACTATCAAATTATTAAATTAAATGACACGTGACAATTCACTAGTATACCGATTTGAGATTTTACGCTCCGTTCATCACAGTTTATAATTTTTGTGATTTTTTGTGATATTAATCCAATTTAACGGAGGGTATATTTGTCACAAATTTATCAATTTGGAGTTTTTTTGTGGTTGAATAAATTAGTTTTGGGTAAATTTGTCATAAATGTATCAATTTAAGGTTTTTTTTAATTAAGGATAAATTTGTCATAGGTGTACCGATTTAGAGTTTTTCAGTGTTAAATAAATAGTTTGGGATAAATTTCTCACAGTTGTACCAGTTTGATGTTTTTCAGGATATTAACCCAAAAACTTATTACAAATTTCACCAATTTAGAATTTGAAACCTTCCCGTCAAAATAAGCTCCTTAATTTTTCAAATTACAAACCTATTGTGCATATATTTAAACATGGAACCAAATAGATTTCCACCAATTCAATTATTAGATTTCAAATTTTAAACTGGAAGCATATTCACCCTTAATTACTATGTTATGATTAAACCCACCAATGTGAATAAGCTACTGTACATGCTTTACCTTAAAAATTCACGTATTTACATGATTTTCATGACAAATTACACTTCATATATTGTTCCTCTTCTTTTAAAGTTTTAAGTGGCATGAATGTTGATGAAACTCGTGAATTGCTACTTACAACCGATTGAAAAATACTACCTAATCGGAGAACTCCGAAATCTCTAGGCACTGTTGTGAGTGGACGGTCAAGACCAAAGAGATATGATGATATCTTGAAATTTGGTTGCTTTAAATTGGGCGACCTGAGTATATGGGCTAAAAGCTTTTAACAAGTCCAACGCAATTATGGGTTTGATTGAAATTTATGGAGAAGTGATGGTTGAAGTCAAATAATAGCCTATTCTGAAAAGCTAGCTAAAAATTGAGGTGACTCCAGCTACAGTCACCGCCACCGCTACCAATAATAACTTGACAACAAACATAGCAACTTTAACAACCATTGCTACAAATGAATAATAAAGAAGCTAAAAAGTCTCCCTCGCTCTCTCTTCTCTCTCCATCGCCTTCTTCAATCTTTTCTTGTTTTTTTTTTTCTTCCTTTTCTCCCGATTAAAATCTGGGAACATTATTTTTTTTTCCTTTTCTCTTGGTTTAATTTTGATCTAGAAATTATCCTTTCTCAATTTAAATCTGGGTGTTTAATTAATATATTTTCAAAATTTTAATACCCCTATGCTATTTTCGTATATAGATCCCCTACATTAAGTTTCAATGGTGGTCGCAAAAGCTTTTTGTCTCGCTCATTCACGAAAATTTATTCTTCCAAATGTTAGATCAGTACTTATTTAACCGATTGTCTCCTTATGGTGATGGTATAAAGGAAGGCGAATGTAGATGCGCACCACCAAGCCATTGTTATTGGCAAAGAGAGTTTTTGACATGTGCCAATTACTGACAAAGATACGAGATCTAATTATCGAATACCGACTATTTTGCTTGACAAATAAATTCTTATAAAACAAGTATATGCCAAACCTACTACAACTTCTTCACCACTATCAGTACTAATCTCTTCAGGAAACTCATACCGAAGTCTTAAATTTCACATACAGAATGTAATTTAGTCTTGAACTTTTTAACTGGTACAATCGAAACAAGAATCTTTACTTAAAATGCGAAATCAAAAGCTAAACCTTTTTTTTCTTAATGGCCATAATTAAAATATATTTATGGAAAAATATGGTCTAGTTCTTTAGAAGAAAAGTGGAAGTTAAGCTTCTAATTACAGTTCTGAGTGCCGCATGAGTAAATGCATTGTAAAACGAACCAAAGTACTGGTAGTTTTGCATTTTAGACTAGTCCATAGACGGACGAGGGCTCGATCTAAATCTTAGTAAATTTACTCCCTTTTTCATGAGCTCAAAAAGGTTATTTCTCATATACTTTTAGAGTGTCGCATGATTGGCCGCCCGACCAATAAAAGAAGTTCCGAATCTTACCAAAATATCTTCCTTTGATTGGGTTGTTCAAAGTCAATAAAAAAATGGAGCCCCGATGGCACCTAAAATCCTTTCATATTTAGCTAGATTCAGCATTCACATTAACTTCAATGGCACCGGTGGACAACTTAGACTAACTCAATTTTTGTATGGTTAAATACCTTCGTTAATAGATGCAACCTATTAGGATTATTTTCTCAAAAGTCAACTTAATAATATATGTTTAAATTATGACAATTCAATCATAAAATTTTAGATGATTTGCCGATTTAATTATAAACCTTTTGAAAATTTGTCCATTCATTCCTAAACCTATTATTTGGATAATTGACCGGAATGACTAAATTGACACACCGTAAAAAAAATTTAAGAGTGAATTGACACAATTGAAAGAATCAATATTGAATTAACTATCGTATAATATGTTTATGATTTTTTGAACAATTTTCCCACAACCTATCTATCCCAATAGGTGTGACATTGAATCGTGGATTCATATAATTGATGCTTTTTCTTTTCTAGCACGTGCATTACTAGTTAGTGGTTAGGTCTATCAAGTTCGTTACTTATTTATAGTTGTATCTTGAGACAAAATATCTTTAGTTCTAATCGATAATGTCGGGCATTAAGACCTGTTTGTGAAATCAGCTCACGAAATGACTCGATGTAATGTACTTAGAATTCGAAGTAATTAGAAGTTCTTAAACCAACGGTTGGATCTGTAATCCATGTAAACTTATCAAGAGAAGAAAAAGCAAAGCTGATGCCGAATGATTGGGTCTCTGTGTCCGCGCATCCGACATGAAAGTCCCTATCCGGCCCTGTCGTTTCCTCTTGTCTTGGGTAATCTATGCATTTTAAAAGTCGACTCATTCTCAACCTTGGAAAACGTGTGCATCACTTATTTGGATCGGCGGATGCAAAGGAAATTCGTGGGTCCAATTCGAGCTTTTGGGGAAGGAAAACGTTTTGAATGGAAAAAGGTTAGCTTTAAGATACGAATCGAAACCCATCAAATGGGGCGCTTCAAGGGTATGGTATGCTCATTTATATTGTTGATGTTCTTTTTGTGTGGATAATTCCAACTATAACGCATATGAAAAATGATGTCACTGAGTGGGTTTGAGTTTTTGGATCATATTTAGGATGAAATAGTTTGATTTTCGAATTACTTGATCGCATATAATATGGAAAATGTCAATATTTACCATCTAGCTGTAAAGCGGTCAACAATATTCATGAGAAAAATTATAATTTCTAGTTTCCTTTACTTGTGTTTTTACGTAGAAACCTGTTTTTCTCAATATATGCTTGTTAGAAATAATATAACAATGTTTTTAGTTAATGCAGTTGATTGGAGTATCAAGGATTTTCAACTAAGGAACTAAAGGTTATAAGCTCAAATTTCATCAACTATATTACACAGTGCTCCAATTTAGGCTACCTACATAAATCAACTACTTGAATTTAATCGGTTCATAAAGCTCGTGGAGTGTTCTGCGGTTTCTAAATTGTAAGGCCTCTGCATTCGTTCTCTTAAAGCTCTCAAAAGAAAACGTCTATAGAGTGATGAGAAATTGTTCTTTTTTAACCAATTATTTCAAAGCCTGTGATGATTCATTTTCTGTCTTTTCATTCTCTCCCCGTCGTTGTGGGACAACACTGATTGAGAGGAATCTGAAAATTTGACAAATCGTGTCGGAGGTGGGACCTGTTGTTACGCAGATAATGATCTGCTTTATCATGGAAACCCTAATTTCAAGCAAGTTCAAATAATTTAATTCAGGAGATGGACGTGGAACCTTCTGAGTGCTGAGATAATCCGCATTAACTGGGGGCCATTAAATTGTAATATCAGAGTTTGGAAATCTTATTGGAGAATAGGAAACATCAGTCAATTTTCTATTGGTTAGAATATCTATAACAGGGTATCCAACAATTGTTTCCAGGGCACCGCTTACTTTTCCATTTATTTCCTCTTATATTTCTTCACTCACGTAATCTAATTTTAAATCTGAAAACTTTGCTCTCCCATTCTTATTTTTGGAAGCTTTTCTCTCGGATATACTTCTAAATTTAGGAGTTTTAATGAATAAGTATTTTTCCTACAGTTTTAATGGTATTTACAGCAATTTTAATATTAAATCTGAAGGACTCGCTCTCACAGGTGTCATATTTATGTTGTCCCCTATGGTGATGATGTTGGGGACACACCGGCAAAAGACAAAGTTGCAACTACAATTATAGATCTTGGCATGTGCGACGTGTGAATCGATAGTCGGCCACGTTGATCATTTTGCTTAAATACAATCATAGATCTATTCATGAAGGACAAGAATATGATTATCAGTCACCATACTTTGATGATATATCTTGATTTCTGGTTTTTTTATTTGTTTTGTAACTCTACTGGCTTGCCTTGTTATGGTGACTTTTGAAATTTCCTATTGATCCTTTTGTGTATTATTTTGGTAATCAATAGAAATTTCTCATGACAACGATTAAACAAAAAAACATTACAGTTTCAAATGCATACCTACTAACTAATACTTTAAAATATTCCAAATTAAATAAATCTTATATATTTCGGAAGCGCTCATTAATAAAATTCTAAAATAATAATGGCTTTGGCATTGGAATAAGCAATCAATAGCTAAAATTGAAAATTCTTTGGTGCACTCATTAAAATTGATCTGATTCAATCTTTAAAAATTTCATAGTTATGCTACTTTGGTCCATAAAGGGTCTATTTTTAACTAGCCAAATAGTGTCGAACTCTATTATTTTATTCATGGGAACAAAAAATATAGAAATTCATTTGGTAATTTTTTTTTCCCAAGAATAGATTTGGAACATAATCAAAAAGTAAAAAACAATTACTTCTTTGTTCCCAGAAATACTCTAGAATCAAACTTATTTGTTTTTCTTTTTTCTTCTTTTTTCTTTTCTCTTCTTCTTCCTCCAAATCAGTCACCAGCCACTGTCGCCTGTTGGCTATTGCCGTCGCTATCAACATTGGTTGGGTGAGGTTCGACGAGTTCGCCGGAGGCTTGCCTAGCCACCGCAAGGCTCTCCTCACCAGATATGGCAAGGCAAGCCTTCCTTGGCCACCGACGAGGCTCTTGCGAGGAGAGCCTTAGCCTCCCCATGGCTAGGTAAGCCTCCAGCGAGCATGTTGGACCTCGCCTTGTCAGTCACCAGTCACAAGGAAGGAGGGTGAAGAAGGAGGAAGGAAGGAGAGGAAGATAAAATAAAAAGAAAAAAGAGAAAAGAGAAAAAAAAAGAAAAATATCATTAAAATATTAAAAATTAAAAGAAACAAAAAAAAATTAAGAATCTTACCAAACCCATTTTTATTTTGGGAATAAAAACTTTGGTTAATTACTAAACGCATTCAAATGCTCAGAATCTTGTTTAGGGAACCGAATAAAAAAAATATCATTTATGAACAAAAATTATTTCCAAGAACATAATGGATATCAAACACACCCAAATTTAATCTTGACTGTTGCATGTTAGACAATTGAGGGAAGCTAACATTCATAGATAGCTCCGTTGTTTGAGAGAAAGTGCCATGACTTTGCGCGAATGAACACTTAAGTGCCATAACTTACGGAAGGTACACTTAAGTAACACATTTGAAAAAAAACAAATCACTTAAGTGTCGTTTGTTTGTGTTTGTGTTTAAAAATTGTTCCGGGGAACGAAATAAAAAAAGTATTTCGTTGGGAACAATTTTTGAACAAAAACACGCGTTTGGCAAACTTGTTCCAACATGTTTGGTAAATTTGGATAATTTTTTTATTTCTTTTATTTCTTCTATTTTTTTCTTATTTTTCCTTTTTTTCTTTTTCATTTTTTTTCTTCTTTTGGCCGGTCGCCGCGCCAAGGCCTTGGCCGGCCGACCGGCCGGCGAGGGTCGGCCTCGCCGGATCTGGGCGAGATCGAGCTCGCCCAGGCCGGCGCGAGGTCGGCCTCGCCATGGCGACGAGCTCGCTCGCCCGGATCCGCGAGTCAAGCTCGCCCCGGATCCGGCGAGCCGACCTCGCCCGGTCGGCGAGCCTCGGCCTCGCCGAGCCACCGCCCGGGCGAGGCCGAGGCTCGCCGGCCCGGGCGAGCTCGGCCTCGCCGGATCCGGCGAGATCGAGCTCGCCCGGCCGGCGCGAGGTCGGCCTCGCCATGGGCGGGCGAGCTCGAGCTCGCCCGGATCCGGCGAGGCCGACCTCGCCCGGCCGCCGGCGAGCCTCGGCCTCGCCGGGGACGGCGGCGTCGACCTCGCCGGGGCCGGCGAGCCTCGCCATGGGCTGGCGAGGCCGCCGGCCCTCGTCGGCCGGTCGCCGGCCATGGCCGAGGCCGGCGACCGGCCAAAAGAAAAAAGAACAAGAAAATAAGAGAAAAAGAAAAGAAAAAAAGTGTTTCTCATTTGTGTTAAAAACAAGAAACACAAAATTTGTGTTTTTGTTTACGTTTTCTTTTTTTGTTCAAAAAAACAAACGCACCCAAACGCGTTTTCGTTTTTGTTCGGAACAAAAAACAGAAAAAGTGTTTAAAAACAAAAAAAAATGAAGCAAACGCCCAAAACGACACCGTTTTTTCTCGATGAAGCGTTGACATGGCCAAATAATGCAAAAACGATATCGTTTTGGGGTTGATGTGGTAAAAAAAATAATATAAAAATTAATTAAATTAAATTTAGTTAAAATATTAAAAAATAATAATTGAGCCCTCAGCGACCGCCCCCACTTTTTTTTTTAAATTTTAAAATTTTTATTTTTTAATATTTTAACTAAATTTAAATTTAAAATTTTTAACTCTTAAATTTGAATTTAAAATTTTTATTTTTTAATATTTTAACTAAATTTAAATTAAAAAATTTTAACTAAATTTAATTTTAAAATTATTATTTTTTAATATTTTAACTAAATTTAATTTTGAAACTATTATTTTTTAATATTTTAATTGAATTTAATTTTGAAAATATTATTTTTAATATTTTAACTAAATTTAATTTTAAATTTAATTTAATTAATTTTTATATTATTTTTTTACCACGTAGTCCCAAAATGACGTCATTTTTGCATTATTTGGCAGCGTCAATGTGCAAAACGGCGTCGTTTTGGGCTTGCTTTGCCGGAAAAATACCATGTTAGCATTTTGGCCAAAGTGGCATTTAAGTGATTCTTTTTCTTCGAATGTGGCACTTAAGTGTACCTTTCGTAAGTTATGACACTTAAGTGTTCCTTCGCGCAAAGTTATGGCACTTGAGGGGTCCGCAACTCGTTGTTTGCTTATGACTTCGACATCAGCTCTTATGCAAGAACCTGAATTTTGAGATACTCTTGGGTCATTTTCGGACTATTTTCTATTATAAATAGATTAGACCCAAACAATATTGTTAATCCTTTTTGAGTTTAAGTGGTAGACAGTGTGTAAAAAATCTTTACTCAAGCTCTAGAACAATCGTGAGTATACACAAACAGTTATATTCTATTGATAGAATATAAATGAGTTTAAGAGATGGAAGAAAATGCAAAATATATTTATAGTGGTTTCGCCTATCCACTTAGCCTACCCTAATCTCACAGTTGACGCCATCCAAGTTGAGGTTGGATTTGTATGTCATCCTTGAGATGATAGTGCCATAAGATGATTCTTGTTTATTTTTATGGCTATACTTCTATATATTCAAACGATTCTTATCACACATAACATTCTCTTATTAAACTTCACACACTCACACTTCTGCTTTTGAGACGGTATGTCATCCTTTATTGCACACTCAAATATGGTAATTAATCTTGTCTTCTCCGGTATGCTTTTTGTGTATTCCATCACCTGAAACTGGTTGTAAAATACCAATTTTATTTCAATTCAAATTGATAAAGAGCCTACGTCTTGTCTCCAAGACTGTAGAGGTCCGCCGTAGAACCACTTCTTCGTCAGTTGCGAGAACACCCTCTCCCGTAGGTCCCTCCAAACTTGCACATAAACAAGCTAGTTCTTCTTCTACACATACGAACTTCCGAGCATGGCACCCTTATAATTTGTAGATTGTTCACAACTTACTATGTCAATTTGAGCTCTTCGATGATCACATGTTCTCTAGCTTGTTCCCCTTGGCAAGGTCCATCCAAGCTTTGCTGATGCCTTCATGTCCTCAAAGATCGTTCACCTTCTACTGGTCCATTTGACCTCTTTGATGATCACACGTACTTAATTTATTCACCATACAAGAAAGCAAAAAGAGGAAGACTAGTTCAATAGCCAGTTCATTTGAGTCTATAAGAGGCAGAAGACATGGACTTGCGCAAAGCCAAGCCGTAGACCTCATCCAATAACTTGTCCACTATTTGCAAGGTCCATCCGGTCATCGGGATATTTCAAATCCAATAGCTTGTTCGCCTTATGTAGAGCAAAGGCCCTTCCACACTAATAGACATCCTATTACTAATACCATCTATATATGAATCTATTTATGTAGAGAATGTATTCTGCACATTCAAGTTCTCACGTTAGTTCACTTATGATATTTATCATCATAAAACATATGAATTTTCCGCAACATTTTCTATTATGCATTTTTTGCAATCATATTTGATTATGCATAAGAGTTTTAATTCAGATGGATGAAAAAATGAGGGTTAATGGTCGGTATTACACCAAATAATAAAAACTTGAAAACTATAATACTTCAATTTATAGGAATTATGGATTGTACGGAATATTTTTATTGATAACATAAAGTATGAGAAAAATTGTCCTAAAAATCCTAGACCTATCATATGGTGGTCAATTCAGTTTTAAATATTTCAATTATGTTTATTTATTCTTAAACATTTTGACATTTTGCCAACATAGTCATTTTGACCATTTTTGACTGAAAATCATTAATATAGACATCAACCATCCTAATGTTGTACGGCAAACGTCGACATGAATGATTTTTGAAGTTTTTTTTTTTTCCTTCCTTCTTTTTCATCTATTCTTTTCCTTTTTCCTTGGGGCTAGTGGCCGGCCATAGGAGAGGTTCGTGATCGCTGGCCATGGCCAAGTGTGGGCGAGAGGCCACTCCTCGCCCATATTTAGCAAGGGCGACGGTCACTCAGGTGAGGGCAGCCCTCCTTGACGCTCACCTATGGCTAGCTATTGGCCATAGAGAAAAAGGAAAAGAAATGGGAAAAATAGATAAAGGAAAGGAAAGGAAATTCAAAAAAATTGAAAAAAAAGTGCTAAAAATTGTTGACATCAAAGCTAGTTGCTTTTACATAAGACGATCGGCGTTTACGTTAGCAATTTCCAATCAAAATTGACTAAAATGATTACATTAGCAAATCGTTAAAAGATTTATGAGTAAATTGACATAATTGAAAAATTGAAGATTACATTTGTAAGACTTCTTGAATAAATATCCTCATAGGTGGACAACCTACAATATGTGATTCTTATTTGACTGTAAGGTCTTGTTTGGTCCGTTGCCGATGTGGAGACGGGATCCAAATTCAAGCTGTCACGTGCTTTAGGGTTGGAATTATTGTTGGCGTCACCGAACAGCCATGACTCTCACCTTGGCGTCTTCGTATTGTTGGTGGGTTGACGTTTGTTTTCCTTTGCGTATTAAATATCTTCTACAGAGAGAGCATTATGTCATAGATAATTAAGGGGTCACCAATCATAATTTAATGGTTTAAATAATATATAAAATTATTCAATACGTTATTATAAAATAATTGACTTACTTGTTTATGTGATTATTTTATAGAGCACTCCTCTCTCACACTTGCATGCACAAGTAGAGAGACCTCTCGCCCTTATAAAAATGGCCAATAGGTCGTATTTCATAGGAGCTAAATTTAATCTTTAACTCAAATTCATGCATTTTTCAATAAACAAAAATTAGCAAAAATTCCATTTATCAACCTAAGAATTTAGGGGCGATTTTCGTTTAACCTCGAACCCTTAAAATATACATCTAACATTTGGAAAAATTGTGTCTTGTTGACCTTGGCGATGCTTGTTGAATTTTTAAGTTAGATTAGTGAAGGGGCCAAATTTTCCTCCATCTTGGGTTATAGGTATTTCTCCGATCAATATTCTGATTTGTAGGCTACAAACATAGGCATTACCCGGATTTATATTTAGCAAAGTTTGCCTAGGAGTGATGTCAATAATTTATAACTCATTAATTAGAAGCATCGTTAGAGAAACTGGTGGAAGAAAATATGGCCCATCCTATAAGTGTGCATCGAATAATGTTTTCCCTCCCGTCTCAAATCAATGAGAAATAAAATAAGAAATGGCACACCCAAAATTTGAAGTATTGAATTAATAGGACAATTGAGAAGGATTGATGAACAATACAAACACCAGTTTGGTCACATAGTAGGAAATCAACTGAATTGAGGGGTTGTTCTCAGCTGTCCGTCTGATGACACGGTCAACTGCTCGCGCCGTAATCGAACCATTCCTCATCCACCTGATCCGAACGATCGACAGAATCTTCATTCTTGCACATCACCGGTCAGGACCCGCTTGACCTGAAAAATAAGCCGTGGCCACTGAAATACGAGAAGCCATGTCCAGTCCAAGGGGACAAATCCTGCCTTCTTCGTGCACAAGCTACGATGGAACAGGAGTCCGAACGACAGAAATTCAAGAGACACAACTATTGTCTCTTCAGAACCAACACGTTATTTTGATGAACCGGGTTGTTTCTCAGTTTCAGCAATTACTAATGTAGACAATCAAGATCAAAATGTACCTCAGTGGAAGGGATGACGTACTAAAAATCAGCTGAGATGAAGAAGTCCACTCTGTCCGGCCTCTAAATCGCCTTTGGAGCATTTTGCTCTAGATTATGCAGAGTGAGGTGTAACTACTGGTCTGCCCCCAATGTTATCTACTTTCAGCGCTATTACAACTAACTCAATGTGCTGTGGCTCCACCGTCTCAGTTCCCTCTTTTGAAGCTAACAGTTCTTCTGGAAGAAGGGAAGCCTTTGGATCCCCGCCGGGAACCAAGAACAGCAAACAAAGCGGAGAAATCCGCAGAATGTTACGGATCAAGATAGCCAACCATAAATTACCGAATTGAGTTCTAGTGACCCCAAGTGTGTGAAGTAGTAAGCCGCCTCCCCATGACGCCAAGAGGACCCCCAAATTGTCAATGGACATGAGCAGCGCAAAGAAAGTGCCCTCTATACCAGAGGGACAAAGTTTCCTGCTTAACACGTACAGAGGCATCCGTTGGAGTGTACCTATCATTCGGGAGACCCCTGCATCAGTCACGGCGAAGAAATAATCTGGCACGCCAAGTTTCAAGTTTAACCGCAGTACGAGAACCAGGTCAAGCATTCCCGACAGACCAAAGAGTAATTGAGTCCACAGTAGCAGATCCCGGAAACGGTGATCCTTAAGGCCATGTTGGAATAGTATTGCCCCAAGAAAGGAACCGACCGATCCAATTGAGAGCAAATAACCAACAGTCTCCTGCAGAGAGTGGCTTGGATAGTTAGCAGACTGCATTGTAAAGTTCCTTCTGCTCATGACTAATTTTTTTGACTCTAAATTCTTTGTATTGGACAAAACTCAGGTCACTGTAAAAACTTTTACCATAACAATGCATCTCAATCTTCAAGGAATTCATCATCAAGGAAGCAATTGGGACAATAAGGAAACAAAAACAGCCTCTCAAATGACTTTAGCCGCATGAGTTCATATTTCAAAACTTTTATAATGATCATCTGTCTTAAAGCCAACAGATACTCGTTTTGTCTTGTCTAACTTTGTGGCTTGGAGACGTAACATAGAGAATGTATACGTGTTAATTTGTATAAGATTCTTCCACTTGAGCACATCTATAAAAAAGAAATTCTAGCATTTTCTACCGCGTCCCAATCTTTGGGCGTGCTGCCATTGCTTTGGGGTTCCCAGAGCTCAAAGTCTAGCCCACAGGCATTCAGCGTTTACTCTCTGAGCTGAAGCAAACTACTAGCTCGGTGACTTCTACTCTCGGAGACCAGATTGACTAAAATCTTGATAATCATCAGAAAATTCTACAGAAACTTCTAGGTTCAATATTATATTTCCTAGTTCTCGCCCTTTAAAATTAGTATTCCGGCAAGAGAAGCAAACTTGACTCGTCCAAACCTCAGAGAAAGATGGACCTCCGTCAGCATCTGTATACCAATAGAACATTCCATCGCGAATATTCCAACTTAGTGCGATGGATGAATACATGTATATACACGGTCTCCACACAGCTGGGATTTTCAAAGTGGTCCACATGGCCCTTCCAGCATCAAGAAACTTCTGACTGACATGGGCACAACTTCACAATGTTAGTTCAATAGTCTCCAGGAACATAAACACGGAGATACTGAGAAGTGGCACCTGTCTGTAATCAAAATTTGGTGTATGAGGCTCACCGAGAATACTTCCTAGTAATAGCACAAGCCCAGCTGGTATTGTCAGCAGAGCAAACACTCCCTAGCCAACAAAAAGGAGAGAAGGATTATGAACTGTGGAATTTCAGAGAAAAAATATGAAAGTTTGGGCTCGAAATGGTATCGAGAGGACACAAACCATTGGACCCATTCTGTGGACAAAGATACCACTGATGACGAATCCCACAAGTCCTCCAGTTGACTCGCTCAGAGCACACAAGCTTTGCATATCAGCTGCCAGAGAAGGATGGCTGATGCTGTTCTGTGCCACACAAGCATCTATTACAACATCTGCTATTGCAACGCCAGCAGTTCCTGCTGTCAACAGCACTAGGGCAAGAACAAGGTGCACCTTGTAGAATGATAACACGAGCATGGAGAATACTCCTAGAAAACCTATAACAATTAAAAAAAAAAAAATTTGGTCACACAATCACATCCGAAATTCTTCCAGATGTTTCTGCTTTTCATCCTCACACATTAGATCGTATGAGGGCATTTTCTTACATTCCCTCTGTATTTACTTTTCTCCAAAGATGCCTCAAAAGCCAAAGGTGAAGCATGTTATCTCATAAGTAGAAGTGCCCATCTGACTAAACTCGCTTCAGAGTTCTTTATGCAACGAGGACTAAATGCACTAAAGTGAAGAAATCAAACCTAATCTAAAAGACAATAACTGTAGCCCCCAAGTGTGCTTTCCAACGCAGGCTTTCAGACCAATATTTACTCCAAATCAAAGCGCAAAGTGATGCATGTTGGATAACAACCACTAGTAGTAGCTTTTGAGTGATGCTAATCTTTAAGCCTATATGAAGATGCAGGGATGCCAAAACTATTAGCCTAAACCATAATGTGAAAGATGAAATTCAGAAGATACAAATAACAAAAAAAGGGAAACTGGAGAATCATAACCGACTCTTCTATACCTGCTAAAATAAGATAGGGCCGCCTCTGGTACCCTGCAACCGGGAGGACATCAGTCAGCAGTCCCCAAATTGGTTTGACAATCCAAGGAAGCTTTATTATTCCTGTATAGACCTGAGACTCGGAAGGCTGAACCTTCTGAAGATCCTTCATATAGTACTTGGTTGCAACATCAGACAGTGCGCCCCCAAGCCCTTGGCTTATTCCATACACAATCGCCACCCCAAGAACAAAGCTCCAGTGCATTTCCACCGCCAGCATTCTCAGCATTGGACTGGAGCCAGGAAGCAACTGCGCGCCCTCGATCTGGGCACATTCTCTTCCGCAGCAGCCTCCGCCACCTCCTCCTCAGAGGCCACAAGATTAGCCTTCTCCTCCATATGACACACCTGTTGCAGTCAAACTTGCTAAGGAAGATGGTCTATTTCTTCCAGTAATGGTTGACTCGCATCAAGACGGGTTTTTCCTCCCTGGAGATTGGGATTCTTTGAGCCAATCACTGCTGCTGATCTTGGAAGCCGTCAGATACGGAGAGAGTTGACCCTAAAAAAGGATGAAACAAAAAGAGCAACGATGTGACTTGAAGTATCTTCTATATCCAAATCCGCAGCCTACACTATTTGCTCCAAGAATGACTAGGAGTAGGAGGAACCCTGGTCACAATCACACCAACGTTCCCGAACTGATGTGAGCTTGTCATCAAAATGATGTCTGATCTGTTTGGGTTTTCTTGCTTTTTCTTTCTTTTTTATAAGAAGACCATTTTGACTTGAATCTCCAAGTTGGCTGACGTTAACAAGAACAAGAGACGTTCATTACTAGGCACGCAAAACAGAGCCTTTCCCCCCTTCTTTTTTCCCTTTTTCTCTCTTGAACAAGAAGAGTTTTTTTTTTTTTTTGGTCAAATGTGTCACGAATCCGAGAAGAAGAAAAGAAATATGGAATATGTGTAATGAGGAAAATGGTGTATATTTTCATTGATTTCTACAATGATGTATATATTGTACAAAAGAATTGAATAAAAAAGTAAATAAATTCTTCCAATCTTTCTAGTCCTAAAATAAACACATCTTCTATCAATTACAATCAATCCAAATCCTCAATCAAATCATATCTTCTTTCAACACTCCCCCTCAAGCTGGTGGCTTGTATATGTCAAAGACGCCTAGCTTGTTTAGAAGATATGTATGCTGTCTTTGACAAAGGGGTTTGGTGAAGATATCTGCAAGCTGTTCTGTAGTCCTGATTCCTCTGGTTTCGATGACCCCTTCTTTGATCTTCTCCCAAGTAAAATGGCAATCAACTTCTATATGCTTTTTCCTTTCATGTAGCACAGGATTTGCTGCAAGTTTGAGTGCCGAATCATTATCACAGAAAAGTAATGTCGGTCCTCTAGCTTGTACTCCAAGATCCAGAAGTAAGCCTCGGAGCCACACTATCTCACAGACGGTTTTTGCCATAGATCGATATTCAGCTTCTGCTGATGACAATGATACAGTGGATTATTTCTTTGTCTTCCATGAGAGCAACGACTCCCCAAATTTGATGCAAAATCCAGTAATAGATCTCTTACTCATGGGACATGTAGCATAGTCCGCATCACAATAGGCTGTCATCTCCATGTTGCACCTTTTGGAAAGGAATATCCCTAATCCTGGACATCTCTTCAGATATTTCACTACTTTCAAGGCTGCATTCATGTGGGACTGCTTTGGACTGTGCATAAATTGACGAGAGTCCGTACGGCATAGCAAATGTCCGGCCGGTAGTGAGATAGATAAGTTTCCCAACAAGTCTTTGATAGCTTGTCGAGTCCTTCAATAATGGATCATCAGAGGAGGATGTCCCAATATCATAATCAATGCTTGTCAACTTGGCATTTTGTTCAACAGGAATGATTGCCGGTTTGCAACCTGATAATCCCGCTTCTAATATAATCTCCATCACAAATTTTTGCTGACTAAGGGAAATCCCCAGATCAGAACGGGCTATCTCTATTCCAAGAAAATACTTAGGTGGTCCCAAGTCTTTAATATGAAAAGACAAATGTATAAGGTCTTTAAGCTTCTTCATAGCAGAATTATCATTTCCCATAATAAGTATGTCGTCAACATAAATCATCAAATATATGACTGATGTACCTTTTGCCCAAGTGAACAAAGCATAATCATGTTTGGACTGTATGAATCCAGCTCTTGTTAGTGCAGTAGTAAATTTGGCGTACTACTGTCGGGATGCCTGTTTCAATCCGTAAAGCGATTTGCGGAGATGACATACCTTCAACTCCCCTTGTCTTCGTAATCCTTGTGGAAGATCCATGTAAATCTCCTCTTCTAGATCCCCATGAAGAAAAGCATTGTGGACATCCATTTGATGTAGAGACCGATTCTGCGCAGCAGCGATAAGAAAGATCGAACCGTGACATCCTTGGCTACTGGAGAAAATGTCTCATGGTAATCAAAACCTTCTCGCTGGGTGAAACCCTTGGCCACTAATCGGGCCTTGTATCTTTCCACAGAGCCATCTGCTCTATATTTGATCTTATAGACCCATTCATCCAATGGGTTTGCGATCAGGCGGTAATGTCACAACATCCCAAGTATATCAATCAGGGCTTTAAGTTCTGCCTCCATTGCCTTTTGCCAACATTCATCATGTACGGCCTCATTATAACTAGAAGGCTCCCTTTCCTCAGAAACTCGACTAATGCAACATAAATGGTCTGACGACAAGCGGTCGAAAGATACATATGAGGATAAAGGATAACAAGTACCTGATGATAATGATGAGGAGCAGACATAATCTTTAGTCCAGGCTGGTGGGCGAAGGTTTTGGCCAGATCTTCGTGGTGGTTCATCCGTCACCTTCAAAGGTAATTCCTCAACACTTGGGGGTTCTTCGTGAATTATCTCCGGGGATTCCTGCTCCATAATTTGTTGCTCAACATAATTATCGTGAGAAGAATCATCAACTAGTGAAGGCAAGATTGTATCTACTATCTGATCTCTTGGAGAAGGAGTAATAAAGTATGATTCTCCAGTAGATAGATCTTCTTTTGACAGGAATCGCTGACTATTTCTTGCGTCTTCTGCAGGTGTAGAAGTTGTATCCCGGAAAGGAAAAATATGTTCATGAAAAACCACATCCCTGCTGATAAAAAAATCCCCGGTAGATTGTTCATAAACTCGATAACCCTTTGTTAAATTAGGGTACCCCATGAAGATGCATTGTTGAGCACGAGGAGACATTTTATCCAGAGGACCTATTGTAGCCGCATAACATAAGCAGCCAAAGACTCTGAGATGACTCAGATCCGGTTTTCTTCCATACAATAGTTCAAACGGAGTCTTAACTTCTAGAATGCGAGATGGCATACGATTTATCAGATATGCCGCAGTAATCACACAATCTCCCCAAAATTGTTTTGGTATAGATGCTTGGAACTTAAGGGCACGTGCCACCTCTAAGAGATGACGATGCTTTCGTTCAACTACCCCATTCTGTTGTGGAGTATAGGTGCATGTACTTTCATGTAAAATACCATTTGAAGTGAGAAAGGAAGCACAATCACCATTGAAGAATTCCCTACCATTATCAGTGCGGATGCGAAGAACTGATTTTTCGAACTGAGTTTTGGATAAGGAAAAAAAGATTTTCAGGTGAGAAAGAACCTGACCTTTTGATTGTATGAGGAAGACCCAAGTGGCACGTGAGAAATCGTCTATGATTGTAAGAAAAAATCTCGAACCATCATGATTTACTGTGTGATATGGCCCCCATACGTCGGCATGGATCAAAGAAAAAATTTCATCTACTCGAGTCTTACTATTTTGAAAGGGTGAACGAGCTTGTTTTGCCAAAGGACAAATTGGACACTGAGGACAAGGGAAGTATGCAGTGTGACCCAATCTTTGATGATGAAGAAAATTTCTTTCATTGGCAACAAGGTTACACAATGGTTTATTGAATGCAACAGAGGATAATTTAAAATTATCTAGGAAGTTCATTCCAAAAATAAAGCCCTTGATAGATTCTACCCAAGCCCATCAGTTTGCCAGTCGAAAGGGCCTGAAATAGACATTTATCAGAGTCAAAAAAGACATGACAAGAATTTTCTTCACAAGCTCGAGAGACTGATATGAGATTAAAGTGGAAAGTAGGGACATAAAGGACACTTTTTAGAGTGATGGGTGAACTAAGATTCACGGTCCCAGTCATTCCAACATATGTGGTATTTCCATTTGGAAGTTGGATTGATATTGGAAATGATAGCCTTTTGACACTAGAAAATAATTTCGGATTGCAGATAATGTGATCACTAGCTCCTGTATCTATAATCCATGCATCCCTTGAAATTGAATTTGTTAGGCAATAAGAAATACCTGTGAAACTGCCTGCCTTGTCAGAATGATCCAATTTTTTAATAGCTTCCATCAACTCCTGATATTCCCCATGGGTGATTGGCTTGTCTGTTGATTTACCCATTACTTGAAAAACAGTTGAAAACTTTCCCTTTTCTTTTTCACCTAGCTTACCATGTAATTTCCAGCAACTTTCAACTGTGTGGTGTGGGCGCTTACAGTATTCACAATACATCTTACCCTTTCCTTTGTTGTTTTTTGCAAATGAGGAAGGTCTGCTAATAGCATGGGCTGCTGTTCTTGCATATGGGCCCTCGGATGATGCTCCGAATGACGCGTGTGGGCCTTCGGGCCTAGAAAAAAATAGTCCGCGTGGCCCTTTGAATCCGTGGAAACCCGCTGCATGTGGACCATTGGATTCAGTGGCTGCGCCACTTTGTGAGCCGTCGGATCCACCAGCTCCAAAGATCGATCGTGAGCTGTCCGATCGATCGGTAAAATCCCGGCCATCCATCGTTCGTATATAAGATCTAAGGTTTTCATGAAACCCTAGATTAGATCGTCGATTTTCTCTCCCTCCTGTGGGTCTCTGTAGCGGGCGAGAGGAAACCCTCGTCGCTAGAGCCACCCTGTCGCCTTCCTTGCCGAGATCTGCGACTCTCTGTTGGCTTTCCTCTTGGATTGTGAGTTGGTAGATACGTCCAAGGCTTGGCATCGGCTCCATGGTTAAGATCTGCGATCTAAACGAAAGGTAAGAGTCGTTTAATATGAGGAGAAATCGAATAGCTTTCTCCTTGTCTCGCATTTTTTTGTACTGCTACAAAATTTGCTCCGGCCAGTCAAATTTTTCTTCGGCCGCTTCCAATTTGTTCCACATATTCGAAAGTTTGTTGAAAACTGCAGCAACAATCATGTTTCCTTGCTTCAACTCCAAGATCTGTTGCGTCAAAGAAAAATTTTTAACTTGATCCATTTTTCCATACATCTCCTTGATGTTTTCCCACATTTGTTTCGAGTCCTCCGTTGGGGGAAGACCAGCTACGACTTTGGAAGCAATGCCGTTTCCGATCCCGGGTAGGGATTCGGTCCCATACCCGATTCGGTTGATCTGCCCGTCTGCTGTGAACTGGTGTTTGTGCTTGCCCCACCACTGGTTGGTAGGCCTCCATTAGTCTGTACACCATTTTGAAATCCCGGCAATGATGCATTTGGGCCCCTCCCATAGTACCAAGGATTTGGTACCCATTGGTAAGGTTGGCCCGAATAGGGTTGCCCCAAATTAGCCTGAGCCGGAGCAGGTATCCACTGTGCTTGTTGAGTGTGGCTCTGAATCTGTTCTAATGGCTCCTGGATCTGTGAGGTTTGTGGCGTTGTCTCTCCTGCGGGCTGATCACCGACTCCTGAGGTAAGTTCTTGTGGGTTTGTCATGGTGACAATTTTTTCTAAGAGATCTGCAACAACACTGTTTTGCAGGTTAATTTAAACACATAAGTGAAGACTGGTCGAGGGATCTCTTCCCGGATGCTGTTATGTTCTGCGAGAATTGCAGCAACGAGAAACAGAGAGGACTGGAAGCTGTTCTGTTCTGTAAGGATTCAGCAACAGAAAACAGAGTAGTAACAGAGGCTGATTTTAGTGCGGAAGCTTATCTCAGGATCAAGAGCTGCTCTAATACCATGTCACGAATCTGAGAAGAAGAAAAGAAATATGGAATATTTGTAATGAGGAAAATGGTGTATATTTTCATTGATTTCTACAATGATGTATATATTGTACAAAAGAATTGAATAAAAAAGTAAATAAATTCTTCCAATCTTTCTAGTCCTAAAATAAACACATCTTCTATCAAGTACAATCAATCCAAATCCTCAATCAAATCATATCTTCTTTCAACAAAATGAGATACTGATGCATTAGATTAAGCAGTCTTAGAACACAACAATGATTTACAATCTAAAACTAAAATATTCCATAGAGATAGATGGGGTATATGCACCCAATTTAGAGGAAGTTTCTTTGCGCGATGTGTGCATACCGGCCAATCAGCAGCTTGATTTGCCTCGTGGGGACAATAGGTTATGGATACGTTTTGGCATAGAAGAAGCTCTTGTCGGCATCGTTGGATGATGTCTCGTAAATTCCACGGTTTCTCGGCCCAACCCATGACAAAATCCACCACCGCTAAACTGTCGCTTTCACAAGTAAAGTGAACTGCTTGACTTCTTTCCTCCTGCACGTGAGACGACCGGTTCGTGATAAAGCATAACCCGTGTAAAAGGGCTTCCACTTCTGCTTGTACCGACGAAGAAACCCTAACCTCCGCTGCAAAACCGTCGATGACACACCCTTCTTTATCCCTCACGATTCCGGCGACAGAACAGAGGAATTCTCCTGGTACCCATGATGCATTGACGTTCATCTTCAACTCACGGTTTCTCGGTGGTGTCCAGTCCTCTGGTAAGTGATGAGTTGTAATTTTGTTTGGGTTTTTCGTCATTCCTCTTCTAAAGGCTAAGTTCTGGGTTTGTGCGAGATCGATAACATCCATCGGATTTGGGGTTTTTCCTCTGAAGATCCGTGAGTTTCGAGCCTTCCAGATCTGCCATAGAACCCCGGCTATGAACTCTCGCTCAGGTAATTTCCTTCGTGATTCGAATACTTCCAAAAGCTACTGATCGAGCCTTTTGATTTGTTTCATCATATTCGTTCCCTATAGCCTATTGTCTTTCCAGATCTCTTTAGTCCATCTGCAAAATAGGAAAAGATGTTCGGTGGTTTCAATTTGCGTGTAACACATCTGACATAAAGGATCTGGACTTATCTTTTTTTTTTTTTTTTTTTGTAGAGATTCTCCCTTGTGGGAACAGCATTTTGACAGATGCTCCAGAGAAAGGTGCGGATTTTCAGTGGGACAGAGAGGCTCTAGATCTATGTCCATAAAGTTTGTGGGGGCTGGTAAGAACAAGAAGCTTTTTGTGAGTTTGGTTTAATGGTCAATGCATAGGATATGTTATATCCGCTCTTCACCGTGTATTCACCTTTATCGTTTCCAGTCCATATTCTGCTGTCGAGTTTGGAATCTTTACTCAAGGGAATAGCTAGAATCTCGCTTGCTATTTTCTCCTTAAAATACTAATGAATAAGAGTCTGCTTCCATGTTTGGGAATCTTCATTAAGCAAATCTTCTACCATAGTTGGTTCTGCTTGGTTTACTGGTTCCCCTGTTACCTCATGTGATAACCATTTATCCTCCTTGATTTTGATTAATTTGCCATCCCCGACTAACCATTTGATATCTGGTTTAATAGAATCTCGCCCCAACAATAGACTTTGCCAGCCCCAAGATGATCGCTGGCCCTTCTGCGCATTCCATATATCTCCATGAGGAAAGTATATGCCTTTTAAAACTTTACTCCATAATGCATTCGGGGAAGTGTGTAACCGACATACTTGTTTGCCAAGCATTGCACAGTTAAAGGTAATTAAGTCTTTGAACCCCATCCCTCCTTCATCCTTTCTTTTCTTCATAGCTTCCCAGTTCTTCCAATGGATTCCTTTCTTTGTATCTCCTTTATGCCACCAGAATGAAGCTATTCGCCTTTCAATTGCTTTGCAGATGGACACTGGCATCTTAAAGATCGACATGGCATAGGTTGGTATGGCCTGCACCACACTCTTAATCAAGACTTTCTTTCCTGCCTTGGTGAGTAATTTTTCCTTCCAACCCTCCAGCTTTGAGTTTACTCTAGTTAGTATCCATGCAAATAATTCTTTTTTAGATTGTCCCCCTTCTGTAGGGATACCTAAGTATTTTCCCGTCTTGTCAAAAACAGGCACTCTTAGCTCGTGAGCCACGTTCCTCTTAAGTGGTAAGGGACAATTCTTACTAAAATAAACGCATGACTTGTTTAAGTTAACAGCTTGCCCCGTTACATAACAATACTGGTTAATTGTAAGTGTTAGATTCTGACATTCCTTTAAAGTGCCATCCATGAAGAGAATAACATCATCTGCAAACATAAGGTGAGAGAGCTTAGGACAAGACCTGTTGAGCTATATACCTTGTATGCTGCCTTCCGCTACTGCTTTTTGCATTAACCAAGTTAACACATTTGTGATTAAGATGAATAAATAAGGTGACAGGGGGTCTCCTTGCCTTAAACCCCATTTTCAGCATACAATCCCGAACAAAATCCCATTCAATTCTGTCATATGCCTTCTGCATATCTAATTTGAGTACTGCCTGATTTTTTTTCTTTCTTTTGGTGATGCGCAGCTGGTGTAGCACTTCCTGCACAATTAGGATGTTATCCTGTATCTGTCGACCCTGAATGAAGGCACTTGGTTCAGGTTTGATTATCTCTGGTAGCCACTGCTTCAGTCTATTTGCAAGGAGTTTTGATATAATTTTATAACTGAAATTGCAAAGACTGATAGGTCTAAACTGACAAATTGTCTCAGGATTTTTCACTTTGGGAATCAAGGCAATATATGTTTGATTTAAATGAGGATCTAAAACACCTATGTTGAAGAAGCTCTGCACCTGGTGGAATAGGTCAGTCTGAATAATATCCCAATCGTTTTGATAGAACAGGCCATTGAACCCATTAGGACCAGGCGCTTTCAATGCTCCCAATTGAAAAACTGCTGTTTTAATTTCTTCCATTGTGGGAGTAGCCACCAGGGATGCATTTATACGATCATCAATAGGAGAGTGGCATTGGCTTAAAACGGGCTGATAATTTTGTTCCCCTGCTGTTTTATATAAATTGCTGTAATAATTTTTGATATGATTTCTGATTTCTCCTGGATCCCGACACCATCTGTTATCTTCCACTTGCAGCATTGTAATATGATTTCTACGCCTCCTTTGAACTATTGTGGCATGAAAGAAACATGTGTTTTGTCTCCCCACTGTAACCATTTAATTCTCGACCTCAGTCCCCAATATTGTTCCTCCTGCTTCCTTAATGTGTCTATCTGGTGGATGATGCTTTTCACTTCGTTTCTTCTTGAATGCTGTTGTGGCTGATTGGTTATTGCTGTTAGGGCCTGAGTTAACTCTTTTATCCTGTTGGGTGCATGAGCAAACTTTTTTTGACTCCATTGTGTCAATTTTTTTGCTGTCTCCTGAAGTTTGTCTGAAAAAGTAGACTGGGGAAAGGCTATATGGGTCCATGCGTGGTGAACAACATCATGATATTCTTCATTGTCTAACCAGAAAGCCTCCATTTTAAATTCTCTTCTTCTTTTCCTGCATTCAGGGTATAGCCTTAGATCAAGAGAACTGTGGTTCGAGCCTATTGTTGGAAGTGCATGGATTTCTACATCATGAAAGATTACTCGCCATTCCAAGGTACATAACACCCTATCCAGTCTTTTTTTTTTAACAAGATCCTCCCCTTCTCTGTTGTTTGCCCATGTAAATGCACATCCTTGGCTATCCATGTCCATCAGAGATAACTCATTAAGCATATCTCTAAAAGCTGCTATTCTTTTATTATTTGCTTCTCTTTTCCCAACCTTCTCTCATACATATAAAATCTCGTTAAAATCCCCCATGCATATCCATGGATTGGAGCTGTGAGGTTTCAATGTCTTCAATTGCTGCCATAATTGTATCCTCTCGCCAAAATTTGTGGACGCGTGAATAAAAGTGATCTGCATAACTAATTTCTTGGCTGGATCAGTGCATTTGACATCAATAAATTGTTTTGAACTGCTTTGTACTTGCAATGTAACTTCCTCATTCCACATTAACACCAATCCCCCTGCTCTCATACATATAAAATCTCGTTAAAATCCCCTATGCATATCCATGGATTGGAGCTGTGAGGTTTCAATGTCTTCAATTGCTGCCATAATTGTATCCTCTCGCCAAAATTTGTGGACGCGTGAATAAAAGTGATCTGCATAACTAATTTCTTGGCTAGATCAGTGCATTTGACATCAATAAATTGTTTTGAACTGCTTTGCACTTGCAATGTAACTTCCTCATTCCACATTAACACCAATCCCCCTGCTATACCCGTTGGGTTTTCTAGAAATAAGTGCTAAAATTGAAGTTTCCTGCATATACTTTCCACCATCGTTGTTTTGTTTTTAGTCTCCATTATAAAAACTATACTGGGCCTTTCAAGAGCAATTAATGCTCTTAGCTCTTGGATTGTCAGGGGGTTGCCCAGCCCCTGACAATTCCAGCTAATGATTTTCATGTCGTCTTTGGTGGCTTATTAGGACCAGCCACCAAAGCCCAATCTGTTCCATCTTTGAGCAACTCCACTGGAGTCTCCGTCATGCCTAAATCATTAATAAGGAGAGGTATAGGTTCAGGTAAGCATTTCTACTTCTTAGCTTTGTGCACCTTCATGTTCTTTTTGCTACTCTTACCTATCTTCAGAGAGTTCTGTATGGGAGTATTTGAGCAGATGATCTGTTTTCCATGATCTTTAATTCCTTGCTGATTTGTAATAGGGACTTCCATTATCTCCGGATCCATGGAACTTTCTGCTCTTTTTTTACTGCATGCTTCAAGACGCATTTATGGACCTTTCTCTCATATGATGAGAGCTTGCTCTCTACCTGGAGGAGATGCTACAGGTATGGTTTCTTCTACTATAATGTCTTCTTCGATGTTTCCATAAAAAGCCTCCTAATAAGGGCTATGATCACTGACTTCTGCTTTCAGCCATGGTCCATAGGATCCAATTTTGTCGACTGCCCATGGCGATTCTGCATAAAGGATTTCTAAACAATCTTGTGCGTAGTGGCCTATTATTCCACAGGAGTAACAATAATGGGGTAATCTCTCGTATTTAAATTCAACCCACAGCCATTTATTGCCGATATCCAAATGCTTTCAAAGGAGTAGATAAGTCTACTTCCACTCTGACTCTTCCTCCTTTTTGCTGCAGGTTTCCCATAGTTTCGAGCTGGATTTCCTGGACCTGGCCTAGCTTTTTCCCCAGATCATGGTAAACTGTTTCAACCCTCCAACCAGGGGGAATACCTCCAATTCTTACCCAGAAAGCTGCTCTAGAGAAATCATAACAGTGTTCTATAATTTCAGGCTCGCACTATTTCAGTACAAGCAAATTGCTGGAATAAGACCAAGGTGCAGATTTCAGGATTCTATTCTTTTCCACCTCTGATTGAAATACAAAGGTAAAGAGACCTATTCATTTTTTAGCACATTCTACTGCTTCTACTTTCCATGATTTCTTCATAGTTGTGAAGAATGAGGAAAATTGACATTGGGTTTAGAGTATAGTTTACTCAAAATTGTTCTGTTGCATTCATCTCTTTTTTGTGAGGATATTTCCGGGTTTACTTCAACCACATCTTCCTCAACCATAGATGTCCTAATCGTTTACATAATGCTACTACCCGTAACTCATTTTCATCTTTACTATCCATGCTGTCTAGAGAGCATAAGAAAAATAGAAAGAACAGTCAATACTTCTGTATTCTGCTGAACTCCCTCTTGGACATTTTTCCAAGCATCTTGCTGACAGAAAACTGTACACTATTTTCAGTAGATCACCTCATCAAAGCTGGATCCATACGCTGATCAGACCCTTTTCACAGAACTTCTATAGTGATTTTCTTCCAGAAGTGCAGCCCAACATCGAACTCACACCACCCACAAGTATGCTAGAGGTCCGGAACTAGATTTGTATTCACACTAAAGGCTTATGCGTGGATCCCAATCGATACTTCAAAACACCATTAGCTCTGCCAACATGTAGAAAAGGAAGAGAGATCCAACCTTGATTCGAGCCTCATAAGCCATAGCTCCTGCCGACCGCCCAAAGCTACTGTTCTATGTAAAGAAGAGAAAGCCACCGCATTCAGCATAAGCAGATCGGACAAAACACATTTTTATTTTTATGGTTTTTGTTTTTTGTGAAACAATATGTAACAGGGACAAAAATAGGAAAGATTATTGAGATTTAGCCGAGGTCTAGGGTTTGTGGAGAAGACTTCGCTACCAGAGGGTAGAGAGAGACTCGCATACACGAGAGAGAGTCCTTGGATCTAAATACTCCGTGATCACCGTTGGTTCTAGTAGACTCAATTATTGAACAAAGTGACGACAACTTAAGGGTGGTGGGTTCTTTGTCATATGGCTCACAGGCTCAAATCATCAAAAAAAAGTTATAAACTAAGGTTGCGCGGACCCAGGGGACGCGACCTTAAGTGACACCGTCATTGCTTGGAGGTGCGACCTCAGGCGCCTGAGGTTGCAAAGGTCAGATCTGGCCTCCAGACCGCTAGATCTAGCAGCCTGAGGTTGCACGGACCCAGGCGACATTGCCTATGGTCCGTGTGCATCAGGCGATGCCGCCTAAGGTCCACACGACCTTAGGCGGTGTCACATGAGGTCTGCACAACCTAGGCCAAAGTCGTGGGTCGCGCCACCCCCAGGCGGTGGTCACTGGGGATGCGCAACCCTCAGGTGGCAACAGCAGCTGCCGAAGAAGCCCGATGGGCAAGGAAGAAGAAGATGAATAGGGAAGAAGATGGTCGGGAAGAAGAAGATGGGTGGGAAGAAAAAGACAAAGGGGGAAGAGAAGATGAACAGTTATGTGGTGAAATTTTGCATTTCCCAAATGCCCAAAGTAGCCCCTCCCCAGCATTAAGCTTTCAGTATTCTTGGGAATGCTCACATTTGGCAAATGAGCTTTCAAAAACATTTGCCAAACGCAAAAAAAAAAAATTCCCCAAGGGACTTTAGGGGCCCAAAAGCCCTTGGGAAAGTCAAACCAAATGGGGCCTTGTTAAGAACAACTTCAGTACTTGGTCCATCCAAGCTTCTACATAACCGGTTTTGTTCTCCTTCTATAAATAGGTACCTCCAAGTATATTGAAGTCCTTATATTAATAATGTTCATCATTTAATTGGTCCATTCAAACTTTTTGATGATCACACGTCCACTAATTTATTCATCGCCATTGGCAAGGTCTATTTTATCTTCCCGATGCCTTCATGTCCTCAAGTTCCTTCATCTTTTATTGGTCCATCCAAATGTTTGACAATCACAGGTCCTCTGGTTTGTTCGCCATTGGCAAGGTTCATTCGATCTTATTGATGCCTTCATGACCTCAAGCCCATCATTCACCTTCTATTGGTCCATACAATGATTAACTTACTTCTTTGCATACACTTCTCGGTCGGTCCCAAAAGATGAAGACACACAAATAGAGAGCCCTCCCCCTTATAAAGTGGGACAAACTAGGTCGGCATGGATAGGTTCTATATCATATGAGTTGGATTTAACATGCTTGTTTAACTCAAATTCATCTATTCTTTAACAAATCCATCTAATGATTGACTTACTTCTTTCCATACACTTCTCAATTTGTACCAGAAAGACGAAGACACACAAATAGAGAGCCCTCCCTCTTATAAAGTGGGACAAACTAGGTCAGCATGGATAGGTTGTATATCATATGAGTTGGATTTAACATGCTTGTTTAACTCAAATTCATCTATTCTTCAACAAATAAAAAATTAGGAAAAATTCCATCCATCAACCTAAACTTTAGGAATTGTCACGTTTAACCTTGATCTCTTCAGATATGCATCTCACATCCAAAGAGACCTGCATTTCGTTACCACTATTAATGCTTGTGAACTTTTTCCATAAACATGTACAGTACACAGTTTATTGTTCTCAATTAGGGAAAGGGCTATGTTTTCCTCCGTCTCTAATTGGAGAGATTTCTCTAATCACTCTTCTAATTGGTTAGCTGTAAAAATGGTTAATACACGGATTTGTGTTTAATAAAGTTTCCATAAAGATGATGTCGATACTCTTGTGACCCACTAATCAGAGCACTGATGGGGGAAATGATCGAAGAAAGAGCGGCCCGTTCGTTCCAAACTTTCTAATAATAAAATCGAACATGGAGAAGAGATAAATTTAAAAGTTTTGGATTAACAGGACAATTGAGAAGAAGATTGATGGACGATGCAAACACCACTGCGGTCGTAAGAGGAAATCAACAGAGTTGATATGTTGTCCTGTTGTCACTTCTCAGTGCTCTTTTTTTTTTTTTTTTTTTGGTCGGAAAATTAGATTCTTTCATTCATAACTTCCAGAATTACAATAAGGCGGCAAGTAAAATTCCGAAGACAGAATTTCCGAAAGAGCTGGAGGAGGATTAGACATCCAGTTTTGAGGGAGTGATTTTGTTCTCACCCCTCGCTAACCGGGCCGGCGGCTGAATTGGCTTCACGAGGACAATACACCACCTCGCATCGCACTTGATTGGGCCGGGATTTTGTTGCATTGGCCGAGGATGGTCTCGCACGTTCCGGGGTGTTCGGCCCACCCATAAGACTTTGTACTTTGCTGTCAAACGGTCGATCTCACATAGCACTTTCTCTCGCTTCAACTAGTTCGGTTCCGGCTTCTTCCACGTGCGAACGCTTTCTCTACGCGTTGCGAAACTCCAGTCCCTTCAAAATAGCTAGGGTTTCGATCCGCACGGCCGAAGAGACGCGGGTTTCGTCCGACGAAGCCATCCACCACCTCTCCGGCGTGATTCCTCGGTATTCGTGATCGATCCAGCCGGTTCTCCCGGTACCCACGAGCCATCGACGTTTAGTTTCGGGGTTCCTCTGTCCGGCGGTCTCCATCTTCTCGGTAAGTACAAGTCTCGTAGGGTGCTTAGCTTCGCTTGTGTTGTGCCATCTTCTGAAATTTTGGAGGTTTGCTTGTGCGAGATCTACGATTGTGTCCGGATCTGGTGGTTTTGCTCTCGAAGATGGTTCCGTTGCGGGCTTTCCATATAAACCGAGAGGACCATCGCCACTAGTTCCTTCTCGGGTGAGTGGTGGTTGCCTTCGAAGCATTCCTTCAACCATTTATCAAACCTCGATATGTGCGTGGGTTTACACATGAGGTTAATCCGTGGATCTGTCCATATTTTCTTTGTCCACTTGCGAGAGGAGGAACGGGTGCTCGGTGGTTTCCGGGTGTGCGTTGCGGAGCGAATGGATGGGTCGGTACCACTCGTCTTTTGTAGAGGTTTTCTCTAGTTGGTATTGCATTTTGACATATGCTCCATGCAAACATGCGCATCTTCGGGGGGATGGATAGCTTCCATAGCTGTGTCCATAGTGTTCGAGGGGGCCGGAATGAAGTTGATGCTCTGTTTTGTTCTGTTTTTGTCGTTTGCTCACATACCTTGTTGTATGCGCTCTTTACTGTGTACTCTCCAGACCTGTTCCCTTTCCATACTAACTTGTCTTCCTGCTGATTTGGGCTTAGAGGGATGGATAGGATTTCATTTGCCACTTGGTCTTCAAATAGGTTTTGGACTTCTGTTTCTTTCCATGCTCTGTTTTCTTCGCTGATGAGTTCTGCCACCATTTTAGGGTCGTTTTTGTTTGCCGGCCCTCCTATAACTCCATGTGCTAGCCATTTATCCTCTCGAATTCTGATTTGCTTGACGTTTCCTACCCTCCATTCCACCTCCTTTTCAATCGCTTCCCTCCCTACGAAATGCTTTGCCGGCCCCATGAGGGGCGCTGCCCTCTCCCCGCGTTCCATATGTCTCCGTTCGGAAGTAAACTCCTTTTAGTACTCGCTCCATAAGGCCGAGGGGGATTGAGATAACCTCCAGGCTTGTTTGCCCAAAGCAACGCCCCCGTTAAAAATTGTCAAATCTTCTCGAATCCGAGCCCTCCTTCATCTTTCCTCGCCTTCAAGTCTTCCCATTTCTTCCAAAGTGCAAACCATTTCTTTTGTCGTTTTGTTTCCACCCGAAAGATGCTATTCTTCGTTCTATTGCTCTGCATATTGAGATGGGTATTTTAAAGATCGACATTGCGTATTGAGGCGAGCTTGCACAACACTTTTTATCGGCGTTTCTTTTCCCCGCTTTGGATAGAACTTTCTCTTTCCAGCCTTCCAACTTCATGTTTACTCGAGCTAGGATCCAAGCAAACATTTCTTTTTTTGATTTTCCCCAGTCCGTCGGGACTCCGAGATACTTTCCTGTTTTGTCGATGATCGGCACTCGGAGTTGTTGTGCCAGGTTACTTTTTAGAGTTGGAGGACAGTCCACGCTAAAGCAAACCCCGATTTGTTGAGGTTGATTGCTTGACCCGTGGCAAAGCAATGCGGTTTAGGACAGCAGCTAAGTTGTGGCATTCTGTAATAGTCCCATTAAGGAAGAAGATAGCGTCATCGGCAAAAAGAAGGTGTGATAGGGTGGGGCAGTGTCTATTGAGGGTTATTCCTGTGAGGCTTCCATCTTCCATTGCCTTATGCATTAACCACGATAGGACATTCGATACCAGGATAAAAAGATAAGGTGAGAGAGGATCACCTTGCCTTAGTCCTCTTGATGGTCTGAAAAATTGCATTGGCTCCCCATTAAACTTGACACTAAGAGTGGTTGTTGTGACGCATTGCATGATCAGCCGAACCCATCTTGTATTAAAGCCCATTTTCAGCAAGCATGCCTCCAAAAAATCCCACTCTACCCTATCATATGCTTTCTGCATATCAAGTTTCAAAATGGCTTGGAACTTCTTTTTCCTCTTCTTGATTTGGAGTTGGTGTATAACTTCCTGCACTATGAATATATTGTCTTGGATTTGCCTACCTTGCACAAATGCACTCTGCTCGGATGTGATAATGTCTGGGAGCCATCTCTTCAATCTGTTTGCCATCACTTTTGCAATGATTTTGTAGCTAAAATTGCATAGGCTTATAGGTCTGAATTGGGTTATGCTTTCTGGATTTTTGACCTTCGGTATTAGGGAGATATGTGTTTGATTGAGGGTGGGATCGATTGTACTGTCTCAAAGAACGTTTGGGCTAGCAAACAACTTCATGCTTGACTTCCTCCCAAAAATGCTGATAAAATTGCCCGTTTAGGCCATCTCGGACCCGGTGCTTTCGTTGATCCTAATTGGAAAACCGCTTCTTCGACTTCTTCCATACTCACTTTTTCTAGGAGATAGGCATTAATTGTTTCATTTGCGGAATTTGGGGCACGATTTAGTGCGGCTGGATATTCCTTGGACCCACGGATTCATATAGTGTTTGATAAAAGCCACTGAATATGTTGCTTAAGTACGCTCGGCTCCCCGCACCAAGTTTCTTCATTTATTTTCAGCATTACAATTCTGTTTCGCTGCCTTCTTTGTACCGTTGTGGCATGAAAGTACTTTGAATTTTGATCTCCCCACTTAAGCCAATTTATGCGCGCCCTCGGCCCCCAGTATTTTTCTTCCCCGTCTCCATAGCTTTTCTAGTTGGCCCTTCACTTCCCGAGCTTCCTCCTTACTACATCTTTACGGAGGTCTGTTTGTTAGCTCGTTAAAGTCTGCTTTAGTTCCCTTATCCGACGGACAGCATTAGGAAACTTGTCTCGGCTCCATGTAGCAAGTTCCTTTGACACTTCTTGAACTTTGTCTGAAAATTTGTTTTCTATTGAGGAGTTTTCAGTCCATGTTCGTTTGATTATCTCCCCGCATTACATCTCTTCCATCCAAAAAGCTTCAAATCTGAATTGTTTTTTCCTTTTCTTGCTTTCGGGTGGAGTGCAAGAAGAATAGGGCTGTGGTCCGAACCTACAGCTGGTAAAGCTTGTACTTCAGCATTTGGGAAGGTCACCCGCCATTCCATGGTACATGTTACTCGATCTAATCTTTTTTTTACCAATTCCGCTCCTGCTCTGTTGTTTGCCCAAGTGTAGGCACACCCTTTACTGTCAACATCCATTAGGGAGCAATGTTCGTAACCTCACGAAATGCTGTTATTCTATGGTTGTCGGCTTCCTTCTTTCCCACCTTCTCCCAAGCGTATAATATTTCGTTAAAATCCCCCATACATATCCATGGAAGCGGGTTACGTGACCGTATCTCTCTTAATTTCTGCCATAAAAGTAGTTTCTCCCTATAATTGGTTGGTGCATAGATAAAGGTGATTCGCATGTGGCTACCGCATATCGGATCCCGGCATTCCACATCGATGAAGGCTTTAGTACTATTAATTACTCTTATGTCCACCTCTCGCGCTCCACATGAGTGCTAGTCCTCCCGCAATTCCTTCCGGGGTTCTCTAGGTATTTATTTGGGAATTTTAGGCGTTTGATAACGCCCTCCACCTTCGATCGCTTGTTCTTGGTCTCCATTAAGAAGACTATGGTAGGCCTTTCGAGAGCAACTAGAGCTCTCGCTCTTGGAACGTCGTCGGGGTTGCCTAGCCCCCGATAGTTCCAGCTGATGATTTTCATGACGTCTTCGATGGCTTATTAGGGCTAGCCACCAAAGCCCAATCGTTACCCTCCTTGACTATCTCGAACCTAGAAAGCATCCACAAATAGGATGGTGTTCTCTGCCTCTTTTTTCTTTTTTTTGCTTTACGAGTCTTGAAGCCTCTCCTTGTTTCTTTCCTCCCCCCTCGGTTCTCTTTAGGGAAGTCAATGCACATGAACGGTCAACGAAAGGGGACAGCGTCTTGGCATCAATGCAAAAATACTTCCTCATGCCATCCTAATAAAGAATGAATGAAGAAATCAGCTGGGTTCATCGGACTATCCCTCCCATTTGGATCCAGAAGGCAAGGAAGTTTGGATCTGTTTCAACATAATCCTAGCTCTTTTTGCAGGCAAACAACAGCGCCTTCTTCATTACAGTAGTGAAAGCCATGTGGCTTCTGATTACATTCTTGCATTTTAGTTGGAGTATGAGCAGACAGGTGAAAATGCAGCAAACCAATGTTCTTATCAGTATACACAGCTCTTTCCGTCAATGTCAATCTTCCCAGTTTCCGTGGGAAAAGTTCAAGCATCCAGCTCCTCTGGATCTTTGATTATGTACATTTTGTTTGGAAAAGAAAAGCATACCATACCAGCAAATTGAGCGTCTACTAATTCTGACATTTATGTGTTTTTTTGAAAAAGAGTAGCACCGTCAATACCATACATTGTCATTAAATCGGAGGGAGAGAATGTAGGGAGTCGAATGCGCAAAAAACATGAAGCCAATGGCAAGGTCAGTCAGTCGCATTTGGAAACCCTTAATCAAACCATTCCTCATCCACCTGATCTGGACAATCTGCAAAATTTTCATTACTGCACATCACGATTCAAGACATGCTTGACCTTCTTCATGTCCCTTCCATGGGGACAAATACAGTCTTCTTCAGGCACAAGTTACATGGGAATGGGAGTCCGAGCTACATAAATCAAAGAAAGACGACCATTGTCTCTGCTGAACCACTCCGTTCTATTGATGAATGGGTTGCTTCTCAGTTTCTGTAAATATGAAACTAGACAAGCAAAATCAAAGTGCACCTCGGTGGAAGGGAAGATGCACTTAAGAATCAGATACAGAACGAGAAGTAACCCCCTACCTGGCCTCCATTTCCCCTTTGGAGTATTTTCCTCTAAAATATGCAAGCGAATTGTGTAGCTACTGGTTTGCCCCTAAGTTATTTAGCTTCAGTGCTATTAACAAGCGAAAGCAATTCAACGTGCTGTGGCTCCACTGTCTCAGTCCCTTCTCTTGAAGCCAACACTTCGTCGGGAAGTAGGGAAGCATTCGGATCCCCTCCAGGAACCAAGAACAGTAGACAGAGCGGAGAGATTCTTAAAATGTTACGGATCAAAATAGCCAACCACAAGTTACTGAATTGAGTTCTAGTGACCCCAAGTAAGTGAAGTAATAAGCCCCCACCCCAAGATGCCGATAGATACCCGATATTCTCGATGGACATGAGCAGAGCAAAGAAAGTGCCTTCTATACCAGAGGGACAAAGCTTCGAGCTTAACACATATAGAGGCATCAGTTTGAGTGTTCCAATCATTCGGGAGACCCCTTCATCAATCACAGCAAAGAAATAATCTGGCAAGCCAAGTTTCAAGTTTAACCGAAGTACGAGAACCAGGTCAAGCATTCCTGACAGACCAAAGAACAACTGAGTCCACAATAGCATATCCCGAAAAGGGTGATCCTTAAGGCCATGTTGGAATAGTATTGCCCCAAGAAAGTAACCAACCGAACCAACTGAGAACAAATAACCAACAGTCTCCTGCAATAACGATTTGAATAATTAGCAGACTGTATGGTAAAGATTTTTTTGTTCATAAGTAATTATTTGGAGTATAAATCTTTTATATCAGACAAAAGTTGTCATTGTGAAAGCTTTCGGCATAACAATGCATATCAATCTTCAAGGATCTCATCACCCAGGAAGCAATTGGACAACAATTAAACAATAAACAGCCACTCAGATAACTTTAGCCCTATGAGTTCAAGTTTCAGAACTTTTTACCGTAATCATATTTCTTCAAGCTAACAAATGCTCAATTTGTTTTGTACAGCAAGTTAGCTTATTTGTCAACACAGAGAAATTTCCCCGATTTTTCATGGTTAAGAAATCTTCAAGTATGAGCTAGAGTACAGCCACAAATTTGTGAAGACGTTACGCTCTGATCAAATAGGTGTTTGTTGATGTCAACCACAGAGAGAATTTAAACATGTTCTCATGTAGCTAATCACACAAACCTGTATGAGATTCTTCCACTTGAGCATACAAAACTGAAACTCTAGCATTTTCTTCTCTCTGTCTCCATTATGTTGACATTACTTTGGGTTTCCTAGAGCTCAAAGTGTAGCCCACAGGCATTCAGCATTTACACTTTGAACTGCAAGAAACTTCTAGCTTGCTATACTTCTAATCTTGGAGACCAGATTATGAATAAAATCTTGACAATCATCAAACCAGAAAATTCAACAGAAATTTCTAGGATCCATAATTCACTTCTCAGTTCTTGCCCTTTAAAATAAGAAAATGGAATGACAAGAAAAATTATCTAGTCCATACCTCAGAGAAAGAGGGACCTCCATCTGCATCTGTATACCAATAGAACATTCCGTCACGAATATTCAAACTTAGTGCAATGGATGTGTATATGTATACACATGGTCTCCACACAGCTGGGCTCTTCAAAGTGGTCCACATGGCCTTCCCAGCATCAAGAAACTTCTGACTGACCTGGGTACAAGTTTACGATGTTAATTCACCAGTCTCCAGGAACTAAAATGTGAAGATGCTGAGAACTTGCACCTGTCTGTAAGCAAAATTTGGTGTGTGAAGCTCATCAAGAATATTTCCTAGTAATAGCACAAGCCCAGCTGGTATCGTCAGCAGAGCAAACACTCCCTGGCCCCAAAAAAGGGAGAAGGATTATGAAATGTGGAATTTTATAGAAGAATATATAAGTTTGGTAAGAAAATAATATCGAGAGGAGACAAACCACTGGACCCATACTGTGGACAAGGATCCCGCTGATGACAAATCCTAAGAGTCCTCCAGTTGACTCGCTCAGGGCACACAAGCTTTGCATATCAGCTGCCAGAGAAGGATGGCTGATGCTGTTCTGCGCCACACAGGCGTCTATTACAACATCTCCAATTACAACACCAGCAGTTCCTGCTGTCAACAGCACTAGGGCAAGAACAAGGTGCACCTTACAGAATGATAACACGAGCATCGAAAATACTCCAAGAGTACCTATGACAATAAAAAAGTCCAATCACGCATTCTCATCTGAGATTATTTAGAATGGTCAAAGAGATTACTTCAGGAGCAACTTGAAAGTAACAAATCTAGACACCAATCAATAGAAAAAACACAAGTCCTGCTTTTCATCCTCATACATGAGATCATATGAGGACAATTTCCTACATTCTCTCTGTATTTCCATTTCCCCAATAGATGCCTCGAAAGCCAAAATCTTCAGTTGGTAATCACACAACCCTTCATCCTCAGAGTAAGCTCTTCATGTAGAGAGCCTACAGCCCACCATTGTGAACCGTGCTTTCTGTAATTGACCATGAGTTTGTACATCCAGTATTGTGTTTGTGCTTAGTGGGAAAGCAACAACTAACTCATTACATGGTTCAGGGGGAAAAACACATTTGAGTGCTCCTCAAGTGCCTCTGTCAATTTAAGAGTTGGTCTTTGTCTGAACGAATAGGGATGGGCTTTAGAACATTTTCACATCTTGCACCTTTCAGTTTAAGAAAATTGAGCCTCTGCGCATCGAAATACTATGATTTGATAAAAAACAAGGAAAGAAGAGACTCCTTATTTCGATGTATTTGTTAACAGTGGCTCATGTATCATATCATCTGCGTCTTTTTATTGTATTACTTTAGACTATGCAACAATGCCTAATGAAGGTTTGTCCATGAGAAGTTGTCAATGGGATTTTCTGTGGCGTATGACAGTTGCCAAATAAATCGTGCCCTTTAATTTATTTACTGGGAGGAGCTTTATGTACCGAAATTATGTATCGCTGGGGCAAAAACAATACTTCAGTTACCTGTCCATACAACAATATAAAAAATTTCTTAGACAATTGTCTCAGATTGTCCATCTATAGTAGTATTTTTGTAAAGTGCAAATTCTGTCCTTCAAAAACCAATTAACTGCCATCTCCACAACAAACAACAAAAAAAATATAGCATAGATCCATTACCCTAAGCAAACATATAATCAAATATGACATTTGGCTCATTACCATTTCATTAGGAAAACAAAAGACTAATAGGCACAGGTTATATTGATAATATAAACCCCATTATAGACTGGTTTATGCAGTAATTCTTACCACATATGGGAAGCATCTACCAAAGTGGAAAGAAAGTTCAGCACATGGCCCAGGGATGATTAATAGCTCAACCAATTGCTACATACATTGTCAATTTTTACAATCAGATTACCATTCTCAGCTCAGGCAAGACCTCCTAATTAATGGCCGTCTGATGAGACCTCAAATAAAACCAATAGTTGTCGAGAATTTGTGTGGTCGGATCCTGCTGTGTCGTACTCATCACTACTGTTATCCAGTTCTCAGCTTCTAGAGCACAAGAGATTGGAACAAATAAATAAACAATTCCAACTCCACAGAAGAAAAAAAATGCCCACTAGTGGATGCTAACCATCCAGTCTGGGGATTTGCCTTGGTCCTATATTGATTACATCATGCTTGATATCTGTGTCATCTAATAGATTGTTTAATCATATGGTGAATGTGATGCCGGTCCTCATCTTCTAATGCTAGATGCCTCCTGTTGATGACCAAGAAATGCCCATCGGGCCATCCCAGCTATTGCCATGAGTCTTTAACGTCTCAATTTCACTAATTTCCTATCTTTTCTTTGTTCATACCACACTCACCTAATCTTTCAATAAAAACAACCTGAATTCAGTGTAAGCCTGACTTCAAGAAGGTGAATATTCTGTCAATATTATTCCCATCATGTGTCAGAGTCATATTCACATCAGCCCATTGATCGCCTAGTTACAGAAGATTTAGATATCTCCATTCAAATATGAATGACATTTCATAATAAGAAGTGCCCACTCTCTAAACGAGCTTCAAATTTCTTCAGGCACTGAGGACTAAATGCACAGAAGCGAAGAAATCAAGCATTTTTCTGAAAGACGATTTTAACAGCACTAAGTGTACTTTTCTGACACGTGCTTTCATACCGACATCCACTCCAAATCAAAGCGCAAAGTGATGCAAGTTAGATAACATCCACTAGTAGCTTTTGGGTGATGCTACTCTTTTAGCCTATATTGAAATGCAAGGATTCCAAAAATATTAGCCTAATCCACGATGTGAAAATTGGAATCCAGAATATACAAATAACAGAAGGAAAAAACCAGAAAATGGAGAACTTTAAGCGACTTTTCAAATACCTGCTAAAACAAGATAGGGCCGTCTCCGGTACCCGGCGACCGGGAGGACATCAGTCAGAATTCCCCAAATTGGTTTGACAACCCATGGTATATATATGATTCCTGAATAGACCTGAGACTCAGAAGGCTGAACCTTCTGAACATCCTTCATGTAGTACTTGGTTGCAACATCAGTCAGTGCATTCCCTACCCCTTGGCTTATTCCATACACAATCACCACCCCAAGAACGAAGCTCCAATGCATTTCTGCCGCAAGCATTCTCACCCATTGGATTGGACCACAGAAGCAACCGCAACCCCTCGATCTGGGCACATCCTCCTCCCCAACAGCCTCCTCCTCCATCTCCTCAGATACCACAAGATTAGTTGTCTCCTCCATCCAGCACACTTGCTGGAGTCTCAGACTCGCCAAAAAGAGACGGTCTATGTCTTCGAGAAACGGTTGGCTCGCATCAAGTCGTCGGACATGGAGGACCCAGTTCAAGAATCGGCCCTCCCTTGAGATGGGTTGCTCATGAGCTGATCCGAGCGTTGACCCAGAAAGGTTAACATGACTGGAAGGAACTTCTGAATCCAAATCTTGGAGCTGACGCTGGTTTGCTCCAAGAATGACTAGGACTATGGAGGATCCAGGGTCAAAGTCACATCAACGTTCGCGAACTGATGTGCGCTGTCTCGAAAGTGATGTCTGAATTCTGATCTGGGCCCTGTTTTTTTCTTTTCTTTTAAGCAAGACCACCTTGACTTGGACATCCAAATAAGATGACATTAACAAGAACAAAAGAGAGCTTTTTTCTTTTCTGTTCTTTTTCTTATCTTGAACGAGATGAGTTGGAACTTACATGGGTCTTTTTGTTGGTGATGAAACTTAAGTTAAGGCGTACAAATGGATCTTTAAATTTTTAATTTGCGAAATTGAGTATTTTATCTTTTTGGGTAGGAAACTCGCATAATTTTGTTAGTAGTGCATATCCCGAAAATCGAATATTCTATTAAATGACAAGATTATTCAAAAATCATTTATCCCACACATACTATTGAATGCGTAATTCTATCTATTTATCAGAGGAAAATTATTAAAAAAATTTTAAGTTCATTGCATTTTTATCAATTCAATTCTTAATTTTTTAATTTAACCAATTGAATCTTAAAATTTTTCACTTTTGATCAATTAAGTTCATTTCACAAATTTTGGCTGGAAATTATTAACTTAAATACTAGTGATCTCGCGTAAGATAGCTAGCATTAACGTCAACAATTTGTAATAATATCTTACTATTATTTCATATTTTTTATTCTTTTTTCTTTCGTTTTTTGTTTTTTCCTTCTTTCTTTTGCTGGTGGCCGGCCAGTTGCTTGTTTTTCCCATTATATCACTCTCCTTCGCTTGTTTTCCCTTGAACTTGGACTTCACATACTTCTTTCAAAGAAATGCCACCTATGAAAACAAAGAAAGAAAAGTTATACCTTCGAGAGCGAGAAAGAAAAGCCATACCTTCGAAAGATTGTTGCTGATTTTGCAGCGTGTGACGTGGATAACCGATGAATTCACTATCAAGCATCCATGTGCAAAACTCACAAAATAATGATTTAGCATCCGTCGAACAAATTCAATGACATATTCTAAAAGTTGGTTAATCAATCTTATCCGAGCGATTCCCGATTCGGTTAGTCTATGTTGCTCACTCCCAAGAAAACCCCCTAACATATTTATAGTCAAATCTTGCTCAACTTAATAGTTTTAAGCTCTATTTGTTTCACAAAAAATTAATGATTTAAAAATTATTTTTATAAAACAATCACATGTACCACTTGAAATAATTACTCAATGGAATGTGTTTTTATTATCGATAATAAATTATGCCTAAACATTTTCATGGATGATGAAACTAATTTTCATTTATTAATTTTTTTAAATGATATAAGCAATTGCTTTTAGAAAAAAGTTTTCTAAACCTTATACTTTTCATGAATCCATTGAATTGTTGGTCCCGTAAGTACAAATGGCAATGAGAACAAAGAATCGTATATCCCAATGTGACCTGTTGCCATGTAAAGTACAGTCAAGAATTAATACACAAAAACTTCCTAGTCCAGTCTCTTTGTATTCTTTTAGATGTTATAACTCAGTTTCTCTTCTGGTGTCCTCTTCTAAGTGATTGACTCCCATGCTACCTAAAATCATCTTCCATTATCAGTGCTTTTAACGAGGGAAACCAGTTCGATTTTCTCGGGTTCCAGAGCTTCAGTGTCCTCTTCAGAAGCCAATTCTTCGCTCGGAAGAATAGAAGACTTTGGATCGGCTCTCGGAACCAAGAACAGCAGACAGAGAGGAGAAATGCGTAGTATGTTTCGTATCAAGATGGCCAACCACAAACTTTTGAATTGGGTCCGGGTCACCCCAAGAACGTGAAGTAGAAATCCCCCTCCCCATGATGAGAGAAAAGTCCAACATTGTCGATTGACATGAGCAGGGCGAAAAAAGTGCCTTCTATGCCGGAGGGGCACAGCTTCGAACTGAGTACAAGTAGAGGCATCCACTTGAGTCTCGAGATCATCTGGGACACCCACTCATCGATCACGGCGAAGACATAGTCCGGAATGCCAAACTTCCTGTTCAGTCGCAGAACCAGGACTAGGTCTAGCATTCCAGATAGACCAAAGGACAACTGGGTCCACAAGAGCAAGTCCCGGAATGGGTGATCCCTAAGACTCTGCTGATACAGTAGTGCTCCTAGGAGTGAGCCAACTGAGCCAATTGAGAACAAATAACCGACAGTCTCCTACTCGAACAAAATGATAATTAACACATTTGCAGGTAATGAGGTCAAAAAGATCTGTTGTAAATAAGGTCACAAAGCAGTTTGCACACAGTTGGTGGACTTTGAACAAGTGAATTTTAGTTACTAAGTTTGAAATCTCTTGGCACCAGCTATGCCAAACACATTATTTTTTCCAAGCCAATTAAACACAGCATGTTCATGCACAGTAAGTCCATCAATAATTTTCAAATAAGAAGTCCTGGATGAATCGAAATTCACATACCTTGGAGAACGATGGACCTTTTTCTGCATCAGTGTACCAATAGAACATCCCATCGAAAATATTTAAGCTCAATGCAAGCGATGTATACATGTACAAGCACGGTCTCCAAACAGCTGGAATTTTCAAAGTCGTCCACATGGCCTTCCCAGCATCAAGAAACCTCTGGTTGACCTGACCAGGACTGAAAAATATTAATTTGTGAATCTAAAGGAACCCAAAATGTGAGGATGCCACAATTCCACACCTGTCTGTAATCAAAATTTGGTGTGTGAGGCTCATCCAGTATGATTCCCAGTAAAAGCATAAGGCCAGCCGGAACTGTCAGAAGACCATACACCCCCTAACCAGAAATGGAAACAAGTTCTCTGATAAGGGATTGCTATGTCTGGTGAACCCAAAATAGAAAATGCTACATTGAACAATAGGGGTCAAAGATGATATACCATCGGACCAATTAGGTGAACAAGGATACCGCTAATGATGAAACCCACAAGTGCTCCAATTGAAGCACTCAAAGCACACAAGCTTTGCATGTCAGCTGCCAGATAGGGATGACTGATACTGTTTTGTGCCACACAAGCATCAATGGTGACGTCTGCTATCGCAACACCAGCACTTCCTGCTGTCAATAGCACTAGGGCAAGAACAAGGTGCACCTTGTAGAATGACAACATGAGCATGGAGAACACACTGAGAAGACCTACAATGTGACAGAATAATGGATCAGGTCAGCACACCCGAGCTATAAATGTCACTATGTCTGAACTTGTCCAACAAAACTACTCTTGGATGGAGGGATATCCAGATAGGAAAAAAAAGAAAAAAAGAACACACTAGACAAACTAAACACAGATTCCCGCCTTGCCAGAGACTTTAGACTTCAGAGTTATGCTTGTCATATCAAGATCCGTCTGTATTGTTCTGCGCATTAACTTTTGTCAACTCTATAGGGAAAAAGGCAGCGTGACACAAAATCCTTCATAACCTATTTAAGAGCCAGAACATCTGAGCGACATTACATTGTGTTGGCTACATTTTGGACACTGTATTTTCCACAATCTTATCATCACATGTTGTATTAAGTCTTGTCCATGCTTGTAAGGACTACGCCGAAGACAGGTACTCAAGTGCCATTGTTGTAAATTGAGGCCTTTTTGGGAGCCATGATTATATACATACCCTCTGTCTGTTGCTTTCAACTATTGAAATCTAGGTTCTCTGTATGAAAGCATCATGCATGTAAGCATCATGCATGTGTTAACCTAAAAATGTTTCAACAGTTTTTATGTGGTTGCTGACCTTATGGTTTACCTGATGGGGTGCAGAGTCGGTATATCAGGTCTCTACCATGGTCAGAATGCATTACATACAAAGTGCACTATAAACACGGAAAATTTATGCATGGAGCATCTTTATTTAGGATTCATGCATCATGCATCAACTTGTTTCACCAAGTTGCCAACAATGTTTCTAGCTCAAGTTCCAAACCTCTCGAATAGCATAACCTAAAGACAAAGGCACATAGCACTTTTCCACACACCAGTGCGTGCACCACTGACAACCACTGACCGGTTGACATAAAATTTAACCATCAAATTTGGAGATGAGTAAAGAAGAAATTTCTAGGCTGGAAGCACATGAGGCAGAAGCATACTAAAATGGAAGAGAAGTCAACATAACCTGATGATAAGTTGCTTATGACAACATACCCTATTAGTCTCTTCATAAAGCAGACTTCCTTTCTAAAAAACATCAAAATGTGATATAAATCTATTTATCAAACGCAGAAGCATAATATTTTGTCTTTTTTTCTTCATGTCTGTCAGCTCATAGTTCGGGGAATCATACGTGATGCGGGTTGTCAACTCACTAGAAAGAGAACGTTTTTCTCTTTGTCCATCAGATTGACAGAAGTGACATTCTTGTGGTCCAAACTTGTTTTCAAAAATGGGTAGTTTCTCATCGAGGGATATGCAGAAGATCCTCTTCAACCGCTAAGGACATACTCCTTTATATAGCTTCTCCTGCCAAATCTTCTATTTTTAATACACAGAAGATTTTCAAGAGGAAGGAAAAAAGTGCATTGGCAGCACCTTCTTTGGTTATCCACAATTGACCCTCTGTATCTAGCAATAACATGACTTTCAGTATCCATAAGCTGCCTAATTTTGTGAGAATGTCATCACCGCAGCCTACTGTCTATACGCTGTATGTGTGGTCAAGTTAGAACGAGAGATCACCTTTTTCTTTGTTTGTCATTTCTGCAAAAGTGGTCTGGTGCAAAGGCCACCCAGGAGATGTGTTAATCGCAGAGAAGAGACTACGGCCAGGTATGACGATTTGCATTTGGAAATTTGGAAAAGAACTCTAAAAGGGAAAATCTTTATAAGATTACCTAATCAAAGATCTCTATGACATGTATAGAATGAGGAATCCAACCCCGTTGGAAGCAAAGTGGAGGATGCCAATTCTGCCTCGAGTAAATATCAGTTTTTTTACTGTCATATTTAGAGTTATGAGCACACAGAATTCACCAGAACATTCTCCCACAGAGATTGATTCTTTCATAAGGGGCATTTAGCAAGAGTTGTCCACCTCTGAACGAAATGGTCCACAAAATACCTTTCCTGGGCAAGTGCCATAGCCAGCCAAATGAGCGCAGATCCATTGCCAGATGAACATAAACAGTCTTTATAAAGAAACGCACATCTCCAAAATAGCTAACCACGAGGTAGACATGTAAAAGTGCCTCCAATAAAGCAAAAAGGGCAACAAGACACACTGAAACAAAACCTAAATAACATTAAACGGTAGCTGTTCCTTGTGGGGATGGTGCTTTCAGACGTCATATTTTTCGTTAAAGGATTCTAAAGCAGTGAGAGAATCATACTTCACAAACCACATCCATAAGCCACCATCTACTCAGACACATGATCCAACCTTAAGTAGCTAAGTACGAAAGAGAGGCAGACAATCAAATATACCTGCGCAGACAAAATAGGGGCGCCGGCGGTACCCGCCGACCGGGACTACGTCGGTCAGAAGCCCCCAAATTGGCTTGATGAGCCATGGAACATTAATGATCGCAGAATAAATCTGGGCCTCCGACGGCTGAACTTCCTGGACATCCTTCATGTAGTACTCCGTCGCGACCCGCGACAGCGCGCCGCCGAGCCCCTGGCTTACGCCGTACACGAGCACCACCCCCAGCACGAAGCTCCAATGCATCTCCGCCGACAGCATTCGCAGCCACCGGATCGGGGCGCCGAAGCAGCCGCGCGCCCTCGGTCCGGCCACTCCTCCTCCTTCCTCCTCCATACCCTCCACTTCCTCCTCCTCCTCTGGAGAGGCCAAAACATCACCTCGCTCCACCATGACCACGAAAACACCTCACGTCTCCGAACCACGACGGAATCACCTCAGTTGACCATTTTGACCCGAACTCAGATGAAACCCAGATGGATACTTTCCCGGAAAAGAAGGGTCCCCCACTTTTCCGGGAAAATCTTTGCTTATGCTGTTCTGGGTATCTTCTTCGCAGCACGGTTGATGAGCCGGCGCTCCGAAGAATGGGAAAATCTTTGCTTATGCTGTTATGGGTATCTTCTCCGCAGCACGGTCGATAAGCCTGCGCTCCGAGGAATGGTTGGCGAAAGCCGATGACAAGACAGGGCTGTCGGGCGACCACTTTCTTGCTCTTGATCTGAATCAAGACGCTGTAACTTGTAAACGCAGTATCAGGAATCCCCCCTGTTCACCAATCAAAATGCGAGTTATCAGGATTGAGGAAATGCGAGCTTTCTTGATCCCGGGAAGTTTCTGTCTGTACAGCTCGGTTCGGATGTTGACTGATCCCTCACCAAACGAAACGACCCTTAAAAAAACTCAAGTTGTTTTTTTGTCTTATAAAGAATCTTCAACTTTTGATTCAATCCTAATTTTATCCTAAACTTCTTTTTATTGCTTAAAATATCTCAAATTTTAAGTCAAGTTCCAATTCAATCTTAAAATTTTTATATCTAATAGAAAGTCATCAACTTAAGTTTCATGATTCATTAACATTTTGTTGAAAATCGCCCTTAGTGATGTTGTATTTTCACGTCGTTGGTCTAGTTTTCCTCAATTTTTATATCCATGAAGATGTTTATTGGAGATAAATATTCACGTCAACCCAAATGACATTTTCTTGAATTTGAAATTTGGGGAAAATCTAAAGTAATTAGGGTTGTTTTTTTTTTTTTTCAATTGCTATGACTCTTTGTAAATTCTTCCTTTCATCTCGTTTGGGAACCTTTGATTTTGTGCTCAATCTTCAATATCTTGTGCCCGAAAGTCTTCCACCTCTTGCGGTCAAATAGACGCTCAAATGGCCCACCCACACTCGAGAGTTTCCTATCTCTCGGTTGTCAAGAAAAATCCTAGACTGAGGATTAACAAGGACAGATTTGGGACTCAAGTAATACTTGATGGTTTTATATGAAACAGAAAAAAAGTTTATAGGTTAAATTAGGATTAGATCTAAAATTGAGGTTTTTTATGGGACAAAAAAAATTGAGTACAGACTAGAGATTCCACCTAAAACTGAGGACTTTTTAGGGTATTAGGCGACCTAAATAACCAAGAAAGACGTCCCTACCGCCGCTTTGCGACTTCGATACTCCTTTCCATCGTAAATGACAGCAGCAGATCAGATCAGGATGAGGGCCCGAGGGTTTAGTCGCTAAACGTGGACCCACCAAATGGTCAAAAATCTTTCTTATAGAGAAATCAACTTGCAGTGATCTGATTTCTCTATCAAAGGGTACAAGAACGGGAATTTTTGAGTTTGCTTGTAAATACTTCACTTCTGTACCGTGTCTTGGTTTGATTATTAGGCAGGGGAAAACTGTCTTTATTCTACTCAATTCAGTCATATATTTTTTAATTTTGTCAATTCATTTATAAATATTTTGATAACTTATCAATTTAATCATAAACCTTTTGATTGTATCAATTTAATTATAAATATTTAAACTATTTACCAAGTTAGTTGTAAACCTTTTAACGAATCGTTAGTTTTCCTGATTAATTTTGATTAGATATTGATGAAGTGACAACCCAATTAGTGCGAAGCATCCTACGTGGTGTGGCCAACATTGACATCCAACGGGGCTATTGGCGACCTCCACTAGCCCACTGTAAAAAAAGAAAAAAAGAAAGAAAATAAAATAAAAAATCAAACAAGGTAATTGCAGGTTAATTTTTCAGAGTCTAACAACGATTGTGCCTATGTAGCGGACGTGTATACAAGTAATCATGAATAATAATTAATCAAACTAGTATATTTGAGGGACGTCCGTCATTTTTGTCGTTCTTGGATACAGAGGAAATCTGAAGATGGGCACGTGTGTGTTCATTGCAGATCGAGGTGATTGGGCAAATTATGGCGATGGTTATTAATGGCGGGACCATGGCTGTTGTCTTTTCCTTTCCCTTTGCGCGAAATTACGAATATCGCACGATTACGTATGGGAATGTTTCTAGAGCTGGTTCACTTGGAAGAGAGTAATGTCAGATTAGCTCAAGCATGGTCGATCAAATAGATCAGGATTATCACTCCGAAAAGGTTCATGTGAAGCTAAACGAAGTTTCATTCCTCTACGAACAGAGGGATAACAACAAAGCTGTGGATTGAATCGCCAAAGCCCACCGAACTAACTCTCTTTTTATCAATTGGGTTTTATTTCCTCCTCAACCTTTAATTTCTATCTTATGTAGAGACTTTCCATCTAATGGAGCCCTTTTTATGGGCTAGTAATGAATTATTCTCCTTCGAAAAAAAAAAAAAAAACTCCTTCGATCTAAATCAAATGAGGTGGGGTGTGACGATCCATGTTAGTCAAAATTTGTACCGGTTGATATAATAATTAGAGGATAAGGAGACCGAAAGCTTCACCAGTGGCCAGCTTCAATTCCCGCAAGTCAAACAAAGATTAACATTGACGGCACGTGATGACAATTTCTCAGGAAGAAGTAAGAGTTCGTGATTTTATTTATTGAAGGAGATGACGGAAATTGGTGATCACGGTCTGTGAAGAAAAATCAAAGGCGAACGGTTGAAGAGGATGACTTTTGGGGAACGCATTTCAAAATGGATGCATCATACACCTAAGCAATTACGTACTTCCTGCCCTACCGTGACTAAAATGTTGGTTTTTCTCCTATTGGTTGAGTCGTACCTGATGATTCATCCTTCTAGCGATGCTGAGCATGATTTTTAAATTGGAATATCTTGGCCGCATATTAACTTGATCATCTGGGCATGACTCTTAAATTGGAATATCTTGGCCACATATCATCTCGATCATCTTACTTGAGAAATGGGTCGATTGAATCTAACGTCATGTTGGAAGTTCGCATATCAAGCAACAATTTTTAGGGGACGTTTGGCAACTACCCAAATAGTATTTGATTATGTTCTTTTGTTGTGGAGAATAAATTTGGAATGAAATCTATTTGGTAAATTTTTTATTTTAGGAAATAAATTTGTTTGAGAGAATAGATTTAAAGTAAAATCGATAAGTAAAAAAAAAAAAGTTGATTCTTTATTTTAGGAAAACTTCCGGAATCAACCCAATCAAAAAAAAAAAAAATCCTCTTCTTTTTTCATATTTGTTTTTCTTCATTTTCTCTCTTCTTCCACCACCTCTAAGATTGGCCACTAATTTTGCACCGTCGTCCACCGCCACCAATTGCTGGGAATCGGTTAGGTGAGCTTCGTCGATCTTGCCAAACCAAGGCGAAATTTGCCGAGCCTCCCCAACCACCCCAAGCCTTATAACAAGGTGCAGCCTTGTCGAGGGCCAATGACTCTCTAGTGAGGTCACCAGCCCTCATTTGGCCGGTCGTGAGTCATCTCAAGGCCAGTGACCGACTTAGAAAGAAGATAAAGAAAAAAAGAAAAAAAGTAATAAAATTATTAAAAAATTAGAAAAAAATTAATTGAATTAGAAATGTTGAGGATGATATAACACGTAATTCTATTTCAAAAGTAAAAATTTTAGGCACTTATCAAATGTCTTTAAATGCTAAGAATTTATTCTCGGAAATAGAATAAAAAGATCCTTCTTAATCAAAAATTATTATCGAGAACAGAATTATTATCAAACTTTTATAGTAACACAAGCCATCAGTTACGGCGTAATCCATATAATTCCTTTTGTCCTTTATCTTCCTTCTCGAATAGCAACCTTTCGTAGTAAAATGCGTTCGCTGCCGCCGCCAGCAAAACCATATCTGGGTTTTGTTCTCCATCGGAAGAGCTTGTCATCAGGACCGCTAGACAGATCCTAGTCGCATCACGTAACATCTGATCCCGACATTGTCTTTGTCAAAGCAGCATCGACAAATAGGCATCTACCGAGCTTCTCACATTTTTCTTGTTCATATCGCTAGATCTTTATGCACGCACGCAAAAGCAACAAACCACAGATGCGCAACCATGAGATATATGGAAAGAATCATCGTTCATGATCCCAACAGTTGCTACCGAGTCCAAAATGCTGGTCAGGTGTTACAGATATCAGCATCATCATCAGTTCACAAATCAGCGTGCCTTTTATTTCCAGAAAAAAATGGAATGGCTATTTTCCTTTACAATGGATTACACGATGGCTCCATGGTTTTTATTGCCAGGAATAGTAATCAAAGAATGAAGTGTTTCTCAGAAGATGACTATATCACTGGTAAGCGGCTTGATGATCAGAAAATAGTGCGAATTGGAGGACTACTGTTTTACCATGAAAGAACTTTTGCAGCTACACCCTCCCACTGCACTTGGGTTTGCAGTCACCTGCACATAACACCAGAAGTTAGCTGTTGCAATTTAACTAAGAGTAGACATACATAAATCAATAAGGAGAAAGTAACAAGAAATTACTTCAGAATTACAGAAAAGGAAACTGCTATCATTGATAGTTTCCATTATCAGTGATATGTCAAAAAAATAATAGTAATATCTGGATCATTCTATATCAATAGACTTAGCACATTAAAAAGAACACTGATAATCGGGGGGACAAATTAGAGCATCTGAGTTACCTGGAAAGCAGCACGGATAAGCTCTTCGACATAATCAACAGTTGCTCCTTTCACAAAATCATATGAAATATTGTCTATGACAAGTTTAACTCCATCTTTCTCGAAAACCCTGAGAAAAAGTACAAGCTATTGAATGTGTTAGCACATTCTCATCAAATCTGAGGAACCCATAGGAAAAAGAAGCTGTCTCCCTGACTACCTGTCATCTGAATTGGCTTTTTCATCCAAATCAAAAACATATTGAAATCCCGAACATCCACCAGTTTCTACACTCAAGCGAAGCATTTTTTCTTTAAGTGAACCTTCAGCAGCCTGCAGTTCTTTCATTCTCTGAAAAACAGTCCCAATGTCAATCAGTGTTCGAATGACTCGACAAAACAAGGAAAATTACCATCACTAGGTTAGTGAAATTAACGTTCTATGCATGCTACAGACCCAACATGAAGAAAGTTATATCTCAGTCAGCTCTTATTGCATAGTGGTCATCATGACTATCTTTGCCAGGTGCATATAGAAGCCACATCTTATGATGACAATGAAAGCTCAATCATGTGTCGACCTGTACAACATCGAACCTAAAGCCATTTCAAGACCTTTGCTGAATCGCGAAGCAATATTCCACCTTTATTTCTTGAACGCATCTCATATGGGGTTACATGGGATATTTCCTAGGCTTAGCCTTATATTCCTTATAAGCATAGCTTCTCTGAGAAGGATGTCATTGACAAGCTACTGTACTGCGGGTGCCTGCCACCCCTATGTAAAATCATTGACAAGATAAAAGTTTCACAAATTCTGACAAGAAGGAAGTGTTATAAAACAATATTGCTACCATATTTGCTGTGGAGAACTTAGCTCAAGTACTAGAAGAAAAGTAAGGTTGCAGGGTCCATCTCTCTTATATCCATTTGTACAAAATCAGGAACATCACACTAATGTTGACATTACAACCTTAAATTGCAACAACACAGAGATTGCAAGTGTTTTTAATCTTTCAGGCACATCTGGAAGTCAATCAGATGCACGCCCTGTGTTAAGTGTGAGTCTGCTTCATATCCTTATACATCTACTAAGTCAATCTTTATGAAATTAAGGGAAAAAAAATACCTGGATGCAAGCATCTGTCATATGTACATCATCCACAGATGGTGATGGAGAGGAAGAAACTTCATGAAGTGCAGAAGCAGAGGAAGAGCTCAAAAGCCTATGGTTCTCTCGAATTCGGCCAGCAAAAAATGGACTCATACGCTTCATCAATGACATTGATGATGACCGAGACATGTCTTGCTTCGCTTGGTGAATCTGAAGAAAATAAATATAAAAAAACATAGTAATTGTTCATCAACTATCATGCCATGCTGTATATTTCCAGGGTAGTGAACATTGGTCTTCTTCTACATAATTTGAGAATCCAAAATAAATATTTTGTCAATTGACAATAGAAGTCACCACTATTATGGGTAGAACTGAGTTGCTTCAATATGAGCTAGACATTCTTTTGATAAGTAAATATGAGCTAGACCTTTTCTTCTATAGGCATATATGAGCTAGACCTAATCAAACCATTTCAATGCATAGTCTCTGCTATGGTGAGCATACATTAAAAATTCCCAATATCCAGTCTGTATTTCAGCATCAAAACCTTCAAGGAATTCTCATAACCCTATATTAAAGTAAGACTGGTGCAATTGGGAAATTTATCTCGTTACCAAAGGGATGGAAGGGTATTTTCAACACTGGGAGAAAAAGATAAGGTCCGCAAAAGCAAAATGACACCAGCAAGTTCAATTACTAATAACAATTACATCTGCCCACATATAGGTTCATCTTAGTAAATCATAGATTCCACGTACTAATGCTTCTCATCAATTAGACACATAAAAAAGTTAATCCCTCTGTTCCCTGTAACTTGATAGTTATCTTCCCCTCATTCATGTGTGCTGTTTCTACCACTATTCTTCCATCTGCTGTAGCCTTTTTAGTGACTGCCATAACTCAAAATATCCCAAGTACTAAGCATCAAGCATGCTCACAGAAACCCTTCTCATCTAATGACATGCCTGGGATGTTTTGTAAGAGATTTCACCAGCTATCGGCAACTCCAAATGGCAGTAACAACAAGAAGGATTTCACCAAAATTGAAAAATGGAGGATTTAACAGAAATCTTACTCCCCCCTTGCCCAATCGTGCCTTGGCTATGCTTTATTGCGATTGATTGAAGACACTGTCGAGTAAATTAACAATATATTTCCTAAAATAAGATAATTTCTACTTGCCCTTCAATTGTTGAGCTACTTTCTTACTGCTAGATAGTGCATAAGAATTTAAGTAACTTTGGAATCAATACAACTCAATTTTACGGCCCAAAGAGGAGCACAAGTTAGCATCTCAGATGGGATAAAATGCTTGGCTGAAATCACTGAATGCTTCAACAAGCCAGCTCAATCATAAGATGGGATAAAACAAAGATGAAAACTTGCAATCCAAGAGCTAAGCAGAAGCCAGGGACAAGAACTTCATGCGAAACCCAGAATCCTCTGAACTCCGGCAAACAAGCAGACAAAGAGAACCAAAACCAATCAACATGAAAATGGAGATTTGTAAGAGAAACCCTTATCACCAAATGACATGCCTGGGATGTTTTGTAAGAGACTTCAACAATAAGGATTTCACCAAATTTGAAAAATGGAGGATTTAACAGAGACCATTTTCTCCCTTACACAATCATGCCCTAACTACGCTCTATGCTACACCGTCGGGTAAATTAACAATGTACTTCTTAGATGTAAGATAATTCTTTACGGGACAAAAAACCAACCTAAGGCCTAAGGGTCAATATAAGGCTCTACAAATAGTTAAATAAATGTCTACTTGCCCTTCAATTATTGAGCTACTTTAACTTAACTTGGAATCAACACCTCTCATTTTTAGAGCCCAAAAAGGAGCGCAAGCTAGCATATCCTTCAACAAACTAGCTCAACCATAAGGTGGGGAAAAAATGCCCTGCGCTATAAGCTTTCTTCCATCGTCTTCATGTCCTAAATTTTTGCTCAAAACAAAGATGACAAACTTGCAATCCAAGAGCGCCAAGCAGGAGCCAGGAACAAGAATCTCATGCGAAACCCAGAACCCTCCGATCTCCAGGCAAACAACGGGAGACAAAAGAGAACCCGAAAACCAACCTAAGGCCTAAGGGTTAATATAAAGCTCTACAAATAGTTAAATAAATGTCTACTTACCCTTCATTTATTGAGCTACTTTAACTTAACTTGGGAATGAAAACTTCTCATTTTTTAGAGCCCAAAAAGGAGCTCAAGCTAGCATATCCTTCAACAAACTAGCTCAACCATAAGGTGGGGAATAAATGCTCTGCGCTATAAGCTTTCTTCCATCGTCTTCACGTCCTAAATTTTTGCTCAAAACAAAGATGAAAAACTTGCAATCCAAGAGAGCCAAGCAGAAGCCAGGGAAAAGAATCTCATGCGAAACCCAGAATCCTCCGAACTCCGGGCAAACAACGGGAGACAAAAAGAGAACCCGAGAACCGATCGACCCCGGAAAATACCCATCACTCACCTGTTCCCCGAGGAAAGCTCCGTCGAAGCTGGTGCTGGCGTGGACCGAGCCCCCGCGCGTGATTACCCTACAGAGGCCTCGGAGAAGGCCCCCTCCGCTTCCGCGAGCGGCGGATCCCATGGCGAACGTGGGCTCCCCGGTTGCCGATTCGAAGCGGTCGGCCTCGCAGGTTGGGGGCGGCGGAGATGCAGCTTCCGGGCAGATGGAACGACGGGCGGAGGTCGGAGCAGAGCACGTAATGCTTAGGCGAAGAGATAGAGAGAGAGAGAGAGAGAGAGAGAGAGATGGTTTTTATCTTTATGATAATTACATAAATGGTGCCTAAACTTTGGCTAAATATGCAATGGGGTCCTAATTTAATCTCTGGACTATATAAAAAGTTTCAGTGATATCCTTTAATTAATTCAAATTCATGAATAATATTCAATATTTTTATATAATTTATAAAGTAGATTGAACAAATATCAACAATTCAAGGGTTGTATTAAATAATAAAAAATTCAGAGGTCACATTATATATGGAACTAAAGTTTAAAGATATCATTGAATAAATTAAATATTCAGAGATTGCATTACACACTTAATCAAAATTTAATAGTCATTTGTGTCATTTTCCCTTTATATTTCTATTCTCTATGTTTTCTTTGGCATATGTCTCTCCCTATTTAAAAAGAAGACACCCATTAAAAGAATTACAATCTATTTTAGTCAATTTTTTCCATAAATAAAATATTTTATAAAGTATAATCTTTTGGCAAATTTTTAGAAAGGAGAATAAACTATATACATTTAAAGTTTATTTTTTTCTATTATTTTTGTTGGAAAATGTTTTGTATTTTGCAAGAATATGCCACTTAGATGTGCTTTTTTCTTTATATGCACGGTAATATACTAAGCACAACCTTATCTTCCTTTTCTTTTTAAATTTGTGAAGGAATTTTTTTTTTTAAATTATGGTAGGCATCTTAGAAATTTGAGATAGCACTTGTTCATATCGATAACTTACATATCAAATAGCCAATAACCTACTTTTCAAGAAAATAAGCCTATCCTCTCACTTGATGAGTTTGAAAATGTATAGATCAATTGACAGCCATATATTAACATAAGATTGTTCTTGCATAACCGATTCAAAAAGTCAATAACATACTTTTGCATTTTCAACGACGTGAAGTTATTCTTGCAAATATCACAAATTGCTTGGGGGCCAAATATCATCCCCTAATAAAAAATTTCCTGTTTTTGTCATAAGCTAAGTTGCAAAGATATTTATATTCTTCATACATTTTTTACTAACTTATTTGTTTTGAATAGGATATTGACATTTTCCCTCGCATTATTAGTTCTCAACTTTATAAGACTATTTATACATTAAAATTACCTTTGCTAAAGAATCTCTCATAAAAGTTTCAATAACATGTAAGTTTCAATCGATAGCTAGTGGTACTAGAAACACAGAGAGAGAGAGAGAGAGAGAGTTGATAGCATAAGTTCAATCCTCCCATCTATACCATTCATCATATTGCACAATTTGAAGTATAGTTGTTGCATAGGTCTTAAATTTGGAAACTTTGTTTTTTTTTTTTTGTTAAAATTTTTAATGATATTTTGCAAACTTCAGAAAAATTGGGAAATTTTGCCAATAGCTTCCAATTGCCCAACGGCTACTACTATTAGCCATTGGGCTAAAATATAGAAAATTGAAGATTTGTTGGGCTGTGACTAGGCTCAAGAGTGTCTCCCTCGCTCTTTTGCCATCTCTAGCAACGCTAAAATTGGTCTACACTTAGAATTGAACTTGATCGTGGCTATAAGCTAAACCTATCAAAACAGTTATAAACTCATTTATTAATTCATATTATATGGGTGTAGAAACTCTCTATAAATGAATTTGGAATGGTAAATGAATTATAAATAGGTTTGGAATGGTAAATTCTAAGATAATTTGCATGTTATATGGGTTCACAACTCTTAGACCCAACCTATCTCTATATTCTCTTGCGCTGGCTTACTTCCGCACCTTCACCTTAGTTTCAATTTAAGTATGGGTTTTCTTAAATTAGGTTAAACATGAAAGTTTTTTAATAATATAAAGCAAGTCGGGTATGAATAGCTTGGAAATGAGTTAAAACATATTAGATATGTCAATTTGGGTTGGATCATTTTTTGACCCAACTCAATCCACTAATTTGATGTATCTATAACAAGGTCAATGGCTCCAAATTGGAGTTAGCTTTACCCCACCGATTTCTGAGTGGTTTCATGAATGAGCAATACTGTCAGCAAAAAGAAATTAACATTTGATTGCACATTTCTGTTTGAAAACCAATTTAACATTTGAAGGTATGATCAGCAAAAAGAAATGATTATGAATTGGAGAAGGGAAAGCCAAAATTGTCCCAATCAATTTGGCCTGTTAAGTTGCTTCCCAGAAAGAAAGAGCAATAAAACCAAGTCACGTGACAAAATTAAGCAGGTTACGTACTCAGATCACTTGCTCCACTGCATTCAGAAACATGGCAAAGAATTCTGGAGAATGTTTTGATTCTTCCTCGTGTGACATGTATAAAAAATTTGCCAGCACGTAATCTTTATATTGACTTTCATTTCTTTAACAGTGGAGGAGGTGAACAATGGACATTAGGAGGACGGAAAGCCGCTGCGCCCATTGCTGGGATGTATTAGGGTGGGTTTGGTTTGGCCACCCCATGATGTGGATTTTGATCCTATCAATTGCGTTGTTGGCTGCGGTGAGGACTTCTCTTATGTCGCTGTGCTCGCAGCAGTGTGTTAGCCCTTCAGAGCACGCATTTGAAGGCATTTGGCTTTTGCCTTCTAATCTCGAGACCACAAGTAGGTTCCCAGCTGCATTGGCCTCCTGGATGCGTCCAAGCCCGGCGCGATTGGCTGCAGATCCTTTGGTCATGGAGAAGATGCAGATGAAACCCTGCGTGGGGGAACAAGTCAGATTAATTTCTGCAGGAATATCAGCTAATAAAATGTTGTTCTATGATTGTGATGATCACCTCTTCAGTTCACTTAATGTCCATTCTGAACCGTGTTTCTCTGGGTTCGGGGACTAGTTCTAACTGAAACCTCAGCAATTCCTGGCAAAAACCATAATCTTATCCCATGAGGACGGTAAATGTCTGGTTATGTTGCTTCCCCAGACTAATTTCTTTTCCTGAGGGGATATTCCCGCCCTTAGTGAAATGAAGACAGGAAGTAATTACTCACAATGCCAAGAATTAGAAGATATGTCGACTTAAAGGTGCTATAATCATAAACAGATCTCAAGAGCTCGAAGAATCTCAACAGAAGAGAGTTTACGGATGTGATGATCTGTTCGGTTTGGATGTTGACAAAGATAAGAGGAATTCCTGAGGACACTGATGCAGAGAACCAGGCCATGGACCGGGTTGTAGTGGCCTCGACGGTGTGTTCACCTGGCAAAAGCATAAACAGGATGGAGCTAACTACCAGAGACCGTTGATCGGGCAAGTAGGTCCCGACTTTCGCCTTCTAGTCATATCTCATTCCTTTCTTCTTGAATCCTGCCGTGTCCACGTTCACCACCCGCCTGCTCATATCTGCACTGTCAGATGGAAAGTCCTCATCTTATCCCTTTGCACGATATACACCCGTGCTCGTCCAAACGAATGGTCTATGAGGGAGTATATATATCTACTAGCCATGATCCTAGCAGGCACTGCCCACATCTTTCGTGATGTCTACTAAACCCTTGACATGAAGTGAAGGTAGATTTAGGGAAAAAAAGAAGAAGAAGGCAATGTTACCTTGCAATTCAGTACATATCTATCGTCCGTAGCTGCTTGGAATGTGAACTTCCTCTGGAGCATCGAGCCCTTAAGAGGCATGGTGTGCACCCAGAGCTTAATCACGAGATCGCCCCTCCTCACCTTCACCCACAGAGTCTCAGCTTGCTGGCTAAATTTGCCGAGCTGCGAGTTGAATTCGGACCGGGCCTTGGTTGGCACGAAATCGTCCGCGTCATCCTCAGCAAACCCTTCAGTGATGTCCCCAGGCAGCGGCATGCTCTCGTCCCAGTCCTCCGGCACCTCCTGCTTCACCCTTTTCATGCACAAAATTAATTTAATCTGAAGGTATGATGAGCAAAAACAAAACGATCATAAATTGGCGAAGGGAAAGCCAAAATAGTCCGAATCAATTTGACCTGTTAAGTTTCTTCCCAGAAAGAAAGAGAAAGAAAGAGCAAGAAAACCAAGTCATGCGACGAAATTAAGTATGTTACATACTCAGATCACTTGCTCCACTGCATTCAGAGAACATGGCAAAGAATTCTCGTGAAAATTTCGATTCTTCCTCGCACAACTGATATAGAAAAATTGTTGCTACATAATCTTTTTATTTGGACATTCAGTCTTTAACTTTGTGTTTTGTGGAAGCGAATCTTAAGTTGTTTGCAAGTCCTTGCCCTAAACTGCCCTCATTCACAAAGCGTATGCTTTAGTGAGTCTACGTTCTAGGATCCTCTACTTTGTTCTTACGCTTATTGAGGGCGATTCTAGGGTTCCATATGAGAAAAAAGGACCTCCATCCCGTGAGTAAAATTGACTATAGCCAGTTATTTGTAGTTTACTTTGGTTGTAGACAATTTTGAGAATTCAAAAGGGAATTTATTAACTGTAAGATAACTTTTGCATTTGCAAATATCTACAAACACAAAGGTAATTTAACGAAGTTGAAACTAATTCTATGAACACAACTTATAATTTACAAACGTCATTTGGCATGTATTATACAATCAGGTATTTTACTAAGATATGGCTCTGTTAACAATTTACTGAGAAATTTGACCCAAAAAAAAAAATCAATTAGAATGAGTATAATTAAGATCATCAAGGTTTAGCACTCATTCAATTTACTAATTATACTTACTACTTGAAAGGTGCATTGTTTCTTATAGGGTAAATTACTATTTTGAATTACTTCGCATAAAGTAGATTTTTACTTGGTTGTTGACCTAAGGCTATAAGTCTTAACTTCACAATCTGATTGCACTTATGTCGTAAAATTTTATTAAAAATAGGCACATTCCTTTACACTTCGTAAGCTGAGGATGTTAATTATCTAGTAATATTGTAATTTTCTTTAATTAGCCATTATTGGCAGTTCATTATTGTTAGTATTTTTTTTTTCCAGTATTGACAGTAAATTCCTTTATATTTCATAACTTGACAATGGAATTACTAAGTAATTGTCCTACAATGGTGTAATTTTCCTCAATATGTCATAACTTGTAGCTCTTGTCCTTAATAATTATATCTCCAATGATTGTAATTTGCTTGAAATCATTGTGATCTCAATTGTACCATAGTAAATACATTCCTTTTTGCGTAGTAATACAGCTATACAGTTCGTAACAAGAATGGTTTGATGGTAACTTACCGTTTTAAAAGTTGTTACTACTTTGATTGTGAGTTATTTATTTTGTAAGACGAGCATGCTTACACCTAGAAATTTCCTGACCTCAAACCACGGCTTGTGATATAGTACTTGGTAATTGATCTAAAACTATGGTAAATTGGTTATATCCTCATAATCTGATTGCACTTGTTGTTCATAAAATTGTATTGAAATAGTGACATTCATATACACCACTTAAATTAGGGATGTTGTCCCTAGTTATCTGATAATATTATAATTTCTTCAATTTGTCAAAATTGTTAGTTCATTGTTTTTTTAGTAATTTTCAATTATTAGCAATAACTTCCTTTTATACTTCGTAACTTCACAGGTCATAACTTGTAGTTCCCGTCTCATATCATTATATCTCCAACTGTTATAATTTACCTGAAATCATCATGATCTCAATTGCATGTCTAGTTAGTACTTTCCTTTTCTGTGTGGTAATTGAGCCGTACAGTTCGAAACAAGGAATTCCTATCTCTTAGCAGTTAACTAATGGGATAGTAGGGTACTTGAAATTGTCATAAGAGACACAACTTATAATTGATAATTGATCACAATAATCGTAAATCATTCGTAAGTCCATGTAAATGGAAGTTAGTATTGTGCATTTATAGTAGTAAATTACCTCGAGTTATCGTAAACTCAAAATTCTTAATGATCATAATTTTTATTGAGAAATCTAGGCAACCTAAAGTTTCTTTCGATTTCCCCATTCTTTGTAAATCTACATAAATAATCCTTCAAGTTCATAATCAATGGATCCTATACACAAGTAATAGTCCTTTTGATTGTCGTAATTTTCCTTAATTAATCGCAAAACTTACAATTCCACCAGAACAAACTTCCTTAGTTGTCAATAAATTACCATTTCAACCGATCATGGCTGACATTTTTTGGACTTTAAATGCAATAAGTCATATTCTTTTTCTTTTTATAATCGCAAAAAACAACATCAAATAAAACAACCATCCATTATACATCTAAACTCCATCTTACACATAGATCAACACACATAAAACATTCATTGTTTCCACTAGCACATACACACATACATGCATACTCAAATGTATTGTAGCTAAGTTGTCTAATCAACACACTGAACAACACATACTATATAGCATCTCCTCTTGCATGGCCTTAGGGCTCAAGACACTTCTTCTGGGACAATCACATTTGCTGCGATGTACAGCCACTAAGGTATAAGATCCTCCGGCTTCCGCCTTGTCAAGGCTTGCGGAGGCATTTCAGGAACTTACTTACCAACTTCACTATTAAGCGAACAACATGGCACAAGAAAATAAGAGCCATTAATCCAAACCATGCCAACACCGCATATCCAATTATTTTAACTATAATTTTGAGTTCCGTGTCCGGTGTGAAGACCCATACGGAGATGGCATAAGTGACCGCCATGGAGCTTATCGCAACCCACATAGTTAGCATTACAATCCACGTGGTGATCCGAAGCCGCTTTAGAGGAAGACCACTTATGAGAACCAGAATGATGCTAAGTGATGCAACGAAGCTTATCGTGTTACATGTTATGAAAATCCTGTAATGTATTGAGTAATTTTCTGCCATTATGGACTCGCCCGCCTTATGGTTGTCTTCATTTTCTTGCCAAAGGCCACCAGGCGGGGTAATGCTGGTTTGGAATGCCATGGTAGCTAGTAATGTCGCCACCACCATTAGTGTCTTATGCATATTGTGTTGCCACTTTCTCTTTGTTTCCCTTTTGTCCTCTTCTACCACAGGTGGATGGAAGGAGGTGGCCATGTTATTGGCGTAGCCTGTACGTCTGGATGGCTCGAGATTCCTTGAAGTTTGAGGAACAGAATCCATAATCTCTATGGCTATTTCCGTGTTCTGACCTTGTGCTAATAGGCCTTGTGCTGTGAAACCTCTTAAGTTTGTAATGTTTGGGTCTACACCTTTATTAGTTAGGAACACCATAGTCTGCAGAAGAGCAACACCAGAATGTACCAATTGAGGTCAGATTTGAACTAGACGAGCTCGAGTTATATACTTTTGAGGATTAACTTCGCTACTAATGTTTGTGACTATTATACGATGCCTTCAAAATGAAAATTCATCCCTCGTTGAATCTCTTCTGATATCTCTATTTTTTTGTTCCTTCTAATCTAGATAAAATTAGCATGATAATAAAGCGAAATGTAAAGTTGTAGTTAATTATCTGTACGAGTTACTTCTTTCCCAAATATCATGACCTGCAATGATTTATGAATGGATACCTTTTAGCTTCTAAAAATTTCTAGGACACTCAAATATCCTAGAAAGGAAAATAACACAAATAGTCACTTAACTTTGGCTCATTGTGTAATACCATCCTTCAACTTTTAATTTATTTAATGTGGCCCTTGAAGTATTCTTAAATATTCAAATTAGTCTCGAAACTTTTAATTTGTTCAATCAAGTCTCTCAATTTTCTATTAAAAAAGGTCAGAAGTTTTCTTAATTACACTATTGCTTGGATTTTAGGAAAAAAAAATCATTTCAGTCCATTTTATAAATCAACAAAAAATATCACTGTCTTATTTATTACTTTTTTTCTTTTTAACTTTTTGACCCTTATAAATATTATGATAGCTTTATTTAAAGCTATTTTAACTTATAATATCTGTAGTAGCAAAAGTAGAACATCATTTATAGCTTTATTTAAACCTATTTAGGAAATTGATTGAAATGAAAAGATATTCTAAAATATGGGTAATAGTGCGATTATACTAACTTGCATATAGTACCAAAAGACCTATTTTACTTTGTTAGGGAAAGTTGAAAGACTAGATAGAACAAATTGAGAGTTTAGGGATTAGATTTAACATTTATAAATAGTTTAAGAACCATATTAAATAAATTAAAAAATCAAAAATGAATATGCATATTGAACCAAAGTTTATAGATTATTTATGTCGTTTTTCCATCCCATATTCGCCTTTTTTGTTGATGAGATCAATGAGTTTGATTAATACAAAGGCTTGATTATATGAACATACCTTAGTTTGTCTATCTGCAGCAGCCAAATGCAAAATCGTGTTGCCATATTCGTCCCTCAAGTTGATGAACTGATCATCGCCCAAGATATCCATCAAAAGTTTCAAAGCTTCTAGTTTGTTATGCTTCACACACAAATGCAAAATCGTTTGGCCATGTTCGATGACACTACGAGCTGCAACAGGTCTCGCTTGAACCAAGAGTTCCAAGACATCCACATGTCCTTTCATGGCCGCGACATGAAGAGGGTTTCTTCCGTATTTGTCACAGACGAAGCATATTTCAGGGCCAACTCTTAATAAACTTGCCACTATGTTAAGGTACCTTTTGCTGCTGCAAGATGAAGAGGCGTCAAACTTTGAGAATCTTGCTCACTTACCAGCTCGGGCTTTTGAGCTAGAACCTCTTCCACAAATTCCAAATGTCCAAGCATGGCTGCAATGTGCAGAGGAGTCTCAATGTGATTCCCAAACACGGTCCGATCGAGAAGCAACTTATCTTTTTTGAGCAACTCAAGCAAAGAAGGCACGTCTCCTTTCGTAGCGGCTTCGTAGAGCTCGGACTCCATGTTTGGATCTCTAAAAAGAGAGTTTCAAAATACTCACTCTCCATTGGAAGACTTTATATTGTCACAAGCAAGTCAATCTCCACGGTAATTTTGACGAAGACCGAAAAACGAATGGTTGGTATCTCTTATCTGCAAGTCTCTGGCTCAAAGACCGAAAAACGAATGGTAGGTATCTCTTATCTGCAAATCTCTGCTCAAGTCTCGCATGTCTCAATCTGTCAGGCGACGTTTATTCTTGGAGCTTTGTTGTGGACAGAGATTCCCCTGTCGATTTTCTAGCGAGTCTCGTCTCCATTTGATCCCATCAAGTTCGCACATGTAACATGTCTCGATTGAGCCATGACATCCATCCCTTTCCTTTCTTATGAATATGGACATCTATGAACACCTGACCTTAACCTACATAGACCAAATGCAAGTAGTATCACCACCAAATGGTCCATGAATGTATCCCCAATTCCCTAAACGCTGCATGTCAACTTCAAAAGCTTCTGCTATAGTCTTATTTGGACCTGCACATTACCTAATTCTTCAGGAGAATTATTCAACTTTATGGATTGTGTTAAGAAGATGCTTGAGTGCATTTACGATTAGTCTTCCTACCAAAATAGTCACAAAATTTTAAGCATATGAATCTACTATATCATAATTGAAGTTTTTTTTTTTTTTTGGAATTATTGCTATTAGACCCTTAATAGATAGATGTAGCGTCATAGTCCCCAAGGCCTTCACACAACGTTAGACATGATTAGCTAAGATCAAAGGCCATAATTTTTCACGGTACTTCTGCTGAGCAATTAGAGATATATCAACATCATCCCTTTCCTATTCTTTCGAATATGGACATGTGTGAACACTAGACCTTGACCTCATAGACTAAATGCGAAACAATGTCACCACAAAATGGTCCCCAGCTGATGCCCCAATTTCCTAAAAGTAGCATGTCAACTTTTTTTTTTCCCTTCCATATTGGGAGGGTGGCCATTAGGGTTACCCCCAATGATTAGCATGTCAACCTCAAAGACTTCTCTTATATTCTTATTTGAGCCTACGCATTCTTTGGGAGGATTATTCAACTTTATGAATTGTGTTAGGAAGATGCTTGAAATGAGCAATAGTGTCATAAGTGCATTTGCAATTAGTCTTCCTACCAAAATAGTCGCAAATGATTTAGAGCCAGCAAAAAAAAAAAAAAAAAATTAAGCATAGTGATGATCATCAGTATCGCTATAACTTTGATTGCCCATTTCTGTTCGAAAACCAATTAATCAGTGAAGGTATGATTAGCAAAAATAGATGATCATAAATTGGAGAAATGAAAAGCCAAAATTGTCCAAATTAATTTGACAAATAGAAAAAGTATAAAAAAATTCCTAAATCTACGTGGCACGACCGGCGCTAACTTAAGAATTTTTAATAATATTTAAATATTTTTAAATTTTTTGAATTTCTTTCCTATTCCCTTGTTTTTGCCTTTTCTTTGTGTCGGTGGACATCACCAGCAGCTAGCCACCAACCACAGGCCATGGCCAGTGAGGGCTGGCCGTGCTTAAGCACCTGTTGTCCAGGTGAGGCCCCCCGCACCAGATGTAGTGAGGCCCACCCTTGCTCAGGCCAGGGCAGCCTTGCAGCGCACATTTTTCTCAACTACTACCATGAAACGATAGCCCTCCCCACAGAAAAGCAACTCTCTCTTTCAGAAAAGTCTTTGGCATGAACTGAGCGACATTGAAATCACGAGATGAATTGCTTTGCAAATCACGAGATGAATTGATTTGACTGGGATTGAGATACTTTGGGATTGCTTTTGCGCGTTACTTTGTGGGGAATGATCTAGGCTTAGGGCTTTTGATTGATGAAATATGATTATTTAAGTGAGAGTTAGCCAAAGAGGGAACTCTCTGTTACAGAAAAGTCTTTGGCATGAAGTGAGCGACCTTGAAACTAAGTTACTCATTACAATGACATGATATTACAGAGAATCAATCATCTGCGTTCTGCATCACCCTTACTCTTATCTGCAATTATGTGGCCTAGTTCATCCAAAGGATCTAGGATGTCACATAAGGGAACGATTGTTCAAGTTCGTGTGAGGATGCTATCTATGTATGAACAGAGGTTGTTCCTTCATATGTTCAGTGGATTCAGTCACACAGATGGCTTTTGCCCCATGTGTGTCTTTCTCCGTATTTGCACGCGTGTTAAAACTTCAGAATGGCCAATTTCAGCAGCAAAATAGTTGAGCATATAAATGTCCTATATCGGAATCGAAGATTTTGAAAAATTATGTACTGGTATTACTCTTAAAAGATAGACATAGTGTTATAATCCCTGAGGCCTTCACTTGATGTTAGACATGATTGGCTAATATCAATGACCATAATTTTTTATGACACTTTCGCCGAGCAATGGAAGATATGTCAGCATCATCCCTTTCCTACTCTTTCGAATATGGACATGTGTGAACACGTGACCTTGACCTATATAGACCAAATGCAAATAGTATCGCCACAAAATTGTCCCCAACAGTATCCCCCAATTCCCTTAAAGCAGCATGTCAACTCCAAAAAACTTCTATTATGTTCCTATTTGAACCTGCACATTGCCTGATTCTTCAGGAGGATTATTCAACTTTACGAATTGTGTTAGGAAGATGCGTGAGATTAGCGATAGTGTCATAAGTGCATTTGCGATAAGTCTTCCTACCAATATAGTCTCAAATGATTTAGAGCCAGCAAAAAAATTAAGCATAATGAGCAATCAGCAGTCTTGCTATACATTTGATTGCCCACCTCTATTCACAAACCAATTAACAATTAAAGGAATGATCAGCAAAAAGAAATGATCATTAATTTGGAGAAGGGAAAGCCACAGTTGTCCGAATCAATTTGACCCGTTCCCAGAAAGAAAGAGCAAGAAAACCAAGTCATGTGACAAAATTAAAGAGGTTACGTACTTGGATCACTTGCTCCACTGCTTTCAGAAACATGACAAAGGATTCTTGAAAATGTTTTGATTCTTCCTCACGTCAAATGGTAAAAAATTTGTCGGAACCTAATCTTTATATTGAATTTCATTTTTCTAAGAGCGAAGGAGGTGAACAATGTACATTAGGAGGACAGAGAGCCGCCGCGCCCATTGCTGGGGATGCATTAGGGCGAGTTTGGTTCAGCCACCCCATGATGTGGATTTTGATCCTACCCATTGTGTCGATGGCTGCAGTGAGGACTTCTCTTACCTCGCTGTGTTCACAGCAGCTTATTAGCCCTTCAGAGCAAGCATTTGAAGGCATTAGGCTTTTGCCTTCTAATTTCGAAACCACAAGCAGGTGACCAGTTGCATTGGCCTTCTCGTGGATGCGTCCAAGCTTGGCACAATCGGCTGCAGATCCTTTGGTCACGGAGAAGATGCAGATGAAGCCCTGCGCAGGGGAACAAGTCAGATTAATTTTGTAGGAATATCATTAATTTCTGCAGGAATATCAGTTAATAAAATGTTATTCTATGATTGTGATGATTACCTCTTCGGTTCGCTTAATGTCCATTCCGAACTGTGTTTCTCTGGGTCCGGGGGCTAGTTCTACTGAAACCTCAGCAATTCCGGGTAAAAACAATAATCTTATCCCATGAACCATTTGGACAGTCACGGTCTGGCTATGTTGCTACCCCAAACTAATTTCTTTGCCTGTGGGGATATTCTCGCCCTTAGTGAAAAAAAGACAGGAAGTAATCACTCACCATGCAAGAATTAGAAGCTATATTGACAGATCTCAAGAGCTTGGAGAATAATCATAATGGAAGAGAGAATTTACCGATGTTACGATCTGTTCGGTTTGAATGTTGACAAAGACTAGAGGAATTCCTGAGGAAACCAATGTGGGGAACCAGGCCATGGACCGGGTTGTTGAAAGAAGATATGTTTGGATTTGATTGGAGATTTATTTTGATTGTAATTGATAGGAGATGTGATTATTTTAGGACTAGAAAGATTGTAAGAATTTATTTACTTTTTTTATTGAGTCCTCTTGTACGATATATACACTCTTGTATTAGATGCAGAAATCAATGAAGAGCATACAAAATTTTCCCTATTACATTTCTCTTCTACTTGGATTTGTGACATGGTATCAGAGCGTGTCTTGATTCTGGGATAGCTTCCGCACTAAATCACCTTTGTTTCTTCCTTGTCTCTCGTTGCTGCGGTCCTCGCAAAACAGAACAGCTTTCATTTCTTCTCTGTTACTTGTTGTTGCGACACTCGCAAAACAGAACACCCTTCGATTCTTCGTCCAGAAAACCAATCTGCAAAACAGAATTGTTGCAGAAATTTTAGAAAATTGTCATTATGACAAATCCAGAAACACCTACCTCAAGATCCGGTGATCAATCTGCAGGAGAAACAACACCACCAGCCTTGTAGATCCAAGAAACCTCACTAGTTATCACTGTGTCCGAAGAACAGATTCAACCACAGACTCGAATTCAGCATGCACAGTGGGCATCTGTTCCGGCTCAGGTCAATTTGGGGCAGCCCTATCCGGGCCAACCTTACCAATTAGTACCATATCCTTGGTACTATGGGCCGGGCCCAAATGCATCATTACCGGGATTTCAAAGTGGAGGCCCACCAGCCAGCAACGGGGTAGGCCCAACCACCAGTTCACAGCAGACGGGCGGATCAGCCGAACCGGGTATGGGAACAAATCCCTACCCGGGTTCGTTTTTCTCAAATACGGGTCATACAACTGGATCTAGCGGATCGGGTTTGGGAGCAAATCCCTACCCGAATCCGCCGCTAGGGTTTCTCCCATACCAAATCTACGCTGCTAGCAGCCGGCCGGAGCTCGGCGACCCTCTTTTCACAAGCAACGCCGACGGACCAGACCTGAAACTCGTTGCGCAATAGTTAACAGGACCAGACAATTACTCGAGATGGTCACGTGAGTTCTGGTGCGCACCGGTAACGAAAGATAAAGAGGGCTTTATTGATGGATTGGTCCCGATTCCTTCCGACGAGCGACTAGCGCGACTTTGGAGAAAATGCAATCAATTAGTTAGAACTTGGATCGGAAACAGCATCGCTTCCAAAGTCGCGGCTGGTCTTCCCTTGACGGAGGACTCGAAACAAATGTGGGAAAACATCAATGAGATATATGGAAAGTTGGATCAAGTGAAGATTTTTTCTTTAACGCAACAAATCTCGGATTTAAAACGGGGAAATATGTTTGTTGCTGCGATTTTTTAACAAACTTTCGGGTTTGTGGAATGAACTGGAAGCGGCCGAAGAAAAATTCGACTGGCCAGAGTTGATTTTACAACAGTACAAAAAGATGCGGGACAGGGAGAAAGCGATCAGATTTCTCCTTATATTGAACGAATCTTACCTTTCGTTTCGATCGCAGATCTTAACTATGGAGCCGATGCCAAGCCTTGGCCGTATCTACCAGCTTGCTGTATAGGAAGAAAGCCAACAGAAAGCAGCAGATCACGGAAAGGAAGGCGAGAGCGTGGCTCTGGCGGCGAGGGTTTCCTCTCGCCCGCGAAGAGATAATCGGGGACTCGCTCTAGGGTTCCACGAAAACCCTAGAGGATATCATAGAGTGACGGACGGCTATGATCATTTTGATCGATCGGATGGCTCACGATTAATCCTTGGAGCCGCTGGATCCGATGGTGTGCAGAGTGGGAGGACCATTGAATCTAATGATCCACGTGGAGCAATTTCTTATGGGTCGAATGGCCCACGCGGCCAATTATTTGCTGGGCCCGATGGCCCACGAAGCCAATTCTTCGGACCTGCCGAAGGCCCATACGGGGGAATAACAGCCTATGCCGTAAACAGGCCTTCCTCATTCACAAAAAATCAAAAAGGAAAGGGTAAGCTGTATTGTGAATAGTGTAAACGCCCACACCACACAGTTGAAAATTGCTGGAAATTAAATGGTAAACCTGGTGAAAAAGAAAAGGGGAAGTTTTCAACTATTTTTCAGGTGACGGGTAAATCAGCGAGACAAGTCAATTACTCATGGGGAATATCGGGGAGCTGATGGAAGCTTTAAAGAAATTAGATCCTTCTGACAAAGCTGGGAGTTTTACAGGTATTTCTTATTGTCTAATGAACTCAATTTCGAAGGATGCATGGATCATTGATACGGGAGCTAGCGATCACATTGTCTGCAATCTAAAATTCCTTTCCAATATCAAAAAATTATCCTTTCCTATATTAGTACAACTCCCCAATGGAAACACTACACATGTTGGAATGACTGCACAGATCAATCTTAGTCCACTCATTACTCTCAAAAATGTCCTTTACGTTCCTACTTTCCATTTTAATCTCATGTCAGTCTCTCAACCTTGTGAAGAAAATTCTTGTCATGTCTCTTTTGACTCTGATAAATGTCTATTTCAGGCCCTTTCGACTGGTAAACTGATGGGCTTGGGTAGAATCTATCAAGGACTATATTTTTGGATTAATCTTCTAGGCAATTTTAGATTATCTTCTGTTGCATTCAATAAACCATTGTATAACCTTGTTGCCAATGAAAGAAATTTTCTTTATCATCAAAGATTGGGTCACACTGCTTCTTTCCCTTGTCCTCAATGTCCTGTTTGCCCCTTGGCAAAACAAACTCGTGCCCCCTTTCAAAACAGTAAGACTCGAGTAGACGACATTTTTTCGTTAATTCATGCTGATGTTTGGGGATCATATCACACATTAAATCATGATGGCTCTAGATTTTTTCTCACAATTGTGGACGATTTCTCACGAGCCACTTGGGTTTTCCTCATTCAATCAAAAGGTCAAGTTCTTTCTCACCTTAAAATCTTCCTGTCCTTATCCAAAACTCAGTTTGGAAAAACAATTCGTCGCATCCGCACTGACAATGGAAGAGAATTTTTCAATGGTGAATGCACTTCCTTTCTTTCTTCGAATGGAATTTCGCATGAAAGCACATGCACTTATACTCCACAGCAGAATAGAGTTGTTGAGCGAAAGCATCGTCATCTCTTAGAAGTGGCACGTGCTCTTAAGTTCCAAGCATCTATACCGGAGAACTTTTGGGGAGATTGTGTGGTTACTGCGGTATATCTGATAAATCGTATGCCATCACGCATTCTAGAAGGCAAAACTCCGTTTGAATTATTGTATGGGCATAAACCAGATCTGAATCATCTCCGAGTGTTTGGCTGTCTATGTTATGTGGCTACAGTAGGCTCCGGGATAAAATGGGCCCTCGTGCTCGACAGTGTGTTTTCATGGGATATCCCAACTTGAAAAAGGGTTATCGAGTTTATGAACAGTCAATTGGAGAATTTTTTATCAGCAGGGATGTGGTTTTTCATGAAGATATTTTCCCTTTCTGGGATACTACTTCTACGTCTGCAGATGATATGGGAACTAATCATCGATTCTTGTTAGAAGAAGATCTATCTTCTAGAGAATCATATCTTATTACCTCTCCTCCAAGACATCAGATAGTGGATGCAGTATCGCCTTCGCCGCCCAATGAGCCATCTACTGAGAATACAATTGATCAACATTCCATAGAACAGGAATCTTAGGAGACAAATTGTGGAGAACCTCCCAGTATTGAATCATCATCTTTGGAAGTGCTGAATGAGCCACCACGAAGATCTGGTCGAATCACTCGCCCACCAGCTTGGACTAAAGATTATGTTTGCTCCTCATCAACATCTTCAAGTACTCGTTATCCTATCTCCTCATATGTATCTTTTAGCCAGTTGTCATCAGAACATTCATATTGCATTAGCCGAATTTCTAAGGAAAGAGAGCCTTCTAGTTATAATGAGGCTGTGTGTGATGAACGTTGGCAAAAGGCTATGGAGGCGGAACTTAAAGCCCTGATTGATAATCATACTTGGGAGATCGTGTCATTACCTCCTGATCGCAAGCCCATTGGATGTAAATGGGTCTATAAGATCAAATACAGAGCAGATGGCTCTGTGGAAAGATATAAGGCTCGGTTGGTCGCCAAGGGCTTCACACAGCGGGAAGGTTTTGACTATCATGAGACCTTTTCTCCGGTGGCCAAAGATGTCACGGTTCGCTCCTTCTTATCGGTTGCTGCCTTTCGCAACTGGTCACTGCATTAGATGGACGTCCACAACGCATTTCTTCATGGTGACTTGGAAGAGGAGATTTATATGGACCTTCCGCAAGGATTACGGAGACAGGGGGAGTCTAAGGTATGTCGTCTCCGCAAATCCCTTTATGGATTAAAGCAGGCTTCTTGACAGTGGTATGCCAAGTTTACTGCTGCACTAACGGGAGCTGGTTTCAAGTAGTCAAAGCATGACTATGCTTTGTTCACTTGGAAAAAAGGTACATCATCCATATGCTTGATGATTTATGTTGATGACATACTTATTATGAGAAATGATGATTCCGCTATAAAGAAGCTTAAAGACCATCTACATTCGTCTTTTCATATCAAAGATTTAGGGTCACCTAAATATTTTCTTGGAATAGAAATAGCTCGCTCTGATCTAGGGATTTCCCTTAGTCAGCGAAAGTTTGTGATGGAGAATATATCAAAAGCGGGATTATCAGGATGCAAACCGTCAATTATTCCCATTGAACAGAATGCCAAGTTGACCAGTGTTGATTATGACGCTGGGATTTCCTCCTCTGATGATCCACTGTTAAAGGATCCGACAAGCTATCAAAGACTTGTTGGGAAACTCATCTACCTGACCATGACTAGGCCAGACATTTGCTATGCAGTACAGACTCTTAGTCAGTTCATGCACAGTCCAAAGCAGTCACACATGAATGCAGCTCTAAAGGTGGTAAAATACCTGAAGAAATGTCCAGGACTGGGGATACTCCTTTCTAAGAAGTGCAATATGGAGATGGCAGCCTATTGTGACGCGGACTATGCTACATGTCCCATGATTAGAAGATCTATTACTGGTTTTTGCATCAAATTTGGGGATTCGTTACTTTCATGGAAAACAAAGAAACAATCCACTGTATCATTGTCATCGGCAGAAGCTGAATATCGATCTATGGCAAAGACTGTTTGTGAGATAGTATGGCTGCGAGGCTTACTTCTGGACCTTGGAGTACAAGTTAAAGGTCCGACATTACTCTTTTGTGATAATGATTCAGCACTAAAACTTGCAGCAAATCCTGTATTACATGAGAGGATAAAACATATAGAAGTTGATTGCCACTTTACTCGAGAAAAGATCAAAGAAGGGATCATCGAAACAAAAGGGATCAGGACCACGGAACAGCCTGCGGATATATTCACCAAACCTCTTTGTCAGAGACAGCATTCATATCTTCTAAACAAGCTGGGCGTCTTGGATATATACAAGCCACCAGCTTGAGGGGGAGTGTTGAAAGAAGATATGTTTGGATTTGATTGGAGATTTATTTTGATTGTAATTGATAGGAGATGTGATTATTTTAGGACTAGAAAGATTGTAAGAATTTATTTACTTTTTTGTTGAGTCCTCTTGTACGATATATACACTCTTGTATTAGATGCAGAAATCAATGAAGAGCATACAAAATTTTCCCTATTACATTTCTGTTCTACTTGGATTTGTGACACGGGTTGTAGTGGCCTCGACGGTGTGTTCACCAGGCTGCGGCATAAACAGAATGGAGCTAACTACCGGAGACCGTTGATCAGGAAATTTGGTCCCGACTTTCGCCTTCCAGTCGTATCTCATTCCTTTCTTCTTGAATCCTGCCGTGTCCATGTTCACCACCCGCCTGCTCATTTCTGCATCGTCAGATGGAAAGTCCTCATCTTATCCCGTGGCACGATCTGTGCCCATGCTCGTCCAAATGAATGTTCAAGTGGTGGTATATATATATCTACCAGGCATCATCCTAGCAGGATGATTGTGTGGATGAATGTTTGCAGCACATTGGGATGGACTTCCATCTTCCTGGTTTTGTCTCCAGAACCTATTGCCCAGTGAAAACATTCCGTGATTTACTCTCGTGAAGTTCTAGTCTGAAGGCTTATGTTTAATCGTCTCGAGGGAAACTTTAAACAGGTAAAATCAATCAAGTTTAACTAGAAATACTAAGACTACTGTCCAAAACTTGTTCAGTAAATGATGCATCAAATTTCAATCGTTTGAACAATAATAAAATCTATTTCATGAGATTACTCGGAAGTTGGCACGCCCCACATCTTTCATAATGTCTAAACCCTTCACATGAAGTGATGGTAGATTTTGGAAAAAAAGCAAAAGTTACCTTGCAATTCAGTAAATTGTTCCAGGTTTAAATCCCCTAAAACTACCACGTCTATTGTCCATAGCGGCTTGGATTGTGAACTTTCTCCGGAGCATCGAGCCCTTAAGAGGCACTATTCGCACCTGGAGCTTAATCACACGGTCGCCCCTCCTCAACTTCATCCACAAAGTCTCAGCCTGCTGGCTGATCTTGCCGAGCTGCGAGTTGAACTCTGACCAGACTTTGGTTGGCACGAACTCATCCATGTCATCCTCTGGAAACCCTTCAATGATGTCCCCAGGCAGTGGCATGCTCTCGTCCCAGTCCTCTGGCACCTCCTGCTTCACCTGTTTCACGCACAACACCGTTGTCTGAGCACTGCCCATGTCGTCTCTCCTTCCGAGTCAATACCTCTCCATGGAAACACTATTCACGCACTTTATATCCTAGGATAGGTTTCACCGTTTGTCCTAGAGCAGTTTGCGACGATGTACGAACACTCCATGATCTGTGTTTAGGACTTCACGTCCAGATCATATTTTCTCAACAGCTTGGAGACCCTTCCAATGCCATATGGTAACCAGTGTCATGTACTTAATTAATTAGAATAATGACAAGCGAGCTGGCTAAGTTAGGTTACAAATTATAATAATAGACTGACCAATTGGTGCTCTGCACTAAACAGCCAAACAGAGACCGTGCAGAATTTCACACAAAAATATTGTACTCTCTTTCGAGGCTTAACTAGAAATTCTGATCACAGATCAAGTGTATAATGCAAGAAAGAGGATCCGCCTTTGTCCTCGCTTTGCTCACAGCCCCACTGTACACAAACGAAAATGTACCGAAAGATGAAAGCATAAGACTCATCAAGGTCTCAAAGTCTCTGCAGCGTATGAATATATCCGACTCAGTATGTTGTACTAGTCCGTTCTAGCGACCCCATAGTGGATCTTGTCCAAATTTCGTTGCCATTCCTCGATCTCTGCTTGGGTGCAACTACTTTTCGGTTCATCTTCTCTCTTTAGCTGCTCCCTTTAATTCCAAGATCTTTCTCTCGATACATTGAACATGCAGAAAACTGAGATTTAACTGAAGTAAAAAATTTTGGAAAGGCAAAGTTCGATTCGAGAACTGAGAGAAACGAAAGGGAGTATAACCTTTCTATAAGGCCACCGCCCCACTCTGCCTTTTCGGCAAATTTTCTTGACAACGGTAGGACACAAACGCAATCTCTCAGCAGCCTTTTCAATCGGAAGATGGAAGTAACCTCTAACATCTGCCAGCATCATCTTTCCCGCTCTCTCCCTCTGCACTAATCTCAGCACATAATACAGCCGTTCTAGAATAATGGAAGAAAAAGATAAGTGCAACGCAAGCGACATCTGTTGAACAAGATCGTTATTCCAAAGGACAAGTCCTAGAGGATAAAGATTGATGGAGTAATCTATATTTCAACAGACTCCATGCAGAAACCGTTTGCGACAATAATTTGGTGACAAACAGAACTCCGGATATTGCTTCCACTTATATATAACAGTCGTAAGAGATATTCATTGAAAGATATGATTGTTTATCTGAGCATGAAAGGCTGTACAGGACGCACATACACAGCAAATAATTCTAGAAAAGCAATAACCTGTGCTGCAAGCCCGGTTTTAGGAGACTTCGCCTGTCATTCCTTAGGTTTTGGCTTGTTGCCCGTTTGCCGGGGATTCTCTGCTTCAAACAACGAAAAATACAAAACAATAAACAAAACGCATTCTACGGCGTCCAGCCATTCAAAAGATCCCTGGGAACTCGAATCTGATTCTATATGTGAGGCTGTTAATGTTGTGACTTGAAGAAGTGCGAATGGCTATGCATCACCTGAAACAGTCGGAGGCGGAGGTAGTCGAAAATAATCGGCATTTACGTTGCCGTTGAAATCTATTCCTACGCACGCAGCTTCATAGAACATGGCGAACGGGTCCTGTTACATGATGTAGCCAGCCAGTCTCCTTCCCTGACGGTATTACCGCAGAAAATCCTTCACATTCTGTATGCTTTTCTTGCAAAAACTGATATGGAAGCAAGAAAGACAGGACTATATTGCTGCACGATACTTATTGAGAACTACAATTTCCGCAAAAAATAAAAGAATGTCACTTAAATTTTTAAAGGAAGAGATTAACTGAAGTTCTTACTCAAACATTTGATACCAATGCTCGCGTGACTGACCATACCGACTCTTCCGTGTAGTTCGAGTTTTGTGGTATGATTGGTTTCCACTAAATAAACTTCGAAGAACTTATGTTAGAAAGTGTTGCTACAAAAAGCATTAGCAGATGGCAAACACTGTCGGCCCGGATCAATCACAGAACTTGTCGATAGCGTTCAACCATGCCTGAACTCCTCACACAAACTATTTCATCAAGAAATGTTTCCACCCTATTGGAAGAATAATCAAACGCTTCGTGAGTGTGAATGATCTCTCTAAGCACGAGACAACAACTGCCTTAAGTCACCCACCCCGTGGTGACCGAGTTGGTGGAATTGCACGTTGGCCACACGCAAGGCCGGGGTTCGATTCCCCAACTCGTCATGATGCGCCACTAAAGTAGGGAGCCGTGGGATGTGAGTCTCTGTGCTAGGACCTCCCATGGTTTACGCATAATTGCTGTTGGCCGCAAGGCGGTTCCACGGTTATAAAAAAAAAAGAAAAAAAAAAAGAAAAACTGCCCTAAGTCCAGTCATTTACCTTTTTGTCCTTCTAAGGTGCCGCCTCTCTCTCTCTGTCGTTCATCATCCTGAGTTTCTCTCTCTCGCGTTCGGCGCCGCCTTTCCTCTCCGAGGTACTCTCTGTCCATGTGGGTTTCGTTCTCGTTTTCGATTCCGTCTTAGAATGTCTCGAATTCGGTACTGCCGCGATTCTATTGGGCCATACGTAAGGAGGGCGACGGATGCCGTATCGACTGTCAAGTCCTGATTTTTAAACCACAGAATCATCTATTGGCATCAAGATTGAGTGAAGTGGAAGACGGTGAGCTTGGTATTGTCGAATTGTATATCGATAATGGGAATTGGGTTTCGGTGTGCTAGATCGAGGAGCTTTTCCCAGCGTCATATCTGCTGGTTTGGTCATTAGTAAGCCAGGATTCTCACCTTCTTCAGCAGCTTATTTTGCATGGAATTGGGGATGTTGTTTTTCTTGATGTTTAGACGTGGACGAAGGTGGTGAAATCACTCGCACTCTGCATATTTGATGAAATACCCAATTCAAGCCAACACTCCTGGTGTTTAAACGGTTTTTTTGTATAAATATTTTCTGGATAGGAGTGTTGCATTTTTGTTAAGCCTCGGCCCGAGAAGTGACTCTGCATGTTTGATGAAATGCCTCATTGGCGTAAATATTTCATTCCAGCCAACACTTGAGGCGTTTAAACTTTTTTGTTTTGTATAATTGTTTCGTTTTTGTTAAGCCCCAGCCCTGGAAGTCACTGAGTTAAGGTTTAAAGTTTGTTCTTGTAGGCCGGTTCCAGGGTAGGCTGGTTTTTTGGTTACTGACCTCCGCCACCACCACAGGCTTACTATCCTGCTTCTAATTGTCCTTCTGCAGGTCATTCTCCTCCTGGGTATCCGCTTGCTGGTTATCCAAAGTGATCCATTTCTCTGCCTTTTAAAGTTTGTGACGGACTTCCGAAGGAGCTTGAATACAATTTTCGATGAGGACACTGGATGAGAAGGAGACGACCCAGGTGTTTGAGAAACTCTTCAAGTTCACCGGCAACAACCTCAAGAACATTGTTGAGAACCCCTCCCATGAGGGGCCCGACCCTAACCCGGGCCGCTACTGCTTCCGGCTCTGCAAGAACCGGGTCTACTATGTCAGCGAGTCACTGGTCAAGCGTGCCACCAACATCGGCCGCCACAACCTGGCATCCCTAGGAACCTGCATTGGCAAGTTCACCAAGGGCGGGAGCTTCCACCTGACAATCCAGGTGCTGAGCATTTTGGCCGCCAACGCGAAGCACAAGGTCTGGCTCAAGCCCACGTCAGAGATGTCATTCCTCTATGGGAATCACGTGTTGAAGGGTGGATTGGGGAGGATCACTGAAAACATCAATCCAGGTGATGTGTCAATTTCAGCTCAAATTCTGCAATTTTAAGTGTTGTTTGGTGAATGTTATGTTTCTGCTTGAGGTGTTGTAGGATGGGGTCTGGGTTTTGGAATATGAAAGCTGTGTGAAGTGGCAGACACAGAAACTTAGATTGAAAGGAATATCATTGGGGGCGAAATAAAGGAACTTTATTTGAAGTTTCATGGGCTATTGTATAAATTGAACTTAGGATTGTCACTTTGTGGTAATCGGGTATTAGTCAATGTTTAAATTGGAGATGTACTGTCTTCCTGGTCTTTTTTTGGGGATGATCTATCTAAATAGATTCAAAATTGAGCTTGATTCACTGTCATTTACTGATAAGATGTGGCCATGATGGAGATGAAGGAGGGAACTCCGCTTTGACTATAGTTGCAATCCCTAATTGCGTTTTGCAGTCATCCTTCTCTTTTCTTTCCATGGCCCTCTCCTCTTGGCTTTGTCTCATTGTCTGTCTCCATCCTTTGATTCCCTCCAAATTATCTCCTACTCCCACTCTTCCTTTTTTCTTACCATCAGCCATTCTTCATATAACATTTTCTTGCTATGATTATTTTTAGTTTAATTTGTGAATGGTTGTATGCCTTATGTTTACTTATTTTGAGTAAGCACCCTTAATTGAGTGAGTGACAGGTGAAGATTGAAATTTTCTTTTTGTAGAAATTAAGAATCTAGCCTGTTTAAATGATTTAACTCGGTCTTCCTGCTCTTGGTTTTGGTTAATCAAATGTCTTGCTTCTTAGGTAAAAGGTTAGATCAATCAATACACAATAGTGCAATCATATCATGATGTCAAAGATGAATAGCTGTTTATTTTAATAGAATCACGACTTGGTTGTTTTTGCCTTCTATTTAGATTTGTCAAAACTTGATTAATTAGGGACAAGATTTTAGTCCACCCCCAGACCAATATGCAAGAAGTACCATGTTCAATTTGTCTTCCTCATCTTCGTACTTGTGTGGGGAAAAATGGTTCATTTGAAAGAAATCTGATGATTGAAGACGAATGTTATGACAGGTGATGGAGTGGTGGTCTTTTCAATGTCTGACGTTCCTTTGGGATTTGGGATTTCACAAAGGTCAACACAGGATTGTAGGAAGTTGGATCCAAATGGGCTTGTCGTGCTTCATCAGGCTGATATTGGGGAGTACTTGAGGATGGAGGATGAACTTTGAATGAGGGTTTTCTTATACATTGGGTTGTTCTGTGTTGTTCAGATTTTTGGAAGTGCATTGAATGACCATGATCTTGAGATACAAAAGAATTGTATTATGCAGTAATTTTTTTTTTCTCCTCTCCAATTTTGTGGAATGGCTATTTCCTTGGTTGTTTGCCATGTCAATTTCTCTTATATGCTTAAAAGAAACATATTAATCTGATCACGTGGAATGATTTTAAGGTTGATACAGATATTATTTTGTCATGGACATTGTTTAGGATGCCGAGATCTGCAAGTCTGGTAAATCTTATTTATCGCGTCATTATGCCCGGAAACTAGGCAACTCCTGTTTTCAGCTTTTTAAGTTGAATTTCATACTTTTGGGCTGTTCAAACTTGCGGCTCTTGGTGGACTTGGCAACAGTGTTCTTACTTGTGTGTGCTTGACATGATACTTTTTTTGGTTTATACTTTCAAAAGTATAAATACACATTCTTTAAAAGAAAGTGTAACAGTTTTTTGGTTGCACTGCCGTGCGCGGTTCATGGTGTCTAAGTGGACATATGAACTTGACTCAGCTGGTTTCACTTAGTATGTTGTGCTTTAGAAGCCTAGTATTCTGCTTCTTTTGTTGACCATGTAAAGAAAAGGGAAATCCTAAGTAATTCTACTATTGTCTCAAGTGGCTCAAAATTATTATCCTTCTGCTGCTTCACGGCAGCAGAAGACTCTGCTGAATAAAATTTGAAATTCACAGGGCTATTCTTTCTCATTCCGCTTTTCTTTCTCAATCTTTTTCACGCTAGTAACTTGTCTAGCACTTCTTTTTTTCCACTTTTTCCTGAGAACTTTCGGACCTGCCTGGGGTTTTCTCATCAGATGGTTAGCTATGGAACTCATATTTATGACATTCAATTGATTTAGGTATCATTGATTTTGTTGAAGTTCAAGTTTTATGCTCATTTTGTATCTCCAGGCATGAAAAGGATAAGGACTTTTTTTGGCTGAAGCCACTAAGAATGCATAATTAAGGGTAATTTCTTTGTCTAATGTTTTATATGTATATTATTAAAAAGAAAAGCAAGGTGATATGTTATTTCACTACAGATGCCTGGTCATGATAGAGTTATCGATATTGTAGGTCCGTCCATGTTCAAAGACAAACAATGGCAAGGAATATTCAAGATTTCCCTAGCCAACCTTCATTTGATATCTCAGAACGAACCTCCATGCACTCAAGAATCTGTAGATAGTGGTGGACCATGAAGTTGGCAACTGGAAAATGCTAGTGGATATTCAGTGCATGCTGTTAGATGAGGATGTTGTGTTTTTGACTGGAAAATGTTGGTTTTAATGTTGTTTCTAAGTGGATTTGTCTATATACTATGTGTTGAGTTATGCCTGCTGTATTGGGATGTTTGTCTTTTCCATCAAATAACGTGGATCAGTTTGTCTAATGCTATTTAGTTTGCTTTCAGTTAATGCTATTTAGTCTGCTTTTGATTAATTGGAACTTCAACTGATGCAGCATCCATTCACTGCATCAGTCATCATCAGAACTGACTTAAGCCGTTCCAGTGGATGAATGTACCTTGAACCAATGTATTTTGACTATCTTTGGTTTGAACTATTTTTGCTTTACAAGCTGCAAGCTATTCAACATTTTTTTTTTTTGGTTGTGAGGTGTTTTTGTGACAGGTTTCTTGTGGTTTTATGTGTTTCTTGCTGCACTGCTATATGCTTGGTTTCTCGTAGCTTTTGTGACATGTTCATACAGGTTCATGTAAGAATACTTGCTGGTTTATAACAGGTTCAGTGGTGTTATGGTTGGTTCAATGCTATTATCACGGGTCTAGTGTTTGGTTAAGTGCTATTATTCTTGGATTAGGTCCAGTGTTTGGTTAAGTGCTATCTTCTTGGATTAGTTCTGTTAAGTGGTTCAGTCCTGTCATTAGGATGCTTGCTCGTTTACGGGGTTCAGTGTTGTCACCTGATTGCAGTTGCATCTTGCTCTGTGCTTGTGTCTTGTTGGGCTGCTGTGACATTCTTATATGAACTTGTTATAAACAATGTTATAAATGAGTGGAGATGGTGATGCTTTGTGGTTATCTTTATGTGCTCCTCTGTCTCCTCTCTCTCACTGTTGTTGGTGATGATGTACTGGTAAGAGGGGACGCAGAGAGTGAAAAAGACATCGAATTAAATACCAATTCTCTGTTGTTGAGACTTTTGGATGGTTTGTCTATGAGACTGCGTACTGCACTTCACCTGATGTTGGTAACAGTACGATACACCGATTAACGGTTATTATAACGAGGCAGAGAAGCTGCTACGTTGGAATAAATTTGCCCGCAATTTTTAATAATTATAGGTACTGTGTTTTGCAAATGTTCTTGTCACGTGCTTGATAGTTGGCTGCCAGTCCATTGGAATTTAGATGGAGGCTGGGGCAGGGCAAAACCCTTGCTGATATTCAAAGTGGTGGGAGCTTGGCTATTCCTTTATGGGTCTTAAACTTTATGTGTATGTATTTTCAACCCTTCTGGGGCAGTCATTCTGCTATGGCTATCGTACTCAAAGAGGCCCTCGCAGTGGTACGCGAAGATGCAAAGAGAGAGCTTGGAATGCACCGCGTTGATGCAAACGTTTGTCTTTCACCTTTTTTTTTTTTTTTTTGGGTTCCGTCTCTTTGCAAGCCATCACATTATTCTGATTGTCATTCTGGCTGCAGTGCTTCACGACGGGTCTCCATTGCCGAGATGAAAACAGGGGAGGAAAAAAACGGCATGTGGTCTGATGGTGGTCGCGGAATAGGATGAGGTGATCTGGCATGCCTCCGGCATGGCCGTTCGAACGTTCTGCTTTCAATAGCTTTCGGTGCAGCTCCGGTCGACTCGCCCATGGCCTCATGGCCGTTCTTCTTAAACCTCCGTCGTTTTCGGTGCAAGAGATTGGGGGTGGTGACCGGTTGGTGATTGTCGCCGGTCGAAGAGAGGAAGATGAATATCGTCTTCTCCGAGAGTGACGAGGCTCTCGCTAACTAATTGTGGCTCTTAGCTGGATGAAACTGCTCTCCCTTTTCCTGGGAATTGCACAAGTCCGCAGATCTCAAGCAAAGTGTTTTGCGAATTTCAGTTTCAATTCGATATCAGAAAATGTCTTCCCCCTTATCATTTCGGGTATAAACTCATAATTCACTGTGAATATGGCATTAGCAAAATTCATGGCACGGAGATTTGCCCGCGTATTACACACTTGAGGGCCATTTACAGTGAGGAAGATCTCGTGTAAGTAGTTGCACCAAGAGTCTGAAAGTTTTTGCCGGAACACCCTCGGGGTGTCATGATTCTGGTTTCTTTGCAAACATATTTGAGATATTGGCCACGACGAATCCTGCGAAGACCTGAAACGAGCAAGCTGGTGAGCATGTCCGGAACAAGCTACATTGAGCATGCTTGCACCAATATCATACATTTATAAAAGCGCAAGTTCAGCTTATTAACTTCCGACTGTATTGAAAAAGGCAAGGAACAGGTAAGCGTACCTGGATGCATCCGACAATGTAAATTGCAGAGTAACGACGGCCGTGAACAAGCATGTCTGCCACCATTGCGAAGGGGATCGTCAAGGACATGCCTAGTGTCGCAACCAGTGGAGTTGTCCAAACAATCGATATGGCCCTGTTTCAACATTTTCTGACATTACTCATGATAGAATGGGGCCTCTTGTAGAAAGATAGCAGTAGCTAATGTCGAACAATAAAATGCATAACCGTCAAATTGGAATTTAGTGATGTCTATTAGCACTTCTGAACCATTAATAACAGGGTATGTATTCATCCATCTACTACACAAAAAGCATCATAAACTTTATCTAAACCATATTTTAACTGTGGTAAGTTAACGAGAATGAGCGAGACATACCAAAAGTAATCCAAAAGAACACTCCCCACAAGGCCATTTAAAACCAAGGCTCCACCAACAGATGCCGATGGTGGGAAGCTAAATTTGGGCTCAACCCCCAAAGCATGTAGTGGCCATCCTGCATGAAGCAAAACTGCTTTGAGAAAGGTTTCTCTCATGGAAGCAGTACAAAAAGGTGAAGCATTGGGGAGACCTATCAATCAAGACACAAAACATTGAGGAAAGACGTTTGAAGAATAAAAACCAGAAGGTTGGCTTTAAATTTTTTTTAGCACAAAATGAATGTTAAATCTTATCAATTACTAAGGTGAGCGAGCCAGCTCACATTCCCCCATCCGACTAGAATATTCAAAACCACAGTTTCATGTCAAAATTCATGCCAATTAACTGTCAAAACTAAATCCAGCTCAATGTTTCCATTGCATAAGATAAGCAGAATAAGTTTGCTTCAGTTCTGCTTCTGCACCACTTACCGAGCCACCAAAGGCCAAGAAGAGTGAAGAGGCCAATGTATCCGAAAAACTTGTGCACGACTACCTTCTCTCCCTCTGACCCCACGGACTTCTTTAGCAGCACTGCACTAAACCCAGGCAGTTAAAGAAAATGACAAGAGAATTAAAGAGGTATTATGAAAATCCTGATTTCCAGAAAGAGATTTTCACCCGTGAACAAGCCATATAATACAGCTGAGAGAAGGCCGAAGATGTCCCCCATGATTGTGTGCTTTTTGATCCTTGGCAAAAAGAAAAGAAGGTATCAAGAAAAATGCACAAGATATATCACACAGACATGACGTAACAAAAGGCAAGCATTCAGTTAATTGATGCATATAAAAAGGTAACTGAATGTTTAGCGGCAATATAAATTTGGCAGAAAAAGTTACAATGGACCATCTTTAAAAGGGATGTATCGCCTCTTGTGGGGAAATGCAGACTCAATATTTTTCCTCTGTCTTCGACAAACTCATTAAACACCAAATTAAGATGAACAGACATCATTAAAATTGTCAGAGAAGCATAAGTTGTTTTCACATTCCAATGCAAACTCCATATCTTAGCTGTGCAAGTTCCCTATCTTACACTTCATCTGAGGATAAAATTGATGAACACTGGAGCATGCAAGCTACCAAAGTATGTTTTTCACAAAATTTTTAGGAAATTGGCATTAGGAAATTCAAATACGCTCTTCTTCTCTGACTAAATAAGAGAAAGACTTCATCTAGCAAGCAAAAGCCTACTAAATGTTCATACTCACTCCGATGCGCTTAATAACTCATCAGATGCCCAAGTTTTTCCAACTGTAGTCATGGCAACACCAGCCATGCTGATAAATACAGCGACCACCTTCACAATGCTTAAGGATTCCTGGCCAAGAAGAGCTCCAAGAAAAGTGTGAAGAGAGAAGATGTAGATGCCAGGACAGTTGTACTTGCTACACTGGTATTTGCCAGAGCGGAATTCGACAAGTACTGCATGTGATTGAACCAGTTATTACTCATAAATATCCTCCCAAATGCAAAACTTATCAAGAGTGGAAAAAGATGTGGGTAATCCTAGATACGAGACTGTCACTAGGATGAGAAATGGACTTGTTTTTTGCTAAAAATGCAATTAAAATTGCAGTATCATCAAGGAAGAGTTTAATCCAAAGGAGTTGAAGTGGATTTCTATGTCTAGAGTTGAGTCTAACAGTGACTTCTCCAAGAATTAAGCCTCTGAAATTTCATACTCAAAAGAAACGCTCTTTTATTCCAGAAAAAAGCAGTCGAAATGTATAAGTGGAAGTACTTTCAGTGTTTCAGAAGAAAATGAACTCCACTGTATAATATTTCCTACCACCAAGTATATCTTAACTACTTGTCCTCAAAATCCTTGCTCTCGAGATCAGGTACGGGTTTAATTGACGGCACCTTTAATTCCAGAAAACATTTGTCTTATTAGTGAATTTTCATTTCAAATAGTTTCTATAAAGCAAATATCTCACAGCGACTGAATCATTTGATACTATCCTTAACTCCTGGATGAGGATGAGAATGCTCAAAAAAGATATGTGAAATTGCAATAAGTACACGATGAAAATATTTTACTAAGAGAAGTTTCCTTTGGCCCCTACAAATTGAGTTGACGAAGGTATGGCCCTAAAATGAGCTAACCAAAACATATTTAATTGATGGTATGTACGCTATGTCACAAGGAAGCGGAGAGAAAGCTAGAAGCACATGGATAAAGATTCTACCAGATTGTCTTAAACATATGAACTTTATGCAGAACAAGGAACTAAATGGAGATTCAATGATTGATGCACACTCCATCCTCCTGTGGGAAACCAACATTCTTTTTTATAAAATTTGTCCAAAACAGATATTCATGAATTACACAGGAATGGGGGGAATAAAGGGTAATCTATATCTGATTCTCTCACATGCAGACAAGATACCCCATTCACTATCATCTAATACACAAAATCAAATTGTCCGACTGCAACTGGACAAAACTATCAAGAAATTTTAGCATACTGGAAGCGGTTAAAATATTTACAAATACTAAACAAGCTTCCCATCTAGCTCTCTTGTAAGAATTGAAAAGCACCTTTTAATTATAGAAATAGCTATTTCATATGAAAGAATGACCTATGTTTCAAGATCGCAAAGATGCATTACCTCCGTCAGAAACCATATAGGGGTGAGATATAAACTACATTTGACAATATCCAATGAATCAAGTCCAGGATTCTCCTCAAGTAACGGATGTTCACATTCCTCATTCAATGACCTCAACGGCCAACCCTCTTCCCTCTCACTAATATCCCTGTCCGAGTCAGGAATTAGCTTATTCTTAGTTTCTGCATTGTTGTACATTTCACTGGATATGAGGGGAATGTCAAGTTCACTTGAACTGCTGCTCTTGCCACTGATTTTATAGTAGAGTCTTCTGAAAGGGTCCCTTCTAAGTAAGTCACATATACAGTCCTTGAGGAACGTGATAGGAAAAAAGACGACCATGAGAGAGACCATAAGATATGTAATGGCGAAGGGCTGTTTGTATTCTTCGAAAATTTTCTGAACAGCAAGAAAAAAAAAAAACACAATTATGGAACTTGAATAGAGAAGATTATATATCCACAAGCAAATAAAACATGTTTTAAATAATGCCCATCAAAAGATACCGCTATCTCAACGGGCATACATCAAGTAGGAACAATATTCACCAAATTCAATGAACGATTCAAGGCGTACGCGCGACCATAAAACAGAAATAAGAATTTGGCAGAAACATAGGCCGCGAAAAAATTTCTAGGGCGCTCAAACACGCAAAATGTTTATCCTTTCTAACTTTTCTTCAAAGGTCAACTCTTCCTCTTTCAAGTCAGAAACCAAACCAGGGATGAAGCAACCCCTTGCAAGAAAAACATATAATCAACAACAGAACAATCATCATGTTCCCACAAATCAGTATCGATTCTTGGGTCATAGAGCAGCAAATACAGAGTGAATCACTAACTTCGAATCTCACGGTGCAATTTGAATTCCAAACGGTCAACCCCCTCCTTCTTCTTTCCTCGCAGCAACCAAACAAGCTTCATACAAATTTCTAAGAACTACCAAGATCAGACAACACGCGAAAGAGAACAAAAAGGAAAGAAATCTCACCTGGGTCACCTCGGCGGACGCGACCCATATGAGCACAACCGTGCCGATCAGACCCAAACCAGCTTTGTATCTCCAACCCATCACCCAAGAACGCTAGTGAACGCAAACGGAGCAGCACCGCACCGAGTCCGCTACGAAGCCTCAGCTGCTCGACACGGAGAAGGGAGAATGGCAACGTGGGTGTATATACCGTGACATCGGGGGTCCGTCTGCTGTTTCCGCAGCGATGGTTACGGTCAAGACAGGATGGCGTTTCGGGAATTGCGAGGAAGTGGGACACGACTCGGTCGATGAATTTTAGGAAACGTTGGAGATTGCCATCAAGACCACTTCCCGGAGTGGACTTTGCTTGGAAGTTTTCGCGCAATTTTCAAAGCGTTTTTTTTGTTGTGTCAGCATGCATCGGAACGAGCGCGACAGGTGGGGTTCCTGCATTAAACTCAGTGGAGACTTGAATGGAGTTCGTGGGAAGAGGCGGTGGCGTTTTTTCCTTTCCATCCATTTTTGCTTCCGCTGTAGGCACCTCTAGAGGCTAAAAAGCCCATGATGGGTATGGAGTTCTTTGATCCTTGAAGTCTCTGAGATATCTCTGCCCGACTTAATGTCACTTGTCCAAAAATTCAATTGTTAAAATGGTGCTTCAAGTCACATTACCAGTCTCTCGAAAAATTTATGAGGGTGGTCAAGATTTTCTAACTGGTATTAATGAGTTTCTTCGATCCATTCTTGAAAATTTATGAAGGTGATTGAGATTTTCTAAATGGAATTAATAAGTTTCTTTATCTAGCAATTCTTTTGGATTAATACCTTGAAAAGCTTCAAATTATTATACATGTAATAAATTTATCATAAACTAATTTTTTTATCATGAAAAATCCCAAACTGATACACATATGATAAATATACCTCAAATGACCAAATTTATTTAAACTAATGGTTTTCTGAGTCAACCATGAAAAACTTCCTCAACGACTCACCTGATGACTCGTGGGATAATAAACGTTGCCCCCTAAATAACCACAAAAAAAAAAAAATTTCAAACGGTATACTTGCGATAAATTTACCCTAAACTAATTTGTTTGACCTCCAAAAATCGTAAAATAATATATTTGTGATAAATATACCATCCACTATATTAGATTAACATCACAAAAAACAACAATAATTATGTAGTTGTGACATATAAAGAATAAAATCTTAAATTGATACACTAGTTAATTATAACGTGTCATTAAACTTAATAATTTGATAGTAAAATTTAATATAAACTAAAATAAGATAAATTTGTTAGAAATGTATTAGTTTGGAATAAACGTGCCAAAGATGTACCAGTTTAAGGTTTTTTGTGATAAAAAAATTATCGAGGTAAATTTATCACACGTAAACACATTTGGAGTTTTTTCAAATTATTATCCCGATGCTTTTCGACACCACTTTCTCTTTGTTACTTTACATCAACTAGAGTTTCAGGCCTATGCACCGACAAGCCGGTTGATTGGATCATCAAGAAAATTGACAATGCACAAAATTTCCGACGACATCGAGTTCCTCTTGTGACCGTTAGATCTGCACACTATATAGAGGGGAAGTCTGTCTGAGCTTTCCCTCGAGGACTCTCCGACGTCCAAAGTCAATTTTTTTTTTCAAGGAAAATGATAAAAGGAAGAGAAAACTCGAGTGATTTCAGATTTTTTTTTTTAAAATATGTTAAGAGAATCGGCTTGTGGGTTCTGCATAGTCGATGATATTTATCTCCTACCTAAACGTAAAAACTTTAAAGAGCAAACTCATATCTTACCCTAAACAGTAAACAGTATCATATCTGGTACTATATATTTATTACGAACTTGGTCTTCCTTACTTAATGAGTCATTAGGGCAACCACTGATGACTCTGACTAAGGTTGCTTATGGCCCAAATGCATGCTAGTAGGTGTTTGGTGCGGTTTCCACTTTTAGCATTTGGAATCAAATGGTCCATCTAACGATTAAACCAAGATATGAAACCATTGAAAATCAACTTAGACATCTTGCGACTATTTCACCTAACTCTTCGGCTCGGATCACCCCTTAAAGACGATGCGTTTGACTAAGATCACTCATGATTGCGATGACCAATTTTTGGGTGGAAAATTATCAAATCAATCCCAAACCCATTATAGTTCTAAAACTTCATGCAAAATTTCAATCTAGTCTTTGCTGTAAATTATTGACGTGGTAGTTACCATGTAGGTTGGCATATCTCACCGTCCTCTTAGCAATTTTCAACAAGAATTTATTGAAAAGATAATAAATTGAAAATTTTGGGCAAATATTTAAGATTAAATTGATAAAAAAGTTAAGATTGATAATTGGCATCGGTATGATAGATTTAGGACTGATTGAATAATTTTCCCACTTTTGGGCTTTATACATGTTTAACATTCTAATAGATGTAATGGGATTGGGGATGCAGTGGGTCAGAGTGAAAAATTCATTAGGGTGCACAAGGAAGAATTATCTACAATTCACTTATTATTTTGGCCCGCCAGGTATATCTTCTTCTATTCCTAATCTGGTTGAAGCTTTCCGACTTATAAATGTTCTTTACGATTGAGAGAGCCCTTTCATTTTAATGTCATAGATGTTGTATTTATCCGAGGAGCAATACTAGAAGGATATTACACATATTAAGAAATATTTGGTTCATACCATTACCAATTAACACTATTTACGACCTAATTGTTGAGGATTGACGAGCTCATTATCACAGCTCTATCCAGATGTTGTTGGGGTCCAATAGGTGCATGATACTATCGCAAGAACTAGATTACTAATTATTTTATTTTATTTTATTGAAAGTTTATCCTAGAATATCGGCTGGGCTTTCAATAATGACGGGCAATAATGATATAATATTTGCCAACTTCTAACCATCTAAAGCACTATATATTAGCCTTGTGAGAAGAGAGAGTTTACATGAGTGAGCATCCATTTTATATTGATTTTTCAAAATACGAAATCATATTATAAATCGAACCTAACGTCTTTTCACATTGAATGAATAGTAAGCGCAAATTTCAACAACAGGAAAAGTGGTATTTTCAAATGTGCCAACCTAACAATGATGTAATTCTATGAATCTCTCATAAATCCTAAACTTAAATAAAATGTTTCTTATCCTTAATAATTCAAATTTATTTTCTAGGATAAGTCGCATCATAAACTGGAAATGAATGCAAGAAAAAACCACATTTACAAATCAATGAAGCATCACAATTTTAAATTTGACATGCATTAATCCATATCAGTATATGACGACATCAAATCACTTCACTGCTATAATAATAATAATAATAATAATAATAATAATAATAATAATAACAACAACAACAAAGTAGAAAGCAATATTTGCTTGTTATTGAAAAATTTGTGCTGTCGGTACCGTTAGTCTTATTAATCTCATATTTTTCAAAAAAAAAATAAATCTCGTCCTCCACCACTATGTTGAGATCGCTATATCCTCCTCTTTACTTATAGTAGGATAAAAAATTAAATCAATTATTCAAAATAAAATGAAGTGCAATTAAGAATAGTTTTAAGAGAAAGTCAAGAGCATATGGATACTTGCATCTTTAACTTTCCCATACATGACGATGAGCTTTAGATGTTGTCAAAAATTGCAGTTTGATTATGGCAGACATTGCGTATGTCATGTATGCTATATTTCATTTGGATGTACGTCAGTGTGTAATTTCTTTTATGGTCATTAATGCAAAATTTAACCATGTCCACCCAATAGAATCTTCTCTGGCTTTCTGCTTTGTTGCAGGTTAGCTTTAATTGATCTTGTTCTTCACAAGAGCCTGGAGATGATTCAGCGGGAGTTGTCATCACCTTTGGGGGATCAATCTAGCTGAAGAAGGCACAATTTCCTTGCTAATACTTTCTTGTGAAGATTGATGCGAAGAACAAGGCAATTAGATAACTCAATAATAAGTCTGTTATGACAGATCGCTAAATTTCCAGAGCATCCTACATCTGAAGCTAATTCGGAATGTTAACAAACAGAGTGAGGCCACAACAATCGCACAACGATCGCAATTTGATCCAAACACAGCAATCTACATCTCTGTCTTCCTATAAATCCCACATTGCCATAAAACACTCAACGCCATTCATTGAAAACCCAAACTCAGTAAGTGTCCACTCTATTGCATTGTTGATCGACGAGCCATCTAAATCAAATCTCGAAGAAACTACAAGGCGTCGTCGATTTGCAAAACCACTGACTGCAATAGGTGAGTGTTGAGACTCTTCCCATTGAACTCGATTCTATCAAAACCAATTCTTTTCCCATTATGCCTATTTCCAAAATTCTGCCATTCTAATGTTCAAACCAACTCTCGTAGTCATACTTTCCACATTCAGCTCTCCACTTGAACAATCAACCGCAGTGACAATTTGACGCCATACAAAAAACCATATGAAATTTGAAGCCTCTATCTTTCTATTCATGCCACTTTGCCCCTACTAATCTATTTCAAAAGTGCCTATATAGTTAGAGGCCAATCTCAGGCCAACTGATGACCATCATCAAAGTGCCTGACAAAAGTGCCTATATAGTTAGAGACCAATCTCAGGTCAATTGATGAGCATCATCAAAGTGCCTGACAAAATTACAAGCCAAAGACATTTGTGAGCAAAAAGATGAAAACAAAGGTATGCTAATGGTAATCTGCATAGTGAATAGCCACTCTTACACGTGAAGCTATTTGTTGAAGCCACGCTCATGCATCTACCTGTTACATCCTCTTCAATTGTTTGAGTAACAAATTCTAACGAGTTTTGTTTGAAATGTGTAGTCTAACGAATGGCACATGGGTTCTTATGCTTTTGTTCTTATCGTGGGTATTCTTGTCGCCCAATGGCTGCTAAACCTGTTGAGTTCAGACCAAGAGCTCTTCATCGAAGACCATAACAAGTGATTTGAGACCAATCTCCTCATTTCCCATAATTCATATTCACAATTTGTGTCTCAATCTCAACATGGCACATGATGTGATGGCAACAAGATTAATTTCAGCTTTCAATTTTATATGTAATGCCAAATATCATCACATGTGCAGCAAGATTCAATCACTTAAAACAATATAATTCATGGGGCTCATACAAAACAGAATAGTCCATGCATTACAGCTTTTGAAATTCGCACAATCCAGCTTGCACAGTTTTAGAAAAAATTTTAATTAAATATCCAAATGACTTTAAAAAATTATGAAATTCGAACATGTAATAGTCAAGACATAAAGGCAGATATTTCATGAAGAACACTACACCAAAATATCTCCATATAGTTCAATACAGACCATGCATCACAGCACTACTAATTCTGTCTGTTCCACTTGCACAGTTTTTGAAACATTTTTGCTTAAATAGGCAAATGAACTTCAAAAATTACGAAATTTGAATATGTTTTAGGGAAGACATGAAGAGAGATATTTCATGCAGGACACATTTCCAAAAGAACCTCATACAAAACGATATATTCCACGCATTGCAACTTACAAAGTCCGAACACATCAGATTGCACAGTTTTAGAAACATTTCTGATTAAATACCCAAATGGACCTCAAAATTTATGAAATTATAATATGTGAGAGACTCCCATAAGGTAAATACTTCATGAAGACATTGAAGTCAGATTCGTCCTTGGTAATTAAATTTAGGCGGTTAAAACTTCTGTTCCTAGTACCGAAATTTCCAGATCCAGTCTTTCCAAAGAGTAACGATTTCACCTACTTATACTTGTTTGTTTTCTCTAAATTTTTTATATGTTAAACCTCAGGATGTCCTTTACAACTTTCATTTAGAGATCAAAGCGATATTTTTACAAGAAGGTTTCTTTACAGACCACGAAACCACTGAAGGTCATCACGACGAATTCCAGATCCAGTCTCTCCAAAGAAAAATCATTTTACTAACCATTTCTTGTTCGTTTTGCCTCAAATTTTAGTATGTTGTTCTTCAAGGTTTTCTGTACAGCTTTTATGAAGAAATCAAAGCATGATTCCGACTAAAAAGTCACATGCAACATGCAATCTCATGGACGGTCGGACTGGTCTTTCCAGAAACAGCATGCATTGTGGCGCCCCGAAGCGCCTAAGGTCACCACAGATACCAAAGAAGAACCTTAGTTCCTAGGCATTTTTTTTTAAACAGTCCCAGTGCATCTTATTTGCGGAAGCATAATCTAGTCTTACTAATTTTCCCTCAATGCACACCACTAAACACCATAATAAAAGATAAAGCGAAGACACTTTTATTTACATATTTTCATGATGGATTTTCTTGGGTTGGTACAACAAAAGAAAGGCCAAGACTTTTAACTACACTCGGCCATAACCCCAAAAAGAGACAACTCGACCTACTATGTCGATCATGCAAAATCCTCCATCCACTAGTGTCGGCTATTGTCCAAAAAGTTATAGCTCCTGCTCCTCACGCATAGGCCGTCACACCCACCCTGGTGCGTTAGGCGGTGGTGGCAGCAACATCCCCCGCATCACCCCATCTTGACGAACATAGACAGATATGAACTCCTAAATGACAGGGCCCTCAGCCAGGCCCACGTCATACATCACTAATGTACGAACCCGAATGAACGTCAAACCAGGGATGGTGGGATAGTCGATCTCCACACAATTGACCTCCACGTCCGAAGGAAGGCCGTAAAAGATGCCCCGCGTGACAGCAGAGAGTGACATCTTTCTAATCTGAAATGTTGGTCCCCGAAGGGGTGGGTACAGCCACTCAGTAGGTAAAGGACCCAATAAACCACTCAATGCATCACACAATACAATCATAACAATCATAGCATAACACATGTCATTCATGCATTCATGCATAATTTACCTTGAAGCCATGCATATGTCATCACACCACAAGTACATACATCCTCATATAACCTTCACCATCATGTCATACATTTACCATCATGCCATAGGTGCACATACATCCATGCACTCACCATCGTCATGTCATACATGTACCATCATGCCATATGTGCACATACATCCATGCACTCACCATCATCGTGTCACATGTACCATCATGCCATAGGTGCACATACAACCATGCACTCACCATCATCATATCACATATACCATCATGCCATAGGTGCACATGCATCCATGCACTCATCATCATACATTCATGCATACATGTTACCATATCATGCATAATTTAATTTCAATTTCCCAATTTTATTCCTTCATTTTGGGCCGCCACATTTCTCTTTCCTAGGACCAATATTTGCATCTCACATTTATCGCTGGCACCCCACCTGGCATTGCGAAGAACCTCTGGTACAAACCTCCGGCATCCGGCACACACACTCCGGGCATCTCGTACCCCAACGGGCATCACGAGGTATCCCTTGGCTCACACCTCCGGGCTTCCGGCACCCCCACACTCCGGGCATCTCGAAACTCCCGAGGACTCTCCGAAACTACGCCACTAGGCCACCGGGCATCCGGCATTTACACTCCCTGGCCGGGCATCCCGACACTCCCGGGGCATCGTCGGCTCACACCTCCGACGGCCTTCTCATTTATCATAGTTCACATTCACAATTATAGCTCAATTTCAACATGGCATATAATATGATGGCAACAAGATCATTTTCAGCATTTGATTCTTATATGTATTTCCAATCATCAACATATATGCAGTAAGATCCAATCACTTATGACAACACAATCCATGGGGTCCATACAACATAGAATAATCCATACATCATGACTTTTTGAAATTTACCAAATTCCAGCTTGCACAATTTCGGAAAACATATAAATTAAATATCCATATGATCTTTAAAAATTATAAAATCTGAACATGTGTTAGTCAAGACACAAAGGTAGCAACTTTATGAAGAACACATGCCCAAAAGAACTTCACACAAAAGGATATAGCTCACACATTACAGCTTGCAAAATTCGGACACATCAGATTGCACGGTTCTCGAAATATTTCAATTTAAATACCCGAATGACCTTAAAAAATTATGAAATTTTACCAGGTTATAGTAGAGACCCTAAGGTATATTTTTTATGAAGACATAGAGACCAGATTCGTCCTAGATAATTAACTATGGACGGTCGAAGCCCCTGCTCCTAGTACCGAACAGTCCAGTTTAGCTGTCTCCGAAAAATCAAGGTTTTACCTACTTATCTTCCTTCATTTTCTCTGAATTTTTGATATGTTTTGCCTCAAGAGGTCCAATACAACTTTCATTAAGGGATCTAGGTGAGAATCTCAAAGGATAGTCACGTTATAGTCCACGAAGTCACTGGTGTCCAGTACAACACTTCCAGATCTATCATCTTCAAAGGAAAAATCGTTTCACTAGGCTAAACTTGTTCATTTTACCTCAAATTTGAGTATGTTAGTCTTCAGGATGTTTATAAACTTTTGTGAAGAAGTCAAAGTGAAATTCTCGGTAAAAGGTGACATGCAACAAACAAAACCACTAAGAGGTCAACAAAACAGTTTCAGATCTAGCGTTTTCGTAGAGGGAGGGTTTTCCCCTCAAAACTCAGCCATTTTGTCTCAAATTTTAGTATGTTATACTTTGAAATGTTTTCTACAACTTTCATGAAGAAGTCGAAACCAAATCCGACTCAAACCCCGCATGCAAGCCTCTACAACGTTCTGGGTCAGGCTGTATACTTGAAAATAGAATGCTATTTCAAAAACAACACACTCAAAGCTTCGGTTCTCACACCCTAAACGTCCGGGATTCATCACCATTCAAACACACTTGCAAGATACAACATGCAAGAGCAGAATATGGATCCCAACTTGCCTTTGTACCGAGCAAGCACAAGCAACACGGCAAACGACAAACGCATGGCGACGAGCGACGGACGAGCGGACGGATGGACACACGGCTTCTTCCTCCTCTCTCTCAGTTCCTCACTCTCTCGGCAATCCTCTCTCTCTCTCTCTCTCTCTCTCCCTTATGGTCGACAGCCCCCTCTAAACCAGTCACTCCTTCCTTTTATTCCCCCTCAATACAATCATTAGCCATCATTAGGAGCCACCCAAGATGACCAATAGATGAAGCCCCCTTTTTGCCACTTGGCAACTCCCATGCATGATGGGCTTGAAGGTTGGGCCGGCTCCTTCCCCCCTTGTGGTCGATGGCAGCCCTCTTCATGGGCTTCATGGGCCAAGCCAATTTGGCCCACTTTAGGTCCAATACCCTTGGGCCTAAAGTTCAATCCTAATAAATCCCAATTTTACTTTTAATAATCCATTTTTAATTCTCTCTTTTATAGATTTCAAATTCTCAATTTCATATGGCCATAAATCTTGTAACATTTAAACTATAGGGATTAAATCTATGAGGTGCATAGCCAAGAACAAATTCTTCTTATCAACTTATCCTATAATACTAATTTTAATAACTCATGAACACAAGATACATAACACTTGGTCTTAAAAGAAAATCAATGGCTAAAGCATAAACCAAAGGTAATTCCATTACCTAATCATAGGCTTTAATACATCTAGAGGTTGTCTTGAATTTTTGGGATGCCACATGGCCAACACGTGTGAATGACAACACAGCGAGATATCGCGGCAAGGGTAGCTTGGCAAGCTAAATGGTGGATGATGGCTCATGGCCACACAACCAAGAGGAAAAAGATAGAAAATAGGTATGAGATGAGGGAGAGTGAAGGTGGAATGACTTCTTAAGAAAGGTTGTTGAGGTTACTTAGCAACCGTAGAAAATAAGTTAGTTGAAGAACCAAAGTTAGATGATATCTCAGTGGTACAGGAGTTTCCTAATATATTTCCTAACGAGCCACCATGATTACCACCTGAAAGAGAGATAGAGTTTACTATTGAGCTAGTTTTAGGAATGAAACCTATTTCTAAAGCACTGTACTGAATGTCTTTGGCAGAGCTTAAGGAGTTGAAGATGCAATTACAAGATTTACTTGATAAGGGTTTTATACGCCCCAATGCCTCACCTTGGGGTGCGCCAGTCTTGTTCGTAAAGAAGAAAGACAAGTCGTTACATCTCTATATTGATTATCGACAGTTGAATTAAGTTACTATCAAGAATAAATATCCACTGCCATGGATCGATGACTTATTCGATCAACTTCAAGCAGTAGGAGTATTTTCCAAGATTGATCTACATTCAGGATATCACCAATTGAGAATTAAGAAAGAAGATATTCTGAAGACGGCCTTCAGAACTCGGTATGGGCATTATGAATTTACTGTTATGTCGTTTGGTTTGACGAATGTCCCAGCAAATTTCATGGATCTCATGACCTGAGTATTCAAACCATATTTGGATCACTTTGTCATAGTATTTATTGATGATATTCTAGTCTATTCAAAGAATACGGCAGAACATGAGCAACACTTGAGAATGGTATTGCAAATGCTTCGAGAACACGCACTATATGTAAAATTCAGTAAGTGCAAGTTCTAGTTAAACTACGTGGTATTTCTAGGCCATGTGGTAATTGGTGAAGGAATATCAGTAGACCCTACTAAGGTGGAAGCAGTAACAAATTGGCCAAGACCAATTATAGTTACTAAAGTTTGGAGTTTCCTTGGTTTGGTTGGATATTACCAAAGATTCATGGAATGATTCTCTAGTACTGCTGCTCCCCGCATTCAATTACTAAGGAAGGATGTGAAGTTCGAGTGGATAGATAAATGTGAATGGAGTTTTCAAGAATTGAAATGAAGACTTACAACGGCTTCGGTGCTCACAATTCCGTCTGGATCAAGAGGTTTTGAAATATATAGTGATGCCTCGCATAAGGGACTTGGCTATGTGTTAATGCAGCATGGTAAAGTGGTGGCCTATACGTCCAAGTAATTGAAGCCCTATGAGTTAAATTACCCAAATCATGACCTGGAGCTAGCTACAATTATTTTCACTTTGAAGATTTGACGGCACTATCTCTACGGAGAAAAGTTTGTGATAATCACCGATCATCAAAGCTTGAAGTATTTATTCTCCCATAAAGAGTTGAATATGCGGCAAAGGCAATGGATGAAACTTTTGAAGGATTATGATTATGAAATATTAAACTATCCTAGTGAAGTAAATTGAGTTGCTAACACCCTTAGCCGTAAGTCCTCTCTTGCACGAATTATAGCAAAAGAATGGAATCTCCTAGAAGAAGTTCGAGATTCCAACTTCAAGTTCGAGATATGACGACTTGCAAGTTTACTGGCTACACTCAGAATTGAGCCAAAAATAATATAAATATAAAAACATTATAGTAAGTCAATCCAGAGATTCAAAAGCTTCGAAAACAAGCTATGGATCAGAAAGGAAGTGATTTCCACATTACAAACGACAGAACCTTGAAATTCCATGAGTGTTGGTGTGTACCCAATGACGATAAGATCAAGGAATAAATCTTAGTGGAAGTGCACTAAAGTAATTATAGCATCCACCTTGGTAATACGATGATGTTTTAGAACCTTCAACAAAACTCCTGGTGGAATGGCATGAAGGCGGATATTGCTAAGCATGTTGCCAAGTGCTTATCATGTCAACAAGTGAAAAACTCAACGTTGCAAGCCAGGTGGATTATTGCAACCACTTGAAATTCCTGAATGGAAATGGGAACAAATTACCATGGATTTTGTTCTGGGACTACCAAAGATTCAAAGAGGAAATGACTCAATTTGGGTAATAGCTGACCGATTGACAAAGTCGACTCATTTTCTAGCGGTAAAGGAGGATTTCTCATTGGAAGATTACGCACACTTGTATGTAAGACAACTAGTACGTCTACATGGAGTAACTAGTGACAATCACTTCTGATCGAGATCCTAAATTCACGGCAATATTTTGGCAAAGTCTTCAAGCTGCATTCGGAATGAAACTACAATATAGTACAGCCTTTCACCCCTAAAATGATGGCTAGATAAAGAGAACTATCCAAACATTAGAGGATATGCCGAGAGCTTATACAATTGATTTTAAAGGAGGCCGGGACAAGCACTTGCTTGTCGATGAATTTGCTTATAATAATAATTATCAGCAAAGCATTAGTATGGCTTTTTTGAAGCATTATATGGTCGAACTTGCAGAACTTATTGGAATGAGGCCGGGGAAAGGAAGCTTACTGGTCTTGAGTTGGTGCAGCTTACTACTGAGGCAATGCAGATAATTAGAAAGAAACTTAGAGCCGCTCAAAGTAGGCAAAAGAGTTATGCAGACAAGAGATGAAAGCCTCTAGAATTCTAGGTAGGAGACCACGTACTCCTCGAGGTGTCTCTGTTGAAAGGTGTGTCTCGTTTTGGTGAGAAAATCAAGAGGCTTCTGGTCCTAAAGCGATAGCTCTTCGTGCCAGTAGTATTCCCAGCACACACAATGCAGAAAATCAGAGTGTCGCGATTGGATAATCACAGGAAAGCAGGGGTTGTCATGACAAAAATAGAAGGTTTTGTTTTAGGCCTCGAGGTTGATGAAGGTATACATTTGATTAATTCTGTGTTGGCCTGGACAATTTGCGATCATATTTTCTTTCTGAACTGTGGAATCCTTATTTTGTTCTGCAGATTTTTTAGATTACTGCATTTTGCTGATTTGGGTAGCATTGCTGCTTATTGGGTCAAAACTAGTTTAAGTTGGCTGTTTAGTTTAGAATCCTGGTATTTTTTGGATGGTCAATGAGCAACATTCTTGTTCTTTCACTTTGTATGCATACCGAAAGATTGTTTGTAAGTGACTTATTTTAGAATTTGCCTTACGTGTATGTGCGAACAAGCGGTTGCACTTGATGCGCCTCATTGAACAACATCGTGGACAACTTGCAAACAAGCGAACTTTTCGCATACAACTTGCAGGGGGGCACCCGTTCCGTCCTTGTGTCTGTTGGATTGAGTAGTAAAAATATGTTTTCCTGTAGTTGTTCAATAGATTTGTATATGATTCAAAAGATCGTGCTGTTTGTGGTTAGAGGAAAAACAATTGTGTTGTCATTAGTTGCTGGACTGGTGTTGTATGTCCGTGCCAAGGCATATGCCTTGCCTTCTTTTTCGTTGCTTAAGCAAAGCCCCTATTGATGATGTGCAGTTGAATGCTCTCTTCATTAATCCTATTCATAATTTGCTCTGGAGATTGTTTCTCACTTGCAGGAGTTCACGATTGAATATTGCTTTCTGGATTATTTCAATTAGGCGTAAAATGGTAGGGAACTCATAGCCTGAGGACAACTTTGACAGTGTCATGTCATTATAACATAAATGAGTGTCATATGGGCAACTTCTTGCTTTCAAATGTTCAGCCCAACTTCAATATCTAAGTCGGTTGATGATGATTTGCAATAGATTCTTCCCTTCTCTCAAGTCCATCGGTGAACAAACTAAAACCCAATTAAGTATAGAACATTTTTCCACACCTAAAATGCATTGATTGTCATTGTTGGGTGAGCTAAATTACACCATATTCCACACAAAATTTTGAGACCCGCAAATACTACACAACTCAAAACGCCAGAGGAAGGCTAATGATGAAAAACCACCCTTTATCCTCAAAATGCTCTCCAAAAAGAGTGTATTGGGAAGGCTGGATAAAAGACTCTTTTGTGATGAAGTCGCCAATTTATAGTGAGCCAAATGAACAAAGGACACATTGCCCGACCTTTTATGCCGTATTGGTTTCCAGAAATTCAATAGTCGGTGACCTTTCTAATTCATGAACCTTCAACTGACATAGCCGAAGTTAGGCTTAATCTGCTAGTAATTGATACCGATAACTCTCGAAGATGAAAGGCATCTTATTGCATACTGTAATACCAATTAAGTTGTTGAGAACCATTCCTCGATAGGCTTTCTTTCCCAGTCATAGAGCCACACCCTATAGTGGAGGAGATATAGAATTGAAATAGGAAAAAAAAAATTGATGACGGCTTTTAAGAATAATGACTTCTACCCCGTTTAGAAAAATAATTATGTCCCCATCACAAGAATCTTGAGTGTTCTACAGGTTCTCAAAATCATGCAAGTGCGGCTGTATACAAGCAGGACATGCACACACCTAACCACATTGGCACACGAGCATGCATGCCCTATATATAGCAACAAATCAAAGCAAAGGTGTTCACGCCCACACCACCCCCCACCCATATAGCAACAAATCAAAGCAATGTTTACACCGATGGCCATTATCTCTCCATAAACACATGCAGAGCATTTCACTTGCTCAGTCGTTTGTCTAACAGCAAGAGTAGCATCTGTGAAATAGCCACCTGCGAATCACATAATCTGTACAACCATCTCTAGGAACAGTAACAATGAAGATCACTAATAAAGGTGCCATTCAATTCTCGGGCAACAAAGAATTCCCAAAAATTGCTGCCTGTCTTGTTGGCATTACAGGTCTAAGTACATCTTCAAAAGCAACAAGAGCATCTATATTTTGATCTTCATAGTTGATAAAGCTAAAAGGTATCTAGAATTATGTAATGTGGAGCTGCAATCGACGCCCAGAGCCTGAAGTTACTTCCAGCCCCAATAGTAAGTTGCTCGAACTCAACAAATAATAGAAGACCTGTCAATAACACTTCAACTTTTCGGCTTCTTTGGTGCTCCCAAGTTACTAGGCTCAGGCTTCCGCTTTATCCCCAATAAATGCTCAACCTAGAATACAGCCGAACATAAGAACTTATGAAGTACGAACCAAGGGCAGGTGCCTTAAAAGCCAGGACAAAAAGATTCCCTGGTAAAAGAAAACAAAAGGAGAAGAGAGAAGCCCTAAAACCATTTTGACAAACCCAGCTTGATAAAAATATCACTAAAATCGTGATGCCTAAGACCTTGCTTTTCTTCTATAAGTCTAGTAACTTTAGTCTAAAATGTATCTGGAAGCAGAAGTACAAAAATGATCTGACGGTGGCAAATACTCAGAAATTATTCCAAGTGGTGTTAAAAAGATAACCTGGCGGTGCCGCATACATAGAAAACCTTGCACTTGAGATGCATCTTGATAATTTGCATCGAAAATTATGGTGCAAACAAACACACGCCAATTTCCTTTTTGCAATAAAATAAGAGTAATACTACATCCAAACTTGGGTCGACACTGACCTTCCTATCTCCAAGCATGGGCGTTAAGCTACCGGGATCCTTCTCAATGGTGGCAAAGCCACTTCTTGGATCACTGTTTTGACGGAAAACACCCCACAAGAAAAAAAGAAAAAATAATAATTAAATAAACAGGCACAAAGTAACAAAAATCTAATCATTATTTTATCATTCAATTACCATGGTAAATAGACATTGCATGAAGTCCAGCTTACACTTATTAGATGGTGTCTGATTGTCTTCTCAGATATAGATTGTTTATCATCAATCAAGTCAGACCACTAAAATTTCTATTAAGGTGCCGCCTTTTTAAGCATAAAGATGGAGACATCTATAGGTTGATCTATAATACATGGTCATAGGCTATGATTTTTAAGTTAACAAATTCGCAAGTCTTGAAACTGGAGATTCCCCTCAAACGTCTGGGGAAATATAATCTGGAAAGAGTCATCCAGGCAGTGATCCATGGAGCTGTACATTAGCAAACAGAAACATCTCCTCAGCAGAGCCCAGCTCGAGGGATTTGGGATAAATAGAAAATCAAGCAGCAAAGCGAAAAGACAGTCAAGCACTTTGGTCATGGAACAAGACACTCCACATTGACATCTTATAAAGTCAGGTTAATCTAAAATGCTAGGTACTCAAATGCCAATGAATAAAGAACTAGTAACTTGATTTTTTAACACAGGAAAACATACCCAGGCTTAACATGACCACTAAGCACAAGATAAGGTGTCTTCATTTGAGCTTGAGCTTCCCTCATCCTCTCTGCAGACAAAGAAGGCGTGTCTCAATTCTTCATCTGCTTCAACTTCAATTCTTCCTGGTATTGCTTCATGCGCTTCTCTTGCTTCATTTTGCCAGGCCCTTTTCCATGAAATTTATGGGAAAGCAATCGGAAAGCTTCCTTTGGGGTTAATTGTTGCAAAACATTCAAAACAAGAAGATTGGCATAAAAACATCAAAGTAATGAATTGGCATTTCTTTGTCAGACGCAAAAGAAATTATAATGGAGAATTTAGTATTACAAGGCTATAGTAACAAGACGTGAGTGGAAAATAAACTTACAGAAGCCTTGGCAAGAGCCTTGGCAAGTAATTTAACTGCTGACATGCCTGACCTGTTCAGTAGTTGCTCGGCTGCAGACTTGAATGCTGTAATGACACTGCATTTTGGAGGATATTAGCATCTTGTTATAGGCAATGATTCAGCTTCTCTGCCAAAAGAATGACTGTAACTATCGGAAATGTCTCATTGATTCTGCAGCTTCGACACCAGCGGTTTGAGCAACATCACTTGGCTGCAGAGCAGCAATGTGTTCAAATTTTACCCCAGACTCTCTTTCGATCTTAGGTACATTTGCCCTTCTTGGATCGTACAGCATGACAGCTACTCCAGTATTGCCTAGAAAACAACATTGCCCTCAGTATCTGGCGAGCTATAGAAATAATGAAGCCATGGAAAATACAATGCAGTTGTGCTAATAGTCGGCCTCTTTTTTTTTTTGGGGTTTAAGTGTGAGCCTCCATGTGATGTTGAAGCATATATTCACAGAAAAGAGAAGCAAATCAAAACATACCACATTAATTATCCAGCATACCTGGATAATTAACTAGACATCAATGATGTCCAATCCACGTGCCACCACATTCATGGCCACTAATATCATATACTTGCCAGACTTGAAACCAGCAAGTGTAACTTGCACTCAGGAAGCAAAGTTTAAGCAAGGAAAAGCATGTCTTGTGTCAATTAAGAGGCAAAAAAGGTTTCGACCACTTTAATATAGATGGTCATTGGTTGCCATTCTGCGCATGTATCCAGATGGCCTTTTATATTTTGTTTTTGCTTAATATAAATCTTGTGGCTTGCAGACACTTCTTTTAAATCTGAAACTCTCAAAATCATCACAACACTCAAGTATCGACACATAAATTCAGAAATAGTTCATTCATAGTATTTGTCAAATTCAAATAATATTTTAAATTTTAGCGGGAAGTACTTATCGCTTTTGCTTAAGTGTAACCAAACATGCCCGAGAGCATGAGAGTTAATATCTAGAAATACTTGCATACACAACCAGAAAACAAGTGACATACAAGGAATGCATCACTTAAACAGATAGCCCCTGCAAATTAACAAAAGAATATTGTTTCCAGTCATGATGCCGGACCTACCACTGAATTAGATCCAAAAGCAAATGCTCATAATTCATTCTATTGAAAATCTGAGGGTATGTACCCAAGTAAAAGCATCAGCCACCTTTATTCTTTGAAAATATTTTATAATGAAAGGGAATTTTTTGTTACAGACCAATTTCTTTGCCTCTGGATGTCATATTTATTGCTGTAATCATTTATACCTTGTGAAACCACCACACATCAATATATCAGAACTCTCCAAGAAAATGAACTTCTAGGCAAACTAGGTTGGTTGATTTGATTAAGATAATAATAAACTCACACGACATTGTCACCCGCTATATGTGGTTGACAACTAGAGAGCAGGCAAACCAACTATTTGTAGTCATGTAATTTAGTATAATAAACCATGCTCTATCTTCTTTGTTCATCTCCTCTTCAGTGCGTTACAACATTAATACTCTTACGTGTATTAGTATCTCTAAAGATTATGCACATTCATCATTTACCTCTCGTTGGGCTTGCTGGATGTCTCCATGCAAGGGCCGTGCTCCAGGCCATAATCTGGAAAGTTGAGAAGCAGATTCCTTCATCTCAGTAAAATTATGGTACGGCCTCCACTAAAGAAAATCCAACCAGAGAAGAAAGTTTTAAAAGTGTATAGTGTCAGGTAAGTCTTGTGACTAACAAAAGAGCACAACATTGAAGAAATGAAAATGGAAACAACTAACCTGCTATAACAGCATATTATGTCTGGGATAAGCTGAGGTCTAGCCGAGCTTGTACAAGGAATAACAATATGCCTAACATTGGTTCTGGCCTTCATTTTCTCATTACCTACTGGATCTATAGTTCTCTTGTTTTGTTTAAGGAACCTGGAAGAAATCTGGAAATGCAAAGTCACGCCATCAGGAAAAGTTGGGTGAAGATGAGTTTGCACAACAGCAAATAAGTAAAACCAAACATTGACAACCAATATACAAATTCAAAACAACAAAACAATTTTGCCGGATTGAGTTACATACACCCTTCACATATTCTGGTAAAGTAACGCTAAAGAGCAGCGTCTGAACTTTACCTGTATCCTTCACCTTGCCTACAAGAACCAGAAGAATTGAAGGATAAGTATATCCACATCTATCAGCGATGTGGTTAGATAAAAAAAAATCACATAAGTGAGACAAAAATTCTCCAAATATCTCATGTTATTATCGATTTTCAAACTGCAGCCTAGATAATGCCTTACGTAAACCTACCCAGACAAGCCTCAAGCAAGCCTCAAGCAGAGGAATAGCAATATTGGTTTGAGCCCCTCTTAATGTATGCACAATAAGAGATATGTTACATATAGTAGAGCATTTAAATGGCACAAAGAAAATAAAGATCTTGCTCTTAAAAAATTATTCAAAAATCTCTTTTTTTAAAAGTTCTAAGCAGCTGCATGATGCTGAAACTGAAAGACCTATTGTCAAATTTCAAAAAATAACATCACTAACAATAATTGTAATTGCAATAGATAAGTAAAGCATATTTCCACCAATTCCATAGTGAAAAAAAATTAGTACACACACGCCAAGAATTAGCTCCACATCTTCAACAAAACCCATCCTTAGCATTTCATCAGCCTCATCAAGGACACGGAAGGTTAAAGAGCTCAAGTCAATATTTTCCCTCTCAATTTGGTCCTGCCACAAGATGTAACAACTGTGAACAAGCATTATTCCCAGCGGGTGAAGTAAAACCAAATAAGCTTCCAATTCAATGAATTACTTTCACATTGCCAGGTGTTCCAATCACTATATCGACCCGTCTCCTCAATCGGCTTTCCTGAGCATGATAGGGAGCTCCAACATACAAACAACATGATGTTAAGCCCACTGCTCCACCATAAACTTCAAAATCAGAGAACACCTAAAATACTAGGGTAAACGATGTCAGACATCTATCTCTATAAAAAGATGAGATTATTTCTATAAGCTTGATTCCAATACCTGCTTGGCCAATTCCCTAGTAGGTAAAAGCACCAAAACACTTGATGGCCTACCACATCCTGTCTTCCTTGAGGCTTTTGCAGGCCCATTCGTCAGAGATTCCAAAATGGGCAAGACAAAAGCTAGAGTTTTGCCCTGGTACAATTCGCACAGTGAACAATGTGATAATCAATGCTAAAAAATTAAAACCCATCAACTACAGAAATGAGCAAGCAATTCGAAAACTCATGTTCCTAGCAGCCAATCATCTTTAAAAAACTTGAAATGCAACTGCGGCCAAACAGTCTTCACGCCACTTTTGGTTTAACACCAATGAACTCATGTACAGATGACTTTGTCACAAACTAGAAGATTTATTTAGCTGTAGGTTTTTTGGTCGAATTACCAACTGTAGGTTCGAATGCCTGAAAAGATCGGTCGGAATTTGACTTTTGCAATGACAATTAGGGGCTGAAATACAGGGATTTAGGACCAGAAATGCACGTAAGACATTTCACAAACCAAGTGCACTGTGCTCCACTCTACACCATGATTGCCTTGTCGTGCTGTTAATTAAAACAACATTCACCAAGCTCATACATCAACCATTCACCACTCATAGAGCAGATAAAACCTGCTTCTCTTTTCATATATGTCAGCTTCGTGACCCTTTTCCGCATCACACACTATCATTACTCCAACGTCCAGACCATTCACTTCTATAAATTGTCAGTTAATTAGCAGATTTCAAACAAGCACACAACCATCAACATGTCAATCCTGCAAAATTCAAATAAAAAGTTTTCATACTTGACCAGTGCGAGCACGGCCGACCAAATCAGTCCCATCGAGGACGATATCAAACGTCATGGCCTGAATGGGAAATAGCGCCTCGATACCATTGTCCTTCAACTTCAACCTCAAGCTGTCCGAGATCCTGAAATTCAACACAGCGTTGGGGTTCTCCTCCTGAGCCACCTCATCATCGCCTTCTTCTTTTTCTTCATCTTCCCCTTCAAGTTCTCGGGGTCGACCAGCTCAGAGCTGGTCTCGCTCTTGTCTTCCTCGTCGTCCTCGCGCAGCTCCAGCACCCTCCTCTTCTTCTCCTTCTTCGCATCCCCTAATGCTCCGGGACCTTCGGCTGCTTGGATTCGAAGCCTTTGCTGCCGCTCTTCTTTTCCTTCTAGTGCTTCTTGTCCAACGTCACCGAACACTCGAAGCCGCCATCGGCCTCGAGCTGGACCTTCACCTTCATCTTCTTCTCTTTGCTCTTGCTTTTGGATTTCTCTGGGGGTTGAGCTGAATTGGACACAACTATCGTAGGCATCGATGAAGCTATCGGGAACCGCGAGAGGAGTTTAGGGGACGGGAGGGGAGGGAAAGGGTGTGGTTTTGTCCTTCTCTTCTCTTCTCCTCCTGTGCTCGATCTCGATCTCCACGTTAAAAATAGTCGAAGGTGGAGTCGGAGGCAGAGGGGGCTCGAGACCCAGCTGCGATCAGCGGGGCTCTTAGGGGGCAATGTGCCAGCAGCAGATGACCGATGATGCTTTTGGGAGGCGGAGGAGGAGAAGAAGCATGAGGCCCTCAGGTCCCGACCATTGACCTCGAGGACATAGAATCCAAAGACCTCGGGCTACTCGGAGTTGGAGCTGATGACGTGTTCGTCGGAGGTCCAAAAGTTGCCGAGAAACCAACGCGAGCACAAACCTTGTGCTCGATCTCCGCATTGGGAATAGTTGGAGCCGGAGGGGGTGAGGACCCGACTGCGACTGGCGAGACTTTTGAAGGAGGCAACGTACTAGAGGCAAATGACCGACGAGACGGAGGAGAAGGGATGGATGCGCGAAGAAGGAAACATACGGTCGTTCCCTGTTTGTTCTCCTACGAGGAGAGAGAGAAAAGCTAGGAAATTCAATTGAGGAGTGAGAAATTTTTTGGGCAGGAGTGTTAAGCATTTATTGACCTGACCCATTGTCCCGACTTCTTTTCTACCATCGACCGAGTGTCGATACGAGTGGTAGCCGCACCAGCCGATGACGTGGCGCACACATACCAGAAATCAACTCTTCCATTTTTGGGACTCATGTCGATATTCTTGATGTGGCTATCTCGCAAAACGACCAAACGGATTCACACACTCCCATGGCTCCGCTCCCTCCTCGACAATCGCCTCCCGATCTCGCGGTGCTCCTCTTGAGAAGTAGCTCGCCGGATCCGGCATCCTCACGATGGGAGACTCTCTCTCTCCCGATTAACTCTAGAAGACGCAACAGCGGTTGATCGAGGAACTCGTGGTGCGAGACTCGGAATCGCGCCAAGTTGTCGGAGATATCAATTTGGTTCCGAGGGTAGGGATCCGAAGGCGGTGACATCGGCGGTCGGAGATCATTACGTTTTCTCTCGGTTGGAGCTCGATCGGTTAGGGTTTTCCTTTATTGGCGCGATCGGAGGTGCGGGGACTCGCCGGATCGGACTCTCTCTCGACCAGACGCTCCCCAGCTCTTTTCTGGAGATCTGACACTCGCTCATTCGATCATCAACTCTCGAAGACGAAGCAGCTGCTAGTGGAAGAACTCGAAGCGACGAAATTCGATTCGAACTCCTCTATTCATCCATTGAAGTTGCAGATTCAACCGAGGTAAGCAAAACGAAAAATCCTTTTAATAGCATCCGATGAGGCGAGGGCTTCTCGTGTCGAAACACACTCCCGACAACAAAATTTCGGGGCCAGGATGCATTGCAATCTAAAATGATTTTTGAACTTGGATGGACTTTGTTCTGCAATTTCGTATCTTTGACCTCTTTGCGGATATGCCTGAAAATGAGTTTGTATATGTGCTTTTTGGTGCTTGATGCCTTCATGAGAGTTGAAGATCGTTCGATTAGCTTTCCAACGAGCTATAGTATGTCCCGATCCGAGATCATTAGCTACCTGAAATCCTTTTCGAAAGTTAAGAAGGGATTCCGGAAAACTGATACATAGCAGTTCACTGTTATACATTGACTCGGCCTTGTTGAAAGTTAAGAACAACAGGTTCAGCTTAATGTTTTTTTGTGAGTTTCCCTGTATGGATTTTGATTAAGATGTTTGATCCTAACACTCAGACCTAAAATTAGCTGCTTTGTTCCTCTTTTCGGGTCTATCCTATACATACTATTAATGTGAACTGAGAGTATTTCCATGTGATTGAGTTTCTACTGTTATGCTGTTGTGATGTGTTGTTATCATGTGCGCTTTTAGTGGGTCAAAGGCGGGTCACGTGCATTTGATGTTTTCTGTTCATTGCAAATGCAAATTTAACTTTCCATGACACGCGCCATATATGAATATCAGTATGCTATAATTGCTGCTTATGATTGAAGCATGTGGAAAAAATATTATGTCAAGGATAAGTCAAATTTTACTGAAAATCGACCCATGTATGCTGACCATGTTTTGATATCCCATGATTGGGTGTGCATTTGATTCCAACTTGAAGCTAGTTTGGTTATGGATTGATGCCATTTTGATCAAGTAGACTCATTCATGCTTGTGAGAAAATATGGCTTCAATTTCATGGCAATTTGTCATCAAACAATCACAATTTGCAGTCTTATATGCTCTGTTACCATTTTGACTGCATGCTGGAAGTTGTGGATTAAATATAGATTAGATGAACTCTGTCTTAGCTTGGTTTTGTTTTGCTGTTTTGCTGCTCTGTTCTTGTGTAGATTGTTTTAGCCGATTGATATATCATGGCTCTTGGAGTCTCTTCAGAAAAAAATATGCATGCTGAATCTGAGAACGTTGTCTTCTTAAAGCTGCTTGTGATATGCTGTTTTTTTTTCTGTGGCTAGCTGCTGTTAGTATTGAAATGGAATAGTCGATGTGTTGCGATTTCGTATGCTTGATATGTCAATTTCTGTTTTGGCTGAAATGAGGTGTTAGATGAGTTTTGTTTTGGCCTCGAGCCCTTCTAGACATAAAAAATACACTTCTAGAGCTTCGATTTGATATGTTGCATGCCCTAAACGGATGTCATTTGTTCACTAAAAAACACCTATGAAGTCTGCTGATTCTGCAGTAATTGTTTTAGAATGATTTGCTGTTCTGACTTACTGTGATTTTCTGTTTTAACTGGACTGAGCTGGTAGATGATGTTATTAGGACTTAATGTCTTCTAGAGATTTGTAATAGACTTCTCAAGCTTTCCATAGACATATTATATGTGCGATTTGGCCACCATTTGCCCTACCTGATGCTTCTTGCAAAGAGCACTGATCTGCTGATGTGTTCTGCTTGTTATGATCTGATCTGACCACTTATACACATGGCTTTGCTTGAGCTAGAAAAAGACCTAAATTGCAATTGTCACCTAATAGGAATTCGTAAAGGACATCTTGAGCTTTCTAACGATGCCTAGTTTATCCAATTTGCCCGTCATTTGCCCTACTTTTTTTTTTTTTAGATCAAGTTTTGAAGTCTGAATTTGTCTTGACCTGCAGTGCTGTCTTGTCTCTATGAATCTGACTGGCTACCAATTTTGTGTGATCTTATACATAATGATCTTGAGGATAAATTCTCAATGAAAGCTGTCCTTAATATCCGTATCCATCCCATGCTAAAATTTCCGAATTTTTAAGGTCAAGTAACCTTAGAATTCAAGTCGACATGTAGCAATTTAAATTGTTATGCATTTTGCTCCTAATGACAAGTCACATAGCAATGTTAATGGATTTGTGTGGCCTTTTGCATATGGATTTAGGGTTAAATGTCTAAATCAAACTTTTTTTTCACATTTAACCCTACGTCATGTTCAAATTTCATGATTTTCATGCATTGATTAGGTGGCTTAACAAATCAGTTATCATGCATCATTCTCTGATTTGCTTATGATTGACTTGCATGCTTTAGCGATTGTTGCTTTTCGGCCATGAATTTGACTTTATTTGAACTTGATACGCCTCAGGAAATTCCATTCATGAAAGTTGCTCTTATAAAGTGCTTGATTTCTGTGCTTGTTTTCTTAGAGCCAATCATACATGGGTTCTACCCCAATTGCTTTGATCTTAGTTGTGATGATTGTTTCTTTCACTTGTATGCACCTAGTCATAAATTTCTAGATTAGGTTTAGATTAGAACCTTGAAGATGGAGAAGGCGTGAAGATGGTGGAGGTCGATGTCCATTCCAACCATTTTCATGTAATACCCATTTTCCCAACATATGTCTCGGGCTCCATTTGTTGTATAAAACCCGACGAGTTGCAGGTTTTTCTCTCTTTTTCCCATATATTTCTCTTTTATACTTTCTTTTAGGTTTGCATGATAGATTTACTGCTTTTTCTTGATTGTTTACTTCATGTTTTTGCAATTTCAATTTCATTGGTTGTTTTCCTTTCTATTTTTTTAGAAATAGAATAGCATGAAAATGATCAACCATGCATGATCACTTAGTCTAGGAATTGATGATCCCGAAAATGTAAAAAGAAAGGCATGGACATGTTAGGAAAACATAACATACTGTTTAGGTACCGAAAGGGCGTTAATAGCAATATTAGCGTAACCCAAGTCCCCGAACCTAGATATCTAGTTATGTAGGAATGGAGGGAACACTCCTGACCCTCGATTGGGTTTCTAACCGACCCCCAAAATAAGACTAGTGGCGACTCCTGTATATTTTTAGGTTGTTATAAAACAATTAGACTGCATAAATAAATTCGCTGTCACGCGGGGTATGAGCTTGGGAGAGCTCGCGATCTTGAGATCAAGTACCCCTAAACCCAACCTTTCCCATCCTTGGAAACATTTCGAGGGGTGGTGAGATCGGGTTGCGACATTATTGAGTTGACATTGTCGCCGGAATCCATTCCCCTCATTGGCGTTTTCCACAATTCAAAGCCGCTTAGGTTAGCTTTCTATATCCTTCTCCTTGATCATCTGGGTATCTATTTAGTGTATGTAAATCGCCGTTATTTATTTGTGGCTAGAAAACGAGCATTGTTCAGAGGCAAGCTCGTTTCGATTGTCCTTGGTGATAAACTAGTTACGGTCGATGGTATGGCCGAGTGGGCCAGGTGTAGCGTCAATGCCGACGCCTGTTGTTGACGACCAATGTAGGGTGACGACTAGGGCAACAGGTGTGGCATACCTCAGTTGAGGTTACTGGTACAATTAGAGTTGCAGGCGAGGAGAGCGTTGAAGAAGAAGATGTAGGCAAGGGGATGAATAAATAAAATAAAATAGAAGAAAAAGAATAAAGAATAGAAAATCAATAGAAAAGGAAAAAAAACAGCTTTAAAAGTTTAGGTTTAATCCGATGCGGGTCGAGTCCGAGTAAACAGATCGGCTTAGCGAGCCAGGTCGTGTTTACCAGCCCGTATTCCTTTTCCCAAATATAATAATAATAATAATAATAATAATAATAATAATAATAATAATAATAATAATAATAATAATAATAATAATCACTTAAAAATCATAAAGTTCATGAAATTCATAAATATCACTAAAAAATATTAGAAAATCAAAAAAATCATAAAAAAACTATAAAAAAAGAGATTCAAAGAATCCATAAAATCATAAAAAATTTCAAAAAAAAAATCTCAAAAAATCCATAAAAATAAAAAATAAAAAAATTCAGGACAAAAAAATTTCAAAAAAAATTTCTCGTATAGAAAAATTGGAATTCCTTAGAATTTTTGCTAGTTCTTTGAATAGTTTCCCTTAAAGTTTGAAAATATTAAAAAAATTGAAATTCCAAAATTGAGCAAGCTTTTAGAGCTTTACTATAAGAGCTTTTAGATTACCATTTTCTTTTAGAGACAATATTGATTTACTTGTTCCGCACCTTAATATCTTGAGTATTATTTTCACTTTTAGAACAGTTAGGAAAAATCCTAAAAGTCTTTGATAGGCTAACTAGACTTTTTGGTTTGCACATAATCGAATTAGGAATCGAAAGGGCATTAGTCTTAGAACTAATGTAATTAAGTCCCCGTTTCAAGATCGAAAGGGCTAATGTAATCGAAAGGGCATTAGTCTTAGTTGCACATGAAATGAGATTTTCTCCCGTACTTCATTAGGTTTTCAGTCGACCTAAATACGTTAGTGATGACTCATTACATTGAAATTTGTATAGAATTAATTGAATGAAAACCAAACGTTCAACATCGCGTGAGGTATGGGTTTGTAAGAACCTGAGTCAATTGAGGTTATTGGCCCGAATTTGGTAATATCCCTAAATCTAGTTCCGTCCATACTGAGGGGTAGTCCACAAAAGTGGTAAGTAATATTCACGCTTTGAAATGAGCTTTATTTTGGGTTAGTTTAATAATCAATGTTGCTGAGCTGCGGAAGATCTAGGGGTTCACACGAATTTATAACCAAACCATGTCACTGTCCCCGATCTTTATTAATCTCTTAACAAAATAACTAGTTGCCAAAATAAATCTTTATTGTTCCTTCCGTGACTTGAGTAGACAAGTTGCTGGGCACAGCTGCCTTTGACTATTTAAAAGGTGTTTGGAGCATCTAGATATTCATTGTGGTTCTTTAATGCTTTTGTGGAACTATATCTATTAATTTCCTAGGATTGGTTCAAAAGATGAACGGCATCATCAAATGATGTCTTTTAGCTGTCGGTACAATAAAAGTATAGTAAAGACATGGGTTATCAAGCTATACAAGCACTATCGTTCTAGTTTTAATTCTTAACTGAAACTGGAGCTCAAAACTACCACGACAGAAAAATTGTGCTGCAACCTTCTATCGCCTCTTTTCCCTGGTGGGAGTCCATGAAACCAAAATGATACAATGAAGTTCACTTAAGAAAAATGAATATGTCACCCAAAGAAAGAAAGCATCTATTTGTTATTAAGATCTTTGCTGTTCAAAAGTTTTTGAATAATTGAGGTTACAAGATATAGGAACAGCAATTGCCAAAAAGTGAAACCGAAAAACTTGTGGTAGGCATACAACATAGTCAACATGCTAAGACAGAAGAAAGTCTGCATTATTACGGAGCAAATCAAGCAAACTTTTCTGTTGGTATCATAGGAACATAACGTCAACCAGTCACGGGGGTTGCTGTCAGGCAAAGAGGAGTCCTCTTTTGAGCCAAAAGGCCATAAGATTCTTCCATGTCAATATCATCGGCACTCATCCCTTCAGGTAGTTTCCAATTGAACCGATGAAGGAGATTTGCCATTGCAAGCTCAACTATCACAACACCAAAGTTTATGCCGGGGCATCCTCGCCTGCCAGAACCAAATGGCAGAAACCCATAGTTTTGTCCCTTAAAATCGATGGAGCTGTTCAAGAACCTCTCGGGCCTAAACTCCTCGGGGTTTTCCCAAGATTTTGGGTCTGTGGAGATTGCTGTCACATTGATGAATGTAATAGTTCCTCTAGGAATGTCGTATCCCCTTATCTTGCAATCCTCGATCGTCTCTCTTGGAATTAGAAGAGGGAGCGGTGGATGGAGTCTTAATGCCTCTTTGATGGCTGATCTTAGGTAGGTGAGTCCTAGAAGGTCAATCTCTTCAACCTGTAACTTTCCTTTTGCTGCTTCTCGAATCTCTTCTTGTGCTTTTCTCATCATAGTTGGATTGCGGACTAGTTCTGTCATTGTCCAGAGTATAGTGGCCGCAGGGGTCTCTGATCCTCCATTGAAGATGTTCTAAAACAAAATCCCAAGCAATTAGTCACAATCTTTTCTTTTTTGATCTAGTATGTAATAGAGTGATACGGAAGTGAACAAAATGAAATATGTCGAACACTCAAGGCAAGAGGAACATACAGTTAATACTCCTTTAATTTGTTCTCTAGTGAGGGCAATCACTTGATTTGAATCCCTTTGTAACCGAAGCATCACGTCAACAAGATCTTCATGATCGGGTTTAGGCCTTTTAGGGTCTTGGTGCTCCTTGATCACTTCATCGTACAACTTGTCTAGCTCCCTGAACTTCTTTTCCACCTTCGCCTCGAAGCCATTGAGCTTGTTAAACCAAGCCATCTGTGGGAATAGATCTGCAACACAAAAGCCACCTAAAAGCCTCTGTATTTCACCGAGTGTCTCGTGAAATTCACTCTTTACTCCGCCACCTTCAGCCTGGTATTTGTTACCAAAAGCCACTCGGCACACGACGTTGATAGTCAATAGAAGTGCCAGTTCACCAATATTGACAGGACCTGGAGAAGAAGTGATTGTATTGAGCATGAGCTTAACCTCTTCCTTCCTCACGGATTCAAACAACTGGACTCTCTCACTGCTTAGGAGTTCTACGATCACTAATTTCCTGAGCTCTCTCCAAGAATCACCATAGGCGCTAAAAGTTACATCAGAAAAATTGTATGCTAACTTCTTTGCTGCAAAAAAGGGAGGTCTGCCGGAGAAAGCGCGGTCGTGGGCCTTGAATACTTCTCTAGCGACATCTTCGGATGAGATGACTAATGTGGGAACAAAGCCGAGTTGGAGTAACATGATCTCGCCATACTGTTTCGAGAGGCGTGTGACCGATCGGTGAGGCAAGGAGCCGAGCTGGTGTAAATTTCCAATGATCGGCAACTTCCTAGGACTGGGGGGAGATTCCTAGATGCTTGTGTGTTCTTTTTTGTGTCAATCAAAAAGACTAGTAACAACGGTACCACAAGAGCACATATGAGGGCCACAATAAGCTGAACACCCATGGCTTGATCTCCTTGGAAAAAAATTATCAGAGATGAAAACAACGTGTGAAGAGGTTTCATCGGAGGTATGGTGATTAAATAGTCTTAAGTAGATGGAAGTGGGAGATATACATGAGCGAATAGGAAGCTTCGGATGTGTCATTTCCACAATTCTATTTGCCATATTAAAGACTTTGGACTTTTCTGTTAGATCGGTAGACCAAAAGTTGAGATGTGGACAACTAGAGTGCCAGAACTTGGCACAAGAGGACATTTAGGCGCGATGTAACTATTCTGTTGAAATAGTTTCAAAGAAATAGATTTTTCTATTTCTATTTCTAGAAGAGTTTAAAAAAATAACCGTTTGATAATGACACAAAATTTCTATTCTAAAAACAGAAATTAGTTTGATAACGATACAAAATTTCTTCCTTTCGGACGGCGGCGGCGATGACCGACGACCTTTAATATAAAAAATAAAAATAAAAATGATTTAGTAACAAAAAAATAATTAATAAAATAAAATAAAATAAAATAAAATAAATCATAAAAAATAAAATAAAAATATAATTTTATTTTAAAATAAAAATATCCTTAAAAATAAATTTATTTTATTATTCTATTTTATTTTATTTTATGAATAAATTTATTTTAAAATGAATAAAAATAAAAAATAAACAAAATTATTTGGCAAAACACTCAAGGAAAATAAAAATAAATTTAATAAATTTATTTTTAATAAACTAAAAATAAAATGATAAATAAAAATAATTTACTTATTTTAATAAATTTATTTTTATTTTTAAATGAATAAAATGAATATATTTATTTTTATTTATTTTTATTTTTAATAAAATGAGGAGAGGCAAAGGAGGAGGAGGAGGCAGAGACGTAGAGGAGATGAGAGAGGACTTACCGAAATTAGGGTTTAGTGAGAGAAATTATTTCTGATTTCTCTTCTAGAAATCATAAGTAGAAAATTTGAGCTTCTGATTTCTCTTCTAAACCTATTTCTGGAATAAAAATCTATTCCAGAAATAGAAAAACTGAATAGGTTTATCAAATGGATTTCTCTTCCAGAAACAGGTCTGAAACAAAAAAACTATTTCTTGAACAAAAATTTTGAGTTGTCACGCACCCATTTAAGTGCCAAAAGTTAGGAAATGTACACTTAAGTGCCAAAATTAGAGCAAAATGGATCAATTAAGTACCAATCATGAGAAAATCCAGACAAAATGCTGATATGGCATTTTTTCTGGCAAGACAAGTGCAAGACGACGTCATTTGCCATAGTGGCATGGCTAGATAAGCCGAAAACAACGTCGTTTTCCATGCTGACGTGACTAAATAAGCTAAAAATGACGTCGTTTTGCCTAGGATTTGAATTTTTATATAAATATTAATTAAATTAAATTTACAACTAAACTATTCAAAAAAAAAAAAGGAAGAAGAAGAATTTGTAGAAGGCAGCCTTTGCCATTCTACAATCTCCTCCTCCTTTTAATTATTTATTTAAATAATTTAGTTTAAATTGAATTCAATTTATATTTATATTAAAAATCAAAGAAGAGGCAAAACGACGTTGCTTTAGCTCTTTTTTTGCTGACTCAGCTCTCTAGTGAGCCACATAGGCGAGTTATATTATTAAAAGAATGCCACGTAGGATTTCTAAGAGGTTTCGTGGACTTAGTACTTAGATGTCCCAATTTTTTTTTTTAGTTTTTTTTTTAAAAGTGGCACTTATTTGTATCTTTCATAACTTTTGGCACTTAAGTGTCCTCCATGCCAAGTTTTGACACTTCTCCTAGCAAAAGTCTAATAAATCCTACTTTACTCAAAACTTTAGATCAATGGATTATATGTCAATCATGATATATTTCTTACTCCACATTAAATTACTTTCTAACGTTGGATTTTTTTCACCTAACATCTCACGCATGTGCCTCTAATAGTTTTTATGAATGTATTATATGCCACATGGATCATTAAACTAGCTTGCCGACAACATAGGAGTTGGTGACATTTATGTTTGAACATGGCTCCCCACTTAATCCATAGGCATGTTGACTTGATACCATTTGCTGAATACTTAGGTTGGCACACATGAAAAATTAGAGATTGTACGGTAATATGCCAAACAATGTCTTTCTATACTTTTGTTCCCCATAAATAAAAAAGAACAAAAATCCATTTGATCATGCTTTTGTGGAAGTATTATAAGGCACATGGATCATTAAACTAGTGTGCCTACGGCATAGGAGTTGGTGACATTTGTGTTTGAACATGGCCTCCCACTTAATATATATAGGCATGTTGACTTTATACTATTTGTCAAATATTTAGGCCGACGCACATGAAAAATTAGAGTCTATTTGGTAAGTGCCAAACAATGTTTATTCCTATTCTTTTGTTCCTCGGAACAACAAAAATCCGTTTGATAATGTTTTCGCGGAAGTATGGGATAAGTACACTATCAGTGCCAAAACTTGTATACGGCACTCACTTTGGTGCCAAAAGTTTCCATCGGATCATTTAAGTGCTAAATCAGAGGAAAAACGATTGCTTTGGTGCCATCGGCGAAAGATTCCAGCCAAAATGATTATGTGACTTCTTAAAAAAAAAAAAATCGACAAAGCCTTTAAACAACATCATTTTCGGTCCTCCTTAAGAAAACGATATCGTTTTGCCGTCCTACATGGATGGTCTCACGGAAACGATGCTGTTTACCTCACATGGGGATTGAAATTAGGATTTCCGCCGCTCGGCCACCATCCTTTGCCCGCCGTCGCTCGGCCACCGTTGCTCAGCCACCATTGTAGTTGCTTGACCAGGTGAGCAAGGAGAGACTGAGTTTGGTGCTCAAGCAATAAGTGGCAAGAAAAATCGAAGGTGAGGGCAGAGGAGGAGGAGGAAGAAGATGGGTCGAAGGTGCCATTAGTGTGCTGCTGCTGGTGCATTGCTGGTGTCATTGCTGGTGCGCTGCCGGTGCTACTGCTAGTGCCATGCTGGTGCCATTGCTGGTGTTGGTCTTTGAGGAAGAAGAAGACAAAAACGAGCCTTCCCTCTCTCTCAATTTGGGGATTAGGGTTTCTAAGTTGGGGGAAAGATGCCAAACGGCATCGTTTTGGTGTTTGGATACTAACTCAACTCTCCGACAAGCCACATTGGCTTCAAAAATTAATATAAAAAAAGGCATGTCGGATTTCCGGCCAATTTCATCAGCGTTGGCACTGAAATGATCGCTTTTCAAAATTTTTGGCACTTAAGTGATTCGACGGAAACTTTTGGCGTTGATAGTGTACTTATCTTGTGGAAGTACTATATGGCACATAGATCATTAAACAAGCTTGCCTACAACATAGGAGTTGGTGACATTTATGTTTGAACATGACCTCCCATTTAATATATAGGCATGTTGACTTGCTGCTATTTGCCGAATATTTAGTTTGACGCACATGAAAAATTAGAGTATGTTTGGGATGTGCCAAACAATGTCTATTTCTATTCTTTTGTTTGCTGGAACAAAAAAAGAACAAAAATCCATTTGATAACGTTTTTGTGGAAGTATTATATGGCACGTGGACCATTAAACTAGCTTGCCTACAACATAGGAGTTGGTGACATTTATGTTTGAACATGAGCCCCTACTTAATATATAGGCATGTTGACTTGATACTATTTGTCGAATATTAAGGTTGGCACACATGAAAAATTAGAGTTTGTATGATAACGTGCCAAACAATGTCAATTTCTATTGTTTTGTTCTCCATAACATAAAAGGAATAAAAATCCATTTCATAATGTTTTTGTTTCTGGGTGGGTGTCACGCCTCAGATCCTCGAGCACACGTACATCCCTCGGTGATTGGTAAAGTTGTGATGTTCCGAGGACGTGTCACCAACCCAATCGATTATGTACATACGGAAGTGAATTACTAATCCCCTAACGACAACAAACATGGGATAGAAAAGCAGGAAACAATTTCATAACAAAACACTTTTATAAACATCTCGGTTTATATACATAACTAGTATGACTACCCAAAAATATTAGTCCTCAAAAAGGAAATGATCCTACGGTCCATTAGCCGAACATGTTCACCTATCATTTGAACTTCAGAGGCTCTTAGGGTGATGGGTCCACCACATCACCATCAAGATGGTCAGTTGTACCCTCACCAAATGCGATGTCGATTATTGTAGCGAGGACCTCAAAACCCTAGAAGGGACCAACTCTACTTCCATTGAGCCTGCGGCAAAACTACACCCTAAATCGATGAGGTACCCTCTTAGGTAGGCCCTCACCGACCTAGATGGTGGTCAGTACAAGCTCATAAACCTAGACCCCGTGGCCTCCAAGAACAGGAAAGTTAGTCACCTTCTCAGTAACCCTCCGAGGTTGACTATAGCGAATTGGCAGGGCCGTCATCTAAGGACCTGTAAAGAATGAGCCCACGACAGAGTGAGACAATGTCTCGGCAAGTTCAACCCCGAAACTCTGACTAAGAAGAAATACACCTAGAGGCAGTCTATGCACATAAGACAGAGAACTTACCTCACCTCAATTCCCTCATGCAATGTCAATACAATTCATATACTCAATCAATCAATCTAATCAATCCATACAATTTATCAATCAATCAATTCAATGCTATCGATACAATCAATACAATCAATCCATCAATCCATACGATTGATACAATAAATACAATCAATCTAGGGGTCTCGATTTTAAGATCAAATCGTTATGACACGTCTCATACTATGCCACAAAATTTCGCCCCATAATATGTTCCTTCAATTTCAATCACACACTTTCCAATTTGATTATTGCTCGCAAAAGCATGATCTACCAACACACATTGGCTTTCGGCATAGCTAGGGATTATTGCTCGCACAAGCTGATATAGATTGCTGCTTGCACAAGCTGATACCAATTATTATTCACGCAAGTTGACACAAATTATTGCTCACACAAGTTGATACACTGACAAACATCGGGGATGGGTTCGCTTAACCATCACATGATCAACCAATCCTGGCCAAGGACATTGTGCTTTGCACACCAATTTCTCAATTAAAATAATGAACTTGGCCTAATTTCTTCATATTAAAAATACCCAATAATAATAATCGTGTGTGGGTACACGGTCAATTTGAGTCAAAAAATACGATATCTTCCTTTTTAAAAATCTCACTATTTAATATAGCACATAAAGATATTTTTGGCGTTAAAAAACAATGCCTGAGATTTTCCTATTAAATATCAAAATTTTATAAGTTTGGAATAAATAACAAAAATTCCAATCACCACTCAATTTGCACAAATTAACACTCAATTGTATAAACTAAGCACACAATTGCAATTAGCACAAAATTCCGATCACTAGCTATCCCAGTGTAATTTATGGAAAATAATAAATAATTAAATAAATTCCAAAAATAATTAAATAAATATCAATAAATCCAATAAATGCAAACTTAGGCCGAAAATGCTAATTTAACCACCTAAATGGGCCTAGAAAATTTCCGAACCTATCTAGATAAATAGCACTACCTCTTTAGCCCCTAATTAATCTATTCTAACTACTTAACATGCACAATTGAACAATAAAATCACTAATCCAATCTAGCGATCTGGTGAGTTCACGATGATGGCGACGTAGAGGCGAGCGACAACCAAGCCTGCGGCAACACCAACGGAGGTCTAGGCGAGTAGGACGATCGCGTAGGCTCACGGGCGGTGCAATGGGCATGCGACAATGCTAGATGGTTGCTAGGGGCGGTCGATGGTGAAGGGGGGATTCTCTGGTTTCTCTTTGGTTTTCTACACTCAAATTTGGACAACAATGGAGAAAGATGGGCTGGATGAGGAAGAAGAAGCTAGCTGAAGAGAGAGGGGGACCACCAAGCCTAAATATCTCCTTTCTACTCAAGTTCATGCCTCCACCACTTCAGCCCTATCCTCAGCCAATTTTGCAGCACCAAATTTCCCCTATAAGCTTCCCCAAGTGGTCCAAAAGTTGCCCACCCCTTGGCCTACGAATTTTAGACATTGCCTCTTCAATTTTATTCAATTCTCCTCCACTTGAGTTCAATTGAATCAACTTGATGGCTAAAAATGCGACAAAAAACGGCCTTCTAATTTTTCCGATCCAAAATAACCTTTGAATTTTCGTCGAAAATCCCGGGTTGCAAAAAAATTTTCGAAGGATGACTCAACGTTTCTAAAAATTTTCACGGTTAATTTCAACCTGGCACGATTTTAGCGTGACCTAACCTATTGGCTAGCTTTTGGGAACTTTTAGTGCAATTAAGCAGTGGTCAATTATTTTCAAACCATATTGTACATCTTCAACACATTTGGGACTCTCGATTGCCATGAAAATCTTGAAGTTTCAAATACAGGTACAAGGTACCAAAATAACAAAAAATTGATCTAATGCCGATTGATGAGAATTTTATAATTAGGTGGAATCACCCATACTTAATCATATGGCTTTGTTGAATCGACCTATTTCCAGTCTCTAATGAATTTTTAACTATGCTGTAATGACCCTTGCAGATTAGCATGGTCGAGTAGTCGATTCCTAGTCGAATTCTCAAGTCTATTGCGTAAAAATCTTTTAACGGCTTCACTATATAGACTAGTTATCTCATGAGTGATTAGCTTAGAGAATAGAACTATAGGCGTGTCAACAAAAAGCCTGAGTTATTCAATTGAAAATAGAACCTGAAAATCAGAATGTCACACTTGGAATATAGTAAAAATGTTGATTCTTTGTTCTTGAAAATCATTCAAAAATCAACCTTTTCTCATTTCTTTTTTTCCTCTTTTCTTTTCTTCTTTTCCTTTTCTTCTTTCTTTAGCCACTTGAGCCTCATGGTGGTTGGGTGAGCTCATTGGCCCTCATTTGGCAGGTTGCCAACCATGGCTGAGGTCGGGGATTGGTTAGAGGAAGAAGAGAAGAAAAGGAAAAAAAGGAAAGAGAAAAAAAAGATAAAACCATACAATTATTAAAAAATTAAAGAAATTATAAGTCACAAAAACATTTTAGGGTCATACCAAATGCATTTCTATTCCGAGAATAAAAATTTTGCATAGTTATCAAACATTTTGACTTCTGAGAAAGTCGTCCAGGGAATGGAATCATATAAAATCGATTCTGAGCATAAATTGTTCCCAGAAATAGAATGGTTACCAAATGCACTCTTAGTATAATGTTTGAGGTCGCAAGCAAGTATGTACCAAATGCATTGTTTAACTTATATTGCATTAATTATCAAATATACCAATGTCCTTGTTGTAATTTATTGATATGGAAGCTGACCAGATCCTAACAATTGAATTTAAAAGCAAGAGAAATCGCTAGAAAAATAAAATGAGAAACAACAAAAGGCATCAAAGACTTGTGTGGTTCGTTCCAAGCGTAGATATTTATCTCCATGCGGAAAGCCAATTGCAAATAACCCAATAATCAATCAAAGAATTACACAACTACAATCGTTCATACACTAGAATATTTCCCTTATTATAAATAACCCAAAAATGGAAAGTAAATCTCCAAATTGGTACACTCGTCAACTGTCATGTGTCATCCAACTCAGCAATTTGACAACAAAATTTAACTAAAACTAATGAAGGGTAAATTTGCCACAAGTGTATTGAGTTGGGTTTAGTATAGGGTAAATTTATCATAAGTGTACTAATTTGGGATTTTTCATGGTATTAACTCTATAATTAATGTTGGAGGAAAAACAATCTCTAAACCTCACAAAAGTCCAACTTAGACTTTATCTATTCGTATGCTTTGGACCATCATTATGCAACGAATTCAAACTCAAGACATGATTTAACAATGCTGTAACTTTATTCAACATTTGTACTCAAGTTGTTGTCAAGTTATAGTGTTCGTTATCCATGCCAGCTCTCCTAACACCCTAATAGGCATTCACTCAATAGAAATGCCAATTAAACTCCAGCAAAATTTGAGCTTCTCCAAAGGAATGGGCTTTCTCGTCATGTTTCTTTAGTTCTTCGTTGTCACAATTTTCTTCACAACAACATTGCCCTTTACTATGCCATCTTAGACAAAATGGTATACAATATTGATATGTTTTGTTCGCTCATAATAAATCTTATTATAAGTTAGATATATCACACTTTAATTGCCATAATGTACAGTGATGCTTTTCTACTCAAATCCAAGGTCCACGAGCAAATTCTATATCCATATTGCCTTTTTTTGCTACAAAGGTCAATCCCATATACTTAAACCCAATTGAAGACAAGGCAACGCCGTTTTGTAAGGATGCTTTCGAAAAATCATTGCACCACCTGCCATCTTAAATGCATAACCTGCTAAAAATTTATTGCTAATATTTGTTAAAATGAATGATTTTGAAAACATCCTAAAAAATGATTGCTTGCATTGCAGATTTATGTAAAATTAATTTTTAATTTCAAATTCAAAATAAATGGAAAAGAAAAAAATTTACACTATGGTCACCCCAGAACATGGGAATGTGTTTGATAATACATGCTTAACATCCACAATACTTAAAAGCTAAAATAGGGGAATTTCTTAAAATCTGTATACGACGATGGAGGTATTATAAGGTGTTTCTCTAATAAAATTTACCTCATTTATTATTTTTTTTAATAATCAAAGCTGTTATGAAAAGATGTGCCAAATACTTCTCTTTTATGTGGTATCTAGAGTATATTTTTTTTCCCGTATAAGTAAGTTACATGCTTCATCCCAATTCTTCAATAGAAACGTGGAGATTGATCTCATCACATGCCCATATTCACAACAATTCAACTAAACCAATCTCAACTTAGGAAAAGCAAGAGTGACAATGGCCAAAGGACTGGATTGCAAAGCAAATAATAGGCTAGCCTTCAACAAGGAAATGCCCTTATTTCAATCCACATTCCACATGATGTGCCAATTAGCCTATGACATCCTAAAATTTCAATTATGCTTTCAATTAGATAAAATGGGTTTTTCATCGACACACCTATAGTGCTATTCTCTGAGTTGATCACTCGTAAGATAACTAGATTATCGGGGGAAGCCATTAAGGGATTTTAACGCAATAGACTTGAGAATTCGACCAGAAATCGACTACTCGACCATGCTCATTTGCAGATATCTTTATGGCACAATAAAGATCGATTAGAGATCAGAGATAGGTTGGTTCGATTGAAATGTGTGGCTAAACATGGGTGATTCCATCAAATTGCAAAATTCTCGTCGATCGGCACTAGACTGATTTTTCTATCGTTTTGGTACCCCGTGTCCGTATTTGAAATCTCGAGATTTTCATGACCACCAAAAGTTGCTAATGTGTCGAAGAGAATCATTGTGGCTTGAAGAAAATCGACCACGGGTCATTTGCATTAAAAATTTCTAAAAGTTACCCGGTAGGCTAGGTCACGCAAAAATCGCGCCAGATTGAAATTAATCGTGAATTTGAATTCGATTTCAAAAATTGAAAGTTCTATCATGTCACGAGTCAATTTAGGAATATCGACTCATCCTTCAAAGATTTTTCTGCAAACCGAGATTTTCAGCTAAAAGTCAAGATATGGCTATTTTCAACAGGAAAATTTAGGGGACCGTTTTTTTTTTATCGTATTTTTGGGATGCAAGTTGGTTCTATTGGCAAGGAAAATGTCAATTTGGTCGAGGACTCAATGGTGGAATTTTTGTGGGCCAAATTGAATTAATTTAAGAGAGATTTGGAGAGGAATTGAAGGAAATGTCTTCAAATTCGTAGCCCTCCATGCCCCACACTTTTGGACCACTTCCAAGGCTTCTAGAGGAAGCTTTGAGGCTAGAAAATGGCTGAGGAAACTAGCTGGCCATGGTGGGCCTTATTCAAGGGGACAAGAGGATAGATAAGAGACCAAGGTGGCCCCCTCAAGCCTTGTTCTTCCCTCCTCCTTCCCCTTGCCATTGACCCCCCCTTCGAGACCTAAGAACTCCAAAAATTCCAGAGAAACTAAGGTCAACCCCTCCCCTCACCATGGACCAGTTGTGCCCACCCATTGAAGCCAAAGTGCACTGCCTCGCCATTCATCGGTTGAACGTCTGCCCGCACATGACAAGCACCCATCTGCCTATGTGTTAGCTCGTCCAGTCGTGTCTTGAGCCGCTCGAGCCGTGTCGAAACTCCTTGGATGCCGTTCAGCCACCACCTACCGCCGTGAAGCCCTACCTAGACCCGCATCAGCTCTTATGCCCATCCCTGGCCATTTCCAGCTCAACCGACCTTCAAAGAAGCTCCTTGGCCCACTGACCAAAATCGAGACCCAACTAGGGTCTTGAAGCTTTGAGGCCCTTTTCCGAGCCTTTCCTGACCTCGAAAGGTGTCCCCGCTTTGGAGTTTGTCGGTCATCTCCGCCTTGCCGTCCTAGTGAACTCACCGGTTCACAAATCCAATGACTTTACTCACTAATCTCCACTTAGGGAGTTAATTATTCTTAGAGGTTGATTAGTTTAGGTTAAGCTTGGATTATGTGGTTAGTTAGAACGGATTAGTGATTTAATTGTTCAATAGTACATATTAGGTGGTTAGAGTAGTGTGATTAGCAAATAGATAAGTCATAGTATTTATTTTAGTAGATTCGGAATTTTTCCGAGCCCGTTTCAGTATTTAATTCGGCTTTTTGGGCCTAAGTGTGCTTTTTTGCTAATTATTGGTATTTATTATTTAATTTTTGTAATTATTTAATTAATTATTATTTTCCATAAATTAGACCACGATAAACAAAGACCAGAATTTCTGCGATTACGGTGGTATGATTGGTTTATTTATGTGGATGCTAATTTGTGCAATTTGAGTGTGAATTGTGATTTTGGGGTATTTATCTCAAAATTTAATATTTTTTTGTATTTAATTAGAAAATTACCAGACATCAGTTTATAGTGCCAAAAATGTTTTTATCGACTATATAATTAGTGAAATTTTACGAGTTAAAGATATTATACTTTTGGCTGAGGTCTACGTGTACTCATACACGATTATTTTCATCAAGTATATTTTAATATGATGAAATTGGGCCAATTTCATCATTTAATTGAGGGATTGGTGTGCTAGGCACAAAGTTCTTGGCCTGGATGGGTTTATCATAGTTCAGCTTGTGTGAGCATTGGATTTTCAGCTTGCGAGAGCAGTATGCTATATGAACCTATAAGTGCTTGATATGTCAACTTGTGATAGCATCATATTATATCAGCTTGTGTGAGCAATAATCATTTATCAGCTTGTGAGAGCAACGATCCACATATCAAGTTGCGGGAGCTACTATCTATCTATATCAACTTGTGCGAGCTACTATCTATCATTTTCAACTTGTGTGAGCATAGTCGGTGTTGACAGTACAAGGTCGATAGTATTGAATTGATAGATAGTATTGATTGGATGGATTGATAGATAACATTGTGGGAGTTGAATTGATTGGTTGAGGGTGTGAACTATACTAACGTGCACAAAGGAACAGAAGTCAAGGTAAGTTATCTGACTTGTGCTTGTGCTTAAGCAGCCCTTGGGGCGCATTTTCTTCCTAGTTGGGACTTAAGGGGTGAACTCGCCGAGACGTCGTCTCACCTCGTTGTGAGATAACTTTTTCATGTCTTTAGATGGCAGCTTCTCCCAAGCATTTTAGCCAATCGAAGAAGGTAACCGAGCAGACGTTTTATATTCCGCTTCATGGGAGCTTGAGACGATGGGAATATGAACTCGTGAGGTCCGTGGTCTAAATTGATGCGGGTCTACCCCATAAGGTACCCCATCAATACAGATCATGGTATCGTCGTGAGTGGAATGGGTAGAGAGAGGGTCCCATACCAAAGTCTAAGGTCCTTATGTCGGTGCTGGAGGTTGCTTTTGGAAAAGGTACGGCAGATCCTCCTGGTGGATCAATGGTAGACCCGGATCTTTCGGATCCAGGAACCCCGAAGTATTCAGTTGAAGACTTGACTGATTAGAGGATCTATAGCACCCCCCCTTTTTACAGACCTTGTATATAGTCGGCTAATATTGTATATGACATGGTTTGATATGTATATATAAGTGTGTTGTCATTTGAAAAATTTGTGTCTCTATTTTTCTATCCCATCTCATTGTTGTCTTGGGATTATTATTCACTTCCGCATGCACATTAAAATGAATGGTCAATGACGTGTCTTGGGACGTCGCTATTTAATCGACCACTGAGGGATGGGCATGCACTTGGAGGATTAAGGCGTGACATAGCCCATAAGTGCTTATACCTTGTAGTAGTATTCTCATAACTAAGGACCTACAACTCTCCAAATCGACGTTTAATAGCAAAGTCACGACAAAACGGAAATCCTCACCTATAGTGGACCAAGTAGATGTAAAGAAATGAACAGTAGAACCATCTGGACCAGGGGTCTAATCTCCATTCATAGACATTAAAGCTTCTTTACTTTCTTCCTGAGTTATGGGCACCGTCAAACTTTGCTGCAAATCATCTACTAGCTTACAATTCATTATAGCATTTAGACAAGATAAAAAGATAAGTGTACACTGCTCATCTGAAGTACCCAAGAGACATTTTGAGAAGTCATTAGTAGTAGAACTAACATATATTTGCTCTTCTATTTCCCCTCCCCTTCATCCATGGTGAGAAACTTGAGGGTCCTCATGGATTTTTTAATTGCTTTATGAAGATAAGTAGTGTCTTAATCCCTCAATTTAGCCCGTTGCACTCTCGATTTCAACCTGTAGAAAGATTCTTCATAGGATTAAAGCTTCCAAAGTTTAGATCTCAAAAGAAATTCCTCTTGCAGTATGGAAGGACATGGATTGTGCGAGTGTATTGTCTAGTGTAGATGCAAGAAATCCACTTTAAGATGATTCATATTTTGAGGAAGCTAATGGGAATGTAATGTATTTAAAAGCTTCAAGGCATCTTTAAACATTGGAAAGTATTTGACAAGAAAAAAAAAATTAACACCCCTTATTCTTGATAGAGCAAAGCTCTATTTGCAACTTCTAGAAAGAGAGGATCCTACTTCAATAATTAAAGAACTTACATGGATGTCCAAATCAAGTTTTTTTTTTTGGGCGATCGAGGAACCGCCGGAGACCTCTTCGAGGTCACATTGCTCTCCGATGCCCAGCAGCACCCTTGCAACGTCGTCGCAAGCCACTATTTAGATGTAAGCCTCGAGGGAGACTAGCCCAGCAACCCACCGCCAAGCCCCCCACTTAAATCATGGAACTGCTATGAGAGTTGTGGCCGATGTGAGTCAAACCCTTGACCTACGGGATCAATAGGCCAGTCCTCAACCAGTGCAACCACTTGTGGGTGGGTTCCAAATCAAGTTCTTGAAGCTTGATTAAATCAATAATCTGTTGTTGCTAGTGAAACTAAATTAGCATATGAATTTACAAATTAGCTCATCCATGCATCATTAACAAGAACCATGTCCAACTTCCTTTCTACAAATTCAATAGGTAACATGCTCGATTCTAACCCTGTAAGGATTGACAGGGTCCTAAAGGGATTGATCATGGGCCATTGGCCATGGATTAATCGGTTTGATCAGCAAGGAATTGCGGATTGATCATGGGCCATTGGCCATGGATCGATCAGTTTGATTGGTAAGGAATCGCGAATCGATCATGGATCGATCGACTGGTCACGAATCGATCGAAGTGTTGGCCTTGAATTTTCTACTAACAATACCGACGAGATAGCATAACTAACTCATAGGATAACTTTTTTATCACGAGAATTGGTCATGGGATGATTTTGGATCGGCGGATGGTCACGGGTTGATCCGATTGGTCGTAGTTTCTAGTCATGGGTAATTGTCACGCCCCGATCCTCGAGCACGCACAGATCCTTCACTCTTGGTCGATTTTATAATGCGATATCCCAGGACTATGTATCGCTGACCCTTTCATTTATTAAGCACATGCGGAAGCAGTTAAAATCCCCAGACAATAAAACGATGGGATAGAAAAGCAAGACCATATTTTTCATATTGAAACTTATAACCAAACTTTTATACATAATACAAATCAAAGCACTTCACAACTTTATACTCTATCCCTATTCACATCAAAATAGAGATCTCAAAAGAAGATAGAATCTCAACCCATCCGGGCCGTACTCAAAGCCCTTATAGGGATTATCTTCTTCTTCCAAAAATCCTTCTCCTTAGATTTCACCTCCGAGTCTCCTTCTCAAACTTCTCCTCATCAGCTCCTCATCGGGGTCCTGAAATGTTTTCCCCAAACCGGGATGAGACTACGTCTCAGCGAGTTCTACCCCATTAAGCCCGATTAGTAAACCATTATACTAAAGGCTGCCTAAACACGCATAGGTCGAAGGCGTACCTTAGCATCAGATCCCACCCGCAAGTCGGTACAATTCACAATAGGCGCTCAAGTAATCATATCACTGATCGAAGCATCGATCAAATCGACCTAGTTGATTAATTGCCAATAAGACTACTCACGGTCATTTCCATTTAGTCAATCAATTCACAACATCAAATCAAGACAATGATCAATCACATTGAATCACATTCAGATCGAATCATCGATCAATTGACCTAGTCGATTACATGTCATTAGAACCACCTCTCGGTCACCTCAACACCATACTTTATAATCTCCATTCGGGTACTCAGTCACAGAGCCAGATGAATGCTCTCGGGCGTCTTTTTCGCCAAGGTGACGTAAGTAATAGACGGTCTACGTGCGTTCTTTAAGGCGCCTTTTTCGCACAGTGATATTCCTCATCACCGAACCACGCCCGTCATAGGTCACAAATCACTGACAGTCTACGTGCGTTCTTTAAGGCGTCGTTTTCGCACAGTGATGTCCTTCATCACCGAACCATGCCTGTCACGATTCATAGGTAGTCTACGTGCGTTCTTTAAGGCGCCGTTTTCGCACAGTGATGTCCTTCATCACCGAACCACGCCTATCATAAGTCATAGACAGTCTACGTACGTTCTTTAAGGCGCCGTTTTCGCACGGATGTACTTTATAACCGAACCACGCTGTCTATACTTAGTACTTGATCGGTCTCAGCCAATAGAATTCTCAGTTAGCTTTCATGGCTCTCTCCACTTACAGCTCAACAAGACATTACAATTGCTAACTAGCCACACTCGGCCATCTACCAATCAATAATTCAATTTCACTCAATTTCAATCAATTTAGGGTAAATCCCTAAAATATCACAATTTATATAATTTCATACAATGTAGAGCTCAAATAAATAAACGGACCATGCCACGACGATCAGCACGAGATTTCGGTCCTCGGCCATCAAAATCTTAATTTCCGAAAAATAAATAAATAAATAATTAATTTCGAAAATTAATTAATAAATATTAAAAATTCAATTTGGCACAAAATAAAGTCCGATTACATAAACGGACTTCACCACGGTCATCGGCATAAAATTCCGGTTCCAGACCATCTCAGTTGAATTTTCGGGAAATAAATAATTAATTAATTTAATTCCGAAAATTAATATTTAAATACCAAAAATTCCACTTAGGCCCAAAAAGCCTAATTGAAGCCCACTAAGGGTCGGGAAAAATCCTGAGGCACTTCCAATAATTAGTAGACCACGTCTACTTGCTAATTGCGCAATCAATTTACCTAAATCGCATCACAATTGACTAATAATTGCTAAATTATTCTAATCTAACAACCTAAACATAATTAATTAAATCTAAACCAACCTTAAGCATAATTAGCCAACTAATCCAGGATTAGTGAGATTACTCACCAAATCGCGCGCAAATCGGATCAATCCGACGGCGGCGACGCGAGGAACGATTCTTCCCAAAGCGACTCACGGATCCGGGGCCCGGAAACGGCCTAAAACGGCCTTGAACAGTGCTGAAAACCCATTTTTTCAGCCACTGTTCTTGGCTAGACGAAGCTAGTCCGGCGGCTAGGGCGGCAAGGGGAAGCCGGCGGAGGGCGAAGGGGACACGGGGAGGTCCGGCGGAGCTGGGCGGTGGCCGGAGGTGGCCGGACGGGGCTGGTCGGTGTGGAACAGGGGGCGAAACAGGGGGATTCGCGCGGAGGGAGGAACGGTAGCGAGCGACGGACGGCGGGACGGCGGCGGCGCACGAGCGCGGCATGGGTGAGGGAAGTGGTGCGGCGGCCGGACGAGCAGCGAGCGGGCGGCTGCTGTCTTCGTGCGCTCGTGGCTTCCGCTCAAGCTTTTTGCTTTCTGGTTTTTGCTTGCTCGAGCATGCGGAAGAAGGAAGAAGAAAGAGAGAGAGAGAGAGAGAGAGAGAGAGAGAGAGAGGGATGAGGATTGACCGGTCAAAATGAGGAGAGAGAGAGAAGTCGGTGGGGGGAGGGGAAAGCTGTCCGCACGAATGGGGGGTAAGGGAAAAGGGGAGAGGAGAGAGAGAGAGAGAAAAGAAAGAAAAAGCAAGAAAAGAAAAGAGAGGGAGAGAGAGGAAAAAGAAAATACATATTTGCTTATTTCAATTTTCCTTTTCTCTTTTCCTTTTCCTTTCTATTTTCTTTTGGTCTTCAATTTTTCTTCCGATAATTTCTTTATTAAAATTTCGGACTCGTCAATAAATTGACGAGCGATGAGACAGGATCCTAAAAAATAAGAATTATGACGCGCTTAAAATTCGATTCCCGAAATCGAGTTCAATTTCGTGGTTAAAAATCGATCAGACGTGATTTTAGTCCAATCCAACCAATTAGGTAGCTTTTAGGGATTTTACAGTGATACATCCCCTAACGGCTTCACCCGAGGTTAGTTAACTCGTGAGTGATCAGCTCAGAGAAAAAGGACCCTAAGCACGTCGACGAAATGCCCATTTCACTTTATCGAAACGGGGTCGAATTTCAGGATGTCACAACTCTTCCCCTCTTATAAAAATTTCGTCCTCGAAATTTAAACCATTACGCTTTGTTAAAAAAGGCGGGGGTACAACTGTCTCATCGATTTTTCAGTCTCCCAAGTCGCTTCTTCAGTACCATGGTGTTGCCAGACCACTTTGACCAACGGGATGGTCTTTGTACGCAGAACTTGCTCTTTACGATCGACAATCTGAATCGAGCTTTGAACGTATGACATACGGTCATCCACGTCCAATTCCTCGAAATTGAGCACGTGGGTCGGGTCAGGCTCGTACTTCCTTGACATCGACACGTGAAAGACGTCATGCACTTGCGCCAATCTTGGCGGCAACGCAAGACGATACGCTAGGTTTCCGATTCTTTCAAGAATCTCAAAAGGACCTACGTACCTCGGACTCAGTTTGCTTTTCTTACCAAAGCACGAAGTTCCCCTCATTGGTGACACTTTTAGAAAAACGTGATCACCAACTTGGAATTCCAAAGACCTTTGACGCTTATCTGCATAACTTTTCTGCCTGCTCTACGCTATCTTTAATCTATCTCTGATTACTGCCACGGCACCTACTGATTGCTGAACCAACTCTGAGCCTATTATCTTCCTTTCTCCAACTTCATCCCAACACATTGGAATTCTGCATGCTCTACCATACAACGCTTCAAATGGAACCATTTTGATGCTCTGCTGATAACTGTTGTTGTAGGCGAATTCCACTAGATGAAGCTGATCTTCCCAACTTCCTTTAAAGTCTAATACACACGCTCTCAGCATGTCTTCAAGAGTCTGAATTGTCCTTTCTGACTGGCCATCCGTCTGAGGATGATATGCTATACTGTACTGAAGCTTTGTACCTAAAGCACTCTGCAAGCTCTTCCAAAAAGCAGCAGTAAATCTCGGGTCTCTATCGGATGTTATCGTAACTGGCACTCCATGCATATGAACCACCTGACGCACATACAGGTCTGCATGTCTATCCAGACTAAGGTCTTTTCAAACTGCAATGAAGTGAGCCGACTTTGTCAGCCTGTCGACTACTACCCAAATCGAATCATTCCCCCTCTGACTCCTTGGTAGTCCAGTCACAAAGTCCATCGTGATATGCTCCCATTTCCATTCTGGGATCGCGAGAGGTTGTAGAAATCCTCCCGGCTTGCAATGATGGGCTTTTACTTGTTGACAAGTCAAACACTTGGCGACATGTTTAGCAATGTCTGCCTTCATACCTGACCACCAGTAGTGTTGACACAGGTTCTGATACATCTTAGTGCTTCCAGGATGAATAATATATCTGCTACGATGTGCTTCTGATAAAATTTCTTCTCTAAGCTCGACATCGTCAGGTACAACCAAACGTCCTTGAAACCTTAGAGTTCCGTCATCAGCAATCTGAAAATCAGCCTTCCTTTTATCTGCGTCTTCCTGAAGAATTCTCTGTACATCTGAATCTGTCGGTTGGAGTTGCTTGATTCTGACTTGAACATCTGGCTCAATTCTGAGGGTGGCCATAAGACTTGAGAGGTGGCCTACCTCAAATTTGAATTCCGAATCCCGAGCTCTCTCGATTAAGTTCCACTCCTTAACCAAGATTTGTGCTATCGAGGACTTCCGACTTAATGCATCAGCGACCTTGTTCACCTTTCCTGGGTGATAGAGAATATCACAGTCGTAGTCTTTCAGTAATTCCATCTATCGGCGTTGTCTCATGTTCAACTCCACCTGAGAGAACAAATACTTGAGACTCTGATGGTCTGTGAAGATCTGAAACTTTTCTCCGCACAAGTAGTGCCTCCAAATCTTCAACGCAAATATGATGGCTGCGAGTTCCAAGTCATGCGTCGGGTAATTCAATTCATGAGGTCTCAACTGTCGAGAAGCGTATGCAACAACTTTGCCATGTTGCATCAGCACGCAACCCAATCCCTTGAATGACGCATCACTATAGATCTCGAATCTTCCAGGACCAGATGGAATCGTCAGCACAGGTGCGGTAGTTAGCTTTTCCTTCAGCTCTTGAAAACTACGCTCGCACTTGTCTGTCCATATGAATTTCTCATTTTTCTTCGTGAGTACTGTCAAAGGCGACGCTATCGATGAAAACCCTTCCACAAACCTTCTATAATACCCTGCTAAACCCAGAAAACTCCTGATCTTTGATACTACTATCGGTCTTGGTTCACTGATAACTGATTTGGTTTTGACCGGGTTCATGGAAATTCATTCACCATTCTTAGACATCTCTTGTGCTCTTTAGCATTCCTCAAATACACCGGAATATCATTACACGACACGATCACAACTGACCTAGATATTCTTTGAACATTTTAATTGTCAAATCCATCACAACAACTAGAGTGTTCACCAGGCCAAATGATCTTACAATACTCTCGTAAAAACCATATCAAGTACGAACAGCTGTCTATCGTACAACCTCCATCCTGGTTTGTAACTGACAACTTCATAATCTCAAGTCGACCTTTAAAACATCGATACTCTTTATAACTAGTCACACCATTCATTGATCTTTGGCAAAGAGCACTTGTCCTTGATCTTCACCTATTTGAGTTGACGATGGTCGATGCACACTCGCAACAAACCATCTTTCTTTTTCTCACAAACAAAATTAATGTTTCCCCAAAGTGATGCACTGATCTGCATGAATTCCTCATTCACTAATCTTCACATCTGCATATTCAGTTCTATCAATTCAAACAACGACAGCTGGTAAGAAGCCTTCAAGAGTGGCTCTATCCTGGTGCTAGCTCAATCGCACTTTCTATCTCTTTTTCTAGCGACGATCTGGCAGTTCTTGTGACCACACATCTAGAAATTCTTAGACCACTGAGATGTCCTCCATCTCTAGTTCTCCAATCTGTCCTACCCAAGACAATTGCCAAGCAACCTTGGCAACCTCGGCAACCTCCATCTAATAAACATATTGCCTTCAACCAACGAGATTAATGAAATCGAAGATTCTTTTCAACTCCCAATAACCTCGACACTTTCACATGTTAATAGACTAAACTAGGTTACTCCATGACCATGATTCATTATCACAAGATGCTCCATAAGCCCGCATTGTTCATGTGGCATCAAATTCACACTTCAGCAACTAATCAAGCACAACTATTGCTAGTGATTCCCCTCTCTTATTTTTACTTCAACAATTTAAGTTCTACCAACTCAGCACAAAGCTCTGCTACACTGCTCTGATAAAAAATCACTTCCAACACATTCTTTCTCTGATAGGTGCAAGGTCAATTCTACTCCTATTCCTTTCCCCATCCTAGTGGCGTTTTGGCCGCAGTAGCGATGTCTATGCTACCTTAGACTTCCACTGATAATCCTTCACCTGATGGCCATGCTGGTCATCATCCCAACATGTTCTAGTCATACTCAGACACTGAATTTATGCATACTTCCTTCCACAATTTCGACACTTAACTGGTGAGTCTTCTATCTCCTGCCAAATGTCAGCACACACTCTTTCCGGTTGCTCCATCAGTCTGCTAGGACCACTCTCGATCTCGATCTTTTCCTTGACTAATTTCCATTTCTGCCTGAATTAGATCTATACCTCAGCTTGAATGCAATGAATCACATCTCCACTTTAGATCTCAACAGGTGAGGCGACAACGGCAGCAATAATAGCGACAACAACAGCGGCTTGATCTTGAGCTTGCTGGCTCATCTAGTTCCCAAGGAACACTAGCATCAGAACGATCCTATTGAACTTAGGATCATTCGACGCTAATACACTAGTACCAACCTACGATGGTACTCTTACATTCGAACCGCGCAGCCAATGCTCGCCACAACCACCTCGGGTACCGACATTTGTCAATGCTTTATCCCAAGTCACGAGAGGACATTGTCCTCTTACTAGGAGTTCTCGCTCTCCCCGCTCGCTCATGGTTCAGGTCTTTACACCGAAACCAGTCTTCCACATCCACACTTTGGATTAGAAGATGAGCGATCCTCACACAACAAACAATTCTAGCACTCAGCTAACACAGACATGCACCAGCATGAATTTAGAGGCCTTTCCTACTAACTATCCCATGGTCAACGCTCCTTATCACTCCAATCTTCAACCTCACTCTGATACCACTTAAACTGGGTGTCACGCCCCGATCCTCGAGCACGCACACATCCTTCACTCTTGGTCGATTTTATAATGCGATATCCTAGGACTATGTATCGCCGACCCTTTCATTTATTAAGCACATGCGGAAGCAGTTAAAATCCCCAGACAATAAAATGATGGGATAGAAAAGCAAGACCATATTTTTTATATTGAAACTTATAACCAAACTTTTATACATAATACAAACCAAAGCACTTCACAACTTTATACTCTATCTCTATTCACATCAAAATAGAGATCTCAAAAGAAGATAGAATCTCAACCCATCCGGGCCGTACTCAAGGCCCCTATAGGGATTATCTTCTTCTTCCAAAAATCCTTCTCCTTAGATTTCACCTCCGAGTCTCCTTCTCAAACTTCTCCTCATCAGCTCCTCAACGGGGTCTTGAAATGTTTTCCCCAAACCGGGATGAGACTACGTCTCAGCGAGTTCTACCCCACTAAGCTCGAGTAGTAAACCATTATACTAAAGGCTGCCTAAACACGCATAGGTCAGAAGGCGTACCTTAGCATCAGATCCCACCTGCAAGTCAGTACAATTCACAATAGGCGCTCAAGTAATCATATCACTGATCGAAGCATCGATCAAATCGACCTAGTTGATTAATTGCCAATAAGACTACTCATGGTCATTTCCATTTAGTCAATCAATTCACAACATCAAATCAAGACAATGATCAATCACATTGAATCACACTCAGATCGAATCATCGATCAATCGACCTAATCGATTACATGTCATTAGAACCACCTGTCGATCACGTCAACACCATACTTTATAATCTCCATTCGGGTACTCAGTCACAGAGCCAGATGAATGCTCTCGGGCGTCTTTTTCGCCAAGGTGACGTAAGTAACAGACGGTCTACGTGCGTTCTTTAAGGCGCCGTTTTCGCACAGTGATATTCCTCATCATCGAACCACGCCCGTCATAGGTCACAAATCACTGACAGTCTACGTGCGTTCTTTAAGGCGCCGTTTTCGCACAGTGATGTCCTTCATCACCGAACCACGCCTGTCACGATTCATAGGTAGTCTACGTGCGTTCTTTAAGGCGCCGTTTTCGCACAGTGATGTCCTTCATCATCGAACCACGCCTACCATAAGTCATAGACAGTCTACGTGCGTTCTTTAAGACCCCGTTTTCGCACAGTGATGTACTTTATCACCGAACCACGCCTGTCTATACTTCGTACTTGATCGGTCTTAGCCAATAGAATTCTCAGTTAGCTTTCATGGCTCTCTCCACTTACAGCTCAACAAGACATTACAATTGCTAACTAGCCATACTCGGCCATCTACCAATCAATAATTCAATTTCACTCAATTTCAATCAATTTAGGGTAAATCCCTAAAATATCACAATTTATTTAATTTCATACAACATAGAGCTCAAATAAATAAACGGACCATGCCACGATGATCAGCACAAGATTTCGGTCCTCGGCCATCAAAATCTTAATTTCCGAAAAATAAATAAATAATTAATTAATCTCGAAAATTAATTAATAAATATTAAAAATTCAATTTAGCACAAAATAAAGCCCGATTACATAAACAGACTTCACCACGGTCATCGGCATAAAATTCCGATTCCAGACCATCTCAGTTGAATTTTCGGGAAATAAATAATTAATTAATTTAATTCCGAAAATTAATATTTAAATACCAAAAATTCCACCTAGGCCCAAAAAGCCTAATTGAAGCCCACTAAGGGTCGGGAAAAATCCCGAGGCACTTCCGATAATTAGTAGACCACGTCTACTTGCTAATTGCGCAATCAATTTACCTAAATCGCATCACAATTGACTAATAATTGCTAAATTATTCTAATCTAACAACCTAAACATAATTAATTAAATCTAAACCAACCTTAAGCATAATTAGCCAACTAATCCAGGATTAGTGAGATTACTCACCAAATCGCGCGCAAATTGGATCAATCCGACGGCGTCGACGCGAGGAACGATTCTTCCCAAAGCGACTCACGGATCTGGGGCCCGGAAACGGCCTAAAACGGCCTTGAACAGTGCTGAAAACCCATTTTTCCAGCCACTGTTCTTGGCTAGACGAAGCTCGTCCGGCGGCTAGGGCGGCAAGGGGAAGCCGACGGAGGGCGAAGGGGACGCGGGGGAGGTCCGGCGGAGCTGGGCGGTGGCCGGAGGTGGCCGGACGGGGCTGGTCGGTGCGGAATAGGGGCGAAACAGGGGGCTGATTCGCGCGGAGGGAGGAACAAGAGTGAGCGACGGACGGTGGGACGGCGGCGGGCGCACGGGCGCGGCGCGGGTGCGGGAAGCGGTGCGGCGGTGGGACTAGCGGTGAGCGGGCGGCTCTACCTCTCGTGCGCTCGCGGCTTCCGCTCGAGCTTTTTGCTTTCTGGTTTTTGCTTGCTCGGCGTGCGGAAGAAGGAAGAAGAAAGAGAGAGAGAGAGAGAGAGAGAGAGAGAGAGAGAGAGAGAGATGAGGATTGACCGGTCAAAACGAGGAGAGAGAGAGAAGTCGGTGGGGGAGGGGAAAGGCATGTCTGCACGAATGGGGGGAGGGAAAAGGGAGAGGGAGAGAGAGAAAAAGAAAGAAAAAGAAAGAAAAGAAAAGAGAGGGAGAGAGAGGAAAAAGAAAATACATATTTACTTATTTCAATTTTCCTTTTCTCTTTTCATTTTCCTTTCTATTTTCTTTTGGTCTTCAATTTTTCTTCCAATAATTTCTTTATTGAAATTTCGGACTCGTCAATAAATTGACGAGCGATGAGACAGAATCCTAAAAAATAAGAATTATGACGCGCTTAAAATTCGATTCCCGAAATCGAGTTCAATTTCGTGGTTAAAAATCGATCAGACGTGATTTTAGTCCAATCCAACCAATTAGGTAGCTTTTAGGGATTTTACAGCTGATACATCCCCTAACGGCTTCACCCAATAGGTTAGTTAACTCGTGAGTGATCAGCTCAGAGAAAAAGGATCCTAAGCACGTCGACGAAATGTCCATTTCACTTTATCGAAACGGGGTCGAATTTCAGGATGTCATAGTAATTCTACCTGGTTATGCACCGATACATGGACGATTCAAATTAATCAAATGTGACCATCTTCTAACAAAAAAAAAAAAAAAACATCATTCTCTATTTAATTCTTAGTGATCGGAACGAAATCTCAAATTGGTGATGTTCGATCATGGATCGGTAATGCACCGATAATGAACCCCACTAGTGAATCGGGTGCTGACCGGAATGAACCTAGGTATAGAACCAGCTATTCTATCATTAATTCTAAGGTCCATGAGTGCCTTGGCTTAGTGCTAAGCCATGGATAGCCTTAGGATTGGTCTCGAACAAATCAAAGGACAACCAACCCTATTGGCCGACTGTCTGTCCAAAGAAATGATTTGGGCAAATATGGGGCATGATGGTCGAACCTCAGTACGTGATTCGATTTTTCGAGGTGTACCTAATGATCCCTTCTTCAGCCCTAACACCAACTTGGGTGATGGAATTCTCTAGATCATCTTATTATTGAAGAAAAAGACAAAAGTATAGAAAATTATAGAAACCCTTCATTAAATGAAGGGGTGGGTTATTCTTTGAATAATCAAGAGTCATGATGATGGCCAAAATATCTTTGAAAATTCGAGAAAATGCAGCATACAAGTGGACCAATTAGAGAGTTGGCAACTATGGTACAATTATTGTCAAACTTCATTAAATGTCCATTAAATGTGGCATACAGGTGGACCAATGGAAGAGCGAAAAGTGGGCCATGATCGATGATGCCTAGGAGCTTAGATTGCCAAGTAAGGCCTTTAGCTATGCCAACACATTTTTTGGTGCAATCATGAGGCAAAATAGGTTTGCCAACTAAGGACTTTAGGCGGGACACATGGAAGAATTAGAGTGTACCATTTGCTTGGTAATGATGGCTTGAGATTTGCCTTAGAGAAGAAATTGATGACTTGTAAGCTTAGATGTCCTCTAGAATCTTAGGTTATGATGAGCCTAAAAGATTGCCTTGGTGAGCAAGATAAAGGCCAACTAATCAAGAGAGGACATTAGGCATCAAAAGGGCTTATGTGTCCCTCAGGACCATACGCACATAATGAACTTAAATTGAGCCTTGGAGCACAAGTCAATAAGTGGTCCAATAAGAAGATGACATGTCACGCCCCGAAGTTTTGAGTGCTCGCACATCCCTTGGTGATCAATAATTTTTGCGATGTCCCAAGACACATTGCCGACACGTTCATTTTATTGCACATGCGGAAGTGAATAAACAAAACCCCTAACAGCAAACAGAATGGGATAGGAAAGTAGGATAATCACATCAAACCAAAACACTTTATAAACGAGCTGAGTTTATATACAAAAGTCTACAAAAGATCAGCTTTCACAAATGAACTGTCCTACGACTTGCTAGCCGAACACGTTCACCGATCCTTCGGACTTCACAAGCTTTGAGGGCACCGGGTCATCCACAGTACCATCAGGAGGGGATCTCAAAGCCCTAGAGGGGACCTATTCTGTATCCATTGAATCCATGGAGGAACCACGCCTTAAATCGATGATGTACCCTCTCGGGTAGGCCCTCATTGACCTAGACGGTGGTCATGACTAACTCATAAACCCAATGACTACTAGGGATAGGGACGTATATACCCTACTCAATAATAGCCCGCAGCTGCCCAAAATGTTATGAAGGAACCGCCATCTAAGGACCTGAAAAGATTAAGCCCACGATGGGGTGAGACAATATCTTAGCAAGTTCAACCACATAGCCACACAATCACAGAGACTTACCTTGTCTCAGATTCTTCCTGTATGTCAGTCACAGAGTATTCAGACTTAGTCAATTGGAATACCATAATCCATCTCTCAAATAGCCACATGGGTCCCAATTATAAGGCCAAATCGTTATGATACGTCCCATTCCGTGCCACATAATTTTTTTTCATAATTCGACGCATCAATTTCACTCAACATGCATTCCAATTGTTAATCACAGCCATACACAGGCACGGCCTACTCAACATTCGGCGGTCTTCTAGTGTAACCAAGCATCATCTCGCCCCATCGAGCATGGCAACATCACTATGTCAACGACATTCCATAAGGGAGCATCGGTCCAGCCTCTACTGCGACCAGTATCCATTGCTAGAGCATCCCATATGGGAGCAACGTCCACCCGACTCACATTAGGGACGGGTTCTAATAACCATTCATGCACCCATCAAATTCCTAGACAAGACATCGTGCTTTTTCACTCAAATGTCCAAATTATTATAATGTACTTGGCCAATTTTCTTCTTATTAAAAACACATGGTAAAAATAATCGTATGTGGGTACACGATCGATTTGAACCAGAAAACTAATATCCTCCCTTTTTAAATTCTCACAGTTTGATATAGTCTTTAAAACCATTTTCGGTGTCAAAAACCCAACACCAGGTAATTTCTAAATAATTACCAAAATTGCCAAATTTTGAATTAAATAATCAAAATTATCATCACCACTCAATTTAACACTCAATTGCATAAACTAAGCACACCATTGTAATCAGCACGAAATTTCAGTTAGCGACCATCCCAATATAATTTCCTAAAAATAATAAATAATTACAAAAATTAAAAAAATAATTAAATAATGCATATTAAATGCAATAAATACTAACTTAGGCCGGAAACACTAATCTAACCACCTAAATAGGCCTAGAAAATTTTCGAACCTATCTAGATAAATAGCACAACATCTTTAGCTCCTAATCAATCCGTTCTAACCACCTAACATGCACAATTGAATAATTAAACCACTAATCTACACTAACTAACCACCTAATTTCTAATAAGCCTAAACTAATTATTCACTAAGCATCATTAACACCATAAGTAGAGTTTAGCAAGTAAACTCACTGATTTAGCAATCCGATGAGTTCACGGCGATGGCAACACAAATGTGGGCGATAACCAAGCCCATGACGACACCAACTAAGGTTAGGAAGAGACCTAAAACAGGCCTTGAAGACCTCAACTTTTGCTGAAGCTTCGATTCTGCTTGAGGCTGAAGGAGATGACTCCGCTTGGCTATGGCGGTAACGAATGAACCAAGAGAGCGATAGCAGCTACAGCGGATGACAGGGGAGGCGGATGGTGGCTAGGGGAGCTACGACGTTGGCTTAAGGGCATTGGAACAACTATTGGGCTCGTAGGGAATGGCGCACGAAGGCGTCGCATGAGCGGACGCTCGAGTGGCGGGTGAGACTCGCAGGCTTGTGGCTATTGCCCGGATGGGCGTGCACGGCGGTGAGGGCAATTGACGGGCAGCAAGGGGGCTCTGGCAGCTGCTGTTGGCTTTCGGCTGGCGTTCTCTAGAATTTTGAGCTCACAAACACTCAACAATGGAGAAAGATAGAGCAAGGGAGAAGAAGATGGCTGCTGCAACTTGGAGGGGTCAACCAAAATATCTAAACACTTGAGTTTGGTGCCCCACCATGCATGGCCATCCTCCTCAGCCAAATTGTAGCACCAAAGCTTCCTCAACAAGCCTCCAAGTGGTCCAAATGTTGCGCCTCCAAGGACCTACGAATTTTCCACTTCAATTCTCTTCCAGTTGAGCTCAATTTGGAGTCCAAAAATTCAGCCAAGGCACCATCGTCCATCTCACCTCATCAATTAAACCAATTTGAATCCCAAAAACAAGATAAAAAACGGCCTTCTAATTTTCTCGGTCCAAAATAGCCTTACTTTGCATTTTCGCCAAAAATCTCGATTTGCAGAAAAGTCTTCGAAGGATGAGTCGACGTTGCTAAAATGAATTGTGACATGATAGCACTCTCAATTTGTGAAATCGGGTTCAAATTCATGATTTATTTCAACTGGGCGCGATTTTAGCTTGACCTAACCTACTGGGTAGCTTTTAGGATTTTTTAGTGCAATTGACTTGTGGTCGATTATTTTTTAGCCACATTGTACATCTTTGACGCATTAGCGTCTCTCGGTTGTTGTGAAAATCTCGAGATTTCAAATACGAGCACAGAGTAAAAAAAAGACAAAAATTGGTCTAGTGTCATTCTACGATAATTTTGCAATTAGGTAAAACTACCCACATACTAATCACATACCTCTATCAAACTGACCTATCTCCGGTCTCTGATCAATTTTGACGATACCATAATGACCTTTGCAAATTAGCACAATCGAGCAGTCGATCCCTGGTCAAGTTCTTGAGTTTATTGGGTTTAGATTCCTTAACGGGTTCACATGATAGGCTAGTTATCTCGTGAGTGGCCAACTCAAAGAAAAGAACTATTAGCGCATTGATGAAAAGCCCAACTTATTCAATTGAAAACAGAACCTGAAAATCAGGATGTCACATAACAAGTATTCTCTTAGGATCCTAGGCGTGTTACCTTGCAAATTGGGCTTGCCACCTTGATGTCATAGCCATGCCACTTCAAGAAATGTGATTGAGCAGCTTGGATAAGTAATGTTGGTGCCGTGTAGTATAAATAGGAGGATCCCTCCACATTTTTCACCATGCCATTCACTTTCTCCTTTCCTCATTTGTTTCCTTTCTCTCAGCCTTGCATCCTTAATCCATCAAGCTATATAAGTTGGTCGTCGAGATTTGCCAAGGTAAGTAAGATCCCTATGTCTCATCTAGGACGGTAATCTCCATTGTCAAGTCTAGTTAGGTGCTCACCCGTCAAGCCGTGGGTAGGATGTTGGATCTTTTGTATGGTTTTTCTCATGTTTGTGCTTAAACGTGTGCTTGAATTGTTCACGTCTGGAATGGGGCCAAGGTTTGTTCAAGTTGAGTTCATCGCAAGGCAAGGTCGCATTAGGCCATAAAGCCTTGGTTTCAGCATAAATAGGATGCTGGGTCAAACTTGGATTTCCAAAGGTCTTCAACACTTATCTGCGTAATTTTCTAGTGTTTCTGAGCGGTCTTTAATCTGTCCCTAATAACTGCAACTGCATCCACTGACTGCTGGACAAACTCTGGGCCTATGATCTTTCGTTCTCTAAACTCATCCCAACAAACTGGCATTATGCATGCTCTGCCATATAACGCTTCAAAAGGTGCCACTGGTAGCTGTTTATGTAGGCGAATTGGACAAGGTGAAACTGTTCCTCCCAACTTCCTTTGAAATCTGGCACACACGCTTTCAACATGTCCACGAGAGTCTAAATCATCCTTTCAGACTAGTCATCTGTCTGCGGATGGTAAGCCATGCTGAATTGTTGCTTCATTCTAAGGCGATCTGCAAACTTTTCCAAAAGGTAGCTGTGAACCTCAGGTCTCTATCAGATGTAATTGTCACCAGCACTCCATGTAAATGAACAATCTGATGCACATATAATTCTGCATATCTGTCTAATGCAAGGTTTTTTTGTATGGCGATAAAGTAAGCCGACTTCGTTAGTCTGTCGACCACTACCCAAATAGAATCATTACCCCTCTGACTCCTTGGTAAGTCCATTAGAATATCCATTGTGATGTGTTCTCATTTCCACTCGGGAATCTCAAAAGGTTGCAGAAGTCCTCCTGGCTCACAATGCTATGTCTTCACTTGCTAACACGTCAAATACTTGGCGACATGCTTAGCAATATCTGCCTTCATACTGGTCCACGAATGGTGTTGACATAGATTCTCATACTTCTTTGTACTGCCTGGATAAATGTTGTAACTGCTATGATAAGCTTCTGATAAAATCTCCTCCTTAAGCTTTATATCGTTAAGTACACATAATCGTCCTCAGAACCTTAAAGTTTAGTCCTCAGAAACCTCAAAATCAGCCTTTCTCTTTTCAGTGTCCTCTTGCAAGTTTTTCTGAATATCTGGGTCTGTCAACTAAAGCGTCTTGATTCTGATTTGTACTTCTAGCTCAATTCTAAGGGTGGCCTACCTTAAATTTGAAAATCGAATCTCGAGCTCTCTCAAGTAAAATCCACTCCTTAACCATCATTTATGCAACTGAAGACTTCCGACTTAATGCATCTGTGATCTTGTTAGCTCCTCCAGGGTGAAACAAGATATCACAATCATGGTCATTAGAAGTTTCATCCAGTGACGTTGTCTCATATTCAACTCATTTTGAGAGAATAGATACTTGAGACTTTGATGATCTATAAAGATCTAGAACCTTTCTCCGCACAAATAATGTCTCCAAATATTCAGAGTGAAGATGATTGCTACAAATTCCAAGTCATGCGTCAAATAATTCTCATGAGGTCTCAACTAACGAGACACATATGCAACAACCCTGCCATGCTGCATCAACACGCAACCTAATCCTTTAAATGACGCATCACTATAGATCCCATACCCTCCAGGACTAGATGGTATGGTCAGCATTGTGCGGTAGTCAGCTTCTGCTTAAGCTCTTAGAAACTACACTTGCACTTATCTATCCATACAAACTTTTCTTCCTTCTTCAGTAGTCGAGTCAACGGTGAGACTAAAACTGAAAATCCTTCCACAAACCTTCAGTAATACCCTGCTAAACCCAAGAAGCTTCTAATCTCTATCACTGTCGTTAGTCTTGGCAATTGATAACTACTTCAATTTTGGTCGGATCCAAGGAGATTCCTTTGCCTGAGATCACGTGAACTAGGAAAGCAACACGAGTCAACCAAAACTCACACTTGCTGAACTTGGCATACAGTTCTGTTTCCTTGGTGTCTGAAGCACCATTCTCAAATGCCTTTTGTGCTCCTCAGGACTTCTCAAATACACTAGGATATCGTTGATGAACACGATCACAAACTGATCCAAATACTCTTTGAAAACTTGGTTCAACAGATCCATAAAAGTAGCTGCGATGTTTGTCAAACCAAACAACATTACAGTGAACTCATAATGGCCGTATTGAGTATGAAACGCTGATTTTGGTATATCCTCCTTTCTAATTCTCAGTTAATGATATCTTGTCCTCAGGTCGATCTTAGAGAAGATCGACGCTCCTTGCAGCTGGTCAAATAAGTTGTCGATCCTCAACAGTAGATACCTATTATTGATCGTCATCTATTTGAGTTGACAAAAGTCGATGCACAGATGCAACAAACCATCTTTCTTCTTCACGAACAGAATTAGTGCTCCACAAGGTGATGCACTAGGACATATAAATCCCTTATCCAACAACTTCTACATCTGCACTTCAGTTCTTTCAACTTAGACAACACCATCTGGTAAGGAGCCTTAGAGATTGGCTCTATCCTGGGGGTTAACTCAATCATGAACTTAATCTCCCTTTCTGGCAGTAGACCTAACAATTCTTTCATAAACACGTCTAGAAACTCTTAAACCACTGCGATGTCTTCGATCTTCAGTCCCTCAACTATTGTATCCACTACAGTCGCTAAGTAACCCTAACAATCCCCGTATAAAAAATGGGTTGCCTCAAGCAACAAGATTAAGGTAATTGATGATTATCTTCGACTCCCAATAAACTCAAAACTTTCATCCACTAATGAGTTAAACTGACTCGCTTCATGATAGCAGTCCATCTTAGCTCGTTGTTTGGTGAGCTAGTCCATGCCAATTATTATGTCAAAATCATACATGGCTAGGACTATCAAATCTATCCTCCCCTCTCACTCACCAATCACCAACTTGCAACCAGGACAACCCATTATAGCTAACACCTTATCCTTTAACGGTGTAGATATGCTAATCAATGACTCCAACAACTTAGGAATCAATTCTACCAGCTTAAGAAATTACTTAGTTATAAATGAATGAGTTGCACTAAGGTCAAATAAAGCATAAGCAGTGTGGTCATTCAGGGAAATAGTACTTGTAACCACATCAGGCGAGTCCTCAGCCTGTCCTTTAATGATAGGGTACATCCTTCCTTGAGCTAGAGGTCTGTTCAGTCCACCTTGTGGCGCATTCTGTGGCACGAATCCTTAATTCTGACCCATCGGTGGTGGTGGCAGTGGCGGTAATTGTTGTGGTCCTATCGATCTTCTAAGACAATTTCTAACTATGTGACCCTGCTAGCCACACTCATAACAACCACCCCGCCTAGAATGGCATAGGGCTGATCCATGTCGTCTTCTGCAGAAATGACACATGCCATTCTATCTTGCCACTAACTTTTCTATCTCACCCTTCCTGTTGGGCAGAATAGGATACCATCCTCTAGTCATAAGTTTCTTCCCAAACCTATTTCCATCCTTGCTTGACCCGAACCTTAATCTAGATGCATCGGCTTGTTCGTTCTAGTCTCTCTTTATCAACTGGGCCCATTCATACAAGTCGTTGTAGTCCTTCAAATAAAATAGCACTAGCAAACTCTTCAATTATGATATGAGCCCATCTCTGAACTGCCTAGGCCAGTCTATCGGATTCTCAACCAGTCTCAGGGCGTACTGCGATAGTTCAGCGAACTTCATTTTATACTAATCTGCTGTCATTGTACCTTAGTGAAGGCGTTGGAATTCCGCCATCTATAGTTCCCTAGCACTATCAGAAAAGTACTTGCTGTTGAACACTTCAAGGAAGGCATTCCACTTAGTAACCACACCTTCTAGGAATTCTATTTCTCTAATGGCCCTCCACCAAGTACTTACACTACCCTGCAGCTAGTATACTGCAAGGACAACTTTCTCCTCCCCTATGCACATCAGCAGTGCAAATGCCTTTTCCAAGTCTTGGATTCAGAGTGTTGTAGCTTCGGGGTCTCTTGCGGCAATGAACCTTGGCGAGTTCCACTTCAAAAACTGCTCGGCAAGCTTACTTATAAGCCTCTCTCTCTCTCTCTCTCTCAACAACCACATTCCCAGGTGGAACTTCAGCAGGTGTGGCAATAGGTGCAACAATAGCTATGATAGCAGTAGCAGCATCAGCGATGGCATTGGCAGTAGTAGTGGTGGTTGAAGCGGTGGCAGCGGCAGCTTGATTCTAGGCATGCTGCCCTATCACATTATCAAGCGTCTCTAGTGCCTATACGATCCCGTCTATCCTAAGATCGCCAGGGGCTGCTACCTCAGCAACGACTTGAGTTAGTGCTCTACCACAACCACCTCAAGTATCGACCCTAGTCGGTGTCTTACCCCGAGTCATTGGCCTAATGGTTCTCTTTCTAGGAGTCATCTGCTCCTAATCACTCATAATGCAAATTCTTTACAAAAACTTGCTTTCCAATTCCACACAGAATTAGAAGCTGAGCGATTACACCAAACAAGCTATCAAACAGCTATCACTCAAATGCATTCACATAAAATAAAGGCTGTTCCTACTAACTATCCCTTAAACTCTCGCACCAACCAGCTCTGATACCACTCTGAGTGGGGATGTCACGCCCTGGAGTTCCGAGCATGTGCACATCCCTTGGTGGTCAATAAATTTTGCAATGTCCTAGGACGAGTCGCTGACCCATTCATTTTATTGCACATATGGAAGCGAATAAACGAAATCCCTGACAACAAACAACATGGGATAGGAAAACAGGATAATCACATCAAACCAAAACACTTTATCAACGAGCTGAGTTTATATATAAAGGTCTATAAAAGATCAACATTCATAAAGAAACTGTCTTACGACTTACTAGTTGGACACATTCACCAATCCTTCAGACTCCATAGGCTCCGGGGGCATCGGGTCGTCCATAGCACCATAAAGAGGGTCAGTTGTGCCCTTGCCACAAGCGGCGTCAACAACCACAGTGAGGATCTCAAAACCCTAGAGGGGACCCACTCTATATCCTTCAAGTCCATGGCAAACCACGCCTTAAATCGATGAGATACCCTCTCAGGTAGGCCCTCAGTGATCCAGACGGTGGTCATAACTAACACATAGACCTAATGACTACTAAGGACAGGGACGTCTATACCCTGTGTGGCACCCCCGACTCACCTGAGGCTACCACAGGTGATCTCTCTTAAGTACTCGATCTCATATAACTTCACTTGACCGATACCCTTCTTATTAGGGGTTTTTTTTTTTTTGAAAAGCGGTCCCAGCGCAACTTATTAGTGGAAGCATAAACAAGTCTCACCATCTCTCCCTCCAATAACCATAATGCAATATACACCAACTACGCACCATAAGAAAAGATAATGCCGATTCACTCTTATTTATATTTTCATGATGGACATCAAGGTCGATACAACAAAAAGCTAAGATTTTAACTATACTCGGCTACCATCCCAAAAAGACTCAATTCTACATTGATCATGTACCACCCTCCATATACGAGCGTCGGCCATCTCCAAAAAGTGTCAGCTCCCAATAGCTACACGCGCCATCATACCCAATCCGATGCATTGGGCGGTGGCGACGGTAACATCCCTAACATAACTCCATGGTGTCGGACATGGACAGATATAAACTCCTAGATGACCGGGCCCCCAGCCAGGCCTACGTCATACATCACTAGCACACAAACCCGTATGAACACCAAACCAGGGATGGTGACACAATTATGCTCCATACACTCGACCTCTACATCAAATGGAAGGCCGTAAAAGGTATCGCGCGTAACCATAGGAAGTGGCATCTTTCTAATCTGAAATGTTGGTCCCCAAAGGGGTGAGTACAACCACCTAGCAGGTAAAAGATCCATTAAACTACTCAATGCATCAAACAGAACAATCATGATATCATAGAGTACATATAGTTCATACATGTTGAACATGTCTTACCTTTCAGCCATGCGCATCTCATCAAAATAGCTGTGTATATAAGTCACCATGTCATGTGCATATATACCACCAATGCGCTTGTACATATAACATCATACAGTCATGCATACATGTCACCATACCATGTGCACATACCACCATGCAATTATACATGTTACATCATATAGCCATGCATACATGTCACCACAATATGCATGATTCAATTTCAGCTCTTGTTTTTCAATTGGATTGCCACATTTTTCTTTCCCGGGACCAGTAATTGCATCCCACATTTTTATCGCTTGCACCCAACCTAGCATCGCGAGGAACCTCCGGGCATCTGGCACCCACACTTTGAGCATCTTGAAACTCCCGAGGACATCCGGCACACATCTCCGGGCATCCGGCACACCCACTCCGGGCATCCCCACACTCCCGGGGCATTGTCGGCTCATACCTCCGACGGCATCCTCATTTATCACAATTCATGTTCACAATTGTGTCTCAATATTAACATGGCACATGATGTGATGGAGACAAAGTTAATTTCAGCTTTTGATTTTATATGTAATGTCATATATCATCACATATGCAGCAAGATCAATTACTATTATTTTAGAAAACATAATGCATTCTTTTTAATTTAAATTTCCTAAAATTTAGTAATTGTCTCTAATAATGTCTAAGAATTTAGTACATCATAGACAAACTCTAGGGGCATTTATCTCATGAAGAACACAACACCACCAGAATTTCATACAAAAAAGGATAGTCCATACATCACAGCTTTCGAAATTTGCACAATCCAGCTAGCACAGTTTTAGAAAACATTTTCATTAAATACCCAAATGACATTAAAAAATTATGAAATTCGAACATGTGATAGACAAGACATAAAGATAGATACTTTATGAAGAACACTACACCAAAAGATCCCCATATAGTTCAATACAGGCTACACATCACAGCACTACTAATTCTGTCTGTTCCAATTGCACAGTTTTTGAAACATTTTTGGTTAAATAGGCAAATGAACTTCAAAAATTACGAAATTTGAATATGCTGTATGCAACACATAAAAAAAATATATTTTATGCAGAACGCTTTTCCAAAAGAATCTCATACAAAACGGTATAGACCACGCGTTGCAACATTACCAAATCCGTATACATCAGATTGCACAGTTTTAGAAAATTTTTCGATTAAATACCCAAATGACATTAAAAAATTATGAAATTTGACTATGTGATAGCCAAGACCGTAAGGTAAATACTTTATGCAGACATTGAAGTCAGATTCGTCCTAGGTAATGAAATATAGCCGGTTAAAACTTCTGTTCCTAGTACCGAAATTTCCAGATCCAGTCTTTCCAAAGAATAACGATTTCACCCACTTATACTTGTTTTTTTTTTGTCCCAAATTTGATTATATTATACTCCAAGAAGTCCTTTACAACTTTCATTTAGAGGTCGAAGCCAAAATTCAACTAGAACATCACATGCAAGTCACTAGAACATCCAAGGTCGAGCTGTTTTTCTCAAGTACACTAGACTAGAGCACCACTCTTATAACTTCAATTTTTCGCATTCTATACATCCGAAATTGTCACCATTCAATCACACACACTAAACACAGCATGCAAGAGTAGATCAAGAGATCCCACTTGCCTCTAGACCGAGCGAACGCGAACACAACGGCGAGACACGGCGGCGACGGAGGACGGTGGACTGCCCTTCTCCTTCCTCTTGCACGCACTGCCTCCTTCCTTCTTCCTTTCTTCCTTCTCTTTCTCTCCTCTCTCTCTCTCTCTGACGAACTCCCCTCTCTCTCTCTCTCTCTCTCTCTCTCTCTCTTTCTCGCTTAAACCGGCCACTTTCCCCTCTAATTTTCCTTCCCTCCATCATTAGGCATCATTATTTTTGCATGGATGAGAAGGAGACGACCCAGGTGTTTGAGAAACTCTTCAAGTTCACCGGCAACAACCTCAAGAACATCATCAAGTGCCCCTCCCATGAGGAGCCCGACCCTAACCCAGGCCGCTACTGCTTCCGGCTCTGCAAGAACCGGATCTACTATGTCAGCGAGTCACTGGTCAAGCGCACCACCAACATCGGCCGGCACAACCTGGCATCCCTAGGAACCTGCATTGGCATGTTCACCAAGGACGGGAGCTTCCACTTGACAATCCAGGCGCTGAGCATTTTGGCCGCCAATGCGAAGCACAAGGTCTGGCTCAAGCCCACCTCGGAGATGTCATTCCTCTATGGGAATCGCGTGTTGAAGGGTGGATTGGGGAGGATCACTGAAAACATCAATCCAGGTGACGTGTCAATTTCAGCTCAAATTCTGCAATTTTAAGTGTTGTTTGGTAAATGTTGTGTTTCTGCTTGAGGTGTTGTAGGATGGGGTCTGGGTTTTGGAATATGAAAGCTGTGTGAAGTGGCGGACACAGAAACTTAGATTGAAAGGAATATCATTGGGGGCGAAATAAAGGAACTTTATTTGAAGTTTCATGGGCTATTGTATAAATTGAACTTAGGATTGTCACTTTGTGGTAATCGGGTATTAGTCAATGTTTAAATTGGAGATGTACTGTCTTCCTGGTCTTTTTTTGGGGATGAATGATCTATCTAAATAGATTCAAAATTGAGCTTGATTCACTGTCATTTACTGGTAAGATGTGGCCGTGATGGAGATGAAGGAGGGAACTCCGCTTTGACTATAGTTGCAATCCCTAATTGCGTTTTGCAGTCATCCTTCTCTTTTCTTTCCATGGCCCTCTCCTCTTGGCTTTGTCTCATTGTCTGTCTCCATCCTTTCATTCCCTCCAAATTATCTCCTACTCCCACTCTTCCTTTTTTCTTACCATCAGCCATTCTTCATATAACATTTTCTTGCTATGATTATTTTTAGTTTAATTTGTGAAATGGTTGTATGCCTTATGTTTACTTATTTTGAGTAAGCACCCCTAATTGAGTGAGTGACAGGTGAAGATTGAGATTTTCTTTTTGTAGAAATTAAGAATCTAGCCTGTTTAAATGATTTAACTCGGTCTTCCTGCTCTTGGTTTTGGTTAATCAAATGTCTTGCTTCTTAGGTAAAAGGTTAGATCAATCAATACACAATAGTGCAATCATATCATGATGTCGAAGATGAATAGCTGTTTATTTTAATAGAATCACGACTTGGTTGTTTTTGCCTTCTATTTAGATTTGTCAAAACTTGATTAATTAGGGACAAGATTTTAGTCCACCCCCAGACCAATATGCAAGAAGTACCATGTTCAATTTGTCTTCCTCATCTTCGTACTTGTGTGGGGAAAAATGGTTCATTTGAAAGAAATCTGATGATTGAAGACGAATGTTATGACAGGTGATGGAGTGGTGGTCTTTTCAATGTCTGACGTTCCTTTGGGATTTGGGATTTCACAAAGGTCAACACAGGATTGTAGGAAGTTGGATCCAAATGGGCTTGTCGTGCTTCATCAGGCTGATATTGGGGAGTACTTGAGGATGGAGGATGAACTTTGAATGAGGGTTTTCTTATACATTGGGTTGTTAGGTATTGTTCAGATTTTTGGAAGTGCATTGAATGATCATGATCTTGAGATACAAAAGAATTGTATTATGCAGTAATTTTTTTTTCTCCTCTCCAATTTCATGGAATGGCTATTTCCTTGGTTGTTTGCCATGTTGATTTCTCTGATATGCTTAAAAGAAACATATTAATCTGATCATGTGGAATGATTTTAAGGTTGATACAGATATTATTTTGTCATGGACATTGTTTAGGATGCCGAGATCTGCAGGTCTGGTAAATCTTATTTATCGCATCATTATGCCCGGAAATTAGCCAACTCCTGTTTTCAGCTTTTTAAGTTGAATTTCATACTTTTGGGCTGTTCAAACTTGCGGCTCTTGGTGGACTTGGCGACAGTGTTCTTACTTGTGTGTGCTTGACATGATCCTTTTTTTCTTTTGTACTTTCAATAGTATAAATACACATAAATACACAGTTCTTTAAAGGAAAGTGTAACGGTTTTTTGGTTGCATTGCCGTGCAAAGTTCATGGTTGGTCTAAGTGGACATATGAACTTGACTCAGCTGGTTTCACTTAGTATGTTGTGCTTTAGAAGCCTAGTCTTCTGCTTCTTTTGTTGACCATGTAAAGAAAAGGGAAATCCTAAGTAATTCTATTATTGGGTCAAGTGGCTCAAAATTATTATCCTTCTGCTGCTTCACGGCAGCAGAATACTCTGCTGAATAAAATTTGAAATTCACAGGGCTATTCTTTCTCATTCTGCTTTTCTTTCTCGATCTTTTTCACGCTAGTAACTTGTCTAGCTCTTCTTTTTTTCCACTTTTTCCTGAGAACTTTCGGACCTGCCTGGGGTTTTCTCATCAGATGGTTAGCTATGGAACTCATATTTATGACATTCGATTGATTTAGGTATCATTGATTTTGTTGAAGTTCAAGTTTTATGCACATTTTGTATCTCCAGGCATGAAAAGGATAAGGACTTTTTTTGGCTGAAGCCACTAAGAATGCATAATTAAGGGTAATTTCTTTGTCTAATGTTTTATATGTATATTATTAAAAAGAAAAGCAAGGTGATATGTTTTTTCACTGCAGATGCCTGGTCATGATAGAGTTATCGATATTGTAGGTCCATCCATGTTCAAAGACAAACAGTGGCAAGGAATATTCAAGATTCCCCAAGCCAAGCTTCGTTTCATATCTCAGAACCAACCTCCATGCACTCAAGACTCTGTAGATAGTGGTGGACCATGAAGTTGGCAACTGGAAAATGCTAGTGGATATTCAGTGCATGCTGTTAGATGAGGATGTTGTGTTGTAGACTGGAAATTGTTAGTTTTAATGTTGTTTCTGAGTGGATTTGTCTATATACTATGTGTTGAGTTATGCCTGCTGTATTGGGATGTTTGTCTTTTCCATCAAATAACGTGGATCAGCTTGTCTAATGCTATTGAGTTTGCTTTCAGTTAATGCTATTTAGTCTGCTTTTGATTAATTGGAACTTCAACTGATGCAGCATCCATTCACTGCATCAGTCATCAGCAGAACTGACTTAAGCCGTTCCAGTGGATGAATGTACTTTGAACCAATGTATTTTGGCTATCTTTGGTTTGAACTATTTTTGCTTTACATTTTTTCTTTGGTTGTGAGGTATTTTTGTAACAGGTTTCTTGTGGTTTTACATGTTTCTTGCTGGACTGCTATGCTTGGTTTCTTGTAGCTTTTATAACATGTTCATACAGGTTCATGTAAGAATACTTGCTGGTTGATAACAGGTTCATTGGTGTTATAGTTGGTTCAATGCTATTATAACAGGTCTAATGTTTGGTTGAGTGCCGTCATTCTTGGATTAGGTCCAGTGTTTGGTTAAGTGCTATCATTCTTGGATTAGTTCTGTTAAGCGGTTCAGTTCTGTCATTAGAATGCTTGCTCGTTTAAGGGGTTTAGTGTTGTCACCTGATTGCAGTTGCATCTAGCTCTGTGCTTGTGTCTTAGTTCCCGGGCCTTGACTTTTATGCACCGACAAGCCGGTTGATTGGATCATCAAGAAAATTGACAATGCGCAAAATTTCCGACAACATCGAGCTCCTCTTGTGACCGTTAGATCTGCACACTATATAGAGGGGAAGTCTGTCTGAGCTTCCCTCGAGGACTCTCCGACGTCCAAAGTCAATTTTTTTTTCTTCAAGGAAAATGATAAAAGGAAGAGAAAACTCGGGTGATTCCAGATTTTATATATATATATATATATAAGAATCGGCTTGTGGGTTCTGCATAGTCGATGATATTTATCTCCTACCTAAACGTAAAAACTTTAAAGACCAAACTCATATCTTACCCTAAACAGTAAATAGTATCATATCTGGTACCATATATTTATTAGGGTTAATAACCTAAAAAACCCCAAACTGGTACACTTGTGATAAATTTACCCCAAACTATTTTTTTGACCATGAAAAACCCTAAACTGGTAAACCTGTGACAAATTTACCCCGACTGACTATAAAAAACCCTAAACTGGTACATTTATGACAAATCTACCCCAAACTAATTTATTTGACAGCAAAAAACCCTAAACTAGTAAATTTGTGACAAATATACTCTCTACTAAATTGGATTAATACCACAAAAAAATCACAAAAATTGTAAACTGTGACAAACGAAACATAAAATCCTAAATTGGTATACTGGTTAATTGTTACGTGTCATTTAACTTAATAATTTGAGAATAAAATTTAATGAAAACTGACATAGGGTAAATTTGTCACATGTATACCGGTTTGGGGTAAATTTGTCAAAGGTATACCAGTTTGGGGTTTTTGGTGGTCAAAAAAATAGTTTGGGGTAAATTTGTCACAAGTGTACCAGTTTGGGGTTTTTTAGGGTATTAACCCTATTTATTACGAACTTGGTCTTCCTTACTTAATGAGTCATGAGGGCAACCACCGATGACTCTGACTTTGGGACAAGTAAGGTTGCTTATGGCCCAAAAGCATGCTAGTAGGTGTTTGGTGCGGTTTCCGCTTTTAGCATTTGGAATCAAATGGTCCATCCAACGATTAAACCAAGATATGAAACCATTGAAAATCAACTTAGACATCTCGCGACTATTTCACCTAACTCTTTGGCTCGGATCACCCTTTAATGACGACGTGTCTGACTAAGATCACTCATGATCGATGACAAATTTTTGGCTGGGAAAATTATCAAATCAATACCGAACCCATTATAGTTCTAAAACTTCGCACAAAATTTCAATGTAGTCCTCGCTGTACATTATTGATGTGGCAATGTACCACGTAGGTCGGCATGTCTCACCGTCCTCTTAGTGATTTTCAACAAGAATTTATTGGGAAGATTATAAATTGAAAATTTGGGGTAAAGATTTAAGATTAAATTGATAAAATTAAAAAGTTTAAGATTTATAATTGGCATTAGTATGATAGACTTAGGATTGATCGAATAATTTTCCCACTTTTGGGCTTTACACATGTATAACATTCTAATAGATGTAATGGGATTGGGGACGTAGTGGGTCAGAGTGAAAAATTCATTAGGGTGCACAAGGAAGAATTATCTACAATTCACTTATTCTTTTGGCCCGCCAGGTATATCTTCTTCTATTCCTAGTCTGGTTGAAGCTTTCCAACTTATAAATGTTCTTTACGATTGAGACAGCCTTTTCATTTTAATGTCATAGATGTTGTATATATCCGAGAAGCAATACTAGAAGGTTATCACACATATTAAGAAATATTTGGTTCGTACCATTACCAATTAACGCTATTTGTGACCTAATTGTTGAGGATTGAGGAGCTCGTTATCACAGCTCTATCAAGATGTTGTGGGGGTCCAATAGGTGCATAACACTAGCGCAAGAACTAGATTACTATTTTCTTATTGAAAGTATATCCTAGAATATAGGCTAGGCTTTCAATAATGACGGGCAATAATAATATAATATTTGCTGGCTCCTAACCATCTAAAGCACTATATATTAGCCTTGGGAGAGAAGAGAGTTTACAGGAGCGAGGATCCATTTTATATTGATTTTTCAAAATACGAAATCATATTATAAATCGAACCTAACGTCTTTTCACATTGAATGAATGGTAAGCGCAAATTTCAACAACAGGAAAAGTGGTATTTTCAAATGTGCCAACCTAACAATGATGTAATTCTATGAATCTCTCATAAATCCTAAACTTAAATAAAATGTTTCTTATCCTTAATAATTCAAATTTATTTTCTTGGATAAGTCACATCATGGACTGGAAATAAATGCAAGAAAAGACCACATTTGCACATCAATGAAGCATCACAATTTTAAGTTTGACATGCATTAATCCATATCAGTACATAACAACATCAAATCACTTCGATCCTACAAAAAAGAAAAAAAAAAGAAAAAAAATAACAAAGTAGAAAGCAACGTCTGCACGTCATTAAAAAATTTGTGCTGTTGGTACTGCTAGTCTTATTGATCTCATATTCTTCAAAAAGGAAAAAAATCTTGTCCTCCACCACTATGTTGAGATCGCTGCATCGTCCTCTTTACATATGGTAGGATAAAAAAATTAAATCAATTATTCAAAATAAAGTGAAGTGCAAATAATAATAGTTTTAAGACAAAGTCAAGAACATATGGATACTTGCATCTTCAACTTTCCCATATATGACAATGAGCTTAAGATGTTGCCAAAAATTGCAGTTTGATTATGGCAGTCATTGCGTATGTCATGTATACCATATTTCATTTGGATGTATGTCGGTGTGTAATTTCTTCTATGGTCATTAATGCAAAATTTAACCATGTCCACCCAATAGAATCTTCTCTGCTTTCTGCTTTGTTGCAGTTTAGCTTTAATTGATCATGTTCTTCACAAGAGCCTAGAGATGATTCGGCGGGAGTTGTCGTCACCATTGGGTTGGGTTGGGTTGGGTTGGGTTGGGTTGGGGTGGTTCAATGTAGCTGAAGAAGGCACGATTTCCTTGCTACAGGGTTAGATTAAGCAAGCATACTCAATACTTTCTTATGAAGATTGACGCGAAGAACAATGCAATTAGATAAGTCAACAATAAGTCTGTAATGACAGATAACTTAATTTCCAGAGCATCCTACGTTTGAAGCTAATTCGGAATGTTAACAAACAGAGTGAGGCCACAACAATCGCACAACGATCGCAATTTGATCCAAACACAGCAATCTACATCTTTGTCTTCCTATAAATCCCACATTGCCATAAAACACTCAAAAGTCATTCATTGAAAACCCAAACTCAGTAAGTGCCCACTCTATTGCATTGTTGATCGACGAGCCATCTAAATCAAATCTCAAAAAAACTACTCTTTCCCAACTATTCTTTGCAGATGATACTATCTTTTTCTTAGATGGGACTGTCTTAGAATGCCAGAATCTATCCAATATTCTGAATCAATACTGTCTTGCTACTGGTCAAGTCATTAATAGAAATAAATCAGGGCTTTTTCTTAGTAAAGACTGTCCAAGTAGTCTAAAGGAAAATCTGGCACAACAACTTAGGACACCTGTGCTTCAAAAGACTGGCAAGTACCTTGGAATCCCGTCTGACTAGGGTCGTTCCAAGCGAGATATGTTCGCCTGGATTCTAGGGAGAGTGAATTCCAAGTTAGATGGTTGGAAAGAACAACTCATGTTGAAAGGTGGTAAAGAGATTTTAATAAAAAGTGTTGTTCAAGCTATTCCCCAATATGCAATGTCCATATTTAAGATTCCTGTGTCTTTATGCCGGTCAATTGAACAGAAGATTGCGAGATTTTGGTGGCAAAATGGTAGTCGAGAGCAAGGCATTCATTGGAAGAGTTGGGATTTACTCAAGGAACGAAAGGATCAAGGGGGTCTTGGTTTTAGGGATCTTATTGCATCTAATAGAGCATTGCTAGGCAAACAGGCGTGGCGACTACTTCAAAATCCTTTATCTTTATGCAGTCAGCTATTTAAAAGCCTATATTTCCACGCACAAGACTTTACAAGTGCTACGAAAGGCACCTGCCCCTCAATGGGGTTGGCAGAGCTTGCTTATGGGAAGGGATTCTATTCTACCTAAACTACAATGGTCAGTAGGGGACGGGTCTCAGATCCGAATCAGAGAGGATTGTTGGTTGCCTCGAGGAATTTTAGGAGGACCTATAGCCAGAGAGGAGCCACAAATGGTGGCTGAGCTACTGTTATCAGATCAAAACAAATGGAATGAAGGTCTACTGCATCGGTTCTTCAGTGAAGACATCATCAAGAACATACTCAGCATCCCAATGCGACCAACTTATACAAAAGATAAGCTTATTTGGACAGAGAATAGCAATGGCCAATTTACTGTGAAGAGTGCCTACCATACCATCAAACAAGCAAACATACATTATCAAGACAGCAGACCATCCTCTTCCTTCCAACTACCTTCAATCCTATGGAAGAAAATATTGAAACTCCAACTTCCACCTAAAATTAGGTTCTTCCTTTGGTCCATCAGTCAAAATGCTCTCCCCTCTAAGGCCAATCTCTTTCACAGACACATTAGTGCAGACCCAATATGTAGTGTATGTGTAAATCAAACACCGGAAACACTGGAGCATCTTTTCCTTCTTTGTCCGTGGACTTCGACCGTATGGTCTCACCCTCGGGTTCGCATACATATTCTACCTACTCAAATCAATTCTATTGAAGCTTGGCTTGCTGATAGATTCATAGACAATCAAAACTCACCAGGTATGGAGGTTGTTGCTGTTATCCTCTGGCAAGTCTAGAAAGCATGGAACCGCTTTATCTTTCATCGTCAGAAACCAGATCCCCTCTTTGTCGTGAAAGCGGCCCGGACCACCTCCAGCTTGGCGAAGCATCTGCGGTCAACCACGACAGGCTCCATCCCAACTTGAACAGATCCAGGGTCTCTGTGGCGGCCCCCCGATCCTAGTATGCTGAAGATCAACATAGATGGAGCCTTTGGAATTGGTAGTATCTCAGGGTCAACCGCCTATATCTGTTGTGATCATACCGGTTGTATGCAAGAAGGTTTTACCTGTGAAGCCACAGCATCCTCCGCCTTGCAGATCGAAGTACAAGCTTTGAATGTAGCCTTGCGCCATCTTCTGCGGATCGGGAAGTCAAATGACCCCCTCATCATTGAGATAGACTGTCTCCAAGTGGTCGATGCGGTGGCAGGCCCTCAGAAGATGCCATGGGAAGGCAGATCGCTACTTGCAGAAACGGCCGCCTTACTCCCCTGTTTCTCTCGTCTCCACCTTAGGTTTAGCCGAAGGGAGACAAATGCACCAGCGAACTGGGCTGCCAAGGCCCATTCACACGGGTCCCTGTCTTTGTCTGCTGTTTTTCCGCCTTCCCCCACTTTGTTTAACTTGCTACTCTTGGATGCGTTACGAGCAGGGGGTTTTTCAACTGTTACTTGAATGAAATGTCTAGTTCTGATTAAAAAAAAAAAAAAAGTTCAAACCAACCCTTCGTAGTCAAACTTTCCACATTCAGCTCTCCCTTTGAACAATCAGCCCCAGTGATAATTTGACGCCATACAAAAAACCATATGAAATTTAAAGCCTCTATCTTTCTATTCATGCCACTTTGCCCCTACTGAGCTATTTCAAAAGTGCCTAAATAGTTAGGGGCCAATCTCAGGCCAACTGATGACCATCATCAAAGTGCCTGACAAAAGTGCCTATATAGTTAGAGAAAAATCTCAGGCCAATTGATGAGCATCACCAAAGTGCCTGACAAAATTACAAGCCAAAGACATTTGTGAGCAAAAAGATAAAAACAAAGGTATGCTAATGGTAATCTGCATAGTGAATAGCCACTCTTACACGTGAAGCTATTTGTTGAAGCCACGCTCATGCATCTACCTGTTACATCCTCTTCAATTGTTTGAGCAACAAATTCTAACGAGTTTTGTTTGAAATGTGTAGTCTGACTAATGGCACATGGGTTACGGATATAAACAGCTTATGCTTTTGTTCTTATTGTGGGTATTCTAGTCGCCCAATGGCTGCTAAACCTGTTGAGTTCAGACCAAGAGCTCTTCATCGAAGACCATAACAAGTGATTTGAGACCAATCTCCTGAAAGTGATCGACGAAATTACAAGCCAAAAAAAAAAATTGCAGACATTTGTGAGCAAGAAGATGAGAAAAGCATCTTCATACTCTCTCAGACAGAACTTATATTGCCCAGCTAACAACCATAGTGTTTCGAGCTGTGGAAACATCAAACCCAAATGTTAGCTCAAAGTTCTCTTCTACAGATGCACTCATGTGCCTCCATTGATAGTGAATCAAAACACTCTAAATCGCAAACTAGCACTGAAGAAGAAAATGAGGGCGAGAGAGAAAGCAAGAGCAGAGAGGGTGAGATTTAGAGTAGAGGATTGTCTCTGATTCAACTGGGAGAAACATCTAGTGAGAGAGAAAAAAACTAACCTTGAACCCTAATCAGATACCAATTGTGGCTTTCAATTTTTAGATTCTATTGTTTCCCAGAATTGTTTGGATAAAAATGCCCCTTGTCTGGTAGCCAAAACAATCGCGTGTCAATGAAGATTTGGCCGGCCGAGCCCAGGCCTTTTTTGAGTTTTGTTTTTTTTTTTGGTCTGAAAAGTGAAACTATATTGATAATTAAAGTCCATTACAACCGGCAGCTAAGGCATCGGCACAGACAATGTCCATCAAGTAAAAAGGAGGAAACACAGCCCAATTTTGAAAGTTCGAAGCCCGATTATGGGCCTTTGAAGCCCAGTCGGCGGCCACATTAGCCTCTCGTCTGCAGTGAACGAGGGATAGGTTAGGGAAGCAAGACGACACAGCAGCGGCTTCGCTGAACAGAGACCGATCCTCCCATGGTGGCTTCCTTCTTCGATTCAGCGTCTCAACCAGAATCAAACCGTCAGATTCAAGAAGAAGATGAGTGTGGTTTAAGCCTTGGCGTTGCAGATGCTAAAGTGTCAGAGTGAATGCTAGGATCTCCGCCTGTAAAGCTGAGGTTGCTGCAAAGTGTGTAGAGAAACCATCGGTAAGTCTTCCGTTGTGATCCCGACATACGCAAGCCATACTACCTTATATAGAGCCAGATTAGACCCTTATTTAAAATAAAGTCAACTTTGATCCTATTTTTGAGAAATTACTCAAAATTTTCCTAATAGTAAATTATCTTTGTAAGAACTAATTGGCCGGCCAAGTAGGACAGCGGTGCACCCCTTCCACAGCGCCCTTCGATCATCTCTCTCAGCGCTCTCGTGTCCAGTTTTCTTTTTTCAATGTTTTTTTTTCTTTTAATTTGGGCTATTTTCTTCTTCTTCTTTTTTTTTTCATTAAATATTAAATTTACATTTTCCATCACTCAAATTGAATATAGTTAGTGGGGGTATTAATTGCACTTTTTAATAGCTTTTAGGATTTGATTATACTTTCCTATAAATTTAACACTTTTGATCTTATCTCCTTCTAACTTTGATACCATACAAGTGCCATGTGGTCTAACCATACAATGTCTCTTTTATTGTAGTACAATATGTATCTCTCCTACACATAATTAGTCTTAAAAACAAAAGCTACCCAATGTCCAACTTGATTTATGGATGACCAGAGTCAAATTCTTATGCAAGTAACAGATTGACTGCAATAGTAGGAATCAAATTTGAAATTTAACTATTTCAAACTTGGTTCTTTTTATTTGATGTTCGAGTGTAAACTCACATGTATCTCCTAGACAAGAAATTCTTTTCAAAATTTGCAAATCCGAGTGGTGAATTATGTGTAATGCTTCTAGAATATACTTGGATTGGGAGAAGGACACTAGAACGACTAAAAATTATATATGGCGCTCACTCTAGTGTCAAAACTTTTTGCCAACTTACTTAAATGTCAAGTTGGAGAAAAATGGTCACTTAAGTGCCTCCGGTGAGAAATTCTGGTTAAATTGATTACATGGCATTAAAATTAAAATTTTCATATGACTTGACACATTTTAAAAAAGAATCCAATCCACATAGACATCCAAAATGACGTCACACAATGATCACTTTTCAATTGACATTAGCATTGAAGTGATCACTTTTTACAATGTCTAACATTGAAGTTATCTTTTTTTAATAACGACCGGCACTTAAGTAATCACTTTTAACAATAATTGACATTCCAATGATCCATATGTACAATTTTTGACACTCAAGTAATCACTCGTCAACTTGTCTATGGGATGTTGTTTAGGAGTTATATGCTAATTGGGCACACCGGCGAGTCATGTAGGATTGAGAAATTAATAAAATATGGCCACATCGGATTTTCAGTGGCCCAAATCAAAATTGGGATTTAAGTGGTTGTTCTTTCATAAAGCAGCACTTAAGTGATTCGAAAAAACTTTTGATACTAAAGTTAGCAGTGCACACAATTTTTGACACTTCTAGTATTCTTCTCCCACTAAGATCATGTGCAACTTGGTCCATCATTCAATGATACTAAACTCTTCCATTATCCATACTTCATTTTATTTGGATGAAGAGTTATGTGCTTCTAGAGCCGAATATCCATGATTTACATACACACCTAAAACATATCAAAGGTCCCGTTGGGAGTATTAATGAGATCTCCATTAAAATGTCAACTAGCAAACTTGCCATAGTTGTCACATAGTTTTTTTTTAAGATGCTTGGCAAAATCTCTTTAACACTTCACAAATTGCTTATGATTTCTATGTAAATGGAGGTCAACTTCTTTGGACTTTAAGAAGACTTATTTTTCCTTGTTGATTTGTATATTTTATAAAAAAAAGTTCTTTGTAATGTCAGCTTACCTTGCTCTTATTCCAAAGATTAAGAAACCAGAAGAAATAAGCCAATTTAGGCCTATAAGCCTTTACAACTTCAGCTATAAAATAATTTCAAAAGTGATGGCTAAGAGGCTAAAATCATGGCTCCATGAATTGATTGCAATAGGACAAAGTGGCTTTGTCCAGGGTCGTTAAATTCAAGACAACATCTTTATAGTCTAGGAAGTATTACATCAATTGAGGGTAAGGAAGAGAAAGAAGAAGTTCTAGACCATACTTAAATTGGACATGCAAAAGGCGTGACGGGGTAAAATGAGACTTCTTAAGAGCATGTATGCTGAAAATGGGTTATTTCGAGCGATGGGTTGATTTAATCATGCAATGCGTCTCAATTGTATCGTTCAGTGTGAAAGTAAATAGAGAACCCATGCAATATTTTCAACCCTCACATGGAATCAGACAAGGCAATCCACTATCCCCTTATCTATTCATAATTATGGCAATTGTTCTATCATGGATGTTGCATAAAGCCATAGTGGATGGAATCCTTAGAGGAATTGTCATGCCTCGATCCTCGGGCGCACGCCCATCCGGCTTGGTTGATTAAATAGCGACGTTCCAGGACGTATCGTCGTCCCTTTCATTTTAATACGCATGCGGAAGCAGATCTAAAATCCCCAAACAATAAAATAATGGGATAGGAAAATAGGATCAACTTTTCACAAAATACCTTTTTATAAACATACAGGTCTATACACAAAGGTTTATAAAAGGGATCGGCTCTCTACAAAAGAGAATTGTCCTACGACTAGCTAGCTGGACAACATTGCCGATTCTTCTGGCTTCACCTCTTAAACTCTGGGGCTTCCAATCCTTTATCAGCACCATCTAAGGACTTGAAAATGGTTATACAATAACCAGTGAGATAATGTCTCAGCGAGTTTTACCCTCCTAAGATTCGATTAGGAAGAAAATACGTCCTAAGGGCTGCCTAAGCACAAACAGGCATCAAAGGGCTTGCCTTGGTCTTAGTTTCCTTTCTGCAAGTCGATACCATTTAATATTTCATTGAATCATATCAACAATCAAATCACTCAATGAGATCAAATCATCGACCAATCGACTTAGTCGATTCCATGTCATTGGACCGTCACATGGTCAAAACAATACTATCTATGAGCCTAATCAAAATCCAAGACTACTCACCCTAGGTGATATATAGATAGTAGCTTGCCCCAAAGGCTAATAAATAACATATTGTTCATTCTCTAAGATGACATAACGAGTCACCGAGCCAGTATTGCATACCGTTTCTTCTCCAAGATGACATATAGAGTCATTGAGCTGGTGTAATAGGCTGTTCTTTCTCCAAGATGACATATAGAGTCACCAAGCCAGCATTGCATACTGTTCATTATCTAAGATAACATATAGAGTCATCGAGTCAGTATTGTATATCGTCCTATCTCCAAGATAACATATAGAATCACCGAGCCGATATTATATAACATTATTTATCCAAGATGACATATAGAGTCATCAAGCCATTATAGTATACTATTCCAATCGTACAATCAATTTACCATTTTTTTTTTATCATACTCACTAAAAATACATGTGTGTGGGTATACGACCGGTCTTAGCCAAAATACAAGGTTTTCACTTTTGAACCTCCCACTATTTTTAGCAGTCCCAAAATAGATTTTTGGCGATGTAGACCAATGCTCAGTAATTTTCCAATTAATTACCAAAATTATCCAATTTAGGAATAAAATCCTAAATCACAATCATGCAAAATTAGTACAAATTAAAGCTCAAATAAATAAATAGATTGCACCACAATAACTAGCATAAAATTCCGATCATCCCAGCCTAAATTTTGGAAAATAAATAAATAAATAAATAAATATGATAAATAATAAATAAATGCCAATAAATCCAACTTAGGCCCATAATGCCTAATTGGACGTCAAAATGGACCCAAAAAATTTCCAAGACTCGCTAAATAAATATTAGAGTCTATTTACTTGCTAATTGTACTAACCACCTAATATGCATTGACAATTTATTAAATTCATTAATCTAATATTATCTAACCACCTAATCCATCTTAACCTAAACTAAACAACCCCTAAGCATGATTAACCTACTAAGCAAGGATTAGTGAGTTAAACTCACTTGTTCGGCAATTCGGTCGGTGCAAAATGACAGGGACACAATGGGGCTCGATTCTCTCCAAGTCGGGCCTAGCTTTCGGGGTTTAGAACAATCCTAAAATGGGCATTGAAGGATGTTGGAAACCCACTGGTTTATGCTCTATTCTTGGTTGAAATAGAGGGCAACAAGGGCTGGTTAAAGCAGGGATGGACTAAGGAAGGTGGAAGAGGCCAAACCAGGTTCAAGCGGGGACTCACAGTGGTCGAAGGCAGGCCAAACAGCTTCGGCTGAGCTCCACACGACACGGGATAGCAATTGGGACATTGGAATAGGCAAGAGGGAGGCGGAGTAGCATAAAGTTGGCGCGGGAAAGTAGCGGTGTGCGAGACGGCAAACGGCGATGGTGAGCGCGACGGCGGTGGTGTGGCTATTCCGAATAGTCTCCTTGGCTGCTGGTTCCAAAAATGGCACAATAAGGAAGGGAGGGGTGGCTGTCAACCGAATGAGGGAAAGAGGGAGAGGATGAGGCAACAAAGGGGGTCCACTTAGCGTAATTTCTCCTTAAATGTTCCATTGACCTTATCCAACTTGTCCACCAAGCTTGGCTATCTTCCATGGCCTAAAATCAGCCACCAAGGCTCCAATTACAACCCTTGAAATGGTCCAAAAAGCCTAGGTAAGGGGGAGCTCCGAATTTGCTTGACTTCTCCCTCAATTGGACTTAATTGCTTCTTGGTTCAATCCAATTTGGCCCTCATAAATTCAATCGACACATTTCTGATCAAATTTGTATTTTTCCTCACCAATTGATCCTATTTGCTTTCCAAGTTTACAATAAAAAATGATCCCCGACATTTTCTAGACAAAAATGACCTTAGGACAACTTTTTCCCAAAAAGTCTCGGTTTGCAAAAAAATCTTCTGAGATTGAGTCGATGCTCTTAGAATGACTTGTGACATGAAAGAACTTTCAATTTATGAAATCGGGCTCAAATTCGCAATTAATTTCAATTTGACGCGTTTTTAGTGTGACCTAGGCTACCGAGTAGCTTTCAGAAATTTTTAGTGCAAATGACCCATGGTCGATTTTCTTCGAGCTACAATGAACCCACTCAACACATTGACGACTCTTGGTTGTCGTGAAAATCTCGAGGATTCAAATATGGAAACAAGGTACCAAAACGATAGAAAAATCAGTGTAGTGCCGGCCGACGAGAGTTTTCCAATTTAGTGGTGTCACCCACGATTAGCCACACATCTCAATCGAACCGACCTATCTTTGATCCCTGATCGATTTTTAACTGTGCTGTAATAGCCTCTAAAGATGAGCATGGTCAAGTAGCCGATTCTTGATCGAATTCTCAAGTCTATCGCATTAAAATTTCTTAATGGCTTCCCAGATAGTCTAGTTATCTCGAGAGTGATCAGCTCTGAGAACAGCCTTACAGGCGCATCAATGAAATGTCCGATTTATTCAATAGAAAATAGGATTGAAAATCTAGGATGTCACAACTTTTCCCTTTTTATAAAAACTTCGTCCTCGAGATTTAAACCATTATAAGCCATTACAAATCTTAAGCAAAAATGTGGGGGTACAACTATCTCATCGACTCTTTAGTCTCCCATGTTACTCCTTCAGTACCGTGGTGTTGCCAGACTACTTTGACCAACGGGATGGTCTTTGTACGCAGAACTTGCTCTTTCCGATCCATTATCTAAACCAGGCTTTCAACGTATGACACACTGTCATCCACGTCTAATTCTTCAAAATTAAGCATGTGGGGCGACTCAAGCTCATACTTCCTCAACATCGACATGTGAAAGATGGCGTGCACTTGTGTCAATCTTGGCGGCAACTCAAGACGATTCGCTAGAGTCCCAATTCTCTCAAGAATTTCAAATGGAACTACGTACCTCGGACTCAATTTGCCTTTCTTACTAAAGTGCGAAGTTCCCCTCATTAGTGACACCATCAGAAAAACGTGATCACCAACTTGGAATTATAACGATTTTCGGCGCTTATTTGCGTAACTTTTCTATCTACTCTGAGCGGTCTTTAATCTGCCTCTGATCATTGCAAAAGCATCCATTGATTGTTGAACCAACTCTGGGCCTGTAATGTTTCTTTCCCCAACTTCATCCCAATACACTAGTGTCCTACACATTTGGCCATACAACACTTTGAATGGAGCCATCTGGATGCTCTGCTGATAACTATTATTGTAAGCAAATTCCACCAGGTGTAGTTGATATTCCTAACTTCCTTTAAAGTCTAGTACACAAGCTCTCAACATGACCTGGAGGGTCTGAATTGTCCTCTTAGACTAGCCATCCGTCTAAGGATGATATGTCGTGTTGTACTGTAGCTTGGTACCTAAGGCACTCTGTAAGCTCTTCCAAAAGGCGGCGGTAAACCTTGGGTCTCTATTTGAAGTTATCGTAATTCGCATTTCATGTAGACGAACTACCTAACGCACGTACAAATCTGAGTGTCTATCCAAACTGAGGTCCTTTCAAACTGCAATGAAGAGAGCCAACTTTCTCGGTCTGTCGACTACTACCCAAATTGAATCATTACCTCTCTGACTCCTCAATAATCCAATCACGAAATCCATTGTGATATACTTTTATTTCCATTCTAGGATCTTGAGAGGTTGCAGAAGTCCTCCCGGCTTGCAATATTGAGCTTTCACCTACTGACATGTCAAACACTTGGCGACATGCTTGGCAATTTCCGCTGTCATACCTAACCACCAATAGTGTTGATGCAGATTTTGATACATCTTGGTACTACTAGGATGAATGCTGTAACTGCTACAATGTGCTTCTAATAGAATATCCTCTCTAAGCTCTACATCGTCAGGTACAACCAAACGCCCTCAGAATCTTAGTGTTCCTTCATCAGAAATCTGAAAGTCAGCCTTCCTTTTCTCAGTGTCCTCTTGAATAATCTTTTGTACATCTAAGTCTGTCAGTTAGAGTAATTTGATTCTGATCTGGACATCCTGTTCAATTTTGAGGGTGGCCATAAGACTTGAAAGGTGGCCTACCTCAAACTTAAATATCGATTAGGTTCTACTTCTTAATCAATATATGAGCAACTGAAGACTTTCAACTCATGGCATTGGCAACCTCGTTCGCCTTTCTCAGGTGATATAGGATATTATAGTCGTAGTCCTTCAGCAATTTCATCCATTGGTGCTATCTTATGTTCAACTCCTTCTGAGAGAACAAGTACTTGAGACTTTGATGGTTTGTGAAGATCTGGAATTTTTCTTCGCACAAATAGTGTCTCCAAATCTTCAAGGCAAAGATAATCGCCACGAGCTCTAAGTCATGCGTCGGATAGTTTTGCTCATGAGGCCTTAACTAACGGGAGGTGTATGCAACAACCTTGCCATGTTGCATTAGTATGCAACCTAATCCTCTAAATGACGCATCACTATAGATCTCGTATCCTCCAAGACAAGATGGAATGGTTAGCATAGGTACGGTAGTCAGCTTATGCTTAAGCTTTTGAAAACTATACTCGCACTTATCCATCCACACAAATTTCTCTTCTTTCTTCAAGAGTTTAGTCAATGGCGATGCTAAAGATGAAAACCCTTCTACAAACCGTTTGTAGTAACCTGCTAAACCCAGAAAACTTATGATCTCTATCACTGTAATCGGTCTTGGCCAATTGATCATGGCTTCAATCTTGCTCGGGTCCACAGAAATTCCCTCGCATGAAATTACGTGACCTAAGAAAGAAACACGAGTCAACTAAAACTCGCACTTCCTGAACTTGGCGTACAACTGATGGACTCTCAGTGTCTGTAGCACTAATCTTAGATGACCCTCATGCTCTTCCTCACTTCTTGAATATACCAGAATATCATCGATGAACACAATCACAAACTGAGCTAGATATTCCTTGAATGTTCGATTCATCAAATCCATAAAGGCAGCATGAGCATTCGTCAACTTGAATGGCATCATTGTAAACACATAATGACCATACCAAGTACAAAATGCTGACTTAAGAATGTCCTTCTTCCTGATCCTCAGCTAATGGTATCCATCCTCAAGTCGATCTTCGAAAATATCAACGCTCCTTGCAACTGATCAAACAAGTCATTGATTCTCGGGAGTGGATACTTGTTCTTGATCGTTACCTGATCAAGTTGCCGATAGTCAATGCATAAACACAATGAACCATCTTTCTTCTTTACGAACATAATTGGTGCTCCCCAAGGCTCTTGTATCTGCACCTTCAGTTCCTTTAACTCAGATAACATTATCTGGTAAGGAGCCTTAGAGATTGGCTCTGTCCTGGGTGCCAACTCAATGACGAACTCAATTTCTCTCTCAGGTGGCAATCCTCGTAATTCATTTGGAAAGACATTTGGAAACTCTTGCACCACAGCAATGTCTTCCATCTTCAGCTCCTCAACTGTCGTATTAACAACAGTTACCAGGTAATGTTGGCAACCTCGTCTAAGAAATGAGTTGCCTTAGGTGACGAGATCAAGACAATTGAGGGTCCTCATCGATTCCTGACAAACTCGAAGCTTTCACCCTTTAACGGGTAAAACTAAATCGACTTGCGATAGCAGTCCATTTTAGCTCGTTGTTTTGTGAGCTAGTCCATGCCAATAATTAAATCAAAGTCATACATGGCTAAGACTAATAAGTCTATTTTCCCCACTCACTCATCAATCGCTAACTTGCAACTAGAACAACCCAAAGTAGCAATAACTTTATCCTTTAATTGTGTAGATATACTAACTGCCGACCCCAATAATACAGGATTAACACCTATCAACTTAACATATTGCTCGGCTACAAAGAAATGGGTTGCTCCCGGATCAAATAAAGTGTAAAGCGGATGGTCATTTAGCGAAACCATACCTGTGATCACATTAGGCGCATCCTCTGCTTGACCTTATGTTATGGCATACACTGGGCCCTGAACTAGTGGTCTCAGCTATCCTCCCTGTGGCACATTTTGAGGTGCATACCCTTTAATTTGACCCATTTGCGGTGGTGGTGGCAGCTGCGGTTGTCCAATTGGCCGCCTAGGACAATCTCTAGCCATGTGACCCTACTAGCCACATTCAAAACATGCACCCATCCTTCGGGGGCACTGATTCGCACCATGTCGCCTTTCATAAGCGCGACACAAATCATTCCTACTTGGCCTAGACTTGCCAACTTCACCCTTCCTGTTGGGCAGGATTTGGAATCTACCTCCAAGCATGGGCCTCTTTCCTTGACGGACCGCATCTCTATTGGAATTAAACCTTGACCTAGACGAGGTAGCTCTCTCATTCTGATCTCTCTCGATCATCTGGGCCCTTTTATAAAGGTCATTGTAATTTCTCAAATTCAGTGAAATTAATGTACTCCTCAAATTCGGCCTAAATCCGTCCCTGAATCTTCCCACTCGGCTCATTAGATTCTCTACTAGTTCAGGAGCATAATGCGATAGTTCAATGAACTTCGCTTCATATTGGTCTATAGTCATGGAGCCTTAGCGAAGGCATTGAAACTCTGCCATCTCCATTGCTCTGGCAGTCTCTGAAAAGTATTTACCATTGAAAGCCTCAAGGAAGGTGTTTCATTCTGGGACGACACCTTCCAGAAATACCAGTCTTTGGGTGGTTCTCCACTAGGTATTTGCAACTCCCTCCAACTGGTAGGTTGCAAGAACAACTTTCTCGGTCTCATTTCACATCAGTAGTGCAAAAGTCTTCTCAAGTCCTTGGATCCACAAAGTAGCAGCTTCAGGGTTTCCTACCCCAGTAAACTTAGGTGGATTCAATTTCAAGAACTGTTCCACCAACTTATGAATCGGTCTCCAAGCGACCACAATTCTTGGCAAAACCTTGGCAGGTGTGGCGGCAAGTGCAGCTGTAGCAACAGCATTGGTAGTAGCAAAGATGGCGATCGCAATGGCGGCGGCGAAGCCAGCTGCTTGATTCTAGGCCTGCTGCCCCATCATCTCTCACATGGCATCCAAAGCTTGGGTGATCCCAATGGTTCTTTGATCACCTGGGGCTACTACCCCAACACCAATAGGGCGTGGTTGTATGCCACTCGCACTAGCCTATGCTGGCGCTCGACCTCGGCCTCCTCGAATATCGACCCTAGTTGGCATTCTACCCCAAGTCATGGTCCTAACGGTCCTCTTGGTAGGAGTTTGCTGCTCTTGATCACTTATGGCTCAACTTTATCTATGAAGCCTACTTTCAATTCCATACTGAATTAGAAATAGAGTGATCTAAACCACAAGCAATTTTACCAAACAATTATCACAAACATGCACCAACATGAATTTAAATATCATTCCTGCTACTATTCCATGAACCATCGCACCTTATCACTCCAATCCCTAACTATTGCTCTAATACCACTTAAACGAGGATGTCACACCCCGATCCTTGGGTATGCGCCCATCCCAGCTTGGTTGATTAAATAGCGATGTCCTAGGATGCATTGTTGACCCTTTCATTTTAACATGCATGCAAAAACAGATATAAAATCCCTAGATAATAAAACAATAGGATAGGAAAGTAGGACCAATTTTTCACAAAATACCTTTTTATAAACACATAGGTCTATACACAATGGTTTACAAAAGGGATCGGCTCCCTACAAAAGAGAATTGTCATACGACTAGCTAGTTGGACAAGATCGCTGATTCTTTAGGCTATACAACTTAAACTCTACGGCTTCTAGTCCTTTATCAACACCATCTAAGGACTTGAAAATGGTTATACAATAACTAGTGAGACAATGTCTTAGCGAGTTCTACCCTCTTAAAACTCGATTAGGAAAAAAATATGCCCTAAGGGTTGCCTAAGCACAAACAGGCGTCAAAGGGCTTAGCTTGGCCTCAGTTTCCTTCCTACAAGTCCATACCATTTAATATTTCATTGAATCATATCAACAATCAAATCACTCTTTGAGATCGAATTATCAACCAATTGACTTAGTCGATTCCATGTCATTGAACCATCACTTAGTTAAAATAATGCTATATGCTTGATCAAAATCCAAAACTGCTCACCCTAGGTGATATATAGGTAATAGCTTGCCCCAAATGCTAATAAATAGCATACCGTTCATTCTCTAAGATGACATAACGAGTCATCGAGTCATTAGTCATCGAGTCATTATTGCGTACCGTTCCTTCTCTAAGATGACATATAGAGTCATTGAGCTAGTATAATAAGCCATTCTTTCTCCAAGATGACATATAGAGTCACCGAGCCAACATTTTATACCGTTCATTAACTAAGATAACATATAGAGTCATCGAGCCAGTATCGTATATTGTCCTATTTCCAAGATGACATATAGAGTCACCGAGTCGTTATAATATACTATTCCAATCGTACAATCAATTTACCATTTTTTCGTATCATTATTGATAAAAATACACGTGTGTGGGTACACGGCTGGCTTTAGCCAAAATGTAAGGTTTTCACTTTTGAACCTTCCACTATTTTTAGCAGTCCCATAATAGATTTTTGGCGTTGTAGATCGACGTCCAGTAATTTTTCAATTAATTACCAAAATTATCCAATTTAGGAATAAAATCCTAAAGTCGCAATCAGGCAAAATTAGCACAAATTAAAGCTCAAATAAATAAATAGATTGCACCACAATAACCAGCATAAAATTCCGGTCGTCAACTATCCTAGTCTAATTTCTCGAAAATAAATAAATAAATAAATGTGAAAACTAATAAATAAATGTCAATAAATCCAACTTAGGCTCGTAATGCCTAATTGGACACTGAAATAGACTTGGAAAATTTTCGAAACTCGTTAAATAAATACTAGAGTCTATTTACTCGCTAATTGCACTAACTAACCACCTAATATACATTGATAATTTATTAAATTCATTAATCTAATGTAATCTAACCACCATATTCATCTTAACCTAAACTAAACAACCCCTAAGCGTGATTAACCTACTAAGCGAGGATTAGTGAGTTAAATTTACTTGTTCGGCGATCTGGTCAATGCAAAACGACGGGGATGCGACTGGGCTCGATTCTTTCCAAGGCGAGTCTAGCTTTGAGGGTCTGAAATGATCTCAAAATGAGCCTCGAAGGCTACTAGAAACTCACTGGTTTCTGCTTTGTTCTTGGCTGAAATATAGGGCAACAAGGGTTGGTTAAAGCGAGGATGGACTAAGGAAGGTGGAAGAGGCCAAATCGGGTTCAAGTGGGGACTCATGGTGGTCGGAGGCAGGCCAAACAGCTTCGGTTGAGCTCCACACAGCATAGGATAGCAGCTGGGACATTAGAATAGTAGAGAGGGAGTTGGAGCAATGTCGAGCTAGCGCGGGGCAGCAACGGTGTGCGAGATGGTGAATGGTGACGGCGAGCAGTCCGACAGTGGCATGGCTACTCTAGCTAGTCTCCTTGGCTGTTGGTTCCAAAAATGGCACAATAAGGAAGGGAGGGGAGGATGTCAACTGAATGAGGGGAAGAGGGAGAGGATGAGGGAACAAAGGGGGTCCACTTGGCTTAATTTCTCCTCAAATGTTCTCTTGACTTTATCCAACTTGTCCACCAGGCTTGGCTGTCTTCCATGGCCTAAAATTAGCCACCAAGGCTCCAAATGGTCCAAAAAGCCTAGGTAAGGGGGAGCTACGAATTTGCTTGACTTCTCCCTCAATTGGATTTCATTGCTTCTTGATTCAATCCGATTTGGCCCTCATAAATTTAATCGACACCTTTCTGATCAAATTGGTATTTTTCCTCGCCAATTGTTTTCCTCACCAATTGATCCCATTTGCTTTCCAAGTTTGCAATAAAAAAACAACCCTCGACATTTTCTGGACAAAAATGGCCTTAGGATAAGTTTTTCCTAAAAATTCTCGGTTTGTAGAAACATCTTCTATGACTGAGTCGATGCTCTTAAAATGACTCGTGACTTGACAAAACTTTCAATTTCTAAAATCAGACTCAAAATTTGCTGTTAATTTCAATTTGGCACGTTTTTAGCGTGACCTAGGCGGCCGGGTAGCTTTTAGAAATTTTTAGTGTAAATGACCCATGGTCGATTTTTTTCAAGCCACAATGAACCCACTCAACACATTGACGACTCTCGGTTATCGTGAAAATCTCGAGGATTCAAATACGAACACAGGATACCAAAACGATAGAAAAATCAATCTAGTGCCAACTGACGAGAATTTTCCAATTTAGTGGTATCACTCATGATTAGCCACACATCTCAATCGAACCGACCTATCTCTGTCATTGATCGATTTTTAGCTGTGTTGTAATGGCCTCTAAAGATGAGCACGATCGAGTAGCTGATTCCTTGTCGAATTCTCAAGTTTATTGCTTTAAAATTCCTTAATGGCTTCCCCTAATAGTCTAGTTATCTCAAGAGTGATAAGTTCTGAGAACAATCTTATAGGCGTGTCGATGGAATGCTTGATTCATTCAATAAAGAACATGATTGAAAATCTGGAATGTCACAGGAATCACTCTTAACAAGTATTACCCTACATAGTCACACCTTTTATTTGCTAATAATGTTATCTGTTTCATGGATGGAATGGTCATGGAATGCCAAAGTTTGGTAGATATCTTAAACCAATACTGTTATGTAACAGGTCAAGCCATCAATTTGAACAAATCAAATGTTGCTTTTTGCAAAGATTGTCCCCTGAACTTGAAGAGGAATATGGCTTGAGAATTACATGTTCCAATCATAGAAAACATAGGGAAATACCTTGGCATACCATTTAATTGGGATTAGTCAAATTTGCATGGATATTAACAAGAATAAACATAAAGATGGAGGGATGGAAAGAAAAAACCCTGTCTAAAGTAGGTAAAGAAATCTTGATCAAGAGCATAGTGCAAGCTATTCCTCAATATGCCATGTCGATATTCAAGATACCAAATTCTATTTGTAATACCATTGAAAAAAGAGTAGCCTCTTTCTTGGGGGAAACAAAGTGATACCAAAAAAGGAATGCATTGGAAGAGATGGGAAGTGATGAAAACCAGGAAAGACAAAGGAGGTCTAGGTTTCAAAGACTTGTAGATCTTTAAGACGGTTATATTATGAAAACAAGCTTGGTGACTATCTCAAAATCCTTTAGCTCTTTGGAGTTAGCTTTTTAAAGGCATATATTTTCTGGATTGAGATTTTTGGAAAGCCAAAAAAAAGGACACCACCCGTCCTGGGGTTGGCAAAGTATCCTAGTTAGAAGAGAAACCATCAAACTAGATGTTAAGTGGATGTTGGGAGATGGAAAGTCCATAAAGATCCGTGAGGACAAATGGCTAACTTTGAGACTGATTGGGGGTCCTGCAAATAGGGACAATCCATACAAAGTAGCAGGTCTTATTAATGAAGGAACAAGGAAATGGAAAGAACTAACTTTGCAAAAGATGTTTGCAAAGGATGTTGTAAAAGAAATACTAGCTATTCCCATTAGTCATAACCCCATGGCTGATGTTCTATGTAGGACAGCAAACAAGGCTAGAGATTACACAGTTACAAGCAGCTACAGCAATTAGTGTTCTAAGTCTAACAAGCTAGATCCATCCAAGGCAACAACCTCATAGCAGCCTCGAAAATTATGGACAAAAATATGGAATCTCTGAGTTCCCCCTAAAGTGCAAATCTTTCTAAGGAGTATATGCCAAGACGTCCTCCCCACACAAGAATTTTTTTTAAAAAAAAAAAAAAAGAGGCATGTTACATGACTCGCTTTGCCCACTTTGCTCAAAACACCTAGAGACAATTGAACACATCCTTTTGATCCATGGTTGGACAAGGCAAATATGGTCAGATCCAACCCTCAAAACTCACAACAACCCTCTAAATATCACGAGAACAGACAAATGGTTGCTGGAAAATTTGGAAGCCAAGCCCGACCCACATGAAACAAAGGTAGTAGCGACCACACTCTCGCTCATTTGGAAGGTGCGAAATAACGCCGTGTTTCGGGGCCAACAACTGGACCCTCTAGCCACTCTAGAAGAAGCAAGAGTACAAATCAGCAGCCACTTCGGTGGAACCCTCATGATGGCAACTCAAAACCCAAAAGAAGAAGAGAAGGGATTAAGTAGAAACCTCCACCTGGCAACAATCTGAAGTTGAATGTCGACGCTTCATGGGTAGGGAGTAACAAACCGTGCTCTATAGTTGGGATCATGTAGAACTCAAGTAGGATGGTGGAAGGTGGCTTCGCAACCGACACCAAAGCAGATTCACCCCCTGAAGCCGAAGCCCTAACATTTGTAAAAGGTCTGTAATTTCTGCAACAAATATGAGGAGAGCATGTGAGGCAAGTATAGAAGATACCTTTACATTATGTGTGTGAAAGTGACAATTCAGTGGTTGTGGCAAGTATATTAGGCTGTGAATAAGCCCCATGGGTTATGAGGAACATAATTAGAAAAAGAAAACATATTTTAAATCAATTTAGCCAAGCCAAGCCGGCCCATTGTTTAAAGGAAGAAAACCAAGCCATCGACTAGGTAACAAAAGCCCCTCGAAGCAAAAATCTTCCTTTCAATTGGGTGTCTTTCCATCTCTAGCCTCTTTAGGATATTTAATGTTTGGAAGTATTTTTACCTCTATCATGTACCTAATATATGAATGAATGAAAGTACTCACCCATTTGATGACCCCTCCCCCCTAAAAAAAAATTTTGGGTTACCCAGAAAGAACAATTATGTGGGATGCATGATGTGTTTTCTTGTGAATTAGTGAATGCAATTAATCTGCCAATGCACGAAGAGATACATAACATTCACGAACACTCGAAATGATTAGAAAAGAAATTTATTTTACTTGGGATTAAAACTCACATAGCAATCAAGTCATCAATTGGAAAGCAAATGTCTCGTCCCGACCATGTGGCGCCCCTCACTTCTATTCTTATGGCAGTTCGATTGTAACGTCCTAGGATGTGTCGCTAACCTAATCCGCAATAACAATAAAATACACACACGGAAACGTAAACAAATCTCCATTCCATCATTCGACAGGGATAGTTAAAAACAAACATACTCATATATATGCATCATAAGTCAAAGTCACATACATGTCAAGTTCAAAAGTTAAACAAAAGCTTTGCTACATCCAATACGCCTAACCACACTACTAACACCTCCATGAAAAAGAGGCCCGAGGTACACCTACACCTCTAATATTATGAGGGCAGTTCAAAAGTGCCGACACCCTACTACTGCCTAAGCCTCTGTGGCTTCTAGGTTCCATGGCTCCAGCTCGGCGATCAACTTGGGGTTGAGCTCAAGGTCGAACACTTCCCCATTGGGAATGTCCTCGTCCTTAGCATCCCAGCTTATGCCTCCCCTTGAACCTCCAACACCTAGTAGACCATTAAAGCGACAGATGGGACTATGGCTCTCATTGCCCACCCAAAAGCACCAGGCCATGAATTGATGAGGCACAATGTTGGTAGGCCCTAGTTGACCCAGATGGTCACGACGTAACATGTGTAGTGCACGTCGGCTCCTTTTGCTACTAAATACTCTATCACCTCCTAATTGGAGGCCAAATCGTATCTAATTGAACAACTCAGCCATTCTTAGGGCTTGTAAATATTCAATAAACAAATATGAGATAAACTTAATGAGTGAAATCCTTAGATGCCGTGTAGGGAAGACATTCACCTTTAAAGCACCCTAAATAAACAATTATCTATTAGTGGCAAAACATGGCAACGCTCCACTCACTTTACCTTAACCATTCACATAATAGTGAATCTAGGCCATCCATATAGATGCATAGACAATTCCATAACAATAATCCATGCTCCTAAGCCAAACATACGAATGCATATTATGGTTCAAATCATGCGCTTATGCCATGCAATAATCTGGACTTGAACACATACGAAACTCATGCACTCCCATACAAATATGTCTAGATTATTATGGCCACTCAAAACCTAAGGACAACCTAAAGGTTCGCAGTCATTTGGTGTAACCGGGCATCATCTTGCCCTATCAAGCATGGCATCGTCCCATGTAAAATGCATTAGGGCGGTCATTCCTATAAGGAAACTTTTTCTGAAATCCATCCGCGAATGACTTCCCATTAACTTGGGGGCATCCGAACTTAATTGGGTATCGTCCCGTATAAAACACATCAGGACGGGTTTACACTCTGCATAATACGCATTAAGGTCTTAGGTGATCACACGGGTATACCATCACACAATTCATTTCTTATCTTTTTCATTTAACCAATGTGATGCCCATGCAATATGCAATATCCTTCGTTGTATGCCATCATGTCACCCACGTGCATTACATTATGTCATACATATATGCACCATTTACTTCATAAACCCATGGCATATAAACTACTTAACAAAATAGGATAAGGTCATCCGGATATCAATTTCACTTATCATAACCCAATAACTTATCGCCCTAAACGTGATAAGCTATTACCAAAACCCAATAACCTATTGCTTTGAAACTCGATAACCTATCTAAGCCCTAAACTCGACAACTTATCACACAACATCCATTAATCATTTCAACAGATCATCATGCAACCACTAACAAGTCCTAAACTACTCATTAAGTGCAATGATAACCCTAATCAAGGGCTAGAAAGCCACTCCTAAATAATCTAAGCTTTGAAACATGTTAGGGGAAGGAATAACAAGACCAAACAACAGCTAGTCTTACGTCCACAGTGCATGGGAAGCCAGATAGTAGTTGAACCGTGGTTCAACAGTGGCATGGCAATGGTTTGGTGGCGGTTCGGCATTGGTATGGTTTTCCGTTTTGCGAGGGACCAAACCGAAGAGGAAAAGAGTGAGAGGGAGCAAGGGTGAGGGTTACATAGCACCAAATAGCTCTCGTTGGCTTTGAGTGGTAGTTCGACGACACGAAGGGCGGCTCGGTGTCGGGGGTTTGATGGACAGTTGTGGGTGAGGTAAAAACAAGAGGAAACAAATGAAGAACAAGCTTACAAAGCGAGTGATGGAAGTGTGGGCGTTTGGTGGTGGTGAGGGAAGAGAGATAGAGAGCTTGAAACCAAACAAGTGATGAAATGAGAGAGAATGAGGGTGAGAGAGAGAGAAGTCTTGTCCATTCAATGCATTGTACTCAAAGTCTTCCAAATCCCTCTAATCTAGGGTTCAATTAATGAGGAAGTGACATCTTAAAGAGAGAACAAGGTGAAAGTGAGGTGGAGAGGGTGGTCGGTGGTCTTACGGGAGAAGGAGGAGAGAGACAAAGAGAATTATTGCTCATAAATGCACATCAACTCCACATCTTCTTGGACTCACATCAATCAATCAAGGAAAACTTGTCTAAGAAGTAAAAATCTGTGCATAATGAGGGGATTTCACACTTGAGTACATAGGTTTAGGTCTGGACTAGCTAGGTGGACTAGTTTGGCTTCAAACTCCTCTCCTTTTCCACCCAAATGCAAGAGGCCCCCTTCCCTAGCCAATTTCCAATCTTGGCATTTTGTCTTTAGTCCAATGGAAGGGCATTTCGGTCTATTCACTAAGATCTTGCACTATTCATGCACTATTCATGTCATCACATTCATTTAATGCCAAATTCTTGCCAAAAGAGAGCTTGATGGGCTTGAAGGGCCCATAGGCCTCCTTTGGCTGCCCACCCCTTGGGTGTATGGGCCTTGGGCCGCCCACTTGGGCTCGGACCCATTAGGTCTTTGCTTGTGGCTTGTTTCTAACTTTCCGCATTTGTACATCATTGCCATTGAAAAACCAAGTTTTTGCGCCAAAGTGACTTTTTCCGATACCCTAGTGGTTTATTGATACTCAAGACGATCTCGTCCGATGATTGATTGTTGAAACAATTCCATTTTGAAAAACTGGGTCAAAACAAGGATGTCACAACTCTTCCCTCAAAGAAATTTTGTACTCGAAATTTGTAGGATCAACTACTTCTTCAAACAAATGGGGGTATTGGCTTTGCATAATGTCCTCACTTTCCCAGTTCACTCCTTCAGCTTCGTGATGCTGCTAGATGACTTTCACCTAGAGGATGACCTTGTTGCACGACATTTATTCTTTTATGTCCACAACTTGCACTAGCCGTTTGATGTATGTCACTTTATCGTCTACCTCGATCTCCTCATAACTTAGTACGTGTGTTGGGTCTAGTTCATACTTTCTCAATATGAAACATGGAACACGTTATGAACTTGGACAAGATTTGGCAATAGTGCCAAACAGTAGTCTAAAGTCCCAATTCTTTCCAAAATTTCAAAGGGTCCTACGAATCTGGGGCTTAGCTTCCCTTTCTTGCCAAAACGGGACGTATATCTCATTGGTGACACTTTGAGGAGCACGTGATCACCAACTTGATACTCCAGAGGTTTTCATTGTTTATCCGCATAACTCTTTTGGCAACTTTGGGCTGTCTTTAACCTTTCTCAAATGATTTGGACTCCCTCCACAAATTGTTGCAGTAGTTCGGGGCTCGTAATTTTTCTTTATCCAACCTTATCCCAATAGATGGACATTCTTCAAGCACATCCGTACAATGGCTTGAACGGTGCCATTTCGATGCTCTGTTGATAATTGTTGTTGTATGCAAACTCGACGAAATGCAGTTGGTCTTCCTATCCTCCTTTGAAATTTATGACACAAGCTTGTAGCATATCCCCAAGAGTTTGGATTGTTCTCTCAAATTGTCCATCAGTCTACGGATGATAAGCTATGCTAAACTGTAGTTTTGTTCCTATGGCCATATGTAAAATTTTTCAAAATGCAATAGTGAACTTGGAATCTCGATTAGAGGTGATCGTCACTGGAACCCCAAGCAACCGAATCATCTACCTCACGTACAACTCAACATACCTATTTATGGCATAATCTTTTTGTATAGTAACGAAGTGAGCTAACTTGGTCAGACGGTCAACCACAACCTAAATGGAATCATTACCTCTCTGACTCCTTATCAATCCCATCACGAAATCCATCGCGATATGCTCCCACTTCCATTTCGGGATCTCCAATGGTTGCAACGGTCCACCAAGTTTATACTGTTGGGCTTTTACTTATTGGCATGTCAAACACTTTGCCATGTATTTTGCGATGTCAGCCTTAATGCCATTCCACCGATAATACTACCGACGGTTCCTGTTCATCTTCGTATTGCCTGGGTGGATACTATAGTTGCTTCGGTGGGCATCCACTAGAATCTCTTCTCTATGTTCCACAATGTCAGGCACACATAGCTATCCTTGGAACCTCAAGATCCCATCATCTGTCACTTGGAAATCCGAGTTCATCTTCTTAGGGTTTCCTTGCACAAGCTTTTGAATTTCCGAATTCGTTGATTGCAAGGTTTTAATCCTAGTTTGTACTTCGGGTTTAATTCGAAGAGTAGCCATAAGACTAGAAAGATGGCCTACCTCAAACCTGAAATCTAAATCCCGTACACCTTCGAGAAGTATCCACTCTTGAACCATCATTTGTGCAATTGATGACTTTTGATTGAGTGCTTCCGCCACCTTGTTGGCCTTCCTAGGATGTTATAGGATGTTGCAGTCGTAGTCCTTGAGAAGTTCTATCCAATGCCTCTATCTCTTATTCGATTCCTTTTCCAAGAACAGGTATTTCAGACTTTAATGGTCAGTGGAGATTAGGAACTTTTCCTCACACAAGTATTGTCTCTAAATCTTCAAAGCGAAGATAATTGCCACCAACTCCATATTGTGCATTGGATAATTCTACTCATGCGGACTCAATTGCCTAGACGCATGGACTACAAGCCTTCCATATTGCATGAAGACATAACCCAATCCTTCAAACGAGGCGTCGATGTAGATCTTGTATCCTCTAAGACCGGACGATATTATCAACACTAGGGCAGTCATCAACTTGTGCTTAAGCTCTTGAAAACTCTTTTCGCACTTGTTTGTCCATTCAAACTTCACTTCTTTCCTTGGTAGTTACGTCAGTGGCATAACTATTCCAGAGAATCTTTCAACGAATTGCCATTAATAGTCAACCAGTCCCAGAAAACTCCAAACTTCAATCACCATTGTAGGCCTTGGCTAGTTCATAACCGCTTCGATCTTGGTTGGATCCATTGAAATTCCATCGCCCAATATCACATGACCCAAAAATGCTACTCAATTAAGCTAGAACTCGCACCTACTAAACTTGCCATAAAGTGCGTGTTCTTGAAGGGTCAGTAATACCTTCAATTGTTGCACATGCTCTTTTGGGCTACTCAAGTACACTAGTATATTGTTGATGAAGACTATGACGAACTGACCTAGACATTCCTTAAAATATTCAGTTCATTAGGTCCATGAAAGCAACTAGGGCGTTATTTAACCGAAACAGCATCATCGTAAACTCATAATTGCCATATTACGTCCAAAATGCGATCTTTGGGATGTCCTTCCTAATCCTTATCTGATGATAGCCTATTCTTAGGTCTATCTTTAAGAACACCAATGCCCCTTGAAGTTGATCAAATAGGTTGTTTATCCTTAGCAATAGGTACTTGTTCTTGACTATCACCTGATTGAACTGTTGATAATCAATGCACAATCACAATGATTAGTCTTTCTTTTCACAAACTGGACAGGCACTCCACATGGCGATGCACTAAGGCGAATAAATTCCTTATCTAGTAATTCCTGCATTTGCACTTTTAGCTCCTTCAACTCGGATAGCGACATCTGATACAGTGCCTTTGAGATTGGCTCTATCCCAAAGGCCAACTTGATTACAAACTCAATCTCTCACTCTGAAGGCAATCTTGGTAATTCTTTTGGAAAAATATGCACAAATTCTCATTCCATAATAATATCCTTTAACTTTGACTCCTCTATAGTTAAATCCTCATTTGTTGCCAGATAGCCTTGGCAACCTTCCCCAAGCAATTGTTCTACCTCAAGCGAAGAAATTAAGGGTGTAGATGACCTACCCTTGTGTCCTATAAACTCAAAACCAAAGCTACCAACCAAATTGAATTGTATAGCCTTACTAAAATAGTTAACCATGGCTCGCTGCTTATCAAGCCAATCCATTCCAATTATAACATCAAAATCATGCATAGCCAAGAAAGCTAAATCTAGCAACTTCTTTCGCCTATTAATAACTATCTCACACCCCTGATAGCCAAAAATAGATAACACCTTATCGTTCATAGGGGTGGAGATGCTAAGGACAGTTTCCAATGGTTTCAATTCTAACCCAACTAACTTAACGAACTAATCAACTACAAACAAATTTGTCACCTCCGTATCAAGCAAAGCACACGCAACATGTTGGTGTAAGAAGACCATACTTGTAATTCGGCCTCGGAATCCTTGGCTTCTTCTCTGGTCACCACATACATCTTACCCTAGGTTAGGGGTCTATTCAAATTGTCTTGTGGCACGACTCTTAATCGCTATCCTATGAATAAGGGTTGCGGCTACGTTCCAGTCGGTTATCGCAGACAGTTCTTGACATGGTGGCCCTCTAAGCAAATCCAAAGCACGCTCTCGTCCGGGTGTGGCACAGTGCAAATCCATGGAAGTTGTCATAGAATCGGTAACTATGGCTTAGGTTCTGTGCCCGCTTCTTATTGTCGTTCTTCCTACTGGGAGGGATAAGGTGCTTTTCTCCTACCATCGGCTTCTTCCCAAACTGATGGTTATCCCTATTAGCAACAAACCGTGATCCAGATGCAGCTGCTCCCTCGGCCATATCCCTCTCAATTAGCTGAACCTTTTCATAGGGCTCATCATAGTCCTTCAGGTTCAAAGGCACTAACTAGCTATGGATTTTGGGCGTCAGCCCATCTCGGAACCTCCTAGCTCAATCCATAGGATCCTCAACCATTCTTGGAGCATACTTTGATAGCTCCATGAACTTGGCCTCATACTAGTCCATAGATAGGTAGTTTTGGCGAAGTCGTAGAAATTGATATATCTTCTACTCTCGGGCACATTCAAAAAATTATTTTCCATCGAATGCTTCCACAAACATATCCCAAGTTATTAGCGTTGCTTTGTAGCTAGTAGACCGCTAGGGTCACATTTTCTTCCTCTGTACACCTCAACAAGGTGAAGGCCATCTCCAACTTCTTAATCCACAAAGCGGTAACCTCATAATCATCCTTCCCTAAGAGTGAGGGGGCTTCAACTTTATTATCTACTCCACCAACCTTTGGTTCTCGTTTCTAGCTAATGGGTCATCATGGTGAGTAGCGGCGACAGCAGCCTGTTACCGAGCTTGCTGCCTAGTCAAGTTCCCTATGGTCTCTAGGGCTCGTAGAATCCCATTAAACCTGAGATCCTCGTGTGCCTTGCCTCGGCCATTAGCTAGCTCGGGAGTTGACTTTCCTCATAACATCCTCGATTCTGGGCTAAACTCCCTTCACAGCTGATTTTACAACCCCACTAATACAGTTAGGAACCTAGAATCACAATTTAGTAAAGTAGTCGGCAATCACATGCATATTGTAAGCGTTCCTAGCTAACTATCCTAAGGTCTCAACATGCCTTATCACTCCAGGTAATGACCAAAGTGGGGATGTCACGCCTCGACCTACTTCGAGTGCGTAGCACCCCTCGCTTCCATTCCTATAGTCATTCGATTGCAATGTCCCAAGAGGCATCGCTGACCCAATTCGCAATGATGATAAAATGCATAGGCGGAAACATAAGCAAATCACCATTCCATCATTCAACAAGGATAGTTAAAAACAAACATACTCATAGATATCCATCATAAGTCAAAGTCACGTACATGTCAAGTTCAAAAGTTAAACAAAAGCTTCACCACATCTGATACACTCGACCATGTTACTACAACCTTCATAAAAAGTGGGCTCGAGGTACGCCTACACCTCTAATACACTACGAGAGTGATTCAAAAGTGCTAACAACGCACCACTACCTAACCCCCTATGGCCTCTAGGATCCATGGCTTCAGCTTGATGATCAACTTGGGGTTGAGCTCAAGGTCAGACACTTCCCCATTGGGAATGTCCCCATCCTAAGCATCCCAACTGATGCCTCCCCCTAAACTTGCAACACTTGATGGACCATTGAAGCTGCAGATGGGATTGTGGCTCTCATTACCCACCCAAAAGTACCAGGCCATGAATCGGTGAGGCACAAGGTTAGGTAGGCCCTCATTGAACCAAATGGTCACGACATAATGTGTGTAGTGTGCATCGACCCCTCCCGTATAGTGTGTGTCGACCCCTCTCTGTCACCTCCTGACTATGCTTAACTAGGAGGCCAAATCGTATATGACGGAACGATTAAGCCATTCTAGGGCCTATAAACATTTAAAAAAACAAATATAAGATAAACTCAATGAGTGAACTTCCTAGACCTCGTGTAGGGAAGCCGTTCACCTCTGAAGTGCCCTAAACAAGCAATTATCTATCGGTGGCACAACATGGCAATGCCCTTCTTGATTTACCCTCACCATTCACATAATCGCGAATCTATTATTCAAGGCTATCCATATAGATGCATAGACAATTCCATAACATATTGAGCCAAACATACGAATGCGCATTATGGTTCAAATCATGTGCTCATGCCATGCAATAATCCAAACCTGAGCACATACAAATCTCATGCACTCCCCACACAAATATGTCCAAATTATTACGGCCACTCAAGACCCAAGGCCAACTTAAAGGTTTTTTGTCATCTAGCGTAACCGGACATTGTCTCGCCCTATTGAGTGTGGCATCGTCTCGTGTAAAACACATTAGGGCAATCACTCCTGTAATGAGCTTCATTTCGAAATCCATTCACAAATGGTATCCTTTTGACTTGGAGGCATCCGAACTTAATTGGGCATCGTTTTGCGTAAAACGCATCAGAACGTGTTCACATCCCAAGTAATACGCATCAAGGTCTTAGGTGATTACACGGACATGCCATCACACAATTCATTTCTTATCTTTCTAATTTAACCAATGCGATGCCCATTCGATATGCAACATCTTTCACTATATGTCATCATGTCACCCACGCACATTACATTATGCCATACATATATGCACCATTTACTTCATAAACCCATGTCATATAAACTATGTAACAAAATAGGATAAGGTCATCATGTATTTAAAAATCATTTTCCACATGTCATCATCTCCCACAATACATTCACATCATTTATTATGTGCCAACAAATCCATCACATAATCCATCTTTTATTTATATAACAAATTGCCATACCATAACATACTCTAATAATATGCCATATCACAACGTCACATACAACACGTAATATGTAACTCACATAACACACATAACTCATAATCCTTATATCATACTTAATGCAGGATTATACCCCATTTAAGTCTATAACACATGCTAACATTTCATCATATTATGACATAATAAAATCACATATCAATTTCACTTATCATAACCTGATAACTTATCTTCCTAAACGTGATAACCTATCACCAAAATCCTATAACCTATCGCTTTGAAACTCGATAACCTATCTAAGCTCAATAACAATTTATCACACAACATCCACTTATTTCGACCATTATTGGCCTTGACTAATAGGCCAAAGCTTGGTATGTCAAAGGTGAGACTTGACCATGAGTCAGCCTGAAGGCTGGTCATGAGTCGATTGGCCATTTAGGGATAAGTTACCCAATGTCTAGTCATAGAGTATTCGACCATGGAAAGGTTATTTGATCATAAGGATCGGTTGTGGGACGATCACGTACAATCATGGATTGATGAACAGTCATGGCTCTATTCCATCCAGTCATCACACCGGTCGTGGGTGATTCTACCCGGTTCATTGTACCGGTCATGGACGACAATGAACTAATCCCATGCGACCAAGAGTTGATATGAATTGATCAATTCCACACGATTTCATGACAACTGATAATCAACCATGGATTGAAGAAACTCAACATGGTTCAATTTCAGACTAACCGAGACATGTGGTGAAGAACCTTGGACTAGTCATAGGATTGGCTACAAGATTAGTGAATTGGCCTAAGGATTGACCACAAGACTGGCCAAGTAGAACTTACCCATGGGCTAGCCCACAAACCGACCAGAGGATTGATCGACCAGGCTAGGACCTAGCCAATAAACCTAGCTATGACCTCTTTTCTCAATAAAAGGGATTTCAAACTCAGTTTGGCCAATCAAGATGGGTTGCATCTGGCTTTGTTTGGGCATGGCTTAGGCATGAACCTTGGGTCAAATAAGGTTGTTGGTCGCGATCAAACTCGATTAATCCCTGCCTAATGACAAGGTCTTCAAAACTTAGATATATTCCTAAAGAGCATTTAATGCCTTTGGCTTGTAATTAATTAATGCATATTGACTAAGGGTGGACACTTGGCATGAAAGGCTTTTACCTTGGAAGACAAGTTTGAAACTTGGACTTTGGCTCATTAATAAGGAGACACCTAGGCCTTGAATTAGTCAAATCTTCTTAGAATTGAGTATGAACGAGTGTGGGCAAGTGTGATCACAATAAATGAAGATAATTGATATAGAGGCTTATGTGTTCCTATATCCTAGCCTAGTTATAATCCTAAACTAAGTAGAAGATCTTGGAGGCCAAGAAATGGACTACACATCCATTGAAAGAAAGAGCAAGCAAGTCAAGCCTTCTTAGACAAGATAAAAGCACATTAATTACATTTGACTTCTAGTTATTCAATGCTGAGATGAAGTGTCCAAGCTAACCTAGGACCTAGTTGGAAACTTAGAACATAAGGATCCCCGACAATTAATGCTTCTTGACCAAGTGGGACGCCTCCTTTTTCCAATTAAGATTGCCGCATTTGATTTTTAAAATTACTAGACCTCCATTATTTTCCAATTTTACGCAATTTTTTTTTGGGTGCCAATTTAAAGAAACTTTCTTAATTTCATATTTTTATGAGGTGAAATGGTAGGAAAGAAAGTGTGACATCCTGAAATTTTAGTCCTGTTTTCAATAAAATAAATCAGGCCTTTCATCGACGCGCTTATAGTGTCATTCTCTAAGTTGATCACTCATGAGATGACTAGACTACCTAAGGAAGTTATTAAAGGATTTTAATGCAATTGACTTGAGAATTTGACCAAGAATCGACTACTCGACCATGCTCATCTATAGAGATCATTATGGCATAATAAAGATTGATTAGAGATTAGAGATAGGTCAGTTCAACTGAGATGTGTGGTTAAACATAGGTGATTCCACCAAATTGCAAAATTCTCGTTGATCGGCACTAGACTGATTTTTCTATCGTTTTGGTACCCTATGTCCGTATTTGAAGCCTTGAGATTTTTATGACAATCGAGGGTCGCCAATGTGTCGAAGAGATACATTGTGGCTCGAAGAAAATCGACCACGGGTCAATTGCACAAAAAATTTCTGAAGGTCACGCTAAAATCACACCAAATTAAAATTAACCACAAATTTGAATCCGATTTCAAAAATTGAAAGTTTTTTCATGTCATAAGTCATTTTACGAACGTTGACTCATCCTCTGAAGATTTTTCTGCAAACAGAGATTTTTGGTAGAGATTTAGTCCGGAAAATTCAGGGTACCGTTTTTTTATCATTTTTTGAGATGCAAGTTGATTCTATTGGCGAGGAAAAATGTCAATTTGATGGTGGACATCTTGGTTGGATTTTTGGTCGACAAATTGAGCTTAATTGGGTGGGAATCAAAGGGGAATTTAAAGGAATTGTTGTGTATTTGTACGAAATTCATAGCCCTTGGTCCCTCAACATTTTAGACCTCTTCTAAGACTTCTAAAGGAAGCTTTGGCTACTGCAAGTGTGCTGAGGAAGCCAACAAACCTATGGGACCTCTTCTAAGGGACAATAAGATAGAGTTGAAGCAAGGTGGCCCCCTCCATGAGTTGCCGTCTCCTTCCTTCTTCCCTTTGGTCAACTCCTCCATTTTTCTAGACCAGTGAAGCTCTAAAAGACTAGAGAAAAACCACAGCCTTTTTCCCTTGCTCGTCGCACACTTGTCCGACCTCCGCCAGCTCTGTCGTGCCACCTTCGCGCCCTGCACGCTTGTACGCTGTCCCATGTCCTGTGCCATCCAACAACTGCTTGTCATTCACTAGGCCATCATAGGAGCCTCCACCACCACCGTACATCGCCGTCCAGCCACTGCCTACCATCGTGAAGCCTTGCCTGGACCATTGTAGCCTTTGCCGGCCCTGTCTCGCCGAACCAGCAGCTTAGCTCTCTCCTTCATCCCTACCACAAAACCGAAGCCCCTAGGTTAGCCTTGTACTATTTGGCCCACTTTTGACCCTTTCTCGTTCTCGCTTGGTGCCACCGCTTTGGAGTTTATGGCCCGCCTTCGCGTCCCCGCCAAAGCGAACTCATTGGAACACTAATCCAGTGAGTTTACTCACTAATCTCTGCTTAGATAGTTAATTATGCTTAAGAGTTGATTAGTTTATGTTAAGTATGGATTATGTGGTTAATTAGAACGGATTAGCAATTTAATCGTTCAATATTGCATGTTAGGTAGTTAGAGTAGTGCAATTAGCAAGTAAATAGGTTGTAGTATTAATCTAGTTAGGTCCGAAATTTTCCGGGCTCGTTTCGGTATTTAATTAGGCTTTTCCAGCCTAAGTTGCATTTGTTGGTATTTATTAATCAATTTTGGTAATTATTTAATTAATTATTATTTTCCAAAAATTAGATTGGGATAGCCGATGATTGGAATTTTGTGTTGATTGCAATGGTGTGATTTGTTTAATTAATTGAGTCCTATTTTGTGTAATTTGGGGGTGAATTGTAATTTTGGGGTATTTATCCCAAGATTTAATAACTTCGGTATTTAATTAGAAAAAATCGAGCGTCGGTTTACAATGTAAAAAACGTGTTTATGGATTGTTGGAATTAGTGGGATTTTAAAAAGAGAAAATATTATATTTTGGCTAAGGCAAACTGTGTACTCGCACACTATTATTTTCATTGGGTATGGTAAAAGTGGTGAAATTGTCGAATGATGAGGATGGTATATCAACTTGATTATCAGCCACACACGATTATTAGCCTGCGGGCCTTGATATGTCAGTTTTGGGTGAGTAGTATATCGGTATACTATATCAACCTGCAAGCTTTGATATATCAACTTTGGGTGAGCAGTATATCTTAGCAGCTTTTTGTGAGCATTGTGAGTATACTATATCAACTTGCAGATTTTGATATACTATAACAGAGTAATATACTCCGTTAGCAACTTCTGGCGAGCTATATTATTTAACAACTTTGGGTGAGCCATACTATCTATCTTTAGCTTAAGGTGAGCAGTTCTTGATGTGATCAAACTGGATAGATAGTATTGATTGAGTTGACCGCGAGAGGGTCTTGATGGCATCAATAAACTGGATCGATTGATTAGTGACTCGATCTGATTTGATGACTTGATTTGATTTGAGTTGAATTGTATTGACTTGCAGGAATGAATGGAGGCAAAGGTAAGTCATCTGACTTGTGCTTGCGCTTAGACAACCCTCAGGGCGTATTTTCTTCATAGTCAAGACTTAGGGGGTGAACTTGCTAAGACGTCATCTCACCCCGTTGTGGGATAACATTTTCAAGTTCTTAGATGGCAGCTTCTCCTGAGCATTTTGGCCAACTGAAGAAGGTCACTGAGCAGAGGTGTTATATTCCACTTCATGGGAACCCAAGGGGATGGGTCTATGAACTCGTGAGGTTCGCGGTCTAGGTTGATGCGGGTCTACCCCATAAGGTACCCCATCAATACAGACCATGGTATCGTCATGAGTGGAATGAATAGAATGAGGGTCCCATACCGGAGTCTGAGGTCCCTATGTTGGTGCTAGAGGTTGCTTTTGGAAAAGGCACGACAGATCCTCCTGGTGGTTCAGTGGCAAACTCGAATCTTTCGGATTCAAGGACCTCGGAGTATTCAATTGAAGACTCAAATGAATAGAGGATATGTAGCACTCTAAACCCCCCTTTGCGGATCTTGTATATATTGGCTAGTATTGTATATGAAATAGTTTGATACGCATATATAAGTGTGTTGTGGTTTGAAAATTTTGTGGCCCTGCTTTTCTATCCCAACTTGTTGTTGTTTAGGGATTTATTATTCGCTTCCGCATACGCATTAAAATGAATGGGTCGGCAACACATCTTAGGACGTCGCTATTTAATCGACCGCAGAGGGATGGGCACTCGGAGGATCGGGGCGTGACAAAAGGCCCAATCATTCACCACCTAGAACCTGTCTTGTGTAGTGAAAACAGTGACCAGGTTGCCTTCTCAAATTTTTATAAAATCTTCCCTTTCTAATTTGGACATGCTTTCTTTACAAAATTTTTTAATGACATCCATATCTACAACATATTAAAATTTCAAAGAGCTTTGTGAAGATTTAGTTTCAAAATGAGTCTCTTTCTCTCCGACTGTTGAATTTGTTCGACCGATGAATATTTGGGTTGTGTTCAATATTTTTTTCTCTTTGCACACCACGAATTTGACTTTGCTTCCTTCATAAAAAAATTTATTTAAGGTCTTCTCTACAATATATTAAGATATCATAATTTTTTGATTCCGTTTGATAAGGTAAAGACACTAATTTTGGAAATTATTCAAAACTGTTTTTCTCACTTAGGAGCTGTGTGTCACGCCCAAGCTTGGAGTCAAGTCCTTAAATGCCATGTTGAGGTGTCCCAAGCTACAAAGCTAAAGCCCTATCCTACGTTGAGACTTGGTGACTAAGTTACCTTGCATTTAATGCTTCTTGACTTAGAGAGAAAGTCTTGACTTTTAAGGTTTGGAGAACAAGTTAGGATTGCCTATAAATAGAGGAGGGGCATCATTCCCTCATTCACACAACACACCACCTCATCTTCCTCCTTCACTCTCTCAACCTCACCCTTACCCTCACCGCTACCCTCTCCCTCTTTCTTGTGGTCATGCCCTTCTTGCCCATTTGCTCACTTGCATGTTGCTCAATTGCCTAGGCCATCCCTTGAAGTGTGTTAAGTAGAACTTACTAATATTTGACTAGGATGTTGTGTTACACTATTCCAAGCATGTGACAAGTCCTTAATTGAAGTTGATTGACTTGTTGTTGCTTGAGGTTGGGTTGTGACTTTGTCCCTTGATTGAGTTCGGTTCTTGTTTGTTGAGCTTGGCTCATGCTTTGGCTTGAATTGCTTTGAAAGAAGTCCGATTTGCATACTTGTTCAATATGCTTTGGTTATGCTTTGACTCAAACCGATTTGAGAAATATTTTTGTGAAAGCTTGCTATTTCCTTACAAAACTATTTCCAACTTTTTTTTTCACAAATGCATGTTCTAGTTCACACCCCGAGCTTCCAAAAAGGGTTTTGTCGGCCTTGACATATATAGGATCATGATAGATTAGTCTCTTAATCTTGGTGCGATATCGAGGCATATCGTTCCCGAGCCAATTTTGGTACTAGGTCGGTGAACATGTTACCTTTTTTTCATTACTAATGGAATTCCCTTCATGACAAGCCAGTCCTTTCATGGTCTCGGCACGGTATTGAGGCATATCGCTTTCGAGCCAAGTTGGGTACTCGGTCAATGAACATATTAGGACGGGCCTATCTATCATGGTCTTGATGCGATATTGAGATATATCGTTCCTAAGCCAAGTTGAGTACTAGATCAATGCTCAAACATGTCAGATCAAGTCGTGATCCTTGATTTGTGCTCGGCATGCTTAACGTCTCGGTTTCGATAAGTCATTTTACACACTTATGCATGGCATGCCTTCAAGCCCTTGATCTAAAAGTGAAGATAAAAAGTGGATTTTGATGCTTGATGCATGGACACACGATGGACTAATTTATGTCATCGACCAATGGATTTGGCAATGATGCCCCCTCACCAACGGGATGCCTTATTAGAAGGATGGGATGTTGTAATAATTCTAGCTGTCACCCTTGGATTAGGGAATGTTGCCTGATGGATTTCAGATGTTCAGTGGATTCCGAAAGAGTCGATGAATTTCGGCTATTAATAAATGAACCTTGTGTGTGTGAGTTCCTCACGTTATAAAAGGGATTTTGGTTATGTTTACATATTATTGAGTGAGGCGTGAGTTCCTCATACTATGGAATGGATCTTGTTTATGCTTGTATAATATTGAATGAGGCATGAGTTCCTCATGTTGTGGGTGAATATTGATTTATGCTTGCATATTGTTGCTTGAGGATTCCTCACGTTTCATACAAGACAAAGCTTGTGTTTTGCTATTGATTTGTCAATGATTAATGTTTTGGATGAGTTATATGCTTGTTGATAGGCGAGACATCCTACTACCTAGAAATTAGTGGGTCTTACTTACTGAGTCCATGACTCACCCCGTTATTTTTTAGAATTGTAGACATTGAGGTCTCCCACTAGTGCTGGAGTTGCAGTCCTGTTAGAGGAGCTAAGGTTTACCTAGTCTTTGGAGCGTAGAAAATGTAGTGGTTGTAAATATGACGGCCCGTAACAAAGGGACCTGTCAATATAATTGATGTAATTGTATATATACAAGTGGTTGTTTTCTTAGCTATTTATTATTGTTTGGATGTTGTTTGTAACACTTTCGCATGTGCTTAATGAAAAGATAAAAAGAACGGGACAACGATAATGCCTGGGATGTCGTGAAAACAACCCCTGCTGCTCGTGACCTTGGAGACGGAGTTGGGATCGTGACAGTCATGGTCCAAGAGATTCAGCAACGAGAAAGGATTGACCAACAATTGTTTAATGCCCCAAATACTGAAGATCAACATCAACTTAGTCAAGTTGGAGCAACTGTCAAAGGCATTGTTGCCAATGTGCATTTGATAGATGACACACGACCAAAGGCAAGCTCTTGGATGAGAGCTAACTTATGAGAATGTTGAAATAATTCAAAATACTGAAGTTCCTACCTAACTTGAGAATATCTTTGAGGTTAATCCAAGTACTAAACTCCTCTGAACATCAAAATGAAATATCCTTGTTACAGGCACAATTTTAGGGGGTACAAAAGTGCTCAGATTGAGGAGGAGCATGAGAAGGATATGGATATTGATGTTGCTGTTGAGGTTGGATTAGAATCTATTCCTCAAACACATCAGATTAGAACAATTCTATTATTTAGCAAACCTAATGGAAATCATGGAGAAATAGAATACTCTAGAAGACACTTTAAAAAGCTCTTGTTTGAAACTTAGATGGAGAAACGTGCTAAGGAAATGGAAGGGAAACTGAAGACAGTTGAGGATAGAGTGGCCAATCTGAACTTTTATCATCTTGTTCATGTTCCTCTAGCTTTGGTTGAACCTACTACAACAAGCTCTCTTGTTCCAAATCCTACACAAACATCCTCCTTGAAGTGAACTTTTCAAAATGCTTTTTAAGTTGATTTCTTTTGAGTACGGATTGTAATACCTGTTATTTTGAGTGTGATTTGGTTTGGAATTTGCACTAATACTCTAGCTTGGATTGATTCTCTAACTTTATTATGGTTTGCATTATGGATTATATTTGCAAATTCAATTGTCTATGATGCTAACAAAAAAGGGGAGATTGCATAAGCATAACCTACAGGATTTATCATCAGACCTTATACATAAATGCCTTTACATTTTATATGTTCCTTATATGCAAGGGGAGTAATACTAGAACTGGAACCTATACAAGAGTGGTTAAATTTTCTTAAACTCTTATTTTATATTTCTTTCTACAAAGCATAAATTCTTACGTAATTCTATTTACTTTGATTTGCTTTTTCTATGTGCTAATCTCTTAATTTTTTCGCAAACCTTTTTATAGATTTTATATTGTGCTTTATCTAAAATCATGGTTTCAAGAGAGCATCTTCTCCACTAAAATCTTATCAAAATTCTCTATTAGTTGTACTTGGAAAGTTGTCATAATTAAAAAGGGGGAGATTGTTGAGAAAAATTCCCATTATGTTTTGAAGATTAACAAAACCTTTCTTAAGTGTTTTATGAGGAACTTGTTAAGATTTCTAGGTGATATTCTTGAAGCAATTTTGTTCGGACCTTATTTATCAGACTCGGACTTATTCATTTATACAAGAAATTTTGGTTCTTTACATCAAAGATATTGTTATGACATGAAAATCAAGAACATCAATCTAATTCACAAGGATTATCAAGATAATACACAACATTAGACGTTACGAGAAGTTTCCAGATTTTCATTATTAGTTTGGATTTTGTGAAGTGCAACGACTAGTAACCTTGGCTTGGATTTCTTTCTAAAGCTATATTGATTGTCCATCCATTAAGAAAGGATCAATATCAACATAATCCTCTTATATTAAGGATTCGTGATCCATGTCACAATCTTCTGGAGACAAGATGCTCTTTTCAAATGAGGAACTCTACTTATGACAACCCAACTGCTATTGTATAGGCAACAGAACTAGGGGAGACTAATCTTACAATCCTATAAGCAATCAAATCTTCTCATATCATTCAGGTCTAATGAGTTGAGTGGATGGATCTCTTCAAAGTTTTCGTCCAATGATCAACTTGGATATAGAGGAGTATAAAAGGAGATCGTGGTGCTAAAGGAAGTACAAGATCCGAAATCTAAAAATCCAAAGTTCAAAGAGAGCTTTGATATTACACGCTTGTCTTCATGAGCTTAATTTGTAATCTTTGAGAGGTTGTTGAGTGTGAGATTAGATGATACAATCGAACCTACTTGAGTAGAGAGTACTCAGACTTTAGAACCTCCGATTGATTCTCTAGTAAAATCTAGCCAATAGGTTGTCAGTGTAGGAATGAAGGTAGGCTTATCACAAGCAAAACTATTTTGACTATTGTGTGTAATTTTTACTCTCCCTTAAACTCTCTCATTTATTTTGTTTGATAGTTTACTGTACATGGTAAACTCTAATCACTATACAATTCATCTTCAGTCACTGGTCACTTGCAATATTGAATTCGATTGTTTTAAATTTTGCTTAATCAGCTTTTCAACCCCTCCAGGTGATAGCTCTAGCCCAAACATTGATCACCCCAAATTGGTATCATAATGGACAAAATTCATGACTTTTCATGGTAGACAGCTGAAATTTTTGCACACTAGTACAATTTTGAGGGTTTTAATAACACAACAAAAAGTTTGAAGTATTGATTGGGCAAACTTCCATGGATTTTAGCGGTATTTTCCGAAAATAATAAAACGTTAAAAACTTAATTAATCAACGATGAAATTGTTAATGGCCGATTCTACTCTATCTCTCCACTAATATGTTCTATAATAATGCCGGCTATTTGAGAAAAAAAAAATGTCACATACTATATTTACCGGCCTGCCTAATTACATCACTTGATTCCAATGTGATCCTGTTGACATGAAATAAACTGAAGCGTCAGTCATGCTTAAGCAGCTTCTTCTTCTTCTTTTCTTTTTATACAAATCCGAGGAAGAGGATGTCAACGGAAGGAATAATTGAGTTACCTTGTGTTACGTAATTTATTTTTTTTCTGGTCAAATTTTTGCGTAATTTAATAAAACAAGAAATTGAGCTTCCTTTTATTAAATTATGTAAGGAAAATTCAGCTACCTTGCTCAAGACAATTGAGCTTCCTGTGTAGAAAAGATCAGACTGAATCTTCTTTTTATTTCATGTCAACGGGATTGCACCTTAATCAAGATGTAATCAGGCCGGCGTGTACATGTTATTGGGGGGATAGAGTAAACAGTCAAGTTGCAAGTTCCTGGTTTTATTGCTAGTTACGTGCCTGCGTTGAAAGGTCAACGCAAACCCATAACTGCTAGTTTAGTACGGGTACAACGTATGGGAAGGGCATCCTTCTCATGATAGTTGGGTATCAAAGAGCTTATGGAAGAAAATGCTTGGGAACAATTACTAAAATAATCCTAAACCTATAGGAATTTTTTCAATTCGGTGTTAAATTTTTTTTTTTTTGTCAATTCAATCATAAACCTTTTGCATTTGTGCTAATTCAACACATCTAGCTAATTTTGGTCAATTGGTGCTAATGTGAATGTCAATTGGCAATGACCGTTTGGCCAACGCTAACATGGCAATTTTTAAATATTTTTTCTTTTTTTTTGCTCTCTTATTATTTATTTATTTATTTATTTATTTATTTATTTATTATTATTATTATTATTATTATTATTATTATTATTATTATTATTATTATTATTATTATTATTATTATTATTATTATTATTATTTTGCTTTCCTTCTTCCTTTGGCCGATCATCTAATCGGCCAAAGGCTAGGGCTAGCGAGGTCAATCTCCTCAACCATTGGTGAGGCTTGCCTTTGCCCAACAACGGCGAGGGCAAGCTCAACCTTGCTTGCAGCCCTAGTGAGGCATGACCTAGCTAGATCTAGGCAAGGGCAAGCTCAACCTTGCCAATGATGGCAAGGCTCATCCTTGCTAGTGCCAGTGAGGTCCCCTAGCCTCTAGCTCGTTCGTCAACGGGCTAGGAAAAGAAGGAAAGGGGAAAAAAAAAAAGAAAATAAAGAGAGAGAAAAAAGGAAAAAAGTATTAAAAATTGACACGCCAGCGTCAATTGGCATCCACGTTAGCGCCGATCAGCACAATATTGACTAGATGATTGAATTGGCACAAACATAGAAATTTAGGAATGAATTGACCCAAAAAAAAAAAAAAATTAGGACTGAATTGGAAAAATTATAATAGATTTAGGGCTGTTTTGGTAATTTTCCCTATGTGCTTGCACACGTGAGTTGTTATAAAGAGCCCTAGTTGTGGGAGAAAATAGACGATGAGAAAGACGGCTTCTTCTTTTTTGTCTGAGTTGATCAGGATTTTGCTGTGTGCTTTTGTGTTGAGCGTTCGTAGCTCTTTTGAGAAGAAGGTTCTTGTCCATGGAGCTCAGATTACCGTCCCCGTCAGCTCTCTTTCTCCTTCTGTCAATTGCACAGCTTCAACAAACAATGATCTCTCTCCTCCCTGCCCCCAACCCCCCCCCCCCCCCCCCAATCTTTCTCTCCCTCCCCGATTATGTATGTTTGTGCTTATGTGGGTGTAAACGTGGTATTCCGTGGGACTGCTCTACAAACTTAAAAATGATGAGCGATTGATTTTTGGGTTGTGATCTGTTGAATCTATCAGTATTTATTTAAAGTATACCGCCGACAAGTTCATCCGAACTAATTCTTGTAGGTTGTAACAACGTGTTTGTAGGGGAATGAGTTCGTTTCTTTTTGCTAATAACAATAATTATGATATACTACACACCCTCAGAGCAGATACGTGAATATTGAACAGCCTTGAATTGAGCTGAAAGTCTTTCAGAAGTAGGCAAGACAGAGATATCAACGAGAAACTAGGTAAAGACCTTAGAAGAGTTGAGCTAGGATAAATGCAGACCTGCATGCTTAGTGAGGATGAGTTGTTCCTAAGATAAGTTAAAAGTGTACTTGTTTATCTCCCCTACTTAATCAATTCGGTTCGAGTCTCTAAGGTTATGTTTGATCATTTGAATTTCTAGGTATAGATATGATAGGATATAAAATCTAAGGATTTTGTTATATCTTGTCTACTATTTTGTGAATTACAATAATAAAATTAGATATATTCACATCATATCATATACAATATTTGGTATAAATGGCATATCAATGTAAATGAATCTAAAAGTTGCACAAATGGAGATGGTAAAAATCTTTCCCAACATTCTCGCCTACTTCATTTTATTTTATTTTTGCATTTTTCTTATTTTTCTACTCTTTTCTAATTATTTTCTTTTTTTATTTCTTTTTCCCTTCCATCATTCTCTAATAAAATTTAATTAAATAATAAACTATATTAACGTACCTAAAATACGACAATACTTAAACCATATTAATCTATCCAAAATACTACAATAACTTTCACATTATGGATATTATAAATCTTATCTATCTTTATCTTACTTTTCTTGTGGGGTAATTTTATCTAGATCATATTTCTCTTATATTTGATTTTATCATATCTTGAGCAAGCATCAAACATGGGACGTATAATAAATTTTATTATATTTTGAATTTTACTCTAACTACCAAACACAATTTAAGTAGACTCAACTTTTGGCTAAGTTGGGAATGATCGAACATATGTACAAAGCCAATGGCTTGTTCTTTTTTGCTTATAGCAAAGCATAATTTACAAGGAAGGATAACGATACTGAATCATAAGATTGGTGGATGAAGAAAGCGTAAAATATAGCATGATCATTCATGAAGCGGCAGATGGTATACTTAACAAAGAGTGTTACACTGCAGCCACATTGCCATTAATTAATTAGCTACTCATAAACATAAATTTTGATTCCTTAGATACCATGAGAGCTTTGATGAGTTTTTTCAATAGTATGCTGTCAATGATTTCTCATTCCTTGCATCCAACATAGTTCTGCGCGGTAATATAATCTCTTGTTAATGCGTTTGTGACTTCCATTATTTCTTTCTCAGTGAACTCAACCCTTAAACTAGTTCACAAGTATGGACCATGCTCCCAGCTGTTCGATGGTGGCCCCATCAATCACACGCAGGTTCTTCTCGAAGACATGGCAAGGGTGAAATGGATCCAATCCAAGATCCCCAACGGCATCAGTGGCACCAGTGATTTGAAGGAGTCCAACGTTAGCCTCCCAGCGAGTTACGGCCCCAACTTTTACAGCTATGTGGTGACTATAGGCCTTGGCACGCCGAAGAAGGACCTGACCCTCTCGTTCGATACAGGAAGTGCGCTTACTTGTACCCAATGTGAGCCTTGCATATCCTGCTATAACCAGACCGAGCCAATCTTCAACCCCTCTCAATCGTCGTCCTATGCCAACGTATCTTGCTCCGCGCCATCGTGCATTCAGCTTCCTTCTGGCACAGGTAATAATTGACAGGCACGTGTTTCATGTCCAATCCGGTTTTTAATTGGTGGATTACAAAATTAGACATCATCAGCACGTAATAATTAAGAATAATGATTAGTGATGTCAATGTTCGTAACTCGCAAATTGAAAGCCTTCCCCCATTCTCATAGATGGCGGAAAACATGGCCGGTCAACCATGTTGGCGAGATTTTTATTTGGGAGAATAAAGACAGAGAAGAGGACTGCTAGTTGTGAGAGGTTTCTAGGAACAGGTTTAGAATCGCTTTATAAATCAGCTTTAATGATGAGCAGGTCAGCTACCCGGTTGTAGCGGATCCAGATGCAGCTACGAGACGGGATACGGTGACGGCTCCTTCACGGTTGGGTTGTTTGCCACGGAGACGCTCACCCTAACTCCAACGGATGTTATTACCAACTTCCAATTCGGTTGTGGCGAGAACAACGGAGGGACATTCGATGATTGGCTGGACTCCTCGGGCTCGCCCGGGACCCGATATCGATCATAGAGCAAACTGCGACCAAGTATGGCCGATACTTCTCATACTGCCTCCCTCCTTCAACTAGCTCCCCAGGGCATTTGACTTTCGGTAGGGGCAAGGTCACATCCCCGTCGCTAAGCTTCACGCCGATGCTGACGATCGGACAGAATCCGCTCTTTTACGGCATCAACATGGCAGGAATCAGCGTAGGAGGGAACCCACTTTCCATACCGTCGACTGTGTTTTCCAATACCATCACAATCATAGACTCGGGGACCACGTTCGCACAATTGCCTCCAACTGCGTACATCGCCCTCCGGTCGGCATTCCAACAGGCAATGGCGAACTACACGAGTGCGCCTCCATTTGAGTCGCTTGACACTTGCTACGACTTCAGTGGGGTTAGTACCATCACCGTCCCAGTGATCACCTTCTCTTTCGATGGGCCAGTTAACGTGGATTTGGATCTGAGCGGAATGTTTTATGCGGTTAATATATCGCAAGTTTGCCTAGCATTGGTGGCCGGCGCAGACACCTTCGCCATCTACGGCAACACACAGCAGAGGACATTTGAGGTGGTCTATGATCTGCCCAGAGGACAAGTTGGGTTTGGCGCCAAGGCCTGTCTCTAAGATGGGTTGCATTTGATGGGTTGCATTTTGAGTTCTCGAAAGGACGAGGAATCATTTGAGTGTCTGCTTTAGTAGTACTTGGTCGATTTAGAGAATAATAACGAATGTCGTTCTCCTTGTCACTTCAAGACGAAACACGCTACGATCGTGATTTTGTGATATATTAACTGTTGTGAGTGTTTTGTTCTCCACTTAAAAGAGATAAATAAATAAAATTACGTGAATTTTTATGAAATCCACGTAACCATGTTTAGATGAATATTTTGGAAAATTTAAGTACTCTGTCGCTCTATCTTATTTGAAGTAGAACTTTCGCGATTAGGAATGCCCGATCTTCGGTATTTTTTTTTTTTTTTTTTTTTTTGCGTGGGGGACTGTGCTGGAAATCTTCAAAGGAAACGGTGGGCGAAATAATCCCTTTTGCGAGATGGCTATTGCATTATCGTGGGCCCTCCCAATTCAACCGATTGCAACTTGCTTTTCCTATTTAATTATTAATTTAATATTAGATTTATGAATTGCCGCTAGCGTATTGTGAGTCAATTAAGAGCCAAGCCAGAAGCTTGCCTTAATATGAATAAGAGATTTGGCTCTGGTAACCTGGTTATACTAGATTCATCTCCATTTTAGGTACCTTTTTCTCTTTTATAAAATTTTTTACAATGTGATCTTTCATTTTTATTGCCTGTTTAATTATTTAGGAAAATTGCCACTAAAAATCTCAAATGTTGACACTTAAATTTTGGCAAGCCGATCATTTATTTATTGCATAAAAATTAGGAAATAATTTTTAACCCCTAAACAAAATTATTATAATTACGTTGTACAATATATAGTTTTAAGAGCATTTATTTTTTATTATTGCATTTTCATTGGACCAACAATGGATGGTTCTGAATTGATGGTTCTGAGACTTAATTTGATGAGTTAGACTAAGCCCAAGGGAGAGCGAATTGGCCCCCAAGGCCATCATTTTTTGATGGCCGAAAATTGACTTATAAGGAATGATGAGTTGGAATATTAGTATATTTCAAGAAAAGATTCGTACTATTCTTCCAATGTTTCGTTCAAGAACATAGAAGGAAAATTTGGCCAACGAAAAGAAACAAAAACAAAGAATGATATGGCATGGATCTTTCATATATTCATGCAATATATATGTGCCAATATACATATATTGAGGGGCATATATCTTAGTCGAAAGGAAGGTTTCAAATGAGGAATATTGAAAAATAGAAGGGAATATTGCAAGAAGGGGCATATATTTGGGGCAATATATTTTTACCTGTTGAAGGCGCAAGCAAAAAGAAATCTTTACCCATATTTTAAGGTTAAAAAAGAAAGAGAACATAGTGACTTTATTCAGAAAGATAACAAGATTGGGTACACAAAGGGGCCCTCGGTGAATAGAATACAAAAAAAGTGTGGTTCATTTCTTTTGCTAGTCTGGCAACACGCAGGGGAGAGAGAGGGGGAGAGAGGGAGGGAGGGGAATGGAGTCCTTTACTAATTAAGGTTTAGATATTACAATACTCATGGGTCCATTTCTAAAAGCTGAGTACGTTTGTGCAATCTCGATTTCTTCAATAATGAATCATAAGAGATACTTACCATTTTCAATTGTTCATTTCAAATTCTTTTGTAGTGAATCGTGAGAAAGAGTCAACAATTGTTTGTGCATTTCCATCAATACTCATGTATTGATTTAATGAGAATCCGTGAGATTTAATTCTAGATTTTTTTAAAAAAAATTCTATTATTTTACCTTGCAGTTTATACATAATGTTTATGTTTTTTTCCTTGTCTGATATGGATCACACGCAAAGAATAATAGTTTCTCATGGGTGGCATAAATCATATACAGTTCTTACCAAATAATAGACATAATAAATTATGAAAATATCTAACTTTAATACTATGGTTAAACAAACAGTGAATATGATATAGTAAAATATCTAGATTTTATATTTATTCAATCTTATCTTGATTAAAAATTCATACAACCAAACACACGCATTATTGAACTTTTTCTTTCTAAATATTTTTATGTGGATGCAATCCAAATATGCCAAATATACACCACAACAATTATTTATCGAAACTCTAATTTTCTAGTATTACATTATCATGATGCAAATAAAACATGAGATTCTATCTTAATGTGCAAAATATGCAAACATTAACATGATTAGTCTATTCGGAACTCAAGACATAAACGCACTTTCAAAAGTGGTCTAAAATAGTTCATAGAACAACATCAAGCTTTACATCTTTTCAGAATTATTGAAATCAAAGTAAAATGAAGGCATAGTAAAATAGACAGAGGAATTGGGCCACTTCAAAATTCAAGCCAAAGCACAATAATCAAGCATCTGAACTATGCCACTTCAATTTCAAAGGCCAAATACCAAACTAAGGCCCACCAATCCAAAACCAACTTAAGCAAGCATACATAAACCTTCATAAAAAAACAACAAATCAAACATGGACTTGTTACAAGCTTGGACTAGCGTAACGTAATATCCTAACCAAATGTTAGTAAGTCTACTTACTACTTTCTAAACCGGCAGCCTTGAATTGGCGATGACGCCAAGAAAGGTGGGAAGGGCAGCGGCAAGAAGAGAGGGTCGAATTATAAGAGGAAGAGAAAAGGGGTGGTCGGTGATGTAGAGGAAAGAGAGGAGGATGGCTTTGGTGAGATATGTTGGGGTGAATGGGGTCTACCCCTATTTATAGAAATCCTTCCCCAAGAATGGTCCAAACAGTCTTTAATTGCGGAGGCTTAGTTGGAAAGCGCAGGATCGATGTGGCCATCTTCCGATTGGTCCACCTAGTCCCTTAATTAATGAACCATTACACTTTATCTACCCTCCTCTTAATAGGTGCTATAGGTCTTCCGAGCCAAGTTTAGTGTTCAATTGGTGTATCGTATGGATCGGACTGAGCCACAAACCTCTATTTGAGCTCGGCATGTTTAATGATTTTAAACCAGTAAGGCATTTCACACACTTCCTTCAAGCTTTGAACTAAAAGTAAAGATAAAAACTAGCTTGTGATGCTTGATGCCCAGACACATGAGGGACTAAATTATGTTGTCGACTAATGGATTTCGACAACAATGCATGATGAATTTTGGAAGAATTGATGGATTTTTGTTATACTGTCGACCGATGGATTTTGGCAATGATGCTCGATGGATTTCAGATACTTGATGGATTTCGAAAGGATCAATGGATTTCGATCATTAATAAATGGACCTCATATGTACAAAAACCTCATATGTGTAATGGAACCTTGATGTATGCTTGCATTTAGTTGTTTTGAAGATCTCTTCTACTTTTACTAAGGCATGGCTTTTATTTTTGCTATTAATCTGTCATCAACAACTGCTAGGATAAAGTTATTTGCTTGTTGGAGGGCGAGGCATCATACTTGGATTTTAGTAGGTTTACTTACTGGGTTATACTCACTCATTGTTTTCTTTAGATTTGTAGGATGGTTGTCTCTTGAAAGGTTTGGTGTTCCTATGGATATGACGGTGTTAGAAACTACTGTTTATTTTGTGAGTATTAATAAGACACTACAACTGTTTAGGTGGATGAAGGATTGGACAAACTCGTCCCTCACAAATACGGTGCTTGGTATGAATGGGTCGAAGGCGGTTTTGTTTGTCCCTTTCGAGGCTTTGATGGTCCACTAGGGCTTGAGAGTTATACTCCAACCGATGGCGCTGTAGAAGACTAATTTGTTAATCGATCCTTAGGGGTACCAATTTTGGTAGAATCTCGTTAGATGAGATCAAGATACCCCGATGATGGCGTGTATGTATTAGTTAGTATGAAACCTACCCTGTATAAATGGGCTTGTAAGATAAACAAGGTATGTATGTAAAATTACTAGTAGTTGCCATGTATGTGTAAATATACGGTTGTAAGTTTGTTTTTCCTACTGACTTGTTGTGATGTTTTGTGATCGGGTGTTGATCACTTCGCATGCATATAACTCAAAGATTAATAAGAGAGAGAAATGCAGGTCGGTGACATGCCTTGGATGTCGTGAAAAATAACCCTCACTGCTCATGAACCCGGAAATGAAGTTAGGGTCTTTACAATTCAATTAGTAAAGGTAATTCCTCTATTTTAATTTTTTTTATTTGTTCATATTCTAAGTCATTATCTAATGCAGATGATTCATCAGCATCCGATAGACATACTGGAAGAACCTTCAATGGACCTCTACTTAATTCTCTCTTTTATCCAGCCGATGTTAAATAGATCAACATGGGTCATGTCTCGAGAGGCGTTGATAATTTCAGCTCGCCATCTTCGTCCTTATCAAATGAGCCACTTTTACCCAAAAATTGCAGTTCTACTCAAGCTAAATGGGCATGGCTCCATGACCTATTAGAGAAATGCTATAATACCATATGTGGCGACATTGCTGTTGAAGGTAAAATTAAGTCTCACCTTGCTTTCATGACCAATCTTCCTTATCCTATGCAATACCAAGCTCTTGATTTTGCTGTCAATGGGTTTTCTTTCTCCTTTAATTCCACTCTAGAGTCGTATAGGGAAAAGCTGAAGAGTTGGAAGGCTATTGAAAAGCTGAAGGAGAATGCTTTATTCAAAAGGAGGAACTGTCCCAACATCGCGCCACTTTTTGATATCTTGAAAGCTAATGACCACACTCCCCTGCAATCATTATTGAATCAATCAAGGTTGATCACTGACCTAGAGGTAGCTTGTGAATCCCTAGATCTCGAATTGTCGGAGACTAGGAGTAAAAGAGATGAATATTTTGAAGCCAATTGTGACAGTGAAATGCAACTCCATAGCTTCGTCTTAAGGATTGAGATAGCTAGTATAAGCACCTAGAGGGGGGTGAATAGATGCACAAATAATTTTTCAAGATACGGAAGCGATTCTAGGTAAACGATAGAAAGGAAGTTCTCTATTGATTAACAAAATAAAGTACAATCAAGGTAAAGAGAGCAAGGAAGAGAAAATTGAACACAAGGTTTATAGTGGTTCGGCTTGTTCCAAGCCTACGTCCACTCTTCCGCACTGACAGCCCACCGGCTGGATTTCACTATGAACAAAAGAGAAGTTACAGCACAGCTTTTCCTTGATTCCACAGTATAGATATTCTACCACACCTCCTCAAGGTTTCTCACAAATATAGACTTTCTTTTGCATACAAGGTTTCGCTCAAAGGAATCGTCTAAACAACAAAGAGCTTTAGACTTTGGAATTCTTCTATCGTGCACACCTCAAACAACTTAGAACGTCTTCCTTATATACTCCTTCATGCCATCATACCCATTGGCACTTACCAAAGGAATTCCTCCAATCTACCCGTTGGGCAAAATCAATTAGGAAGATTATTCGAGCTATTAAAGGAACGTGTCGATAGCCCATCAATCATGTTCACCCATACAATCAGGATCTCGGTTTCCATAAGTAGAACCTTCCAAGAATATTTAGGCAATCATCGAATCCTTAATCTTCAAGTCAATTTCGATCAATCAAAGGATTCCATTATGTCTTTTCCAACCAAGAAATCTTCTCCAGTCGATAAGGTCACATCCTTAATGAAACATCCAGTTCTGAATAACCTTTCTTCAACGGATTAGAGACTGTCAATGAGGATAGATTTTGAGTCTTGAGTCTGGCTGTCCGAAGGTCTTCAGACTTTAAATAGCAGAGTTTGCAAATCTTCAGACTAAACCGATGGAAACGTTTTGTCAGCTTCAAAATACTTCAATAAGATTTCTCCAATAATCTCCCCTTTTTGATGGTGACAAAACTTTCCCGCAGATTTGGACAACTTTGACCTGCAAAACATTTCTCAAACACATATGCATATCTTATAAAGATAAATGGCTAAATGAATAACACTAGAATCTACAACCACAGAAAATAGGTTAGTCTAGTATGCGATATAGCCATCCATAAGATAGTAGATAGTATAAGCGATCAAGTCCAAGTCAAGTTCAAGTTCTCATCCGGACACAAAAAATAAAGTCAAACAGAGTTAAACATCAAAACAATCCAATCCAAACAATAAAAGTCAAAGTTTCAAATCTTGCATCTCTCCCCCTTTTTGTCAAGATTAAAAAGGTTGAGATGAAAATGGAATAAAGTCAAGATTGCTTGGGAACGCGAACAAGCTGGAAATCCCCCATAGACTGAATGATGTCTTCCAACCTTTTCTAGTCTTTCTTCAGTTGTGCAATTTCCTCACCCTTGGCATTGGCCTGAATCTGAACAGAGAGGGCTTGATTTGATCATTCAATGAACCCGAAGAAGCTTGACCTGCGTTCTGCAAGTTTTGAACCTCGCATCCCAGAGCATAAGTTTGACCTCGCATCTCCAAGAGAATATCCATAATTCTGCGAAAATCTGTTGCATTATCAGTCTGAGTACTTGCTTCGGCACGATCTGATGGAGTAAATGCAAACGATGGTAGATCAGTATAATCACGCAGATTTGACGATGAAACATCATGACCTTCCTCAGGAAATTGAGAGGCATAAATGTCATCTGGATCTACAGGAGAGCGACTGACTCCCTCACTTGTAGCAGGATATGAGGACTTTCCTCTTTTCTCTTGATCTCCCCCTGTTTTCATGCCTTCAGGTGGAGAAAAGTGTTCCTCAGGTTCTCCTTCTTCTCTTTTCTCTTCTTCTTCTTTCTCAACTCTTTCCTTTTCAGCTTCTCTTTCTTCTTCTCCCTTCTTCTCTTCTTCTTTCTCCTCTGTTTCTTTCGTACTTTGTTCCGATTCTTTCTCTGGAACAGAACGACTCAGATTCTTCAAAGCCATTGCAGAAATAGTGATGTTTTCCTCATCATCTTCATCTTCAACGATGAAAGCTCTTCTTTTCTTGGATGGAGCAACCAAAGGCTCCTTCCCTTTCCTTTTTGATGAAGAAGAGGTCTGATGAGTTTTGACTAGAGTCTTCTCCTTGAATTTCTCCAATGCCTTGCTTAGTTCCTTCAAATGCATCTTGGTGACCATTTTCAGTCTTACCACCATATGATTGCATGATCGAGCATAAAGAATTTGCGGAGGCTGAATATTCAAATGTCTGAATAACTTCGTCGCAAGACTTGGATAAGGAAGTTGACCTCTGTCTTTCACCACTGCTCTATACATGTGGAACATAACTGTGTGAGGAAGAGAAAAAATTTTCCCAGTGATGATGGCATACATCAGCTTTGCCTCTGAACTTGAAACATCGGTCTTGGAAGTTTATTTTGGCCTGAGGCAATTAATCACAATCTTGTGAAGCAAAACGTTGAACGCACTAATCCTTAAGTAGGAAATCTTTTCCTCTGTTCTCTTGTCCTTAACAAGTTCCAATGTAGCACGAGCAATAGAGACTTTGATCGGTTTATATATTCCTCTCTCAACTCCTAATACATTTGCCAGCATATCCATATCCACAACAAAGTCTTGATCTTTGACGCTGAAAGAGAATCTATTTGCATCCAAGAAGCTAAGATTTGAATAGAAATATGCGGTTAGTTTAGCATAGGCCTCTGTAGTGTCGGAGCAGAACTTTTCAAGTTAAAGATAATCGAACTTTTCCCCAAGTTCACATTCACAGCATCTAGAAAATCAAAATCCACACTCCTAGGGTTTATTACCCCACGCTTCAGCAATTTTGAGTACAGATCCTTTTGTTCCTTCGATCTGAGCAAGTCTCTCCTTTTTTCCTTGATTTTCAACCGCAACACCCATTCTCGGTTGAAATTGACTGTACAATTTGTCATCATCATTCCCATCTACAGGATTAACTCCCCAATCACAAGGATCACTTGGGATATTCGCAAGGGTTTCTTCTGCCACCCCTTTACGAGCAATTCCTAAACTTTCCATTTTTTGCAAAAAGATATATTCATTTCCATACCCTTTGTCTTTAAGAAAACCATCGACATAGTTCAATGGAGTATGAGTCCCTTTTAAAGCACGATATAGTTTATAAATAAAAGCGGGCTTTTGAACTCTTACAAGATCTGCATCCTCAATGATTTCTTCCTTTTGTTGATGATCAACGCCTTGAGGATTAGATGGAGGAGAATGACGCTACTGAGAATGTTGTGAGCTCTGCTGCTGATTTGGAGACACTTCTTCTTCGGTGAGATCGAAGTGCGTAGGCCCCTCACTCATTCGCCGTGGTCCCCTGCTTGTGATTCTCGAAGACTTTCTTGAAGACGACATCTTTCTCGCTTTTGGAAGATTCCTTGCTTGACTTTCCCAAGAAAGATGACAACTTTTTCGAAGATTAAACAAGAGAAGAAAATAGGAATGGAAGATCGATGCTTTCTAGGGTTTTTGAGAGTAAAGCGAAGAAGAATAAACAATGCACAATCGATTAAAAAGAGAGGTATACGAATCATCATAAAAGAAAATAAAAAGATGCCTTTTCAAAATAACTGTCCTTTTTTTCGCGAAAATAGTCATTTCAAAAAATAACTTCTTTTTCGAAAAGGAAATGTTGCAATAATTATGTTGATTAAATATAGCAATAATTAACCACAGTTTGACGATCGTACCTTTTCAAGATAAGATTTGAGAAAGAGAATAACTTACAGTCAATGTCTTGTATGTATGAGTCTGAGAGTCTTTAGACTTTGATTTCCTCATACCTCAAAATGTTGAGTTTGGAATGGATAGTTTCAAATTGATTTTTCTCCAAAGGCTTTGTGAATATATCCGCCAGTTGATTCTTTGAATCAACAAATTGAATTGAGACTTCTCCATTTTGAACATGGTTTCTAATGAAGAGATGTCGAATCTCTATATGTTTTGCTCTTAAGTGAAGAATTGGATTTTTGGTGAGATTGATAGCGCTGGTGTTGTCGCAATTAATCTCTATGCATGAATCTTCAATTCCAAAATCTCTTAGCTGTTGTTTTATCCACAGAATTTGTGAACAATAACTTCCGAGAGCTATATACTCTTCACAGTAGAGAGCTACCGTACTTTACTTTCTTGAAAACCAAGACACTGTCCTGCCTCCAAGTAGTTGACAGGTACCCGAGGTGCTCTTTCTATCGACTCTGCATCCAGCAAGGTCTGCGTCTGAATATCCAAGAAGAGTAAAGTCTCCTCTTTTTGGATACCAGAGACCAAAGCTTGAAATTGATGAAATATACTTGATAATGCGCTTTGTAGCATTTAAATGAGATTCTTTTGGGTCTGATTGAAATCTGACACAAATGCAAACACTAAACAAAATGTCAGGTCTAGAAGTAATAAGATAAAGAAGTGATCCGATGATACTCCTGTATAGCTTTTGGTCGACTTTCTTTCCTCCTTCATCTTTGTCTATCTTCAAGGAACTTGACATCGGTATATCAACCTTTTTGCAATTGACCAATCCAAACTTTTTGACAAGATCATTTGCATACTTTTCTTGATGAATGAAAGTTCCTTCCTTCAGTTGTTTTATTTAAAGCCCGAGAAAGAAGGTTAACTCAGCCATCATGCTCATTTCAAATTCATCCTGCATAGTCTTAGAAAATTTCTTGCACAGACTTTCATTAGAGGATCTAAAGATAATATCATCGACATATATTTGAACAAGTAGAAAACTTTTGCTTTCTCTTTTAATAAAAAGAGTAGTGTCTATTTTACCTTTAACAAAACCATTTCGAATTAAAAACTTACTTAGTCTATTGTACCAAGCTCGAGGTGCTTGTTTTAAGCCATATAAGGCCTTTTTGAGTCTGAATACTAAGTCTGGTTTCCTTGGGTCTTCAAACCCAGGTGGTTGTTCCATATAAACTTCCTCATGGATGAATCCATTTAGGAATGCACTTTTGACATCCATTTGGAATAACCTGAAATTCTTATGACAAGCAAATGCAAGTAATAAATGAATTGCTTCTAACCTTGCTACCGGTGCATAAGTCTCGTCATAGTCAATCCCTTCTTCTTGTATGGATCCCTTGGCCATAAGTCTAGCCTTGTTTCTGATGACTTTTCCTTTTTCGTCCATCTTGTTCCTGAAAACCTATTTAGCTCCAACAATTGATTTACCTTTTGGTTTAGGAGTCAACTCCTAGACATCATTAATTCTGAATTGTCTGAGTTTTTCTTGCATAGCTTCAATCCAACTTTCATCGGATAAAGCTTCATCTATGCTTTTGGGTTCTAATTCAGAAATAAGAGCCACAACACTAGACTCTTCTCGCCTTTTGGATCTTGTGCGAATTCCTTCATTCATGTCGCCAATAATAAGATCTTTGGGATGACTGGACTTATGTTTCTAGTTGCTAGTTAATTTATCAGATTAATGGTCACTTCCTTCACTTGAATCTTCAACAGTCACTTGTTGCTGGTCCTTCAAAGTCTGAGCTGCTTCTTGAGATTTAGACTTTGTAGAGTTTGGAGCAAGTTCAGTCTCTTCAAGATGAGTCTGAGTAGATTCATTTTGTATAGAATCTTGAAATTTGACATTCATTGATTCTTCCACAGTTTGAGTCTTCTTATTGTAGACTCTATACGCTTTGCTTGTGGTTGAATATCCAAGGAAGATGCCTTCATCTGACTTTTCTTCAAACTTACCAACTTGATCATTTGCATTTTTCAGTATGAAGCATTTGCATCCAAATACATGAAAATATAAAACAGTAGGCTTCTTTTCTTTGAATAGTTCATAGGGGGTTTTTTCAAGAATAGACCTTAGAAAAACTCTATTGATAATATAACATGATGTTGAAACTGCTTCAGCCCAAAATCGTAAAGAGATATTGCTTTCAATTAAAAGAGTTCTAGCCATTTCTTGAAGAGATCTATTATTCCTTTCCACAACTTCGTTTTGCTCTGGAGTATATGGAGAAGAGAACAAATGTTGAAAACCAGATTCATCACAAAATTTTGTAAAATCTTGATTTTCAAATTCACCTCCATGGTCTGTTTTTATACTTGAAATAACATACCCCTTTTTCATTTTGAATCTTCTTAGCAAACTTTTCAAAATAAGATAAGGTTTCAGACTTACTTGCCAAGAAATATACCCAAGTAAATCATGAGTAGTCATCCACAATTACTAGACAATATTTCTTACCTCCAATGCTCTATGTTCTTGTTGGTCCAAAGAGATCCATATGCAAAAGCTGCAGTACACGATTAGTGGAAACTTGATTTATTGGTTTAAAGGAATTTCTTACATGTTTTCCCAATATACATGGTGTACATAGATCCGACTTTTGGTATGATAAATTGGGTAGACCACGAACAAGCTTCTTTGTTGAGATTTTGGCTATCTGCTTCATGTTAATATGCCCAAGCTTCTTGTGCCATAAGCTCGCTTCGTCTTGGATTGAGATTAGACATTGCAATTTATCTGGTTTCACGTTCAAGAGGTAGATATTTCCATGTCTTCAACCCATGAATGACTGAGTAGAGTCTTTACTGGTTCTTGAAAAAATACCCTCTTGAAAGTTGATTCTAAAACCGGCATCACACAGCTGACTGACACTGAGTAGATTGTAGTTGAGCCCTTCAACTAAAAAAACATTGCTTATTGTGAGGTTCCCAATCTTTACAGTTCCAAATCCGACAAATTTTCCTTTGTTATTTCCTCCAAATGAGACTTTTCCACCATTCACTTGAACAAGCTTTATGAAGCAATTTGAATCTCCCCGTCATGTGTCTCGAGCATCCACTATCCAAGTACCATTTTACCTTTTTCTTGATAGTGAGCTACATTTAAAAAGAGACTCAAGTTTTCTTTGGTACCCATATTTTCTTGGGTCCTTTTGAATTAGTCTGATATGCGGTTTTTGCCCAAACTTTATTGACAGGTCTCCAAACCATAGGACATTCTTTCTCAAAATGATCTGCACTATTGCACCTTGAACATCTGAGAGCATTGCAACCTACTGGTTTTACAAAGGTCCTTTCAAAATGATTTTTGTAAGCATTTCTTGTGGGTCTTTTTTTGATTCTTTCTTTCACTTTAGGAAAATCAATTAAAGGAATGGTTTCAGCAATCATTCCCAAACCAGATTTATTGAAATAAGGTCTTTGAACAAAAAGTATTTTTTCCAATTTTTCAGATCCTAGAGAAAATCTTTTGGAAATATTTGAGATATCATTTTTCAAGAATGCATTTTCTTTTAAAATATTATCTTCACTTTCTTTGAGAGAAGAAATATTCTGGTCTAAGCGTTTCACTTTTTCTTCCAAAACATTCTCTTGTTGTTGTAGAGCAGAATTTCCCTTTTTGAGTTCGGAAATTCTTTTAAGAGAAGTCTTAAGACTAAAAACACAATTCATCAATGTATTTTGAAACTTTAATAAGGATTTTGAAATTACTTACCTCGAATTCATTTTTTGAATCTGAATCTGCCTCGGAGTTTGATTCTGAATCCGATTGTGCCATTAGACATATGTTGGCATAATCATCATCACTATCTTCGCATTCTGTATCACTTCAGGTTTCTGCTTTGAGAGCTTTTCGATACTTTTCAGTTTTTCCTTTCTTCTTCCTCAGAAGAGGATAGTTAGGCCTGATGTGTCACTTTTTCTTACATTCAAAGCAGACTACATCTTTGTTTGATTCATCATCTTCAGCAGACTTGGCATGTTGCTTTTGAAAACTTTGTTTCTTTGAATTGAATCTTTTTCCTTTTCTGTTTAGCTTTCTAAATCCTCTTATCATGAGAGCAAGATCCTCATCATCCATATCTTCTTCAGAATCACACATCGTAATCATCATTAGATTTTAATGCAGTGGATTTCTTACCTTTAAGATCTTCGTCTTCATTGATTCGTTCCACTTCATAAGACCGAAGAGTCCCAACCAACTCATCAACAGACAGTGGCATGATTCTTTTAGTCTCTCTGATTGACGTCTTTATGTGATTCTAATCCTTGGAGAGTCCACGCAGTAGCTTGTTTACTTTCATGGGATCGAAATTGGTTGACCTTGATTTTCAAGACCATTCACGATTTCGTAAAACGACTAAACATGTCAGTTATAGATTCTCCTGATTTCATTCTGAAGGCTTCGTATTGACTGAGTAGAATGTTGATTCTAGTCTCTTTCACTTGATCAGTTCCTTCATAGGTAATGTGTAGTCTATCCTAGACTTTTTTGGCTGTATCACAAGAAGATATTCTGTTATATTCAGTAGGTGATAAAGCACATTATAAAGAATAAATTGCTTTTGCATCAAGAGCTTGTCTTTTGATTATCTCTTCTTAAGTCATTTCGCTAGACCCAACAAGTATCTTTTCCTCTTTAAGACAGATACAGCTTTAGGAATGATTCATTTTTTTACAACGTCCCATTCAAGAGGATCTTTTGATCTTAGGAACGCCTTCATCTTGTTTTTCCATATGTTGTAGTCCTTTCCATCAAAATAAGGCGGTCTGGTATTGCTTTGCCCTTCTACCAGCCCTGGAGCCAACATACTAGCCATGGATCTTTAACTCTGAAGTAAAACACTTCAAACAAAGTGAGTACACAAGCTCTGATACTAATTAAGATAGTTAGTATAAGCACCTAGGGGGGTGAATAAGTGCACAAATAATTTTTCAAGATACGAAAGCGATTCTAGGCAAACGATAGAAAGGAAGTTCTCTATTGATTAACAAAATGAAGTACGATCAAGGTAAAGAGAGTAAGGAAGAGAAAATTGAACATAAGGTTTATAGTGGTTCGGCTTGTTCTAAGCCTATGTCCACTCTTCCGCACTAACAGCCCACCGGCTGGATTTCACTATGAACAAAAGAGAAGTTACAGCATAGCTTTTCCTTGATTCCACAGTGTAGATGTTCTACCACACCTCCTCAAGGTTTCTCACAAATATAGACTTTCTTTTGCATACAAGGTTTCGCTCAAAGGAATCGTCTAAACAACAAGGAGCTTCAGATTTTGGAATTCTTCTATCGTGCATAACTCGAACAACTTAGAACGTCTTCCTTATATACTCCTTCATGCCATCATACCCATTGGCACTTACCAAAGGAATTCCTCCAATCTACCCGTTGGACGGAATCAATTAGGAAGATTATTCGAGCTATTAAAGGAACGTGTCGATAGCCCATCAATACTGTTAGCCCATACAATCAGGATCTCGGTTTCCATAAGTAGAACCTTCTAAGAATATTTAGGCAATCATCGGATCCTTAATCTTCGAGTCAATCTCGATCAATCAAAGGATTCCGTTATGTCTTTTCTAGCCAAGAGATCTTCTCTAGTCGATAAGGTCATATCCTTAACGAAACATCCAGTTCTGGATAACCTTTCTTCAACGGATTAGAGACTGTCAATGAGGATAGACTTTGAGTCTTGAGTCTGGCTGTCCAGAGGTCTTCAAACTTTAAATAGCAGAGTCTGTAAACCTTCAGACTAGACTGATGGAAATGTTTTGTCAGCTTCAAAACACTTCAAGAAGATTTCTCCAACAAGGATAAGGTAGCACTTGATGTAATTTCATATTTACTTTCATCCGTAACCATGCCTTCTTTCGGGCTTGTATCATGGCATCATTTTGTTCATATAAATTCTAATTTTAGTATATGCTTATTGTACCTATTCTCCTTATTGAGTGAATATTATTGCCGTAGTCATAGTATTATTGGTGCCACTCAGCCACTTTCATGATGTCTCGAATATCCTATCACTGTATTTAGTACCCATATCTTCATTCTTCATCATGAACCAAGATTCATCTAGATCACTTGCAATCCGCTATCTTCATTACATTTAATGGCAAGCACTACTTTGTTTATCTCAAATCTTCAATGGTCATGGCGTTTCCATAAGTGAGCATTAGAAGAATAGTCAAAATCACGTTACTTTGGTTTCCGATATAATTTTCATGCATCATGTTTTTTTGACAAAAGAATAGTGCATGTGCCAAAACTTGATATAAGAGAACACTATAGTGTGAAAATTTATGAAAGCTACTCTTAAGTATCACTTTTTTTGAAAATTAAGATACATCAGTGTCAAGTTTGGCAATTGTAACTAGAAATCCTACATGGCAATCTTTTATTGATACTGCTCGCCTATGTGGCTCTCCGAAAAGCTAACTCAGTAAAAAATAGCCAAAATAACGTCATTTTACCTCAGATTTGAATTTTAATATAAATATTAATTAAATTAATTTAAAGCAAAATTATTTTTAAAAAAAATGTAATTATAGAACAACGAGGGCTTTGGTTTTCCTTTCCACATCAGCATGCAAAACGATGTCATTTTACACTTGTCTCGTCGAAAAATGCTACATTAGCATTTTGGCCTAATTTTCTAGCCGTTGGTATTGAATTGATCCATTTTGCTTTGATTTTGGCATTTAAGTGTACATTTCCTAATTTTTGGCACTTAAATGTCCCCCCGTACTAAGTTTTGGCACTCCAAGAGTCCGGGTGTCGTGTTTTTTCACTATCCCGTGATGCATGAAATCTTGTCTTTTTAGCTGCCCTATAGTTATGCATGTTCACCTACCCTCTTTATCATGTCAACTCACAAAAGGTTGTGGCTGATCGTCTTCTGAACTCAGTCCATAAATAGCATGGCTCATAGCAATTGAACTCTTATCCATATTTCAACTTTTAGACTACTCATGTAACATCCTCAGTTCCGAGTCATGAGAATAAGTTAGTCGATTGTAGATAGACGCAAAAAACTCTCACCCATTAAAAAGAACATGTATTTCATATGTTATCTTGGAACCAAACCCAAGTGATTTTGATGATGTCCAAACTATCCTTAGTATATTACTTACTATGATGCAGATGTTTGGACTAAAAGACTATGCAATATCCATAGCATGATTCATTGAAAAGAAGTTTACAAATATCTTGTTATGATAAACAGCACCAGTCAACCTAAAAGATTAGTTGTTGATGATGTTTATATCGAAGCTATAAAGATTAGGTCGATAGTGATGTAACGACCAAGTACATTTGATGATGTTCTTTGGGTCAACTAAGTAGCCATTGAAGGACCTAAATTCGCACACTAGCAAAATCCAGATAAAGCATGTAGTAGAGTAGTTAGGTTGTCTAATAGGTCAATTAGAGACTGTAATGAGAAGACAGCAGTTGTTGCCATTTTTGGTTAGCTTGCAGAGGTTCAAAGAAAGAAATTGCATCTGCCGTACCTTCTCTAGACAGCAGCTCAACTGAAACTCTCCAACAATTATCTGCTTCTCTAATTCATCTTCAACGGATATATTGAGGAAGAGTAAAGAACTGATCATGGAGAACCTTGAGAGAGAGTGCAGTACACAAGATCAAGAAGCTTGCCTCCTCTTGTTCTTAGCTATGAGCTCTCTATCATACTATTTTGATATTTATGTTATTTGGAAATTATAAAAGGAATGAGTGTATAAGTATAAGAGTAGCAGCTAAGTCCAAATAGTAGCATTTATCATGTAAAGGATCAATGCTAGTAAGTTCAAATTTTGTAAAAATGAATAAATAGGCTTATATATAAAAGACGCTATAAATATTCCGAAAAAAAAATCTACACTAACAGAAAAACTTGCATTTGTCACAAATTCATGCCAATCCACTAAATTATTTGAATTCGAATGTAAAAGGTTTATAGACGGATTTAACAATTTAGATACTGTATCCAAATGAATTTCTTCTTGATTAAAAGCAAAGGGAATTCCTATGACTACAACAAACAAAGTAAATAGCACTAATATAACCATAGAAAATAACATGGTATTGTCTTATTCATGAGGATAAGAGAAAGTATTTTTAGTGACAAAATGAGTAATAGTAATAAATGGGTGTTTCCTGTTTTTTCCATTACCATCAATTTGATATATCTTATTCGGAAAAAAAAAAAAACCCTTTCATTATTATTCATATTTGTAACTTTCCAAACAGATTGTTAGTAAAGTCCAACCCATTTTAAGGCCATTAGTCTGAAGAATGAACGTAGGTTCGTGGATAAAGCCGAACCATTATAATTTTCTATATCCCACTATTTACATTCCATTTATATACATTGGCATACAACTAGCTAGTATTTTTTTTAAACATTAGGTTGATCTAATCTTTACTTAGCAATTAGCTAATTTCCATAAAAGATTATCAAAGTTCAAAAATAACTTATTTACCCCCTCTAGGTTGTATTGTTAGCCACTAATAATTGGCATCAATGCTATGTTACTTGATATTTGAAGTGTATTTCTTCTGAGTATAAATATATTTATTATGGCTAACCTAGGCTGTCATGCCCCGATCCCCTGAGCACGTGCCCATCCCTTATTGGTCGATTAAATAGTGACATCCTAAGATGCATCACCAACCCATTCATTTTAATACACATGCGGCAGCAAATAAATAATCCCCAAACAACAAGATGAGATAGGAAAATAGGATCACAATTTTTCAAAACCAAACCACACTTACACACACACACACACACACACACACACACAGAGCAAACCATGTCATATATAATACAAGCTGATATATAGATGCAAGGTCTACAAAACAGGGGGCTCAAAGAACTACGGTCTTCCTCTTCATCCTCATCCTCATCCTCATTGGAGCCCTCAACTGAATACACCGTGGACTCAAGTTCCGATAGGTTGGGGTCCCGGTCCACCACCGAACCACCTAGAGGGTTAGCCGTACCCTTTCCAAAAACTACTTCCAGCACATAAAAAGGAACCTCGGACTCCGGTATGAGCCCTTCTCTCTGGCTATTCCACTCTTGGCAATACTATGATCTGTATTGGTGGGGCATCTTTTTGGGTAGGCCCGCATCGACTTAGACCACAGATCTCACCAACTCATATACCCATCCCCTTGGGTCTTCATGAAGAGGGATGAAACACTTTTGCTCTGTAACCTTTTTTGGCTGTCCAAAATGCTTGGGAGGAGCTACCATCTACTTGAAAATGTTATCCCACAATGGGGTGAGACGACATCTTAGCAAGTTCACCCCCTAAGACCTGATTAGGAAGAAAATACACCCGAAGGACTGCCTAATCATAAACACGAGTCAGAAGACTTACCTTGATCTCAGTTCCTTCCTGCAAGTCAATACAATTCAAATAACCATCCTATCATCTCAACCAAACAAATCGAATCATCGATCAATCAATTTAGTCGATTCCATGTCATCAAGACTGTCTCTCAGTCAACTTATTCAATCACAGGGGTTCCAATTTTAATCACGGTCCAATGGGCACAATCTATCCAAAGTTCAGCGGTTAATCACGACCCCATGGGCACGGCTTACTTCGGCAGTTAATCGCGGCCCCATGGGCACGGCCTACTTCGGTGGTTATTCACGGCCCCATGGGCACAATCTATTACAAGTTCGGCGATTAATCACAGCCCATGGACACAGCTTACTTCAGCGGTTAATCACGACCCCATGGGCACGACCTACTTCGGCGGTTTTACTTGACCCATCTCATATTGTCTCACACAACATATGTCACTTTATCTTTCAATAGTCATCTTACTATGACTATAAACCATCTCACATTTCCACCATTTTTATCATACCCAATAAAAATAATCACGTATGGGTACACAACCTTAGCCAAAATATAATATTTTCCCCCTTAAAAATCCCACTAATTTCACTAATCCATAAACACATTTTTGGTGTTGTAAACCAACGCCGGGTATTTTCTAATTAATTACCAAAAATAATAAATTTTGGGATAAATATACCAAAATTGAAATAAACACTCAAATTGCACCAAATAGCACTCAATTAAATAAACAAATCACACCATTGCAATCAGCATAAAATTCCGATTTACCGACTATCCTAGTCTAATTTTTGAAAAATAATTAATTAATTAATTAATTACAAAAAATTAATAAATAAATGCCAATAAATACCACTTAGGCCGGAAAATCCTAAATAAAAGTCGAGACAGACCTGAAAAATTGCAAACCACTCTAGATAAATACTAGAGCTTGTCTAGGCTTTAATTACACTACTCTAAGCACCTAACATGCAATAACAGTTAATTGATTTGCTAATATATTCTAACTATCTACCTAATCCGTACTTAACTTAAACTAATCAACAATTAAACCTCATTTGATTAACGATCCACTCAGACCACAACAACGGGAACGTGGAGAGGATCAATAAACTCCAAAGCGGGTGCGCCTTTCGGAGTCTAGAAGGCCAAAAAAATAGGCCAAATAGTGCTGGAAATACCCACGGCTCTGGTTTCTATTCGGTGGTTGCAAAAGCTACTTCGGTGGCTAGTTGAGGCGAAAACGGTGACAGTAGCTGGCGAAGGGGTTGTAACAAGCTTGGCGAAGCTCGGCGGGCTTCCAGGCGGCTCCAGCAAAAGCAGGGCAAGGTCGAACAGCTTTGGGGATGGCCTGGGCTAACGGCTAAAGTAGAACGGCGGCTAGGGACGCGCAGGTCCGGCACACGAGCGGGCGAACGGCGAACAGGCTTCGAGGCGCGACGGGACGTGATCGACGGTCCGACAAGTGGCGAGCGACGTCGACGGGAGAGGAGATGTTGGTCGATTTTGAGTTTGTTGGAACTCTCAAGGAGCAAGAATGGGGGAGGGGGTCGACGGTAGAGGAAGGAGAAGAGAAGGGTGACAACTTTGGCTGGTGGAGGGTCCTTTGGTCCCTCATCTATCTTCTTATCCCCCTTTATTGGCTCCACCTTGATAGCTGGCCTCATCAGCCAAATTTCCAAACCTTTAGCTTCCCTTAGAAGCCTTGAGATGGTCCAAAAGTCATGGACCAAGGGGGACTATGAATGTTGAATGGATTTTCCCAAATTGAACCAAAAATCCTACTTGAATTCACTCAATTCTGCTTCCAAAAATTCAACCGTCGAGTCCTCGATCAAATTGGCATTTTTCCTTACCAACAAATCCCACTTGCATCCCAATTTCACGATAAAAAACAGTCATCTGCATTTTCCGGTCAAAAACGGCCCTATAACGACTCTTCCTGCCAAAATCTCGGTTTGCAGAAAATCTTCAAAGACTGAGTCGACATTCCTAAAATGACTTGTGATATAACAAAACTTTTAATTTCTGAAATCAGATTCAAATTCGCGGTTCAATTTGGTGCAATTTTAGCGTGACCTAGGTTACCGGATAGCTTTCAGAAATTTTTAGGGCAAATGATCCGTGGTCAATTTTCTTCGAGCCACAATGAACTTCTTCGACACATTGGCGACTCTTGGTGGTTGTGAAAATCTCGAGATTTCACATACGGACACAGAGTACCAAAACGATAGAAAAATCAGTCTAGTGCTGGTAACGAGAATTTTGTAATTTAGTGGAATTACCCACGTTTAGCCACACATCTCTATCGAACCGACCTATCTTTGATCTCTAATCAAATTTTAACTATGTCGTAATGATCTCTGCAAATGAGCACGGTCAAGTAGCCGATTCATGGTCGAATTCTAAAGTTTATTGCATTAAAATCCCTTAGCGACTTGCCCAGATAGTCTAGTTATCTCAAGAGTGATCAGCTCTGAGAACAGCACCATAGGCGTGTCGATAAAAGACCCAATTTATTTATTGAAAGCAGAAATGAAAAATTCAGGATGTCACATAGGTAGCTTATCATTCAAGCTCTCAACAAGCCACTATATTTTAATGGAAGCAACTATGACTATTGGAAGTAAAGAATGAAGTCCTACATTGAAACCACAAACCTAGATATGTAGGATGTAATTGCCAAAGGCATAGATGTACTAGTTCTTGCACAAGCCCTTGCTCAACAAGATTGTTAAGAAGTAGCAACTATAAATAACACGGACGAAACTCGAAAAAAAAGCTGCTCTTAATGCTAAAACTAAACACCTCATGCATTGTGCACTATCACCATCTAAGTTTGACAAGATTTCTTCATGTGATACAACAAAGGAAATATGATGCCACATCTTGCTAACATTTGAAGGAATAGAAAGGGTCAAAGAAACAAACCTGAATATCCTACTTGGAAATTATGAACTGTTCAAAACGAAGTATGACGAAACAATAACATCGATGTTCACATGATTCATTAAAATAGTGAACGGTCTTGCTCTTTGACACAAACATCCTTCGGCGGTCAATTAAAAATGCGACGTCCCAGGATGCATCGCTAGGGATGTCGATGGTTTGGTTTGGTTTGGTTTTTTTGAAAAACCAAACCGAACCAAATCGTTAAAAAGAACTTCCGAACCGAACTGAATGAGACCTGAATTGAATACGAACCGAACCGAACTTTCAGTTGGGTTTAGTTTTTCGATTTTTAGCTTCTACTTTTTGGTTTTCGAACCGAACCGAACCGAATGAGAGATGCTAGTCTTAAACAGAATAGGCAATTTCGAAATGGGCATAAGCTCTCTCCAAGACCCATCTTTTCTCTCTCAGTTTCCCTCGTTCTCCATCAAGACGATTTTTCAGGCCTACAATTTCTACATATGGGGTGCTCTGATCCTCGCCCTCGTCGCTTCTTTCGGCACCCTAATCAACCGAATCAGATTCTTCATCATCAAGTACTAGAACAACCTCGTCTCGGTGTCGTCGTCTCAATCCCGCCTTTTCTCGGAGCTGCCCGTACGAGCGAGGAAGACGATGGCTGCTCCTCGTCGTCTTGTTCTGCTCTTTCTTCAGAAACAAAGGAAGACGAAATCGAGCTTATGAGGTCGCCTCTCAAAGATCCATTGTGAGACCACGAAGTTTTCGTTCTCGGGGGCTCGACGTGTCCGCAACGAGAAGGCATGAGCTCGAATCTCCGGCACCGGTGTCGCAACCCAATCTTGCCGCCCCCGAAATGTATCCAAGGTGGGAAAGGTCGGGTTTAGAGGTACTTGATCACGAGAGTTCCCTCACGAGATCGCGAGCTCTCCCAAGCTCGTATCCCGCGTGACAGCGGATTTATTTATACGATCTAAGTATTTAGCAACCTAAAAATATACAAGAGTCGCCACTAGCCTCATTTTTGGGGGTCGGCTAGAAACCCAATCGAGGGTCGGGAGTATTCCCTCGATTCCTACGCAACCAGATATCTAGGTTCGGGGACTTGGGTTACGCTAATATTGCTATTAGCGCCCTTTCGGTACCTAAACAGTATGTTGTGTTTTTCCTAACATATCCATGCATTTCTTTTTACATTTTCAGGATCATCAATTCTATACTAAATGATCATGCGTGGTGGATACTTTCATTCTATTCTATTTCTAAAAAAATAAAAAGAAAACAATCAATGAAATTGAAATTGCAAGACATGAAGTAAATAATCAAGAAAAGCAGTAAATCTATCATGCAAACCTAAAAGAAAGTATAAAAGAGAAATATATGGAAAAAGAGATAAAAACCCGCAACTCGTCGGGTTTTATACAACAAATGAAGCCCGAGACATATGTCGGGAAAATGGGTATTACATGAAAATGGTCGGAATGGACATCGACCTCCACCATCTTCATGCCTTCTCCATCTTCAAGGTCCTAATCTAAATCTAATCTAAGAAATTTATGACTAGGTGCATACAAGTGAAAGAAACAATCATCACAACTAAGATCAAAGCAATTGGGTTAGAACCCATGTATGATTTGCTCTTAAGAAAAAAAGCACAAAAATCAAGCACTTTATAAAGAGCAACTTTCATGAATAGAATTTCCTGAGGCATATCAAGTTCAAGTAAAGTCAAATTCATGGCCAAAAAAGCAACAATTGCTAAAGCATGCAAATCAATCATAAGCAAATTAGAGAATGATGCATGATAACTAATTTGTTAAGCCACCTAATCAATGCATGAAAATCATGAAATTTGAACATGATGTAGGGTTAAATGTGAAGAAAAAGTTTGATTTAGACATTTAACCCTAAATCCATGTGCAAAAGGCCACACAAATCCACTAACATTGATATGTGACTTGTCATTAGGAGCAAAATGCATGACAATTTAAATTGTTGCATGTCAACTTGAATTCTAAAATTACTTGACCTTAAAAATTCTCAAATTTTAGCATGGGATGGATATGGATATTATGGACAGCTTTCATTGAGAATTTATCCTCAAGATCATTATGTATAAGATCATACAAAATTGGTAGATAGTCAAATTCATAGAGACAAGACAGCACTGCAGGTCAAGACAAATTCAGACTTCAAAACTTGATCTAAAGAAAAGAAAAAAACAGGGGAAATGATGGGCAAATTAGACAAACAAGGCATCGTTAGAAAGCTCAAGGTGTCCTTTATGAATTCCTATTAGGTGACAATTGCAATTTAGGTCTTTTTCTAGCTCAAGCAAAGCTATTTGTATAAGTGGTCAGATCAGATCATAACGAGCAGAACACATCAGCAGATTAGTGCTCTTTGCAAGAAGCATCAGGCATGGCAAATGATGGCCGAATCCCACATATAATATGTCTATGGAAAGCTTGAGAAGCCTATTACAAATCTATAGAAGACATTAAGTCTTAATAACATCATCTTCCAGCTTGTTCCAGTTAAAACAGAAAATTGCAGTAGGTCAAAACAGCAAATCAACCTAAAAAAACTACTGCAGAATTGACAGACTATGTCGGTATTTTTCGATGACCGGATGATGTCCATTCAGGGCGTGCGACATATCAAATCGAAGCTCTACAAGTGTATTTTTTGTGTCTAGAAGGGCTCAAGACCAGAAAACCTTATTTATCAATTCATTTAAGCCAAAACAGAAAGTCTATCAGTCATACGAAATCGCGACACATCGACCATTCCATTTCAATACTAACAGCAGCTACCCACAGAAGAAAAAGAAGCAAAACAGCATATTACAAGCAGCAGTATCTCAAATCAAGAAATCAATATAACATTTGGACCAAAAGCAAGGAGAAAGACAACTTAAATTGGAGCTGTCCTGCTTGGCAATTCAAAAGATCCAATCGAATATTTCTTTTGCAAGGAGCATATTGAAATTTACTGCATCAATGTGGAGAAGACAGCCACACAAGCACATATAAAACTTTTGGCATTGACTTTAACGTTCATAATAGTACAAACAACAACTCCTATTACCACAACCAGAACAGCCATTTCTACTTCCCTCGAGTAATACTTACTTTGTAGGATCCACTTCATCACGCAAACAATAGGAATCATGCTCAGTTTCAAAATTTGGTAAAATCCGGCAGAGTTAAGCATCAAACTTAAGTTCATCCCCGTGAGGGACATATTGGCAATAATAGAGAACCACAGAAGATCCACAGGGTAACGTATTTAAATGCAGAATATCCAGCAGCATTTAACACTAGACCAACGAAGGCAGAACAGCCAATTTGTTTGATTAACCATGGTATGATGAGACGAACATCAAAGGTAGTCATCATAATCCGGAAAGCATAATGTTTAATCCTTGACAACATGTTGTGGTAAAAAAAACTAAAATCTCTGGATACATTAAACACAAATCAAATGCATAGACATACTTATGAAGTCTCGATGCAATGAACATTAATGAGCGCTGCCTAAAAGCACAGGATTTACCCTAAAAAATATCAAAGCGTGCGTGACAGGGCAAATAAGAGAGAGGAATAGAGAGAGAACCTGATCCAGAGAGAGGAACACCGGTCGAGCAAACAAACGTATGATCTCCGAGAAAGAATCAGGTCCTCACGATCTTCAACCGCCGGAGCTTGATCTTCAATCACTCGCCAATGTAGGAAAACCTTTACCTTCGACCGGAGCTCGGCAAAGAACAGCGAAACAGAACCGAGGGAGAGAATTCAGAATCCACAACCCGAACGGATTAAAACCGCAAACGAAATCCTAACAGATCGAGAGTGATAGAAAAAGAACTCACCGATCTGGTGAGCCCAACCCAAAGAGAAGATCGGTTAAGCGTCGTTGTCGTCGCCGCCGTCAATCGAGCTTCGGATTTCTATCTTTGAGGCTGAACTTCGCGATTCGAGCTCCTCCACCGGTCGCTGCCCTGTCTTTTAGGGCTCGAAGAAATGCCGAGGAAGAGGTCGAGATTCCTGAGAGCTCTTAATGTTTTCGCATGAAACGAACTCCCACGAACTATCACCGAGCCACCACAACCCTTAGGAACGTCAAGGACTGTCCAAGAGGGACTGAGATTGCTGGAGATGCTTTGAAGATGACACCGGATTTGCTCCGGTTTGCTACTGGACAGAACAGCCACCAGATTGGGTACAAAGATCACCGGCGACTTTTCCGGTTAATCACAGCCACCTGGGACTTAAGGAAGGGCAAAAGAGCGTTGAGGACGGTTGGCAACGCCGAAAGCTTGCGGGCGAGAGGCTGAACGCCGACGAGGGATGGTGCGGCCAAAGAAAAAAAACGAGTGAAGACGAGAAGGGAAAGTTGGTGGGAGAGAGAGACGTCGAGAGAGAATTTTAGAGAGAGATCGTCGAGAAAGTAGATCTGGAAAAATGGCTCCCCCCCCCCAAAACCGTTCGCCCAAAGAACCCTTTTCTATTATTTTTTCTTTTTTTCTATGTTTTTTTTTTCTCCTTTTTCTTTTTGTTTCCTTTTTGTTTTCTTTTTTTTGTCTTGTTTTCATTTTTTTCTCTTTTCTTTTCTTCTTCGGCTCTTTATTTCTCTCTCTCTCTCTCTTTTTTTTTTTTTTTAATCTTTTCATTTCAAATTTTTTTTTTACTTTTTACTTCTTTTTTTTTTACTTTTGCAAATTATTGTTTAAAATGTTGACGAAAATTTCGGGCGAAGCTTCTTCGCAACCATTTATCGGGCATCTGCGACCGGACAAACATCGTCCGCTCTAGAATCTAATGCTCGAGATCGGGGTAGACCCCGAAGGAGAATCTCTAGCTTCGTTTGGCGAGGCGGCTCTGCAGTCCTCCACTGTTGCCGCCACATCAGCGTTCAGGAGGGCGCTTGTGTCGCCACATGTGGGGGCAAAGTGGTCGTCGGAGAAGAGCCTCCGGTGGGGGTGGTGGTGGTGGCCATAGCACATGGCGGAAGCAACGGCGAATTCAGCGGCAGTCGTGGCCGACAGAGATGGAGATGGAGGATGCCCAATAAACGAGTCTCTACTGAAATCGATATCTCTTTGTTGTTGTTATGTGGTTCAGTTTGGTTAACCGATAAAAACCAAACCAATAAAAAAATATCGGTTTTAATGAGAACTAAACTGAAAACCGAACCAAGCTGGGAAAAAAAAATCGAATTTTTCAGTTCTGTTCGGTTCGGTTCGATTTTTTGTTCGGTTCCTGACACCCCTACGCATCGCCGTAGTATCCAGGGCAATTAAATTATGCCTTATATGATTATTATATGTACCAAGGTCTAACTATGGTACCTAATTTAATCTCTAATATGCATGGAATGACATGGTTAGCCACCTAGGCCTTATTTCCATAAAATTAGCACATATTTATTTATTAAATTTGATTTTGCTGCCCCAACCCATCCCAAGCCATGCATAATGGCTAATATTACCAAAAAAAAAAAAAAAAAAAAAAAGACCTAAATAGCCTAAATTAGATGTCATGATGGAGGCTCTCTCTCTTATCCATTATAATTTCTTGCCAAAGGAGTCTTGCACAAGCCATATCTCCCCCTCATCATTTTCTGTAAGTCAGCAGCCCCCTCTTCCTCTTCTTCTTCATTTTTCTTCTCTCTCTCTCGTTTATGCTATTATTTTGTTGGCTGGACGCTGGTGGTGGCGCGGTGTAGCGGGATTGAAGGCGTGGAGGTGCTGGTGGTGTGGGGCTGCTGCTGGCCGTGTGTGGTTTGTTGGCTGTGGCGGTGGTAGGCTAGTGGACGTGAGGGAAAGAAACTGGCAGAGGGTGGGATGTAGCTGGAATGTGATGCGGCAACAGTGGAATGGAAGGAAAGACAGCTGGCGTGCATGAAATGAAAGTGGCGTGAAGGTGGAGGGCTGCTGGGCGGTGAGAAGAAAAATGGAGAAGAGATGAGAGGAAGAAGGAAACGTGGGCAGAGGGAAGGGGAAGTGAGCGTGCGTGAGGAAATTGGAGAGAAAGGGAGGGAAAATGAAAGTCCAAGCTGCAGCCAATGAGGGACCTCAACAAATATCAAGTCCATCATTGCTTATGCCTCCAAAGTCTTCCTCCTCACAAGTCAAGGGCTCCTCCAATGAGAATTTAGCTCTCATTTCCTCACAAATAAAGCTTTTGGGCAGCCAAATAAACCATGCAAATAGCCCATCCGAATTTCCGCTTCTTTTCCTTATTGTCCAAAATTGATTTTTCCACAAAATCCTGGGCTCAACAAAATTTCTCCGAAAGATGAGATGGCGTCCTAAAAATGAATCTTGACACTCCCGATCGTCCGAATCCCGAAACCAAATTCAATTTAGTGGTTAAAATCGACCAAACGCGATTTTAGTACGACTTAACCTATCGAGTAGTTTTTAGAGATTTTAGCTCGTTCGACCTGTGGTCGATAATTTTCGATCTACGTTTGTGCATTTCTAACTCGTAGACAACTCTCGGTTGTCGTAAAAATCACAAGGATTCAAATACGTGTCCCGAGTGCACTATCGATAGAAAATCGGGTTATAGCCGTTCGACACGAATATCACAATCATGTGGAACCACCCGCAATTCGACTACATGATTCCATCGAATCGACTTATATCCGTTCGCTAATCAATTTACAACAGTGTTGTATTGACCCTTGGTGATTATTATGGTCGAGCAGTCAATTTCCAAGTGAATTCTCTGGTCTACCGTGTTTATATCCCTTTTACGGCCTCACCTATTAGATTAATTAACTCTTGAGGGGCCCACTCAGAGTAAAATGACCATAGGCGGGTCGACAAAACAACTATTTCATGTATCCAAATCAAGGGCCAAATTTCGGGATGTCACAAAAGAACCTAAGCCATGTTAAGCAAAATTAACATAGCCTCGTTAATTTATTTAAGCCCCAAAACAGGACCCATGAGCTGTAAATGGAAACTTGATATTAAATCTCCATATCGAAAATGAAAGTGAATATGCAAATATAAAGTGCTATAAATATTTACTAAATAAATTACTTTCCTAAAATGAACTATTTAATGTGGATATAATCTAGTTAACACAATCTAAAGTGAAATGAAATATTAAGGCAATGAATCTATTTGTGAATATGCATATTTCCTTAAGGTTAGATTTGGTAGTCAAAATAGAAGTTATGATGTGATAACTTTTATCCTATCCTATCATGTGTTAGGTTACTATCCAATAAATGATAATGTTATATATAGGAGTGATATAACCATAATTAAAACGCCTCATGTGAGGAAGGGGATAAAAGTATGGTTTGCATTATGGATTATGTTCGCAAATTCAATTGTCTATGATGCTGACAAAAAAGGGGAGATTGTAGAAGCAAAACCTACAAGACTTATCATCAGAACTTATACATAAATGCCTTTGCAGCTTATACGTTCCTTACATGCAAGGGGAGTAATACTAGAATTGGAACCTATACAAGAGTGGTTAAAATTTCTTAAACTCTTATTTTATATTTGTTATTACTGGGCATAAATTCTTTTATAATTCTATTCACTTTGATTTGCTTGATCTTCTATGTGCTAATCTCTTACATTTCTTTGCAAAATTTTTTATAGATTTTATATTGTGCTTTATCTAAAATTATGCTTTCAAGAGAGCATCTTTTTCACTAAAATATTTTCAAAATTCTCTATTAGTTCTACTTGGAAAGTTTTGTCATGATAAAAAAGGGGAGATTATTGAGAAAACTTCCCATTATGTTTTGAAAATTGGCAAAGCCTTCCTTAAGTGTTTTATGATTTTGATGATAAGGTTTCTAGGTAATATTCTCAAAAAAAAAAAAAAATTGATCATACCCTATAGGCTCAAGGACTTATTCATTTATATAAGAAGTTTTGGTTCTTTACATCAAAGATATTGTTATGACATGAAAATCAAAGAAAATGATCTAATTTGCAAGGATTATCAAGATGATTCACAACATCAGACGTTACGAGAAGTTTCCAAATTTTCATTATTAGTTTGGATTGTGAATCGCAACAACTAGTAGCCTTGGCTTGGATTTCTCTCTAAAGCTATATCAACGTAATCCTTCCATAATAAGGATTCGTGATCCATGTGAAAATCTTCTGGAGCTGAGATGCTCTTTTCAAATGAGGAACTCTACATATGGAAGCCCAACTACTATTGTATGGGCAACAGAATTAAGGGATACTCTAATCTTGCAATCTTGTAAGCAATTAGATCTTCTCATATCATTCAGATCTAATGGGTTGATTGGATGAATGATCATCAGAGCTTTTGTTCGACAATCCGCTTGGATATAGAGGAGTATAAAAAGAGATCGTGGTGCCAAAGGAAGTACAAGATCTAAAGTCTACAAATCCAAAGTTCAAAGAGAGCTTCGATACTACACACTCGTCTTTGTGAGCTCAATTTGTAATCTTTGGGAAGTTGTTGAGTGTGAGATTCGATGATACAATCGCACCTACTTAAGTAGAGAGTACTCAGATTTTGTAACCTCCAATTGATTCTCTAGTTAAATCTAGCTAATAGATTATCAGTGCAAGAAAGTGAATGTAGGCTTATCATAAGCGGAATCACTATAATTGTTGTGTGCAATTTTTTCTCTTAAACTCTCATTTATTTTGTTTGATAGTTTATTGTGCACAGTAAAGTCTAATTATTGTACAATTCATATTTAGTCGCTGTTCACTTGCAATATTGAACTCCATTGTTTTTAATTTTTCTTATTACCTTTTCACCCCCCCCCCCAGGTGATAGCTGTAGCCCCAACATTGATCACCCCAAATTGGTATCACAAGGGGCAAAATTCATGATTTTTCATGGTAGACAAATGAAATTTTTGCACACTAGTACAAATTTATGGTTTTGATAATACAAAAAAAGTTTGAAGTATTGGTGTTACAAGGGGCAAACTCCTAAGGATTTTAGTTGTATTTTCCCGAAATATTAAAACGTTAAAAACTTAATTAATCAATGACGAAATAGTTAATGACCGATTCTACTCTATCCCTCCACTAATATGTTCTATAATAATGCCAGCTTTTTAAAATATATATATATATTTTCATTATCACGTACTATATTTACAGGCCTGCCTAATTACATCACTTGACATCACTTGATTACGGTGTATTCCTGTTGACATGAAATAATATGAAGAGTCAGTCACGCTTAAGCTTCTTCTTCTTCTTCTTGTCTTTGTCTTTTTCTTTTATTAGATTACAAGTTGTACTCTCTATACAAATCCGAGGAAGAGGATGTCAACGGAAGGGAAAATTGAGTTACCTTGTATTACGTAATTTTTATTTTTGTAAAAGTATTACGTAATTTAATAAAACAAGTAATTGAGGTTCCTTTTACTAAATTACGTAAGGAAAATTGAGCTACCTTGTCCAAGACAATTGAGCTTCCTGTGAAGAAAAGTTCAGAGTGAATCTTCTTTTTATTTCATGTCAACATTATTACACCGTAATCAAGGGATGTAATCAGGCAGGCGTGCACATGTTATTGGAGGGCTAGAGTAAACAATCAAGTTGCAAGTTCCTGGTTTTCTTGCTAGTTACGCGCCTGTGTAGAAAGGTCAACGCAAACCCATAATTGCTAGTTTAGTACGGGTGTGACGAAGAGGAACCGGATAGTTGGGTATCGAAAAGCTTATAAAAGGATATGCTTGGGAAAAATTACTAAAATAATCCTAAACATACTGCAATTTTTTCAATTCAGTTTCAACTTTTTTTTTGTTAATTCATTCGTAAAATTTTTGCATTTATACTAATTCAGCCTATCTAGCTAATTTTGGCTAGTCGGCACCGACTTAGATGCCAATTGGCACTGACCGTTTGGCCAACGCTAAAGTGGCAATCTTTTAATTTGTTTTTCCTTTTTTTTTCTCTCTTTTCTTTTCTTGTTTTTCCTTTCCTTCTTCCTCTAGTCAATCACTGGACTAGCTAAAGACTAGGGCTGGCGAGGTCAACCTCAACGGCCACTAGGGAGGCTTGCCCTCACCTAGCAACAACGAGGGCAAGCTCAACCTCACCTACAACCCTAGTGTGGCATGACCTCGCCAGATCTAGGCAAGGGTGAGCTCGATCTTACCAGCAATGGCAAGACTCGCCCTTGCCATTGTCGAGGAGGTCCCCTAGCCTCTAGCCAATCATCGTGGGCAAGGGGTAGCCTCGCTTGTATTGGTGAGGTCCCCTAGCCTCTAGCCAGTTCATCAAGTGGCTAGGGAAAGAAGGAAAGAGCAAAAAAAAGAGAGAGAGAGAAAAAAGGAAAAAAAATAAAAATTGACGCCAGCATTGACCAGCATCCTCGTCAGAACCAGTCAACCAAAATAAGCTGGAAAGACTGAATTAGCTAAAAAAAGGAGGAGTTTAGAAATAAACTATAAAAATTGTAATAGGTTTAGGGTTGTTTTTGTAATTTTTCCGATGTGCTTGTACATGCAAGTTGTTATAAAGAGCGCTAGTTGTCGGAGAAAATAGAAGATGAGAAAGATGGCTTCTTCTTTTATGTCGGAGTTGATGAGGATTTTGCTGTGTGCTTTTGTGTTGAGCGTTAGTAGCTCTTTTGAGAAGAAGGTTCTTGTCCATGGAGCTCAGATTACCGTCCCTGTCAGCTCTCTTTCTCCTTCTGTCAATTGCACAGCTTCAACAAACAATGGTCTCTCTCTCTCTCTCTCTCCCCCCCCCCCCCTTCTCCTCTAGTACGTATCTTTCTGCTTATCCGTATGTAAACGTGGTATTCCGAGGGACTGCTCTACAAACTTAAAAATGATGAGCAATCGATTTTTGGGTTGTTATCTGTTGAATCTATCAGTATTTACTGTTCATCCAAACTAATTCTTGTAAATTGTGACAAGGTGTTTGTGGGGGAATGAGTCCGTTTCTTTTTGCTAATAACACTACTTATGATATCCCTACACACTCTCAAAGCAGATACGTGAATATTGAACAGCCTTGAATCGAGCTGAAGGTCTTTCAAAAGTGGGCAAGACAGAGAAATCAACGAGAAACTAGGTAAAGACCATAGAAGAGTTGAGCTAGGATAAATGCAGACATGCATGCTCAGCGAGGGTGAGTTGTACCTAAGGTAAGTCAAAACTGTACTTGTTTATCTCCCCCACTTAACCAATTGGGTTCGTGTCTCTAAGGCTACACTTGGTCATTTGAATTTCTAGGTCTAGATATGATAGAAAATGAAATTTAGGGATTTTGTCATATCCTATCTACTATTTGATAAATTACACTAATAAAATTAGATATATTCACATTATATCATGTACAATATTTGATATAAAAGGCATATCAATATAAATGAATCTAAAAGTTGCACAAATAGAGATGGTAAAAATATTTCACTACTTCAATTTTATTTGCATTTTTTTTAATTTTTTCTACTCTTTTTTAAATTGTTTTCTTTTTATTTCTTTTTCCTATTCCATCATTCTCTAATAGAATTTTATTAAAAAGTAAACTATACTAATATACCTAAACAAAAAATACATAAGATATGTAATTTATATATTGAATATATATTATAGTAAAAGTAAGATAGAATTAAATTCAAATATATAAATAAAAATAAGATTAAATTTAAAAACTAAATTACTATTAATTTTTGTTATTTTGAATTTCTTATATTAGAATTCAAATATTATTTATATTGAAATATAATTTTTATTTTTAGTGATTAAGAGGTTTGTTATTCAAGAAAAATAACTTTCCTATTATGGATATTATAAATCTCATCTACCTTTATCTCACCTCTCTCATAGGATAATTTTATCCAAGCTATATCCTTCTTATATTTAACTTTATCCTGTTTTAAGCAGGTATCAAACACTGGACATAATTAATTTTATTTTATCTTGAATTTTATTCTAACTAACGAACGTAGTTTAAGTAGACTCAACTTTTGGCTAAGTTGGGAATGATCATTTGTAGAGACCAAACATATGTACAAAGCCAATGGCTTGTTCTTTTTTGCTTACAGCAAAGCATATTTTAAAAGGAAGGATAACGGAGCCGAATCATAAGGTTGGTGAATAAAGAAACCATGAAATATAGCATGATCATTCGGGAAGCGACAGATAGTTTACTTAATAAAAAGTGTTACACTCCAACCACATTGGAATTAATTAATTAGCTACTCATAAACATAAAATTTGATTGCTTAGATACCATGAGAGCTTTGATGAGTATTTTCGATAGTATGCTGCCAATGATTTCTCATTCCTTGCATCTAACATAGTTCTGCGCGGTAATATAATATCTTGTTAATGCGTTTGTGACTTCCGTTATTTCTTTCTTAGTGAACTCAACCCTTAAACTAGTTCACAAGTATGGACCATGCTCTCAGCTGTTCGATGGTGGCCCCATCAACCACACACAGGTTCTTCTCGAAGACATGGCAAGGGTGAAATGGATCCAATCCAAGATCTCCAACAGCATCAGTGGCACCAGTGATTTGAAGGAGTCCAACGTTAGTCTCCCAGCAAGCAACAGCTCCAACGGTGACGAATATGTGGTGACTATAGGCCTTGGCACGCCGAAGAAGGACCTGACCCTCTCGTTCGATACAGGAAGTGCGCTTACTTGGACCCAATGTGAGCCTTGCATATCCTGCTATAACCAGACCGAGCCAATCTTCGACCCCTCTCAATCGTCGTCCTATGCCAACATATCTTGCTCCGCGCCATCGTGCATTCAGCTTCCTTCTGGCACAGGTAATAATTGACAGGCACGTGTTTCATGTCCAATCAGGTTTTTAATTGGTGGATTACAAAATTAGACATCATCAGCACGTAATAATTAAGAATAATGATCAGTGGTGTCGATGTTTGTAACTTGCCAATTGAAAGCCTTCCTCCATTCTCATGGATGGCGGGAAACAAGCCCGATCAACCATGTTGGCGAGATTTTTATTTAACAGAATAAAGACAAAGAAGAAGACTGCTAGTTGTGAGAGGTTTCAAGAAACACGTTTAGAATCGCTTTGTAAATCAGCTTTAATGATGAGCAGGTCAGCTAACTGGCTGCAGCGGATCCACATGCGTCTACGGGGCGTCATACGGTGACGGGTCCTTCACGGATGGGTTCTTTGCCACGGAAACGCTGACCCTAACCCCGACGGATGTTATTACCAACTTCGAATTCGGTTGTGGCGAGAACAACCAAGGGACATTCGATGGTTTCGCCGGACTCCTTGGGCTCGCCCTAGACCCAGTATAGATCATAGAGCAAAGCGCGACCCAGTATGGCCGATACTTCTCATACTGCCTTCCTCGTTCAACTAGCTGCACCGGGTACTTGACTTTTGGAAGGGGCACAGCCACATCTGCCTCGTTGAACTTCGCGCCGATGGTGACAATCGCACAGTATCCGCCCTATTACGGCATCAACATAACAGGAATCAGCGTAGGAGGGAACCCACTTTCCATACCGTCGACTGTGTTTTCCAATGCCGGCGCAATCATAGACTCGGGGACCACGTTTACGTATTTGCCTCCAACTGCGTACACCGCCCTCCAGTCGGCATTCAAAGAGGCAATGGCAAACTACACGGGTGCGCCTCCAGCTTTGCCGTTAGACACTTGCTACGACTTCAGTATGCTTAGTGACATCACCGTCCCAGCGATCACGTTCTCTTTCGATGGGCCAATTAACGTGGATTTGGATGTGAGCGGGATGTTTTACGTGTTGGATCCGTCGCTAGTTTGTCTAGCATTTGTGGCCAACAACGCAGATTCGGATGGAATCATCTATGGCAACACACAGCAGAGGACATTTGAGGTGATCTATGATGTGCCCGGAGGACAAATTGGGTTTGGTGCCCAGGGCTGTTCCTAAGATGGCCATGGTCCCCTCGAGTTGCATTGGAGTTCTCGGAAGGAGAAGGAAGCATTCGAGTGTGTGCTTTAGTAGTACTTGGTAGGTTTGAAGAATAATAACGAATGACGTTCTCCATGTCACTTCAAGTCGAAACACGCTACGATCGTGATTGTGTGGTATAGTGACTGTTGTGAGTGTTTTGTTTACCATCGGAAGGAGATAATGAAACATCACGTGGATTTCATGATTCTTATGAAATCCATGTAACCCTGTTTAGATGAACATTTGGAAAATCTTAAGTATTCTGTTGCTCTATCTTATTTGAACTAGAATTTTCGCGATTAGGGATCCCTGATCTTCGGGATTTTCTTCTTCTTTGGCGTGGGGACACTGCTGGGAATCTTCGAAGGAGACCGGGGGGCGAAATAATCCCTTTTGCGAGGTGGCGATTGCATTATCGTGGGCCCTCCTAATTCTACCGATTACAACTTGATTTTCCTACTTAATTATTCATCTTATATTAGATTTATGAATTGCCACTAACATTTCTTGTCAATTAAGAGCCAAGCCAGAAGCTTGCCTTACTATGAACAAGAGATTTGGCTCTGACAACTTAGTTACACTAGATTCATTTCCGTTTTATGTACCTTTTTCTCTTTTTTAAAAACTTTTACCATGTGATCTTTCCTTTTTATTTTCTGTTTTATTATTTAGAAAAAAAAGCCACCAAAAATCCCAAATGTCGACACCAACCCGATTATTTATTTATTGCATAAAAATTAGGGATTAATTTTTAACCTCTAAACAAAAAAAATATCGGTATTAAGTTGCATAGCATATAGTTATAAGAGTATTTTTTATTATTGAATTTTTACTGGGCCGGCAACAAATGGGTTTGAATTGATGGTTCTGAGCTTTAATTTAATGAGTTGGATTAGGCTTATGGAGAGAGGGAATTGACCCAAGCTCATCCTTCTTTGATAGTCAAAAATTGACTTAAGAGAAATGATGAGCTAGAAAATTAGTATATTTTGGAGAAAAAGTTATTATCATTCTTCCAATATTCATTCAAGAACATAGAAAGAAAACTTGGCCAATGAAAAGAAACAAAAAGAAAGAATAATATGGCATGGATATTTCATAATATGTGTGTGTGTGTATATACATTTATATTGAGGGGTATATTTCCTAGCGAAAAGGAAGTTTTTGGATGAGGAATATTGAAAAATAGAAGGGAATAATATTGCATGAAGGAGCATTTATTTGGGGCAACATATTTATGCGCATCGAAGGCGCGAGCGAAAAGAAATCTGTATTCATATTTTAAGGTTAAAAAAGAAAGAGAATATGGTCGCTTTATTCAAAAAGATAACAAGCTTGGGTATATAAAGGGGCTAAAAGTTGGGTCTGTTTGTGCAATTTCGATTTCTCCAATGGTGAAACGTGAGAGATTCTTATCATTTTCATTTGTTCTTGTTCAAGTTCTTTAGCAATGAATTGTGAGAAAGAGTCAACAGTTATTTGTGCATTTCCATCAATACTCATGGATTGATTTAGTGAGAATCTTCCCATTTTAATTCTAGAATTATTTTTCATTTTTCTATTATTTTACCTTGTAGTTTGTATGTAATGTTTCTTTTCTTTTCTTTTTTTTTTTTCCTCATCAGATATGGATCACACACAAAGAATAATTTTTTTTTTTTCATGGGCAGTATAAATGATATACAGTTCTTACCAAACAATAGACATAATAAAATATAAAAATATCCAACTTTAATACTACAATTAATCAAACAATAAATATGATAAAGCAAAATCCCCAAAATTTATATTATAATTTTATCCAGTCTTATCCAGATTGGAAATTCAAACGACCAAACACACGCAATCTTGAATTTTTTCTTTCTAAATCTTTTTATGAGGATGCAATCGAAATATGCTAAATATGCACGAAAAAAATTATTCATCGATTTTCTGATATAGCATTATCATGATGCAAACAAAACATGAGATTCTATCTCAATGTGCAAAATATGCAAACATTAACATGATTAGTTATGCAATAGTAACAACCTAATTAATCCCACGGTGTAATGATCGTCTTAGTTGCAATGTAGATGCAATTCTAATCTAATTTTCTTGTCCTTTCTTTATTTTTATTTTATCTCTAACAAACGAATTAAAACCTGAAAATCTACCACATGGTCAAATAAGCATGAAAAATAACCTGTATGCATAAATCAACCTATATGCTCAACTACCATGTAATGTAACTATGGATTTCATGAAAACTGGCAGAAAGGATCGACCTAAGTGCTCTTGAATTTTCAACCTTAAACTTCCTCCGAGAACAGGGTTAGTGCAAACCGAAAATAATGAAACCAAAGCAATAAAATCTTGAAATTTGAAATAAAACCAATCTAAACATGTAAATCGCATGGGCACTATGTGAAATCAACATGGAGGATGTAACATTCTCCATTCCAGCCCTATAAGGATCAGCCATAAGGTCCTGAAAGGATTGATCATGGGCCATTGGTCATGGATCAATCAATTCGATCAGCAAGGAATTGTGGATTGGTCATGGACTAATCGACTAGTCATGATTTGGTTGAGGTGTCGGCTATGAATTTCTACTAACCATACCGATGGGATAGGATCACCAGCTCATAAGATGACCTTTTGATCACGAGAATTGATCACGGGATGATTTTGGATAGTTGGATGGTCACGGGTCAATTCAACCAGTCTGGTCGTAGGTGATTCCCCCCGATTATGCACCGATATATGGACAATCTGAATTGCTCAAATGTGACCATCTTCTGACCAAAAATACAACATTCCCTATTTAATTCTTAATGATCGGAATGGAATCTCAAATTGGTGATGTCCGATCATGGATTGGTAACGCACCGACCATGAATCCTACCGGTGGATAGAGTGCCGATCAGAATGAGCCTAGGGATAGACCCAACTATTCCATCACTAAATCTAAGGTCCATGAGTGCCTTGGCTTAGTGCTAAGCCATGGGTAGCCTTAGGATTGGTCTTGAACCGATCTAAGGACAATCGACCCTATTGGCCGACCAACCATCTAAAGGAATGGTTTAGGCAAATATGGAATGTAATGGCTGAACATCGGATATACGTGATTCGGTTTTTTGATGTCTATCTAATGATCCCTTCCTCAGCCCTAGAATCAATTTGGACGATAGAATTCTCTAGCCCGCCTTCTTAAGGAATGAAAGGATAAAGCAAAAGAGAATTCTAGAATCTCTTCATTAAATGAAGGAGGATGAAGTGGCCAAGCTAACCTAGGACTTAGTTAGAAACTTGGGAGATAAGGATGCCAATTAATACTTCTTGACCAAGTGGGACGCCTCCTTTTCCCAATTAAGGATTGCCACCTTTGATTTTCTAAATTTCTGGGCCTCCGCTCTTTGCCAATTTCACACAGATTTTTTTGGTGCAAATTTAAAGAAACTTTATTCATAAAAGTTGTTCTAAACATCTTGATCTAAAACATACTTAAATTTCATATTTTTATGAGGTGAAATGGTAGGGACTAAGGCCCAATCATTCACCATGTGGAACCTATCCCGTGTAGTGAAAACGGTGACCAAGTTGCCTTCTCGAATTTTTGTAAAATTTCCCTTTCAAATTTAACCATGGTTCCTTGATAAAAGTTTTAAAGGACATCTATTTCTACAACATATAGAAATTTCAAAGAGTTTGTGAAGATTTAGATTTTGAATGAGTCTTTCTCTCCGACCATTGAATCTGCTTGATAGGCAGATTATTGGGTTGTGTTCAATGAGTTGCTGCTCTTTCCACAGCACGAATTTGACTTGACTTCCTCATGAAAAATATTATTTAAGGTATTATCTGCAACACATTAAAATTTTATAATTTTTCAAGCCCATTTGATAAAGTATTGATGCTGATTTTGAAAACTGCTCAAAATTGTTTTCACCCCAAGATAAGAGGGCCACACGCCCAACTTGGAAGAGGAAAGGGCTGCACGTCCAACTTAAGGAGCAAGGCTAATCTAGAGTCTTCTCAATTTAGGATAAGGATGCATTAAGTATCTTTGGATTCTAGTTCTTCAATGCCAAGTTGAGGTGTGCCTTAAAGGAATAGGCCATAGTGCCTCCTAACCTAAAAACTTGGAGAGCAAGTTTGCAATATGAAGATATCTAGCCTAATTACTCAAGATCCAAACATTAAATGGCAGAGGCTTAGTCATTGGCTTAGGTGTCCTCATAATAATTACGTGTAATTATTTTATGATGACTCAACCCCTTAGATGGACCAATGGAAAGATGAGCAAGTGCCACCCCTAGGAACTAGACTTGTCACCCATCACTTTAGCTTGCCACCTTTACCTAAAGTGCCCACCTACATGAAAATGATTAGTCCATTTGGAAGGATCATCATGAGGGGTTTGCCTATAAATAGAAGCATTTCCTCCCCTCATTTCCACACAACCTCCTCTTCCTCCCTCGCTCTCTCAACCTCACCCTCACCGTCGCCCTCTCTCTTTCTCGTGGCCATGCCCTCTTACTCGTTCGCTAGCCTGCACATTGCTCGGTCACCCAGGCCATCCCTTGAAGTGTAGTAAGTAGAACTTACTAATATTTGGTTAGAGTGTTGTGTGACGCTATTTCGAGTGTGTAACAAGTCCTTGACTAAAGTTGATTGATTTGTTATTGCTTGAGGTTGGGTTGTGACTTTGTTCCTTAATTGAGTTCGGTTCTTGTTTGTTGAGCTTGGCTCTTTGGCTTGAATTGCTTTAAAAGAAGTTCAATTTGTGTACTTGTTTGATATGCTTCGGTCATGCTTTGACTCAAACCGATTTGAAAAGTGTTTTTGTGAAAATTTGATATTTCCTTACAAAACTATTTCAAACCTTTTTCACAAGTGCATGTTCTAGTTCACGCACTGAGCTTCGAAAAAAAAAAAAAAGGGCTTTGTCGGCCTTGACATACGTGGGATCATGACGGATCAATCCTTTCTTAGTCTAGGTGCAATATCGAGGCATATCGTTCCCGAGCAATCTTTGGTATTAGGTCGGTGAACGTCACGACAGGCCAGTCCTTCATGGTCTCGGTGCAATATTGAGGTGTATCATTCCCGAGCCAAGTCTGGTACTAGGTCAATAAACATGTCGCGACGGGCCGGTCCTATCATGGTCTCAATGCGATATTGAGGTATATCGTTCTCGAGCCAAGTTGGGTATTAGATTGGTGCTCAAATGTGTCAGATCAAGTCACGATCCTTGATTCGTGCTCAGCATGCTTAACGTCTCGGTTTCGGCAAGTCATTTCACACACTTATGCATGGCACTCCTTTGGGCCCTTGAACTAAAAGTGAAAATAAGAACTAGATTGTGATGCTTGATGCATGGTTACACGATGGACTAATTTCTAGCCGCCAACTAATGGATTTGACGATGTTGCCCCCTCGCCAACAAGATGCCCCCACACCAACAGGATGCCTCATCAGAAGGACGAGATGTTGTGATAATTCTAGACGTCACCCTTCGATTAGGGGACATTGTTCGATTAAGTTCGGATGCCCGGCGGATTCTAGAAGAGTCAATGGATTTCAACTGTTAATAAATGAATCTCATGTGCATAAGTGCCTCACACTATGAAATAGATTTTTGGTTAATGCTTGCATATGAGTTAGGCATGAGTTCCTCGTATTATGGAATGGATCTTGTTTATGCTTGTATAATATTGAGTGAGGCGCGAGTTCCTCATATTGTGGGTGAATATTGATTTATGCTTGCATACTATTGATTGAGGATTCTTCATGTTTCATCCAAAACGAAGCTTTTGTTTTGCTATTGATTTGTCATCGACTAATATTTTGGATGAGTTATATGCTTGTTGATAGGTGAGGCATCCTCCTACCCGAAAATTACTAGGTTTTACTCGCTGAGTTCACGACTCACTCCGTTTGTTTTTCAAGATTATAGGCATTAAGGTCTCCCACTAGTGCTGGAGTTGCAGTCTTGCTAGAGGAGCTAAGGTTTACCTGGCTTTTGAAGTGTAGAAAATGTAGCGGTTGTAAATATAACGGCATGTGACAAAAGGGGCCGGTAAATGTAACTGACATAATTGTATGTTTTTAAATAATTGTTTTCCTAGTTGCTTATTGTTGTCTGGGTGTTGTATGTAACGCTTCCACATGTGCTTGATGAAAAGATAAAAAGAAGGGGACGACGTTGCAAAAATAACCCCCCATCGCTTGTCACCCTATAGATGGAGTTGGGGTCGTGACAGAGGAATTATGACATGCTTCTATACTAAAGCCTTATTTGGTAACCATTCTCGAAACAACTAATTCTATTTTTTTCTTCCTCAAAACAAAAACAAAAAAAAAATAGAAATCTATTTGGTGAAATTTTTATTTTGGGGAACAAAATTCTATCTTTTCTATTCTCAGGAATAGATTTAGAATAAAATCAAGAAGAAAAAAAGTTACTTCTTGCTCCCAGGAACAATTTCAAGAATCAAGTCTACAATTTCAAGAATCAAGTCTAACTTTTTCTTTTATTTCTTTTCTTTCTTTTCTCCTTCTCTCTTCTTCTTCTTCTTCTTCCGTCCAATCCCAGCTAGTCATCACTTGCCACCAACCACCGCCACCAACCGACTAGGCAAGGTCTGGAGAGCTCGCCGGAGGCTTGCCTTGCCACGGTGAGCCTCGGCCTCACCCTGGCCTGGCGAGGCCAAGCCTCGCACCGGCTAATGAGGCTAAGCCTTGCCCAGCCACAAGCGAGGTTCCTGGCCAGACAAGCCTTCAGCAAGCTCGTCGAACCTCACCCAGCTAGCCAACGAACAGCCACATAAAAGGAAGAAGAAGAAGAGAAAAGGAAAGGAAAACGAAAAAAAAAAAAAATTATATATAAATATATATAATAAAAGTATTGAAAAAATAAAAGAAACAAAAGAATTTAAGAACCCTACCAAACGCATTTCTATCCCAGGAATAGAAATTTTTTATAGTTACTAAACATGTTCTTTTGCCCATAAATTATTTCTGAAAACAAAATCAGAAAAAACCATTTCTCATCAAAATTATTATCGGGAACAAAATGGTTATCAAACACACCTTAATTGGAACTTAAGTATGCTGAAAATAATTACTTATCAAAGGCCAAATATTTGATTTCCCCCACACAGGTTCAGACTGAAAAGTGACGTTGTTTAGTGACATGAATTCCTTAATGCAAAGAATACTAGGAAAATCGAACCTATTACTTGTATGCGTCTGAACTAAACATGTATAGAAAAAGATGATGCAAATCAAGTATACACAGAGGGAAAATCCATGGGGATTAACGTAATTCAAAGCCATATATTCATGTGTGAAAAAAAATGCCTAATCATAAACTAACCTTTCCCATCCCATCCAAGCAAGGGGGCATCATAGGCAAATTGAAAACTACATCAAACATTAATGATGCATTTCAGTCACTCATCAAACTTTATGGACCCCTATTCAAAGGTCTTACGGCCAGCAACTACATTTAGTGTACAAATTAAGAATGATTCTTTTTACTTTTTATTGACATTCCTACATTAATATATCCTTTATTTTTGTTAATTCATCTTACTATGAAAAAACATAAAATAGTTTCTAAAGTAACTAGATGGTTCGAAACTTTGGGGGAGAAACTAGGATCCTAATGCTTCCTTAGAACCCCGGGCTTATTAGTCTCCCCTTAGACACGTCGTATCCAGGGTACCTACATAAACCATTCGCAAGCATGCTTGAACCCAAAGTCGCGGCTTAAGATATAAAGAAATCGCTCTTAAAAGTTAATAGACCGAAGAAAATTTAAGCACTTTAGATTTCAAAAGAGTTTCACCACTCAGACTCTCGGACTTTCCTCTTCCTCGGACAGTCAGCGGGGCCACTGAAGATGAGCGAACAGGACCAAGAGGGAATTACCTCCTAATAATGCTAAAGCATTTAATTTAAACGATCACCATCCCTGCATACATTCCATAACAAATGGTCCACAATCATGTCAGCTCTCCCATCGGGCACGACTTACATTCTTTAAAGCCTAAGTATTTCTTGGAATGGGGATCGCTAGCCTAAAACCCAACCAGAGATTTGGAGACTTGAACATTTCGGTTCCACTAAACTAGTTTGATCACATAATCTTGATAACTAATTTTAGATCTTGAACACATCGCCAATACTAAGTGATCATTCAAATGTTGTTTTTGTGGGGTTGTTTTCTCTATTATCTAACTAGTACTCAAGCAATGTATCTAATAAGATAAAGTAAACACCAAACTGAAAGCACCTAGCTAAGTGATTGTTATAAGCCTCCGGATATAGACCACCATCAGTTTGAATTTACAGACTAAACCTATCTAGCTGACTTTATATCTAACCATTTTATTAGTGACAAAACTAGACTATTCTAAACCATCTTTTATTATGAAAATAGTCTAATTAATTTTTCGTTATAAAGCTAGAATATATCCAACGAGGCCTAAACTAATTAGAACCTAAGTTCATTACCTAGCTAACCTAATTACATCTAAGCTATTCTAGGTTAAACTATTCTAATTGTCGCCATCCAAGGCCAAAGGACCACCTCGACGGTCACACTTCTTGGACTTCTATGTCACTCCTGGACCAGTCGAGCAAAGCCATTGGAAAACCTTCTGAAAGACGCACGCATTTGACATGGGGCAAATCGAGCTCCCCATAATGAATCAGGATAAGAGAGATGTCTGCAATGGGAAAAGCGGATTCGTTCATTGAGGGAGGTAGACACAAAAAGTGAGATGTCATAGAAGGGGAGAGACAGAGTGTTTCAGGAGGAGGCGGTATTTTCCTTTTCATCGTGAGACACTCTTCATCTTTTATAGTCCTTGTCAATTGCTTGAAAGGCCTTCAAAATGATCGAATACTCATTCCATTTGCAGTGAACTCAACCTCGCAGCTAGTTTACAAGCACGGTCCAAGCTCTCGCCTTGTCTAGGGTAAACCTGTGAACCCCACCCCTCGAAGACATTGCAAGAGTGAAGTGGATTCGATCCAAATTCTACGGCACCCATCCCCCCCACAGCTAATGTCTCAGTCGTCAGTGTCAAGTATGGTTTCTTTTCGCCAGGATCTACTTAGTGATTATAGGACTCGGCATGCCAAAGAAGAGGCTAACCATCTTGTTCAACACAAGAAGTGTGTTCATACGGACCCAATGCAAGCCATATGCAGTGTCTTGCTATGAGCAGACTGCGCCAATCTTCATTCCCTCTGCGTCTTCGTCCTACGCTAACATCTCTTACTATCCTCCATATTGTACTAAGCTTCCTTCTGACAATAGTTATTAACCACAGCTCACTTTTAACTCAGGGTACTCCATCTTAGGACTTTTACATGATAAGTATACTAAAAATGTCAAAATTTGTGTAGGACACTCAATTTAGTGCCAAAAAAAAAATGATAACTTAAGTGTTACTTTTTTATTACAAAAAAAAAAAAAAAATTAAGTGCCTACTCTGATATGGGTCACCGGAAATTCGATGTGACTATATTTTATTAATTTTTTAATTCTACATAGCTTGTTGGAGTGCATAGTCAACATATAACCCCTAAACAACATCTAAAAGTTACAAATAGTAATCATTTGAGTGACAAATTTTGTTTTAAGTGATCATTTTATTATCAATTGGTATTGAAAAACAATCATTTCAATGCCAAACACTCCAAATGGAAATGCCACATGGACAGGAGTTTTTAGAAAATCTGCCATGTCATATTATAATTTTAATTATAAATATCATATAATCAATTTGGCCAGAATTTCTCACTGTTGGCACTTAGCTAATCTTTTTTTTTTCCCATTGATTTTGACTTCATGTTGCTTAATGGAATGCAAGTCAAAAACCTCACACTGACGATTTGACATGTTATTCCACATCAAGGTATGTGGACGATTCCTCCACCAAAGGCTTCTTTGGAATAGAAACACTAACCTTATCACCAACCGACACAATCGCCTGTTTTGAGTCTTGGTGCAATCAAAACAACAACGGGTTCGAGGAAGAATGTATTAATAAATAAAACCATGTGAAAGAATACGAAAAAAAAAGTTGAAATTTTAAAATTAATATTAAGATGATGATAATACGAGATCTTAATTCGGTCTTAGTCCATTTCGCATAAAGCCCACGTCCGGACACATAATTTTAGCACTAAAAACCTAAGAAGTTAGCCCGATCAGAAATCAATTGAGCCCAGAAAGGAAAAGGCCCATAGCAATGAAAGCCCATTAACCCCTCTTCCCCAGCCTGCGTGGCTCAACTCCTCTCGGCTCTGCAGCAAGACAAACGATGAATGCGTGTGTTGATGCGATACAATCCTCCACTAGTAACTGCTCACCGAATTTGGAGGTTCTTTTCTTATTTTTTTTTTCCCTGCACTGACAGCTATTTCTAATTCAGCAAAAGGAAGATCTAAGTCTTGATCCTCTGCTTTTCTTTTCTCCCTCCAATAATAACCACTCGTTGAAATTCAGAAAAAAAAGAGGATCATGTCTTCCAAGTTAGACGATAAAAGGAGGAGCAAACTCCTCGCTTGAAGAACAATGGCTTTGGTGCTCTCTGTGATCATGGATTCAATAATGGATTCCAATTGAATTTTCAGCAGTGATTGGCAAATCATAGTAATTCTTCTAATGGCATGCTTACTCCCGATATTCATCATCAAATCCCTCAAACCCTCAAGATTGAGGGTTAGCGTCGATATTTCTATCGAACGGAGCCTCAACCTCAGTTTTCCATTCCTCGAGAAGGCCTTCTCTAAAGGCAGCCAACTAGATAGTTAGTAAATTATTTGTATTTCCTTAATTCTTTGAATTTTCAAATTGATCTTCTTTTTTCTTGTATAGGAGGAATAGAAGAAGAGGTGGTGCGGAAGATGGAAATTTGCCTTGGACTTTTACCTGTTAGGAGATTTTAACGATAATGAAAGCATTAGATTATAAAACTGACAAAATTCAAGCACTTGCAATGGCATTGTCCTTTAAATACGATAAATAAATAAATAAAAGTTGTAATCAACATTTTCATCAAATTCTAGCTCTATGGCTAGACCACACTCATCATGTCCACCATTGGCATAAGTCTATCACTAAGCCCTGCCCAAAAAAGTTAAGCAAGTCTATCATTTAGCCAAGCTTCGGAGGCCTTTGCTACCTAATTTGGCTCAAGTATTCTCTTTTTTTGGACTAAATGTAAAATGGGGTAAAAGAATGGTAAAATCACAATGATTTTTCAATTTGACACAATTATGTCAAAATTAAGACTATGACATGATGAAAATCATTCGTACGATCGTGAAAATTTATATGATTTAAATCTACATTCTATCAAGACTTTATCAATATAAGATTTCAACCTAGATTGAGATCGTTCAATGGGTTTAAGATTGTAATATCCCGAGATTTTAATTAGGGAGAATCATAAATCCATATTTAAACGTTGACTTAAATGTTACAATTCTACCAATTACCCCACATTGGTACCATGCAAATATGATTTAAAGCCTAATATTCATCCTATGCTCACTAGATTCAAAATTTTAGAACTCAAAACCTACCACGTGATTGCCAATATCCATCTTTAAACCTATCCTGTCACTTGAGTTCCACAAAGTCTTGTGATTCCACATGTTTTCTAGCACACACTTGCTACCATAATACTCACTAATCTCAACCGTCACCACCATCCCTAGCGTAGGGGAAACTAAATTCTCCGAGTCTTCAGCCAGAAGTCAAGATTTCAGCTTGTGAAGAAGCCACAAAACTCAAAAGAGCTTCCTCATCGTAACAAAGCATTCTCGAATTTGACCTTATGAGTCGATAGCTTAGTTACGTCGGGCAGACATGTGCAGGGAAAAATTTGACAATTTTGCCTAAAGAGATCATCGAAAAGAAATTTGAGTTCACCCGTTAGCATATTCATGTTTGGACGCGTTTTCATTAAAAATTTAAAGGATTAGGTTATGAGTACCCTAGGATATATTAATTCTTATGTATCCATCGAAAGAAGTTTAAATCTAATTTCAAGAGCCAAGACACCTTAAAATAATTTAATCTAATTTCAAGAGCCAAGGCACCTTAAAATAGTTTAGACTATTTGTTGTTTTTACAATTTGTTGTTGTATTTACAATTTGTTGCTGTACAATTCAAATTGACTCCACAGTAGTCTAAATTAATCACACTGACCAAAAGTATTTTTGACCTAATAATCCCAACATATGAAAATATCACTAAGGAAAGATATCAAAATCAGAGTAATTAATGTGATTGATAGTTGCCAAAACTATTCTCTATTATCAAAAAACTTCAATCAAATAAAATTCAATCGTAAATCTCTCATTTCTATTAAGGATGCATTCATTTTATAAAAAACTTAACATTTCAAAAAATAATTTTTAAAAAAAAATTGTTTGTATCAATTATAAAAATGGACAGATAAAAATATGTTCACTGTTCACGAAAATAATTAGGTATAAACTATCATTTATAATCAAAAGGTTACTTCTTTAGGCCTGTTTGTTAGTGTTCTTCGTTTCTATTTATGAACAAAATTTCTGTTTTTTTGTTCGAGGGAACAAAAAAAAAAAAAAAACGCGTTTGTTTACATTTTTGTTCTAAATCTATTTTTTTGTTCTCGAGAACACATTTAGAACAAAAATAAGAAACAAGAAAAACGTGTTTCTTGTTTCGGAACAATTTTTAATAACAAATTTTCTCTATCCTCTCTTTTTCTTCTCTTTTTTTCTTCTTTTCTTTTTCTTTTTTCTTTTGCCGGTCGTCGGCCTCAGCCATAGCCGGCGACCGACTATCGAGGGCCGGTGACCTCGCCGGAGCGTCACCAACCCCCGGCGAGGCCGAGCGTCGCTGGCCCCCCCGGCGAGGCTCGGCCTCACCTTGGCTAGGCGAGCTCGGGCTTGCCCCCGATCCGGCAAGCTCGAGCTCGCCTAGCCACCGCGAGGCTCGCTGGCCTGGCGGTGGCCCAATGAGCCCGAGCCTCGCCAGCACAAGGCAAGGCTGGGGGAGCTAGGGCTCACTAGATCTGGGCGAGCCCGAGCTCGCCCGGCCAAGGCGAGGCCAAGCCTCACCCAACCATAGCGAGGCTTGGCCTCGCCGAGGGCCGACGAGCCTTGCGGTGGTTAGGCGAGGCCGCCGGCGCTTGTTGGCCGGTCGCCGGCCATGGCCGAGGCGGCAACTAACCAAAAGAAGAAAAAAAGAAAAAGGGAAAATAAGAAAAATAAAAATATTTAAAAATTAAAAGAAACAAAAAAAAGAATATAAATTTACTAAACTTGCTTCTATTCATTTTTAATTTTTGGAATAAGTTTACCAAATACGTTTTTTTATTCAAAAATTATTTCCCAGAACAGAAATATTTTTTTATATTTCTGTTCCCTGAAATAATTTTTAAACAGAAATGTTACCAAACGCGCCTTCACTAATTTTTTGAAAAATGATCTTCAATTCTGAGTTTTTCGTACAACCAAAGTTGACCGATCGTTTAACGACCCCAGCTTTGAAAAATTCGCCAACAAACCGTACTTTTCCCCAGCCAATAATTAACGCCCGTGGGTGGGGGACCACCACCCACCTCCATGACCGCCACGTGTACTCGGCCAACCGCTCGATAAGGACGACCGACCGTTTCGGGGGCATTTGACCGGGTCCGTCTCGAGCTGCCCGGCCTACGAGAAAATATTCGGTGGTTCGTGCGCGCCACGTCATCTGCCGACCTGGCGCGCACGTTCCATTCGGATATCGACAGTGTCCTTTGGGACCCGCCGGAAGATGGGAGGGCTGGCTCGGCTCGGCTCGGGTCGCGCGAAGAAAAGACGACACGCTCCCGCCCAAAACATTTCTCCCTCCTCAATTGAACTTTTTGCAATTTTTTTTTCTCTCTTACTTTCTCTCTCGAGACCTGCGTTTCCTTCTCCACGCATCCCATTCCCACCTCCTCCGCTTCCGCCTTCGGCTCCGACTCCGCCTCCGACTCATTTCCGTGGAGATCGAGCACAAGGTTTGTGCTCGCGTTGGTCTCCGCCTCCGTGCATCTCCCTCCTCCGCCTCCTTCGCCTCCGCCTGCCCAAAAGCCTCGCCGGTCATCTGCCTCTAGCGTCCTCCGTCTCCGGCATCTGCTCGTCCTCTCCGTCCCGCCGGCCTCCGTCGCGAAGCCATTGGCCTCCGGCAGGAGGGAGGCGGCCTCGGTCTCGTTCCCAAGCGGCACCAGGCTCCCCGCTGCTGGGGGGGCGTTGTTCCTAACGCCGGGCCGCTCGGTCGCGAGGAGATCTCGCGGACTGGGCGGGGTCGACGGCGCGGAGAAGAAGGAGAGGCGCGGGCTGAAGAAGGATTCCGCCTGCTGTGGAGGAGGTACGTGAACCGACTGTACCGCACCGGGAGCTAGGGATTTTCCCGGACGTGAGCCGGATCGGCTTTACGAGCGAGTTCATGGACTTGCTCGGAGCCCGATTCCAAGCCGCATTCAAGGCGATGGAGGAGCTGGAGATGGGTGCGATGGCGAACCGGACGAGGGCCGCATGGTCGGGCACCACTAGTTGTGGAAGTCGGAGCTCTCGCCAACCCGATCCTGAAAGCGCAAATTGAGAGCACGCTCGACCCCGTCTGCAATTTCGCTGCCGACGTGGTCAGCGATAAGGTCAATTCTGGAATTCCATTCGTTGTTACTCTCCCTGTGGTAAGAGAGGCTGTAGTTCCTTGCGTTTTTTTTTTTACTTTTATTGGTTTGCTATCGTAGTTGCCTTTGTCAGATTTCTGGTAAATGTGAACATTGTCTTAGTCGCTCCTGAAAGCGTGAGCTGAGTACAAATTGAAGTGGTTTCTGGTGGAATAGATGGAGAGCTCATTTACGAATCAATCACTTGAAATGACCGTGTATGGAAATCTCCTACTCTGAGACGTAGTAGTTTCAAATTGACAACTCAGAAGATTCCGATTAATGTCAGCATGAAAAATATCTTTTTCCGTTTGACCTCCATGAGCAATACCTGGGCTGTGTACTCTGAGACGCAGTCAGGTATTAGCTCTTCTAGTATGCATTATTGTGTATGAAAAATATCTTTTTACGTTTGATCTCTCCGTTCTATCGATATGCTTTGCTTCTTTAGGAAGCAATAGTCTTGCCTCCATGGATTGCCCTTTCTGTGCGTCCCAGGCCCAGTGTGTGGGAGTACATTAAGGTAAATATCCATGCCCTTGTTGTTGAGGAGTTGCAAGTGACCGAGTTCCTTCATTTCAAGGAAGAACTTGTCGATGGAAAGTAAGTCTTTCTTTTTTCATTTTTGGCTTTTACCACCACATGGATGCTAGCATGCTTTGCTTTTGGCGGAAGGACTGTAGGTTACTCGAATTTGTGGATTGTTGGCAGTCACGGCATTACATCATGAGATCTATAATATGCAAATGAATGCCGCTTACTCTGTTGCAGTTTGAATGGAAACTTTGTGCTTGAATTGGACTTTGAGCCATTCACTGCCCAATTTCCCTACCCAACTCTTTCGAAGTCCATTGGAAATGGAGTGGAGTTCCTCCACGGCCACCTTTCAGCAAAGCTCTTCCATGACAAGGAGAGCTTGCACCCTCTGCTTGAGTTCCTTCAAGTTCATTGCTACAAAGGAAAGGTAAGCCCATGGGCAGATAACACTCATCTCACTCTCTTGGATCTACTTCTTATGTGCCGCGCGTATCACTCAATTGTATTAACAAGATTGTGTAATTACAACTCAAAGGAAACATTGCGACATTCACATAACTTCATGACTGTTGAAAGGACAGTTAAGAGTTGGTCATATTTTAGATGCATGGACTGAATCCTTTTTTTTTTTCACAAACAATTACTTGAGACTCATTTATGCTGATCTGTGTTGCAGAACATGATGGTCAACACAAGAATTCAAAATATCTTCTCACTCCAACATGTCCTGAGGAAGGCAGAGGAGTACCTCTCTGCCCTCAAACCTGAGACACCTTACTCTCAGTTCAAGCACAAGTTTCAGGAAATTGGGCAAGAGGGGCTAAGGCGACACCGCCGAGCGTGTGCTTGAAATGATTCGGCTTCTTCTGGATCTACTTGAGGCTCCTGATCCATGCACCCTCGAGAATTTCTTGGGAAGAATCCCCATGGTCTTTAACGTTGTTATCATGTCACCTCACGGTTACTTTGCCCAAGACGATGTCCTCGGATATCCCGATACCGGTGGCCAGGTCATTGATTGTCTCAAATATTGATTTAGCATCTCTTGCCAGTATTTCTACATGCAATTCCATCATCATGCGTTGTTCACATTTTGTAGGTTGTGTACATCTTGGACCAAGTTCGTGCATTGGAGAGTGAGATGCTTCACCGTATCAAACAACAAGGGCTGGATATTACTCCTCGGATCCTCATCGTAGGTTCTTGCTTTTTCACTGATATTGGAATAGTTTTTGCTGGCCAATCCAACTAACTCGTTATGTTTGTTTTGTGTCCTGCCCCTTTTGGCTGCAGGTCACTCGTCTTGTTCCTGATGCAGTAGGAACCACGTGCAACCAGTGTCTTGAAAAGGTTTTTGGAACAGAATACTCCCACATTCTTCGAGTTCCCTTTAGAATGGAGAAAGGGATGGTGCGAAAGTGGATTTCACGATTTGAAGTGTGGCCTTACTTGGAAACATACACTGAGGTATATTAGCTCATAAGATTATACTTTGCGAGGATTTCTTGTTGACATTCCAATCTTTCGTAATATGAAGACTAACCTTATCTTCTCTCATCAGGATGTCGCCAATGAAATTGCTGGAGAACTACAAGGCAAGCCCGATCTGATCATCAGCAATTACAGTGATGGTGTTGCTTCTTTGCTGGCCCATAAGTTGGGCGTTACGCAGGTTTGTCCCTTCCTAGTTTTACTCTCTATAGTGGCACTATGATTAATCAAAGACCAAATGCTAAATATTAGTTTCTTCTGATTTATTATGCAGTGCATGATAGCTCATGCCCTTGAGAAGACCAAATACCCGGAATCTGACATCTACTGGAAAAAGTTCGAGGAAAAATATCATTTCTCTTGCCAGTTTCAGCAGATCTCATAGCCATGAACCACACCGACTTTATAATCACCAGCACCTTCCAGGAGATTGCCGAAGGTAACTGATCTTGCTTTCAGATGTGGATTCATGTTAAAATGCTCCTCCATCTACCGCAATGTGCTAAACTGCTCATAAAATTATATGTTTTCAGCAAGGACATAGTTGGGCAATATGAAAGTCACACCGTGTTTACACTTCCTGGACTGTACCGAGTCGTCCATGGCATTGTTGTTTTTGATCCCAAATTCAACATCGTGTCGCCGGGAGCTGATATGAGCATTTATTTCTCCTACACGGAGGAGAAGCGGAGGTTGAAATCTTTCCATGCTGAGATTGAAGAACTTCTGTTCAAGCGATATGGAGAACAAGGAACACCTGTGAGTTTTTGGAGTTTTTTTTTCCCCTTCCATACTGGACTTGGACCTACATTACCATCCTGTGTTTTGAATGATAATGTTCAAGCTCAAACAAATGCTGACATGGATGTGTTGGTTAATGTCAAAACAGATGCATATTGAAGGACTGGAACAAGCCAATCTTGTTCACCATGGCAAGACTGGACTGTGTCAAGAACTTAACTGGGCTGGTCGAGTGGTACAGAAAGAACACCCGCCTGAGAGAGCTGGTCAACTTGGTTGTGGTCGGTGGTGACCGGAGGAAGGAATCTAAGGACTTGGAAGAGCAAGTCGAGATGAAAAAGATGAACGGGCTGATTGAGACGTACAATTTGAATGGCCAGTTCAGGTGGATCTCCTCCCAGATGAACCGGGTGAGGAACGGAGAGCTTTACCGGTACATCTGCGACATGAGGGGAGCATTTGTGCAGCCTGCTCTCTACGAGGCTTTTGGACTGACCGTGGTGGAGGCCATGACGTGTGGATTGCCGACCTTTGCAACTTGCAAAGGCGGTCCTGCTGAGATCATTGTGCACGGCAAGTCTGAATTCCACATTGATCCTTATCACGGGGATCAGGCAGTGGAGATCCTTGCGGACTTCTTCGAGAAGTGCAATGTGGACCTGAGCCACTGGGACAAGATATCACAGGGGGCGATGCAGAGAATCGAGGAGAAGTAAGGACCGGGATTCTTGTTAGGTTCAATCTTTGATAGGGAAAAAGAGCACATTTCAACTTGTTCAAGAAACACGTGGGTAACATGTGGTCCTTTGCTTTTGGCAGGTATACATGGCAAATTTACTCCAAGAGGCTGCTCAACTTGACAGCGGTATACGGCTTCTGGAAGCACGACTCGAATCTCGACCGTCTTGAGAGCCACCACTACCTGGAAATGTTCTATGTCTTCAAGTGCCAGAAATTGGTAAGAGACTCGGCTTCTCATCAGATCATGAACGCGACAATCTGCACACATATTTTGACTCCTTGTTCGGATCTTCACACACTGCTCCTTTGTCTTGACAGGCCGAGTCGGTTCCCCTTGCCGTTCAGTGAGTTAGAGGTGAACAAAAGGGCAGATCTCAAGAGGCAGACAGCTCCAAATTCTCTCGAGAGTTGAGGAATAATTGCCATTGCATTGGATTGGAAGAGGGCCTTTTCTTTTGCTTTCCTTTTTGCTTTTCTTTTTGCAACTACTTTCGTCAATCTTTCTTTTGCTTCTTTCTGTTGTGAATGTATGTTGGGTTAGGTTCTTCAAAAAGTCAATTCAATGAAATTTCTTTCTTCTTTTCCAGTGTCCCCTCAATTTACCTGTCGTCTTCCACTTGTAAGTTCACGTTCAACCATTTTTCCTTCGCTTTTAAGCTAGCAATGTGCATCCAAATGTGTTACTCGGATCAGTGATGGTAGCGAGTCCCTTGGATATGGATAGAGCACTAGACTATCCAAAAAAAAAAATTGCTGAGGCAAAACAAGTCTTTTAAAATAAATCACAAGGAAAACTTGTATATTGGAATTGACTGTTCCAGTCAGCTGTACACATCTAACGTATGGAGAGAGGACAATCAATACAAAAGAACAGGAGGTGGAGAGAGCTCGTACTGTACAATTTAATATTGATTCCGTTATTGATACACGCATCGACACAACACGCTCTGTCAAAATTGCCTTCTATTTCTGAGGTATTCTATTTCTATCTACACCTTCATGAGTAAAAGAAGAAAAAAAACCAGCGGAGGCTAAAACCATCTCCCATTACCGATGCGCCTACCCAGAAATAGAATGCGAGAGTTCCATACCCTCCAAATCGTGCATCAATCCACTAGTCATGTAGCTACTCCCGTATGGGTCTTGTAAGTTCCTTTTTCATGGTGGCTTCTCTTGGATAGAACATAATTGCCAGCACCAAAGAGAATGTAAGGCCAATTATCCCACTTGAATGGTTGGAAAGGATGAGTCCCCTTTATCCAAAGGGGAAGTTGGGGTTGTAGATCAAAATGCCACCTGATTGGAGAGTGCAACTTGAGACTAATATCCTGCGCGAGTCCAATTGGAACACGAGGCTACCTTCACCGATTTGTCGAAGCCCAGCCAAGCTTAGTGATGAGAGCCACAGCCTAGGTATTGCCCATGGAGACCTGAAATGCGGCAGTAAGTCGAGTATCTTTGATGTTGACTCAAAGGGAAGATCAGGTCGAAGCAAATTGATCAAGTGCATGACTGAAACATGAACCAGGTTTGAAGCGAGACACTTTAACCTAAAAGAGAAAGGATGAAAGATTAAGCTAAGAAGAAAGAACGTTGTCCTCATTGTAGCTGCTAAAGAATGTGACATGACACTAACAGATCTAAGCCTTTCAAGAAGGCAAGTTTGGCAAGTCATAAGTTTGCCTTCATCGTCAGAATGTTTATTTTGTAAACTTCTCTCGATAAAAAAGCAAAAAATTTGCAAGCATGTTCAATCTAGAACCAAGATTTCAGTAAGAACAGGTTAGCAGTGTTGCATGATTACTTTAAAATAGAAAAGGGTGGTCACCAAGTTACAACCTGATTTCCACGAGTGCTGATTTACTTGTCATATTTTGAGTAACATGCTTTTCCTGGCCCCAATAGACATTTTCCCACAACAAATGAAGAACAGAAAACTGAAGGAGAAAATCCAAGGACAAAAAGGAGTCAAAAAGTTGTAAGGAACATGACTTAATTAAAGCAATGTACCTCCGGAACAGGGAGAATGCAAGCCACGACAAAATAATTCCCGGGTGGTATCCAAAATCAGCAGCAATGTCTTCGATTAACCATGATCGAAAAGCAACTCTTCCACAAGGGCAACGAAGTTGCTGTAACAGACCTCGACTGACCAAGATGAGAATTGGCCCATATGACTTGAGCCTTGTCATGGCATCTAAAGACGATGAATGAAGACTTGGAGGCCAAGAAAAACTCACGCAGCCTAATAATGAATTAACATACTTGTATGGACAAAACAAGCGTAATTCCCCCAACCAAACTGCTCAAAAAAGCTTGGATCTGCAAACAAAAAGCTGAAATGAGCTCATTAAGAAGAAATCCCTAGGAAACATCTCATGCATCGCAATTCTGATGAAGTAAAGCCAGTGCAGCACCACAGAAAAATTTTTAAAAAGAGAACAAACTGCAATGAATCTTAGGTCAGTAGCAAAGGCATATAAGAAGAAACCAAACAGCTGGATTTGTTTGAACCACATTATCCAAGTTCGTGATGTTCAACTCACTGCATTAGCTTTTCAAATGGAACTTGAGTTTACTAAAATTTTCCTTGAATGGTATGCAAGCCAAATCTAGTATTTAGTGACTGTTATAATATGTCTAATGGCTTTTATTATGGCATTTACACTCTGTCCATGGTCTCTCTCTCCCCCTACCCCCCCAAAGCACACACTATTTTTTGGATTGGGTTCCCTCACTAATCATCTTTTCATCAAAGTTTTGTTCTTGTTCAACTCTGCTCTAGTTAGTATCTTTAAAGAGAACATAAAACTCAATGACTTGTCGGTGAAACTTCTATAGGTAGGGGGAAAAAACCTGGGACCAAAACCTGTTTTGCAAATTCCAATCCCGTTTCACGAAAGGCCTTATGTACTTCCAATAAGCCATTTCTGGTTTCAGGATTGCCACACTCTGAAGGACAGGAAATAACAATGATATATTCTTCTAATCTGCATAAAGGAGAGATCACAAAGCAAAATACATGCAGGCATATTTGATATCACAATAACTGGGGTAGAAGAAAGCTTAGGACCAAGGTGCGCACTTTGATGGTCAATTCCAGCCGGATTGTGTTGTCAATGAATGTAATCAGCCAAAAGTAAAATTGAGATATCATCCAAACCGTCAAAAGTCAAAAAATCGCTAACACAGGGTCTTCACCCATTGTGCCGAGACTCATAACTGAACATTCATCCATAGCTTGTAACTTTACTTAAATCTGATGCGCAAAATCTAAAATTTACTAATGCTTTTTGAATACTGAATCAAAGGACGAAGACAAAAGACCTAAGTACAGTTTAATCAACCAAAGTAGATCTTTTTTCATTGCGCATAAGTGAATCAAGCAGCATATACACTTGCTCCAAATAATGGATGAGAAATGTGAGCGGGAAGAATACAAGGAAGGGAGTTGGATCATTCTCATATCTATAGCAATGAACTTGCAACGAAGAGCCTGAAGTGGAATGACATCACGACTAATCCAAGTAGGAAGTATAGCATTAAGAGAACTGCTCACTTGAGGGAATAGTTGCCAAGACTTGAGAAATAATTTTAACTAGTAGAAACGGCAAGAAAGGACGAACACAAACAAGCCACCAGCAACTCATCTACAATGTCTGAAGACACCTTCAATGGAGGATTATCGGGAGCCAATGCCTCTACAACAAACTGTGGCCCAAGAGTTGAACCCTCAATTCCAGCCGAAAGTACTTGAGTAAGCGATCCACGGGAGAAGTAGGAGGCTTAACTTGCAAATTAAGCATCAAACATAATCAAGTCAATCATTGCGTCCGTGTCCAATGCTCGGCTAAGCACCCTAAAAGAAAACCAACGATCAAAAACTGAATTTCATGCTGACATTAATCGGAATCTTCTGAGTTGTCAATTTGAAACTACTACGTCTCGAGTAGGAGATTTCCATACACGGTCATTTCAAGTGATTGATTCGTAAATGAGCTCTTCATCTATTCCACCGAAACCACTTCAATTTGTACTCGCTCACGCTTTCGGGAGCGACTAAGACAATGTTCACATTTACCGGAGAAATCGACAAAGGCAACTACGATAGCAAACCAATAAAAGTAAAAAAAAAAAAAAAACGCAAGGAACTACAGCCTCTCTTACCACGGGGAGAGTAACAACGAATGGAATTCCAGAATTGACCTTATCGCTGACCACGTCGGCAGCGAAATTGCGAGACGGGGTCGAGCGTGCTCTCAATTTGCGCTTTCGGGATCGGGTTGGCGAGAGCTCCGACTTCCACAACTAGTGGTGCCCGACCATGCGGCCCTCGTCCGGTTCGCCATCGCACCCATCTCCAGCTCCTCCATCGCCTTGAATGCGGCTTGGAACTGGGGCTCCGAGCAAGTCCATGAACTCGCTCGTAAAGCCGATCCGGCTCACGTCCAGGAAAATCCCTAGCTCCCGGTGCTGGTACGGTCGGTTCACGTACCTCCTCCACGCGGGCGGGAATCCTTCTTCAGCCCGCGCCTCTCCTTCTTCTCCGCGCCGTCGACCCCGCCCGGTGCGAGAGATCTCCCTCGCGACCGAGCGGCCCAGCGTTAGGAACAACGCCCGGTCGGCGGCGGGGAGCCCGGTGCCGCTTGGGAACGAGACCGAGGCCGCCTCCCTCCTGCCGGAGGCCAATGGCTTCGCGACGGAGGCCGGCGGGACGGAGAGGACGAGCAGATGCGGAGACGGAGGACGCTAGAGGCGGATGACCGGCGAGGCTTTTGGGCGGCGGAGGCGAAGGAGGCGGAGGAGGGAGATGCACGGAGGCGGAGACCAACGCGAGCACAAACCTTGTGCTCGATCTCCACGGGAACGTCGGAGGCGGAGTCGGAGCCGAAGGCGGAAGCGGAGGAGGTGGGAATGGGATGCGTGGAGAAGGAAACGCAGGTCTCGAGAGAGAAAGTAAGAGAGAGAAAAAAAAATTGCAAAAAGTTCAATTGAGGAGGGAGAAATGTTTTGGGCGGGAGCGTGTCGTCTTTTCTTCGCGGCGACCCGAGCCGAGCCGAGCCAGCCCTCCCATCTTCGGCGGGTCCCAAAGGACACCTGTCGATATCTGAATGGAACGTGCGCGCCAGGTCAGCAGATGACGTGGCGCGCACGAACCACTGAATATTTTCTCCTGGCCTACAAACCAACGTGACGCATGCGCACCCCCCGTTTCCGGGCATTTGCCATAAACGAACCAACCCCACCCTCTTTACCAAAAAAAAAAAAAAAAAAAAAAAAATCCAACCCCACCCTCCAATTTTCAAGCCTTAAATCCCACCTTTTTTCTTTGTCAATTTAAATTTAATTTAATTACCCATTTAACTTTTTCCAAATCCAAAATAATTCATTGAATTACTAAAAAATCCCACCCAAAAAGTTAATTCTTTGACTAGTAAGTAAAACCTAAAATTAATACGCCTGTGAAAAATTTATTTGAAACCGATTTTTCAACTATAAAAAACTTCCGATTAGTATGCATATAATAAATTTACCAAAAAATTACAAACTAATAAACTTATAATAAACGAAGGGTTTAACTCTCTCTCTCTCTCTCTCTCTCTCTCTCTTCTCCCCGATTGCGTCTAGTCTCAACAAACGATCCCCTCGAAAACGAATTCTGCCATTGATTATTTTCATTCTCCTTCTTTATCCTCTTCTTCCTCCACTGCTCTCTCTCTCTAGAGACAATGATGATGGAGATCTTCTTCTCCCCTCAAATCCAGCGTTGTTTTCTCCATTAACGCCCTCCCCCCTCGCAAAGGTTCCTTCTTCTCCCCGGCGCATTTCGCTCTCTTCTCGCACTTTCTTTTGGTAACTCTCTCTCTCTCTCTCTCTCTCTCTCTCTCTCTAGAACCTTCTCTCTCCTCCTCCTTCCCCTCATCCATCGATGTCGATCGCTTCGCCACCCATGCGATGCAAGCCAGTCAACGCAATCCACGTGCTTGACGTGGCGTTGAGCGAGAATCGTGATGGTTTTAATATCCAAGAGATTCGAGCGGTGATTCAACATACTTTCAGGGATGATCAGGTTAGATTTGTATCTTGTCCTTTTTCGGATGTGTCGCAACCTTCCCGAGGGTGAATTACCTAAAGAAGGCTAATGGATTACTAAGTCTGAAGACTTGGCACGGACTCTCCCAAGTCCTACCAATCGCGACTTGATGTTAAGAAATTAATCTATTTAAACATGCAATTATATTTAATTTGGAGCCGCCACTAACCAATTAGAGCTGGTTAGAAACCCAAGTAAAGTATAGGAGAATACTTTACTATTGTGAACCAGAGATTCAATACGTTTGGGGACATGGTTACGCTAGATTAGTCTAACGCCCTTTCGGTACCTTTTATTTTAATTTTAAAAATATTTTGCAGGCAATGTTGATTAATTTAAACCTAAGCTACTAACATGCAAATAGTAATCATGCAGGTGCACAATCAATAAAATAACATTCAATAAAAAATACTAATAAAAATACATGCCCTAAACATGATTTATAAATGACATGACACCTAATTTTTATTATTATGCAATCTTAATCTAACTTAATATACATGAATTTATTTTAATGATATGTGAGATGCAATTCATATAGTATGGCTTAAACTTATCACTATATGTATGCGATCTAATTTATATAATCCTAAATATGCATGTGCTACGTGATATGGGATGAATGACATGGTATTTCTATATGCATGCTCTTTCATGATTTTTTTTTTTTTTTATGATGATTCATTTTTAATGCATATATGCAACCTATGCTAAATAATGATGATATGAGATGAGATTAATTATGAATTAACCTATTAACTAACCAAGGAAATGATCTTTAGTTTTTTTTTTTTTGTTCTTTTAATGACCTAATAATTAAAAAAAGTAACTTAATGGTGCAATGATCATCTTTTTAGCATTTTCCTTTTTATTAAAAAAAAAAATAAACTATAACTCACATGGCATGCATGACATTTTTTTTGTTCCTCTTTTGTTTTACTAAATGAAAATTGACTTAAGCTAAAAATATCTAGGTGTGTTACTTTAATATGAAATGTGTATGGACCTAAGTGCCTAAGTTCTAGATGTGACAATATTTTATTAATAAACAGATTCTAATTAAACCTACTATGCAAATTAACTAACATGTACCTAATATTTTTATTGAAATTCGAAATTAGTAAAGAATAATTAAACTATCTAAAGTGAATAACATTCTAATTTATTTTAGGAATCAATTTAACTTAAACTATATCTTATCTTAAAAGCTAAAAAATGAAGACATGCCAACGTTATTTAAAATTAGTCCTAACAAAAATCACCCATCTAAAAGTATAATCTAAAATTATAATCCTATAAATGCAATTCTAATTTACTAACCCTAAAAATATAGTCCTAATTGACTAAACCTAAATGCTATAATATTTAGATTTTTATGTACTTTCTGATTTTTGATTTTTTTTTGATTTTTTTTAGTCTTTCCAAACAAGTAATTATTTTAAAAGAATGAAGATAAGAATTAAAATAATCGAAAAAATAATCCGTTGTATCACGGATTAAATTAACAATTATTTTAACTCTACAATAATTTAACGATTGAAATATTATCGAAATTCCTAAAATTAAAGTAATTAAAAAAATGACCCGACGTCTTACGGGTCAAATTAATAATTACCTTAATTTGGGATAAAACTCCTAATGTCTACAAGGTCTACAAATATAAACATATAATACTGCAATTCAAATAATGAGATTTAAAAATAAGCTAACATATCATGAAATAAGTAAAAAAAAATAAATACAAAAAATAAACTACCTAAGGCCCTGCAACAGAAACAGGGGAGGCAACAGGTGGGTCGGGAGCACGGCAGCAGGCTCGGATCAAGAGCAGCAGCGGCAGGAGCTCGAGGCAGTGGCGTCGGTTATCGCCCGAGAGGGCAGCACGTCGAGAAGTTCGGCGGCTGGATCGGAGGGCAGCACGGCGACCTACAAAAGGGACAAAGGCGTGCGGTGATGGGCATTGCAGATTGCGGCACGTCACAGGCATCGGTTCGGAGGAGGGCGCGGCGTCGAGAGGAGTAACAGTAGCGTGCGGCTCGAGCTCACGGCAACGGAGAGGTGTCGGCTGCTCAGCTTGCAGCGGAGACTCTGCGTCGGGGCTTCTGGTTCTAGTTCGGGCTACTGTGATTAGGAGCGGCGCAGCTTCAGCGAGTGTAGGCGAGTGGCTGGGCAGATCACGAACAGAGCCGAGGTCATCAGGGAAGAGTCCGGCGAGATGGTGGTAGCTAGTGTGATGATTGGGATTAGCTGCAGCTGCTGCAAGTCGCGGCAAAAACCGGCGAAGTGTTGCTGTGGGCATTGCTCGGTGAGGTGGAGCAGGTGTTAGAGATGGCGTCGGGCTGTCAAGGCTCGACTCGACTCAGGCGGCGCCAAGCTCGCGGGTCACTAGCTGGCGGTTCGAGTGGTACTTCGGAAAGAGCACGGAGAGGCGAGGTAGCAAGGTGAAATCACAGACGACACCGCGCAGCGACCGGTGCACCAGAAACTCGAACGGCTGTGAAGTGGAGTGACTGTGGAGCCGAAAGAGAAGAAGATGAACAGGATTTCTCTTTTTTTTCCGCCCGTACGTCTCTGTCTTCTCTGTTCCTTTTGCAGAAGCAAAAGCTTCTTTTGGCTATTTGACTTTTCTTCTTCACTCTTCTGCTTTTTTTTTTTTTTTGCTTTTTCCTCTTCTTTTTTTACATTTTCTCTCACCTGACACTCTCTCTCACCTCTCTCTTTCCCTACGAACTCTCTGCCCCTTCTCACCTTTCTCTCTGCTTCACGTCACCTTTCTCTCTCTATTTGGCTCTTTTCACTGTTTCACTTTTTGACGAAAAGTAGCCCCCCTGAAAGATGAAGAGAAGCCCACTATTTATAAAGCGAAAACTCAAATTCGTTTCGCCGGTGGAGATTTTTGCTCAACCTCTCGCCGGTGGAGATTTTCGCTCAACCTCTCAACAACAAAGTGGTTCCAAAATCTCACGGTTAAGTTTTTGAATTCAAAATTTTTTTTATTTTTTAAAAATTCATCTAATCAAAGGTTATCTTCTATTCCTAAAAATTAAATTTAAATAGGTGTCAACAGCTGCCCCTCTTTGAAGGGAAGCTCGTAGAGGTTTCCTTCAAAGATAAATGACACCTAAATTTTAACCATGCAAAATGGACGTGCAATATGCAAATGTCAATGACTTTTTTTTTAATATAAATGATGCAATGTAAATGCAATGACTTGGTCAAGAGCGTATATTTCTATGTGTCCATGCTTAATGAAATGCAAATGCAAAGAAAAACACGTACCTGATATACTTATCTGGAGATTCAAAAAGGTATTATTAGATGCGGAATGATTCCTATGAGACCTGACAAACATCTGGAAATCTCTTCAGATAATTGAAAGGCTCGAAGTCTTCAGGGGATTTGGAACTCTCATCAAATCCCAAGCACCTGAAAATTGCATCAAGTACTTAAAATTTCAAAAATCTAATTTCTTATATCAGACATTTGAAAACATTTCCTGAACATTTGGAAATCACATCGATGCTTTAAAAGACAAATACTTGGAAATCACATCAAGTATTTAAAGGTTCGAATAGCTGGAATTCATACTAGACATTTGAAAACATTTATTAAACATCTGGAAATCACATCAGACGTTTGGAGGTTCAAATATCTGGAGTTCACACTAGACATTCGAAAATATTTTTCTAAACATCTAGAAATCACGTCAGATGCTTGAAAAGACAAACACTTGAAAATCATATCAAGCGTTTACAGGAACATCTGGAACTCAAACTAGACATTTGAAAACATTTTATAAATGGGTACTTGGAATTCTCATCAAGCACCAAGATGACTGAACAAACTCAGGGTTTCAAGGACAATTTTTTGGTCTCTGAGGAAAATTCATTTCATTCAATGAAGGTCTATGCATGATGGCTTTTTCAAACTTCCACTGGGAAAACTTATCATTAAGACAATTTTCACTAAGGTGTGAATCTCTTGAACATGCTAAATGAGACACCTTTGGTGTGAAAGACTTTTTCACTTACTCTCATTTAGGAGGGGTTATTTGTCCCGACCATCAATGCGGGAATATATCACTCAATCTTATCATCATCTTGTCAACAAGAGTTCGAATTTTCTTGCGATCAGTACGACCTTACCAATCTGAGAGGTCTTTAGCAAGGATTGTAATGTGGGTTTGGTCAATGGCTTAGCAAAAGGGACTCTTTGAGTCAAAGCTATTGAAAGAACAAATTCTGTAATCATCTTCAGGTTTACAAGTCAAGAACCCTACAAAATGAGAAAAAAATAATCTTGCTCGCACTTCTTCGAGCAATGCTCAAAACATGTGAGTTCCTATGTTAATTCAAGTGCCCTAATCAGAAGAGACTTTGTAAGGGACGTAACATAGGCTTGGTTCTTGGGTTTGAGAAACGAAAGGATCGTTAGGCTCAAAGATGTGTGTAATGGGTAAGAGTTGGTGATCATCTTGACATTACCACCAGTTTTCTTCGCCACGGATTGTCTTCTTGACGAATTTCTTTATTGACTCAAGAGTTCATCACTTGATGCCAATGATTATTCAACTGGAGATCTTTTGTCAACATCATTTTCTTTGATGATGGGCATCGATCAGGCACACTTCTTTTTTATGCCTCCCAATTCATCAGTCATTTTCTCTTCTTTTTCACAGGCATTAGCCTTGCTTTTACTAGGCACACTGCTTTTTCATGCCTCTTATTTTTTGCACTTATTTTCTTTGGACTCACACAGTCTTCTTTCATCAGCATTTTAGACTATGCTATTCAAATGATTGTCTTTCATCTTGCCCCAATGTGGGGGATGATCACCAACTAGGTTTTGATATGAAATGAATTCATAGGCTTAAGTGGGCTATGCAAAGGATATAAGTGTGTAGGATAGTGAAAGAAATGCTCTTCGTCATCCTAAGGCACTTAAATTACCATATGAATTCAATGTAATAGCATGACTTGAAGATTGATGCAAGTGAAAGCAAGAAAATTTCTATCCATTTCACTCTCCTTCAATGTCAACTTACCTCGATTTGCCCCGATGTGGGGTGGTCCTTGATAGGGGTAGTATGAAAGAAATTCTTCAAGTATTTAGGCTCAAAGAAGGGTTAAACATGGGTTTACTGTAGAGAAATGAACTCCCCCTCGTCATTTTAGTTGTCGTACTTCATGCAAGAAAACTCTTCATCTTGAAACACAAAATGTTTCCATACTCACCTCACAATGTATAGACAGGGGACTGTGTATGGGATTAGGCTTGCCTTTCACACCTCAGTTAACATCATGTAGCATGTTCAAGTAACTCAGCATCCTTCACTGAATTATCCATTTTGATAAATTTCAAGTGGAATTGGTGAATTGCACATCATGTGAAAACATTCTGAAATGATAAAAAGGCCATGCTCTATCAAATCATAAAGTCAAAACTGTCTGTGTCTTGCCCCTCTTTGTAAGGAGGCTCATAGAGGTACCTTACAAAGATAAAAGACACCGTTGCTCATATCCATTCTTTGCCCCTGCAAAAATAAAACATGCAACATTATACATTAGAGATTTGACCAACTTTGAGTGAGGAAAAGGTTTTTACGAGCCCTTTTATTCATGGATAGTATTTCTTTACAAAGATCGAATTTACAGGATTTGTGAATTCACGCCCATCCATTTCTGCTAAGATTAAAGCACCTCCAGGAAGTACTTTCTTCACGATGTATGGCCCACTGTAATTTGGAGTGAACTTGCCACGAGGATCAAGGTTAATTGGTAGCATCTTGCGTAGCACCAAATCATGGACCTTGAAATGCCTTGGGCGAACCTTCTGATTAAAGGAGTTGGCTACCCGCTGTTGATAACATTGACCATGACATATGGCCTTCAATCATTTTTCATCAATCAAATGGAGTTGGTCATACCTCTGTTGTGCCCATTCAGCTTCCGTCAGCTTAGACTGAGATAATACTCTTAGAGAAGGGATTTCTACTTCAACTGGCAGGACTGCTTCCATGCCATACACCAGAGAAAAAGGAGTTGCCCTAGTAGAGGTACGAACTGAAGTCCTATACGCCATCAAAGCGTAAGGAAGCCGCTCATGCCAGTCACGATAATTATCAGCTGTCTTTGCCAGAATTTTCTTGATGTTCTTATTTGCTACTTCAACCGCACCATTCATCTAAGGGCGATAGGGCAATGAATTCAAATGACGAATTTTGAACTCCTTGAACAAATCATTGACAAGTTTGTTGTTTAGGTTTGTCCCGTTATCTGTGATGATGGCTTCGGGCATGCCATAACGGGCAATAATATCCCGTTGCACAAACTTCACGACATTCTTTGCGGTGACAACTACATAGGATGCTGCCTCTATCCATTTTGTGAAATAATCGATAAAGACAAGGATGAAACGATGACCATTCGAGGCTTTCGGATTAATTGGGCCGATTATATCGATGCCCCACATCGAAAAAGGCCATGATTCTGACAGTTGATGCAGCTCATTTGGAGGAACATTTATCTTGTCTCCATAAATCTGACAACGGTGACAACTTTGGACATGTTGAATGCAATCAGTCTCCAAGGTCAGCCAGAAGTAACCTAGTCTCATAATCTTCTTCACTAACATGTGGCCGCTCATGTGAGGACCACACACTCCTTCATGTATTTCTTCCATCAACTGAGTAGCTTCCTTAGCATTGACACATCTAAGTAGGACAGAGTCGAAGGACCGTTTGTATAATGTATCCCCACTAATAAAGAATTTGGAGGCAAGTTTCATGAGATGCTTTCGGTCAGCTGGATTGCTACCTTCTGGGAACTCTTGCTTTTGAATATAGGTCATGATGTCATGGTACCATGGTTTTCCATCCGGTTCTTCTGTCACTACCATGCAATAAATTGGCTTCGGCAAAACCTCTATTTTCAAAGGCTCAACCTCTAATCCATCAGTGACTTGCAATATAGAAGACAACGTCGCAAGTGCGTCTGCAAATTGATTATGAGACCTTGGCAAGTACTCGAACAAAACTTCCTCAAACTTTTCCACAAGATCTTCTAAATACTTGTGGTATGGGAGCAACTTGGCCTCCTTGGTCTTCCATTCACCTACAGTCTGCATTACGATTAGTGTGGAGTCTCCGAACACTTTTAACTTGGCTACACCTATCTCAATTACAGCCTGAAGCCCGAGGATGCAAGCTTCATATTCAGCCACATTGTTAGTGCATGGGAATATCAATTTTGCTGCCACTGGATGGTGTTGTCCATCTGGGGATATCGAACCGCCCATGCACTGCAACCGAGACAAGTTCACAGCTCCATCAAAGAACATCTTCCACAAGTCTTCGTTTACATTCAAGACACGGTCATCAAGGAAACTATCCTCGTCATTAGGGATTCCTGAATTATCGGCCAATAGGTCAGCGATCACTCGTCCCTTAACCGACTTTTGTGGCATGAATTGCACATCAAATTCGGAAATTAAAATTTGCCATTTGGCCAACTTACCCACCAAAGCGGGTTGATCAAGTAAGTACTTGATGGGGTCGTTCTCAGTCACGAGGAAAGTCTGGTGATGCAATGTGTATTGTCGCAATCTATGCAATACCCACACCAAAGTCGCACAAGTCTTTTCGACATCAGGATATTTCAGCTCTGATATAGTGAACTTCTTGCTCAAGTAATAAATGGCTCGTTCTTTTTTGTCAACGGGACTTTCTTGAGCCAACATTGCACTTAGTGACTCACTATGAATGGTGAGGTAGAGAATTAAAGGATGCCCCGGTGATGGCGGGACAAGCATTGGCGGATTCATCAAGTAACACCTCAACTTGTCGAACGCTTCTCGACATTCATCATCCCAGTTGACTCGTGCATTCTTCTTTAGGAGTTTGAAGAACGGTTTGGCGGTTTCAGAAAGTTGGGAAATGAATCGAGCAATGTAATTCAACCTCCCCAAAGGGCTCCGGACTTCTTTCACCGTTGACGGAGGTCGGAGCTCACAAATGGCCTTAGCTTTAGCCGGGTCGATTTCAATCCCTTTACTGCTCACAATGAATCCAAGTAATTTACCAGATGTTGCTCCGAACACGCACTTAGCGGGATTTAGTCGAAGCTTGAACTCACGGAGTCAATCAAACAGCTTCTTTAAGGTCTCGACGTGGCTTTTCCCAGGTCGAGTCTTTGCAATCATGTCATCAACATAGACCTCAATCTCTTGATGCATCATGTCATGAAACAGTGCTATCATGGCTCGCTGGTAAGTTGCCCGACATTTTTTAGTCCGAAGGGCATAACCTTATAATGAAAGTTTCCCCATGGGGTGATAAAGGCAGTCTTCTCCTTGTCTTCCTCCTTCATCCTTATCTGATTGTACCCAGAAAAACCATCCATAGAAGAGAATAGTTCAAAACCAGCGGTACTATCCTCAAGGATGTCTATGTGTGGTAACGGAAAATCATCTTTCAGACTAGCCTTATTCAGATCCCGATAATCAACACAAACTCGAACTCGACCGTCCTTCTTCATTACTGGAACAATGTTGGCCACCCATTCGGGGTACTGTGATACTTCAATGAATCCCACCTTCAATAGCTTCATCACTTCCTCCTCTATCTTCTTTGAGAGCTCAGGCTTAGTTCTCCGCAACCTTTGCTTCTTAGGTGGCACGTCCGGATTAGTAGGTAGGCAATGCTCCACAATTGACGGGTCTAAACCAGGCATATCAGCATAGGTCCATGCAAAGATATCCTGATATTCCTTCAGTAGCTGAATTAGGTGCTTGGCCATCTTTGGGGAGACTTGCCCCAATTTTCACCTCTCTAGCTTCTTCAGTGTCACCTAAATTAATAGTGACGGTCTGCTCAGATGTGAGAGCCTTGGCTTTTTCGTGCTATTCCCAGTTACGTTGCACCTCAATGGAATTTTTGATCGAATCTTCGGGATCATCATTATCGGCACTTGTTGCATTGGATTGGACCATTTCCACACCTTTGCGTGTTATATTATCATCCCTGAAGCAGAATGTAGATGGATCAGAAAAACAAACAAGGTAACTTAGATTTTTTTGAAATTCTTTGGCAAAACCCATTTTTTAAACATTTTGAAACGAGGAAGCATGATGAAGCCCAGGCCTCAGAATTCTCCTTGGATTTTTCTTTTCTTTTATCGGCTGGATATCATCACCGGGCTGGTTTGGTGTACTTCAACATGCCCTCAAAACATGAAAATTTTATTGGATGAAAAAGCAAATTACATTATTAAAATGATAAAAATCCTAGGAATGGAAATGCAAATACGGAAAGCAATAAAAACTCCTGCATAGAGGAGTGTGCAAATAATTAAAATTCTCCTACTCTCGAACTCCGTCGATGGCAAACACGAAATTCTCTTCGAATAGGTCGGCCATTCCTCCGAGTGCGTCGTCTTTTCCAATGGATCGAATGGTGTCTGCAACTGGCTTGTCTGCCTCTCCCCATCCGACATCAATGTCAACACCTGGAGGCTTGGGGTATTGAACACAAGTATTGATCGCCCCTTCTTCCTCATGCATCATTTTCGCAGGCCCAGGGAATGTGGACCTAATATGGGGTATAATGAAGCTAGTTCGTCCTTGTCCTCTTCCTCTTCCTATACAGGATCGCCCACCTCTACCACGATAGCCCAATCCAATAGTATATGAATTCCGCCCAGTCTCAATTGGTTGGCGAGTGCCCTAACCATGTCGGCCTAAACCATTACCTGGAACAAAACCGCTCCCGACCATGGTCTTGCCTACCATGATCGCCGACTTTGATAACTTTGGAGTGGGTAGGGTAGTGCCTTGAGAGACATGAACGGTCGAAACCAACTCAAACGCTTGAAAACTGGATTCTTCTTAACAATCTGGTTCAATATAAGGGATAGGCGTCTCATGATAAATCTTGAACTCATCCTCTCCTCGAACTGTAATAAGCTTCCCTTCCATCACAAACTTCACTTTCTGGTGAAGACTTGAAGAAACTACCCCTGCTGCATGAAGCCATGGATGGCCTAACAAAAAGTTGAAGGCTGTAGGTATGTCCAGGACCTGAAAAACTACATCAAATAACACTGGCCCTATTTGCAAATCTAAATCAATTTCCCCAACTGCTTCTTTTTTGGTTCCATCAAATGCTCGAACAGAGGTTTTAGCCGTGCGAATTTTCCCCAAATCATACCCAAGACGTTTTAGAGTTGCAAGAGGGCATATGTTTAAAGCCGATCCATTATCTATGAGCACACGGGACACCAAGGTATTTCGACACTTGGCTGAGATATAAAGGGCTTTGCCATGTCCTCTTCCTTCATCTGGGATTTCATCATCTGAGAAGGTAATTCGGTCGTTTAACAAAATGGCCCCCACGAATTCCCTTAACTTCTCAGGTTCAATGGACTCTGGGATATGTACTTCGTTAAGGACTTTCATCAAGGCCTTTTGATGTTTCTCCGATGTCAAAAGCAACTCTAATATGGAGACTTGTGCTGGCATTTTATGAAGTTAGTCAACTACGCTATACTCACTTGCCTTAATTACAGCTAAGAATTCTTTGGCCTCCTCGTCAGTGACTGGCTTGACAGGTTGTGAGTTGGCCTGAGCGTAAGTGCATCCCGATCGAGTGACCACATCTATCTCCGCATCATAACACCATGGTACCGCCTTATTATTCGTGTAAGCATAGGGTTGCGTAACATCAAGAATCAATTCTTCATCACCAGATGGTGGCATATCGTTGATGATTAATCCATCTTCATCCGACGCATCTTCCAACGGTGGCATGTCAAAAGCCAAGGGATCGTTAGCTCCAATGTTTAAACCAGCAAACTCATCTTCAAAATTAGAAGACTCCTCTTCTAGATCAATAATGATTGGAGTGATAGTCGAAACGGTGTCAGCAGGATCCGCGTAGACAATCACTCCCTTCTTGGACATTGCCTTAACTCTTTGCACCTTCTGAGACATGGTAGGCTTTTCTATGTCTGAGTAGTATCCAGCTCGAACTAAACCATTATAAACATCGTTCACATGTATTCTCAAGCTCCTCTTTCGACCAGCATCAAAACTGAAAATGGCATTCACAGCTTCTGGGTGATCAGGGAGTGGATTATTCTGGATGTTTGGTTGTGCATCGCGGAATGAAACCACCTTGGCATCCAACAGATTTTGGATTTTGTGTCGCAGTGTATAGCAATCGTCAACAGAATGCCCTACCTCCCCCATATGGTAGGCACATGTCTTGGAAGGATCGTAGTTGGGGAAACGCTCAGGATTAGGTTGCTTAGGCTCCTTAGCGAGTAATCATTTCTTTTGAAGGGTTGGCAAGATCTTAGACAATGGTTTAGGAAGAGGCATAAATTGACGCCTAGAAGAGCTCTTCTGCTGGCCGAAGAATGGTCGTGCTCCTCCCTGTTGAGTGTTCAAGACGGGGCGAGGGGATTGAACATAAGCTGCATTAACTTCCGCTGTAGGCTCCTTATCCTTCTTGACTGAGACTCTCCTATACGAGCTGGTTTGATTTGATGCCCATCCATCACGTAATGCTACTTCGATTCGCCCGCCAACAGGGATTAGCTGATTGAACGACTCGGCAGTCGATCCTAACATTCGATTTCAATACTCAGGCGGGAGTGTCTTCATGAACAAATCCATCGGCTCCTTTTCTGTCGGCTTTGGAGTAATCTGAGCAGCTACGGTCCTCCATCTCGTGACATATGCTTTGAAAGATTCCGTCCTCTTCTTCTCAGTGCGAAGTAAATCTTCTCAAGATGGGGTGACATCAATATTATACTTATATTGCTTGAAGAAGGCATCACTCAAATCCTCCCAAGTCTCTAGAAGATTAATTTTCTTCATAATATACCACTGTAGTGCCGGTCCTGTCAGGCTTGCCTGAAATTGTTGAATCATCAAGGGGATGTTATCAACATATTGGGTCATCCTGACCACATATGTCTGCAAATGGATCTTTGGGCAAGAGGTGCCATCATACTTTTCAAAGTCCGACATTTTCAACTTCTTCGGCATCTTGACCTTTGCATAGTGGGACAGATCAGTTGGGCCTTGGACAAACGAGCCTTTCAACTGCTTGAGTTTCTCTTCAATTTTTGCCATGCGTTTTTCTTGTTCTGTCTTCGGTACAGCCGAGTGTATTACTTGTACCTCCTCATCAACAACAATTTGAGGCGCGTCAGTAATTTTCTCCTTGGAAGCACCATCAGAGGTTGATGTCCCAATTGCGAACGTATTCTTGCCTTTATCTTTCAGATCAGCCACAGGAGCATGTTGTGGTAACACTACTTCAACTTGCGGAGCTGGTGGGGCAGTATTTGCTTGGAGAGAGTCGATTTGCTTAGAGAGTTGCTCAAGAACATTCAGGACCTGTTTCATCTCCGATTCGAGGATAGCGGTGCAAGTTTGTTCAGCAACACATGTTTGTTCGGTGTTATCAGCCATTGTTGCTTTGGAACGAGTACGGATTGGTGATCTTGGGTGAGCCGTGTTGTTACCTAAGAAAAAAATACGATAAGTATTATAACAAATGAGATTGGTCCATGACAATGATCTAATCGCTTGATTTTATTCAAGATTTATTTTAAACATTGAACCAAACTTCCTAACATTAAACTAAGAATTGAAATTCAAGTCCCTAAACATCAAACTAAAAACTGAAAACACTGAACTGAACTAAAAGTTCCTAGACATTGAACTAAGAAAACAAAATATCTCATTTTATATGCTTTCGGGAACCCAATGCCTTGCGAAGCTTATTATTTTCAGCTTCGAGCATTTCCACTTTCCACTTAAGATGCTCAATTTGTGCTCGTTGGGTGGGCTTCTCGGTCACATCAGGGACTACTGGATGCAAGGTGGCAGGAATCCTGTGTTGTTGGATGTAGAACACCGATGCATGGTGAATCTCCTCCTCACCCTTCAATCTCATGGGCACCAAAATCTTCTCTGGATGACATTCACTCCATGTAGTAATGATCTCCTGGATTTCATTGAAGTAGTCGTAATCCTTTCGATTGAAATGAACTTGGAACAAATCTGTCTTGAGAGGTGGGGGAATTTCTTGAAGAGCTTTGTACTGACGGGCCACTCTATGTGGATAATAGGAAGTAACACCGGAAAGGCCCAGCAGCGGGATTGGTCCATCATGTTTGTGAGAAAAACGAGCCTCCTCAATGTGGAGCCATTTAGTATGCCATAAGAATGCCTTAGGATTAGGGTTTTTCAAAAAATTAATCCAACGGGCATACTGTTTATGTGGGGAAAAACGTTCTAGAACCGTAAATTTTTATATGGGATGCCGAGAATCATCTATCTTGAATTGTTTTATAAGATGTCCAAACCCTCTTATGTGGGAGAAAAACCATATTTGCAAAAGTTCAGGGAGGGCACGCATTGTCCTTTCCTCATTTTGTTTGAAACGGGTTAATGATAGAAATGTTTTAGCTAAAATCATATTCATATAATTTAGCCCATCGCAAACCCAATTAACCACCCATGAAATTGCAGGATTAATGGCATTTCTTCGATAAGGAAAAACCATTAGCCCAAAAAATGCTAACATGAAAATCCTGGCTTTTGAAATCATTAGTTGGTTTTCAAAACACTTTTCTAAGAATGAAAATGGACATGCAAAACAGTTGGCTTTGATAACTTTTCTTACTATTTCGGCTTTGATTTTTAAAAATTGAGATAATCCAGAGACAGAATCTATACCGATAGGCGGCCTAACAAGTTCCTTTTCCAGGGGCATTCCAATGGCAATACTATATTCTTCGAGTGTTGGAGTCAATTCGAACTCACCAAACACAAAGGTGGAAGTCTGTGGACACCAGAAGTGAGGCAACGCCTGTATAACACCAGAATGGATGTTGATTTCTAACAACGGGAGAAGTCGGGCGATCCTGGCTTTCACGTATCTCTGACCATCTTGATCTAATTGGTCCAACCACCTCTTGAGCTCTTTTTTGGGGGTGGAAATGAATTGTACGTCGGTTTTCCCCATTGCATATAAAATAAGACCGACGACGAAACCTAATTGTCATGGACTGACAAAATTACAATAAAATAAATAAATTGCGAAGAATTTAAACAACTTACTTTCACTGGAAATAGATGACAATCACATAGACACACGCATGAAAAGTGAGGCTCGATTTCTATCTAAACGGCTTAACAAATTGAAGCTAAGAGGATGATCTGACCGTTGCAGTCTCGCATTAACGCGTCAAGTCCCCCTAACTCCAGCTCAGTCGAATGGAATACTCAATAATCACGCAGTCTCGCGGATATGGACAAACACATTCGACACCATGAAGAACTTTTGGAGAAGAGAAAGTCAACCTCTATATAGCAATCTCGCTTTAGGGGAAGTATCATTCTCAACACCATCCTAAGAATCCTATCGCAGCCCAGGTCCGGCAGCAGGTTGTGTGTGCAATAGTGTAGTGCTAAAAACAATAAAACATGCACAACAGTTTAATTGCAAACAACACTTCTATAGTTTAAATTCAACCATTCATTCTTAACTCCAACCTACAAAACAAGGGTTAGCAAAGACTACTCCCCTTATACCTCCCATCTGCAAAAACATTTAACACTTTATGTTAGGAGCGTACCTTGTTTCCATGCTGCCAAACAAAATATTTTTAAAAAAGAAACAGGCCTATGTCCACTATGAGTTTTAACTCTGTCCCCAGCGGAGTCGCCAAGCTGTCCCGACCTTCCCGAGGGTGAATTACCTAAAGAAGGCTAATGGATTACTAAGTCCGAAAACTTGGCACGGACTCTCCCAAGTCCTACCAATCGTGACTTGATATTAAGAAATTAATCTATTTAAACATGCAATTATATTTAATTTGGAGCCGCCACTAACCAATTAGAGCTGGTTAGAAACCCAAGTAAAGTATGGGAGAATACTTTACTATTGCGAACCGTAGATTCAATAGGTTCGGGGACATGGTTACGCTAGATTAGTCTAACGCCCTTTTCGGTACCTTTTATTTTAATTTTAAAAATATTTTGCAGGCAATGTTGATTAATTTAAACCTAAGCTACTAACATGCAAATAGTAGTCATGTAGGTGCACAATCAATAAAATAACATTCAATAAAAAATACTAATAAAGATACATGCCCTAAACATGATTTATAAATGACATGACACCTAATTTTTATTATTATGCAATCTTAATCTAACTTAATATACATGAATTTATTTTAATGATATGTGAGATGCAATTCATATAGTATGGGCCGTATGGCTTAAACTTATCACTATATGTATGCGATCTAATTTATATAATCCTAAATATGCATGTGCTACGTGATATGGGATGAATGACATGATATTTCTATATGCATGCTCTTTCATGATTTTTTTTTTTTTTATGATGATTCATTTTTAATGCATATATGCAACCTATGCTAAATAATGATGATATGAGATGAGATTAATTATGAATTAACCTATTAACTAACCAAGGAAATGATCTTTAGTTTTTTTTTTTTGTTTTTGTTAATGACCTAATAATTAAAAAAAGTAACTTAATGGTGCAATGATCATCTTTTTAGCATTTTCCTTTTTATTAAAAAAAATAAACTATAACTCACATGGCATGCATGACATTTTTTTGTTCCTCTTTTGTTTTACTAAATGAAAATTGACTTAAGCTAAAAATATCCAGGTGTGTTACTTTAATATGAAATGTGTATGGACCTAAGTGCCTAAGTTCTAGATGTGACAATATTTTATTAATAAACAGATTCTAATTAAACCTACTATGCAAATTAACTAACATGTACCTAATATTTTTATTGAAATTTGAAATTAGTAAAGAATAATTAAACTATCTAAAGTGAATAACATTCTAATTTATTTTGGGAATCAATTTAACTTAAACTATATCTTATCTTAAAAGCTAAAAAATGAAGACATGCCAACGTTATTTAAAATTAGTCCTAACAAAAATCACCCATCTAAAAGTATAATCTAAAATTATAATCCTATAAATGCAATTCTAATTTACTAACCCTAAAAATATAGTCCTAATTGACTAAACCTAAATGCTATAATATTTAGATTTTTATGTACTTTCTGATTTTTGATTTTTTTTATTTTTTTAGTCTTTCCAAACAAGTAATTTTTTTAAAAGAATGAAGATAAGAATTAAAATAACCGAAAAAATAATCCGTTGTCTCACGGATTAAATTAACAATTATTTTAACTCTACAATAATTTAACGATTGAAATATTATCGAAATTCCTAAAATTAAAGTAATTAAAAAAATGACCCGACGTCTTACGGGTCAAATTAATAATTACCTTAATTTGGGGTAAAACTCCTAATCTCTACAAGGTCTACAAATATAAACATACAATACTGCAATTCAAATAATGAGATTTAAAAATAAGCTAACATATCATGAAATAAGTAAAAAAAATAAATACAAAAAATAAACTACCTAAGGCCCCGCAATGAAACGGGAGGCAACAGTGGGTCGGGAGCACGGCAGCGAGGCTCGGATCAAGAGCAGCAGCGCGGAGCTCGAGGCAAAGGGCGTCGGTTATCGCCCGAGAGGGCAACATGTCAAGAAGTCCGGCGGCTGGATCGGAGGGCAGACGGCGACCCGCAAAAGGGACAAAGGCGTGCGAAAGATGGGCACCGCGATTGCGGCAGTCACGTGTCGGTTCGGAGGAGGGCGCGGCGTCGGGAGGAGTAACGTGTAGCGTGCGGCTCGAGCTCACGGCAACGGAGAGGTGTCGGCTGCTCGGCTTGCGCGGAGACTCGCGTCGGGGCTTCGGTTCTAGTTCGGGCTGTGATCGGGAGCGGTGCGGCTTCGCGAGTGTAGGCGAGTGGTCGGGCGGATCACGAACGAGCCGAGGTCGTCGGGGAAGAGTCCGGTGAGATGGTGGTAGCTAGTGTGACGATTGGGATTAGCTGCAACTGCTGCAAGTCGCGGCAAAAACCGGCTAAGTGTTGCTTTGTGGGCGTTGCTCGGTGAGGTGGAGCGGTGTTAGAGACGGCGTCGGGGCTGTGGAGGCTCAACTCGACTCAGGCGACGCCGGGCTCACGGGTCACTGGCTGGCGGTTCAAGCGGTACTTCAGAAAGAGCATGGAGAGGCGAGGCAGCAAGGCGAAATCACGGACGACACCGCGCGGCCGGTGCACCCGAAACTCAAACGGCTGTGAAGTGGAGTGATCATGGAGCCGAAAGAGAAGAAGATGAACATGATTTCTCTTTTTTTCTACCCGTACGTCTCTATCTTCTCTCGTTCCTTTTGCGAAGCAAAAGCTTCTTTTTGCTATTTGACTTTTCTTCTTCACTCTTCTGCTTTTTTTTTTTTTTTGCTTTTTCCTCTTCTTTTTTACTTTTTCTCTCACCTGACACTCTCTCTCACCTCTCTCTTTCCCTACGAACTCTCTACCCCTTCTCACCTTTCTCTCTGCTTCACGTCACCTTTCTCTCTCTATTTGCCTCTTTTCACTGTTTCACTTTTTGACGAAAAGTAGCCCCCCCTGAAAGATGAAGAGAAGCCCACTAGTTATAAAGTGAAAACTCGAATTCATCTCGCCGGTGGAGATTTTCGCTCAATCTCTCGCCGGTGGAGATTTTCGCTCAACCTCTCAACAACAAAGTGGTTCCAAAATCTCACGGTTAAGTTTTTGAATTCAAAATTTTTTTTATTTTTTAAAAATTCATCTAATCAAAGATTATCTTCTATTCCTAAAAATTAAATTTAAATAGGTATCAACGGGATGAAGAGATTTGGGAGACTGTTTTCTCTCTACCTTGCGGTAAGACTCCAAGTCCAAATGGTTTTAATGCTGAATTCTTTAAGGATTTCAATTCGGGGAGATTACTTCGTGAGATTAACAATACCATTTAGTCTTGGTTCCAAAAGTTCTCCATGCTTCAATAGTATTGGACTATAGACCTATTACTTGCTGTAATACAATATATAAATGCATTACCAAACTTCTGGCTAATGGTGTTGCTGCAATGCTTCAAGACTTAATCAGTCCTCCCTAAAATGCCTTTGTAAGGGGTTGATAGATCAGAGATAATATTCTCCTCACGCAAGAGCTCTTTAGTTGATTCCACCTTGATACTTACTCGCCTAAGTGTGCCGTGAAGGTGGATTTCTGGAAGGCTTATGATACTCCTGGAGTTTACCCTCTTTGCCTTTGGGTTTCTGGATCACTTGATTTAGCTTATCATGATTTGTGTTTGTACTCCTAAATATTCCATATCCTTAAATGGAGAGTTTCATGGTTTCTTTTCAAGAGATCGTGGACTTTGCTCCCCTTACTTATTCACTTTGGCTATGGAGGTTTTTTCTGAGATCCTCCTCCTTCGTTCTAGGCAACTAGGCTTCAAATTCTTCTGGAGATGCAAGGCTTCAAGATTATCACATTTATTATTTGCAGATGATATCTTTCTCTTTTGTGAAGCAAACTAGGCCTTGGTGTCCCTCCTTAAGGAAGGTCTAGGAACCTTTTTTGAGTGGAGTGGGCTAAGGCCTAATTTAAACAAAAGTGAAGTTTTCCTTGCTGGAGGAGCAGATTCTTTTCAATCCCAGATTCTCCATACCTTTGATTTTAAGGAAAGGAAGCTGCCGGTGCGCTATCTGGGAGTTCCCATTATCACCACCAGACTTGGCAAGGCTAATTGCATTCCTCTTGTCAACCGAATAACTGCAAGGATGCAATCTTGGACTCAACAGTTTCTTTCCTTTGCAGGCTGGCTATAACTTATAAGGTCAGTCCTCCACGCTATTCAAGCTTATTGGACTAGTATTTTTTTTTAATTCTAAGAGCGATGCTGGATTGCATTGAGTAAATTCTAAGACAATTTCTCTAGAAAGGCCCTAGCCTGGGAAGAGGAGGTGCAAAAATATCATAGGATGATGTGTGTCTTCCTAAGGAAGAGGGAGGACTTGGCATTCGCAAGCTATGGGATTGCAATAAGGCATCTATGCTTTAAACACATATGGATTCTCTTTACCGACATGGAATTCTTGTGGTGTAAGTGGATCCATTCTAACTTCTTGAAAAGGAGAAATTTCTAGGTTGCTAACAAGTCGGACATTTGTTCTTGGGCTTGGAAAAACTTAGGAGAGAGTTTCGCCAGGCCTTTCAATGGAGTATTGGTAATGGCTGCTCAGTGTCCCTCTGGTTTGATCACTGGCATCCTAGAGGCCCCCTCAATCTTTTGCTTTCTGACACCTACATCTACCAATAAGGTCTTTCCAAAATGGCCCTAGTTGTGAACCTTTTCTCTGATGGGGGCTAGGAGGTCAGGACCACTTTGGAGGCATGGGAGTTTCCCCTCCCCATCATTACTCAGAACCCGGATCGCTTCCACTGGATCAAGAGTACCTCAAGCACCTTCTCGATTGCTTCTGCATGGGAAACCATATGACCAAAAGAAACCTTAGTTCCCTGGTTCTCTTTTATTTGGAGCAGCTCGCTCTCGCCGCATTATCAATTTAACCTTTGGCTCATTGTTAAAAATCGGCTTCCTACCCAGGTTCTTCTTCTATCCTATGGAACGATCGATGACGTCTCCTATGCCTTCTATAGATCTAGGCCGGATTCCATTGATCATTTATTCTTTGGTTGCTGTACCTCCGCCGCTCTTGCGTCTTTTTGGGCAGCTAGGTGCAACCTTCCTTGGCGTAATGGCACTTGGCAAGATAATCTCCAGTGGGTCTTGAGATTTCTCTCCGGAAGTGACTTCTACCGTTGTATGGTGCGATTCTCTTTTGGTGCCCTCTGCCATGTGATCTGGAAAACACGAAACAGCATCCTATTTCAGGATCAAGCGTTGTCTCTTCCTTCCTTGAAGGACCACCTTGTCAAAGTCATTAAGGAAAAAGCCTTGTCTTTCAACAATGTTCTAGACACCCCAAGAAATAGGAGGATACAACGCAGCTGGGGATTTGACCCATCCATTTTCTCTCCTCTGTAGACTCTGCTTCACTGACTTGGGAGCTTCCTGGTCAGTGGCTGGTTGGCTGTCTAGTTGGTTGCCTGGTGATACCGCTTGTCGTTGGACTCGTAAGAAGGGAGATTCTGGTTCGTTGGCTGAGGCCAGTGATCTATGGTTGTTTATTACCTTGCTGTTGATTTTGCTACTGCTTGGTTGATCGACCTGTTGCTGGGGAGGCCTCGCATTCTCCACAGGACTGTCGGTTGCTTGCCTTGTTGCTGGGGATACTTCTTTCTTCGCAGGTTGCTGGAGGGTGCTGGTGGTTGGGACGTCCTCGTGAAGCTATTGGTTGGCTGACTGCTGATCCATAGCTAGATTTGTTTATGTGAGATGCTGGTTGCTGGGGATAGCTGTTGGTTATTGTGTCCTCTTTTGAAGACATCGCTTGACTAGATGACGCTCCTTAGTTGGAGGAGGCATCTTCTTCTAGTTGGTTGTGGCGGGCTGTGTGCTTTGGTATTGTCTGCTGTCTTCACCTCTTGTTTTTGGTGCTGGCCGATTGCTGTTGCGTCTTGGGTGCGGTGTTCCTTGTTTAGGAGCCCTTTTCCTTTGTTGGTAGCCGTTGTTTGGCTGGCTGATTGCCTTTGTTTTGGCTGCTTTGTTCTGCTTTTGTTGGCTGCCACTGTTGTGGCTTCATTCTTGGCACCCTTCCACTTGTTTTGACATGTGTTTCTTGAGTGTAAGTTTTTGGTGCCGAGCCTTTGCTGTATAGTTGTATAGCTTTTGGCTTTTATTAAATATATCTCTTACCTTTACCAAAAAAAAAAAAAGATCACGAAGATCAGAGGTCATTCGGTTTGATGTTTGTCCCAAATACCAAAGAAAACTGCTCTCAAATCCGAAAAAGTTGTTCCTGCATCGACCGAGCCTCTTTTTTTTTTTTTTTGTAATTTTAAGATACTCGGAGGTCCTCTTTGCAAAAACTTCATATAAATTATTAAGGAGGTCCAATGCCAACATAATCATAGACTCCAGGATCACGATCACTATTGTGCCTCCAATTGCATACATCGCCCTCCGGTTAGCATTCCAACATGCAATGGCGAACTACACAGGTGTGCCTCCAATTTCGCCGTTGGACACTTGCTACGACTTCAGTAGGGGTAGTACCGTCACCGTCCCAGTGATCACGTTCTCTTTCGATGGGCCAATTAACGTGGATTTGGACGTGAGCGGGATGTTTTACGTGGGGATAGCGTCGCAAGTTTGCCTAGCATTCACATCCAACAGCGCAGACACCGACGTAGGCATCTTCGACAACATACAACAGAGGACATTTGAGGTGACCTATGATGTGGCCGGAGGACAAATTGGGCTTGGCGCCAAGGGCTGTTCCTAAGATGAGCACTGTCCACTTGGGTTTGCATGGAAAGCTCGAAGGAAAAGGAATCATTCGAGGGTAAGTAGTACTTGGTTTGAGGAATAACGATGGATGTCGTTCTCTTTGTCGCTTCAAGTCGAAAAACGCTACAATCGTGATTGTGTGATATATAGTTGACTTTTGCGAGTGTTTGTTCTCCATCTGAAAGAGATGCATAAAACATTACGTGGATTTCTAATATCGCTACCATGTGTAGATAAATATTTCAGAAATCTAACTACATTGTTGCTTTGTCGTATTTGGAGTAGAATCTTTGCAATTAGGAATGCCTGATTTTTGGGATTTTCTTATTCTTTGGCGAGGGGAACCATGCTTGAAATCTTTGAAGGAGACTGGTGGGCAAAATAATCCTGAGGTGGCACTTATGCTTATCGCAGGTCCTCCCAAGTCCTACCGGTCGTAACTAGATTTTTTTTTTAATTTAATATTAAACTTATGAGTTGCCACTAACACATTGTGAGCCGATTAGAAGCCAAGTAGGAAGTGGTAGGTTGCTTTACTTCAGTAAACCACAGATTTGGTTCCAGGAACTTGATTGCATTAGATTCATCTAATAGTCATTTTATGTACCCTTTTCTCTTTTATAAAAACGTTTTTCACACGATCTTTCCTTTTTTATTTTCCTATTTTATCATCTAAGATATGTGAAGCAGGTGACCGTGCACAAATGTCTCATACAAAAACAATATCAAGCAAATAAGGGCCTGCATGTTTGTGTTTCTTTTTGTTGTTGATGAATAGATTTTCTGTTTTTTTGTTCCTGGAAACAAAAAAGAACAAAAACGTGTTTATTTGCATTTTTGTTCAGAATCTTTTTTTTTTGTTCTGGAAACAAAATTAGAACAAAAATAAGAAAAAAAAAGTTGTTTTTTTTGTTCAAAAAACACTTTTTGAAGAATTGAAATAATAAAAAGTTGTTTCTTTTCTTTTTCTTTTCTTCTTTTTTTTTTGGCCGATTGCCAGCCTCAGCCATGGCAGGCAACTAACCGGCCGTTAAGGGCCGGCAACCTTGCCGGAGAGTCGCCGGCCCCCGGCGAGGCCGAGTCTCGCCGCCGTGGGGCAAGGCTCCACGAGCTTGGGCTCGCTCAGATCCGGTGAGGTCGAGCTTCGCCGGTAGCTCGGTGAGGCTCGGCCTCGCCGTGGCCGGGCGAGGCCACCGACCCTCATCGATCGGTCGCCGACCATGACCGAGGCTAGCGACCGGCCAAAAGAAGAAAAAAAAAAAAAAAAAAAAAAAGAAGAAAAAAAGGAAAAATAAAATAAAAATATGAAAAAATTAAAAGAAAAAAATACAAACTTACTATACATATTTCTATTCATTTTTAATTCCCGGAACAAGTTTACCAAACGCGTTTTTCTGGTCAAAAATTATTCCCCCAAACAGAAATAATTTTTTCTATTTCTGTTCTATTTCTGTTTCCTATAACACTTTTTGAATAGAAACACAAACAAACGCGCCTAAGAGACCGGAAAGTAAAGAACTTGAGCCGTGTCGAGCAAACTTAACATAGCCTCGTTAACTTATTTAAGCCTCAAAACAGGACCCATGAGCTGTAAATGGAAACTTGATATTAAATCTCCATTTCGAAAATGAAGGTGAATGTGCAAATATAAAGTGCTATAAATATTTACTATATAAATTACTTTCCTAAAATGAACTATTTAATGTGGATATAATCTAGTCAATACAATCTAAAGTGAAATGAAATATTAAGACAATGGATCTATTTGTGAATACGCATATTTCCTTAAGGTCAGATTTGGTAGTCAAAATAGAAGTTATGATGTGATAACCTTTATCCTATCCTATCATGTGTTAGGTTAATATCCAATAAAGGATAAAATCAAATATAAGAGTGATAGAACCATAATTAAAACGCCTCATGTGAGGAAGGGGATAAAAGTATGGTTTGCATTATGGATTATGTTTGCAAATTCAATTGTCTACGATGCTGACAACAAAGGGGCGATTGTAGAAGCAGAACCTACAGGACTTATCATCAGAACTTATACATAAATGCCTTTGCAGCTTATACGTTCCTTACATGCAAGGGAAGTAATACTAGAATTGGAACCTATACAAGAGTGGTTAAACTTTCTTAAACTCTTATTTTATATTTCTTAGTACTCGGCATAAATTCTTTTATAATTTTATTCACTTTGATTTGCTTGATCTTCTATGTGCTAATCTCTTACATTTTTTTGCAAAATTTTTTATAGATTTTATATTGCGCTCTATCTAAAATCATGCTTTCAAGAGAGCATCTTTTTCACTAAAATCTTTTCAAAATTCTCTATTAGTTCTACTTGGAAAGTTTTGTCATGATAAAAAAGGGGAGATTATTGAGAAAACTTCCCATTATGTTTTGAAAATTGACAAAGCCTTCCTCAAGTGTTTTATGATTTTGATGATAAGGTTTCTAGGTGATATTCTCAAAAAAAAATTGTTCAGACCTTATTTATCAGGCTCAGTGACTTATTCATTTATATAAGAATTTTTTGGTTCTTTACATCAAAGACATTGTTATGACATGAAAATTAAAGACAATGATCTAATTCGCAAGGATTATCAAGATGATTCACAACATCAGATGTTACGAGAAGTTTCCAAATTTTCATTATTAGTTTGGATTGTGAAGCACGACGACTAGTAGCCTTGGCTTGGATTTCTTTCTAAAGCTATATCAACATAATCCTTCCATAATAAGGATTTGTGATCCATGTGAAAATCTTCTCGAGCCGAGATGCTCTTTCCAAACAAGGAACTCTACTTATGGAAGCCAAACAACTATTGTATGGGCAACATAATTAAGGGATACTATAATCTTGCAATCCTATAAGCAATTAGATCTTCTCATATCATTCAGGTCTAACGGGTTGATTGGATGAATGATCATCAGAGTTTTTGTCTGACAATCAACTTGGATATAGAGGAGTATAAAAAGAGATCGTGGTGCCGAAGAAAGTACAAGATCTGAAGTCTACAAATTCAAAGTTCAAAGAGAGCTTTGATATTACACGCTCGTCTTTGTGAGCTTAATTTGTAATCTTTAGGAAGTTGTTGAGTGTGAGATTCGATGATACAATCGCACCAACTTAAGTAGAGAGTACTCAAACTTTGTAACCTTTGATTGATTCTCTAGTGAAATCCAGCTAATAGATTATCGGTACAAGAAAGTGAATGTAGGCTTATCGTAAGTGGAATCACTATAATTGTTGTGTGCAATTTTTTCTCTCCCTTAAACTCTCATTCATCTTGTTTAATAATTTATTGTGCACAGTAAAGTCTAATCACTGTACAATTCACAATTAGTCGTTGGTCACTTGCAATATTGAACTCCATTGTTTTTAATTTTGCTTAATCACCTTTTCACCCCCTCTGGGTGATAGTTGTAACCCCAACATCGATCACCCCAAATTGGTATCACAAGGGGCAAAATTCATGATTTTTCATGGTATACAAATGAAATTTTTGCACACTAGTACAAATTTGAGGGTTTTGATAATACAAAAAAAGTTTGAAGTATTGGTGTTACAAGGGGCGAACTCCTAAGGATTTTAGTTGTATTTTCCCAAAATAATAAAACGTTAAAAACTTAATTAATCAATGAAGAAATTGTTAATGATCGATTCTACTTTATCCCTCCACTAATATGTTCTATAATAATGCCTGCTTTTTGAAAAAAAAATCATTATCACGTACTATATTTACAGGCCTGCCTAATTACATCACTTGATTCTTAAGCTTCTTCTTCTTCTTCTTGTATTTGTCTTTTTCTTTTATTAGATTACAAGTAGTACTCTGTATACAAATCCGGGGAAGAGGATGTCAAAGGAAGGGAAAATTGAGTTACCTTGTATTACCTTTTTTTTTCTTTTGGGTAAAAGTATTACGTAATTTAATAAAACAAGTAATTGAGGTTCCTTTTACTAAATTACGTAAGGAAAATTGAGCTACCTTGTTCAAGACAATTGAGCTTCCTGTGTAGAAAAGTTCAGACTAAATCTTCTTTTTATTTCATGTCAACGTTATTACACCGTATTCAAGGGATGTAATCAGGCAGGCTTGTAAATGTTATTGGAGGGATTGAGTAAACAATCAAGTTGTAAGTTCCTGGTTTAATTGCTAGTTACGCACCTGTGTAGAAAGGTCAAGGCAAACCCATAATTGCTAGTTTAGTACGGGTGTGACGTAGAGGAAGGGTATCGTTTACAAGATAGTTGAGTATGGAAAAGCTTATAAAAGGATATGCTTGGGAAAAATTACTAAAATAATCCTAAACATATTGCAATTTTTTCAATTCAGTTTTAAATGTTTTTTTTTTACTAATTTAATTGTAAAATTTTTGCATTTATACTAATTCAGCCCATCTAGCTAATTTTAGCCAATTGGCACTGACTTAGATGCTAATTGGCACCAATCGTTTGGCCGACGCTAAAGTGACAATTTTTTAATATTTTTTTCCTTTTTTTCTCTTTTCTTTTTTTGGTTTTTCTTTCCTTCTTCCTCTAGCCAATCACCAAACTGGCTAAAGCCTAGGGCTGACGAGGTCGACCTCGCTAGCCACTAGGGAGGCTCGCCCTCACCAAGCGACAATCAAGGCAAGCTCAACCTCGCCTACAACCCTAGTGAGGCATGACCTCGCCAAATCTAGGCAAGGGCAAGCTCGATCTTGCCAGTGACGGTGAGGCTTTCCCTTGCCATTGCTGGGGAGGTCCCCTAGCCTTTGGTTGTTCATCTTGGGCAAGGGGTAGCCTCGCTAGTATTGGCAAGGTCATCTAGCCTCTACCCGCCTCGTCGACTGGCTAGAGAAAGAAGGAAAGGGCAAAAAAAAGAAAGAAAGAGAGAAAAAAAAAAGGAAAAAATATTAAAAATATTAAAATTGATGCCAGCATTGACCAACATCCTCGTCGAGCTGATCAACCAAAATTAGCTAGATAGATTGAATTAGTAAAAAAAAAAAATGGTTTAGAACTAAACTATAAAAATTGTAATACGTTTTGGGTTGTTTTGGTAATTTTTCCGATGTGCTTGTACATGCAAATTGTTATAAAGAGCCCTAGTTGTGGGAGAAAATAAAAGATGAGAAAGATGGCTTCTTCTTTTTCGTCGGAGTTGATGACGATTTTGCTGTGTGCTTTTGTGTTGAGCGTTCGTAGCTCTTTTGAGAAGAAGGTTCTTGTCTATGCAGCTCAGATTACCGTCCCTGTCAGCTCTCTTTCTCCTGTCAATTGCACAGCTTCAGCAAACGAGGGTCTCTCTCTCTCCCCCCTCTCCTCTAGTATGTATCTTTGTGCTTATGCGTGTGTAAACGTTGTATTCCGTGTGACTGCTCTACGAACTTAAAAATGATGAGCAATCGATATTTGGGTTGTTATCTGTTGAATCTATCAGTATTTATTTAAAGTATACCGCCAACAAGTTCATCCAAACTAATTCTTGTAAATTGTAACAAGGTGTTTGTGGGGGAATGAGTCCGTTTCTTTTTGCTAATAACATTAATTATGATATACTACACACTCTCAGAGCAGATACGTGAATATTGAACAGCCTTGAATTGAGCTGAAGGTCTTTCAAAAGTGGGCAAGACAGAGACATCACCGAGAAACTAGGTAAAGACATAGAACTATAGAAGAGTTGAGCTAGGATAAATGCAGACCTGCATGCTCAGCGAGGGTGAGTTGTACCTAAGATAAGTTAAAAGTGTATTTGTTTATCTCCCCCATTTAACCAATTGGGTTTGTGTCTCTAAGGATACGCTTGGTCGTCTAAATTTCTAGGTCTAAATATGATAGAAAATGAAATCTAAGAATTTTGTTGTTATATCCTATCTACTATTTGGTAAATTACAGTAAAAAAATTATATATATTCACATCATATCATGTAAAATATGTGGTGTAAAGGGCATATCAATGTAAATGAATATAAAAATTGTACAAATAGAGATGGTAAAAATATTTCACTACTTCAATTTTATTTGCATTTTTCTTATTTTTCTACTCTTTTTTTAATTATTTTCTTTTTATTTTTTTCCTATTCCATCATTCTCTAATAGAATTTTATTAAAAAGTAAACTATACTAATATACCTAAACAAAAAATACATAAGATATGTAATTTATATATTGAAATTATATTATAAATAAAAGTAAGATAGAATTAAATTCAAATATATAAATAAAATAAGATTACATTTAAAAACTAAATTACTATTAATTTTTGTTATTTTCAATTTCTTATATTAGAATTCAAATATTATTTATATTGAAATATAATTTTTAATTTTAGTGATTTAAGAAGTTTGTTATTTAAGAAAAACAACTTTTCTATCATGGATATTATAAATCACATCCATCTTTATCTCACTTCTCTCGTAGGATAATTTTATTCAGGCTATATCCCAATTATATTTAACTTTATCATGTTTTAAGTAGGCATCAAACATAGGACATGATAAATTTTATTTTATCTTGAATTTTATTCTAACTAACAAAAGCAGTTTAAGTAGACTAAACTTTTGGCTAAGTTGGGACTGATCATTTTGTAGAGACCAAACATATGTACAAAGCCAATGGCTTGTTCTTTTTTGCTTACAGCAAAGCATATTTTAAAAGGAAGGATAACGGTGCCGAATCATAAGGTTGGTGGATAAAGAAACCATAAAATATAGCATGATCATTCGTGAAGCGACAGATAGTTTACTTAATAAAGAGTGTTACACTCCAACCACATTGCAATTAATTAATTAGCTACTCATAAACATAAAATTTGATTGTTTAGATACCATGGGAGCTTTGATGAGTATTTTCAATAGTATGCTGCCAATGATTCCTCATGTTTTGCGTCTAACATGGTTCTGCGCGGTAATATAATCCCTTGTTAATGCGTTTGTGACTTCCGTTACTTCTTTCTCAGTGAACTCAACCCTTAATCTAGTTCACAAGTATGGACCAGGCTCTCAGCTGTTCGACGGTGGCCCCATCAACCACACGCAGGTTCTTCTCGAAGACATGGCAAGGGTGAAATGGATCCAATCCAAGATCTCCAACAGCGTCAGTGGCACCAGTGATTTGAAGGAGTCCAACGTTAGCCTCCCAGCGAGTTACGGCCACTACGGCAGCAGCTATGTGGTAACTATAGGCCTGGGCACGCCGACGAAGAACCTTACCCTCCTGTTCGATACAGGAAGTGCGCTTACTTGGACCCAATGTGAGCCTTGCACCGGGTCTTGCTATAACCAGACCGAGCCAATCTTCAACCCCTCTCAATCATCATCCTATGCCAGAATTTCTTGCTCCGCGCCATCTTGCATTCAGCTTCATTCTGGCAAAGGTAATAATTGACGGGCGTGCTTTTCAAGTCCAATCAGGTTTTTAATTGGTGAATTACAAATTTAGACATCACCAGCGTGTAATAATTAAGAATAATGATCAGTGGTGTCGATGTTTGTGACTTGCCAATTGAAAGCCTTCCTCCATTCTCATGGATGGCCGGAAACAAGCCCGATCAACCATGTTGGTGAGATTTTTATTTAACAGAATAAAGACAAAGAAGACTGCTAGTTGTGAGAGGTTTCTAGAAACACGTTTAGAATCGCTTTGTAAATCAGCTTTAATGATGAGCAGATCAGCTAACTGGCTGCAGCGGATCCACATGCGTCAACGCGGCATCATACGGTGACAAGTCCTTCACGGCTGGGTTCTTTGCCACGGAAACGCTGACCCTAACCCCGACGGATGTTATTACCAACATCGAATTCGGTTGTGGCGAGAACAACCAAGGGACATTCGATGGTTTCGCCGGACTCCTTTGGGCTCGCCCGAGACCCAGTATCGATCATAGAGCAAAGCGCGACCCAGTATGGCCAATACTTCTCATACTGCCTCCCCCGTTCACCTAGCTGCACAGGGTACTTGACTTTTGGGAGGGGCACAGTCACATCTCCCTCGTTGAACTTCACGCCGATGGTGACAATCGCACAGAAACCGCTCTTTTACGGCATCAACATAACAGGAATCAGCGTAGGAGGCAACCCACTTTGCATACCGTCGACTGTGTTTTCCAATGCCGGCGCAATCATAGACTCGGGGACCACGTTGACGTATTTGCCTCCAACTGCGTACACCGCCCTCCGGTCGGCATTCAAAGAGGCAATGGCAAACTACACGAGTGGGCCTCCAGCTTTGCCGTTAGACACTTGCTACGACTTCAGTATGCTTAGTGACATCACCGTCCCAGCGATCACGTTCTCTTTCGATGGGCCAATTAACGTGGATTTGGATGTGAGCGGGATGTTTTACGTGTTGGATGCGTCGCTAGTTTGTCTAGCATTTGTGGCCAACAACGCAGATACGGATCCAGTCATCTACGGCAACATTCAGCAGGGGACATTTGAGGTGATCTATGATGTGCCCGGACGACAAATTGGGTTTGGTGCCCAGGGCTGTTCCTAAAATGGCCATGGTCCCTTTGAGTTACATTTGAGTTCTCGGAAGGACAAGGAATCATTCGAGTGTGTGCTTTAGTAGTAATTGGTAGGTTTGAAGAATAATAACGAATGTCGTTCTCCTTGTCACTTCAAGTCGAAACACGCTACGATCGTGATTGTGTGATATAGTGACTGTTGTGAGTGTTTTGTTTTTCATTGGAAGGAGATAAATGAAACATCACGTGGATTTTTATGAAATCCACGTAACCCTGTTTAGATGAACATTTGGAGAATCTTAAGTACTCTGTTGCTCTATCTTATTTGAAGTAGAATTTTCGCGATTATGCCTGATCTTCGGGATTTTCTTCTTCATTGGCGTGGGGGACTTCGAAGGAGACCGGTGGGCGAAATAATCCCTTTTGCGAGGTGGCGATTGCATTACCGTGGGCCCTCCTAATTCTACCGATTACAACTTGATTTTCCTACTTAATTATTAATCTTATATTAGATTTATCAATTAAGAGCCAAGCCAGAAGCTTGCCTTAATATGAACAAGAGATTTGGCTCTGATAACTTGGTTACACTAGGTTCATTTCAGTTTTATGTACCTTTTTCTCTTTTATAAAAACTTTTACCATGTTATCTTTCCTTTTTTTAATTCCCGTTTTATTATTTAAGGAAAAAGCCACCAGAAATCCCAAATGTCGACACCAACCCAATTATTTATTTATTATATAAAAATTAGGATTAATTTTTAACTCATAAACAAAAAAATATTAGTACTAAGTTGCGTAGCATATAGTTTTAAGAGCATTTATTTTTTTTACTATTGCATTTTCACTGGGCCGGCAACAAATGGGTTTAAATTAATGGTTCTGAGCCTTAATTTGACAAACTAGACTAAGCTTACGGAGAGAGTGTCACGCCCCGACCCTCTGAGCGCGTGCCCATCCCTCGGTGATCGATTAAATAGCGATGTCCTAGAACGCGTCACTGACCCTTTCATTTTAATGCGCATGCGGATATAAATAAATAAATACCAAATAACAACAAGATGGGATAGAAAAGTAGAGCCACAATTTTCAAAAACCACATCACACTTATATACACATATCAAACTATGTTATATATAGTATTAACCGACTATATACAAGGTCTGCAAAACGGGGGGTAGAGTGCTATAGATCTTCAAGCACTCGAGTCTTCCACAGAATACACTGGGGACCCTGGATCCGACAGATTCGGGTCCACCACTAAACCACCAGGCGGGTCTGCCATGCCTTTCCTAAAAGCAACCTCCAGCACCGAAATAGGGACCTCGGACTCCAATATGGGACCTTATCTTTGTCCATTTTGCTCACGACGATATCACAATTTGTATTGATGGGGTACCCTATGGGGTAGAGCCTCATCAACCCAAACCACAGACCTTACGAGCTCATAGACCCATCCCCTTGGGTTCCCATGAAGCGGAATATAAGATATCTACTCTGTGACCTTCTTCGGCTGTCCAAAACGCTCAAGAGACACTGCCATCTAAGGACCTATAAATGTTATCCCACAACGGGGTAAAACGACGTCTCAACAAGTTTGCCCCCCTAAGCTTCGACTAGTAAGGAAATATGCCTTAAGGACTACCTAAGCACAAGCACAAGGCAGAAGACTTACCTTTGTCTCAGTTCCTTCCTGCAAGTCAATGCAATTTGTATATTCGATCAATCATTTCAATTCAAATCAACATCAATTAGTCAATTCACTCGACTCCATATCTTCGAAGCTGTGCAATACTTAAGGTATACTGCTCACTCTAAGCTAATATATCGAAGCCCTTAGGCTGATATAGTATACCATTCTAATCAACCACCAATTTCACCACTTTTATCACACCCGATAAAATAATCGTGTGTGGGTACACAATCAGCGTTAGCCAAAATATAATAGCCAAAATATAATATTTTCCCTTTTTGAAAATCCCACTAATTCCAATAGTCCACAAACACAGTTTTGGCATTGTAAATTGACACCCAGTACTTTTCTAATTAAATAGTGAAATTATTAAATTTTGGGATAAATACCTAAAATTACAATCAACACACAAATTGCACAAATTATCATCCGATAAATAAACCAACAACACCATTGCGATCATCATGAAATTCCCGTCATCGACTATCCTGATCTAATTATCGGAAAATAACAATTAATTAAATGATTACAAAAATTAATTAATAAATACCAATAATGCAACTTAGGCCAGGAAAGCCTAATTAAATACCGAGACGGGCCCAGAAAATTTCTAAACCTATCTAGATAAATAATACGACCTACCTACTTGCTAATTGCACTACTCTAACCACCTAACATGCAATATCGAACGATTAAATCACTAATCCATTCTAACTAACCACTTAATCCATACTTAACCTAAACTAATCAACTCTTAAACACAATTAACTCTCTAAGAGGAGATTAGTGAGTAAACTCACTGGATTAGCATTCCAAGAAGTTCACTTCAACAGGGACGCGAGCCGGGCCACAAACTCTAAAGCGGTGGCACCAAGCAAGGTCCGGACGGGCTCGGAAACGGGCCTTAAAGCTCTAGGGCCCTTGCTACTTTCGATTTTTTCCTTGAATCGAACAAGCTGACCGACGGCTGCGAGTTGGCTGAAACGGTGAGGGAAGGGACCGGTGGAGCAAATGCGGCGAGGCTCGGCAATTGCTGGACGGCGATGACGACGTTCAAGCGGCCACAACAGCAACTAAGGGGCTTCGGGGGATGGCAAGGGACAAGAAACAAGCGGCTAGGTGCAAGAACGCACGCGGGGAATGCACAGCGTGAGCGGCAGTCCGATGGCTTAACAGGCGTCAATGAGTAAAAGGAGGGACTGAGCTCAATTTCTTGGAGCTTCAAACAACATGGAAATGGGGAAGTGGCCGGTGGGGAAGAAGATAGGAAGACAATAAGGCTTTGAGGGTCCCGATTGCTTCACTTCTATCTTCTTGTCTCCTTAAAGAGGCCCCACCATGTATGGGCTGGCTTCCTCAGCCAAAAGCAGACCATTAGCTTGTTTAGGAAGCCTTGGAGATGGTCCAAAAGTGGTGGACCAAGGGAGGCTACAAATTTGCACAAATTTCTTCCAAAACCACTTTAATTCCCCTTTTGATTTAATTCAATTCGACCCTCAAAAATTCCACCATGGGGTCCTCGATCGAATTGACATTTTTCCTTATCAATAGAACCAACTTGCATCCAAAACACGATAAAAAATGGTCCCCTGAATTTCCCGGTCGAAAACAGCCCTATTTTGACTTGTAAAAAAATCTTCGGATGATGAGTCGACATTCCTAAAATGACTCGTGACATGACAGAACTTTTAATTTCTGAAATCGGATTTAAATTCTCAGTTAATTTCAATCTAGCGCGATTTTAGCGTAACCTAGCCTGCCGGGTAATTTTTAGAAATTTTTTGGTGTAATTGACCCGTAACCGATTTTCTTTGGGCCACAATATACATCTTCAAAACATTGGCGACTCTCAGTTGTCATGAAAATCTCGAGATTTCAAATACGGACACGGGGTACCAAAATGAAGAAAAATCGATCTAGTGTCGATCGACAATGATTTTGCAATTTGGTGGAATCACCCACGTTTAGCCACACATCTCAGTCGAACCGACCTATCTCTAATCTCTAATCGATCTTTACTTGTACCATAATGATCTCTGTAGATGAGCACAGTCGAGTAGCCAATTCCTGGTCCAATTCTCAAGTCTATTGCATTAAAATTCCTTAATGGCTTCCTCCAATAATCTAGTTATCTCACAAGTGATCAACTCAAATAATAGCACTATAGGCACGTCGATGGAAGGCCCGATTTATTTACTTAAAAATAAAATTGAAATTTTCAGATGTCATAACTCTTCCCCTCTTATAAAACTTTCATCCTTGAAATTTAAACCGTTACAATTCTTTAAACAAAAAAGTGGGGGTACAATTGTCCTATCGACTCTTCACTCTCCCAAGTTGCTCCTTCAGTGTCGTGGTGTTACCATACCACTTTGACCAACAGGATGGTCTTGGTACATGGAATTTGTTCTTTCCGATCCACAATCTGAACTGGGCTTTCAACATACAATACTCTATCGTCCACATCTAATTCCTTGAAATTAAGCACGTGGGTCGAGTCAAGATCATACTTCCTCAACATCGACACGTGAAAGACGTTGTGCACTTCACCATTCTCGGTGGCAATGCAAGACGATACGCTAGGATCCTGATCCTCTCTAGAATCTTAAAGGGACCTACGTACCTCAAACTCAGCTTTCCTTTCTTGCCAAAGCGCGAACTGTACCCCTCATTGGTGACACCTTTAGAAAAACGTGATCTTTAACTTTGAATTCCAATGGTCTCCTGCGCTTATTTGCATAACTTTTCTAGCAGCTCTAAGCGGTCTTTAATCTACCTTTGATGACTACAACTACATCTACTAATTGCTGAACCAACTCTAGGCTTGTGATCTTTTTTTCCCCAACTTCATCCCAACACACTGGTGTTCTGCACGCTCTGCCATACAATACTTCAAAAGAAGCCATCTGAATACTTTGCTGATAGCTATTTTTGTAGGCAAACTCGACAAGATATAGTTGCTCATCCCAACTTCCCTTGAAATCTAGTACACAAGCTTGCAGCATGTCTTCAAGGATTTGAATCGTCCTTTCAAATTGGTCATACGTCTGAGGATGATATGCCATACTGTACTATAACTTCTTTCCTAAAGTAGCCTGCAAACTCTTCCAAAAAGCAGCTGTGAATCTCGGGTCTCAGTCTGATGTAATCGTCACCGGCACTCCATGCAGACAAACAATCTAACGCACGTACAACTTTGCATGCCTATCTAAATAGAGGTCCTTTTGTACTACGATGAAGTAATCTGACTTTGTCAGCCTGTCGACCACTACCCAAATGGAATCATTATCCCTCTGACTCCTCGATAAGCTTATCATAAAGTCCACCGTGATGTGCTCCCATTTTCACTCGGGAATCTCAAGAGGTTGCAAAAGTCCTCCCAGTTTACAATGCTATGCCTTCACCTGCTGACACGTTAGACACTTGGCGACATGTCTGATGATGTCTGCCTTCATACCAAATCACCAATAGTGTTGATGTAGATTATGATACATCTTCGTACTGCAAGGATGAATGCTGCAACTGCTACGATGAGCTTCTGATAAGATCTCTTTCTTAAGCTTTGCATCGGCAAGTACACACAATCATCCTCGAAACCTCAACGTTCCATCCTCAGAAATCTGAAAGTCAGCCTTCCTCTTATCGGTATCCTCTTGTAGAATCTTTTGAACATCTAGGCTTGTCAATTGAAGTAATTTGATCCTGATATGAACATCCGGCTCAATTTTGAGGGTGACCAAAAGGTTCAAAAAGTGACCTACCTCAAACTTGAAAATCGAATCTTGCACTCTCTCATGTAAAACCCACTCTTTAACCATCATTTGTGCAACTGAAGACTTCCGACTCAAAGCGTCAACGACCTTATTCGCTTTTTCAGGGTGATATAGAATATCACAATCGTAGTCCTTTAGAAGTTCCATTCAGTAGCGTTGTCTCGTATTCAACTCCTTCTGAAAGGATAGATACTTGAGACTTTGATAGTCAATGAAGATCTAAAATCTTTCTCCACACAAATAATGTCTCTATATCTTCAAAGCAAAAATAATTGCTACGAGTTCCAAGTCATGCGTCGAGTAATTCAATTTATGAGGTCTCAATTAGCAAGAGGCATATGCAACAACCCTACCATATTGCATTAATTCGCAACCCAATCCTTTAAACGACACATCACTAAAGATCTTGTATCCTTTAGGACCAGATGGAATGGTCAACACAGATGTGGTAGTCAGCTTTTGCTTAAACTCTTGAAAACTACGCTTGCACTTGACTGTCAATACAAACTTCTCGTCCTTCTTTAGGATTCGAGTCAACGGCGACGCCAAAGCTGAAAATCCTTCCACAAATCTTCTGTAGTAACCTGCCAAACCCAGAAAACTTCTGATCTCTATCACTATAGTTGGTCTTGGCTAGTTGATCACTACTTCAATCTTGGACAGGTCCACGGAGATTCCTTCACCTGAAATCACTTGACCTAGGAATGCTACATGAGTCAACCAAAACTTGCACTTGCTAAACTTAGTGTACAGCTAATGAATCCTCGAGTGTCGGTACCATTCTCGGATGACTCTCGTGCTTCTCGGACTCCTCGAATATACCAGAATATCATCGATGAATATGATCACAAACTAGTCTAGGTATTCCTTGAACATTCGGTTCATCAAATCCATAAAAGCAGCTGGAGCATTCGTCAAACCGAATGGCATTACAGTGAATTCATAATGGCCGTATCGAGTACGAAACGTTGACTTTGGAATGTCCTCATTTCCAATCCTCAACTGATGATATCCTGTCCTCAAGTCGATTTTGGAGAATATCGACGCTCCTTGTAACAGGTCAAACAAGTCGTCGATCCTCGGAAGTGGATACTTATTCTTGATCGTTACCTGATTGAGTTGACGATAGTCGATGCACGATGCAACGAACCATCTTCCTTCTTCACGAATAAAACTGGTGCTCCCCAAGGTGATGCACTAAGACATATAAATCCCTTGTCCAACAATTATTGCATCTGCACCTTCAGTTCCTTCAACTCAGATAACGACACCCAGTAAGGAGTCTTAGAGATTGGCTTTGTCCTGGGTGCTAATTCAATCACAAACTCGATCTCTCTCTCTCTCTCTCTCTCTCTCTCTCTCTCTGGCGGTAGGCCTGGCAACTCCTTCGGGAATACATCTGAAAATTCTTGTACCACTGAAATATCTTCGATCTTTAGCTCCTTAACTGTCGTATCCACGACAGTTATCAATTAACCTTGACAATCCCCGTCTAACAAACAAGTTGCTTTAAGTGATGAGATCAATGAAATCGAGGGTCCTCCTCGATTTCCAACAAACACAAAACTTCCACCCCCTAACGGGTTAAACTGAATCACTTTATAGTAAGAGTCCATCTTAGCTCGTTGCTTGGTGAGCCAATCCATGTCAATTATCAAATCAAAGTCATACATGGCTAGGACTAATAAATCTATCTTCCCCTCTCGCTCACCAATCACTAACTTGCAACCAGTACAACCTAATGCAACTAACACATTATCCTTTAACGGTGTAGATATGTTAACCACTAACTCCAGCAACTCAGGACTTAATCCTATCAGCCTAACATATTGCTTAGCAATAAAAGAATGAGTCACGCTAGGGTCGAATGAAGCATAAGCAGTATGGTCGTTCATTGAAACCGTACCTGTAATCACATCAGGCGCATCCTTTGCCTAACCTCTTGTGATGGCATACACTGTCCCTTGAGCTTGGGGTCTAATCTGTCCAGCCTGCGATGTGTTCAGCAGTGCGTACCCTCTGATCTAACCCATTTAGCGATGGTGGTAACTGTTGTTGTCCCATCAGTCTTCTTGGACAATCTCTAGCTATGTGACCTTGCTAGCCACATTCGAAGCAAGTGCCCATCCTTCGAAGGCACGGGGCCGAATCGTGTTGCCTTCCACAGAAGTGATAGATACCATTCTAGTTTGGCATTAACTTTCCAATTCCACCATTCCTATTGAGCGGAACATGGAACCTTCCTCTGGTCATGGGCCTCTTCCCATGTCGTTTCCCATTTCTATTCGAATTAAACCTCAATCCAGACAAGGCGGCTTATTCATTCAAACTTCTTTCTAGCAGTTGGGCTTAGTTGTAAATTTTGCGATAATCCTTCGGATCCAATGCTACTAGTGGTTGTTTCAGCTCTAGCCAAAGGTCATTCCTAAACCTTCAAGCTTTATCTTATGGATCTTCTATCAACCTCAAAGAATACTAAGAAAGCTCCGCAAACTTGACCTCGTACTGGTTAATAGTCATGTCCATTGGCGAAGGCACTGAAATTCCTCCATCTTCTATTCTCGGGCGCTACCCAAAAAGTACTTGTCGTTGTAGGCTTTGAGGAAAGCGTCCTACACTAGGACCACGCCTTCCAGAAATATTGAACCTTTGGTGGCCCTCCATCAGGTATTCGCGTTACCCTACAGTTGATATACTGCCAAGACAACTCTTTTTTGCCTCTATGCCCATCAGCAATGCAAAGGCCTTCTCCAGATCTTGAATCCAAAGTTATGTAGTCTCTGGATCTCCAATACCGGTGAACCTCGGCGGGTTCAACTTCAAAAACTGCTCCACTAACTTCTGAATCGGTCTCTCTCTCTTCACAACTAAGTTCCCAACTAGACCTTCGCAGGTGCAGCAATGGTGGCAGCATCAACAAGCGCGGCAACGGCGGCTTGAGTAGCGCGGTAATGGCAATGACTTGGTTTGGCCCCGCTACCCCATCAAATCTCCCATCACTTTAAGCGCCTACATGATCCCTTCAAACTTGGAATCACCAGGGGCTGCTACCCCAGCACCAATAGGAGGTGGTGCTACTCCACTAACTCTAGCTTGAGCTTGCGCTTGACCACGGCCTCCTTGGATACTGACCTTCGTCAATGTCCTCCCCCGAGTAACAGGCCTGATGGTCCTCTTCCTAAGAGTCCAATACTCCTGATCACTCATTCTGCAAGTTTTCTACTGAAACCTGCCTTCCAATTCCACACCGACTTAGAAGCTGAGCGATCCACACAAACAAACAATTCTACCAATCAACTATCACCAACATGCACTAGCAAGAAATAAAGGCCTTTCCTACTAACTATCTCATAACTTATCGCACATTATCACTCAAACTATTAACCTTGCCCTGATACCACTAAACAGGGATGTCACACCCCAATCCTTCGAGTGCGTGCCCATCCCTCGGTGGTCGATTAAATAGTGACATCCTAGGACGCGTCATCGACCCTTTCATTTTTAATGCGCATGCAGAAGCAAATAAATAAATCCCCAAACAACAACAGGATGGGATAGAAAAGTAGGGCCACAATTTTCAAAAACCACATCACACTTATATACACATATCAAACTATGTCATATACAATATTAGCCAATTATATCCAAGGTCTACAAAAAGGGTAGAGTGCTATGGATCTTCAAGTACTCAAGTCTTCCTCAGAATACATCGGGGACCCTGGATCCGATAGATTCAGGTCCACCACTAAAACACGAGGAGGGTCTTCCGTGCCTTTCCCAAAAGTAACCTCCAACACCAACATGTGGACCTCTAACTCTTGTATGGGACATTCTCTTTGTCCATTTCGCTCACGACGATACCACGATCTGTATTGATGGGGTACCTTATGAGGTAGAGTCTCATCAACCCAGACCACGAACCTTATGAGCTCATAGACCTATTCCCTTGGGTTCCTATGAAGCGGAATAAAAGATACCTGCTCCATGTCCTTCTTCGACTATCCAAAACGCTCAGGAGGCACTGCCATCCAAGGACCTGTAAATATTATCCCACAACGGGGTGAGACGACGTCTCAGTAAGTTCACCCCCTAAGCTTCAACTAGGAAGGAAATACGCCCTAAAGGCTGCCTAAGCACAAGCACAAGTCAAAGGACTTACCTTTACCTCAGTTCCTTCCTGCAAGTTAGTACAATTTGTATATTCGATCAATCATTTTAATTCAAATCAACATCGATCTGTCAACTCACTCAACTCCATATCATCGAGACCTTCTCTCGGTCAACTCATATTATATTATCTATAAATTCTGATCATATCAAGGACTGTTCACCCTAAGTTGAAGATAGATAGTATAGCTCGCCAAAAACTGGTAATAGATATATATGATAATGCTCACTGGAGCTGCTATATATCTATAATGCTCACCAAAGTTGTGAGAAACTTAATGTTCAATGAAACTGTGCGATATTTAATACTCACCAAAGCTGTGCAATATTTAATGCTCACTGAAGCTGTGCGATACTTAAGGTATACTGCTCACTCTAAACTAATATATCAAAGCCCTCAGGCTAATATAGTATATCATTCTAATCAACCACCAATTTCACCACTTTTATCATACCCGATAAAATAATCATGTGTGGATACACGGTCGGCCTTAGCCAAAATACGGCAAAAGAATACTTCAAGTGTCATAACTTTGCTCAAAGGGACACTTAAGTGCCATAACTTACGAAAGGTACACTTAAGTGCCACATTCGAAGAAAAACGAATCGCTTAAGTGCCACTCCGGCCAAAATCCGGCCAAAAGGCTGACGTAGCATTTTTCTGGTGAATTTCCGGCAAAGTGAGCCCAAAACGACGCCCGTTTTGCACGCTGACATTGCCAAATAATACAAAAAGGCATCGTTTTGGGCTAACATGGTAAAAAAATAATATAAAAATTAAATAAATTAAATTTAAAATTAGATTTAGTTAAAATATTTAAAAATAATAATTTTAAAATTAAATTTTAGTTAAAATATTAAATAATAATAATTAGAAAAAGGGGGCGGTGGCTGAGAGCCCTCAGCCACCACCGCCGCCTCCTCACCGTTCTTAGAACCCGGGCCGAGCCCTCCCCACCTTTTTTTAATTTTTTTAATTTTAAAATTATTATTTTTTAATATTTTAACTAAATTTAATTTTAAAATTATTATTTTTAAATATTTTAACTAAATCTAATTTTAAATTTAATTTATTTAATTTTTATATTATTTTTGTATCACATCAGCCCAAAACAATGTTGTTTTTGCATTATTTGGCCACATCAGCGTGCAAAACGGCGTAATTTTGGGCTAAGTTCGTCGGAAAAATGCCACATCGACATTTTGGTCGGACTTTGGTCATTAGCACTCAAGTGATCCATTTTACTCCGATTTTGGCACTTAAGTGTACCTTTCATAAGTTATGGCACTTAAGTATTCCTTTGTGCAAAGTTATGGCACTTAAAGGGTTCACTCATAAATCCCACCAATTTCAATAATCCGCAAACATATTTTTGGTATTGTAAACCGATGCCCGATACTTTTCTAATTAAATAGTGAAATTATTGAATTTTTGGATAAATACCAAAAATTACAATCAACACACAAATTGCACAAATTATCATCCAGATAAATAAACCAACAAACCATTGCGATCAACACGAAATTTCGATCACCGACTATCCCAATCTTACTTTTGGAAAATAATAATACATTAAATAATTATGAAAAATAATTAATAAATACCTATAAATGCAACTTAGGCCAAAAAAGCCAAATTAAATATCGAGACAAAAAATGCTCGTAAAATTTCTGAACCTATCTAGATAAATAATACAATCTACACCTTGCTAATTGCACTACTCTAACCGCCTAACATGCAATATTGAATAATTAAATCACTAATCCGTTCTAACTATCCACTTAATCCATACTTAACCTAAACTAATCAACTTTTAAGTATAATTAACTCCCTAAGTGGAGATTAGTGAGTAAACTCACTGGATTAGCGTTCCGGTGGGTTAACTTCGATAGGACACGGAGGTAGGCCACAAACTCCAAGGTGGCGGCACCAAGCGAGGTCTGGATGGGCTCCAAAATGGGCCTCGAAGCTCTATGGCCTTTCCTGGTTTTGGTTCTGTCCTTGAACCGAACAAGCTCACCGACAGCTGCGGGTTGGCTAAAATGGCAAAAGAAGGGAACGGTAGAGCTACTACAAGGACAGGCGGCTGCTCGATAACGATGGCGATGATTCAAGTGGCCACAACAGCCACCAAGGGGCTTCGGGGGATGGTGAGGGATGAGAAACAGGAGGCTGGGCGCAAGAACGTGCGCCGGGGAAGCACGGCCCGAGCGAGCGATGCGACAAGCTTGGGCAACAGTCCGGTGGCTTGGCAGGCATCGACGAGTAAGGGGAGGGGCTGAGCTCAGTTTCTGCTGGTTCTTGGAGCTTCGAACAGCATGGAAATGGGGAAGTGGCTAGTGGGGAAGAAGATAGGGAGACAACAAGGTTTGGAGGGTCCCAATTGCTTCATTTCTATCTTCTTGTCTCCTTGAAGAGGCCCCACCATGTATGGGCTGGCTTCCTCAGCCAAAAGTAAACCATTAGCTTGCTTTGGAAGCCTTGGAGATGGTCCAAAAGTGGTGGACTAAAGGGGGCTACGAATTTACACAAATTTCCCCCAAAACCACTTCAATTGCCCTTTTGATTTAATTCAATTCAACCCTTAAAAATTCCACCAAGGGATCCTCGATCGAATTGACATTTCTTCGTCGCCAATAGAACCAACTTGCATACCAAAAATGCGATAAAAAATGGTCCCCTAAATTTTCCAATCGAAAATGGCCCTATTTTGACTTTTCGCCAAAAATCTCGGTTTGCAGAAAAATTTTCGGAAGATGAGTCGACGTTCCTCAAATGACTCGTAACATGACAAAACTTTCAATTTCTAAAATTGGATTTAAATTCTCAATTAATTTTAATCTGACACGATTTTAGCGCTTTTAGAAATTTTCAGTGCAATTGACCTATAGTTGATTTTCTTCGGGACACAATGTACCTCTTCGACACATTGGAGACCATCGGTTGTCGTGAAAATCTTAAGACTTCAAATACGGACATAGGGTACCAAAACGACAGAAAAATCAATCTAGTGCCCATGGACGACAATTTTGTAATTTGGTGAAATCACCCACGTTTAGCCGCATATCTCGGTCGAACCAACCTAACTCTGATCTCTAATCGATCTTTACTGTGCTATAATGATCTTTGTAGATAAGCATGGTCGAGTAGTCAATTCTTGGTCGAATTCTCAAGTCTATTACATTAAAATCTCTTAATGGCTTCCCCCGATAATCTAGTTATCTCACGAGTAATTAACTCGGATAATAGCACTATAGGCACGTCGATGGAAGGCCCGATTTATCTAATTGAAAATAGAATTGAAATTTCAAGATGTCACAACTCTTCCCCTATAATAAAAATTTCATCCTCAAAATTTAAACCGTTACAATTCTTTAAACAAAAATATAGAGGTACAATTGTCTCATCGACTCTTCACTTTTCCAAGTTGCTCCTTCAGTACCGTGGTATTACCAAACCACTTTGATCAATGGGTTGGTTTTGGTACACAGAATTTGTTCTTTCCGATCAACAATCTAAATTGGGCTTTCAACATACGATACTCTGTCGTCCACGTCCAATTCCTCGAAATTAAGCACATGGGTCGAGTCAGGTTCATACTTCCTCAACATCAACACGTGAAAGATGTCATGCACTTGCACCATTCTCGGTGGCAATGCAAAACGATACACTAGGATCCCGATCCTCTCTAGAATCTCAAACGAACGTACATAGCTCGGACTTAGCTTTACTTTCTTACCAAAGTGCGAAATACCCCTTATTAATGACACTTTTAGAAAAACGTGATCACCAACTTGGAATTCCAATGGTCTCCAGCGCTTATTTACGTAACTTTTCTGGCGGCTCTAAGGGGTCTTTAATCTACCTCTGATGACCACAACTACATCCATTGATTATTGAAACAACTTTAGGCCTGTTATCTTTTTTTCCCCAACTTCATCACAATACATTGGCGTTCTGCACACTCTACCATAAAATGCTTTGAAATGAGCATTCTAAATACTTTGCTGATAGCTGTTGTTGTAGGCAAACTCGACAAGATAAAGTTGTTCCTCTCAACTTCCTTTGAAATCCAGCATGCAAGCTTGCAGCTTGTCTTCGAGGGTTGAAATCATCCTCTCAGACTAGCTATCCGTCTGAGGATGATATACCATACTGTACTACAACTTCGTTCCTAAAGCAGCTTGCAAACTCTTCCAAAAAGCAGTGTGAATCTCGAGTCTCGGTCTAATGTAATCGTCACTAGCATTCCATGCAGACGAACGATTTGACACACATACAACTCTGCATGCCTATCTAAATCAAGGCCTTTTTCATACTGCGATGAAGTGAACCGACTTTGTCAGCCTGTCAACCACTACCCAAATGGAATCATTACCCCTTTAACTCCTCCGTAAGCCTATCGCAAAGTCCATCGTGATGTGCTCTCATTTTCACTCGGGAATCTTGAGAGGTTGCAAAAGTTCTACCGGCTTACAATGCTATGCCTTCACTTGCTGACACGTCAGACACTTGGTGACATGTTTTGCGATGTCTGCCTTCATACCAGACCACCGATAATGTTGACGCAGATTCTGATACATCTTCGTACTGCCAGAATGAATGTTATAATTACTATGATGAGCTTCTGATAAGATCTCTTCCTTAAGCTCTGCATCAATAGGTACACATAAACATCCTTGGAACCTCAATGTTCCATCCTAAGAAATTTGAAAGTCAGTCTTCCTCTTAGCGGTATCCTCTTATAAAATCTTCTGAACATCTAGGTTTGTCGATTGAAGTAATTTGATTCTAATCTGCACATCTGGCTCAATTCTAAGGGTGGCCACAAGATTTGAAAGGTGGCTTACCTCAAACTTGAAAATCAAATCTCACGCTCACTCAAGTAAAACCCACTCTTTAAGCATCATCTGTGCAACTAAAAACTTCCGACTCAAAGCGTCGGCAACCTTATTCGCTTTTCCAAGGTGATATAGAATATCATAATTGTAGTCCTTCAGAAGTTCCATCCAGCGACGCTGTCTCATATTCAACTCCTTTTAAGAGAATAGATACTTGAGACTTTGATGGTCAGTGAAGATCTGGAGCCTTTTTTCACACAAATAATGTCTCCAAATTTTCAAAATGAAAATGATTGCTGCAGGTTCCGAGCATGCGTCGAGTAATTCAATTTATGAGGTCTCAACTGGCAGGAGGCGTATGCAACAACACTACCATGTTGCATCAATACGCAACCCAATCCTCTAAACGACGCATCACTATAGATCTTGTATCCTCTAGGACCAAATATAATGGTCAACACACGTGCGGTAGTCAGCTTCTGCTTAAGCTCTTGGAAAATACACTCACACATGTCTGTCCATACAAACTTCTCGTCCTTCTTCAGGAGTCGAGTCAGCGGTGACGCCAAAGCTGAAAATCCTTCCACGAACCTTCTGTAGTAACCTGCCAAACCTAGAAAACTTATGATCTCTGTCACTGTAGTCGGTCTTGGCTAGTCGATCACTGCTTCGATCTTGGACAAGTCCACGGAGATTTCTTCACCTAAAATCACATGACCTAGGAATGCTACACGAGTCAACCAAAACTCACACTTGCTAAACTTAGCGTACAGCTAATGAATCCTCAAGATCTGCAATACCATTCTCAGATGACTCTCGTGCTGCTCAGCACTCCTCGAATATACCAGAATATCATCGATGAATATGATCATGAACTGATCTAGGTATTCCTTGAACATTCGGTTCATCAAATCCATAAAAGCAATTGAAGCATTCGTCAAACCAAACGGCATTACAATGAATTTATAATGGCCGTATCGAGTACGAAAGGTTGACTTTGGAATGTCCTCATTTCTGATCCTCAACTGATGATATCTTGTCCTCAAGTCGATTTTGGAAAATATCGACGCTCCTTGTAACAAGTCAAACAAGTCGTCAATCCTCGAAAGTGGATACTTATTCTTGATCGTCATCTGATTGAGTTGACAATAGCCGATGCACAGACGTAACGAACCATCTTTATTCTTCACGAATAGAACGGGTGCTCTCCAAGGTGATGCACTAAGACGTATAAATCCCTTGTACAACAATTCTTGCATCTACACTTTTAGTTCCTTCAACTCAAATAATGACATCCGGTAAGGAGCCTTAGAGATTGGCTCTATCCCGAGTGCTAATTCAATCACAAACTCGATCTCTCTCTTTGGCAGTAGGCCTAGCAACTCCTTTGGGAATACATCTAAAAATTCATGCACCACTGAAATATCTTCGATCTTTAGCTCCTCAACTGTCGTATCCACGACAGTTACCAAGTAACCTTGACAACCCCCATCTGACAAATGAGTTGCTTTAAGCGACAAGATCAATGAAATCGAGAGTCCTCCTCAATTCCCAACAAACACAAAATTCCACCCCCTAACAGGTTAAACTGAATCGCTTTACAATAACAATCCATCTTAGCTCGTCGCTTGGTGAGCCAGTCCATGCCAATTATCAAATCAAAGTCATACATAGCTAAGACTAATAAGTCTATCTTCCCCTCTCGCTCACCAATCACTAACTTGCAACCAGTACAACCCAATGCAACTAAAACCTTATCCTTTAACGGTGTAGATATGTTAACCACTGACTCCAGTAACTCGGGACTTAATTCTATCAACTTAATATATTGCTCGGCAATAAAAGAATGAGTCGCACCAGGGTCAAATAAAGCATAAGCAGCATAGTCGTTCACTCAAACCATACCTATAATCACGTCAGGCGCATCCTCTGCCTGACCTCTTGTGATGGCATACACTATCCCTTGAGCTGGAGGTCCGATCTGTCCACCCTGCAGTGCGTTCTGTGGTGCGTACCCTCTGATTTGACCCATCAGTGGTGATGGCGGTAACTGCTGTTGTCCCCTCGGTATTCTGGGACAATCTCTAGCTATGTGACCTTGCTAGCCACATTCGAAACAAGCGCCCATCCTCCAAGGGCACAGGGCCGAACCATGTCATCTTCCACAGAAGCGACACATACCATTATGGTTTGGCACTAACTGTCCAATTCCACCTTTCCTATTGGCCGGAACATGGAACCTTCCACCGGTCATGGGCCTCTTCCCATGTCGATTCCCATCTTTATTTGAATTTAACATCGATCCAGACGAGGCAGCTTGTCCGTTCAGACTTCTTTCTATCAGTTGGGCTCAGTTGTAAATTTTGCGATAATCCTCCAGATCCAACGATACTAGTGATTGTTTCAACTCTAGCCGAAAGCCATTCCTGAACCTTCGAGCTTTATCTTCTGGATCTTATATCAACCTTGGAACATACTGAGAAAGCTCCGCAAACTTGACCTTGTACTTGTCAATAGTCATCCTCCCTTAGCGAAGGCTGAAATTCCTCCATCTTTTGTTCTCGGGCGTTACTCGAAAAGTACTTATTGTTGAAGGCATGAGGAAAGCGTCCCACACCGACACCATACCTTCCGAAGTACTTATATTGCCGGGACAACTTTTTCTTCCTCTATGCACATCAGCAGTGCAAAGGCCTTCTCCATATCTTAAATCAAAAGTGATGCAATCTCTGGATCTCCACAACTTAGTTCCCAGTTGGAACTTTGGCAGGTGCAGCAACAGCGACGGCCTCGGTAGTGATGGCAACGGTAGCGGTAGCGGCAACGGTAGTGGCGGCGACTTAGTTCGGGCCTACGGCCCCATCGGATCGCCCATCGCTTCAAGCGCCTTTATGATCCCTTCAAACTCGAGATCACCAAAGGCTGCTACCCGGCACCAATAGAAGGTGATGCTACTCCACTAACACTAACCCGAGCTAGTGCTTGACCACGGCCTCATCGAGTACCGACTCTCGTCGGCATCCTCCCCTGAGTAACAGGCCCAATGGTCCTCTTCCAAGGAGTCCTCTGCTCCTTATCACTCATTCTGCAAGTTTTCTACCGAAACCTACCTTCCAATTCCATACCAAATTAGAAGCTAAGCAATCCACATAAACAAACAATTCTACCAATCAGCTATCACCGACATGCACCAGCATGACATAAAGGCCTTTCCTACTAACTATCCCATAACTTATCGCACATTTTCACTCCAATTACTAACATTGCTCGATACCACTAAACGAGGATGTCACACCTTGATCCTCTGAGCGTATGCCTATCCCTTGATGGTCGATTAAATAGCGACATCCCAAGATGTGTCGCCAACCCTTTCATTTTAATGCGCATGCGGAATCGAAAAAATAAATCCCCAAACAACAACAAGTTGGGATAGAAAAGTAGAGCCATAATTTTCGAAAACCACATCACGATTATATACACTTATCAAACTATGTCATATACAATATTAGCCGACTATATACAAGGTCTGCACAAAAGGGGGGTAGTGTGCTATAGATCTTCAAGCATTCGAGTCTTCCTCAAAATACACCGAGGACCTTGGATCCGACGGATTCAGGTCCACCACTGAACCACCAGGAAGATCTGCCGTCCATTTCCCAAAAGCAACCTCCAACACCGACATCAAGACCTCAGACTCCAATATGGGACCTTCTCTTTGTCCATTTCGCTCACGACGATACCACGATTTATATTGATGGGGTACCTTATGAGGTACAGCCTCATCAACCCAGACCATGGACCTTATGAGCTCATAAACCCATCCCCTTAGGTTCTCATAACGTGGAATATAAGATACCTACTCCATGACCTTCTTCAGCTGTCCAAAACGCTCGAGAGGCACTGCCATTTAAGGACTTGTAAATGTTATCCCACAACGAGGTAAGATGACGTCTCAGTAAGTTCACCCCCTAAGCTTCAACTAGGAAGGAAATACGCCCTAAGGGCTGCCTTAACACAAGCATGAGTCAGAGGATTTTCCTTTCCCTCAGTTCATTCCTACAAGTCAGTACAATTTGTATATTTGATCAATCATTTCAATTCAGATCAACATCGATCAGTCGACTCACTCGACTCCATATCATCAAGACCATCTCTCGATCAACCCATTCAATACACTATAAAATCCAATCACATCAAGGACTACTCATCCTAAGCTGAAGATAGATAGTATAGCTCGCCAAAAGCTGATAATAGATATATATATATATATATATATATATATATATATATATATATGATAATGCTCACCGAAGCTGCTATATATGTATAATGCTTACCAAAGCTGTGCAATACTTAATGCTCATCGAAGCTATGCGATACTTAATGCTCACTGAAGCTATGCGATACTTAAGGTATACTGCTCACTCTAAGCTGATATATTGAAGCCCTCAAGCTGATATAGTATACTATTCTAATCAACCACCAATTTCACCACTTTTATCATATCCGATAAAATAACTGTGTGTGGGTACACGGTCGGCCTTAACAAAAATACAATATTTTCACTTTTTGAAAATTGTCACGTCTCGAACCTCGGGCGCGTGCCCATCCCTCTATGGTCAATAGAAATTTGCGACTTCCTAGAACGAGTCGCCGATCCTTTCATTTTATTGCACATGTGGAAGAGAATAATAAATCCGTTGACAGTAATCATCTCGAGATAGAAAAGTAGAACAATAGTTTCATAAAAAAAAAACATATTGCACATGCGGAAGCGAATAATAAATCCCTTGACAGTAACCATCTCGGGATAGAAAAGCAGAACAACAATTTTACAAACAAAACACACCTTTATATTCACATTGAGTTATATACAAAAGGTCAACAACCAAAAAGACTTCAAAAGGCGGTTCTCCTAAAAGAAGTTGACGTAACCGACCTACTCCTCAAGTCCCCTTAGCCAGGCTCCAGATCCACCACTCTACGATCCTAAAAATTTAAGCCCGCGATGGGGTGAGATATAAATCTAAGCAAGTTCACGCTTTAAACTCCGATTATGAGGGTAATGCGCCAAGAGGCATCCTAATCACACAATCATACAATCACAGAGACTTACCTCATCTTAGATCCACCATGCAGGTCAGTACAGTTCATATCACAGACAACACAAAAACATGAGCAACAACCAAGCTCAATTAACTGGAACGCCATACTCAAATTGCAAACAAGCACAGAGGTCCTCCCATACTGTACCACACAATTTTATCCCATAATTTGACACATTCAACTCAATTAATCATATGCTCCTAGTTTTTTATCTCGGCATATAGCACGGCCTACTCTCTGTTTGGCAATCTTCTGGCATTGTCAGGCATCGTCTCACACCATTGAGCATGGCAATGTCTTTCCTAGATGGCTTTCCCAGAAAGAGCATAGGTCCAGAATCTACTACGATCAGCATCCCGTTGTCTAGGGGTGTCCTATATGGGGGTAATGTCTAGCTTAACAGCTCGAGACGAGTTCTCTTAACCAACACACGATCACTCAATTATGGCCTAGGGCATTGATATCTCCATTAAGATGGTGAACCTAGCATATTTTCTTCGTATTAGAAATACACGGTAAAATAGTCGTGTGTGGGTACACGGTCAGCTTGACCAAGAAAAAATGATATCTTTCACTTTAAAATCTCACTATTTTATATAGAATATAAAACCATTTTCGATATTAAAATTCGACACCCGGGATTTTCTGAATAAATATTGAAAAATTCACAAATTTTGGAATTAAATACTCAAAATTATAATCAACACTCAATTTGTACAATTTAACACTCAATTGCAAAAATTAACCACACCATTGTAATCACCACGAAATTTCGATCACAAGCTATCCCGGTCTAATTTCCGGTATTTAATAATTAAATAATTATTGAAATTAATTAAATAAATCAATTTAAATACCGAAAATACTAACGTAGCCTGAAATCACTAAATTAAATACTGAAACGGGCTGAGAAAATTTCCAAACCTATCTAGATAAATAGCATGCCCTATCTAGGCCTTTATTACTTTAATCTAACCACCTAATCTGCATAATTAACTAATTAAATCACTAATATAATATAACTAACTGCATAATCCCTAATTAATTTAAACTAAACACCCCTTAAACGTCATTAGCCTACTATGAAGAGTTTAGGGCATGAACTCACCGATTTAATGCGAAAACCGATTCACCGCGACGGCAGCACAACGGCGGCGAAACCTGAACTTTTGGTGGCATCAACGGGCACTTGGATCAGGCCAAAAAGGCCTTACAAGCCCACAACAAATTGCTGGGCTTGGGCTGCGGCTGGGCTTGCTTCGTGAGCTTCAAGACTGGGCTGAAATGTGGGCTGGGTTGCTGAAAATGGGCTGACTTCGAGTGGACTTGACTTCTGATGGGCTGGGCTGAGGAAAACAACAACTTGAGAGGCGCGGGCTTCGCGGAGATGGGCTCACGTGCAAGTGGGCAGAATTGCAAGCTTCGCTTGGCTCGATTGAAGAACAATTGAGAGTGAACAAAAGGTAGAGGAGTCGGTCCAGCTGGCCTAAGCGAGAGAAAACCGAAGCAACTGGTCTTTGGTTGAAGTAGAAACTCGTGCAAAGAAACGAGAGCAACTGAAGCTTACGAGTGTGAGGGAGCGAAATGGAGCAGAACCGGGGAAGCTCGACTTTGGTGGATGACTGCTCGTGGGCTAAGTGCTGGCGTTAGATTAGAGTCCACTGCGGGACTTCGAGGGGGAGAAAAGTTGACGCGAAGAAAATTCCAGGCGTGAGGGACTTCGGTGGAACTGCAACAAGAGAGAGAGAGAGAGAGAGAGAGAGAGAGAGAGAGAGAGAGAGAGAGCTTCGATTGACTCTGCTGGTGGCTGACCAAGCTAGAGAAAAGATGTGGACGTGGCAGCAAGCTGAAGATCGGTAGGGAGAAGAATCGATAGCTTCGGTGGCATTGAAAATAAAAGGAGAGGTGGCTACGATGGAGAGGTGTTGAGTCATGAGGACGAGTGGCAGCTGCAAGAGTGAGATTTTGGTGGAGAGAGAGAGCTGCCTCGACGGAAACAAACACAAAGCAGAAATAGATGAAGATGGAGATGACAAGGCCAGCTTGCTCGAGAAGATTTGAGAAAAAAGGGCTTAAATTCGACAAATTTATCCCCTCTATTGAGTGCATGTCCCCCTATTACTTTCTAACAAGATAATGCCACAATTAAATCCATTTGATAACAAATATTGTACCCCCCACCAAAGCTTCGAATTTGACAAATTTGAACTTCATTTCCTCCAACAACTTCCCCAATTGAGGTCCAGTTTTGACAAATATGAAGCCCACAAAATTTCTACAAGTCCCCTTCGCCATATAGATTGGCTTGGAAGCCCAAATTTCCCTTCAATTCGGCTTGTTCAAATTTTTAATTTCCTAATCGTCCAAATCGATTTTCCGCAAAAATCCTGGAATTTCCCAAAATTCTTTGAAGGATGAATTAATAGTCCTAAAATAAGTCGTAATACGACAAAACTTTCAATTTCTGAAATCGGGTTCAAATTCGCAATTAATTTCAATTTAAAGCGATTTTAGCGTGATCTAGTCTATCAGATAGTTTTTAGGAATTTTTAAAGCAATTGACCCCTGGTTGATTATTTTCGAGCCACATTGTACATCTTCGACACATTGGCGACTCTCGGTTGTCGCAAAAGTCTCAAAGTTTCAATTATAAACACGGGTACCCAAAACGATAGAAAATCAATTTAGTATTGATCGACAAAAATTTTGCAATCATGTGGAATCACCCACACTTTGATCACATACCTCAGCCAAATCGACTTATCTCTGATCTCTGAACAATTTTGACATTGCTATAATGACCCTTGCAGATCAACATGGTCGAGTAGTTGATTCTTGATCGAATTCTCAAGTCTACTGCATTAAAATCCCTTAATGGTTTCTCCAGATAATATAGTTATCTCATGAGTGATCAACTTAGAGAATAGTCTTATAGGTATGTCAATAAAAAGCCTGATTTATTTAATCGAAAATAAAATCTGAAAATTCAAGCTGTCACAAAAATCCCACTAATTCCAATAATCCACAAACACATTTTTGGCATTGTAAACTGATGCCCGGTACTTTTCTAATTAAATAGTGAAATTATTAAATTTTGGGATAAATACCCAAAATTACAATTAACACACAAATTGCACAAATTATCATCCAAATAAATAAATCAACCACACCATTGCCATCAAGCACGAAATTTCGGTCACCGACTATCTCGATTTAATTTTCGAAAAATAATAATTAATTAAATAATTACGAAAATTAATTAATAAATACCAGTAAATGCAACTTAGGTCGGAAAAGCCTAATTAAATACCGAGACGGGCTCAAAAAATTTCTGAACCGATCTAGATAAATAATACGACCTACCTACTTGCTAATTGCACTACTTTAACCACCTCACATGCAATATCGATCGATTAAATTACTAATCCGTTCTAACTAACCACATAATCCATACTTAACCTAAACTAATCAATCCTTAAGCATAATTAACTCCATAAGTGGAGATTAGTGAGTAAACTCACTAGATTAGCATTCTAGTGAGTTAATTTCAACGGGGACGTGAAGGCAGGCCACAAACTCCAAAGCGGCGGCACCAAGCAAGGTCCAGACAGGCTCGGAAATGGACATTGAAGCTCTAGGGCCCTTGTTAGTTTCGGTTCTATCCTTGAACCAAACAAGCTGATTGGCGGTTACGGGTTGGCTGAAATGGCGAGGGAAAGGACCGGTGGAGCTACTGTAGGGCCAGGTGGTTGCTGGATGACAGCGGCGACAGTTCAGGCAGCCACAACAGCAACCAGGGGGCTTCGAGGGATGGCGAGGGACTAGAAACAATTGGATGGGCGCAAGAACGCGTGCAGGGGACGCACGGCATGAGCGTGCAGTGCGACAAGCTCCAGCGGCAGTCCAGTGGCTTGGCAGGCGTCAATGAGCAAAGGGAGGGGCTGAGCTCGGTTTCTGCTGGTTCTTAGAGCTTCGAACAGCATGGAAATGGGGAAGTGGCTGGTGGGAAAGAAGATAGGGAGACAACAAGGCTTAAAGGGTCCCAATTGCTTCACTTTTATCTTCTTATCTCCTTGAAGAGGCCCCACCATGTATGGGCTGGCTTCCTCAACCAAAAGTAGACCATTAACTTGCTTAGGAAGCCTTGGAGATGGTCCAAAAGTGGCGGACAAGGGGGCTACGAATTTGCACAAATTTCCGCCAAAACCACTTCAATTCCCCTTTTGATTTCATTCAATTCGACCCTCAAAAATTCCACCATGGGGTCCTTGATCGAATTGACATTTTTCCTCACTAATATAACCAACATGCATCCCAAAAATGCGACAAAAAACGGTTCCTTGAATTTTTCAGTCAAAAACGGCCCTAGACTTTTCGCCAAAAATCTCGGTTTGTAGAAAAGTCTTCACAGGATGAGTCGTCATTCCTAAAATGACTCATGACATAACAGAACTTTCAATTTCTAAAATTGAATTTAAATTCGCGGTTAATTTCAATCTGACACAATTTTAGCGTAACCTAGCCTATTAGATAGCTTTTAGAAATTTTTAGTGTAATTGACCTATGGTCGATTTTCTTCGTGCCACAATGTACCTCTTTGACACATTAGCAATTCTCGATTGTCGTGAAAATCTCAAGGCTTCAAATACGGACATAGGGTACCAAAACGACAGAAAAATCAATCTAGTGCCGATCGACGAGAATTTTGCAATTTGATGGAACCACCCATGTTTAGCCACACATCTCAGTCGAATCAACCTGTCTCTGATCTCTAATCGATTTTTATTGTGCTGTAATGATCTCTGCAGATGAGCACGATCGAGTAATCGATTCCTAGTCGAATTCTCAAGTCTATTGCGTTAAAATCTCTTAACGGCTTCTCTCGATAATCTAGATATCTCACGAGTGATCAGCTCAGAGAATAGTACTATAGGCGCATCGATGAAAAGCTCGATTTATCTAATTGAAAACATAATTGAAATTTCAGAATGTCACAGAGAGGGAATTAACCTATGCCCATCCTTCTTTGATAGTCAAAAATTGACTTATGAGAAATGACGAGTTAGAAAATTAGTATATTTTGAAAAAAAAAATTGTATTATTCTTCCAATATTCATTCAAGAACATAGAAAGAAAACTTGGCCAACAAAAAGAAACAAAAAAAGAATGATATGGCATGGATCTTTCATTATGTGTGTGTGTACGCGCGCGTGTCTATATATGTGTATATATATGCAACATCCTAATTTTCAAATCTGTTTTCAATTGAATGAATCGGGCTTTTCATCAACGCGCCTATAGCCTTTTTCTCTGAGTTAGCCACTCACGAGTTAACTAATATATCATATGAAGCCATTAAGGAATTTTAATGCTACAGACTTTAAGAATTCGACTAGGAACCAACTACTCGACCGTGCTAATATGTAAGGGTCAATACAGCACTATCAAAATCGATCGAAGATTAGAGTTAGGTCGATTCGACTAAGATATGTAATCAGTGAATGGTGAGTCCACTTGATTGCAAAATTCTCATCAAACGACAGTGAACTAATTATTTTGTCTTTTCTATATCTTGTGTCCGCATTTGAAATCTCGAGATTTCCACGACAACCGAAAATCGCCAATGTTTCAAAGATGTATATTGTGGCTTGAAAATAATCAACCACAGGTCAAATGCGCCAAAAATTTCTAAAAATCGATTTGAAAATAATCAACCACAATAGATTATAACACACTAAAATTGTACCAAATTGAAATTAATCTCAAATTTAAACCCGATTTGAAAGTTCCATAAGGTCACAATTTATTTTAGGAATGTCGACTCATCCTCCAAAGATTTTTCTGCAAACCGAGATTTTCGGCGAATTTTCAAGGAAATGGTATTTTGGACCGGAAAAATCCGAGGACCGTTTTTGGTCGCTTTTTTGGGTTTTGAGTTGGACAAATGGATAAGGAAAAATATGAATTGGAGGGTAGATACCTTAGTGGGATTTATGAACTCCAATTTAGGTCCAATTGGAGGTTAATTAGAAAGGAATTGAATCAAGATTGGAGGGTTAATGTCCAAAATTCGTAGCTCCAAGGGGGTGCAACATTTCAGCTTCTACCAAGGCTTGTTGGGGAAGATTGATGAAGGAAAAAAGGCTAAGGATAGGGCTAGACATGGTGGGGCAGCCACTTGAGGGCCTTGGATATTTTTGGTTGACTTTGGTTGCTATTGTCCCCTTGAAGCCAACAACCTTCCTTCTTCTTCTTCCTCAATCTTTCTTTCTCCATTATTGTTGTCTTGAGAACTTAAGAAAGCTCAGAAACCCAAAGAAGTCAGCCCTTGGCCATCGACCTCTTTTCCCCTCTATTTTCCTCTCTTTTAGTTTTTACTCCAGTGACCTTTCCCTAAAGATTTGAATTAAAAGTTACCTTCTCGTGCGAATCAACTCACGCTCTACCCACCATCATCTTCAACACATCCAAACCGTTCGGAAGAGCCGAACGAAGCCGCCGGCCATCCCACCACCAGCGAGAAGCTGCTGCCCGCCGATTCGTCAGTCCGCCCACCTAGTTCACCTGTTTCACATTTTTTTTTCATTTTTCCTCCCATTTCGACCATTCCTTTGCCCATACCAACCACTAGCAACTCCCCATTGACTTCTCGGTGCTGCTGGTTGCCAACCACCCCCTCGCCAGAGCTCCGATCAGCCCATTTTCACTGTTGCAGCAATTGATTTCCTCTCTACAATTCAACCAAGAACAAAAGTCAAACCAGCAAAGCTTTGGGACTTCGTAGCCCGTTTCCAAATCCTTCCCGGCCTTGGTTGGTGTCACTGCTAGGAGGATTGTCGCTCGCCTTGGCGTCGCCATCACCATGGACTCACCGAAACACTAAACCGGTGAGTTTACTCACTAAACTTTGCTTATGATGTTAATTATGCTTAAAGATTGTTTAGATTAGTTTACGTATGGATTAATGATAATCTAGAATGGTTATATTAGCCTTATAATTGATTAGTGTTAATCTAATTAATAGATTAGCACCTTTGAGTATGGTTTAGTCAAATTCAGTGGTTTTTCCTCATAACTGATTCTTGGACCCTCGTCATTTGTCATTTTTGTAAATCAAAATGTGTTGCAAATTTGAGGTTGATTCATTCTTGAGAAATGTTTTAGACATCCTCAGCTACAACATATATTTTTTGTCAACATTTTTAGGGATACAAAAGAAGAAGATATCAGCTTCGTCATTTGCAAACAGAACCTCATTTTTGCTAGAACTGGTACTTTTTGGGATTTTAGGGGTTTTTAATCCACTCTTAGGTTTTGAATTTCAAAATGGTTTCTTCCCAAAAGTTGTTTTTCACACTTTCTAGTTTAACATATTCAAATTTCGAATCAAATGGACATGTTTTGGACCTTGAACCAAACTAATTTCGGAAAATAGACTTTCTGGAAAACGAATCCAATTTTGGTACTGGATTGAGCGATTTACTAGGCCGAATATAGAAGGATCTGGGTTAAGGTGTATGCATGAAAAATGTTTTTTTATGTGTTCTCTACAACATATTTAAATTTGGGAATTTTCCAAGTTCGATTGATTAGGTTTCTGAATTTAAATTTAGAGACACGCAAGTGGCCCAGTTTCTGCCAATTATGACCAATTTTAGTTTGGTGATGGTTCTTGATGCTTTGCTTGCTTTAATTAGTATTTTTAATTACTTGTGAATTTAATTTATTATTTATTTAATTCTCAAAAATTATTGTTCATGCGAAATACTATTCACGCACACTGTTCACATGCACTATTCACCCGAGAATAAAAAGTTATCTAATTTCATGTGTTTTGATCTTATGAGGTGATTTGAGTGTATAAACGCATGGGCATCTGCATGAATTGAGGTGATCTGTGTAGTGTAGATGGAACCCGATAGATTGTAAGAAGGTAAAGGACTAAGTACTACACGATAGCAAGATTACGTGTAAGTTATCTCTAGAGCCTTATACTATTTCTTATTGTGACCAAGGGCTAAGTGTTACATGACGACTTGAGTCACATGGAAATTACCTCTAGAGCCTTGTAGTATTGACAGGCATAGTGAAAGGATAAGTGATACATGATATCAAAACTCGTGTGAGCCACTTCTAGTGCCTTACACTATTGCTATTTGTGGTCAATGACTAAGTACTACACGATGGCAAGATTTCGTGTAGGTCACCTCTAGAGCCTTGAGTTTGTTTATTGAGTGAGGATGTTGAGTGGAATTGGAAATTGGGTTATTGAGTGTGAATATTGGGAGTGGATTGAACCACCGATATCACCCCCGATATGATTTACCCTCACCTGATTATGGGACGAAATTGTGTGACACGGAATGGGACGTGTCATAACAATTTGGCCTTATAATCGAGACTTTTATGTTTGATTGGTTTGATAGTGAGATGCTCCAATTGTTATGTGCATTAATCATATGCACTCGTGATATTAACTGTACTAACGTGTAGGAAGGAACTAAGACGAGGTAAGTCATTTGTTCTAATTGTGTGGTTGTGTGATTAGAGCGCCCTAAGGTGTATTTCCTTCCTAATAAGGGTTTAGGGGGTGGACTTACTGAGACATTGTCTCACTGATTATTGTATAACCATTTTCAGGTCTGTAGGTAAAAAACCGAAGCCCCGAGTCTGTGGAGGTGAAGTTTGAAGGATCGGTGTTCGTGTCCAACGAGTAGGTCGTAGGACAGCTTCCTTTTGAGAGTTGATCTTTTGTAGACTTTTGACTAGACTTGTATTGTAACTAAACCCCGTTGTTTATAAAAGTTGGCTTTTGTAAAATTTGTCATGCTTTCCTATCACATGTTGTTTGTTGTCAGGGGTTTAATGTTTCGCTTCTGCATGTGCATTAAAACGAATTGGGTCGACGGCGAGACCTGGGAATGTCGCATTTGTATCGATCACAGTGGGATGTGTGCACACTCGAGGATCGAGGCATGACAATACACACACATATATATTAAGGGGTATATTTCCTACGAAAAGTTAGTTTTTGGATGAGGAAATTTGAAAAATAGAAGGGGATATAGCACGAAGGGGCATTTATTTGGGGCAATATATTTATGCACGTCGAAGGCGCAAGCAGAAAGAAATCTTTACCCATATTTTAAGGTTAAAAAAGAAAGAGAATATGGTGACTTTATTCAAAAAGCTAACAAGCTTGGTTATATAAAGGGGCCCTCATTGAGTAGAATACAAAAAAAGTGTGGTTCCTTTCCTTTGCTAGTTTGGCAACACAAGAGAGAGAGAGAGAGAGTGGAAAGAGGTCCTTTGCCGATTAAGGTTTAGATAGTCCAGATTCATGGTTCAATTGCTAAAAGTTGTGTCTATTTATGCAATTTTGATTTCTTCAATGGTGAATCATGAGAGATTCTTATCATTCTCGATTGTTCTTGTTCAAGTTCTTTAGTAGTGAATTGTGAGAAAGAGTTAACAATTGTTCATGGATTTCCATCAATACTCATGGATTGATTTAGTGAGAATCTTCCCATTTTAATTCTAGAATTTTTTTCATTTTTCTATTATTTTACCTTGTAGTTTGTACATAATGATTCTATTTTTTTTCCTCGTCAAATATGGATCACATACAAAGAATTATATTTTTTTCATGGGTGGTATAAATGATATATTGTTCTTACCAAACAATAGACATAATAAAATATGAAAATATCCAACTTTAATACTGCGATTAATCAAACAGTAAATATGATATAGCAAAATCCCCAAAATCTATATTCTAATGTTATCCAGTCTTATCTTGACTGGAAATTCAAACAACAAAATACACGCATTCTTGAACTTTTTCTTTCTAAATCTTTTTATGAGGATGCAATCGAAATATGCTAAATATGCATGACAACAATTATTCATCAAAACTCTAATTTTCTGATATAGCATTATCATGATGAAAAAAAAAAACATGAGATTCTATTTTAATGTGCAAAATATGCAAACATTAACATGATTAGTTATGCAATAGTAACAACCTAATTAATCCCATGATGCAATGATCGTCTTAGTTGTAGTGTAGATGCAATTCTAATCTAATTTTCTCCTCCTTTCTTTATTTTTATTTTATTTCTAACAAACAAATTAAAACCTGAAAATCGACCATATGCTCAAGTAAGGATGAAAAATAACCTGTATGCATAAATCAACCTATATGCTGAACTACCATGTAATGTAACTATGGATTTCATGAAAACTAACATAAAGGATCAACCTAAGTGCTCTTGGATTTTCAACCTTAAACTTCCTCCGAGAACAGGGTTAGTGCAAACCGAAAATAATGACACCAAAGCAATAAAATCTTGAAAATTGAAGTAAAACCGATCTAAACATGAAAATCGCATGGACCGTATGCGAAATCAACATGGAGGAATTATGACATGCTTCTATACTAAGGCCCTATTTGGTTCCATTCTCGGAACAACTAATTATATTATTTTATTCCTCGGAATAAAAAAAGAATAGAAATCCGTTTGGTAAAATTTTTATTTCGAGGAACAAAAATCTATTTTTTTATTTCCAGAAATAGATTTGGAATAGAATCAATAAGTAAAAGAAGTTGATTCTTATTCCCGAGAATAATTTCAAGAATCAAACCCAACTTTTTCTTTCATTTCTCTTCTTTCTTATATTTTCTTTCATTTCTCCTTATCTCTTCTTCTTCTTCTTCTTCTTCTTCTTCTTCTTCTTCTTCTTCCTCCCGATCTAGCTGGTCATCACTTGCCGCCGCCACCAACCACCACCACCCACCGACTAAGCGAGGTCTAGCGAGCTTGCTTGAAGGCTCACCTGGCCATGGCAAGCCTTGGCCTCTCCCAAGTAGCGCGAGGTCAACCTCACCTTGGCCTAGCAAGGTCCAGCCTCACGCCGACTAGTGAGGCCGAGCCTGCCCAGCCACAAGCGAGGCGCCTAGCCACAACAAGCCTCCAACAAGCTCATCGAGCCTCACCTAGCCAAGTCGACGGCCACCATCGACGACCGGCCACAAAGAAGGAGGAAGAAGAAGAGAAAAGGAAAATGAAAAAAAATAAGAAAAATAAGAAAAATATAATAGAAGTATTGAAAAATTAAAAGAAACAAAAAAAATTTAAGAATCTTACCAAACATATTTCTATCCCAAAAAATTATTTCTAGGGAGTATAAATTTTTTGCAGTTACTAAACATGTTCTTTTGCCTAGAAATTATTTTTAGGAACAGAATCAGAAAAAACCATATATGATCAAAACTAGGATCCTGATGCTTCCTTAGAAACCTGGGCTTATTAGTCTCCCCTTAGACACGTCTTAGACACGTCGTATCCAAGGTACCTACATAAATCATTCGCAAGCATGCTTGAAAAACCCAAAGTCGATGCTTAAGATATAAAGAAATCGCTCTTAGAAGTTAATAGACCGAAGAAAATTTAAGCACTTAAGATTTCAAAAGAGTTTCGCCACTCATACTCTCGGACTTTCCTCTTCCTCGGACAGTCAGCGGGGCCACTGAAGATGAGCGAACAGGACCAAGAGGGAATTACCTCCTAATAATGCTAAAGCATTTACTTTAAACGATCACCATCCCTGCATACATTCCATAACAAATGGTCCACAATCATGTCAGCTCTCCCATCGGGCACGACTTACATTCTTTAAAGCCTAGGTATTTCTTGGAATGGGGATCGCTAGCCTAAAACCCAACCAGAGATTTGGAGACTTGTACATTTCGGTTCCACTAAACTAGTTTGATCACATAATCTTGATAACTAGTTTTAGATCTTGAACACATCGCCAATACTAAGTGATCATTCAAATGTTGTTTTTGTGGGGTTGTTTTCTCTATTATCTAACTAGTACTCAAGTAATGTATCTAATGAGATAAAGTAAACACCAAACTGAAAGCACCTAGCCAAGTGATTGTTATAAGCCTCCGGATATAGACCACCATCAGCTTGAATTTACAGACTAAACCTATCTAGCTGACTTTATATCTAACCATTTTATTAGTGACAAACTAGACTATTCTAAACCATCTTTTATTATGAAAATAGTCTAATTAGTTTTTCTTTATAAAGCTAGAATATATCGAACAAGGCCTAAACTAATTAGAACCTAAGTTCATTACCTAGCTAACCTAATTACATCTAAGCTACTCTAGGTTAAACTATTGTAATTGTCGCCATCCAAGGCCAAAGGACCACCTCGACGGTCACACTTCTTGGACTTCTATGTCACTCCTGGACCAGTCGAGCGAAGCCATTGGAAAACCTTCTGAAAGACGCAGGCATTTGACATGGGGGAAATCGAGCTCCCAATAATGAATCAGGATAAGAGAGATGTCTACAATGGGAAAAGCGGATTCGTTCATTGAGGGAGGTAGACACAAAAAGTGAGATGTCACAGAAGGGGAGAGACAGTGTTTCAGGAGGAGACGGTATTTTCCTTTTCATCGTGAGACACTCTTCATCTTTTATAGTCCTTGTCAATTGCTTGAAAGGCCTTCAAAATGATCGAATACTCATTCCATTTGCAGTGAACTCAACCTCGAAGCTAGTTTACAGGCACGGTCCAAGCTCTCCCCTTGTCTAGGGTAAACCTGTGAACCCCACCCCTCGAAGACATTGCAAGAGTGAAGTGGATTCGATCCAAATTCTACGGCACCAATGCCCCCGACAGCTAATGTCTCAGTCGTCAGTGTTAGGTATGGTTTCTTTTCGGCAGGAGCTACTTAGTGATTATAGGACTCGGCATGCCAAAGAAGAGGCTAACCATCTTGTTCAACACAAGAAGTGTGTTCACATGGACCCAATGCAAGCCATATGCAGTGTCTTGCTATGAGTAGACAGCGCCAATCTTCATTCCCTCTGAGTCTTCGTCCTACGCTAACATCTCTTACTATCCTCCATCTTGTACTAAGCTTCCTTCTGACAATAGTTATTAACCACAGCTCACTTTTAACTCAGGGTACTCCATCTTAGGACTTTTACATGATAAGTATACTAAAAATGTCAAAATTTGTGTATGACACTCAATTTAGTGCCAAAAAAAAAAATGATCACTTAAGTGTTACCTTTTAATTACAAAAAAAAAAAACGTATAAGTGCCTACTCTGATATGGGTCACCGGAAATTTGATGTGACTATATTTTATTAATTTTTTAATTCTACATAGCTTGTCGGAGTGCATAGTCAACATATAACCCCTAAACAACATCATCTAAAAGTTACAAATAGTAATCATTTGAGTGACAAATTTTGTTTTAGGTGATCATTTTATTATCAATTAGTATTGAAAAACAATCATTTCAATGCTAAACACCCCAAATGGAAATGCCACATGGACAGAAGTTTTTAGAAAATCTGCCATGTCATATTATAATTTTAATTATAAATATCACAAAATTAATTTGGCCAGAATTTATCACCATTGGCACTAAACTAATCTTTTTTTTCAATTTGGCAATTAAGTGAACCGTGAAAATTTTGACACCAACATAAGCTCCCTACACAACTTTTGGCACTTATAATGTACTTATCCCCACTTTTACCCGTTAGGAGATTTTTTTTTTCCTGTTGATTTTGACTTCATCTTGCTTAATGGAATGCAAGTCAAAAACCAAACCCTGGCGATTCGACATGTTATTCCACATCAAGGTCTGTGGACGATTCCTCCACCAAAGGCTTCTTTGTAATAGAAACACTAACCTTATCACCAACCAACACAATCGCCTGTTTTGAGTCTTGGTGCAATCAAAACAACAACGGGTTCGAGGAAGAAAGTATTAATAAATAAAACCATGTGAAAATATACAAAAAAAATTGAAAATTTTAAAATTAATATTAAGATGGTGATAATAGGAGATCTTAATTCGGTCTTAGTCCATTTCGCATTAAGCCCACGTCCGGACACATAGTTGTAGCACTAAAAACCTAAGAAGTTAGCCCGACCAAAAATCAATTGAGCCCAGAAAGGAAAAGGCCCATAGCAATGAAAGCCCATTAACCCCTCTTCCCCAGCCTGTGTGGCTCAACTCCTCTCGGCTCTGCAGCAAGACAAACGATGAATGCGTGTGTTGATGCGATACAATCCTCCACTAATAACTGCTCGCCAAATTTGGAGGTTCTTTTCTTATTCCTTTTTCCCTGCACTGACAACTATTTCTAATTCAGCAAAAGGAAGATCTAAGTCTTGTTCCTCTGTTTTTCTTTTCTCCCTCCAATAATAACCACTCGTTAGAAGTTCAGAAAAAATGAGAATCATGTCTTCCAAGTTAGACTATATAAGGACGAGCGCACTCCTCGCTTGAAGAACAATGGCTTTGGTGCTCTCTGTGATCATGGATTCAATAATGGATTCCAATTGGATTTTCAGCAATGATTGGCAAATCATAGTAATTCTTCCAATGGCATGCTTAATCCCGATATTCATCATCAAATCCCTCAAACCCTCAAGATTGAGGGTTAGCGTCAATCTTTCTATCGGACTAAGCCTCAGCCTCAGCTTTCCATTCCTCAAGAAGGCATTCTGTAAGGCAGCCAACTAGATGGCTAGTAAATTATTTGTATTTTCTTAATTCTTTGAATTTTCAAATTGATCTTCTTCTTTCTTGTATAGGAGGAATAGAAGAAGCAGGTGGTGCGGAAGATGGAAATTTGCCTTGGACTTTTACCTGTTAGGAGATTTTAACAATAATGAAAGCATTAGATTATAAAACTAACAAAATTCAAGCACTTGCAATGTGATTGTACTTTGAATACGATAATAAAAAAATAAAAAAATAAAAAAACAAAGTCGTAATCAACATTTTCATCAAATTCTAGCTCTATGGCTGGACCACACTCATCATGTCCACCATTGGCATAAGTCTATCACTAAGCCATGCCCAAAAAAGTTAAGCAAGTCTATCACTTAGCCAAGCTTCGGAGGCCTTTGCTACTTAATTTGGCTCAAGTATTCTCTTTTTTCGGACTAAATGTAAATTGGGGTAAAAGAATAGTAAAATCGCAATGATTTTTCACTTTGACACAATGTTGTCAAAAGTAAGACTATGACTTCATGAAAATCATTCATACGATCGCGAAAATTTATATGATTTAAATCTACATTCTACCAAGATTTTATCGATATAAGATTTCAACCTAGATTGAGATCGTTCAGTGGGTTTAAGATTGTAATATCTCGAGATCTTAATTAGGGAGAATCATAAATCCATATTTAAACGTCGACTTAAATGTTACAGTTTTACAAATTACCCCACATTGGTACCGTGCAAATATGATTTAAAGCCTAATATTCATCCTATGCTCACTAGATTCAAAATTTTAGAACTCAAAACCTACCATGCGATTGCCAATATCCATCTTTAAACCTATCCTGTCACGTAAGTTCCACAAAGTCTTGTGATTCCACATGTTTTCTTGCACACACTTGCCACCATGATACTAACTAGTCTCCACTGTCACCGCCATCCCTAGCGTAGGGGAAACTAAATTCTCTGAGTCGTTAGCCAGAAGTTAGGATTTCAGCTTGTGAAGAAGCCACCAAACTCAAAAGAGCTTCATCATCATAACAAAGCATTCTCAAATTTGACCTTATGAGTTGATAGCTTAGTTACGTCGGGCGGGCATGTGTAGTGACAAAATTGACAATTTCGCTTGGAGAGATCATCAAAAAGAAGTTTGAGTTCACCCGTTAGCATATTTATGTTTGGATCCATTTTCATTCAAAAATTTAAAGGATTAGGTTATGAGTGCACTAGAATATATTAATTCTTATGTATCTATCGAAAGAAGTTTAAATCTAATTTCAAGGGCCAAGGGACCTTAAAATAGTTTGGACTACTCATTGTTTTTATAATTTGTTGCTGTACAATTCAAATTGACTCCGTCTAAATTAATCACATTGACCAAAAATACTTTCGATCTAATAACCCCAACATGTGAAAATATCACTAAGGAAACATATCAAAATCAGAGTAATTAATGTGATTGATAGTTGCCAAAACTGTTCTCTATTATCAAAAAACTTCAATCAAATAAAATTCAATAGTAAATCTCTTATTTCTATTAAGGATGCATTTGTTCTATGAAAAACTCAACATTTCAAAAAATGATTTATAAAAAATAATCACTTATATCACTTATAAAAATGGACAAATAAAAATATTTTCACTATTGACAGAAATAATTAAGTGTAAACTATCCTTTATAATCAAAAGATTATTTCTCACTAATTTTTCGAAAAATGATCTTCAAATTCTGAGTTTTTCGTACAACCAAAGTTGACCGATCGTTTACCGACCCCCGGCTTTGAAAAATTCACCAACGAACCGTACTTTTCCCCCCGGCCAATAATTAAAGCCCATGGGCAGGGGCCCACCGCCCACCTGCATGACCGACACGTGTGCTCGCCCAACCACCCGATAAGGACGACCGGCCGTTTCGGTTTCGGGGGGCCTTTGACCGGGTCCGTCTCGGGCTGCGTGGCCTACAAACCAGCGTGACGCGTGCGCACCCCCCGTTTCCGGGCATTTACTCTCAACAAACTAACCCCACCCTCCCATTTTCAAGCCTTAAACCCCACCTTTTTTGTTTTAATTTGAATTTAATTTAATTACCCATTAACTTTTTCCAAATCCAAAATAATTCGTCGAATTACTAGAAAATCCCAGCCAAAAAGTTAATTCTTTAACTAGTAAGTAAAACCTAAAATTAATACGCTTATGAAAAATTTATCTAAAATCGATTTTTTAATAATAAAAAACTTTAAATTAATACATATATAATAAATATACCAAAAAATTACAAATAAACCTATAATAAATGAAGGGCTTAACTTCAAACTTATACATCATTATTTGTGACATAACATCTAACTTAATAATTCAATGATAAAATTGATAATAGGTAAATTTTGTTATAAGTTTATTAGTTTAAAGTTTTGTAGTCAAAAAATTAATATTTATTTGTGATTTTTTCATGATATTAATCATTGATTTTATTATTCCGTTCAGAAAACAATTATTTCGAAATTCGGAATTTTTATTTTCGCTTGTATTTTAAAAAAGAAAATTACTCTTTTTTTCTTTTTATAAAATTAGAAGGGAATTTGTTTTTGTTTTTGTTTTTCTTCCCCTCTCTCTCTCTCTCTCTCTCTCTCTCTCTCTCCTCCCCGATTGCGTCTAGTCTCCAACAAACGACCCCCTCGAAAACGAATTCCGCCATTGATTTTATTTCCTTTCTCCTTCTTCTTCTTCCCCTTCCTCCCCTCCTCTCTCTCTCTCTCTCTCTCTAGACACGATGATGATGGAGGTCGTCTTCTCCCCTCAAATCCAGCGTCGTTTTCTCCATTAACGCCCCCCCGCGAAGGTTCCTTCTCCTCCCCGTCGCATTCCGCTCTCTTGTCGCACTTTCTTCCGGTAACTCCCTCTCCCTCTCCCTCTCTCTAGAACCTTCTCTCTCCTCCTCCTCCTCCTCCCCTCGTCCGTCGATGCCGATCGCTCCGCCGGCCGACGCGATCCGCGCGCGGGAATCGTGACGACGGGTTTGGGTCTCTCGCGCAGGTCGAAAGGGCCGGAAGGAAATCCCCGGGGGATTTCGAGGCGATCTCATGAACGTTGGGGCCGCGGGCCTCCTCGATTGCTGTCGCGATAATCTGCTGATAACGGATCGCTTGGCCGAGCGCGGGCTGCTTCTTCTGCTGTTGACCTTCTGCGTCTTGATCCGTGGGAGCGCGGAGCTGTTGGATTCCGGGGATCCGAGCGACGGGATGGGTTACCTCAACTCGATTTTGGCGTCTCCGAGCCAGATTCACGCCGACGACGCCCCGGTCAGCGGCGGGGGTCTCAGGTTCGGTCCCCTTATCTCTCGTTAGCTAGATCTCGAGCGCTTGGATTTGCTTACTGTGCCGTCGTGGTGAATCGTGCGTATGCCTGCTTGTCCTGAATATGGTAAATTCTATGATTTGGATGAGTAATTTTCGCATGCGGTATCGAAATCGAGACCCCCCGTATCTGTGTCTTTTTGTGTCGATCTCTTCTCTATGCAAACACGAACTTGACATTGTGTATTGGATGCTCGCGATCTTGGCAAAACGCCTCGTGAACCCGTAAATACTTGCGGTTGACTTGGATTTTAAGATCCTCATGTCACGTAGTTTGATCGTATCGGGTCTTCTCGTTTAATCGATGGTATCCAACCATTAAGTTGCAACTTGCGTAGAGCAAATGGTCGATTTTTCGAAGATAGAAGCTATGTCAAAAGCCTCTTTACCTCATTCAAACGTGTCTGTTAGTTTCAAAAGAGAGCTGCTCCACTAATTTTCGTTTATTAAATGCATGTAGCACTCCCTAGTCTTCGGGATGCATTAACGTCTATTGTCTTGTTTTTGGGTTTCAACTTACAATATGAGGAAGATTGCAAGAGTTTCCATCTGCCGAAAAATTAAGAAATCAGCATATATTTCTTGAAGTCCTTTCATTTAGTCCTCCTTGCCCTGTCTCCCACATTGATATGCTAACCGTGCAATGGTCACCAGTAGGAAATTGTTGGGCAAAGTGTGATAGATGGTTTATAGTGGACTTTGTAGAAGCTTCTTCTCGTTTAACCCTGAGATGTTCCAGAATATCTAGAAAATCACCAAGCTTCTAGCTTGTCCATGACCAACCTGGACCTATCAAAAGCTTCCCTACCACACTCTGCAGGGTTCTGAATTGTTCTCATGATTTAATTCAGAGCTCTGACCTGAATTTTTTACAAGTGAGCCACTGCTGTTAATTTCAAGATCTATCATGTAATTGGAGATTTTGTTTTGTCAAATTCAGAGGGTAAGGCCTGACAACAAGTTTGGCAATAGGTTGTCGTATGTGATCTAGTGATTATTGTTTTGACAACATGATCTTATATTGCTGACTTTTATAAATTGTGTCTGCTGCCATAATTGAAGGTCTTTCAAGGAAACAAGAGCTATATATTTGGTAACCTGCCATAGTAGAGGGTCTTTCATTAGAAAAGAGCTATATAGGTTGTAACTTACTTGCAAGCCCAAAAAATCGTGTGTATTATGACCTCTCAGTATAAGACAATGGAAGATAGCTCTCTCTCTCTCTCACTCTCTCTCTCTCTCTCTCTCTCGTTTATGCTATTATTTTGTTGGCAGTGTAATGATTTAGAACCTCTTCTTCTAACTTCGCAAACTTTATTCCTGTGAAATTATTACTTTCCATGAATTGAGAAGTCAACTTCTTTCATTGATGAAGAAAGTTATTGCTCAGTAGATCCATTTAGTGCCATCAGGCAGCTAAATACACGCTGAAATTAGCCTGAACCGTCCATTGTATGGTTGCTGATTTAAAATCACTTCTTCATATATTTTGGAGGAAAGCATCAATTATGTTTGTCAGCCAGTTTTTTCTGACATAAGGTTTTTGTCCATGGAACAGTCAGAATGGGAAATTCAGCTATGGATATGCAAGCTCTCCTGGGAAAAGGGCTTCGATGGAAGATTTCTATGAGACAAGAATAGATGGTGTAGAAGGGGAGATAGTTGGTCTTTTTGGAGTTTTTGATGGTAGCTCTCTCTCTCTCTCTCTCTCTCTCTCTCTCTCTCTGTGCACGCACGTGTTGGGAGTGTGAATGTGTGGATGCTTGTTTGTGATTTTCAGTTGTAGAAATTAGGCATTCTTATAAATATATACCATGGGAACTCTAGACTTGATATTTGTCAACCATATAGAGAGGCATTCTTTTGCAGTACAGGACACAGTTGCTTATGGTCATTAATTTCAGTGATCCAACGTAGCTGCGGTCTTCTCTTTTCAAACTGGATTTGATCAGCATTTTACATTGTTGTTATTTTTTGCCCTATTATCAATTTAGTTATTGTGTACATTTTTCTTCAAAAATTTCATGTAAAATTTTCACCATATGAACGTTTCCTATTAGAGTTTTGATTTGCGTATGTCCCCAGAGGGTTTCATGGACTGCTAGTCGTCGGATGTGGCTTGATACTGGAGAAAAGCTAAAGCACTTTAGGTTTCCATCTGCTTGTTGCAATACTTGAAGTTGAAACCCTTCGTGCATGTGCAAGGCCGTTAGGATGAGAGATTTGGTAGGGTAAACTGTGTAATTTCTGCTGAACTGAAGTATCTGATTTGGCTAGCTTGCTAAGGAGGTGCAGGAGGTGGGATGACAGTAATGGTGAGAAATTTGGATGGTGAATAGGGAAGTTGCGAAACTGCCATGTATGGGGAAGGGCTGGGAAAGAAGTTGCTTTTCCTTTTCAATCAAGTGCATTTAAGCCAGTGACTTGGTGTTATAACAAGGGTGCTGATTATTTGTGGAGGAGAGGCAAAGCTTGATCCAAGAGATGCAGGATGTATCTTTAAAGAATTTGAGGGTGCTTATGGAGAAGGTGTGTTCAACAAATTTAACAAGGCTGGCAGGAAATGTGGAATCACATGGAAATTGAGGTGCAAATTGGCCTCAAATCAGAATATTTGTGTGATAAATAGCATGGGAACACCATTTTGATGACTCTTCACCAGGAGATATGCAATGCAGCTGGAGGGAAAACAGCAATATCTGCTCTTTTGGTACCTTTATGAATAGAAGAATGGTCTTACATGTATGTCAATTCTTTGAAAAATGTCTCAGAGATGGAATCCCTCACAAACTTTTTTGATACCCTATGCGGGCAGATAGTGAATCATGTACTGGAGGAGATGTTGATGTGGGGTCGTAGTAATGGATCTCATCTGTTTGAAAAGCTATCACGGCTGCTTACAGGATGAGGCTGGCCATGCATGAAGATGGAATTACCGATGGGAGAAGCATTGGGTAGATGAGAGTTTCTCTCCGGTGTTCGTGGCTTTTGACAATCTTGAAAAGAGAAGGAAAATGCTGGTTCGCTTGTGCTTTCTTTGTAAATGGAGGAACAAACAGTCAACAATCCATAGCCATATTGTAGCTTATCTTGTAATGTTTCACCTCCTGCTTTTCGTCTCTGCCTGGAAGACTGTTGAGGGCAGAGCTGTGGGCGTGTAACTAGAGCTTGCAAGGAAGAGAAAATAGTCATCCACATGATTTATTTCTCCAACTTTTGGCTTGTTCAGGAAGAAAACATGAAACATATGATTTAATCATGGATGCATGGTTTGGGATGTTTTTTCTTTTTTGGCTATATGTGCTCCATTTTTTTTTTTTTTTTTGGAGCATTATGAGAAATTGGACAGCATCCACCTTGGTGTGCTTCTGTGAAATTTTGAGTTCTTATATATTTGTCCTTTCAAATTTAGCAACGTTTGCATTGGGTTTTGCTGTGCAATGTTGGGACTGGATTTTTATAGGCAACCTTTTTTTTGGTCAATATGTAGCAACCCATTTAGTGGGGTAGTATCTGTACATATTTTTGTATGTTTGTATGTATCTTTCATGAAAAAAAAGGAATTAGGGATGACAATTTTTTTTCCTTGAATTGTTATTTCAGGTCATGGGGGTGCACGAGCTGCTGAATATGTGAAACAAAACCTCTTCAGTAATTTAATCAGGCATCCAAAATTCATCTCTGATACCAAATCTGCTATAGGTTTGTGGCTTCACTGTCAACAAATGGGCTCTTGACATTTCTATTTTATCAATTGGTAAAACAAACTTTGTATAAGAAAGGCCCATGGTGGTTGTGGCACATTTTCGGGATCAAGTTTTCATTCTCATAATTCCTTATTATGTATTCTCATTGATAATTGAAATTCATAAATGTTCTTCTCGTACTTCTTTATCAACCTATTGCAGCTGATGCATACAACCATACGGACTCTGAGTTTTTGAAATCGGAAAATAATCAGAATAGAGATGCTGGTTCAACTGCTTCCACTGCCATCCTTGTTGGTGATCGGTTGCTTGTTGCCAATGTTGGAGATTCTAGAGCCGTGATATGCAGGGGCGGTGAAGGTAAATATTATCAGTATGGATGCTTAATTTTTGTTCCATTGGAAAGTGAAAACTTGAGGTACTTAGGCAATTTTGATTGTCCACCCATAGGATTTGGGATCTGAAATTGTCGTCCAACAATGGGCATCATCTATCTAAAAGCTTCCTGAAGGAGACTTTTTTTCTTAGGAAGTGGTCAGAGGGGGCTGACTTCGGGGAAAGTTATAGGACAGTAAATAATTTGCAAATCATATGATTTCAAATTTCTCCTACAAATTATCCTATCCGGTTGAGATTTAAGTTCTTTGTGAATATTCTTTCACTAATCTGATATTCAAATCAGTGTAGGTTGTCCCTCGGAAAATATTTTAAGGATATTCAAATCAGTGTAGGTTGTCCCTTGGAAAATATTTTAAGGATATTAGGTGAAACCATCTTTTGTGGGTCATTTTCTGTAAAAACTACCGGTTGTTAAAATTTCTAAGTGTTACGCTTGGCCTTGGCTTCGTGGTTGTTTGTTTGATCAAATTATACCTGATATGATGACTTAAGAGAATTAATGGGATCAGATTTATGGGTAGTGAATGCAGATGAAGTGGATCAATTTGTTGCAACCTGCATGTCTTTCCCCTTCTGATCAGTTGATTTATCTATGTAAGTTTGAATGGTGAGTAGGTTTAGCGCAATGGTTGATAGTTCGCCTTTTAGATAAATGGCGTATCTGCGTATAGGTATTGGATATTATTCTTTCCTTGCTCTCTTGGCATGTCTTTTTTCAAGAACATAAGTCAATCAAGTTGCATCTTATCCCTTTCTTCCTTTATTATTGTGATTTTCCTATCATGGTTTTACGATGACTTTTTTTCACCAACAATTTTATATTCTCTATTTCCAGCTATTGCTGTTTCTCGAGACCATAAACCGGATCAAACAGATGAGCGTCAACGCATTGAAGAAGCTGGAGGATTTGTTATGTGGGCTGGTGAGATTCTTCATTCATATCATTCCTCAATGTCGATTTCAAATGTATGTGAGCACACATTTTAATCTTGTGGGTGCTGTGTTTGGATGATCACTGGACTTTCTGCACATAGGTACCTGGAGAGTTGGAGGTGTTCTTGCCGTGTCACGTGCTTTTGGGGATAGGCTTTTGAAGCAGTATGTGGTGGCTGATCCTGAAATTCAGGTCTAGTAAAATAGCTCTTCTATGTGCCTGTGCATTGTCCTTACATCACTTGTGTATTTGTAGAGCATGTACGAGAATTCAAACTAAGAACTTTTACCAGGGACTCTGGTAGTGTAAACAAATTACGTCATAATTAAATCAAAATATTGACGACTTATAGTTTTAGTAAGCGCATTACAATCAATTCATGAACAATTTTTCAATTTAAGACAGCTTCTGTCAAATTTCCTTTTTACACTGAATTGTTTTGATAAAGATTCTTTAACAAAATATCACACTGGATGTCTTATTGAGATATGTTCATATTTTGATTTACACTATTTATCTCAGAGATGATTGAATGAGTGGAACTTGATTTGCTTTTATTGTGGTGGCACTTCTTTGCGTGAGCCTTAGCCTCTTTTTATCCTTTCAAAATTGCAGGAGGAGAAGATTGACAGCTCACTTGAGTTTCTCATTCTTGCTAGTGATGGGCTGTGGGATGTTGTCACAAATGAGGTTGGCGTTTCATTTAATTTTCCTTCATATTTTTGTCTCTTGAACTATCGCAGCACTGTCCCAAATAATTAGATTACATTTGCTTCCTGCTGTTATAGGTTGACCTAAGATCTTTTTGGTACCAGTTGTCATTGGTCACTCTGATATTCTTTATCCACATACATAGTCTTGGCGAGAGCACATTATAGTTTTAGATGTTTTCTTTGGAATGAACGAATGAGGCTTGCAACTGTACTTTTTACTTCTGTGCTTTAATTTGCACAGGAAGCTGTTGCAATGATTAAGCCAATCGAAGATGCAGAGGCGGCTGCAAAAAGGCTGATGCAGGAAGCGTACCAGAGAGGGAGCGCAGATAACATTACTTGCGTTGTCGTCCGTTTCTTGGCCAATCAGGGGTGTTCCTCTCAAAGCAGCTCTATGTAATCGCCATCCCACGCCACCACTGGCTCTGCGGAATTTCTTCCCTCTTTGGTAAAAGCTCTGATGCTTAATAAAAGTATGGTCAATTAACTTGACATAGGATGATTTCAGTAGCGTAATACTAAGGTAAAGATAGAGACCTAAAATGAAGCCTTACCAGACTGCTAATGTGCATATCAGCAGCTTTCTAGAATAGAACCACGTGTGGATTTAGTACGTGTACTTTGAGTCTTCTTTAATCTTAGATAGAAATATTCATGATTTGGAGCTGTTTATGTCTGTAACTTGTAAATGTGGTTCCAAGTTCAGTCCCTCAATATATATGCTCTTTGTTCTTTCTCCCCATGTATTTTAGTAGAGTCTAAAATGCAAGGTGAGTCTACACCCGCTTTTGGAGTTAAAGTGTTGGCCGGTCTGATCGGCGGCAGTGGATCCTTTTTATCGGCTTTATGCAAAGTCTTTGCGATAACTCTTTGTCGCTGAAGTCACTCCAGAGGTGTCCAACATGCAAGGTGTGTCTATACCCACTTTGATAAAAGATGAGTGATGGATTGGATCACTGGCGAAAGAAATGGTCGAGACTACCCACTCCATTTGTTTATTGGCAAATCGCATAAAATTATGCATAAAAAAAAAAAATTAGTAGGCTATCCATTGAGAATTCGGCTCGTGGCCATGCGGAAGTCTGGACCGGTATTACGTTCTAATAATGTATTGTAGGTATCCTTCAGGATGAGTCTTGGGACATCCTGGTTCCTCCGTACTTGCTGGGTACTAGGGACTAGGTTTCTCGATTGGACTTCTTCCTTGTCTGGCTCGTTGCAATCGGTGTTAGCAACCTATGCTATTGGAGGCATATGTTGCGGAAGCTGCAGCCGATGACCTCCCGGGTTGAGGGGGATGTAAGTCAATAGCCAAGAGCTGGTGAGGTCAAAGATTCGACTCCAAAGTCTTTTATTTTATTTTTTTTAAAAAACAGTAAATCAATTCTAAACGTGGGTGGTTCTGAAGCTGTTTGTTCAAAATAAAGATGTCATCCTTGTCAACTCCATCCCTTCTACTAAAATGGAAAAAAAAAAAAAAAAAAAAAAAAAAAAGAACACTTCATCTCTTGGGAAAGATTGGTCTTACTTTTTCAATTATCTTAAAGAATATGATTTTATGGCAAAAACACGAAAAGATAAATGATCATCAGAGCGCCAGAAGTTAATGATGAAACTATCAGATTTTATTATTAAATAGCCTCAGAGATATTGTCGAGTGTGGATGAGATTGAGCGTTAACACCTAAATATTTTTTCTATGTTCAAGAATTAATCGATCGGCAGATGACGTGGCAAAATTCACATGATTAAAATGATTAGCGTTGTTTTTAACTTCATACATGTGTTTTTAATCGCTGACATTTTACTTTGGTACCGCTAGGATCCATAGTGTTGGAAAAAAAATCCTCAAAATGAATCTTCGGTACTACCAAGGATTCAAAAGTGAAGTCGAATCGTATTCTCAAGCGAACTGCAAAGATCCGTGGGCCATCGTGTCGAGATCTGTAGACAAAGGAAGCTTCATCCGCCAACATTTATTTGATGAAGTTCGTGTCAAAGAGACTTTGTCGTCGACCTTGAAGAGAGAAATATGCGAGGTACTTTCTCGTTGTAATCTTTGAATTCGAGATGGTGGAGGCCAGGGATGTGAAAGGAGAATGGAATGGATTGCAAACTATATTGATCAATGACGGCAAAATCGTTAAAAAAGTTCTAAATATATTATATTTACAGGGATTTATTCATAAACTTTTTAATTATGTCAACTTTGTCCTAAATATTTTAACATTTTGACCCAATGTCAATTCAGTTTTTCTGGCTAATTTTAGCTAGATATTACTAATATGAACATAGGCTAATGTTAACGTAAATTACTTTTAATAATATTTTAATAATTTTTCATATTTCTTTGCAAAGGGGCGGTGGCGCAGTTGGCTAGCACGTAGGTCCCATAGCTTCTTTTCCTTCTCTTTCTCTTTCTATTTTCCTTCCCCTTCCTCTAGCTAGTTACTGGACCTTGGCGACTAGTTAGATGCGAAGGCTAGTGAGGGACCTCACTGGCCATTGGTGAGGTTGAGCCTTGCCTAGTCCCTAAGGAGGCTCAAGCCCTCACTAGAGGCCATGAGGGCAACCTTATGCTAGGCTAGTGAGGGTTGAGCCTCGTCAGCCATGGGCAAGGTCCGACCTTACCAGATTCGATAAGGTCATGCCTCGGAAAAGGCTGTGAGGGCAGCCTCATGCTGGGCTAGGCGAGGCTCGCCTTTGTTGGACCGAGCGAGAATCAACACTCACCTAGCCATGGTGTGGCTCACCATCGCTAGTGGGGGCGAGCCTCGCTAGCCTTTGCCTCTAGCCAATCGTTGAGACAATTGATTGGAGGAAGGGAAAGGAAAAAGAAGAAGGAAAAGCAAAAAAGTAAAAGGAAAAAGAAAATACATTAATAAAAAAATAAAAATTATTAAAAGTTATACACTTCAACACTAGCCGACCTATGTGACATGGCCAATATCCACGTGAGCAATATCTAGTCAAAATTAATCAAAAGAACTAAATTGGCTCTTGGTCAAAAAGCTATAAATTGATACTATTAAAAAATTTAGGATTAAATTGACATTAATGCAATAAGTTTATGACTTTTTTAACACATTTTCTTATGCGTCTGCAATTACTTCATATGTTGCTTGCTCATCAACTCCAACTTATATTGATTGCAACATCTAGAGAGGTCATTCCTACCAACCAATTCTTCATAATTTGACACTTACCTGTTAAATTAGTTGGTATCTTCTTGCAAAAAGCTCGATGAATTTGCAAGATGCTCAATCACCTAAATTAGCATTGATAATGTTTGATTCAGATTGGACTTTTTTTTTTTTGGTGTCAAAAGAAAGATACCAATCATATATTAGAATAATACTCAAGAGATACATCTAAGGCTTTCAAACCTAGCAATTTCAAATAACTGCAGAACAAATCAAAAGAAAGAAAAAAAATAACTTTGCAGTTAGAAACACACTTTCATCCCTCAAGAATATATCTAACACCATAATGTTGGTGGCCGATCACCAAATGTAATAATAAGCACATGCTGAGATCTCTCATTTTAATTGCAACAACTTACGATACGCGTCTAGGTTCAATGTACTCATCACCATTGTTGTGCAAAGACACCAATATTAAATGATATTCTTACCCATAAAGAACTCCCTGATCTATATTTAGATCTAGTCTGAAAGGATAAAAATCCCAAAACATAACCTAAATGCAAATCGGAAGAGTGGAGCAGCCTAATCTTTGAGAAGTTGTAGAGTTATGTTATGAACGATTGGACAAATGACCTAACTAGACTTCACATTCACCCAATATCATTAGCAAAAAATGTATTCACATACAAACTCCAAAAATAGATCACAAGAAAAAAGAAAAACGGAAAGTCTCAAAAGAGGGAAAAGGGGAAGCGAGGGAATGAGAGAGAGGTCCCTTAGGGACAGTTCACAGAGAGACAACGGCCTCAAGGGAAAGGAGAGGAAAGCCTAACCTAGGGTTTAAAGAACAAAAAGTTGATTCAAAGGGGAAACCGGCATTATGATTGGCCATTTTTCATTAAGAGCTCACTTTAGTGCCAAAGTATTTCAACAAATTACTTAAATATTACATTGGTAAAAAGACAAACATTAAGTGTCTCTTAAGTGTCTCTAATAAAAAATTTCGGCAACGCCTTTTATGTGCCTTCTCAAAAAAAAAAAAATTACTTCCTATGTGGATCCAACGTGGACAAAGGATGAAATGATCTGGCAAATGGCCTTATTAATTAACTAATTTTCCTTTTCTTCTTATTCTTTTTCTTCGTCTCTATCTTCATTTTCACCTTCTGTACTACAGACCTTGGAACGAAGAAAGGAACGGACAACACGCTACTCTCTCTCTCTCTCTCTCTCTCTCTCTCTCTCTCTGCGTGTGTTTGTGCGGCACTGCTTTCACGATGAATAGTGGAAAAGCCACGACATAGCAGACGAGGTCAAAGAACTTTTATTCTTTGTGTACGAGGGTTTGAATTGAAGCTCCGTTGAGGGCTCTGTGGGGTTTGGGAATAGAGACGTTGAGTTTGTGGGAGGAAAATATCAAAAAAATTATAAATCTATGATATTACTATCAATTCGGTTTTAAATATTATAATTAGACCAATTTAATTTTAAATCTTTTCACATGGAAAACAGTTCAATCCATTTGGCCACGTCAATGCTGGCTGGTCAACGTTGACATGATAATTTTAATTTTTTTTTATTTTTATAACTAATTTTTTTCCTTTTTCTTTTTCCTTTTGTTTTTCCTATTTTTTCTCCTCCTCTTGCCCTTCTCCAACAGTGGCCAGCGAGCCTCTGGAGAGGCTCGCTAGCCACTTGGTGAGGTGGCTTCACCAAGATCTAGACAAGGCCAGCCTCGCTATGGCCTCACCTTGGCTTTGGGCAAGGCCCGATGGTGGGTGAGGGCCGCAACCAATATTGACAACTAGCAATGGCTTTGCGGCCCTCGCCTAGTGGTCAGCGAGCCACCAAAGACATGCCGGCCACTCCCGAAGAAGAAGGGCAAGAGGAAGAGGAAAAAGAAATAGAAAAAATAAAAATACTATTTAAAATTGCCATGTCTGCGTTCATCGGCCGGCTAGCATCCATGTCAACATCAGCCAGCCAAATGTGGCTAAATGGATTTAATTGATACAAATGTGAAAAAGTTTAAGACTGAATTAATTTGATTAAAAGGTTTAGAATTGAATTGGTACTAATGCCATAGGTTTATGACTTTTTTTTGTACTTTTTTTAGTTTCTAGGTATTGTGGTGGATCAGTGAGAATCAGACATCAGAGGAGGAGAACCTTCGAAAGCTCAAAGGCATTTGAAATGCAAAATCCAACTGGAAGGAGACGGAGAAATGCCAGCAAGTTAGCTTGTAAGGTGTGCGAGTTGTTTCTGAATTTTGCGTCAGGTCCTCAATTGGGAGGTTCGGATTCGTTAATTTGGGACAAAGATACGGGCCAAACAATGTGATTCAGCCTTTATTTTGCTGGCTTCACTTTGCAAGTGAGCCACGTCAAACCGTTTATTTTAAAACAACGTCACTCGTAGAATTTTTTTGCCACATAAATGATCAAATCACCAATAGTACTAAAGTTTTGATATTAAAATTAGCGTCATACAAAAATTATGTCATCTGTATTGCTAACATAGAAACACACTTGATAAGAAACTCGTCTAATGTGGATTACATGTGAAAATTCAGCATAAATATCTCTTGGAAACTACTTGTCATAGAAATTCAATTTTGTCCAATATATTTTAGTCCAATGAGAAAGAGAAGATCTTGGAAGGAGTCACGAAATTTTGGCCCTCTCAGGGCAAGCATTTAGATTGTTCCCAACGCATCTCTTCGCCAGTTCTGCCATGGAAAATGCTAAGTCCAAAGGATTTTGTTATTGAGCGAAGAGTCTACGAAGCCTTCAGATCCTTCCTCACCTCATGTCCCTGAGCACCCTCTTGATGGTCACGAACAATCACTCCTCTTCAATTTGTTGGGAGAATTACCAAAAAAGTCCTAAACCTATTGCAATTGTGCCAATTCAGTCCTAAACTTTTTTTTTACCAATTTAGTCCTAAACCTTTTATAAATGTGCCAATTCAGTCCTTCCGGCCAAAATTGGTTGGCAGGAGCTGACGTGGACGCCAGGCCGGAGACAGCTGGCCGGCGAACAATTTTTTAATAATTTTTTTAATTTTTTTTCGATTTTTTTTAATTTTTTTCGAATTTTTTTTTTATTTTTTACCTCCTTCTTCCTCTGGCCGGCCGGCGCCGGCTAGAGGCGAGGGCCGGCGAGGCTGACCTCGCCGGCCACTGGCGAGGCTCGCCCGCCGCCACGGCAAAGGCCGCCCGCCAAATTTGGTTACGGCCTCGCTAGTGGCCGGCGGGGTCGCCGTCGCCAGATCTGGCGAGGCTCGCCTCGCCATGGATGGGCAAGGCCGAGCCTCGCCTTGGCCGGGCAACGGCCGCCTCACCGTCGCCGGATCCGGCAAGGCTCGACCTCGCCATGGCTAGACGAGGCCGAGCCTCGCCTTGGCGGGCGACGACGGCCTCGCCGTCGCCGGGCAAGGCTCGCCCGCCCGCCACTAGTGAAGGCGAGCCTCGCCCGGCGACGGCGAGGCCGCCATCGCCAACCGGCGAGGCTCGACCTCGCCACGGCTGGGTGAGGCTGAGCCTCGCCTTGGCTGGGCGACGGCGGCCTCGCCGTCGCTAGGCGAGGCTCGCCTTCACCAATGGCCAGCGGGGGTGAGCCTCGCCAGTGGCCAGGCGAGGTCAGCCTCGCCGGCCCTCGGCTTTGGCCGACGCCGGCCGGCCGGAGGAAGAAGAAGGAGGTAAAAAATAAAAAAAAAAAAAGAAAAAAAATTCGAAAAAAATTAAAAAAATCGAAAAAATTTAAAAAATTGTTCGCCGGCCAGCTGTCTCTGGCGGCATCCACGTCAGCTCCGGCTGGCCAATTTTGGCCGAAAGGACTGAATTGGCACATTTATAAAAGGTTTAGGACTAAATTGGCAAAAAAAAAAAAAAAGTTTAGGACTGAATTGGCACAATTGCAATAGGTTTAGGACTTTTTTGGTAATTCTCCCTCAACTTGTTAATCTCCAGCAATTTTTCTTCCGGACAATAACTCCCTCATGTTGTGGAAATATACTAAAATCCCTAATTTTGCCCCTATTTTGTCCTAAAATTTTGGTGATTCAGGAGATAGAATAAGCAAGTTCAATCTTTTTTTGTCCAAATGCCCAATATGAGTTCATTTTCCTCATAAATGGCTTCCCCACAACAATGTCGTTTAATGAGCCATTTATGCTAAATTTTCACACCGAATCCACATCAAACAAGTTACTTGCCATGTGTATTTCCATGTCACCAATTCATGGAGACATTAGATGAAAGCTAACAAAAGGTAGATCTATTACAAGTATATCAGTTTGAGATTCTTTGTAACACAAAAACTAGTCTCAAGTAAATATGTCACGGGTATATCAGTTTGGGATTTCTTGTGGAGTACTACAGAAAAAATAAACACCATTACTAATATCAAGCAATAAGAATTTTTTAAAATTTGATAAATGTACCCAGTTTAATAGAACTAAATAAGATATTTTAAGAAAAAGAATAAACACAAATTAAATGAAAAGGAAAAAAAGGCTTTAATAACAGAAAGGTCAAACGCCAAAAATGGGTTACTGGTTATTCATATTCAAAGGGTTAGTTCATGTAAAAAATAATTGATTAATAAAACATTGAAATAATAATAAACGTAAATGATGTCTTCAAATTAAAAAAAAAAATTAATCGAAATCCAATGTGGTTTCTCACCTTTTCTTATTGATCAATGATTTTTTGCATTAATTAACAATTTCTTTAAAAAAATAATGAGTATCTGACCTTTGTAATATTTGACATTTTTTTATATATAGTCCTCCAGCATTTTAGGTTATTGTGTTTCCTTTTCTCATAACATCTTATTAGTTCAATTAATATTCAAATTTTAACAATTCTTCTAAATATTATTTTTGATATATATATATATATATATGAATATATTATTTTATTTATCTTCTCTAACTTTTTTTTACAGAAATCAAGGCTATATATATGAATATATTATTTTATTTATCTTCTCTAACTTTTTTTTACAGAAATCAAGGCTATAAGAAAATTTCCTATTAAAAAATGAGATGGATACACACTTTTAACCCTAAAAAATCACGTGCATTGCACCTGATAACAGAAAATATAACAGAGGTTTAAATATGCAACAAAATAAAAGTTCAACTGGGTAGTGTGTTGCAGTCGAAAGTCTAGGGCTAAACATGTACTACCCTTAAATTTGGGGAGAATTGTGTAATTTTCCTAGAACCAATTTGTATCATCTTAATATATTGATTTGTCCCATGTCAAGACCAACCGTTTTGTTAAGTATGCCTCGAATTTTGGCAAACCAAGGTGGATGAGCTAGAATGATAATGCAACGAAATTTTTGAGATAGATGATTTTGGGCAACGTGGATGGTTCTGCTGTGGAGATGTAGGGAGTGAAAATTGCTGAAATGTTGCAAATGACTTAGTTGGGAGGTGTGAAAACACTCCAGCAAGTAGTTTGTAAAATCTGTAAGTACTCATTTACTACTTATTGTGTATACTATCAAAGTGCCCTGGTGTGAAGATCGAACATATGCCCTTGCTTTACACTTAGTATTGTTGATCGTCTAACTTATGTCATTGATAGTACTAGGCCTAATATTTCACGTGCTGTTACGAGAATGCATACAGCCGATCCATATTTATGTTGTGATGCTATGAAATGGATTCTCCTGGTTTTGTTAGGAACTGCAGACATCAGTTTGTATTGTAGAGGATGTCGTTTAGGTAGTGTGCCAGTAGCTAGGTGTTTTGACCCGAGTCAAATAGGAGGCTAGAGAGTGGTCGATCTCTGAGTGGTTTGTGCCTAAGTGCCTTTACTTTCATGAGCTGTGCTGTGAGCAAGAAGGCGCCGTTGAGAGATCATGGTGGTTTCGTTCATGAGTATGGCCTATAATAGAGCGATAGTAGAAGAAGAGAAAAGGTTGTGTGATCGAGCAACTCGGTTAGCGATGTTGGCCGATGGCATCACGGGATAACTGAGTTCAATAGAAACCAGCACCTTTGCTTCAGAGATGGCATGTCAAGAGAGGATGTAATCGTGAAGAGTCATCTTGTGATGAAGTATCTCTCGGACATAGTGGACTAGGTTTGTTATTGTAAGGACATCCGAGCACAACTTGGGCTCAGTAGAAGTTTAAGGTAGGTAAGTGTCCGTGGAGGGCGCTAAGAGAACGACAATACCGAATGCCTGACGATGACTTGGCTACAAACTCAAGTTAAGTTGAAGGTTGTTGTGTACGTCTCAAAGTTTAGGCTGACGACTCTAGCAAGGATCGAATCCCAATGATGTCGGATAGGCCTGAGGAGTTTGGCGAGGCATCCAAGGATGCATTGTGTTCACCCATAGTTAAACTATGGCCGGCCATGGTTGGTGAAGCCAGGCCAAAGTCCCGTGGCTAATGGCCAAAGGCCGGGAGCGCGGGCACCTGACAAGGCTAAGGCTAGGGGCACTGGGCGTAAAGAGAGCAACTGGACAAACACATACGAATGCTCACGAAATGCCGTAAACTTTTTGGAGACTCGTTTCAAAGCTGATATTCTTAGGGCTTTAGTCGAATTACGTACAAGAGCCCGTCGAGATGGTTTCTAGGGTTTTCTATGTAGTTTTGAGAAGAATAAATCGCGAAAGATCGAGTGAAACACTGGGTCAAGATTGTGAGAGCCAGCATTGAGAAACATAGATTTAAATTTGTAATCTCCTAGTGGATTTACTGCTCTCTGTAAAGTAAGTCCCAACACCCTAGCCCAATCTCATAAATCTTTGTGTGTGCATTTCTACATGGATAACACGCGTACTTTTAATTTTTATTCAACATAAGATGAGTTTGACACAATGAAGAACGTCAAGCTAAATTTGGATACCACTAAATGATTGACCCATTGACAAAAGAGTTATCATTTTCTTCAAGGTCATGAATTCGATTCACGTCATAAGCAAACCTTTGAATAGCTTGCACAATGTTACCTAATTGTGGCATATCTTATGTTGAGAGACTTCTTGGTTGTTGGAATCTTGATGGGATTACAATGTAAGGCTCACCACCCTTAGGTCTTTAAAGTGCAAGTAGAGCGAAATAGTCATTGTTCAAGACCATACATTCTCTAATAGATGTGAGACCTTTATTGTCAACCAGGAGTTGCTAGCATTGGTTGCCTCTCTTCATCATTTAATTGATAAGGAAAAGCTTGACTTAGGATGTCTGAGGTAGATCCATGGGAAAAGATTCCATCGAGTTGTATCAACAAATTTTTTGTGTTACATATAGGCATTTGAACCAAAGATTGTATTTTTATGACATGATTTTGGAGGTAATTTAAATTATATGCAATTTGGATGCATCTTTTAGAATTCTGACTAGTGAACTCCATTCAAAATCAAGGAAAAAATGTCTTAAAAAGTCATAAAGTTATTGCAACGGTAGTTAATTTAATCATAAACGTTTCAATTTAATGAATCTAGTCCTAAATCCTTTGGATAATTTTTCAATTTCAATTTAGCAAATTTAACCCTTAACCTTTTAACAAATTTTCAATACAATTCTTTGGTCAATTTTGGCCGAAAGTTGCTAATATAAACGTTAGGCGTCCTATGTGGCATAGTCGAAGACGTTGATGCTAATGTGGATGATTTTAACAATGAAACACCCTCAACCAAATTTAAAAATTCAGAAAATAAAAATTGAAAAAGTTGCAAAAATCATCTACGTCAGCATTGGCTATACCACTTAGGATAATCAGCCTCAAAGTCAACAACTTATAGTCAAAATTGGCTAAAATGAATACATTAAAAATCGTTAAAAATTTAAGATTAGACTGATCAAATTAAGAGTTTTCTCTCTTCTAAAGTTGCCCGCCCTACCCTGTGTTTTGAAGCTCCATCTTGAAGGGAGAGAGAGGGACCCTCTCTCTCTCTCTCTCTCTCTCTCTCTCTCTCTTCATCTTCAAGACTTCTTCGTTGATTATGTAGACAACGCGATCAACATCCTCTACGGAAGTGGAGAGGTTTGTCCTTGTGAGCTTTGAAGATCAAAGCACGAGCACTTCAGAAAAATCTGCTTGGTCGCTCCGACTTTGGGTGCTTATTCCAAATAGTTGAGTGCTTCGCAAGTCTTTGAGGCTACTCTACTCCTGTCTTTCACAGTTGGATTATCTAAAAGTGATTATGTTATCAATCGGTGTCTCTTTGGCAATTCTTCTCCATCACTCGAAAGCTAGATCTAGATTTAGGTGCTTTTTAATTCCAATTTAAATATAAATTTGGAATTTTTTTGAGATATAATTGCATGATGGTTTTTAATTTACTGTGAAAATAATAAATTTATTATAAATAACAAAAAATCAAATTACAAATTATTATGAATTGTTATAGAATCTATTTTTTCAAAAATTTATAACTCACAATAGACTATTATTCTTATAATGTCCCAATTACTATTATGCTAATGAAGCTCAATTTTTTTTGGTCGAATTTAGGTTTGGAATTTACAAGGTGTTATATGTGATTTTTCAACCCGTTGGTGTCGGGGATGCCCAATTTAGGCCCCCAACGCCTTTTGGCAGAACCATAGCTATTGGAGAAAAAATCTCAACATGTACTCACCACTAATGATGATTAAAGATTTGATGATCAGCCACAATTGTGCTTTGATTATATAATAGATCCGTTCTTATGAAAGAAATGAGTCTATACAGACCTTACCAAGTTGATTTGTTTTGACGATTTACTTGCTTTGTTTGATCTACGTTTTTGTCTTGAAGTAACGAACCTCCCTTTCATTTTCAACCAAAAAAAAATATTTGATAATATTGAAAAAGTTATGACCACCCAATTTGAAAGATCGGGTTCGGCACTCGTAAGTGGGAATAAACTCGTCGGTGGAGGGCCCAAAGTTTAAATTCAGGGGGCCGAATGTCAATGCTCCTAAAGATGAAAAAGAAAAAGAAAGGGAATGTTCAGGAATAGTCTATGAGAACACTCATTATTTCCTTTCACACTTGAATAAAGCAAGTAATACTGTCTTAAGAGTTTCCTTCCTTTCAAAGAAAAAATGATGATAAATCTCTACCAACTGTACCAACTCCCGATGATAAAGCAACGAGAAAAGCAAGCAATAGAGACTGCACTGTTAATACAGTCACAATGATTGATTTCATCTCTTAAAAACCAATGATCATTCGGATTTTGATCTGCCTAGACATTATCATATTCCCTAATCATCACTTTATTCCTAAATTACAAAGTCCGGGCTTCAGCAAATTTCCCTTCAATTTGCATCATCAAATTCCATGAAAATTCACCATAAAACATTCAAGATCTGGCAACGGTCAGAGATCCAGGGAGCACACAACAGTCTCCTACTATATATACAAAACAGACTGATATCGCTGCTGGATAAAAGCAGCAGCACAAAACCAGAAAGAAAAAGAGCCCAAAATTTCTCTCCGAGAGAGAAAGATAGAGAGGCCTTCCAACGCTTAAGATGAGATCAATAGGAAGGCACGACCCCGAACCCGAACATGCGCTCGGCCTCCGCCTCGATGTCGGCGCGCTTCGCGAACCTGCCCTTGATCCGGGGCCGGGTTTCGGCGTAGGCCTTCCGCGAGGCGTACCGGATGGTCTTCTCGAACTTGCGGTTCTTCCTCTTCTCCCTGTACCTCAGGACCCTCGCTTCCCTGTCCACCGACGACAGCTGCAGCGCCCGGCTCACGGACTCGAAACCCACCCCGACCGCTCTCCCGCCCGGGTTTGATATGTCGGTGACCGTGCTCCCGTCCGGCACGACTCCGACGTCGAGAGAGGACGACGATACCTGCCACGATGAGGAATCCACCCGGTCAAGCTAAATTTTCGGATGTTCGTACTTCATTTTCCGAAGCGAATGACATCGAAACAGTAAATTTACATCGATCCCGTACTAAGGATAATCTGAACAAGTCGTACGTTCGGTCTGTCTATCACGAGCCATATATCAAATGATTTGACAGAGAGCGTAAGATATGCTTACGCTGTGGCTCAAGCAGGGAGCGCCATAGCCGTACCCGTAACCCTTGGATCCACCGGTCAACTCCAGGTCGAACCCGCCCTCCCCCACGAACGGCCCGTGAACGACGCCCTCGCTGCGGACCGGGACGACGCCGTCCGCCGTGCCGGAGCTGTTCTGGTCCCCGCTCGACTCGAACTTGGCATCAACCGGGCCGTAGTCGACGTCCAGGTACGGATCCACGTCGTCGTCGCCGAACAGGAACTGGTGGGCCGAGTTCACGTCGGGGCTCTCGGCGGCCTTCGAGGGGTTGGGCAGCAACCAGGAGGCGGCCTCCTCCTCCTCCTCCCTGCTGACGTCGTCCTCCGACTTAAGGACGAAGTCGCCGGCGGCCGGGGGCTTCGCGAAGGGAGGGGCGACGGCGGGGTGGTGGTGGTGGTTGGGGGGAAGGGAGTCGTAGAAGGGGACCACGGGGACGCGGTCGTGCTTCTGGGCGACGGGGTTGGCGGAGTGGATGTCGCGGTCGCAGGAGATGCAGAGGGAGGCCGCGTCCGCCCTGCAGGTGACGTGCGCCGGCGACTGCTCGCAGACCTCGCAGACGACGACGCGGGCGTGGCGGGACGCGAGCTTGTTGGCCGCGTGCACCTTGCCGTCGCAGCTCGGGCAGAGGAAGGCCGAATCGGCGCGGCAGAACAGCGCGGCCGTCGCCGACTTGCACGAGTCGCACAGCTTCGATGCCATTACCGAATCTTCCTCACCGTTCGCACCAAGTCTCGACTCGACTAAACTCAGCAGAACTCAGCTCAGATCGGTGGGCAATGCGAAGCTCTTCTCTGCTCTCTGCTCTCTCTCTCTCTCTCTCTCTCTCTTCTTCTTCTTCTTCTTCTTCTCTCTTCGTGAATAGCGTGTTGCGCAATTATTAGGGTTTGAGGACAGCGGGCGAACTCGTTCGGGTCTATCTGGTGGGCCCCGGGAGATCTGGGTCTTGGCCAATAGAATGGAGACGCGTGGCACTGGCTTAGCCGGATGAGGGTGGGTTTTATTACCCAGCGGGGGAAATTTGTCGATTTGTCGCCGTGGGGGGACCCACGTGAGGAACGTGTGAACCTTTCTCACCGAATCGTGGTGTTCGACACATCGTTTCATTCGGGTTATGGTAAGTAATAACAAGTTAGCGGATTGGGTTTGGGATGACGACAGCTTCCGTTCCCGTGATACGTAACTCCACGACCAGCATAAACTCACTGCATCAGGCTTTTTTTGCGTAAATGTAAATATAAATTATTGGATGAAGTACAGAAGCTTTGGGCATCTCCCAGCCACACAAATAGAACTAATAACAGGAGAAGATGGAGATACGGAGTCTTTACATAGTAGTCAGTACAACAATGACTTGGGAAGGTCTAACATCCTCGTAGAGTGGGGCTCTACCTTTAATGATTTTATGCACATTATCTAAAACAATGTGGATATCATTTGATTTGTTTTGCAAAGTTCGCGGTTACGCTCCATCTAATACAATATATTGTTGCTAAGAATAATATCTTGAGGAGCCTTGCTGCCAAATCTCTACCTTTGATAGCCTCGATCATTCATTGAAGTCCCTCATTCCATCCTCCTATCGAATGTCGAATCCCATATTATGCCAAGATACTACATCATATACCTCCATTTCAATTGCATTGGAAGAACAAACCTGTTCAGTCTTCTAAACAGGGTCATGCATAAATTGCACTAGATATTGACTAAGGCATCCATTGTGATACAATCTCTATTATTAGAAGCCTATCTCTTTGAAGAGGTTAGTCAATAAAATTATGTTTGCTTATACCACTGGTCTAAATTAGGTTATGCCACTCCACTATCAATGCTATTTGTCCAAGTTCTTTTAAACCTCTTTACAATAGTACCTAAAACTATATATGACTGAAGTTCGAGCAAGTCTCAACTTAAGAAGATCTCACCAACATCAGGCCATACTACCCTTGATGTGAGCTGCGTGATTGAAGTATATCTACATTTGGTACTATCAACCCAATTACTCCATAGGGAAGAGAATGTATAATTGATAAGGTTCCAAATCATGCAGCCTAGCAACCCTTTGTTTCATAATTTCAAATCAAGAGACCCTAGTCCCTCCTCCCATTTAGGTAAGCAAACTACTTGTTGAGCGACTTTTGGGTAAGTGAATTATTTTTCCCCTCCCTTTTGCATCGGGCTTATTTGGTGCCCCTATTTCGCTCAAATTAGATTTGCCATAAATTATCTTTTACTGAAAGTTATTCTTTAGTTTCTATTAGAGGAGACAAGTTCTGTAACAATTCCGAACATGAAATAACACAAGTAGACAAGAAAATAGATATCTTCACTTTAAATAGGACTAAATGTATACAAATTGTGCTGGAATTTAATCAATGACAAAACCTAAGAATGTAGCTGCTTTAATGGAATAAGACGTATCCAAATTATGTTGGAATTTAATCGATGCAAAGCCTCAGAACATAAAGATGTAATGTCGAAATATAGTCAACAATGAAGCACTCATGATATACAGCAAATATAAACATCGAAATTTTATTTACAATGTGGATTTAAAAATTACAGCTAAGAAATATACTGAATTTTAATCGATGACACGAGGTTTTAAATTATAATGAGTAGGCAAGAATTTATAGATAATTGAAACATAACATATTTTTTGTTTGTGCAAACACCGGTATTTATAGTGTTTTTGTCGTAACCGTCTAAAGTAGTTCTTCTATAGTTATAGCCATGCCTCTTCATCCGCAAGAATCTTGTGCCCATGCTTCCTTAATTTCACATTTCGATCTTACATGACCATCTATTGTAACATCCATTCTTACTCCACGATTTCCCGGTCTTTGTTGCTTCATCCACCAGTGGTTTCCATTTTGAAATTCCACAACTGCATCTTGACACGCTCTAGGTGTCCAGCTTTCTTTTGGTGTTTCAATCGATAATTTATCATCCCTTTTAATGATATCCTTGTTAATAACTGCCGATTATATATCATTGTATATTGGCAGCTGATTAACGGTTTCAATATACATCCATATCAATAGCTAATTTTATGGTCGTCAATAATCTTCACCTATTTAATAATAATTTGTACTTTAGTCACGTGCATATCCTTATGGATGACTTGATTACTTTTTTGTGAAAACCCTACCAACATTTAGCGGGGGTCACGGCATCGGCTTCATTACACCAACTAGCCCATCTGGAGGAACTCACCTTTCCAAGGTTGCCAGAGGTCCATGTGTTCATATTGACGTCGATTTGAGGTAGTTTAATTCAATTTGCTGGATCACAGAACACGCACAGAGCTATCATGGCGGTGGGAACAAGAATGAGAGAGAGAGAGAGAGAGAGAGAGAGAGAGAGAGAGAGAGGAATTGAAGAGGCGCTGATGAGCAGAGTGATTGGAGTGATCTTGGGGTCGACTGTGACAGTGGTCGGTGATGTTGTGTCAAATCGTCAACAGCTGCTGCACGGGGAGAGAGAGAGACAGGGGGGGGGGCGGGGAGAGAGGGAGGGAGATTATTAGGGTTTTCTAATTACGATTATTTTCGGTATACGTGATTAGAAAATCATATGGAATAGTCAGCAACCAGCAGCTTGGACTGCTTCTGATTTCAGTTCGGTTACGGCACAGGCTTAGCCACTCGACTTTTCCTAGGTCTGCCGATTCCCTTTCCTGGACAACATTGTATTTGACTATTTCAAACATGTTTATGCAACTAAATGTAAGTGAGCTGTCTCATTTGTGAATCAAATGAGGAGCGTGATCCTTAAGGTTAATTTGAGCAGAAGACATTGTAATTCAAACAAGGATTACATCATTCAAGTCGAACACTCCCATCACTTTGTCAACATCTCTTAAATTCAATTAATCCATAGCATTTCAAATTTTGGGTTCATTCCAAGTTGACCATATCCTTTCACGCCTGACTCATATTTCACTCTACAAACTTGTGTCTATTTGAATCACATTCTCGCAAAGAACTCATCCCACGGATCTTTCCATCTCCACTTTTTTTTTTCTCCACATTCTGGCATCCTCCTCTAATTGCAAATGGGTTTGAGAAAATGATCTCTCAATGGAGAGCGAATGCCAGTGTGGAGAGAATGATAATCTGTCCTTCACATAAGATGTGAAAGGTTCTAATCCTCTCCCTCGCGTCTCCAATTTAAGCGGAATCTTACTTGATAAAGTCTCCAATTCCTTTCGGTCTTGGTCCAAGCAAGAAAAAGACTAGACATAAAGAGGGTCGCCTCGTACATGTCAGTGGCGGGGGCCTGGGGACCGCGATTGGTGGGGGCAGAGTTCAGCAGGAAGGACGGGGACGGTGGCCTTTGGGAAGTTTCTGTTAGCTGGCGTGACCCACGGGAAGTGGGAAACGGTGGAGTACCGATGCGACGACGCGAGTGTTGGCTTTGAAAAGGGCTCTTGAATGCGTATGGAGCTAGATTTTGGAGCTCTGAAGTTGTATAGTTGGATCCGTATACGGACACAGAGGAGATGGTAGACCGGATTTTGATACGGGATATCTCCAGATCCTCTCTCTCTCTCTCTCTCTCTCTCTCGTGCTGTGAATAGCAAGATGATGCGACCGGGATTGCAATTAATGTCTAAATAGTTTGCTAGGGGTTACAACTGAGTTAGGGCTATCCATGATGTGATAGGGGACTTAGAAGTTACCTTGAAGTTTTCAGAAGGTTAAGGTTGGTGAAATTGATCAAATGATTTAACGCTTGATTTGAAAGCGACCGATTTTTCGTTCGAGTAATTTACAGAATCTCCCTTTAAAGCGATTGTTATGTCTTGTTGAAAAACATTATTGAATGTTCATGTTCCCAACCTTTTCTTCAGTTTACCCATTTTCCTATCTAAATGCTACTATCATGGGGCATGGTTGTATTATCGTAATTCTTCTTATTACAAATCGACATGCTTCAAAATAATTAGTAGAATTGTATTTTCTTTTATCAAGGGTTGCATCTAATACTAAAATAGTATCTACGTTAATACGAGAGTTGCATCTAATAGTAAAATAATATGTCCATTCATATGAGAGTTGCATCTTGTTGTAATCCATGACTACTCGTTTCAATGGCTTTCGATCTACTTTTTGGATAAATAGCTATGAGAAGATATTTCACATTCAGATTCATATTTCATTATATACTTATTTGGTAAGTTGAATAATGACTTTATTTTTCTTTCACCTATTAAATCTAAATTGTTAATTAAAAGTTATTTGAATTTAAAAAATTTATTGCCTTTTATAATGACAGAAGGACATTTGAAGTACTAAAACTTAGCACGAGGATACTTAAATGTCAGAAGTTAGAAAAGTGTCGCTTAAATGTTAAAATCAGAGCAAAATAGATCAGTTAAGTATCAATAGCGAGAAAATCAGTCAAAATGTTGATGTGGCGATATTTTAGCGATGCAAGTGCAAAGCGACGTCGTTTTGTACACTAATATGGCTAGACAAGTGTAAAAATGATGTCATTTTATTGTTAACGTGGCAAACTAAGGAATATAAAAATTAATTAAATTAAATTTAAAATCAATTTAAAAGAAAAAAAAAAGAGGAAGAGGATGAACAATGACTGAGGGCTTAGCTTTCGCTGTTGCCGCCTCCTTGCTATCACCAAAATTAAAATTCAATCCGCGCCAAAACGATGTCGTTTTTATATTTTTTTTACTAAGCCAACTTTCCGACGAGCCATGTAGATGATCAAAATTAATAAAAAATTGTCACATAAAATTACCGGTGGAGATCATTGGAGGTAGCACTTAAATGTCTCATTTTAAAAAAAAAAAAAGTGACACTTAAGTGTTACTTTTAAAAATTTTGGCACTTAAATATTCTCTTATATCAAGTTGTAGCACTTGGACTGTTCTTTTCTCCTTTTATAATACAAGCCTACTTCATATTTTATAAGTTTATAAGTATATGTATAAAGGTAACGCGTCCAGCTATCTCTCAATCAGTTGAAAGCAGGTACGATAAGCTTTCTCGTAGAGTCACGGAATTCTTGCATAGCATTTTCAAACTATATATAGTTGTACTTTTTTAAAAGTTATTTAATGGCATCATCAGGTGATCATGGACTGAAATGGCATATTTCAATCTTTTCTTTTCAATTCTAATACTTCCTTATTTAATTTCTGTAAATATTTCATATATTAAAGCAAATATAGGATTTTTCAACATTTTTATGCTTAAGTTTGAATTTTTAGATCGCAAATTTCGTTAGAAATTTTCAGTTTCAGCTTTATTTTTTTCCAACCATCTTCGATGTCCAATGAAGGCTGTTAGTGAGATAATTATTACTGAGACATTCATTCTATCTCTTTATGTAGCTTTCTAAATATAGTGTTCCATATATCGCGCAATGATTGTGGTTTGTTCAAGAGAATAAAGAATAAAAGTTAATAATTCTACATTATAATTTTTTTTAAATTGTAATTTATTTACCATGCATACGCGTGGGTCTCCATTTAACTAATGACGATATCACTTTCTCTTGCTTTTTGGGGCTTACTAAATTGAGTTGGTTGTTCGCATTATGCCACTTCTGTTGTGTCGAATCATGAATTAACAACAAAACCATTAGAAAAATGGTTTTTTTTTTTTTTTTAAGGTTAAACTTGGGGGATTGATGCATGATAAATCATCACTCTGCAGAAAATTTTATGTGTTCTTCGAGCATCGAAAGATGGAAAACAGGAGGAACTGAACTTACCCAATTTCACTAATTTGAACTTATGCAAGCAACCCAATGCAACATACCTAGAAATGAATGAAACACCAGAAGCAGCCTCTTTCTGTTGCCCAGGATTTTACTTTTGTTGGTGTTAAAAAGTCCAAAACTGGCACGGGTTATGTGAGTCTACCCTGTGAACATTTCGGCTTTGACTTTTCTTGGAAAATTGGCCGAAAACATTTCGAAAAGCTATTTTGTGTATTGATAGTTTGACAATGACGCCAAAAAAAGTCACTCTAGAATGAAATTATTGTACATTTAAGAGTAAAGCTAGTTGGATTTAAAATGTGTCGTTATTGGTCTGGTTATGCCGAGTTAAGAATGCAAATCATTGCCTGAAATGCTTTCTTACGGGACTAGGAAGGAAGTTCTTCCTAATAAACCTTAAAATACTTGCACAATCTGCGTGCAATATAAGAATTTTCTTTTCGTTATACAAAATGTGATCATACAGTAAGAAAGAAATCAAAGGAAACCCGGCTGTACGGGTTCCCTGGGTATCAAAAAAAAAAAAAATCAAAGGAAACCGTTGGATTATATTAAATGCACTTCATTCGAGGATGTACTTTAAGAAGGCATTTTAAAGCAATCCTCACTTTAATCAAAGGCATGTCATCCACGTGGAATTAGGAAGGGTTCGTTTTGTTAAGTGGCTATGCTTAATATGAATTGAACTTGAGACCTCTATCTTCTTGAAATGCAAAATTCAATGTCAATTATCAAGACTTTTATGAATCTTGTGTTAACCTATTACAAATGAGCTAATGAAAAACGGTTCGAATAAGAGAAATGTAATAAGAGAAATGTATTTTAAATTAGGAAAATAAATTAGCATAAACATCCAAAAATTGTAGATATGGACACAATGTGTTTTTAGAATAAAGTGAAACTATTTTGCAAAACATCATCTAAGAGATCTCTCATCTATTAAATAAGTCGTGAATTGATAAAATTTATCCATTAACCTCATACTCTTAAAATTCCTAGGCCATTTTTTTTTTTTTTTTGGGTTGAAAGACACATTCATCCATTCATACAAAGAAAGGAACGTTACTAGGGTTAGACAATTGAGTTTTTGAACATATAATATTCCATAGGGGAAGAGAGGGTAAAGACAACCAATTTGTAGGGAGGTTCTTGTTTCGATAAGCCTTGGTAACCCAATCGGCGACTTAATTAGTCTCTCGGAGGCAGTGGGCAACTTTCACCATTTTTGAATGGGTTCGCAAAGCCTGGCAATCGTCGATGATACTCCCAATAATCCATGGGCTTTCTTTTCAACCCTTTAGGCACTCCGCAATTGTACTACAATTAGTTGATATTTCATAAGGCAAAGCTCTATGGATGTGTTTTATTTAGCTTTTCCAATAGGCTTTCGGCCTCCAAACCCCCTTGGGGAAATACTATGGTGTTTGGCAAGCCTGTTCAAAGGGCCTTCAGTCAAATGCTAGCCTTAAGAAAGCTGAAAACTCAATAATGCTGCTAAGGATCAATTTTGGGCTTTTAACATTTGGCTAAATACTAAAATTAATTTTTTTTTTCAAAACTACTATCATAAATTTTGTAGTTTTTCGGTTTTACCCCTCATTGTTCCAAAATTACCCTTACCTTCATTGGGGTTGACAAAAAGTTTAATATTTTTTACTAAAAAAGAAAAAATGAAATCCAAAAGCCCTTTATTAAAAAAAGATTTGTCAAATATTCTTTACGTCAAAATAGATTTGCAAAGAATTTTTTTACCAAATGCAATTTGCATTTACCCAAAACCCTTTAGGCTAAAAATATTTGCATTTCCTCAAGGCCCATTTCCAAAGCTGAACCAAATGCAACCATGACATGCAACTTGGATTCTTTTGGCAGGTGCTCAATAGGTTTTCTTGCTTGTGTAAACCCATAATTTTCAAATTTGACATTAAGCCAATCTCAGATAAAAGAGTGTAGTCTGGAAACCCGTACTTTTTAAATTTCCAAGCTGATTTTACTATTTCCAAATAGAGTGGATGATTGCTCCAAAATTTGTTAATGTATTAAAAAGGCTTTAGGATAACAATGATCTAACATGGCCTCATGAGTAAATTCTCTAGATATAAAGGAAGAGTACCAAAAAATCTTAAATCTATTGGATTAGCAGTATTAAACTTTTTAATTTAATCGTTTTAATCATAAATCTTTTCGCATTGATATTAATTGAGTTCATTTGACCAATTTAGATCGAAAATTGCTGATGTGGACAAATGTGGACATTTTCATTATTGTTCAATATATTTTTACATTTTTCTTTGATTTTTTTTTCCATGGCCTATATTGATGGCTTGTGAGGGCCTTGCTTAGGCCGAGGTTGCCCTTACCTCACAAGCAAAGGTTGGCCTCGCTGCACATCACCTGCACAAGGGCGAGGCCCACTAAAGTCGACCGTCAATTGTGCCATGGGGTGGTGAAGGCAACTCTAGCCCAGGTGAGGCCAAGCGTTGATGACCATGGCCTTTGCTCAGTAAAAAAATAAAAAAAAAACAAGAAAGAAAAGAAAAAGTAAAAAATTTAAAAAATTACTAAAAAATCTCAACATCAACACCAACCACGTCGTGTATGACACCAATGTCTACGTCATCAATTTTGTTATAAATTAGTTGAATGGGCTCAATTGGTATTATTGTGAAAATGTTAAAACTAAATAGATTTAATTGAAATGTTTAAAATTGAATTGGTATCACTATAATAGATTTAAGGTTTTTTTTTTTTATACTTTTCCCACAAAAATCAAGGGTGAGCATCAGTCTAGGGTGAACCTTGGACCGACCTTGAAATGGCCCAACCCTGCTGGTTCTAGTCCGGTTCCTAGAGAGATTAGGTTAGTTCATGGTCCTGGGATTCCTAGATCAGCACTGTAAGGGTTGGTCCTTGGTCTTGGGAGTTTATGGGCCAGTCCAATTCAAACCAATTCTGATTATATATATAATATTATTTATAATTTTTTATATGGAAAAAACCCCAAAGTAAACGACGTTTACAACATTAAATAGCTTCTTAGTGAGGAGTTCAAGTAATTTTACACTGTTCGTTAATAACTTAGATTTTTAATATCTTTTACGACGCCAACAATTATGATTTACAAATGATGAAAATGTTTGTAAGAAGTCCTCACATCATTCAAAATGGCATAAACAACTCATCTCTGCATTATCCTCTAATACTCATTCTCTTTTGTCTTATTTGTCCTTTTAGTTTTCAATTTGCCAAAATCGAAAGAAACAACTTCCCCACTCACCACTTGATGTTGGCTTGGCTTGTTACTCCCTGCTCAACGTTCAACACTTACTCTGCTAGACACTCGATGCTCATCCCACTCGATGCTCGCCGCTCCCCTCTCTTAGCTGACCTCACTCGTCACCAAACTCATTGGGTGGGTCCGCACCTCAGTTCTCTTTTTAGGGAGTATAAAAAATGAAATAAAAAATTATCGATTGGTCCCGAGTTGACCTTGAAACCGAATTGAACCCATTCAGTAGATTCAATCCTCAATCGCCTTTTCATGGAGTATAAAAAATGAAATAAAAAATTATTGGTTGGTCTCGAGTTGACTCTAGAACCGGACTGAATCCATTGGGTTGGTTCGGTCTTCGATCTTAAGCTCAATAAGGTCGGTTCTCGATCCTAAAATTGAGGACAACCACTATACGGCCCAATCCATGGACTGGCACAATTCGGACTATGCTCACCCCTAACAAAAATAAGGATATAATTGCAATCAAGCATTGATAGCTATAACTCTATCAAGTTTTTCTTGCCACGAAGGCAAGAACATTTATTCAAATTGCTTTTATGCCTTTCAATGAGGGTTTGAATCTAGATGTCCTCCTTTCGATTCTTGGGTTTTATACAAACAAAGAGAATTGCCTTTCATCGGATTGCGCGGTTCTCTTTCGGTGGCCTTTGTTATTTGATTTGGAAGAAAAGGAATGATATTATTTTCCGAGGGGAAACACTGTTTGTCCCTGCTTTGAAGAACCACCTTATGAAGATAGTCAAAGATAAAGCGATCGCATTCACAAGTGTTCCTACACTCGAGAAATAGGCATCTCCAAAGAAGCTGGGATCTTGATCCCTCCATCTTTACGGATCGTCTTGGGCGTTAGTCTCCTCGCTTCTTCTCTCCTTCTGCTACAAGCTTCATCAGCACTCCGTTTCTTCGTTTTCGAATGTTGGCGGAGGTCTGGTGGTTGTGCTTCTTTTGTGTTGTAACTGTGGTTCTTCTCCTTTTGGTCTACTTGCCTTTGGCTTTTGTCACAGCTCCCTTCCACTCTTCGGTTTCCACTCTTCGGTTTTCCTTAGAGTGTAAGCCTTTGGCGCCGTCTTTTGTATTTTGTCCAAAGCTAATATTATATTTACCTTTACCAAAAAAAAAAAAAAAGAGAATTGGTTTAAACACGACACTTTCTCCAATCACAGCTTCACTATTATTCACAAGCTAAACTAGCTTGGGTCGTGAAAATGAACTCTATCTGCACAATAACGTACTCTTTGCAAAATTAATTTGGATTAGGCATCCGATACTTTTCAATTACTAGAAATTGGAGAGAACAATCTCTAAAATGAAAAAAGGAAATTTACCAAATAATTTACGTTAGATGATTCCAGAGATGAGGACTTGTGCTGACCCGTGATTGATCAGACAATGAACTCATTCCAATGTTTCCAAAAATGATTTGAAATGATAACATTAAGCGATTCATTGTCATGACCTTGTACACAAAATATTCTTTGGAAATACCATTACCAAATTAAGCCCTCCTATCATTTTGCACCCTCACATTTCATGATATCGATTTTGCCTTTCCATGCAAAAAGCTCCATAATCCAAAGACCAATTTACCTCTCTCAACAAGGGCCAAGGGGAAAATACTATTCTCTCCATCTAGTCACCAACCGCAACACCCAAACCCTAGACCAGCCATCCGTGCCATACCTTCCATTGCCCGATGATGGAGTGAGCCCGTGCCGCTCTCAACGTTGCCTCAAACCGGAGTTGCATGACCAGATCAAGGTGGGGACCGACCTCCATCTGGGCCTTAATGGAGGTCACGATTGTCATTGACTTTCAATCTCAGGTTGGTCAAGGTTGTGACGCCACCTGAGCGAGGCAAGAAGCAATGTAAGGAGAGATAGATTTGTGTACTAGGTTCCTTTTTTTTTTTCGTGAAAATAAATGGTGATTTAATAAATAAGTAGACAGTGGTTTTAAGTGAGAGACGTAGCTGGAAATTCAGTACTGCAATTTAAGGTGCAAAGTGTAGAAATTAAAAAGTGGCGGTGCAAATTGACAGGGATGAAAAAAAGTGAGGAACATTTGAAATTATCTCAACGATTTTTTAGGAAATTTTATTTGAAAGTACGGGGGATACATCGCACTAAGGGAGTCGCCAGGCTTTGCCCAAATGCTCTGCATTTGTGCAGAAGACTTTTTGACTCAAGAAGTTTTCGAGAAAAGTAAATGGCATTTGATTTTTTTAATTTTTGATTGGCCATACTCTATTTTTAATCTAACTTTTATTCTGAAAATCCACACTTAAAATTAAATCATTCACATCCAATTCCTTAAGAAAGTATGAATTCGAACATCTCACCTCTTCCTTTTATATTAGAAAGGTGGCCACTAGAGTCCTTGTGGTTAAATGGCATTTGGTAAACACAATATTTATTGCAAAGCTAATTTAAAAATAATAAATGAATTAGAGCACAAAAAAGAGCTTAGGGGATGGGCTGCTAAAGACAAAGCAACCCATGTGAGGCGACGCAGGTGCCATGTGACCCTAGGCAACTCTATGTGCAGCAGCAACAAGGATGAGGGCAAATTTGGAACTTAAATAAATTAGCAAGGACAATTTGAAAGGGAAATAAATTTATTAAACCAAGTATTTCAAAAATATTCAAAGCTCAAGATGGGATGAGAATTGCTCCGTGTAATGAGCATTTACTCAGAAAACTTTGAACCTAGCACTTTCGAGGCCTAAAATTGCTTGCAACAGTTAAATCAAATGCGGCCCCAAAAGTCGTCTGCATCATCGCATGCACTAAATTCGCGCGGGTTCAATTCACATAATTCATTAAATTTTTAATGAGATTCACCTAATCTGACGGTCCACGTGCGCTGAGCTCCTGCGAAAATCGATCGCCCCCGTCCGACGTCGGGGGGTGCACCCTAAGAAAACCTACGCTGCGCAAGCACCAGATCCTAATCCCCCTCCCTCCTCCCCCAAGGCGCGCGCGAGCCCTGGAAATGTCAAGGGCGCAGGACGAGCCACGTGGGCTCGCGACCTGTCCGCCTCGAACGAGCGCCACGTGTCCCCCCACACCAAAACTCTCGAGCTTTTGCTTCGCCTTCGCTCGATTCCCTATTGAGCGTCGTCGCGCTGCTCTTGCCCGAAAGCCGAGAACTCCGAGATTCCGCGAGCTTCGAATTCATCATCAAAAGCGATTTCGAGAGAGCCCCTCGTCCTTGAATCCCGAAATGAAGGCGGTGGTTTCGCGGCTGGCCCGCTCGAAGTCGTCGTTGGCTTCATTCCCGTACTGCTTCTCGCCCCTTCTTCCCTTGTTTGATGATCTTGTTATCAGGATTGCGGGTGCTTGGTTACGGCTTTTGCGCTTAGTTCCTGTCTGGGTTTCGATCGCGTGGTTCGTGCCTGTGATTTTCGTCGTCTTTCTTGAGTAATTGAGGAAAATGCGGTTCCGGGTCGACTAGTATGTCTTTCTAGAGTGTTGTGTTTTCACGCATTTCGTAGCTGGTCAGATTGGGCCGACTAGCTTTGGAGGGCCTGTGTCTGTTTATGTGTGTATTGTAATGGACCAACGATGAGTGTGGACTGATCATGAATGTTTAAGTGGACATGGGAAATGTGATTCTTGAAGGTCTCGAGGGTGGTTCTTTCGATTTTACTTTTATCTTCTTGCGTGTGGCTGTCAATGCTTCGTGATTATGATCTATCATGGTGTTGACGAGTGATTATGTGATGCAGTGGACTATGTTTCTGTCAGCCCACTTGCTTTTCCACTCATTTGAAACCAATGCTTGCTTAATGTGATTGAAGCTTTAATGGCATGTTAGATCAATATCCCGTGGAGATCTTTGAAGCTAATGTGCTTAGTGGAGATGGCAAGCTGATTTGATGTAGTTGCTATACTGGAATCGCTGTTAGGGGGTCGAGAGAGATGCTCATTTGATAATCTCAGTTTGTTTTGGAAATGAATCTTGAGTAACTTTGTCTCACCAAAGCTATTGTCATAATTGCCATTAACCTTGGATGTTTTGAGAGACCATCATTTACGTTGGCTGATTTTAGCAGCGGTTGCTTCAAAGATGACAACCTCATACATATTTCTGATTATAGCTACTTATTTTCCTCTTTTATCCAATAAGAATAACTATGAATGTTCTGCTTTGACATATGCAATGCCTTACTTTCTTTGCTGTTTGGTGGGGTTCGTTCCCTGTATCTAAGTATAGTAATTTCTGAGTGTTCCTTCATCTTTTGATTTTTGAAGTTTTTAAACATGTGTTTTCATTGCTTGAGTGGAAAAAATAATATCTTTCAACATATGGCATGCTAATAACATGGTGGGATTAAGAAGAGTTGAACTCCAAGGATTATCTGAATATGACATGAATTAAGAGGGTCTCGGAATCTTTGATTGAGCAAATTGATGATGTGACAAAAATTAGAAGCAGAAGTGCAGCACATTAATGGAATTGCCAGTTGTGTACTTTTGCAATTTTTGATGCGCCGAAGTTTTGGTAGAAAATGGTCTGAATAATGTCTTTCTGTCCTGATGTATTTTGTTAGTTGCAAGTAATATGCATATCTTGGTCTTGGTGTCTGTCATCAAACAGTAAAATTTCTTCGTCTACGAGTTGGAGACATCTTTCAACAGAATCTAACAAGGTTGATGAACCCTTTAAAGTTGAGGAAGCAGAGACAGTGAATATGCCTCCACCACCTACAGAAAAGGTACTTTGCTAGACATTGGATACTTCTAATTATTGTTGAAGTTGAACAAGGAGAACCAACCTCATGTCACTGACTTAATATTAGCTGTATTTACTGTTGTTCATGCTATCATTTTTGATTTTCATATACTAAGGCATGTTGCTTTCTGTTACTTGATTTAGCTACTTGTATTGGGCGGGAATGGATTTGTTGGTTCACATGTATGCAAAGAGGCTCTAAATCGTGGATTGGTTGTTGCTAGTCTCAGCAGGTATGATCTGAATGACAAGAATGTATCCTAAAAATTTATACTTGACTAGTTTCTCCATAAGACTACTAGAGTATATGTATATATATTCGGACATGTGAGGCTATAATAAGCATAATTAAGTGAAACCATAAGGATAGGTATGCATGTTCAGTGAGACCAGTAGGGTAAATGCCTATTCTTGATAGAGGCACTGCTCTTATTTATGTTGATTAGCCTTTAGGAGAAAAGATGGGATGAAACCCATTGGAATGAATAATGCTTATTGTTTTTAGAAAAGAAGACGATGAAATTTGATTCTGCATGCTGCTTGATGATTATCAATGGCATATGGTGTGGACTTATTATTTTCATGGACATAGAGTGAATCTTCACTCAGAATGCCTGGGAGCTGTATAAATATTCAGATGGTTAACTTGTTGGCTTGTTTCTCTTAGGCTTATGTATTTTTACTTCTTTCATTCAGGTCTGGGAGGTCGTCTTTACATGATGCATGGGCTAATGATGTCACCTGGCATCAAGGTTTGGTAGTCACTTCAAGCAGTCTCATTTTACGAGATTTTAGATTTGTTCCACTCTGCTGATTCAACTCTCTATCTTTTAGGTAATCTTCTTGCACCTGAAACCTTGAAGGATGTTTTGACTGGAGTCACCTCTGTTGTAAGTTTCTTAAGCTCTCCATGCTTATTGTAATTAGCATCTCTTGTTAGATATCGCATTGTCTAGTATAATAAATATGTCATGCATTGTAAGAGGTTTATCTGTTCAGTATTGGTAGTGGGTCTCTTGAACCTACTAGTATGATACACAGAATTTAGCCACATAAAAAGATTGACTTCATAAATAATCAGTAAAATGCTAGATCTATCGCTGTGGAAACAGCTGCTTTTAGTTCTTTGAAATTCTTTCTTTTTGTTACCCTTTCCCTGGATGTTTATTAAATCAATGTTGCTAATCCAAAAAAAGTGCTCCTCCATGTTAAAGAATTGCTAGCCTGACTCCACACCTTCACTGATACATCCATGCTTGCACCATACTTGCACTTTGAGGATGCATGCACATGTCTGCCTTGCTGGTGTAGTTATGCATTACTCAGGAGACTTGTAATGGGCGTGGTCTTTGGAGGTGGGGTTGGTGCTGGGTGATCACTTAGATGTTTTGAATAACTTGATTTGTCTAACTCCAGTATGTAGAGGATGGCTTGAGGAGATCATTGAGTTTTTTATACATGATCCCACAGAGAAATTTTATATTTTTACTGTCCAAATTGAACAAGCCTTGTTGGTTTCACAATGTTGTAGTCCAATCTTCTCACAAGCCTTGTTTGTTTTGTATTATCTGTGGTAGTCCAATCGTCTATAGTGGTTGAGATAAACTTGGCTTGTGAATTTCATATTCTTCATATGAGGGTTTGTTGAGATCATATGTCTGCGTATTCTATTCATATGTGATGGAAGATGCTTCTGACTGAAGTTATTTGTTGTTAGCTTTGCATTTACTAGAGGTGGTATAGTTCTATTTTACCACTGAATGGAAAATGAAGTGCATGCATGGCTGAGTGGAGACATGCTTGTGATTGGTAATTATGAATCTGATATGTAAATTTTATTTTGCATATAGCTTTCGTAATTTGAATTTCACTGATCTTTAATGTTTTAATAAAGCAAGAAATAGGATGTCCATATGATCTGGGTGACAAGTTGATCTTTTATGCTAATTTGTTGCTAGATATCTTGTGTCGGTGGTTTTGGATCCAATTCTCAAATGTACAAGATCAATGGGACTGCAAATATCAATGCAATTAGAGCTGCTTCAGAGCAAGGTGTGTAGTTTTACCTACTTCCCCCTTGGCATTTCTGGTCACCACTTGCCTACGAGATCGTGCATTTTGTCAGTATTTTATAAATATACTACTAGGTTCTCTGAAACTATTATCTTGCTTTTCCCTAATATTTTGAACTGGCTGAATTATGTATATATCTAGATATAATTTTTTTTCACATTTTTTTTTGGTGTAAGAGGATTCATTTGACCAAAAGTTGATCATGTTAAAGGTTCATTCTTATCTATTGAGATTAAATTCCTTGATGCATTCAATTTCCTTGGATATCGGCAGATTCTTGATACAATTCATTTTAAACAAGTGTGCCTCGACTTTTTCCTCTGTGAGCAGTACTTGCTGTTTTTTCTGAAGTTCTTGATTAGTTTGAATTTCTTATTACGTTTGGCCTTTCCAATAATGGTACCACTTTCATGTATCTGCCTAAATAGGTGTCGTTACAGTTTATGAGGTATCAATTATTATGTTTTAGTTGATTCCTCATAACTGTAGTTGAACTTGATTTTGATACCAATTCATAGTTTTAATCGAAAAACTGTTAGATAAAGTTGAGGTTCAATATTTAAACGTTACGCATCTCTTTGGTCTTTGATCACTACCATGCTTATAGTGGGTCCTGGGACTTTTCTCACTCTTTGATACCTCTTATCTCCAGAATATTCTTGTTAGGTCCTTAAAAGTAGCACTACCAATTGTGTTCACAGAAAGCTGAAAATTATGAGTCATTTTTCCCCTCTAGACTCTTATAAGATCTGTTTGAAGGACTTGCAATATGGGAAAAATAGGACTACTCTTTCTTTCCATGTAGGCATTTGTACAGGGTCATTATGAACAGTTTATTTTGAACAAGCTATGCGATCAAAGTCTGCTGCTTTTATCCTACAAGTATTCTAATTTCATGGTTAGCTCAGCTTTGAGGTTTCTGTCCAGCAACGTCTAGTGGTGTTGGCTTTTCTTTGTCTTGTTTTCAATGCTAAATCACATGAATGCTGGGTTTCCCCTGGCACTTCTTTTGACTTGGCTAGTGTTTTCAGTGTAGCCTGGAAAATTTGCATGTCAATCAAAACTGTTTGCTAAAGGCAGTTTCTTGCATGGTGCCAGCTAATCAACCATTTTATGGCCCCGGAGAACTTTAATCTGTTACCACAAATTGCGATTTCCTAGGTGTGCTGTGTGGACTGTTGGCTAGCACAGTCATTGCTGAAAAATTGATTTTAACTTGTTTGCTGTGAACTATTGTCGTTCAAACCATTTAATTTTAGTGGACTGTTTGCATTGACAGGTTCTTTCATGATATTCCTTCAGGGAATTGTATCTGTATACAATGGTATGGCTAGATATAGTTGTGACCTGTATCTCTTGCAGGTGTAAAAAGATTCGTATACATCTCTGCAGCTGACTTTGGTGTCGTGAATTATTTACTCCAGGGATATTATGAGGGAAAGGTATTGTCTATAAAATTTACATCTTGTCAAGTGTACAGAATTTGGTAGTTAAAGCTTCAATTATTGGGAGGCCTTATTTATTATCCATAAATTGCTCTAATGCTTTGTGCTGAAGCTTTTTTCAAGTGCAAGTTTAGTCAGATATGAGTAAATGCTTTCTGAGTGCAATGCCAAATCTATAAGCTGGATTCAACTGCTTAATATATAGATAACATATGCTTCACATCAGCTTGAAGAATAATGAGCACTATGTTAGATTTCAATCTTACTGATTTCTCTTTCATTTATTTTGGCTGCAGAGAGCTGCTGAAACAGAGCTGCTGACAAAGTTCCCTTATGGAGGTGATATAACTGTTTTTCCTTTACTTGTAAATAGGCCGTGTTAGGAATCTGTACACTAAAAGGGCTAGTGATTTACTACAGTGCCTTGCAACCTGTACCTGGATGGATTTGTATAGAATAGGGGTCAATAACTCTGAGCGATTATCTTATTGTTGGATTAAGATTGATGTGCTTATGCAGGCCCTATGGTTTTTAAGTGCATGAACGGTAGAAGTCTTGTAAGATGACTGTTTTTCCTTTCCATAGTTCAAGAATAAGGCCAGCAACAATGCCTAATTGCTGTCAATTATCCTACCGAAATTGACAGTCAGATGTTGCATGATAATCAGACAGGAGCATTGCTATGCCATCTGCATTGCACAATGGCTTTTATTTACCGGAAAAATACTAAACTGTTCATATACTCAGGAGTGATTTTGAGGCCCGGGTTTATATATGGGACTCGCCGAGTTGGGAGCATGAAGATACCCCTGGGAGTGATTGGATCTCCTATGGAGATGGTAAGTTGACCGGTTCCTCGGTATTGACTGTTCTTCTGCATCTACTCAATCTTTGAAAACCTCCCTTATGATTCATCTAATCACGAGTTTCAACTAGGCTTTTCTTAACATGCTTGTTTTCTTAATTTCTTATAATTACATCATGAACTTCTAAATTGGTTGACTGCATTCACCAATAGATAGAATAACTTGCTTCTGCTTGAGGTTCTATTGCCAGAATAGCCTGAACTATTCAGTTGCTTACAGTTGATGTCTGCTTCACTGAGCAACTGGCTTTCCCTGTTTGGAATAGAAGCAGTTCTCTCTTTACCTTACTCTTCTTAGCGAATTTGGTCTTACTTTTTTGGCTATTTTCTCTGATTGTTTTCTTTTGTCTTTTTCCCGTTTGTATTAAAAAAATGAAGCTACCATATTCCAAATATGGAGATAATGCAAACCATTTATGAGGATTGGGTTCATATTGACCGTTGGAAAGAAGTCCAGAGGGATCTCACAACTTCATATGCGAGTAGTTGGATGATATATTAATGCCATATCATTGTGTCAAAGCCCTAACCTTTCAGTTCCTCTAATTCTTAGCAAGAGAACCTTTCTGAGAGGTTACAATCTTTGGGAAATTAAGGAAAATTTTGATTTCTGTCTCTGAAACTCTGCCTTATAGCAGTAAGCATCATCATAAACATGCAGGGACTTCAGCTTTTCATGCTCTAAGCATGCTTAATTCTTCATATGAGCAATCTATAGTAGCAACTGGCCACTTTGTCGCCAACAAGGACTCTTGTGATGAAACAAATATTAGGTATTCCCGCCCATAACAGACTAGTCAAAACCTTCTGAAAGTGGACCAAAAGCAATTTCATCCGTTTTGTATTTGAATGTGGCATGTTCTTGACACTTACCCTTGTGAGGTCTACACAAAATGATCTAATGCCTTAACGATGTTGGCCAAAGTCTTGCTTTCTATGATCATGGCCTGTATTTTACTGCCCTCATTATTTGAGATCGCTGAGAATATTTGCTAGTACCTTGCTTAAGTTGACCCTGAACTTGGAAGTTGCCATGCCTACTATATTTATGCCAACTTTATCTTTTCCGAACTGTGATTTCTTTGCATGGCTCAATGTTTGCAGATCTTTCAACACACGAAGCCGCTCAACCAACTGCCGCTTGTTGGTCCCCTCTTTACACCTCCTGTGAATGTCACTGCCGTGGCGAAGGTGGCTGTTAGAGCAGCCACAGATCCTGTCTTCCCTCCAGGCATCGTAGACGTCCATGGAATACTCCGATATAGCCAACAAAAGTTGAAGTAAAACTGGTCTCACACCTTTCCTCTTTATTGGTTTAATCTTATAGAGCTGTTAATAACATGACCATTTGGATGTCGTTTTCAAATCAAAGGGTTTTCTTTTCTTTTTTCTTGTGTGGCCATTTTGGAGTCTTCCGATGCCTTAGGACCAAGAGATGAATTGTTAGTCCAAACCTTGAAGGCAATAAATGCGCTTGGAAGCGCTATATCCTTATGTATATTGTACTTTCCCTTCTTTGAGCATGGATATTTATCCCTGAACTTAAGTGAAATTATCCCTTCAAGGATAAGTACATTGGGCAAAAATAACATAACATTGCATTGTTTTCACCCTCAATGTGATATGTGTTTTCCAGACTCAGTTTACTTCTGGCGCAGGATCCAATAACATATTAAACTGAAAAGTTGAGAGGATTGCAAGAATTAATAGGCCATGCAAGAACACTTTAATTGATCATCAGTTGGAGGTGTAGGGTTGACGATCAGCCATGGTTTCTTTTCATACCTTTTCAATTGATCATCATACATTCCAGTGGGTCGGTTTCTTCCTCTCATTTTTACAAGCTTGAACTTCTATTTTGGGTCTCTATATCACGAAAAACCTCCAAATTGGTATTCGTACAATAAATTTATCTCAAATTAATTTTTTGATCATTAAAAATCTTAAATTGATATATTTTCAACAGAACTTCCATTAGCTTCCATTAGCTTCCGCTAAATTTTATTATAAAATTGTTAAGTTGGATGACACGTGACAGTTGATGAGTGAATTAGTTTTATGTACATTTGTCACTAATGTACTAATTTATAGTTTTTCGCGGTATTAATCAAGTTTAATGGAACATTAAATTAATGGGTGATAAATATTTGAAGTTTTTTGAGATATTAATCATATTATATTTTTCAGGAATTTGTAATTATTATGTTCAACCATTGGATCGTGTCACTTGTGCAGCATTATAATTTTATGGGGAAATTGTCCAAGTACTCTAAGAATATTAGTCAATCTTCACATGTCGATTGTCATATGTGCAGCATTATACTTTTTTATTCTTTTTTTTTCATTCATTGAATTTCAATAGGGAGATTGTCCAAAAAGTCATAAACTTATAATACTTTTTCAATTCTGTCTTAAACCTTTTAATTATACTAATTAAGTGATAAACCTTTTTATTTTTTGTCAGTTGAGTCCATTGACAAGAAATTGCTAACATGTATATCAGTCGTGGTGTATGATAGTTGTCTTATGTCATATTGCTAGTAACGACCAGTGTTGACAGGTAACAATTTTTTTTATATATTTTTATTTTATTTTCTCTTTTCTTTATTTATTTCCTTTATTTCTTTTCTCTCCTTTTATTATTATTTTTTCCTTCTTCCCTTCGACAGCCTCAGGCAAGGGCCACTATGGTTGGCTTTGGGAGAGAAACGATGAGGCCTAGATTGGCGAGGGTAGCCACTCACCAGATCAAGCAAGGGTGGCCCTCACCATCCTAGGCTCGAGCGTCCCTCTCTTGAGGTTGGTGAGGATGGCCCTTGCCGGAGACCGGCGACCTTGACTGACTTTTATAAAAAAAAAAAGTAAAAATTAAATTTTATGCACATTAGAAAATTGAATAAAAGTTAAAATTCGTGAGTCCATTGTGAAAGAGTTATTCTCAATAAAAACAAATATATTTCTAAAAATTTTGTCACACAACTGAGCATGGCTTTTTTTGAAAAAAAAATATTATCTATTATGATTAAATGCATAATCTCAATGATTATTCTTCTCACTAAATTATGGCTCATCCTAATACTTTCAACTTTTCATAGGTTTAATAACTGAATAATCAATGGTTTAATCCTCGTATAATTTAACTTCTTCATAGTTTTTTTTTTTTTTGGCCAGTCTAACTTCTTCATAGTTGATAGGAACAAAAACATATATTTTGGTTTAAATTCGTAGCCCCTCGAAAATCGCAAAGCAGGTCAGTTGATGATTCTAAGTTCTCCCTAAACTCTTGATTCGAGTTGGCTACGAAACCAATAATGTCAATTTTGAAAAGTAAAAGATGATTCGCCACCAATTTATTTTTTATCGATCCTAGGTCGATTCCTAGAATGCCTAAGCAGGTATAGAGGAATAAACTACCTCGGTGACGTGTGAGGTGATTGGTCAATTGCGTAACCAAGAGTGTGAGCTTTGGCGTTCGGTTATGTGCTGGATGGATTCACAATTGTCTTGCATTTTCCTTAATTCACATTCAAACGTTTGGAAAATTCGAATTTTTGCCAATCAGGCGAAAAGGTAGAATCATTTTTGTGAACTAGATAACCCAAATTGCGTGTGATTGTGTATTTTGAAATATACTATGAACGATATGTGGTGTTTGATTGATACATTTGCTACTTTTATGTGCAATTGAATATGACAAGTGCAAATGACATGCACATATGACAAGTGAGAGGATGAATATGATGTACTATGATATAGAACTAGGTTTTTTTTTTTTTTGGTCATAAAAGAGAAACTTTCATTCAAGAGATAGCAACATTACAACCTGCAGCCACAGCATCCGTAACAAGAAGATCACGCAAATAAGAGGGGGGCTCTTTAGCCCAATTAGCAGCTAGGGTTCCATCCCGATGGGCCTTTGCAGCCCTGTCAGCTGCAAAGTTGGCTTCTCGCTTACAGTGCTGCACGCGAAGACAGGAAAAGTCACGCAAGAGGACGGCGATTTCAGCAAGCAGAGGGCGCACCTCCCATGGTGTCAATCAATCGTTGTGGATGGCGTTAACCAGCAGCAAACAGTCTGATTCAAGCACGATTGGATCATGCGTTCTACCTTGCTGGATCAAGTACTTCAGAGTGATCGAGAAAGCCTGAGTTTCGGCTTGCAGCGCCGAAGATGCCGCAAAGCTACGGGTAAGTCCTGCAATCACTTTTCCGCTGTGATCCCTGCATAAACAAGCCATTGATCCTTCCTTACTTCCAATCTGAAAAGCCCCGTTGATATTACACTTCAGGACACCTGGATCGGGGGGTCGCCAAACTTCGGAAGTTGGGATCGGGGCTTGTCCTGTTGGTGTAGATCGATCGTTGAAAATCTTGACCGTATGAACTTGTGCCGAGACAACATTCAGTAGATGAATCGGATCTGGGCGGTGTCGACGGAAGACAAAGTTGTTCCTCGCCTTCCAGATTTGCCAGAGGATCGCAGCTATAGTTTCAAAGTCAGGTAAGAGCTTCTTCTGAGCTACCCTGTCTGCTAACCATTGATCTAAACGAGGAACAGCTTGAGGTGTGAGATAAATACCAATGGTTGGGTGAGACCATATCAATTTTGTCCATGGACAGAACAGAAATAGGTGTTCAATGGTTTCTGGGCTGTTGTTGGTGCATAGAGTACATACCAAATCTCTATTTATATGACGTCGAAAGAGATTTTCTTTAGTAGCTAAAGCATTATGGCAAAGGGACCAAAGAAAGGTCCGGATTTTTGGTGCAAGCTTGAGACGCCAAAGACTTTTCCAGAGGTTCTTGGGTACCTGATATGAGGACGATGGCCTGTCCGTATGACTACTTGAATCTGCTGTCTTGATTGCTCTATAACCGCTCTGCACTGTGTATTGGCCGTGAGTAGTGTCTGTCCATATTTGTTTGTCTTTTGTATGGTTGGGTCTAACTGGAATGCTTGTTATTTCTTGGATCGTGTGGGCATCATAATGCTGGTTTAATAGGCTAACATTCCAGTTTTGTTGCTGTGAATCTAGTAAATCAGCAACCAGATGAGGTTCTGTTAGATGTGCAGGACCACCTAGGATGCCTTTAGGAAGCCATCTATCCTGCCTTATTCTAATATTTCGTCCATTTCCAACAGACCACTGAAGTTTAGTGGAAATTGAATCTCTGCCCAATAATAAACTCTGCCATCCCCAGGATGGTCGCGCACCTTTTTCCGCATATATGAAATCCTTTTGATGAAAGTAAATACCCTTCAGTAATGTGTTGCATAGTGATGATGGATTTTGAAGTAATCGCCAGGCCTGTTTACCGAGCAATGCCTTGTTAAAAGCTAAGAGATCACGAAATCCCAGTCCGCCCTCAGATTTACTACGCTTCAAAACATCCCAGCATGTCCAATGAATACCTGATCTATTGCTGTCAGTTTGCCACCAAAAGCGAGCAATCTTTTTTCAATGGTTTTACAAATTGAAACTGGAAGTTTGAAAATAGACATGGCATATTGTGGTACTGCCTGCACAACAGCTTTAATTAGAACCTCTTTACCACCCTTTGATAGAAAATGTGCTTTCCATCCTTCTAATTTAGTAGATACTCTGGCCAAGATCCAGGCGAACATATCCCGTCTTGATCGCCCCCAGTCAGAAGGGATGCCTAAATATTTACCTGTTTTGTGCAATACCGGGACCCTTAATTCAGCTGCCAAGTTGGCCCTTAAACTATCAGGGCAATCCCGGCCAAAGAAAATGCCCGATTTGTTTCTGTTGATCATCTGACCCGTAGCCAAACAATATTGATTCAGAATATTGGCTAGGTTCTGACACTCCTGTAGTGTGGCATTTATGAAAAATATGGCGTCATCAGCAAAAAATAAATGAGAAAGGGTTGGACACCACCTGTTTAGCTTTAGGCCTTTGAGATGTCCCATGTCGATAGCTTCATGTATAAGAACAGATAACACATTTGCTAGCAAAATGAATAAGTAAGGCGAGAGTGGATCTCCCTGCCGAAGTCCCTGAGATGGATGGAAAGATGGTAGTTGTTCGCCATTATAATTGATACTGAAGGATGCTGTTGTGACACATTGCATTACCCATTGAACCCAAGTGGCATGGAAACCCAATTTGAGTAGATAATCCTGAAGAAAGTCCCATTCCACCCTATCATATGCCTTTTGCATGTCTACCTTCAAAATTGCTTGAAAATTTCTTTTTCGTTTCCGTATCCTTAGCTAATGAAGTACTTCCTGGACAATAGGGATATTGTCCTGGATTTGGCGACCACTAACAAAGGCAGATTGCTCGACAGATATTAGATCAGGTAGGAAAGGCTTTAGACGATTCGCCAACACCTTGGAAACGATTTTATAGATATAATTGCAAAGACTGATTGGGCGATATTGCTCAAGACTCTCCGGTTGAGCAACCTTTGGGATCAGAGTAATATTGGTTTTGTTTAGAGGAGCAGGTAGAATTCCAGATCTGAAAAAATCTTGAACTGCTGTAAAAATATCTTCCTATAAAATATGCCAGTTCTTCTGGTAAAACAGACCATTCATGCCATCAGGTCCTGGTGCCTTAGTAGCCCCCATTTGGAAAGTAGCTCGGCGGACCTCTTCTCTGGTGAGCTGGGGGCGTTAACATAGTATTCATTTCCATAGTGACGAGTGGGGCATTTAGCAAGGATAGGATCATAATTCCGAGTTCCAGCAGATTTGTAGAGTTCTGAAAAGAAACGCCTTGTCATACTTTGCAAAAGGCCATCATCCCTAACCCAGTTAAAATTGTCATCTCTCAACATGCGTATTCTATTCCGAAGTCGTCGCGTAGCGTTGTCGCATGGAAATCGAATTATAAATGGATGAAGGACACATGGTATGTTGCAACATTTGAATATGACATGAGCAAATGGCATGTGTAATTATGTAGAGTATAAGACATGAGATAACTACATTTGTAAGTGACTTAGAAATTGAATGCCTAATGTTGAAATCAAATTATGGCAAGTGCAAATGACGTGCATCATTACATGGAAATCCAATTATGACATGGGCGAATCACATGCGACCTAGGGGGTGGTGTGACTTGCGACCTAGGCGATGTCGCCTGGGTCTGCGCGACCTTAGGCCGCTAGATCTGGCCTTTGCGACCTCAGGCGCTTGAGGTCGCGCCTCCAGGTGGTGATGGCGTTGCCTAAGGTTGCGCCGCCTAGGTCCGCGCGACCTTAGGCTGCTAGATTTGGTGGTCCAAAGGCCAGATCTGGCCGTCAGACGGCCAAATCTGGCCTTTGCGCCTCCAAGCGCCTAAGGTCGTGCCTCTAGGAGGCGACGACGTCGCTTGAGGTCACGACCTCAGGCGGCTGCCGGATTTGATTTTAAGATTTTTAAAAAATAAAATAAAAGCAAAAGCCCATTTGTAATGTAAGTTTTGCCAAACAATATTTTGCTAAAGTTGCATTTTAATGCTATTTGAGACTATAATTTACCAAATGGTGCAACATTTCAGAAAACCCCTTTACCTCAAAAGTATTTGCATTCTTCCAAGGGCATTTCCCCAAAGCCAAATCAAACAGGCCCTTTGTTGTGAATGAGGCCCATAATATAGACAAACACTATGATTTCATTTGTTTATTTATTGGGAGATAGTCTCACTATATACATTCAAAAGTAGGGTCTCTTTATTTGGTGTTCTCGCTAATCCATAGTGAAAAATCCTATACTCAAGTAAATGGACAAAGTGAAATGAAAAAGATTCCATGTGGACTTGGCTATTTCCTCGTTAAGCTTCATCAAATTTTCTGAGAAATTGTTTGCATTTAGGGTTTGTTTGTTTCACGGAAAATATCATGTTTCTAGAAAACATTTTTCCTAGAAGTCATTTTCTAGGAAAATGACATTATTTTCTCGGTGTTTGGCCGAAATGTAAACTCGAGTGGAAAATATTTTCCATCGTTCGTTAGCTAATTTAATTGTTTAGGAAAAATTATCAAAAATTGAATTTTAATATTTATTTGACCAAAAAATTAGTTTTATTTTTTTATATATTTTTAAAAAATGATTTTTTTTAATTATTTGTATTTTTAAAAAATCGAAATTTTTATTCTTTTTCTTTCTTTTTCTTTCTTTCTTTTTCTTTTCCTTCCTCCTTCCTCCTCCTTCTTCCTCCTTCCTCCATCGCTGCATGCCTGACAATGGTCGACTGCCCGATGGGCAACCAAGACCTGGTCGCTAGATTCGGCGAGCTTGAGGCTCGGCTGATCTCACTTGAGCTCGCCGGATTTGGTGGCAGAGATCGGGCTCTCTTGGATTGGGAGCTGGAGCTCCGCCGCTAGATCCGGCGAACTCGCGGCTCGCCAAAGCCCGGCGAACCTCTCGTGAGCTCGGGTGAGGCCCGAGCCCCGCCTAGCTCGCCGGATCTAGTGAGTCGTGAGCTCCGCTCCAAGCCGGCGAGAGATCATAAGTTGTATGCCAAATTTAGCAAATGTGAATTTTGGCTGGATCGGATAATATTTTTGGGACACGTGGTTTTGGGAGGAGAAATTTCAGTGGACCCGACGAAAGTTGAGATGGTAATAAATTGGCCGAGACCGATGACACCCACTGAGATACAAAGTTTCTTATGATTGGCTGGTTATTATAGGAGATTTATTGAAGGGTTTTCACGACTAGTAGGCCCCTTAACGAAATTGACCCAAAAGAATGTAAGATTTGAATTGAGTTGGGAATGTGAAAGGAGCTTTAAGGAACTTAAAAGAAAATTGACTTCGGCTCCAATCCTGACTATACCGTCTGGGTTCGATGGTTTTACGGTATATAGTGATGCATCTCACAAAGGACTGCAATGTGTTTTGATGCAGCATGGCAAGATCATAGTCTATGTATTGAGGGAATTGAAACCTCATGAGCTGAATTACCCAACACATGATTTAGAATTGGCAGTTATAGTGTTTGTTTGAAGATATGGAGACATTATTTGTATGGAGAAAAGTTTGAAATCTATACAAATCATAAGAGCTTAAAATATCTATTTTCACAAAAGGAATTGAACATGAGACAAAGAAGGTGGATGGAGTTATTGAAAGATTATGACTGCGAAATTCGATATATCCAGGAAAGGCAAATAAAGTGGTAGATGCCTTTAGTCGAAAGTCGGCTATGGACATGGCTCACTTGAGAATAACAGAGTGGAATCTGTTAAAGTTTATTGTGGATTCAAACTTCAAATTGGAGATGGATCGCCTTACTGGTATGCTTACTGCATTAATGATTGAACCCAAAATTATTCAGAAAGTTAAGATCTTGCAAGAATCTGACCCGGAGATTATGAAAGTAAAAGATGCAGTGTCTTTAGGGAAAAGACCAGAATTTCAAGTCTCTGAAGATGGTGTGATAAGATGCCAAGGACGACTTTGTGTTCCCAACAATGAAGAAGTGAAGAGTGAAATTTTGTCGGAGGCACATAGGAGTAATTATAGTATTCATCCGGGAAGTACAAAGATGTACAGGAATTTGTGTCAGCAATTCTGGTGGAATGGCATGAAGAAGGGTATAGCTAAGCATGTTTCTCAATGTTTAACGTGTTAGCAAGTGAAGGTGGAACACCGCAAACCTGCAGGACTATTGAGACCATTGGATATACCAGAGTGGAAATGGGAGCATGTAACGATGGACTTTGTGCAAGGATTGCCAAGGACATCAAATGGTCACGACTCTATTTGGGTGATAGTGGATCGTTTGACGAAGTCTACTCATTTCCTAACTATCCGTGTAGACTACTCGATGAGTAAACTTGCTGAGATGTATGTAAGCCAGGTAATACACTTGCATGGTATTCTTGTAACGATCACCTCTGACCGAGACTCTAGGTTTAGTTCAAATTTTTGGTGAAGTCTTCAAGATGCCTTAGGGACAAAGCTTCAATTTAGTACTGCTTTTCTTCCTCAAGCAGATGGACAAATAGAAAGAGTGATTCAGACTCTAGAAGATCTGCTAAGCGCGTGTGTCATTGACTTTAAAGGAAATTGGGATGAGAATTTACACCTGATAGAGTTCGCCTATAACAATAGTTTTCAGAAAAGTATAGGCATGGCTCCGTATGAGGCATTATATGAAAGGAGATGTAGGACCCCTATCTTTTGGAATGAAGTAGGTGAAAGGAAACTGACAGGACTTGAGATAATACAAGTTACTACAGAAGTGGTCGAGATAATCAGGAAAAGACTTAAGACAGCCTAGAACCGACAAAGAGACTATGCGGATAGGCGTAGAAGGCCTTTAGAGTTTAATGTGGGAGATCATGTATCTCTTAAGGTATCTGCAATGAAAGGAATATCTCGATGTGGAATGAAGGGTAAGTTAAGCCATAGATTTGTTGGACCTTTTAAGATACTTGAAAGAATAGGAGATGTAGCGTATCATTTGGCGCTGCCTCCTAAATTGGGAAATTTACATGATGTGTTTCATGTGTCGATGTTGAGAAAGTACCAGCCGGATCCTAGTCACATACTCGATCATGAAGCCATCAAAGTAGATGAGAAAGTGAGGTACATCGAAGAGCCTATGCAAGTGCTGGATCAAAAGGAACAAATCCTACGGACCAAGAAAATTTCATTGGTTAAGATATTATGACAACATCATGATGTGGAGGAAGCCACATGGGAGAGTGAAAACGAGATGAGGGAAAGGTACCCTCACTTGTTTGAGGAGACATAGATAATGTCTAATTTCGAGGACGAAATTCTCTAAGGAAGGGAGAATTGTGGCATCCTAAAATCTCATGACAACCTCTGGAGTACCATGAACTATGATTAGGTAATGGAAGTGCCGTTTGATTTTGTATTAGCCATTGAATTAATGAATTTCAATTAATTTAAGGCCGAGCCTTGTAATGGATGATTGTTTGGATGGAGATGTGTCTACAAGTGACCCAAGGATTTTATTAAGGTGCAAATTGATATAGAAATCTTATTCTTGGTGGTGCACTTTATAAGTAGAATTTTATTGATTTAAATTGCAAAGTTTTGTGGGCTTATAAGTTGAAATTAGGTGTTAATTTAAATGAGGGTTAAATGGAATAGGAATAGGAGAGGGCGGGCTGATTTTTAGGCCCAAAGACTGTCCAACTAGCCCACGCCAACCCCCTATTCGACTAACCCATGAAGGCCCAAGACCAGCCCAGCATTGAAGCCCATCAACCCCTGCATGTGAGTTGCCAAGTGGCATGGAGGAGAAGCCAAGTGCGGCTGCCTCCATTGGCTTCCTTGGGCAGCTACATGCAATCAAATGATTGCAAATGATTGTAGGGGAAGAAAACTAAAGAGAGGGAGGCGGATTGATGAAGGGTAATTGACCAAGAGAGAGAGAGAGAGAGAGAGTGTGTCGTCCGAGAGAGAAAGGGAAACTGAGAAAGAGGAAGAGGGAAAGAGAGGAAGCGGGCGTGCGAGAGGAAGGAGGAGGATCGTCCGCCTAGCTCGCCGCCGTCCGTTCGCCGCTTTGCCCGCCATCCTTGTTGCTGTTTGTGCTTAAGTTTAAGGCAAGTGAAGTCCTAAAACCTACCCCTTGCATTGCTGTATTGTGTGTATAGTAGATGGTAAATCTTGGTTGTGGTAGATGGGATGAAATTTCGGAGCTTTGAAGAGAGATTCGTTGGTCTAGCATGCTGTTTCTGGAAAGACCAGTCCGACCATCCATGAGTTTGTGTACTGATTGTGAATTTTTAGTTGGAATCTTGTTTTGATTTATTCATAAAAAGTGTAGAGAACACCTTGAGGAACAACATACTAAAATTTGAGGCAAAACGAACAAGTATTGGTTAGTGAAATGGTTTTTCTTTGGAGAAATTAGATCTGAAATCCGTTGTGCTGACCTTTAGAGATTTCGTGGTCTGTAAAATAACTTTCTTGTGAAAATCTCACTTTTATCTCTTAATGAAAGTTGTAGTGTAATTCTTGAGGTAGAACATATAAAAAATTTAGAGGAAATGAACAAAAATAGGTCGGTGAAATCATTGTTCTTCGAAGAAAATGAATCTGGGAAAAACGTTACCTCGACCCAGTATGATTTCGTGATTTTTATAAAATCATACAGTTAAAATTTGATCATGTATCCTTAATGAAAGTTTTATGTAATATTCTTAGAAATAACATACTAAAGATTTAGACGAAATGAACATATGTAGGTCGGTGAAATGAGTTTCTTTTGAAAGATGATAATCTTGGAAAAGATGACACTGAGAACAGGGGGAATAAATCATCTATATCTATTAATCTAGAACGATTTGGGTTTCGATGTCTCCATAAGATATTTACCTATAAGACTTGTATATAACATATAAAAATTTCATAATTTTTGGAGTTCATTTGGGTATTTAATTTAAATTTCTTCCGAAACTGTGCAAGTTGAAATATTGAAGTTTTGAGAACTGTGATGCATGGACCATACTGTTTTGTCTGAGATTCTTTTGGCATGGAGTTATTCATGAGATATCTGCCTTTAGGTCTCATCTATAATGTGTCAAGTTTTCAGAATTTATTAATACCATTTACTAATTTTTCTGGGGTTTTAACTAGAGGAATGCATTTTGATTTACCCGAAACATTGATGTGTTTTGAAAAATAAATGAATTTATCCATGTGATGTAATACTTTGAGTGGTTGATCTTGCTGCATATGTGATGACATGTGGCATGTTATATGGCATGAAAAGTTGGTTGAGATCTTTGATATTATTGCATCAAATACCATGTTGAAATTGAGATACATGTGTGGATATAACTTGAGAAAATAACAAGACTGTTGGAGGTGTGAGCTGACAATGCCCCGGGAGTGTTGGGATTCCCGGAGTGTGTGTGCCGGATGCCCGGAGTGTGTGAGCCGGATGTCCTCAGGAGTTTCGAGATGCCCAGAGTGTGTGTGCCGGAAGCCTCGGAGGTGTGCGCCAGGGGGATACCTTGTGATGTTAGTTGGGATATGAGATGCCCGGAGTGTGTGTGCCGGATGCCCGGAGGTGTGTGCCGGAGGTTTCTCGTGATGCCAAGTTGGATGCGGGCAATAAATTGTGGTATGCAACACTGGTCCCTAGAAAGATAAAAATTGAGACTGTATCGTGCGCATGGATATGCATGAATGCTTGATGATGAAGGCATGGTGGTATATGCACATATGGCATGGATATGCATGAATGCTTGATGATGAGTGCATGGTGATATATGCATGGCTACAAGGTAAAGTATGCTTAAGTGCATGAATGATATGTGTTTTATTCTTGATTGTTCTGTTTGATGCATTGAGTAGTTTGGTGGATCTTTACTGCTAAGTTGTTGTACTCATCCCTTTTAGGGATTTACATTTCAGATTAGAAAAATGCCTTTGCTGCCGGTTGCACGCAGTACTTACAATGGCATACCTACTGATGTTGATGTGGAGTGTACTGAGCATGTTTGTGTCGGTGCTCCTGGTTTAGTTTTTGTTTGAGTCCGTGTCCTGGTGATGTACAACATGGGTCGAGTTGATGGCTCGGTTATCTAGGAGTTTTTATCTATCCATGTCCGACATGATGGAGAGATGTTAGGGATGTTATCGCCGCCGCCACCTGATGCACCGGATTGGGTATGATGGCGCGTATAGCTGATGGGAGTTGACACTTTTTGGAGATAGCCGAAGCTTGTTGATGGAGGGTGGTACATGTTCGATGTATAATCGAGTCCTTTTTGGGTGGTAGCCAAGTATAGTTAAAATCTTGGCCTTTTTGTTGTATCGACCTTGATGTCCATCATGAAAATATAAATAAGAGTGAATTGGCTTTTCTTTTCTTATGGTGCGTAGTTGGTGTACATTGCATTATGGTTATTGGAGGGAGAGATGGTGAGACTTGTTTATGTTTCCGCTAATAAGCTACGCTGGGACCATAAAAAAAAAAATCCCTGGCCAAAGGGTATCGGTCTGTGAAGTTATATGAGATCGAGTAATTAAGAGGGATCACTTGTGGTGACCTCAAGCGAATCGAGGGTGCCACATCGTTCGTTGGTATCAGAGCAATGGTTATAGTTGGAGTGATAAGGAGCCTCATTTGGAAATTGAGGAACATGATGACAATGCACACCATAAGATATTAAATGGAATAATTGGTTAACCTTGAATAACGGGTGATGAGTATTCACTTGTAGATCCCTAGTAGTTTATTATGAGTTTTCTTTAGTTACCAGTAACATGTATATGTTACTTATGTATTAGTAGTGCTTTTGAATGGAAACAGTGAGTCTCAGATTATTCCTGAGGCAATGCTTGGAAATTGCAAGAAAGTTATGGTGCGAGCTGGAAGTGCTCATCCATCGAGGGCTGAAACCTTTGCTGTAAGGGCTGAAACCTGAATGGAAGACATCCTGCAAGCATTGGCCAATATTGGAAATTTGATGGATAGGCAAGCGCAGCAATAACCCGGAATGGAACGTTGCCCTCAAGGACTGGTGGAACAATTTGTGAAGTTGAAGCCACTTAAGTTTAGTGGAATAGGAAGTCCTGAGGAGGCGGAACATTGGATTGATGGAATGGAGCGAATTTTCTGGTTGTTGGATTGCAGTGATGTTGAGAAAATAGTTTTGGCAGAGTACCAGTTGGAGGGAAATGCAAAGTTTTGGTGGAGAGTTTCGAAAGATACAATCTTTCCGCTAGGTACTGATGTGAACTGGGAAGAGTTTGTGAGAGCTTTCAATAGGAAGTATTTCTCTGATTGTGCTAAGGATAAGAAAATCACTGAATTTGTTCAATTGGAACAAAATGAGCTGACAGTGGATCAGTATGAGGCAAAATTTTCTGAATTGTCTAGGTATGCTCCTAGATTGATTGAGGATCGTCAGGAGAAAGCTAAGAGATTTTTGAAAGGATTGAGGATTGATATTAGGAAACAACTGGTGCCATTGAGTATAAAGGATTATCATGAGATTTATGAAAGGGCACATTTAGTGGAGTAAGAGCTGGTGAGAGAGCGATCAGAGTTTAAGAGACAGCTAAACTCTAGTGATGCGAGAAAGGGTAAGAGACCCTATCCTGGTCAAGGTCAGACTTGGAATGCGAAGAAAAAGAGCAATTTTGGAAATTTTGGAAGAGCTAAGGATGGTCTAAATATAGGGAAGGCACCCTATTAGCTTGATGTTTGTCAAAGGTGTGATGGGTGGCATGGCCCAGGACCTTGCAGTGGACGACTGAGATGTTATGGTTGTGGACAAGTGGGTCACCTTAAGAGAAATCACCCACAAGAAAGGTCGCAAATGAGTGTTGGCTCAGTGCGACAGGGACAATAGAGTGCTGTTAGACTAAACCTACCAAGGAATCCTTAGAGGCCATTAGCACAAGGAAGGGTGTATGCGGTCACCCAAGAGGAAGCGAAAGCTTCCAGAAATGTTATATCAGGTACGATTTTCATAAATGACAAGAAGGCATATGCGTTGTTTGACACGGGTGCTACGCATTCATTTATATTTGAAAGATATAGGCAATTGAGTGAAATAGAAGTTACGCCTCTTGAGATGCCTCTTTGTGTTTCCACGCCTTTAAAGAATATGGTATTGTCTACGATGATGTGTGTAAAATGTAAGATAACTATAGAAGAGCGAGATATGGAAATAGACTTAGTCGTAATGGCTATGTATGACTTCAATGTTATCATAGGGATGGACTAGCTCCATAAGCATAGGGCTAAGGTGGATTGCTATAGGAAAGTGGTCCAGTTCATGTTGCTTGATTAGTCTAGTTTCGAATTTTTCGGAGGTCAGATAAACCCCTCTATAGCCATTATTTCGATGGTAGAAGCTTGTGAACTACTTGACGAAGGATGTCAAGGATACCTAGCGGTGGTAAGAGACCTTACTAAGAAATAAGCTGAAATCGGTGAGATTCAAGTAGTCAGGGAATTTCAGGATGTGTTTCCTGAGAAGTTGCCTGGATTACCACCAGAGTAGGAGATTGAGTTTGAAATTGAATTAATGCCTGGAACAGGACCTATATCGAAAGCCCCGTATAGGATGGCCTTAGTCGAGTTGAAGGAATTGAAGGTGCAACTCCAAGAGTTACTTGACAAAGGATTCATTAGACTCAGTGCTTCACCTTGGGGTGCACTAGTCTTGTTTGTGAAAAAGAAAGATGGGTCGATGCGTCTGTGTATTGATTATAGACAGCTGAATCAAGTAACTATAAAGAATATGTATCATTTGCCTAGAATTGATGATTTATTTGATCAATTGCAAGGAAGTTCAGTCTTTTCTAAGATTGGCTTGAGATCGGGATACCATCAGTTAAGGATTAAGAAAGAGGACATTCCTAAGACCGCATTTAGGACTCGTTATGGACATTATGAGTTTTTAGTTATGCCTTTTGGATTGACAAATGCACCAGCTACATTCATGGATTTAATGAATAGGATATTTAGGCCTTATTTGGATCAATTTGTGATTGTTTTCATTGATGATATCTTGGTATATTCTAGAGGACCTAAAGAGCATGAGCAACACTTGAGTATAGTTTTGCAAGCTCTAAAAGATCATAAGTTGTATGCCAAATTCAGCAAATGTGAATTTTAGCTGGACCGAATAATATTTTTGGGACACATGGTGTCGGGAGGAGGAATTTCAATGGACCCGGCGAAAGTTGAGATGGCAATAAATTGGCGGAGACCGACAACACCCACCGAGATACGGAGTTTCTTAGGATTGGCTGGTTATTATAGGTGATTTATTGAAGGGTTTTCATGACTAGCAGGCCCCTTAACGAAATTGACCCGAAAGAATGTAAGATTTGAATGGAGTGGGGAATGTGAAAGGAGCTTTAAGGAACTTAAAAGAAAATTGACTTCGGCTCCAATCCTGACTATACTGTCTGGGTTCGATGGTTTTACGGTATATAGTGATGCATCTCACAAAGGATTGGGATGTGTTTTGATGCAGCATGGCAAGGTCATAGTCTATGCATTGAGGCAATTGAAACCTCATGAGTTGAATTACCCAACGCATGATTTAGAATTGGCAGCTATAGTGTTTGTTTGAAGATATGGAGACACTATTTGTATGGAGAAAAGTTTGAAATCTATATAGATCATAAGAGCTTAAAATATCTATTTTCACAAAAGGAATTGAACATGAGACAAAGGATGTGGGTGGAGTTATTGAAAGATTATGACTGCGAAATTCGATACCATCCAAGAAAGGCAAATAAAGTGGCAGATGCCCTTAGTCAAAAGTCGGCTATGGATATGGCTAGCCTAAGAATAACAGAGTGGAATCTGTTAAAGTCTATTGTGGATTCAAACTTCAAATTGGAGATGGATCGCCTTATTGGTATGCTTACTGCATTAAGGATTCAACCCAAAATTATTCAGAAAGTTAAGATCCTGCAAGAATCTGACCTGGAGATTATGAAAGTAAAAGATGCAGTGTCTTTAGGGAAAAGACCAGAATTTCAAGTCTTTGAAGATGGTGTGATAAGATGCCAAGGATGACTTTGTGTTCCCGACAATGAAGAAGTGAAGAGTGAAATTTTGTCGGAGGCACATAGGAGTAATTATAGTATTCATCCGGGAAGTACAAAGATGTATAGGAATTTGCGTCAGCAATTCTGGTGGAATGGCATGAAGAAGGATATAGCTAAGCATGTTTCTCAATGTTTAACGTGTCAGCAAGTGAAGGCAGAACACCGCAAACCTGCAGGACTATTGAGACCATTGGATATGCCAGAGTGGAAATGGGAGCATGTAATGATGGACTTTGTGCAAGGACTGCCAAAGACATCAAATGGTCATGACTCTATTTGGGTGATAGTGGATTGTTTGACAAAGTCTGCTCATTTCCTAACTGTCTGCTTAGACTACTTGATGAGTAAACTTGCTGAGATGTATGTAAGCTAGGTAATATGCTTGCATGGTAATCCTGTAACGATCACCTCTGACCGAGACTCTAGGTTTTCTTCAAATTTTGACGAAGTCTTCAAGATGCCTTAGGGACAAAGCTTCAATTTAGTACTGCTTTTCTTCCTCAAGCAGATGGACAAACAGAAAGAGTGATTCAGACTCTAGAAGATATGCTAAGAGCATGTGTCATTGACTTTAAAGGAAATTGGGATGAGAATTTACACCTGATAGAGTTCGCCTATAACAATAGATTTCAGAAAAGTATAGGCATGGCTCCGTATGAGGCATTATATGGAAGGAAATGTAGGACCCCTATCTATTGGAATGAAGTAGGTGAAAGGAAACTGACAGGACCTGAGATGGTACAAGTTACTACAAAAGTGGTCAGGATAATCAAGAAAAGACTTAAGACAGCCTAGAATCGACAAAGAGACTATGCGAATAGGCATAGAAGGCTTTGAGAGTTTAATGTGGGAGATCATGTATTTCTTAAGGTATCTCCAATGAAAGGAATATATCGATTTGGAATGAAGGGTAAGTTAAGCCCTAGATTTGTTGGACCTTTTGAGTTACTTAAAAGAATAGGAGATGTAGCGTATCATTTGGCGTTGCCTCCTAAATTGGGAAATTTACATGATGTGTTTCATGTGTCGATGCTGAGAAAGTATCAGCCGGATCCTGGTCACATACTCGATCATGAAGCCATCAAAGTAGATGAGAAAGTGAGGTACATCGAAGAGCCTGTGCAAGTGCTGGATCGAAAGGAACAAGTCCTATGGACCAAGAAAATTCCATTGGTTAAGATATTATGGCGACATCATGATGTGGAGGAAGCCACATGGGAGAGTGAAAACGAGATGAGGGAAAGGTACCCTCACTTGTTTGAGGAGACATAGATAATGTCTAATTTCGAGGACGAAATTCTCTAAGGAAGGGAGAATTGTGGCATCCTAAAATCTCGTGACAACCTCTGGAGTACCATGAACCATGATTAGGTAATGGAAGTGCCATTTGATTTTGTATTAGCCATTGAATTAATGAATTTCAATTAATTTAAGGCCAAGCATTGTAATGGATGATTGTTTGGATGGAAATGTGTCTACAAGTGACCCAAGGATTTTATTAAGGTGCAAATTGGTATAGAAATCTTATTCTTGGTGGTGCACTTTATAAGTAGAATTTTATTGATTTAAATTATAAAGTTTTGTGGGCTTATAAGTTAAAATTATGTGTTAATTTAAATGAGGGTTAAATGGAATAGGAATAGGAGAGGGTGGGCTGATTTTTAGGCCCAAAGACTATCCAACCAGCCCATGCTAGCCCCCTATTCGACTGGCCCATGAAGGCCCAAGACCGGCCCAGCATTGAAGCCCATCAACCCCTGCATGTGAGTTGCCAAGTGGCATGGAGGAGAAGCCAAGTGCGGCTGTCCCCATTGGCTTCCTTGGGCGGCTACATGCAATCAAATGATTGCAAATGATTGTAGGGGAAGAAAATTAAAGAGTGGGAGGCGAATTGATGAAGGGTCATCGACCAAGAGAGAGAGAGAGAGAGTGTCGTCCGAGAGAGAAATGGAAACCGAGAGAGAGGAAGAGGGAAAGAGAGGAAGCGGGCGTGCGAGTGGAAGGAGGAGAATCGTCCGCCTAGCTCGCCACCATCCGTTCGCCGCTTTGCCCGCCATCCTTGTTGCATAGTGAAAAATTCTACAACTCAAGTAAATAGACAGTGATGGAAGAATAAACCTCTCTTCCGATAAGAGTTTTTCTCTCTTCTAGTAAGACTTTGCCCTATCCATAGTGATAGAAGAAAAAACCCTAAAACCTCTCTAACTCTACCCTCTCATGGATTCTTCACATAGTTTGAATCTCTTTCATTAAGTTCCCCCACCTCACTAACCGACTCTTTCCCATTTTCCTATTTTCCCATAACCCCTTCCATTACCTCTCTGTCCCAAATCTATTCTTCTCGTCCCTTTCTTCATACATTTTCCTTGACCCCAACTTCTACCACCATGTATGCTTCCCCACTTCCCTATTCCACCTTTGTTTTCTGTTTTGCACTAAACCCTAACCCTTCCAAGATGCCAATTTTAGAACCATTATCTAGAGTTCGCTTCATCCAAAAAGCTATGCTCCTTTAACTTAACTAGTTCTAAGTCCTGTTAGGAAAAACAATCTTCTAATGGTGTTAAGTACGTGGTCTTTATTTGCTGTAGTGATGTTTGATGGTGGTCTCGTTGGTTGTAGTGTTGCCTGTGGGGTGCTAAAAACTTGCTCCCAAAATGACTCTTATTCCCCTGCTGATATTGGACGAGGGTTGGTATAGTTGATGTGTTAGGCTTACTATAGTGCTTTAGTCTTGAGAATAGCAAATATGGAGAATGAGATAGATAAGAATCAAAAACTTGCTGCATTGTGTAGAAGGCTAGGCAAATTGTGGTTTGATGATGTTGTAGTCGAGGTGGTCGACAAACTTCTAGAAGAGAAATTAAAAGAATGCAATCTAACATTGTTGGGGAAACTATACTCTAGACCCAATGTCAACTTTAAGGCATTCCTATCTACGATGAGGAAGGCTTGGAAATTGGAGGATTTGATGTGTGACCAAGTGAAGCCAGGGTTATTTATATTCACATTTACTTCGAAAACTAAGAAGAGGAGAGTTCTTGAAGCAAGCTTGTGGTCTTTCTCAAGCAACTTGCTTAAACTTCAGCAATTCAATCCCAAAATCCCCATTTATTGTCATGATTTCACACATGGTGCCTTTTGGGTACAATTTCTTGGTTTGCCACTTGCAATGAATAATGAAAACATGCTATGGGAGGTGGCGGCTAAGTTAGGAAAGTGCTAGAAGTGAAAATGGATTCGAAAGTAGGCAGCCTATGTAAAGTTGGTAAAGTCCGTGCCCTCTTAGACTTATCAAGTCCACTTAAGGTAGGGACGTTGGTGAATTTTGAGGAAGAACAATTTTGGATTGATTTTAAGTATGAATGTCTCCCCCATATTTGCTACTTGTGCGGGAGAATTGGCCATTATAATATGAGTTGTGAGAAATTTCCATACCAAGAACCTAGCCTAGAGGAAAATGGCACCAGTAACTTTGGCTATTGGTTAAAAATGGATGTGGGCAAGGTAAGTCCGTTTTGGAAGCTGTTTTATGGTAATGATTTTAATGTCCTTAAAGAGGAAGAAATTGTGTTGGAGACACCAGCACAAGTAGGAGTGATGGAGGATATTCAGCCAATTGAGACTGAAATGCAACATTTGCCAAAACTTATGGAGATCCAGCCATTTGAGATTTCGAAATTGAAGGGCAAAGGAATAGCAGATGTGCCAATGACTGCGAGAGGAAAGCGAAATCAAAACTGTAAATTTCAATGGAGAACCTTTCAGATTCCTTCCAACCCATAAGAGGCATTAGGCAAAGTGATCCTCTTTCTCCATATTTATTCATAATATTGTCAATGTGCTTTCTCATTTTCTTAACAAGGCAGTAAAGGATGAGAGTATTATAGGAATCAAGCTAAATAGGTTTTGCCCTACCTAATCTGACCTATTATTTGCATATGATGCACCAATTTCAAGTCAAGAGATAGATAAATAGACATATCCCATTGCACCAATTTAGATGAGAAGATAAGAGAGTGTGAGAACTTGGTAGTAGTGTTGAATCGGTATTGCTTTGCATCAAGTCAAGCTATCAACTTGAATAAATCAGGGATCTTTTTTAGTATGAGATGCCCATAAAACATGAGCAAGAACATGGCTTGAGTCTTGAGAGTACCGGTGATTGACAAAATAGGAAAGCACCTAGGGATCCCATCCAAATGAGGACAAACCAAAAAGCAAATGTTTGTGTGGATCTTAGCAAGAGTGAACATGAAGTTGGAAAAACCGATTTCAAAAGTTAGAAAGGAAACTTTGATTAAAACCATTGTGCAAACTTTGCCTCAACATGCTATTTTGATCTTCAAAATTCCAATCTTTGTATGTCGAGTGATAGAGCAAAGGATTGCATCCTTCAAGTGGAAGAAAATGAGGCAAAATTAGGATTACATTGGAAGAAATGAGAAATTCTTAAGTCCAAAAAAGATAGTGGGGGTATGGGCTTTTGTGATCTTATATCTTTCAACAAAGCAATGCGGTGTAAACAGGCTTGGAGATTCGCATAAACACCTTCAGCTCATTGGCGTCAATTATTTAAAGGAATTTATTTCCCCAATGGAAGCTTTTGGAATGCAAGAAAGGGGTCACGCCCCTCTTGGGGATGGCAAGCATGTTTGTAGGCCGGGATGCTATTAGCAAAGATATAAGGTGGGCAGTTGGAAATGGAAGAACGATTAAGATTTGAGAAGACAAGTGGCCAAATATGGAGATCATTGGAAGTTTCTTGGATTTAAGGTTAGTAACAAGGGTATCGAGATAGATCCCTCCAATGTAAAGGCCATATGCGAGCTAAAATTTCCTTATACTATTAAGGAAGTCTGAAGCCTATTGGGAATATTGAATTTTGTTGTGAGTTTCATCTTCCAATTGCCAAAAACCGCTAAGCCGTTCTTTAAGCAGTTGAAGAAGAATGCCAAGGTCAACTGGGATGAAAAATGTCAGAAATCCTTTGAAGAGCTTAAGTAATATCTTTCCCAATCTCCAGTACTAGTACCACCTATCCAAGGCCACCATTCATGAAGAGTCATTAGGAGCTATGTTGGCGCAAAAAGTACTAAAGGATGGGCTAGAACATGTCATATACTAACTCAGTAAGAAGTTTACTATTTTCGAGATCAGATATCCCAAAATGAGAAAGACCTATGTAGCCTTGATTTGGGTCTTACACCGACTGAGGCAATATATTCTTTACCACTGCATCCTACTGGTGATTGAGAATGTCCTGATTAAATATCTGTTGGAGAAGTTTGCATTAGTTGGAAAGCTCGCTAAATGGCAAATATTACTCTCTGAGTTTGACATTTGAAGCATGGCACATAAATTCGTCAAAGGGCGAGCCATAACTAATATGTTAGCTGAAAAATCCCGAGAAGTCCGATAATTGGGATGAAGTTGATGAACGGATTTATCTAGTCTCATATAATAAATGGATAATGTATTTTGATGGTGTTGTTAACCTTTTTGGTTTGGCATTAGGATAGTTTTAATATCCCCAGAAGGTTAAGATTACCTAGTAACTGCAAAGTTGATATTCCTTTGTACCAACAATATTTCTAAATATGAAGCTTGTATCCTTGGTCTGTAGTTGGCCATTGATATGAAAGTTACAAAGGTTCAAGTTTATGGTGGTTTTGTGCTCATCATCTTCTAGACGGGAGGCGAATGGCAAATTCGAGACGTAAAGTAAATTCCTTACCATGAATATCTCAAAGACCTAGTCAAGGAATTTGATGAAATATCTTTTGATTATTTGCTAAGATCACAAAATCAATTTGCTGATGCCCTAGCAATCTTATCATCAATGTTACAAGTAACCGATAGTTTGAGCATTTATCCTTTGCAAATTGATGTTTTGAAGAAGCTTGCTTATTGTCTGATGATTGAAGAAGAATCTGATGATCAATCCTAGTATTATGACATCATGAATTACCTTCGAGAAGGTAAATTTCCACAAGGACGTCAAACAAATGATCGAAAATATGTGATAAAGTTGGCATCTAAATTCTTCATTAGTGGGGGAACCATTTATACAAGGTCTTTCGATTCAATTTTTTTACTGAAATGCGTGGATGCACAAGAAGCCAAACTCCTGATGAAAGAGATATATGAAGGAGAGTGTGGCCTTCATATGAATGGTCATCTCCTAGCAAGAAAAATCATGAGGCTCGATTACTACTAGTTGACAATGGAAGCCGATTGTATACAACATGTGAGGTGCCGTTACCAATGTCAAGTTTATGGAGACAAAATCAATGCTCCTCCTAATGAGCTGCATCAAATGTTCAAGTCTTGGCCTTTTTCAATGTAAGGCATCGACATCATTGGGCCAATCAATCTTAAAGCATCGAATGGACACCATTTTATCTTAGTGACTATTGACTACTTTACTAAATGGATTGAAGCCAGTTCTTATGCCCACGTCACTGCAAAAAGCATGGCAGGTTCATCTGTAATGATATCATCACTCAATATGGAGCTCCTAAAGCGATTATCACAGACAATGGATCAAACTTGAACAACAAGATAGTTGATGAATTACTTAAAGAGTTCCACATTCACCACTTAAAATTTTCTCCTTATCGCTCATAAATGAATGGAGCAATGGAAGTGGCAAATAAGAACATCAAGAAGATTTTAGCCAAAACGGTTGAAAATTATCATGATTGGCATGATTGGTTACCATATGCTTTGCATGCTTACTGAACTTTAATTCGCACTTCAACTAAGGCAACACCATTCTCATTGGTTTATGGGATGGAGGCCGTGCTACTCATGGAAGTAGAAATCCCTTCACTGAGGGTACTTTCTCAAGTCAAGCTTTATAAAGGTAAATGGGCTCAACAAAGGTCTGGACTACTCAATATGATTGATGAAAAGAGGGTAAAAGCCTTATGCCATGGACCAAGCTATCAGAAGAGAGTAGCCAAGTCATTCAATCACAAGGTCAGGCCAAGACATTTCAAGATCAACGATCAAGTCTTGAAAAAGGTCCTACCTATCATTCCAAATTTTGTGGGAAGTTTACTCCGAACTATGGAGGTCCATATAATGTAAGGAAAGTGCTACCTGGCAGAGCACTGATCCTTGTAGGAATGGATGGCCAAGAATTGCCAAGGCATGTAAATGTTGTTGCTGTCAAGAAGTATTATCCATAAATAAAGTGAAAGGCCTTTGAGTTGCTTTTGGATTGAATCCAAGCCACTTTAGGATACTTGCATTATGCATCTCATGCATACACATCGCATTCGGATGTTTATTCATTTTGCAGAATCTTTGAAGAAGATTCTATCTATCCATAAGAGATTGATCTCAGGAGTGCAATACCTCTAAAAAGTGATCATCTTCTTTAAAGCTTAGAAGTGGCCTTATTCCTTAGAACGCCGAAAGAGTTAGTCAAAACTCTAGAAGTGAACCCCTATGCTAAGTAAAGCCTGTTCTGTTCACAAATTTTATTCAACTTTGTTTCCATAAGTCTCCTTAGTAGGGTCAAAGGAGCATCTCTTTTCAAAATTTTTTGATACATTCTCATTCCTCAGGGAGTGGAATTTAGCCAAAGTGCGTTTTGAAAAACCCAAAAAGGATTGTTAAATATGCCAAGTGGTAATGCCTAAAATGATGAGAGGCAACCCCTTACTAAACATGTCCTTATACACTTTCTGAGAGAATTGAGTGAAAAAGAACCATGCCCTGAAACATAGGGTTCATTCATAGTGAATACATGGTTTGAGATGATAAATACATTTTTTTTTCTCAATCTCAAATACTATTACTATCCATTGCAAGCCACTTTGAGCCGAATAGGGAGCATTTCCAAAATAATCATGTTAGGAACAACCCTACATTGGGGGCAAAATAGGGGAAATTGAACATCATAGAGCAAAAGATCAAGAAAGATTTTATTACTTTCACTTGCATCAATCTTCTTGTGACAGCTTCAAGTGAATTTTTATGGAAGCTTAAAGCATCTCGAAGTGATGAAGAGCATTCCATTCACTATCTTAAACATAATTACCCTTTGCTTAGATAATTTGAGCCTTATGCAATTTTTTCATAACCCCAAGTGATTATTATTTCTCCACACTGGGGCAAGGCATGTGATTTACCAACAAGATTGAGAATGTTCGTCATGTTTGTAAATACCGCTCGAGAGTCCTAGATGCTCAAAAGAGAGTGAAAACTAGGGGGCATGAAAAAGTAGTATGCCGAGTAAAAGCAAGGTCAATGCCCATAAAAAATACAAAGAAAAGCAAAATCAATGGCCATGCAAAAGACCATCTAGAAAAACAAAAGAAATACTTTGCAAAGCATATCTATTGCAAGCAATGTCATTAGAAAAGAGAGCGAAGCTCTCATGTCTCAAGACAAATAGTCAAAATGATTCTCGAGATAGGTTAAATTTTAAGAGTCAGATTTCTGAAAAGTTGTGTGATGATAATGATGCCAAGATAATCATTCACTTTTAACCCCTCGATATCTGAAAAATTTTTAAGCCCTTTTAAGCCTCACCCGAACCAACATTACAGCTCCTGTCCGAAGTCTCTTCCAATTGAGATGGTTCAAGTTGAAATAAGAATATCACACAGGAGCTACCGCTAGAAGGAGTGGAAGTAATTCTATATTATCTTATCTTATCTTTGAGGTTCTTAACTTGTAAACCTGATGAGGATATTGTTTGAATATTCATTTCTTGACCTCAAAATGCATACCATTTGTGTAAGCCCATGACCAAGTCATTATTACGGTCCTTTCAAAAGACCTTTTGATTAATGAATTGTACTCACTATGAACATTTCTGCAAGCCTTAGACATAAGTTGAATGAGATCTCTCCAGTGAGATTTAAGCAGTTTTTCCACATTAATGATTGGGAATATAAAAGCCCTTTTTGAGACCTAGTGTGAATAACCTTTTTTGATTAGGCTATTTCCACTTGACATATTTTATTTGACCCTTTCATTTTGTCAAAATCCTCTCTGAAGGGATTTGACAATTGGTATTGTTTAGCAAGATATGTTTGAATGATTTCACAAGATTGGCTCTTGAGCAATCTCCAAACCCCTTTTCCAATTTTTGGTAATCCTAAACCATTCCCTTGTTTTTCGATTTTTGGTCATCATACCCTATTTCTAGGTTCCTAGTCAACCTTAAACCTCATCCTTTAAGTTCCTAATCAACCTTAAACCTCGTCCTTTAGGTTCATGATTAACTTTAAACCTCGTCCTTTAGGTTCATGGTCAACTTTAAACCTCGTCCTTTAGGTTCCTGGTCAACTTTAAACCTCGTCCTTTAGGTTTATGGCCAACTTTAAACCTCATCCTTTAGGTTCCTAGTTAACTTTAAATCTCGTCCCTTAGGTTCTTGGTTAACTTTAAATCTTGTCATTTGGGTTCCTGGTTAACTTTAAACCTTATTCTTAGGGTTTTTGGTTATCCTTAAACTTCATCTTTTAGGTTCTAGGTTATTCTTATAAATCCTATCTTTAGGTTCTAAGTTATCCTTAAAGCTTATCTTTAGGTTCTAGATTATCTTTAAACCTTATCTTTCAGATTCTAGGTTATCCTTAAACCTCGTCTTTAGATTATAGGTTATCTTCACCAAACCTTGTCCTTCAGTTTCTATTATCTTCACAAACCTTGTCCTTTAGTTTCTAGGTTATCCTCATAAACCTTGTTTTTAGGTTCTAGGAGATCCTTAAACTTTATTGTTAGGTTAGTGGTCATCCTTAAACCATTTCTTTTCCCTTAATAACATCATTTCCTTCATTTCATTCCATGAGAGAGATAGAGTGAAGAAACCCTAATGAACGAAGGTAAGTGTTAGGCATGTTCCCTAACCAAATATCATTTCTTTTAATATTTTCCCATTTCTAAGGTGGAGTTGACTAAAAAATGCAAGTATCAATTTTGTCTTTGAGTGGAACTTCTTCGAACTTCCATTCAAAGGGGCAGATGTTGACACTTGATTTTTAGTTGACGTATTGAAAAAAGTTAAAAAAATGAGATTTGGATCTCTAATTGCGACGGAGCCAATTTCTTGGCCAAAAAGAGTATAGTTTTTCATTTATTTTTGTTGCTCTGTCATTATTAAATGATTTTCGAATCATTTTTAAAAAAAAATCTAAAAAGTCAAATAGTTAACTTTCCAATTGACATTTCGGTCAACCATTTGACCAAAAGTCAACCCTGAGTCAGAAACTAATTTTTAGCAAAGTTTAGCTTTAATTTTACTTTTATAAAATTAATTTCCAAAAAATTCAAAGATTTGACCAAAAAAGATTTGACCAGCCGCCTGTGATGCCGATCGGTTCGGTTGCTTACTAGTTGGTTCTGGACCTCTAACAATTGGTTTTGAAATTTTAATCATGGCAATTTCATTTATGCACCCAATTTCCCAAAATTTCGCATATTAGCCCTCGGATTTCATAAAATTACAATTTGACCCTTAATCGGACATTTTAATGCAATTCTTGATTTTGGCTTGAATTTTGATAAATCAAACCCACTAGATAGATTACCTGACATCTCGAGATCATGATGTAGCCTTTAAAATCGGATTTTAACCATGGGATCAAAATTTTGACCATCAGATTGAACCAACAACTGAAATTGCTCGATTTTGAGAGGGTATATATACCCATTTTCCCTTCTTTTTTTTGGGGAGGGGCCTCATTTGAGCAAAATATTCTCTCCTCAAAGCTTTCTCTCTCTCTCTCTCTCTCTCTCTCTCTCTCTCTCTCTCTCTCTCTCTCACTTCTCTCTCTTTTTTTTTCCCCGCTTATTTCTCTCTCCACCCTTCTCTTGCGAATTGGCGTTCGCCGGTCAAGGCTTGTTGACCTCACGCTGGCAGTTAGCTGATCACCGCTAGCCCTGGAGGCAATCCTTATCATCCTCTCATCCAGATTGAAGTAGCAACTCCTCTCTCTGGCATCTAGAACAGCTTGTTGGTGGCTGTTAGTTCATAGCTTGAAGAACTGGCAATCAAGTCGGTCCTACTCCCGCTGACCTCACCTTCGGAGCATCCTCGACCTAGTTGTGGTTAGGAATTGACAAAACAGCCATTGGAATGCTCCCAGTGGCCTAATATACAATCGGTGTTCAAAATCGGTTCAATCCAAACTGGTCTTCGTTGTTGCTCAAGACTTGTGCTATCCGGTGTGGTTCTGCAATGTCGATCACTCCTGATCAGTTCTAGAGAGCCATCTGGACCTCGTCGTGATAGGAAGCAAGTCGATTGGCTACCGGATCCCTTCTGACAACTGAATCTAGCCTTAGCGGTCCCAAATCGGTTTGAATCTAGATCGGTTCCTATCCTTGTTGTGACTTGCTTTTAGCTGAACCTAGTGGAGTCCTGAGGTGTTCTATTGTGTCCTCAAGCTCTCGTTTAAGCTCCGACGAAGATCCAATAACTCTATTGTGATTGAAATCATCAAAAGAAAATGCAACAAAGATAATAATCTCAGTCTCGAGCCCCATGAAGCGAGACGAATTAACCGGTCGAGGTTAGGGTTCAATTTTAGGAAAATATCTGATTTTTAGATGTTAGAATGGTGGATTGGGATGTTGATTTGCTCAGGTTAAATGTTCTTAAATGATTATGAATGATTGTGGTTGATTTGGTTTGAATCTGCAATTTTTGTAGCTATAGGACTAATATGATGATTTGGCTAAAATAAGGTCCAAAACGACCTCATTTCAACTTGAGTCCTTCTAGAATTTTAAAGCATACACCATTAGCTTCGAATTGATAGGACTTTTGTATGTGTTGAGATGACTGAAATTATGCCAGTTCTATGGAGTGAATGCTGAAACGAAACCTTACTACAAATGCACCTTGTCATGCTTGTTTGAGTTATCTAGAGATCAAATCTTGTTATTATGCCTTCTTGACAATTAAACTACATGTTGCAAGGTTTGCTACATGTTTAGGTCATATTATTTGAGCATCATCTTGCACGTTAAATTTGTGTCACAAAAGCGTTCATCACGTTATAGATTCCCAAGTATATCATTAGGAATTTTGAATTATTTCGTAAGGTCATTTAAATTGTATGGCATTTTTGCATGCTGACTTCGGGTTAGATGATTTTCCAAATTTTCCGTCGCATCCTATTCTAAGTCCCATGTGATTTCTTCATGCTGTTTGTGCATTATTTGAATGACTTTGAGGTTTTCTAATGCATGCTCATGTTCTGTTTTTCTTAGTTATTAACTATTAACACGCACACCTTTAGAGATCTCAAGCTTAAGATACCAAATTGACCTAATTTGGACTTGAGCCATTTTAGAAAGTCGTAAGGCACACTTAAAGGTTTCCAATACCACTAATTTTACATATATCGCTCAAGAAAAATATCAATTATTGTCATGCCCCGAACCTCAAGCGCGCGCATATCCCTCGGTGGTTGATTAAAATTGCAACGTTCCCAGGACTCGTCGCCAACCCATTCATTTTATGCACATGTGGAGGCGAACTAATAAATCTCTAGACAACGATCAACACAGGGATAGAAAAACAAGATAACCAATTAACACAAAACATACTTTATAAGCACACTAGGTTTATGTACAGTCAAGCAAAACCTAAGGTTTATGTATAGGAGGTCTATCTAAAAAAGAGCTATTAAGCCACCTAAGCTCCAGACTCTTCAGTTATGGGCTTTGGGTCCACCATGACATTGTCAGGGGTGTTAATATCCATAGGATGCCCTATTTCCCATTCCCTGGTCCATATGGAAGGCCCGTCAAAATCTCGTATGGGACCCTTTCGACCCCGTTAGGAAAGTTAATGAACCACGCTATGAATCGATAAGGTACCAACGAAGTAGGCCCTCCTCGACCCGGGCTGTGGACTCAACTAGCTCACGGGTCAGGTTGGTCTTGAGAATAAGGAAATAGGAGTGCTGAAAGTCCATCTCTTACGGGAACCCATAACATACATGACGTACCTCCATCTAAGGACCTGAAAATTTTAAACCACGACAGGGTGAGACAAAGTCTCAGCAAGTTCACACCTTAAACCTTGATTAGGAGGAGAATTCACCTAGAGGCAGCCTAAACAAGCACCATATAAGATTTACCTTGCCTCGGTACCTCCCTGCACATTAGTACAGCTCATATAACGTATGTATGTAGTAGATGCATTCAATAATTGGAACACTTCACTTTCATATATCAGTTGATCACAGGAGTCCCGATTATAAGGTCAAATCGTTATGACACGTCCCAATCTATGCCACACAATTTTGTCCCATAATTAGGTGCGGCTATTTCACTCATTCAAGTGTTCCAATTAATTATGACCCAACGGCCATAGACAACTCAACAGTTGGCGGTCATCCGGCATAATCGGGCATCGTCCCACTTTGTCGGGCATGGTAATATCTACATCTAGACAACATTCTCGAATGAGTATCGGCCCAGCCTTCATTGCGACCAGCATCCGTTGACATGGGGCATTCCCAAAGGAGCATTGTCCAGCGTAAACACATTGTGACGGTTTTCGATAGTGATCACACACACATTCAATCTCGGCCAAGGACATCATGCTTTGCAATCAAATGCCTCAATTTCAAATAATGCACTTGGCCTATTTTCTTCATATTAAAAACATATGGTAAAATAATTGTGCATGGTCACATAGTCAAATCGATCCACAAAGTGTGATATTCACTCATTTTAAAATTTCACGATTTTATATGGTACTTAAAATATTTTCTGCGTTAAAAACTGACATTCGGTATTTTTCAAAAATGCATATTTTTGAAATAATAATTAAAAATCATCACTAAACACCCAATTGCTTAAATTAGTAATCAATTGTACAAACTAATGCAACCACGATGATCAAGGCAAAATTCTGACAACTAGCTATCCTTGTATAATTTACACTAATTAATAATTAATTAATTAAATTACCAAATAATTACATAAATTGTAAAATATTTAAATTAAATAAGCTAATCTAACCAACCTAATTGAACTAATCAACTTAATCTACTAAGCTAACTAATTTAATCTAATTAAACTAACTACATAATCTAATTAACCCCTAACTAAATTAATCTAACTACCTAACTCATCTATTAAACTAACTAAGTAATTTCACTAACTAAGTTAACCTTAATCTAATTAAGTTTAAACTAATCCACTAATCCTTAATTAACACTAATCCCCCTAATTAAGTGCAATTAACTTTCTAATCCAAGATTAGGGCGTTAACTCACCGAATTAGCAAATAAACGGGTTCACGGCGACAACAACGCGGCGGCGGTGAATTCTCATGTCAACGGCAGCTCTAGAGGAGGCTCGGATGTGGCTGAAAACAACTAATAAGCTCATTGTTTGCTGCTGAGAACCAATTCTGTGGCTGGCTGGAAGGGCTAGTCAAGGGACTTAGTTGAGCTGGACATAGTGAAGAATGGCAGGTTGGACGAGCTAGGCAGAGATAGGTGACTAGAGCGGAGTTAGGATAGGAAGAGACTAATCGATGGTCGGCGCGGGGATGGCCCCGGTCATGAACTGGACGGAACAAAGGGCTGAGTTAGGCAGCTGGTGTGGGCATACGGTCGGCTTGGCGGGTTGGCTCGGATGGTGGCGTGAGGGCTAAACTGGTGGCTAGTTGGTTTTTGGCCTGATTTGTTGCTTCAACAATGGAAGAAAAGGATGGTTTGAGGAAGAAGCAAGAAGAAGAAGAAGCTAAAGTGGTTCTACTTGGGAGAATGGTCGACCAAGGGGGAAGGAGGGGGATAAGAGGGAAGAGAGGGGGGGGGGGACAAGAAGCTTTTAAAGTCTTGGCTTAAGCCAATAGGGGCCATGCATAAAAATCTCAAGCACTCAAGTATTTTTCACCCTTATCTTCTACCCAAGCTGACCAAGCTTCCTTTACAAGCCAATTCCCTCACAATTCTTCACCAAAGGACTTTAATTTGGTGGCCCCTACGAATTTGGTGGACTTCTTCTTCAATTTCCCACCAAACAACTTCAATTTAGTGGTCCAACATGCCATGACAGCAGCCTAAACCAATTTCCCTTCAATCCCTCACAAACCAACTCACTTTGGTAGCCAAAATTGCCCATTAAAATGCCCATCCGAATTTCCTTGAATTTAATTGGCCAATTTTGATTTTCCACCAAAATTGCAGGCTTGCTGAAAATTCTTCAAAGGATGGGATGATGTCGTAAAAATAAATCGTGACACGCTCAAATTTTCGATTCCTAAAACCGAGTTCAATTTCGCGGTTAATTTCGATCAGATGTGATTTTAGTGTGACCTAATCTACCAGGTAACTTTTAGAAATTTTATTGCATTTAACCCGTGGTTGATAATTCTCGATCCACGTTTGTGTATCTTCAACTCATTGGTGACTCTCGGTTGTTATAAAAATCTCAAGGTTTCAATTACGAGCACCGGGTACAAAATCGACAGAAAAATCGGTTTAGTGCCGTTTGACACGAATTTTGCAATTAGGTGGAATCACCTACAATTTATTACGTGCTTCTGTTGAATCTACCTATCTTTAGTTTCTAATTGATTATAATAGTGCCGTATTGACCATTGCCGATTAGCACGGTCGAGCAATCGATTTTTGATCGAATTCTCAAGTCTGTTGCATTTATATCTCTTAACAGCTTTACCTAATAGATTAGTTATCTCGTGAGTGATCAGCTCAGAGAAAAAAGACCATAGGAGTGTCGATGAAAAGCCCATTTCATTTAATCAAAACAAGGTCGAAAAATCAGAATGTTACAATTATGATATAGTGAATAATGTTAGTTCTCTATAATTTATCTTATGATAGCTAATGGATGGTGCTATTTCCACCTCATATTGGCTCCTAACACCCACATCATACTGAATTAACATATTACTCATTGTGGATCTCGCTCTCGATTTAAAATTATTTCTTACAATTTTTCTTCTTTTTCTTTTGTTTCTAATTTATTAAAAGACAAAATTACCCACCTCCCCTTCAAAAAACTTCTTTTCATTCTATTCGCATATGCCACACCCATTACATTTCAAAGTTGCATTCATGTTTGCTTTCTTCTAAACTTATTCCACCAGGAAATTCTCATGATTGTGAATCTTTCAACTTCAATTTTCGGTGCTATTGAATATGGTGATTGATGAACTATATACAATTTACTCATCTTTCATTGTATTGTTTTTTGTAGCATAGTTACTATGGAAGACACATTTAAGAGGACCCGAATTGCTTAAATGCATCTATTGATGATGAAAGTGTGAATGGAGAACAACAATCAATCATCTCAACAAGTTTATTTGGTGCTTCTCAAACTAAACATTAACAATTATTCCTTGACTTATGCATGTGCATATTTTAAGTAAATAATGTCTCTCTTATTGATGTAATTGACAACTTTTGTTCTCTAATTTGGTAAAATATTTTTAGAGAGAACAAGTTTTATTAAGTTGCATATGCAGCTTGTTATTGTTGTAGTGGATAATTTTCTTTTCATTGATGATTCTATTAAAATTTTGATGCATTTAGAATTGACAAAAAATATATATTTGCAATTGACTTGAATGGATTGTCTTATAATGCTATTACAATTGCTGTAATTTCTTGTGAACAAGTAAGTATACCATGTTATCAAGGCAAATGTAATATCCTATATTATAATGTTTAAGGAGCATTTTCTTTTGCCTTTGCGTTATGGTAATAGATGCTAAGAATTGTCATAATTTTTTATTCCTTTTAAAATAACTTTTAAAGCATAATGCAATGACTACATAAAAAATAAATAAGAATTACTCTATTGGATTCATTGAATAAAATGAAAGTTGATCAGTTAAAATACATAGAATATAATGTAAATACATGTCGACACCTAAATTTTACTATTTTATTTATGACTCAATCGCATACAAAATTAGGAATTAGTCGCTAAAAAAAAGAGAAGAAAAAGAGAAAAAAAAAACAACAAAACAACCAAAAAAAGAAAAAAGAAACATAAAAAGAAAAAATGCTTAGAGGTTAGGTCGGGCCGAATTTGGTATTGGCCCAGCCCATGCTAGCCTTCATCCTCCTCTAGCCTATCTTGTACAAACTTGCAGCAAAAGAAAAGGAAAAAGCAACAATGTCGAGGGAGGGGGGAGAACAGAAGAGAGAGAAGGACCAAAAAAAAAAAAAAGAATAGAGAGGGCTCGAGAGAGGGGGAGGAGAAATAGGAGAAAAATGGAGAGGGAGCCGGAGAAGGCTCACCATCGTAAAGCTGTGCTGCCATTGTTGTCGTTGCCGTCGCCAACCGCTGCCGTCTTCTCAGAGCCATGTTGCCGCATTCAGAGCCGTGCCGTCGTTGCCGCCTGACCGACGCTGACCATCTTTGCATTAGACCTCCGCCGTAGGCTTAGGCCAGCCGTCGCTGTTGTTCAACTAGCCGCCTCGAGCTGTGCCGCGTTCCCTTTGACACCGTCGCCGTTGTAGCCCCCGCCGTGCCGCCGCCACTACAACAACCCTAGCAATCCGAGCCATCTCGCCACGTCACCGTTGCCCTTTGAAAGCTAACCCTTGCGACCTGCGATGTCACACCTTCACCAGTCTCTGTAGCTACTTATCACTGTCGCTTTCGCCACCTGGAACCCTAGCTGCCGTCCACCATGTCGCGCCATTCGCCATGTCACCGTTGTCGACGTCCCAGCCAACCCCTCCGACGCCGCGGATCATCGAACTCAAGGGCTCTAGAATCCGGGTCGTGCGAGCCAGGCTAGGTACAATTCTCGGGTAAGGTTTTCATCAGTTTGGGCATGTCATGACGGGCCATCTGACTTTTAAGCTTGTGGGCTTGGGCTAGTTTAGTTTAGGCTTGTGGGCCTAATTGTTTTAAAAAAGAGAGGAGGGGGACCTCTTGGGCTGGGCCCATGCTTTGGGCCCACCTGGGCTTGCTGGACCAAACCCGGGTCCGGTTAGAGACTAGACTTGACCCACACCAACTAGGCTGAACCCAAGTCTAGTTAGATTGGATCAAACTCAGTCCAGCCCGAAAAAAATTATTATTTTATTATTAAAAATAATTAAAAAATTAAAAAATTAAAAAAGAAATTCAAAAATCTAAAAATGATGGGGTTTGGTTAGAAATTGTCATATCTTGTCTTCTTAGTGTAATTATGCTTTAATTTACTCGTATTTTGATTATATTGTATGTTTAATTTGCATAATTTGTTTAATTGCACATGTTTGCTTTTACTGCAATTAAGATTTTGGTAGCTATGATTGTTACTTTAATGATTGTGCACTCACATGATCACCTCGCATGTTAGTAGATAGATATAAAATCAATCCAAACTACTTGACAAAAATCATTTTTCTTAAAATGAACAAGATTATGTACTGAAAGGTACTAATTGGTCAATTAGTGTAATCAAGTTCCCGATCCTAGATTCTCTGTTTGTGTAGGAAGCAAGATACACTTCTATGTCTCACTTGGTTTCTAGCCAACCTCAATAGGTTAGTGGTGACTCCTTATTGCAAAAATCTTTAAAAATACCCTAATGTCACACGAGGTATGGGTTTGGGAGAGCTTGCACTTAATCATGGGCCTTAGGCGGGGCCGTCCTTTAGGCAATACTACTAAACCTGTTCCCTCCTCCTGAGGGGTAGGTCGCGACAGCTTGGTAACTCCACTGGGGAATTGATTTTAAACCTTAGAGGACTTAGACCAAAATTAATCTTGTTCAAAAATATTTTTGTTTGGCAGCAAGGATTCTAGGCATGCTCCTAACATTAAATGTGTTTGCTCACATTTGCTCACATTTCTATTTATTTATTTACGGAGTGTTGTTTTTCCATCAATTGTTGTGCATGTATCATTTGCATTGCATTACACCATAGCACACACAACGTACCGCTGGACCTAGGCCGCATAGGATCACTTAGGATGATGTTGAGGTGGATACCATTTCGACTATAATCATGTAGTACGAGTCGCCCATCGCAACCCCAAAATTTCTTTCTTGATGTCAAAGGTCTCCACGCTAGTCTGCAATCGTGCGACATGGGTTGATTCTTTGACGAAGCCGAGTCATGGGAACCCCGACCTAACCGTGATAATGTTAGTTCAGTCCGGTAATCTTGCATCTCCACTTTGAGCCAAATAGAGTAGAAGTCAAACCATATCCCATGTGCATGTCTATGTAAAAAAAAAAAAAAAAAAAAAAAAAATAGGGGCAAAAGTTGCCACCCATTGTAAGCATCATTTTCCTTTTTATTTGCTCATTTTGTGTTGAATTTTCATTTAGAAATTCGCGGAGACCAATCGAATGTCCTCAAGCTTACAATTGAAAAAATTGGCAATCTCTCTTGATAAGTGAACATTGAATGCAAGTTCTAAACACCTTGATTTGGCCTTGTTGAACATGATTTTGTTTAAATTTCTAGTTATGGGCTCAAAATCACATTTAAAAAATATATATAAAAAACTTTTCAAGTTGTAATTATATGTTGGGGCACAAAAATTGAAATTGCATTTTCAATCAAATTCTCTCCATTTTGTGTATAGATTTCTCAAAACAAAAGTCATTTCATTTTTGCAGGAGTGAAGTCACAAATCAATCTTTCAAAAATTAATGTCCCTTTTGCATGAAACTTTTGGAATATAGTAAATATTCGATTGATAGCTGTCGATCGATCTTTTAATGATGCCCCATTCTCATGATAAAATCTTGGTGAAATACTAAAACCTTGTAATAAGAACTATGGGGCATGTACCGTCGCCTCGATTTTGTTGTAAGAAGCGAACTCATTGAGAGATCATTTTCTCTCATTCACACATACTAACATTGTTGTCTTTTTGCAGGTTACGCATGATGCTCCTTGACATTCTCGTGGTGACCACATAAAGAAGTGAATTCTAGAGTTAGGACAAGAGTTGTTTTTTACTTTCATCTGTGCAAGAGTTTCTTGTATTTTATCATTGTCTTTATTCTTGTTAAGGACCATGTTTTTCGTTTTGGGTTTTGATTGTAAATCCAATTGATGCTTTTGTAAATCATGCGACTCACTTTGTTTTTAATGATAGAATTCAATTTTGCAAAAATCATCCTAAAAAAAAACTCAAAAGTGTTTTAAATGAACCTTTACGTCTACTTCAAAATGTTTTGAAAACGAATTTCAAGAAAGCTTTGCTTAAAGCCCTCTCTTCACATGCTCGCTTTCTCGGGTAGAATGAAGAGTTTATTTGAGACCGGCATTTGCCCTTTCTAAAAGATAAAAGTGTAGGCTTGTGAAACTTGAGGAGTAAGCATGCGTCGAGGCATCATCAGCACCAATCTTCCAATAAAAGTGAAACGAAGCTTAATTCCATTCTAGGAAGTTTCTTTATTTGGAGATTGGGCATCGCCATCACCAGATTATTTTTTATGAGTTTTATTAGGAGGCGCATCATATGTTACTAAAAGGCTAGCATTAGGGCTCTTGCGCATTTTGACAATTAAAGCATTTGAACGTTTGGCTACAAGAGCTTTCTACAATCAACATTAGAGATTCATGTCACAAAATGCTACTTTGTTATATGCTTTATCGCAAGGAAATGAAGCAAATGCCTTAGGTGGCAAAATAACCCATCAATCTCATTCACTTTACATGATGAGACAAATTAAGGGAGTTGCCAAGTATCCAAAAAGGCGAATTCGAAAACATGTGAAGGGTAATTTATGTTGATTCCAATTGCTCATTTTGATAGTGTCGACATGATTCTTTTTTTTTTTTTCCTTTGACAGGAAGACATCAAACTCAAAGGCAAATGCAAATGAAAGGTAATGTCGAGTTACCAAATATCCACGAGGGTGAATCCAAGAAGTGTTAGCACCCAAATGATAAAAGTGAGTGAATGGTAATAATGTATAGTTTCCAACATTTCAATCCCTAAAAATTTTTACTCTAACATATTTTTTCACATTTTTTTACAGGGTTACTGAGTCACCATGCCGCAGTTAAGTACCCTTCTTCTCAAAATAAAATTAAAAAAAAAAAAAAAGAGAGGAGAATTTTCATTACAAAAGAGGACCTTTGGCGCTTTCCTAGAGACAAGCTAAATAATGAATAATTGAGAAAAGAAAAAAAATTCTACAGACTTTTTGAGCATCATTTTCATCTCAAAATTGTTTTCTCGTTTTGTGGATTATTCATTTCGAATCAAATTTCCCTATGAAGATTGATCTATTCAAATGATCTCGGTAGAGTAAAATGGAGACGTTAACCATGCCAAACAAGAAGTGTTTAGGATGAAGAAAGGCAAGCCATTTCCAAACACATCCTTCAAACACTTTTGAGAGTTGAGTGAAAAGCGACCTCCTCTTAGGACAAAAGATTCATTTGCATTGAGCACAAAGATAGAAATGATAAAGGCGTTTCCTTCATCAATCCCAAGCAGTGCATTAATCTCTTGCTACCCCTTTGGGCCAAATAAAGATGATCCTTCAAAGCACCCCTATCGAGAACGACCTTACATTGAGGCAGCATAATAGGTTATAATCGTGTTGTAGAGCAAAAGATTGAGAAAAATTTTATTACTTTCACTTGTATCAATCTTCTGGTGATAGTTTCAGAGGAATTCTCATTAGAGCTTGACTCATTCCAAGGTGAAGAATAGCATTTCCTTCTCTATCCAAACACTGATACCCATTACTTTAACCAATTTCGGCCTGATTGTTCATTTTTGAACCCTGAGTGGTGACCATCTCCCTTCACTGGGGCAATGCATAAGCAATGATCACATACAATTGACATTTACGAGAAAACATGAAAAAACATATCGAAAGTTATAAGAGCTCCAAAAGTTCAAAGAGCAAAAAGTTCGATAAAATTAGAGGCATGAAAAAGTAGTGTGCCTAGTAAAAGTAAGGCTAATGCCCGTCAAGAAAAAGAGCCAAAAGGCTGCATCTTGAAGAAAAAATAAAAAAATAAAAAAAAACCATCATCGCAAGTGCAAAAGAAATTAGAGAAAAGAGCAAAGCTCCCATGCAGAAATGATTAGCCATGGGACTTTCAAGATGTGCAGTGTTTCAAAAGCCAAATGCTTTCGAAAGGTCGAGTGACCTGCTCACGATACCATGATGATCACCGACTTTTAAAAACCCTCTTGAAATTTTTAAACCTTTCAAGCCTCTCCTAAGCCAACATTACAACCCTCTTTCGAAGTCTCTTCTAATTGGGATGGTTTGAGTGAAAATGAGAATACCACCAAGAAGCTACTGCTCGAAAGAAATACCACCAAGAAGCTACTGCTTGAAAGAGTGGAAGTAATTCTATCTTGTCTTAGCTTCCAAGTTCTTGACTTATAAACCCGATGAAGATAACGACAAATGTTCTTTTATTGGCCTCAAAGCAATAATCCCTTTGCATAAGCCCATAACGAAACCTATTTTGTGGTCCTGTCAAAAGATCTTTTTGATCGATTAGATTGTGCTCATCGCAAATGTTTTTTAAAGCCTTCGACATAGGTTATGTGAGATACCCTCAGCAACCAGTTATCTCCCACATAAATGGATGTGATCAAGCAGCCATTTTATCAAGAGTGTATGAGAAACCCTTTCTGACTAAGAAGCTCTAGTTTGACATGCTTAATGAGCTCTTTTCATGAGTCGTAGCAGTTCTGATAAGAACTTGACTCCTAGAAAATTTGATGATTAATGATATATCCCTGGGCAAGATGACAGTTTTGCACCACATGATATTGATTGACATCGAATATTTTTCTAAAGCAGTCGGACTCAGCTTGATTAGCTTGTTCAATTAATGTTGCAATATTATCCATACGTCTCTTGATGACGTCTCTAATGACATTTGCTTAGGTTGAGTTTGATAGGATTCCTTAGTGAAGCCATGTAGTTTTCAAGGGGTTAGCGTGTGCTTCCCTAAAAACCAAAGATTCATGGTCAGTCTTAAACTATGCCATCTCCAAAGGTTCATGGTCAGCCTTCAACCATATCATTTCCAAAGGGTCATGGTTAGCCTTAAACCATGTCATTTCCAAGGTTGGTGGGTTTATCCTTAAATCACGGGGTTGGTGGCTTTTCCTAAACCACACGGTTTGTGAGTCATCCTTAAGCCACTAGGTTGGTGGGTCTATCCTTAAAACCACGGGGTTGGTGGCTTTTCCTAAACCACACAGCTTGTGGGTTCATCTGTAAATCATGCTTGTTCACATCCGGTCGAAACCCGTTTGTATACGATGAGACATTCTTCCCAGTTGAAACCCATTTGTACACGGTGAGACTATCATCCAATCGAAACCTGTTTGTACACGGTGAGACCTTTCTCCCAGTTGAAACCCGTTTGTACACGGTAAGACTATCATCTAATCGAAACCCATTTATACACGGTGAGACCTTCTTCCAGTCGAAACTTGTTTGTACACAGTGAGACTATCATCCGGTCGAAACTCGTTCGTACATGATGAGACATTCCTTCCAGTTGAAACCTGTTTGTACATGGTGAGACTATAATCTGGTTGAAACCCATTTTTATATAGCGAGACCTTTCTTCTAGTCGAAACCCATTAATATAGGGTGAGACTATCATATCCAGTCGAAATCCATTTTTACACGATTCCAGTCTAAACCACATGGTTTGTGGGTCTATCTTTAAACTACACAGTTAGTGGGTCTATCCTTAAACTACATGGTTGGTGGGTCATCCTTAAATCACGGGGTTCATGGGTTATCCTTAAACCACAAGATTCTTGGGTTATCCTTAAACCACAAAGTTCGTGGATCTATCCTTAAACCACATGGTTGGTGGATTATCCTTAAACCACTCTTTTAAAATGTTCATGAGTATTTCTTTAAACTGCGATTTTTCAAAGGTTCATGGTCAACTTTAAACCATGTCATCTATAAAGGTTCATAAGTTTTCCTTAAATCAGGTATTTCCAACTCGGTCAAAACCCGTTGTTACATGGTGAATTCTCATTTTTCTTTCTTCTTATGACACAGCATGCTTCTGTAGCCTGAGGTCTCTTCTTCTTCTTATGACACGGCATGCTTCTGTAGCCCGAGTTCTTTTCTTCTTCTTATGACATGGCGTGCTCCTATAGCCCGAGGTCTTTCCTTCTTTTTATGACACGGCATGCTTCTGTAACTCGGGGTCTCTTCTTCTTCTTATGACACGGCATGCTTTTGTAGCCTGGGGTCTTTTCTTTCCTCTCATGACATGGCGTGCTTCTGTAACCCGGAGTCTTTCATTCTTCTTATGACACGGCATGCTTCTGCAGCCCGGGGTGTTCCTTCTTCTTATGACACGGCGTGCTTTTGTAGCTTGGAGTCTCTCTTTCTTCCTATGACGCGGTGTGCTTTGTAGCCCGGGGTTTTCCTTCTTCTTATGACACGGCGTGCTTTTGTAGCCCGTAGTCTTTCTTCCTTTTATTGACACGACACGCTTCCATAGCTCGATTTGGTGCGAGCCTATAGAGTTAGGGTCTCTCTACCGCCGAAATAATTTAGGTGTCTTCTTTTTTTGAATGGAACCTTTTCGAGCTCCCATTTAAAGAGGGGCATTTATTGACACCTAAATTTTATTATTTTATTTATGACTCAATCGCATACAAAATTAGGAGTTAGTCGCTAAAAAAAAGAGAAAAGGAGAAAAAAAAAGAGAAAATGAGAAAGAAAAAAGAGAAAAAGAAAAAGAAAAAATGCGTAAAGGTCAGAAAGGGCCGAATTTGGCATTGGCCCAGCCCACTGCCCACCTCTCTTTCCCCTGCGCGGCCCAAGCTCCTTTCCCTTTTGGCCTGGCCCACACTAGCCTTCATCCTCCTTTAGCCTATCTCGCATGAACCTGCAGCAAAAGAAAAGGAAAAAGTAGCAATGTCGAGGGAGGGGGGAGAACAGAATAGAGAGGGAGGGACCAAAAAAAATGGAGAGGGCTCGAGAGAGGGGGAGGAGAAACAAGATAGAAACTGAGAGGGAGCCGGAGAAGGCTCGCCATCACAGAGCTGTGTTGCCGTTGCCGCCGTTGAGCGCCGCTGTCTTCTTAGAGCCATGTTGTCACGTTCAGAGCCGAGCCGTCGTTGCTGCTCAATTGACGCCGACCGTCTTCGCATCAAACCTCCGCCACGGCCCAGGTTGGCCGTCATTGTCGTTCGACCAGCCGCCTCGAGTTGAGCCGCCTTTCCCTTTGTCACCGTCGCCATTGCAGCCCCCACCGCGCTGCCACCGCTGCTGCGACACTAGTGATCTGAGCCCCCTCGCCACATCACCGCTGCCCTCCGAAAGCTGACGCTTGTGACCCGTGACATCGCACCTCCGCCCGTCTCTGCAGCTGCTCGTCGTTGTTGCTTTCACCACCCGGAACCCTAGCTGCCGTCCACCACATCGCGCAATCCGCTGCATCGCCGCCGTCAACGTCCCAGCCAACCCCTCGGCATTGTGGATCACCGAACTCGAGGGCTCCAAAATCCGAGATGCGCGAGCCGGGCCGGGTACAATTCTCGAGTAGGATTTTCGTCGGTTTGGGCCTGTCATGATGGGCCATCTGACTTTTGGGCTTGGGCTGATTTAGTTTGGGCTTGTGGGCCTAGTGTGTTTTAAAAAAGAGAGGAGGGGGACCTCTTGGGCTAGGCCTACGCTTCGGGCTCACTTGGGCCTGTCAGACCGAACTCGGGTCTAGTTAGATACCGGACCTGACCCACGCCAACCGGGCTGAACCTGGGTCCGATAAGACCGGACCCGACTAGGTTCGGCCAGAAAAAATTATTATTTTATTATTTTCTAAAAAAATTAAAAAATTAAAAAAAATCGAAAATCCAAAAATGATGGGGTTTGGTTAGGAATGGCCATATCTTGTCTTCTTAGTGTAATTAGGCTTTATTATATTGTATGTTTAATTTGCATATTTAATTATGTTTAATTGCACATGTTTAATTTTACTACAACTAGGATCTTGGTAGCTATGATTGTTATTTTAATGATTGCGCACCCATATGATCATCTCGCATGTTAGTTGATATGTATAAAATTAATCCAAACTACTTGACAAAAATCACTTCTTTTAAAATGAACAAGATTAGGTACCGAAAAGGCACTAATTGGTCAATTAGTGTAATCAAGTCCCCGATCCTAGATTCTCTGGTTGTGTAAAAAACGAGGTACACTCCCACGCCTCACTTGGTTTCTAGCCAACTTCAATAGGTTAGTGGCGACTTCCTACTACAAAAATATTTTAAAATACCCTAATGTCACGCGAGGTATGGGCTTAGGAGAGCCTGCACGTAATCATGGGCCTTAGGCCAGCCCGTCTTTTAGGTAATACCCCTAAACCTGTTCCCTCCTCCCGAGGGGTGAGTCGCAATAATACATATTAAAGTTATAATTAAGTGAAATGCATACTAAAACTAGTAGATTGAGTCTTTTCACTCTTATCTGTGCTTAGGTTGCTTTTCAAGTTATAGTTTCCTAGTATAAGAAAAGAGAAATACACAACTTACTAACACAATATTTAGTTAGCTATCTACCAGATAAACAATTTTTTTTTTTGGGAAAAGAGGGACACCGATTTTATGAAAAAGAAGAAAATAAAGTAAGAAATAATCCTAAATCAATAGTTGGCTCCGCATTTATCCTTAATAAATGTTGTTTAATGGATAGTTTCATCTCTAACAAAATTGAATCAAGAGAGAAAGAAGAAAATAAGGTAATAAATCTTAAATCAAAAGTGAGACCTAGAAAGAATAATGTAATCAATTCAATGTGATAGAGGGTATTGGGAATCAATAAGAAGGTTATCCATTCAATCTATGGCTCCAAATTTATATTATTTTGTACATAGACACTTTTGAAGTTTAGTCAAAATTTTGTTGCTCATATATTGATATTGGTATCATATTAGCATCAATAGAAAAATATATATACTCAAAAAATATCAAGCAAAAGATTTGATTTGTCAATTTCATATGCATGACTTATATAATGTTCAATTATCGTTAATCTTAAGAGAAAGAGGGTTTATATAGGATGAGGAATTAGGGCACTCTTGCTAGAATAAAAAACATGTTAATTTCCTAATTTGAATTAAGAGAATATGTGATATGTCCAAAATAAGAAATTATGCTACGTTTGGTTGTCCGGATTTCTAAATAAGACTATATGAGACATGATATAAAATGTAGAGGATTTTGCTATATCATATATACTGTTTGATGAATGAAATAATAAAATTGGATATATTTACATCATGTTATATATTGCTTGGTATAAATACCTATATAAATCAGAAATTTTATAAATAGAGATGGTCAAAACCTCTCACGACATTCTTGTCTACTTTATTTTTATTTTCTTTTTTATTTTATTTCCGTCTCCTTTTTAATTAATTTCTTTTCTATTTCTTTATTCCCATCATTCTCAATAATTTTTTATTAATTAGAAAATTGTGCTAATATACCTAAAATACTAAAACACATAAAATATGTAATAAATATATATTTATATATTGCATTCAAATTATAATATATAATTAAATTTGAATATAAAATAAAAAAGATTATATTAAAAGTTAAAATTTATTTTTTGTTATTTTGAATTTCTTATATTATAATTCAAATATTAATTATATTGAAATATAATTTTAATTTGTTAATTTAAGAACTTTGTTATTTGAGAAAAAAACTTTTCTATTATGGATATTATAAATCCTCTTCGCCTTTATCCTCCTCCACTATGGGATAATTTTATTCGGTTTATATCTCATTTATATCCAACTTTTTTTTTCTTGAATGAACACCAAACACAGGATATGATAAATTTTATTCTATCATGAATTTTATCTTGACCGTAAAATGCAAGTTGTTCTCTTCATCATGACTATAATTTTTAAAGATATTAACTCTATCTTCTCCCAACTTAATTAGATTATGCAATCTTTCCTAATTTGGCACCTCGCATATGCACATCACGTGTGAGGGCTTCACCAAATTTCATGCCTTGGCGGGCTTCATCCATATAATCTAGGAAGCACCTACACTCTTTGAGAGCTTTCATATCGTGTTGGACATTTCGACATGTGTTTGACATTCTCCGACACTTGCTCAACACGTGTCAAAAAATTCAAAACCTAGTCAACTTTCCCAGCAGTTTCTGACATTTGAGTCAGAATTTTGACATGCGAGTTTCCAACGCGCAATCAATTTAAAAATTTTCAATAAATGATGGGTCAAAATGTATATATGTGAAAAAATTAAAAAATATATATGGGGATAGAAAAAACAAAAACCTAGTCTTCGCTTATTTTTTTTACTCTCACAACTCTTGATACATAATTCACCTTCAAGTTTTTTTTTTCTTTTCTTCCGACTCGTTTGACACGCAAGTCCAAAATGTGAGTTGCTTGTAACTTTTTCTCCAAGTTTTTTGGATTATTATAATGGAGTTGAATTTGTCAAATTGAAATAATGAATGATATTAATAAATGGTGGATTAATGTTTTTAGTATAAATTTACTGTAGGCTTTATTTATTTATTTATTTATTTATTTATGAATTTGAATTAAATTAATTTGGTTGAAATAATCGTAAAAATGAATTTATTATGTATATATATAAATATACATTTAATATATAACGTGTCTCAACGTGTCAGAATTTTCTATTTTTTGAGGAACAATGTGTCGGCATGTCATGTTGTGTCGTTTCCTGTGTCGCGTGTCGATGTCGTGTCGGTGTCGGTGCTACTTATTAATTAAGCTCAGAAGCTACTTGTTTTTAATCCATTTAGCACTAGTCTAATTAGAATGCAATTTAAATAAGGCCAATGTTATTAAATGAAAATTGCTCATAGTTTGGAAATGCAACTTAACATTTTTTTTATAGGAATCTCGGTCAAATCATAATTTTCTCATACAATGAATGACTAAATGGGGTCGTTAAAATTTAGGCGTTAACAAGATATAATTTTATAATTCTAGACCCATACTCAAACATTTCACTAGTATATGCTATAATATTGAACTGGACATACACATAAAATAAGCACTTATGAAGTAGTTTAAACTTTGTTATGAGTCAGGCCCATAATATAGAAAAACGCTATGTTTTCATTTGTTTATTTATTGGGAGATGGTCTCATTGTATATGTGACGCCCCAATCCTCCAAGCACGTGCCCATCACTCCTTGGATGATTAAATAGTGATGTCTTAGGACGCATCGCCAATCCATTCATTTTTAATTGTACATGCAGAAGCAAATACATAATCCCTATATAATAAAACAATGGGACAGGAAAGTAGGACTCCAAATTTCCACTATAAAAACAACCACACTTATATACATTGCAAATCATAGTGCAAATATATACAAGGCGAATTGTTAAGTTAGGTTTTAAACCATAAGTTCATAAAACAAAGTCAGCAACAAGGACTCGACTCCCATCAAAAGAGAATTGCCCTATGACTAACTAGTCCAATAAGATCGTCAATTCTTCAAGCTTCACCTTCTTCACTTTGGGCCTCCAGTGCTTCATCAATGCCGTTTAAGGACCTAAAAATGGTTATTCAATAATCAGTGAGATAATGTCTCAACGAGTTCTACCCTCTAAGACTCAATTAGAAAGCTAATACACTCTAAGGGCTGCCTAAGCACAACACGGGTCAGAGGACTTACCTTGGCCTCGCCCATCCCGCAAGTCAAGATTATATACGAGATGCCTCATATCACATCAATCAATCAACTCACGACATCGATTAAAGCATTGATCAATCGACCTAGTCGATTACATGTCATCATGACTCTTTCTTGGTTGGCTTATCTCATACTATCTATAAAGTCTATTCATATCAGGATTGTTCACTCTAAGCTGATAGATAAATAGTATAGTTCGGACTAAGCTAATAAAGTTAAGGTATACTACTCTCGCTAATATGACATATTGCCCATAGGCTAATATAGTATACTGGTATACTGCTCTCACTAAGCTGATATATCGCCTAAGGTTAATATAGTATACTTTTAATGCTCACTCTAAGTTGATAAAGTGTATTGCTCGTGCTAAGCTGACATATTGCCCGTAAGCTGATATAGTACACTAGTATACTTTGCTCTCGCTAAGCTGACATATCAGAGCTCGTAAGATGATATAGTATACCCCTGATACTCATTCTAAGCTGATAAAGTGTACTACTAGTGCTAAGTCGACATATTGCCTATATAGCTGATATAGTACACCAGCATATTGCTCTCGCTAAACTGACATATCAGAGCTCGTAGGATGATGTAGTATACTATCTTGACCATCCAATCAATTCACCATTTTTTATCATTTCCAACAAAAATAGCTGTGTGTGGATATACGGTCGGTCTTAGCCAAAATATCATATTTTTGCTTCAGAACTTCCCATTATTTTCAACAGCCCATAAACATATTTTTAGCACTGTGAACTGATGCCTGGTAATTACCAATTAATTACCACAAATCAAATCATTTAGGAATAAATCCTAAAAATACATAATTAAATCAATTCAGCACAAATCAACGCTCAAATAAATAAACGGATTGCACCACAATGATTAGCATAAAATTTTGATCGTCGGCTATCCCAGCTTAATTTCTGAAAAATAAATAAATTAATTAAATAATTTCAAAAATTATTAAATAATTACAATAAATTCAATTTAGGCCCGTAATGCCTAATCGGAAACTGAGACGAGCTCAAAAAATTACCGAGACTCATTAAACAAATAATAGAGCATGTCTACTTGCTAACCATGCTAACCATTTGCCTACCATCCATCAACAAGTCTCTAATTTAATTATTCTAATATAATCTATCCATCTATTGCACTTAATTAAATCTAATCATCCCCTAAGCATCATTAGCATACTAAGAGAGATTAGTGAGAAAAACTCACATGATTAAAGATCCGCTTGGATCAAATTAACGAGCATGTGACGAGGGCTGATAAACCTCAAAGCGAGACTGTGGCATCCTAGAATTCCTTGCCAGTCATTAGGGGTGCTCAAATTGATGTCTTGTATTAAGGACTATGGCCGAGTTTTAGTGGATAAATTTTGGAAAAGGGTGACCTATCTTTGGCTATATGTATTGTAGATTAGAATTTATGGATTTGTGATATCAAGTGTATAGTTATTTAATTTTTACACTATAGTACTCTGGTTCAATAAGGATTTAATTAGTATTAAAAAGGGGTTAAAATTTGATTTAATTAGGCTTGGGTCTTAGGCCCAAGAGTGTGGACCTATGATGGGCCAAAAGGCCGGCCCATGAAGCCCATGAAGAGGGCTACCGTCGACCACAAGGTGGGAAGGAGTCGGCCCAACCTTCAAGCCCATAATGCATGGGTTTTGCCAAGTGGCAAAAAGGAGAGTCACACCATTGGCCACTTTGGGTGGCTCCTAATCATTGCAAATGATGGTATTGAGGGGGGAATAAAAGGAAGAGTGGCCGGTTTAGGGGGCTGTCGTCCAAGTGAGAGAGAGAGAGAGAGGGTTGCCGAGAGAGAGTGAGGAACCGAGAGAGAGGAGGAAGAAGCGGTGTGTCCATCTGTCCGCTCGCCCGTCGACCATCCGTCCGTGCGTGCTTCGCCGTCCGTGTGACGTTGTTTGCTTGGTTTGAAGGCAAGTTGGGATCCATATTCTGCTCTTGCATGTTGTATTTTGCATATGTGTTTGAGTGTGATGAATCTCGGACGTTTAGGGAGTGAGAAACCGAAGCTTTGAGTGTGTTGTTTTTGAAACAGCATTCTGTTTTCGAGTATACCGCCTGACCCAGAATGTTGTAAAGGCTTGCATGCGGGTTTTGAGTCGGATTTTGGCTTTGACATCTTCACAAAAGTTGTAGAAAGCATCTCAAAGTACAACATACTAAAATTTGAGACAAAATGGCTGAGTTTTAAGGGGTGAAACCCTCCCTCTACGAAAACGCTAGATCTGAAACTGTTTTGTTGATCTCTTGGTGGTTTTGTGTGTTGCATGTCACTTTTTACTGAGAATTTCACTTCTACTTCTTCACAAAAGTTGTAGAAAACATCTCAAAGTACAACATACTAAACTTTGAGATAAAATGGTTGAATTTTGAGGGGTAAAATCCTCCCTCTACGAAAACGCTAGATCTGAAACTGTTTTGTTGATCTCTTGGTGGTTTTGTGTGTTGCATGTCACTTTTTACTGAGAATTTCACTTCGACTTCTTCACAAAAGTTATATATAACATCTTGACGACTAACATAATCAAATTTGAGGTAAAACGAACAAGTGTAGCCTAGTGAAACGATTTTCTTTTGAAGACGGCAGATCTGGAATTATTGTACTGGACTCCAGCGACTTCATGGACTATATAGTGACTATCCTTTGAGAATCTTAGCTAGATCCCTTAATGAAAGTTGTAGTGGACCTTTCGTGGCAAAACATATCAAAAATTCAGAGGAAATGAAGGAAGATAAGTGGGTAAAACCTTGATTTTTCGGAGACAGCTAAACTGGACTGTTTGGTACTAGGAACAGGGGATTCGACCGTCCATAGTTAATTATCTAGGACGAATCTGGTCTCAATGTCTTCATGAAAACTCTACCTTAGGGTCTCTACTATCACCTGGTAAAATTTCATAATTTTTGAAGGTCATTCGGGTATTTAAATTGAAATATTTCAAGAACCGCGCAATCTGATGTGTCCGAATTTCGCAAGTTGTAATGTGTGAGCTATATCTTTTTGTTTGAAGTTCTTTTGGGCATGTGTTCTTCATGAAGTTGCTACCTTTATGTCTTGCCTATCACATGTTCTGATTTTATAATTTTTGAAGATCATATGGATATTTAATTTATGAGTTTTCCGAAATTGTGCAAGCTGGAATTTGGTAAATTTCAAAAAGTCATGATGTGTGGATTATTTTAAGTTGTATGGACCCCATGGATTGTATTGTCATAAGTGATTGGATCTTGCTGTATATATGATGATGATTGGAACTACACATAAGAATCAAATGCTGAAAATGATCTTGTTTGCCATTATATCATATGCCATGTTGAAATTGAGCCATAATTGTGAATGTGAACTATGATAAATGAGAAGGCCGTTGGAGGTGTAAGCCGACGATGCCCCGGGAGTGTCGGGATGTCTGGCTAGGGAGTGTAAATGCCGGATGCCCGGTGGCCTTAAATGGCTGAATGCCGGAGGGTTCTCGGGAGTTTCAAGATGCCCGGAGGGTAGGGGTGCCGGAAGCCCGGAGGTGTGAGCTAGGGGATGCCTCGTGATGCCAGTTGGGGTACGAGATGCCTAGAGGTGTGTGTCGGATGCCCGAAGGTTTGTGCCGGAGGTTCCTCGCGATGCCAGGTGGGGTGCGAGCGATAAATGTGGGATGCAAATACTGGTCCCGGGAAAGAGAAATGTGGCGGCCCAAAATGAAAGAATAAAATTGGGAAATTGAAATTGAATTATGCATGATATGGTAACATGTATGCATGAATGTATGATGATGAGTGCATGGATGCATGTGCACCTATGGCATGATGGTATATGTGATGGTATATGTGACATGATGATGGTGAGTGCATGGATGTATGTGCACCTATGCATGATGGTACATGTATGACATGATGGTGAGTGCATGGATGTATGTGCACCTATGGCATGATGGTATATGTATGATATGATGATGGTGAGTGCATGGATGTATGTGCATCCATGGCATGATGGTAAATGTATGACATGATGGTGATGATTACATGAGGATGTATGTACATGCGTATGATGACTTGTGCATGGTTTCAAGGTAAGTTATGCATGGATGAATGAATGATATGTGTTATGCTATGATTGTTATGATTATATTGTGTGATGCATTGGGTGGCTTATTGGTCCTTTACCTGCTGAGTGGCTATACTCACCCCTTCGGGGACCAACATTTCAGATTAGAAAGATGTCGCTCCCTGCTGTCACGCGGGGCATCTTTTACGGCCTTCCTTCGAACGTGGAGGTCAAGTGTGTGGAAATCGACTGTCCCGCCATCCCTGGCCTGACATTCATTTGGGTTCGTGCATTAGTGATGTATGACGTGGGCCTGGCTGAGGGGCCTGTCATTCAGGAGTTCATATCTGTTCACGTTCGTTGAGACGGAGTGATGCGGGGGATGTTGCCGCCGCCACCGCCTGACGCATCGGGATGGGCGTGTCGGCCTGCGCGTGAGGAGTAGGAGCAGCTACTTTTTGGTCAATAGCCGACACTAGTAGATGGAGGATTTTGCATGATCGACATAGAGGGTCGGGTTGTCTCTTTTTGGGGTTATGGCCGAGTGAAGTCAAAAGTCTTGGCCTTTCTTTTATTGTACCGACCCGAGAAAATCCATCATGAAAATATATAAATAAAAGTGTCTTGGCTTTATCTTTTCTTATGGTGTTTAGTGGTGTGCAATTGTATCATGATTGTTGGAGGGAGAATTAGTAAGACTTGATTATGCTTCCGCAAATAAGATGCGCTGGGACCATTATTTTTTTTTTAAATGCCTAGGAACTAAGGTTCTTCTTTGGTATCTGTGGTGACCTTAGGCGCTTCGAGGTGCCACAGGGACCACCAACGGGGGTTGAATCCGAAATCGGTCTCACAAGCCCGCAGCTTGGCTGGAATTTCTGCCCTCGCGCTGTTGCCCTTGCTAATTTGATGGAGACGGGCCTTCAAGTGGCTGAATGGAGCAGGCCAAGAGATCGAGGAATGGTGAAGCTACTGTGAGCTTCGAGGGAGCTTGGGGACGCAAAGACAGATGGGCAGCTTCGGTGGACCTTTTCCCGTCACCGATGGAGTCAACCGCAAGGGGGGTGTTTGTGATGGTTATTGACTGAGTAGCATGGGGCGCAAACGAGTGGTGCTGGTGGGGAGTAGTGGCCGACTGTCTAAGGTGTTGGTGGCAGGAAGGGAAAGAAGCGTGCAGCTGTTTGCTCGGTGGAAGACAGCACCGGTGAGAGAGGATAAGGGAGACTTTACCAAGTCAATGAAAATGGAAAGGAAGTTGGACACAGCAGAGAGAGGAAAAGGGGACGTTGGCGTGGGGGAAAAGAATACGCGCGCGCGAGAGAGAGAGAGAAAGAGAGAGAGAGAGAAGAGGGCACGTGGACGGCCGAAAAGGGAAACATGCGCAAGGGGGAAGAAAAAGAGAAATAGAAATGGAAAATTAAAAAAAAAAATCTGATAACCTAAAAATCTTGATCCCACTTGCTCTTGTTTATTCCAATTTGGTCCCAAAAAATTCCCATGCTAAAGTACTTGATCCTCACTTGCTTTTTTTGCACAAAAATTCCCTCAAACAACAAGTTTTGGGCAACAACAACGGCAATTTCCTTCAATTCTGAATTCTAATTTATTTTCTTTTTGGAATCTGATTTTCTCAACAAACAAATCTGGTTGAGGTCCAATTTGAATTCAGAAAAAACCCAAACAACTTCCATTCATTAATTCACTTACATTAGATGCCAAAAATCCATTTAAATTGGCCAATTTGAATTTCCGTTCATTTTTCGAATCATCCGCAATGATTTTCCATAAAAATCCCATACTCACCGAAAAATTTTCGAAAAATGAGTCAACGTTTCTAAAATGACCCGTGACATGGCAGGACTTTCAATTTTCTGAAATTGGATTCAAATTCGTGGTTATTTTCAATCAAACGCGCTTTTAGTGTGACCCTACCTATTAAGTAGCTTTTAGGAATTTTTGGTACAATTGACCCATGATTGATTTTCTTCGAACCGCAATGAACCCATCCGACACATTGGCGACTCTCGGTGGTCGTGAAAATCTTGAGGTTTCAAATATGGACGTAGGGTACCCAAAACGATAGAAAATCAGTTTAGTGCCGATCGACAAGAATTTTGCAATCATGTAGAATCACCCATACTTTGATCATCATTTCAGTCAAATCGACTTATCTCTAGTTTCTGATCAATTTTTAATTGTGTCGTAATGACCATTATAGACTAGCACGGTCGAGCAGTCGATTTCTGGTTGAATTCTAAAATCTATTGCATTTAAAATCCATTAATGGCTCACCAGATAGTCCGTTATCTCATGAGTGACCATCTTAGAGAAAAACACTATAGTCACATTGATGAAAGGCTCGACTTATCCCATTGAGATTAGAACTGAAAATCAGGATGTCACAATTCTTCCTCACTTATAAAAATTTCGTCCTCCAAATTTAGACCTTTACCAATCCTCAATAAAAAAGGTGGGGTGTTGTCATCTCATCGAGTCTTGCCTTCCCACATATTTCTTCGTTCTCGTGGTGTTGTCAGACCACTTTGACCAAGGAGACCATATTGGTACACAGAATCTGCTCTTTTTGAACCAACAACCGAACCAGACTTCTCACGTACAACACTCTGTCGTTCACATATGATTCTTAATGATTTAGCAAGTGCGTCGAGTCAACCTCGACACGTGAAAAAAACGTCATGCACTCACGCCTACTTAGGCAACAATGGAAGATGATACGTTAGGATCCTGATTCTTTCACTATAATCCCAAATGAACCTACATACCTCCGTCTCAGTTTTCCCTCCTTGCTGAAGTGCAAGGTATTCCTCGTTACTGACACCTTCCAAAAAGATGCAATCACCAACTTGGAACTCTAAAGGCTTTCAATGCTCAATGATTCAACTTTTCCAGCAATCCCGTGTGGCCTTTACTTTGACACTAACCACGGCAATTGCAATCACTGATTACTGACCTAACCCTTGCTTGCGATCTTTCTTCACTTCACTTTCTTCCCACCACTTAAGTTATGCACTCTCTGTTATGCAAGCTTCAATAAGAACCATCTAAAAGTTCTATCAAAACTGGGAACCTCTGATCTAGATTTGAAATAAATTTGTCACTGGCATTTCCTGTAGACATACTTTTTGACACATATACACTTCGGTATGCCCATTCGAATCGAGATCTTTTCGTACTATACTAAGGTGAGTTGGTTCCACTCATTAGTCAACTACAACTTCAAATGGGATCAATACTCCCCTAACTCTTTAGTAAGCTTGTTGTAACGTTCTATCATGATATACTTCCATTCCTACTCAGGACTCTTGAGTGATTGTAAGAGTCCTCTCGATTTGCATTGCTAAATTTTCACTTACTGACACATCTGATACTTGCAACCTGTCCGGCGATATTTATCTTCATAGCGGTCTACCAATCGAGTTGAAACCGATTCTGACCTACTTTGTACTGTATGGTCGAAAACTGTAATTACTATAGTGAATTTCTGACAAGGTTTCTTACTTGAGCACTACCTCATCAAGTACACCTCATTGCTCTCAGAACTTGAGTGTTCCATCCTCAGAAATTTGAAAGTCAGTCTCTTACTTATCAATATCCTCTTATAGGATTTTCTGAACATCCCAGTCTATCACTGATGTGTCTGATTTTAACCTGAATATTTGGTTCCATTTTGAGGGTGGCTATAAATTTAAAAGGTGGCCCACTTCAAATTTGAAAACTGAATTTCAAATCCTTTTTAAGTAAAGTCCATACTTTAACCAGCCTATGCACAATTGAAACTTTCAACTCAACGCCTCAATGACTTCTTTCATTCTCTCAGGGTGATACCAGATATCACTATCCTAGACCTTCCAAGGTTCTGATTCACGACACCATTTCATATTCAACTCCTTTTGAGAGAATAAACACTTGAGACTTTTATAGTTGATAAAGATCTGGAATCTTCCTTCTTATCAATGATGACTCTAAATCTTTAAAGCGAAAATTAATGCTGTGAGTTCCAAGTCATGAGTTGAGTAATTGGACTTCGGGGGTCTCAACTGGCGGGACGCGTATGCAACAATCTTTGTATGTTGCACCAGTACGCACCCAGTTCTCTAAACAACACATCACTATAGATCTCGTATCTTCTAGGACTAGATGGAATGGTCAGTACAGGTGCGGTAGTCAGCTTCCGTTTAAGCTCTTGGAAATTACACTCGCACTTGTCTATCCACCCGAACTATTCTTCTTTCCTTAGGAGTTGAGTCGATGACGACACTGGTGTTGAAAATCCTTCCACGAATCCTCTGTAATAGTTTGTCCAATTCATTCGGCTTATGATCTCTGACACTATTGTCGATCTTGGTCCACTGATAACTGCTTTGATCTTCGTCGGATCCACGGAGTTTTCTTCGCCTGGAATCACGTGGCCTAGGAACACAACACGAGTCATCCAAAACTCACACTCGTTAAACTTAGCGTTCAATCCATGAGTCTTTAGGGTCTGAAGTACCATCCTCAGACGACTCTCATGCTCCTCAGCACTCCTCGAATACACATCAAAATAACATTGATGAACATGATCATGAACTGATCTAGGTATTTCTCAATTACTCAATTCATCAAATCTATAATGGCAGCTAGGGTGTTTACTAGACCAAATGGCCTTACAATACTTTCGTAAAGACCATCTCAAGTACTAAATACTAAAATCAATATGTACTTCTTTCTAATCCTCAACTGATAATGCCCTATTCTCAAGTCAACCTTTAAAATTATCAACACTCTTTGCAACTAGTCACACAATTCGTTGATCTTCAACCATGAACACTTGTTCATGATCATCTCCTGATTAAATTGATGATAGTTGATGGATAATTACAACAAACCATCTTTCTTCACAAATGAAACTAGTGCTCCCCAAGGTGATGCATTGGTATGTATAAATACCTCATTCAGTAATTCTCGCATTTGCACCATTAGTCCTTTTAACTAAGACCACGACAAATGGCAAGAAGCCTTAGTGAGTGGCTCTGTCCCGAGTGCTAAATCAATCGCAAATTCTATCTCTTTCACTGACGATTGGCCTGACAATTCCCGTAGAAACACATTAAAAAATTCTTGAACTACTGTGATATTCTCCATCTTTAGTTCTTCAATCTGTCTTATCTATAACAACCGCCAAGTGACCTAGGCAACCTCCGCCTGACAAACAGGTTGCCTTTAACCAACGACATTAATAAAATCAAGGATCCTTCTCAACTCCCAATAAAACTCGGCACTTCCACATACTAATGGAATAAGCTAAGTTACCCCACAATAACAATTTATCATCACAAGATGCTCTAAGAGCCCACTCTATTCACATAAGACATCAAAGTTATACCTCAGCAACTAGTTGAGCACAACTCTAGTCAGTGGTTCTTTTCCTACAACCTTAACACACACAAATTGAAATTTCACAACTTACTCTCCAAAACTCTAAGGCACTACACTGATAAAATCATCCCAAAAACATTCTTCCTTCGATCGGTGCATGGTCAGTTCCATTCATGTCCCTTTCGCCATCCTAGTGGCGTCCTATCTGCGGTATCAATATCAATGCTCCCTTAGACTCCCACTGATAGTTCTTCACTTGATGGCCTTGCTGGTCACAATCAAAGCATGTTCTAGCCATACCTAAGCGCTAGATTCATCTATGCATTCTTTCATACTTTTAGCACCCACTTGATGAGTCTCTTATCTCCTGTTAGGTGATAGCATGCCCTCTTACTTGCACCGAGGTTTCTCCCAAATACCCACAGTGTGTTTTACAGTGCATTCCCGCTGATCTGTCCCATCAGCCTTCGGGGACATTTTTTTTTTTTTTTTTACTAGGTAACCTTTTGGTCACACTTAGAATAAGCACTCTTCTTAATAGGACACGGGGCTAATCCATGTCGGCTTCCATCAGCACGACACACTCTACTCTGATTCAATGTTGACTTGTCTATCCCGCCTTTCCTGATAGGCGGGATAGAATATATTTTTCTCCAGCGGTAGGCTCCTTTCCAAACCAGTTTCCATCCCTACTGGATCTGAACCTCGACTTGGATGCAATAGCTTACTCCCAGACCACATCTCCATATTAAACCTCGGCAGGTGTGGCAACAACAACGGTTATGACACTGGTGGCGGTAGTGACAACGACAACAACGATGACTTGATCCCAAGCTTATTGGCTCGACAAGCTGCTTGGGAAAACTTGCACCTGAACGATCCTGCTGGACCTAGGATTGCTCGGTGCTGCTACACTCTTAGTATTGACCTACAACAATACTCTTACAGTCATGTTGGCCTAAGCTGGCGTTTTGCCACAACCACATCGGGCACCAATCCTCGTTGGTGTTCCTTCCCGAGTCACAGAGGCTACCGTTCTCTTATTAGGAGTTCTCAGCTCCTGACCACTCATACTACAGGCTCTTTACAAAATCCTATTTTCTAATCCCAATACTTGATTAGAATTCGAGTGATCCATACCAATAAACAATTCTACTAATCAGCTACCACAGACATGCACCAACATGAATTAAATGTTCTACCTACTAAATATCCCATGACTTGTCGCACCTTATCACTCCAACTAACGACCATGCTCTAATACCATAAAAAGGGGATGTCACGCCCCGATTCTCCGAGCACATGCCCATCCCTCCTTAGACGGTTAAATAGTGATGTCCCATTCATTTTTAATTGCACATGCAGAAGCAAATAAATAATCTCCAAACAATAAAACAATGGGATAGGAAAGTGGGACTCCAAATTTCCACTTTAAAAGCAACCACACTTATATACATTGCAAACCATAATGCAAATATATACAAGGCGAATTGTCAAGTAAGGTTTTAAACCACATGTTCATAAAACAAAGTCTACAACAAGGACTCGACTCCCATCAAAAGAGAATTGCCTTATGACTAACTAGTCCAATAGGATCGTCAATTCTTCAGGCTTCACCTTCTTCACTTTGGGCATCTGGTCCTTCATCAATGCCGTCTAAGGACTTGAAAATGGTTATTCAATAACTAGTGAAACAATGTCTCAGCGAATTCTACCCCCTACGACCCGATTAGGAAGCCAATACGCCTTAAGAGCTGCTTAAGCACAACATAGGTCAGAGGACTTACCTTGACCTCAATTCCATCTTGCAAGTCAAGATTATATACAGATGCCTCATATCACATCAATCAATCAACTCACGATATCATATTAAAGCATTGATCAATCGACCTAGTTGATTACGTGACATCACGACCCTTTCTTGGTTGGCTCATCTCATACTATCTATAAAGTCTGTTCATATCAGGACTGCTCACTCTAAGCTGATAGATATATAGTATAGCTCGCACTAAGCTAATAAAGTTAAGGTATACTGCTCTCGCCAAGCTGACATATCGCCCATAAGCTGATATAGTATACCAGTATACTACTCTCACTGAGCTGACATATCGCCCATAGGCTAATATAGTATACCCCTCATGCTCACTCTAAGCTGATAAAATGTACTGCTCACGCTAAGCTGACATATCGCTTATAGGCTAATATAGTACACCAGTATACTGCTCTCGCTAAGTTGACATATCAAAGCCTGTAGGATGATATAGTATACCCTTGATGCTCACTCTAAGCTGATAAAGTGTACTGCTCGCGCTAAGCTGACATATCACCTGTAGGCTGATATAGTACACCAGTATATTAGAGCCTGTAGGATGATATAGTATACTATCCTGACCATCCAATCAATTCACCAATTTTTATCATCTTTGACAAAAATAGCCATATGTGAGTAAACGGTCGGCCTTAGCCAATATATCATATTTTTGCTTTAGAACATCCCATCATCTTTAATAGCCCATAAACATATTTTTGGCGCTGTGAACTGATACTCGGTAATTACCAATTAATTACCACAAATCAAATCGTTTAGGAATAAATCCTAAAAATACATAACTAAATCAATTCAGCACAACGCTCAAATAAATAAACGGACTTCACAACAATGATCAGCATAAAATTTTGGTTGTCGGCTATCCCAGCCTAATTTCCAGAAAATTAATTAATTAATTAATTAATTTCGAAAATTATTAAATAATTACAATAAATTCAATTTAGGCCCATAATGCCTAATTGGAAGCCGAGACGAGCCTGAAAAATTGCCGAGACTCATTCAACAAATAATAGAGCATGTCTACTTGCTAACCACGCTAATCATTTGCCTAACATGGATCAATAAGTCTCTAACTTAATTATTCTAATCTAATCTATCCACATAATTACACTTAATTAAATATAATCAACTCCTAAGCATCATTAGCATACTAAGTGAGGATTAGTGGGCAAAACTCACATAATTAAAATCCGCTTGGATCAAATTGATGAACACGCGACAAGGGCCGATAAACCTCAAAGTGGGATTGCCAACGGGGGTCGAATCGGTCTCGCAAGTTTGCAGCTTGGCTGGAATTTCTGCCCTCGCGCTACTGCCCTTGCTGATTTGATGGAGACGGGCCTTCAAGTGGTTGAATGGAGCAGGCCAAGGGATCGAGGAACGGTGAAGCTGCTGCGTGAGCTTCGAGGGAGCTCAGGGACGCAAAGACGGATGGGGTAGCTTCGGTGGACCTCTTCCCGTCGCCGATGGAGTCAACCGTGAGGGGGGTTTGTGCTGGTTGTTGACTGAGCAGCATGGGGCGCGGACGAGTGGTGCTGGTGGGGAGTAGTGGCCGACTGTCCAAGTGCTGGTGGCAGGAAGGGAAAGAAGCATGCGGCTGTTTGCTTGGTGGAAGACAGCACCAGTGAGAGAGGATAAGGGAGACTTAACCAAGTCAAAGAACATGGAAAGGAAGTTGGACACGGCAGAGAGAGGAAAAGGGGACGTCGGCGTGGGGGAAAAGAATCTGCACGCGAGAGAGAGAGAAAAGAGGGAATGTGGGCGGCCGAAAAGGGAAACGTGCGCATTGGGGGAAGAAAAAGAGAAATCGAAATGGAAAATAAAAATTAAATATGATAACTAAAAATCTTTGTCCCATTTGCTCTTGTTTAGTCCAATTTGGTCCCAAAAAGTCTCCATGCTAAAGTACTTGATCCTCATTTGCTTTCTTGTACAAAATTTCCCTCAAACAACAAGTTTTGGACAACAACGGCAATTTCGTTCAATTCTGAAGTCTAATTCATTTTCTTTTCGGAATCTGATTTTTTGAACAAACAAATCCGGTTGAGATCCAATTTGAATTCAGAAAAAAAACCCAAATAACTTCCATTCATCAATTCACTTACACTAGATGTCAAAAATCCCTTCAAATTGGCCAATCCGAATTTTCATTCATTTTCCGAATCGTCCGCAAAGATTTTCCGAAAAATCCCGAACTCACCGAAAAATGAATCGACATTTCTAAAATGACTTGTGACATGACAGGACTTTCAATTTCTAAAATCGGATTCAAATTCGTGGTTATTTTCAATCAAACATGCTTTTAATGAGACCTTACCTATCGGGTAGCTTTTAGGAATTTTTGGTATAATTGTCCTGTGGTCAATTTTCTTCAAACCACAATGAACCCATCCGACACATTGGCGACTCCGGTGGTCGTAAAAATTTCGAGGTTTCAAATACGAATATAAGGTACCCAAAACGACAAAAAATCGGTTTAGTGCCGATCGACGAGAATTTTGCAATCATATGGAATCACCCACATTTTAATCACCATCTCAGTCGAATCGACCTATCTTTGGTCTCTGATTGATTTTTAATTGTGCCGTAATGATCCTTGCAGACTAGCACGGTCGAACAGTCGATTCTTGATCGAATTCTCAAGTCTATTGCACTTAAAATCCCTTAATGGCTTCACCAGATAGGTCAGTTATCTCATGAGTGGCCATCTCAGAGAAAAACACTATAGTCACATTCATGAAAGGCCTGCTTATCCCATGGAGATCAAAACTGAAAATCAGGATGTTACAGTATACGTTCAGTAGGGTCTCTCTATTGGTGTTCTACTACTCCACTGTGAAAAATCCTACCACTCAAGTAAATAGACAGTGAAATGAAAAAAGATTCCGTGTGGACTGCTATTTCCTCGTTAAGCTTCGCCAAATTTTCTGAGAAATTGTTCGCATTTATTATTTATTGTTACTTTTGTCTGCTACATGACTCGTATAATCGGCCTGTTCGATGAATTTTCGCCCTAGTTAGTCCGAAGTAGTCCGGATGGAAATTTATGGTGGAGCTCAGATTGACATTTAATTCCTCCATTGTGGAAAATTGGATTGCTCAAGTACATGGACAGTGAAATGAAAAGGACTCCGTGTGGACTGGAGTAACCACGTGAACGAGTTTGGACTGAATTTCGTTGATGAGCATCGTAAAGTATACAAATTCCTTGAGAAGTTGTTAATTATTGTTATGATTTGTCCGTGACATGAATCGCATAATTAACCCACTCCACAAACTTTCACCCCAGGTAGTCGGCAACTTGGGTGAGAATGATTTGAATAGGGCGAATTGACTTCAAATCATTCCGGGTCACATAATATCAAATATTTAATAGAAACTCAACATTATTATATATGATATAACCCGAGACAAGAAGCCATGATGTGATGCTTTTGTATGCGTGGAATGAGCCACCAGCCCATTAACATAAATCACCTCATAAACATATTGAGAATCGAATTTGAATTGATATGCATGAGAAAGCCAATAATAATAATAATAGAACTACGGTAACAATAATATATCACTCATTGTGCACTATGACTTAGTCAGTTTATTACGTTCTTAAGCCATAAATATAGATGGGATCCTTCTCAACGATTCCTGATTAGTTGCACACTCACCTTTATATGGTATAGAGACAGGTGGTCAAATTTGGTTATGTACATACTTTTTTATTAGTTTACGAATTTTTCTTCTCTCTTTTCTTTTATTCTTAAATATGAGGTTTTCTACTCAATATGATAATGTAAGAATTTGTAAAACTAAAGTTTTCGTCCTACTATATCAAATTCAATTTGAGGGGAGCAGTAGGTTAAGCAAAAAATATATATCCGAGACCGTTCTCTATTAGCTATCTAATATATTGATATATAATCGATTGCTCACTTTACAATTTAAAGTAGTTAAAAGAATGAACACCAAAAACATGTCGTGGCTTAGCAAACTTATTGAATCTACTATAGGGCAGGTCTTTGGGTACATGATGATCGAATTTAAGCAAGTGTGTGCAGGTTGTTTGAGTGAAAAACCAAGAAGTTTATGGTATCAAACAACAATTAATCAATCTTACATCAATTTACGACTTTTCTAGTTGGCACATACTTCTTATATTAGTTGAGAACCGTCAGTATCTCTTCTTCTTTGTGCATGATTATGTTGTATTATCCACGAGCTTTCATATACTCGACTAACTCCATCCCAAGCAGTTTCTTGATCAAGACAGACCCTCCATATAAGAATTGGAAAATTCATAAGAAATCACTACATGATGCAACACATATACATCATATCGGAGACCACACATTCCCTAGTCTTAAATCCGTGTAGTTTCCAGCTCTCGGACCAAGTTCCATCATCAGTTGTTTAAAACAAGATGGAAATAGCAGCAAAAAAATGATGGTATAAACAATCCTAGGGTTAAAGAATTGTTAGGATTCTTCTTCCCAATTAAAAATTGAAAAAACAAAAACATGAATTGTCAATGCTACCGAAGGTCATCTTATCTCTTTCCATGGTACGTACGCCCAGATGGACCCGCCCACGTCGAGCAATCATTTAATGGAAGTTCTCCATGCTTCGTCTTACTTTTCAAAGCTCTTCCCCCTTATAAATACATCGTCCTCATCATCACATCCTCCATGTCTCTCTTTCACACAAACAGAGACACTCGCGTTTTCCCGAGACCCTTTTCAATGATGCCTCCAAGAATCTCTTTCTACGCTGAAATGCTCCTCTTTTTGGCTCTCTCCTTTCTCGCCATCATTGTGTCCTCCAGCGATGGTCCTCGCCTAGCAGTGGCGCAAAGTAGTAACAACAACAGTGCCACAACGATCCCAGTGAACGTTGGGGTGATTGTTGATCTGGGGACGTGGGTGGGTAAGATGGGATTGAGCTGCGTTAACTTGTCTCTCTCTAACTTTTATAGTTCAAACCCTTCTTACAAGACCAGGCTCATCCTCAACGTTAGAGACTCAAAAGGAGAAGAGGTTGTTGCTGCTGCTGCAGGTTCTCTCTACCTTTTGTACTTCTATTGATTGATGAAGTTTATTTTGGTTAAGATTCAATTTGATATCTTTCACACGTCCATCCGAGTCATGCGGCCGTGTGAGACTGACAATTTGGCGCTTAGCTTGACAGTATTTATGGGTTTTGTTCCATCCATGCCAGGCGGTGCTTCTTGGAAACACTGGTCTTTGAGCGTAACATTTGACCTTGGAACCAGTTATTTCATTTATTCCTTTCAATTCTTGGAGTTTACTTTTCTGAAAGCTATACCAAGAAAACGAAATTGCAAGAAACAATATTAGGGACCATCCAATTATAATATCATGATGGAGATAGTTATTTCAGTCAATCCAAATTGAAAATTCCTAATTTATTAAACCATTTCTTGGGTTTTGTTTTTGTATTTAGAGGTGTAGCACTATTGAAACAAGCGTGCATTATATAGACCAAACACATCTCAAGCATCAATCATTCGGGCTCATGTTAGGATCTACTTAATTACTGGTTGAGATGATGTCAATCAAAATGATCTACAGACCATATAACAACTCCTCAATATTGTTGGTGTCGGTAAATTTGTGATCTTTGAATTGGAAGTTCACCTTTCTATTGTGACATCCCAGATTTTCAATCATGTTTTTTACTGAATAAATCGGACATTATATTGACACGCCTATAGGGCTATTCTCATAGTTGATCACTCTCGAGATAACTAGACTATTCAAGGAAGCTATTAAGAAATTTTAAGGCAATAGACTTGAGAATTCAACAAGGAATCGACTTCTTGACCGTACTCATCTTTAGAGGCCGTTACGGCACAGTATAAAATTGATTTGAAATTAGAGATAGGTCTATTCGATGGAGATGTGTCGCTAAGTGGGTGACACCACTAAATTGGAAAATTATCGTCGATTGGCCCTAAACTGATTCTTCTGTCATTTTGGTACCCTATGTCTATATTTGAATTCTCGAGATTTTCACGACAACCAAGAGTCACCAATGAGTTGAGTGGGTTCATTGTGGCTCGAAGAAAATCGATCACAGGTCATTTGCACTAAAAATGTCTGAAAACTACTTGGTAGCTTAAGTCACGCTAAAAATGCGCCGAATGGAAATTAACCGCGAATTCAGGTCTGATTTCAAAAATTAAAGATTTTTTCATATCACAATAAATTCTAGGAACGTCAACTCATCTTTTGATGAATTTTCGGTGAGTCGAGATTTTTACAGAAAATCCTTGCGTATTTATTTGGAAAACGAACCGAAATTCGGATTGGCCAATTTGAAGGAATTTTTGGCATCTGGTGTGAGTGCATTGGTAAATAGAAGTTGTTTGGGCTTTTTTTGAATTCAAATCGGACCTTAACCGGATTTGTTTGTTCAGAAAATCGGATTCCGAAAAAAAAAGAATTAAAATTCAGAATTGAAGGAAATGGCCATTGTTGTTGCCCAAAACTTGTTGTTTGAGGGAAATTATGTGCAAGAAAGCAAGTGAGAATCAAGTGCTTTAGCATGGAGATTTTTAGAGACCAAATTGGACTAAATAAGAGCAAGTAGGACCAAGATTTTTAAGTTATTGAATTTTATTTTTATTTTTATTTTCCATTTCTATTTCTCTTTTTCTTCCCCCCTTGCACACGTTTTCTCCCTAGCCGCCCACGTTCCCCCTTTTCTCTCTCTCTCTCTCCCCACTCACTCGCACGAGACCCGCACGTTTTCCCCCTAGCCGCCCAAGTTCCCCCTTCTCTCTCTCTCTCTCTCTCTCACTCTCTCTCTCTCCCACTCACTCGCACGAAACCCCCACCCCACCCACGTTCTCCTTACCTCTGCCGTGTCCAACTTCCCGCGCCCCACCCCCTCCCCCCCTTCTTTGACTTTTTCTCAAACTTTTTCCTTATCCCCTCTTTGCTTGAACGACACACTTACCCCCCTCAATCTCTCTCTCTCATTTTGTTCGGCCATCCACCCTTGGCCCGCGATTTCTCCTCCGTGTTGTCTCTGTTTTTGTTCCACCAAAGCCCACGCCACCGGCTCGCCTTCCTCCTTCGTCCGTGAGAAGTCCCACGCAAAATCAGCCACGCAAAACAACCAACAGCCAAGGAAAGAAAAAAAATCCAGCAGCCCCATGAGTTTTGCGGGCCAAGTTTCAGGCCTGATTTGTGCCCTGTAGGTGTCGCATCGAGTATCATTGCGTCCTCGTCGATTTGAACCAAGTGGTTCGATAAGCAAGTGAGTTTTGCTCACTAATCCCTTCTTAATAGGCTAATGATGCTTAAGGGTTAATTATATTTAATTAAGTGCAATTAGGTGGATAGATTAGAGTAGAGCAATTAGTTTAGAGCCTTATTAATGCATGTTAGGCAAATGATCGGTGTAGTTAGCAAGGAATAGGCTCTATTATTTATTGAACAAGTCTTGGTAATTTTCCGGGCTCGTCTCGGCTTCCAATTAGACTATAACGGACCTAAGTTGGATTTATTGCATTTATTTAATAATTTTTGGAATTATTTAATTATTTATTTATTTTCCGAAAATTAGGCTGGGATAGCGGACAACTGAAATTTTATGCTGATTATCGTGGTGTAGTCTGCTTATTTATTTGAGTGCTAAATCATGCTTAATTGATTTAATTCTGATTTTAGAATTTAATTCCTAAATTAATCAATTTTGGTTATTGATTGGAATTTAACCGAGCGTCGGTTTACAGCGCTAAAAGTATGTTATGGGCTGTTGAAAATGGTGGGACTTATGAAAAGTGAAATTATGATATTTTGGTTAAAGCTGACTGTATACACATACACGGTTATTTTTATCGGGAATGATGAAAAGATGGAATCTATTGTATGATTGAGATGGTATACTAGATCAGCCTATGAGCAATATGTCAGCTTAGATAGAGAGTAGTATACCGATATACTATATCAACCTACGGGCTCTGATATGGCAGCTTAGCAGAGAGCAGTATATCTTGTCAGCTTAGCAGAGAGTAATGTCGGTATACTATATCAGCCTACGGGCGATATGGCAGCTTAGTAGAGAGCAATATATCTTATCAGCTGAGATTAAGCACTGTCGGTATACTATATCAACCTAAGGGCGATATGGTAGCTTAGCAGAGAGCAATATACCCGATCATCTCGTGCGAGCTATATTATCTATTTATTAGCTTAGTAGTGAGCAGTCCTGATATGAACGAACTTATAGATAGTATAAGATGAGTCGACCAAGAAAGGGTCGAAATGACATGTAATCGACTAGGTCGATTGATCAATAATTTGATCTGATGTAATGAGTTGATTGAGTGATGTGATATAAGGCATCTATAAATAACGTTAATTTGCAGGATGGAACTGAGGCCAAGGTAAGTCCTCTGACTCGTGTTGTGCTTAGGCAGCCTCTAGAGTATATTGGCTTCCTGATCGGGTCTTAGGAGGTAAAACTTGCTGAGACGTTGTCTCACTGGTTATTGAATAACCATTTTCAGGTCCTTAGATGGCATTGGTGAAGGACCGGAGGCCAAAGTGTAGATGGTGAAGCCTGAAGAATTGACAATCCTATTGGACTAGTTAGTCATAGGATAATTCTCTTTTGATGAAAGTTAATTCCTTTCTACAAACTTCATTTTAGGAATTTGTGGTTTAGAACCTGACTTAATAGTCCGCCTTATATGTATTTGCACTATGATTTGCAATGTATATAAGTGTGGTTGTTTTGAGAGTTAAAATTTGGAATTCTACTTTCCTATCCCATTGCTTTATTGTCTAGGGATTTTATATACTTCCGCGTGCATATTAAAATGAAAGGGTCGGCGATGCGTCTTGGAACGTCACTATAAATCGACCAAAGTGAGGGATCGGTGCATGCCTGAGAATCAAGGCATGAAACCTATCATGTCACAGTTCAACAATGTATATATGTGCATAAATTTGTGGAACCAGTTTCATCTTGATAAAAACGTGTGAATAGAATTTTTGTTCTATGATCTTGGAGGGTGAAATGTAGGACTACTATTATCTATTCTTTTCTTTGAAGAATATATAGCTCTCCTGTGACTCTTGTCCTGCCGTAATGTGGTAAACCTTTATAAAATTACGTCTACATATAGATTATTAGTGAACTGCGTCAGAAATCGAGTCACAAAAGACAGATGCTACGTAGATTTATTTTTGGAAAGAAAGCCTAACTTTAGAGTCAGTTTGTTTGAGAACAACCATTTTCAGGAAATTGTTCTTGAATTTTCTAATATTTACATGATGGAAAACTATTTGATTGACGGAAAATTAGATTGAAGAAAATGTATTCCTCTTTTGGCAATAAGAAATCATATATCCTTATTTCTTGCCGCGTGTCCAAGTGAGAAGAATAAGTCCCTTTATGTCCATTTTCTGCTTATCAATTTTTTTTTCTTTTTATCTTGATGAGTCTCATATGGTTTTTTCATAATTCTTGTCTGTCATCTCCTAAATATGCTTCATTAATGCTAATGTCTTTCAATATTCTCACAAAAATCCATCTTATATCATATTGTGCATAAAATTTCCATAAATTCTTTGATTATTTCTTGTATTCCTTTTGATTTAATGGATTACAGAACAAACAAAATGTTGATTATGAGAATATATTGGCTACGTTTAGTGCTCCAACGTGGAAAATAAGAAGGCACCTTAAATTGTGCCAAGTGTCCAACGTGGGCCCACATTGTTAGGCCAATTTCTTCTCACTTTTCTCTCTCATCTCTCCCTACTTTTCTCTCTCTTCTCTCTTCTCTCTCCCTAGCACACTTGGCTGCCGACATGGACAAATAGCTAGCCACCTCAACCTCCACAGCGACCACCTCCTCCGGCATGTCTAGGAGGGTGCACGAGTGCTCAATCTGCCATAAGAGCTTCTCCACCGGCCAAGCTCTCGGTGAGCAAAAGTTGTGCCACTATGAGGCCCCCGCTCCCGCTTCCTTGACTGCCGTTGTTGCCACCACCTCAACTGCCAATGGGGTGAGTGTCTTAGAGGGTGTGGGGTCAACTCACACGCAAAGCCAGGGGCATTGCGAGTTCGATTTAAATATCCTAGCACTCCCGGAGTTCTACCCCTAGTTCACGGTCTGCGGCAACGTGGACAACGAGGTGGAGAACCCACACCTCTCCAAGAAGCCTCGATTCCTAGTGCCGGTGAAGATGGAAGTGACCTAAAATGGGTTAGATCAGAAATGCAAAGAAACCCACAAACCCCTCCAAGAAGCCCCGATTCCTAGTGCCGGTGAAGATAGAAGCGACCTAAAATGGGTTAGATCAGAAATGCAGAGAAACCCACAAAAAAAAAAAAAAAAAAAAAAAAAAAAAAAAAAAAAAAAAAAAACCGGTGATTGGAATCGAAACGGGAAATTGAGTTTTAGATAGAAACAGAGACAATTGTTTTTGTTCGTCTCTTCTTGTTTGCTTGGTGACGTTGGAGTTCTTTTTGGTGGAGAGAGGGAGGTATACATACAGCTTCAATTGTGGCGAAGGGAGAGAATCGGGTGAGAGAGCGTCCAGAGGAGGGAGAGAGAAGAGAGAGGAGAGAGAAAAGTGAGAAGAAATTGACCTAATATTGAAACAATTGCTATCTAGTCTACCCTATTAAACTCTATTTGAATGGGGCTAGGAGAAATTTTCATGGTGATTACGACCACGACTAAGTTTGTGGAGGTTGTGGGGACCGCAATGGCTACGATGTCTTTGATTGCTATAGACGTCCTGAAGACTATGAACGACAGGATTGTTGGTGGGGCAGAGTTTATCATGAAAATCAAATTTATATGAGGTGCAAAGGGCCTGATGAATTCGAGTGCAAAGTAAAAGTCGATTATTTTGAAGCTTCTGTTAAGGAGTTATGGATTGGCCTGAAGAGATAGATAATGTTTTATATTGTATGGACATCCTGGAGCATAGACAGGTGAAGCTAGTGAAGTATAAATTCTGAGAGACAGTATTATGATGATGGGAAAAATTTGAAGGAGGATTGACAGAGCTAGAGAAGGCAATGCGACATGGTAAAAAATGCAATTATTATTAAAGCGGTTTGGTCTAGAGACTTCATTATCATGTTCGAAACGGCGCAATATGGCAAAAGACCATGTTTGAACAATTAAAAAGGATGAACGACAAGCCATCTGAGTATTCCTCATGTTAATCATCGAGAAATTGCTTGTGAGCCTCACAGATAGGGTAGCCAACAAATCGATTAAAAAGATGACAAATATCCTTTTTAAAAGCTAGAGGATTTTGAGCTTGAGAAATAATTTTTCGAGAAAAATGCTTTAAATTTTTCTGATGACCGGAACCGACTATGGAAACCTTTCAAACAGAGCTATCTGGACTTCTCCGCATAATAGAGGAAGGAGATAGATGTTTGGACTTACTGAAGAATAGACACGGCTATATGAACTTTCTACGAAAGACAATAGGAGTATGAAAGAAGTTAGAAAAAACCATGAACCATTAGTACTGCTGGAGGTCACGTCCATGCCCAGCAATCCTTGAATAGAAGCATGCTTTGTCCTACTTTTTCAAAGCTCTTTTCAAAGCTCTTCTCCACTATAAATACATCGTAGTCATTATAATATCGTCCAACCATCCCCCCACCCCCCCCCCTTCCCTCTTCTTTTCTCCCTATCACACACACACACACATTTGCCTTTTCGCAAAACCCTTTTCAATGATTCCTCCAAGAATCTCGTTCGAGGCTGAAAAGCTCCTATTTTTGGCTTTCTCCCTTTTCCGGATTGTCGTCACCTTGAGCAATGGCACTCACCCAGCAGTGGCGCAGGGCAGCAACAACAGCAATCCAACAACGATCGCGGTGAACGTTGGGGTGATCCTTGATCTGAAGACGCAGGTGGGTCAGATGGGATTGACCTGCATTAACATGTCTCTCTCTGATTTTTATAGTTCGAACCCTTCCTTCAAGACTAGGCTCGTCCTCAACGTTAGAGACTCCAAGCGAGATAAGCTTGCCGCCGCCGCTGCAGGTTCTCTCCCTCTCTCTCTCTCTCTCTCTCTCTCTCTCTCTCTCTCTCTCTCTCTCTCTCTCTCTCTCACAGACTGACCGGTCACGATGCTTGACCAGAAATATACGATGGCACCAGCTTTTGGGTTAGCATTTTTGTACTTCTGTTGATCGTGTTGAAGATTGTTTTGGTTAGTCTTTTCTTTTTACCGAATTTTATGGGGCTAATTCTCTGCTGGAACTTCGATGGGGTTTTGTCTTGGGTTAATACACATATTGCGGAAGAGCATAAACTATTTTATGCATCTGTTTGTGTGATGCAAGAAAAAACCGATTATTGTTCTCAACGACTAATTTGGCAATCGTATGAAAATTTCAGCTTCAATATATTTGAAAAGTGAAAAGAATCCCCAGCTTAGTTTTCAAAGACACAACGACATTTGAGTGTTCAATTCAAAGCAATATGCCTTCTCGTAGCAAAGATTGTTCAAGCAACAATTTCCAAAGCTCCATGAAGGAATGACTAAGCTTAAGTTTACCAAAAAAGAAAGAGACCAAGCTTTTTCCTCATCCTCACGAACTGTTTGTCACCAATCTGTACTCACTCTCTTAGCTGCCTTGTTTATAATTTTCTTTCCCCCTTTCAAATTTAATGACTGCAATATATAAAAAGGGCTTTTTATCATCGTGAAAACGAAGTCCCTATCATCTTATGATAGGATCAAAGATGACATGAAGTTGATCTTAAAGATTCAACAGAGAAAAGTCCACCTTCTCTATCATCTCATATTGTGCCAAAATAAACATATGTACATAAATCTGTGGAGACAGATTTTCATCTCAATAAAGACATGCGAACAGGATTCTTGTTTATGATCTTGGATGGGGAAATATTGGACTACTATTGCTTGCTCTATTCTTGAAGAGTGTAAAGCTCTCCTGTGACTCTTGCTCGCATAGGTGTAGTACATATTTATAAAATTATGTCTACATGTATATGATAAGTGAACCCTATTAGAAATCGTCTCGCTAAAGACACATGCTATATAGCTACAATTTTGGAAAAAGAGCCTAACATTATTGTGCTTTTCAAGTTAGAAATATAATCATTTTTATGAGATGGTTGACAAAGAAAATTTAAAATTTATCTTTGGGAAAATATGTACATAGAAAATATCACTACATAATTATACTATTTTCTATTTTAGTTGAGCCATGTATAACTCTCTGGTATCGAGTTGAGTTAGCGATATTATTTCTGGGGAAATGGTGTTTTGATGGTCAAATAAAACAACTCAGGTTTGAAGTTCAACCAAATAATTGTCAATAAACGAAAGGAGTTTAATATGGATGTTGAGAGGCTTGACATATATCATATACATCACAATCCTCATAAAATCCATAGACTTGGGAATTGGATTCTAGAGTGGAATTTTCAAATGGCATGAGATAAAGAGGTCAACTTAAAGATGAAAAAGAATCAACTTGATCGTCCTGGGCCATTTTATCCCCCTATTTGGTTATTGACATTGCTTCTTTCGAAGGAATTAGTTTCTGCTTTGTTTGCAATATCATATGCCAAACGACATCTAAGGCGACAACCGAAAACCTGTATTACACTTAATAAATTAAATCTTTCAACAACCTCATGGGTTGGTTTCAGTTGGTAAAAAATGGAGGCACGGCCTCGATTCCCTCCGCGTAGAACAAATAATTTCATGAATATGCAGTTTACTTAATTAAAGTGTGCTTTCTTGACATTAATAAATTTAGCATTTGCATACAACTGTTCATGTCTGAAATTACGTTAGATCCAAATGGGAAGGTTCGACTATGTTTCATAAGTATAATTTCATATATACTTGAAAATAAGAGGTTTCCCTTACCCATGTTGGAGGAATTTACATTTTATCATCTCAAGGACATGTTGAATTAGGAGTCTAGTCATAATGAAAAAAGCTCCAGTGATACATTCAACTTCATAAACATTTTATTAACATGGGTCAATATCACTATAATAAACGGAGAAAATGGAGAAGTTTTAATTATTAGTAAACACATACTGTTTAAATAATATCAAGTACGAGTTCTTTCCCAACTTCAACTTCCTATGTTTCCTTTTTCTTAAACATTTCTATTTTTTTATGATATTGCATCAAGTTTTAATTGAGTTCTGATCAATACTATGGCTTTTCCACTAAGAATTTATATTATTATCTGACTTATCATTATTGTTTCACCGTATTTTCTGGTTCATCCGTGCAGCACTCGATCTGATAAAGAATAAGCAAGTCCAAGCTATAATAGGCCCTCAAGGTTCAGCGCAAGCAGACTTCCTCATTCACCTCGCAAACAAATCTCATGTGCCCATCGTCTCTTTTTCTGCCACTAGTCCTCCCCTTAGTTCACTTCGGAGTCCATACTTCCTTCGAGCCGCGCAAATTGACTCGTCCCAAGTGAATGCCATAAGCGCAGTCATTCAAGCTTTTGGCTGGAAAGAAGTGGTCCTCATATATGTGGACAACGAGTTCGGAGCAGGCATTATACCTTCTCTTACCATAGCTTTGGAAGAAGTCAACACGCGAGTGCCCTATAGGAGCCTCATTTCCCCTTCAGCCACGGACGATCAAATCCTGCAGGAACTCTACAAGTTAATGACGATGCAAACGAGGGTGTTCATCGTGCAAGTGGTACCTACTCTCGGCTCTCGGCTATTTGCCAAAGCAAAAGAGGTGGGGATGATGAGAGAAGGTTATGTGTGGATCTTGACTAATGGAATCACCGATCTACTGAGTTCTGTGGATTCATCTGTTGTCGCTAGTTCGATGCAAGGAGTACTGGGCATCAAGACTTATATACCGGATACACCAAACCTAGACAACTTCATGGTCCGATGGAGGATGAAATTCCAACAAGAGAATCCTTCCGTCCATAATCCTACACTGAACATTTTCGGATACCGGGCTTATGACGCTGCTTGGGCTTTGGCAATGGCCGTTGAGGAAATGGGTGCGACGAATTTTACCTACCAGATGTTGAATGCTTCGACAGATACAACAGATCTCGACAAGTTTGGGGTCTCTCAAAATGGTCAGAAACTTCTCCAAGAACTAGCCGATATGACATTCACAGGCCTCACTGGAAATTTTCGACTCGTCGAGGGGCAGCTTGAGTCGACGGCGTTCCAAATCGTTAATATCAATGGAAATGCAGCAAGAGGGATTGGGTTTTGGACGCTAGAAAATGGGCTGGTAAGAGATTTGTATCCTTTCAGCACAAGCAAATATTCTGCTAATATTGGATCAATAATATGGCCAGGAGATTCAACCTCTGTTCCCAAGGGATGGGAGATTCCCACAAATGGGAAGAAGCTGAAAATTTTAGTCCCCATGAAGCGCAGTTTTCTTCAATTCGTGAAGGTGACTCAAGGTCTTAACACAAATACATTCCAAGTCACCGGATATTGTATCGACATCTTTCAAGCCGTCATTGAAAAATTGCCTTATGCTGTGGCTTATGACCTTATTCCATTTGCCTTCACTGATGGAAGGAATGCTGGAAGTACTTACAATGACATGATCGATCAAGTATTTTATAAGGTGAGCAAGTCCTTAATTTCGTTGGCATACTTGTTGAAACTTATGATGCTATCATGTGGTTGACAAAGAAAACATTCCCCTTCCTTTTGTTGGAACAGAATTATGATGCAGTGGTGGGTGATACAACAATCATTGCGAACAGATCATTATACGTAGACTTCACCTTACCATACACTGAATCGGGGGTTGCAATGCTTGTGCCATACAAGGACAGCAAGAACAAGAATGCTTGGGTTTTCCTGAAGCCACTCACTTGGGACCTTTGGTTAACGACCGGATGCTTCTTTGTGTTTATAGCAATGGTCGTGTGGATTCTCGAACACCAGATTAATGAAGAATTCGGGGGTCCAGCTGCGCATCAAGTTGGCACGAGCTTCTGGTTTTCGTTTTCAATCATGGTCTTTGCACAAAGTAATCACCCTTTACTTTAATTAATCAATTGAACATTACAATTTCCATATCGTTCTTAAAAAATTTAGATGCTTTCTCTTAATTTGGATTGCAGGGGAGAGAGTATTTAGCAACCTAACCAGATTTGTTGTGATTGTGTGGTTTTTTGTGGTACTTATACTAACCCAAAGTTATACGGCAAGTTTGAGCTCTCTTTTGGTGCTGCAAAATCTTCAACCAACTGTGGCTGACATTGATCAGCTTCTAAAGAGTGGAGAAAAAGTGGGTTGCCAGCACCGCTCTTTCGTTCATGGAATGCTAAAGCAAATGAAGTTCGATGATTCGAGACTTATATATTATCATTCTCCTGAAGAATGCGATGCACTTCTTTCCAAGGGAAGTGCAAAGGGCGGGATTGCAGCAGCATTTGATGAAACCCCCTACATTAAACTTGTTTTTTCTCAATATTGCAATAAGTATACCATGATCCCGACATTAAGAACTGCTGGATTTGGCTTCGTAAGTCCTCAACCTCTCAATCATAGCCCAAAAAAAGAAAACCCTCAAAATTTCCAATTACTAGAGTTGTTCATTATTTATTTGATTGAAATATCTCATGTCTTGCTTTTGGTTTACAGATTTTCCCCAAAGGGTCTCCGCTAGTACCGGATATTTCGCAAGCAATCCTTAACGTAACTGAAGGACCTAAAATGACGGAAATCGAAAACACATGGTTCCCATCGAAATCCAATTGCTTGGATTCAACTAACTCGATTTCTTCCAACAGCTTGGATCTTGACAGTTTTTGGGGCCTATTCTTGATTGCTGGAGCTGCTGCAGTTCTAGCTCTCTTCATTTTCATGGTCATGTTCGTTAAAAAAAGTTGGCATGAAATAACAAGTTCTTCAGGTTCATTGCAGGAGAAAATTGTTGCATTGGGAAGAAGATTCTACCAAAGGGACCTCAATTTGTATACTTCTAGGGAAGCCAGAGATAGAAATACGAATGATGGTGGCAATGAGATTGCAGCTGTTGAAACTTCAGAAAACACTAACTTCCCTTTGAGTCCGTCAAGAGACTTTGGCAAAAACAACGACGATATAAACAATGAGCAAGGCACACCATCTGCAGAACAAGGACTTTCTAATCATGTAGATGAAGGGTGTCCAATGTAGCAATAAATGTCGAGCTTACAAATGTAAATTAAGAGAGGTACATACCTCAACAACTTTAGATACTAAACTTTAATGCCTCAACATCATCAAACTTTATACTATATGTCACGCCCCGATCCTCGAGGACGCGCCCATCCTTCACTATGGTCGATTATTAAAGTGCGATACCCCAGGACTAATTATCGCCGACCCTTTTTTTTTTTATTACGCATGCGGAAGCAGTTATAAATCCCCAGACAATAAAACAATGGGATAGAAAAGCAGGCCATATTTTTCTTTTTTCATATTGAAATTCACAATCACACTTTCATTAACAGCACAACTCATAGTATAATTACAATACTATTTACAACATAAAAGTCTCACACCTATCTACACTAAGACAGGGTTCACAAAAGGGATGGGATCTCGATCCACATCCGGGTTGTACTCAAGACCCCTCTCTGAATCATCTTCTACTTCAAAATGCTTTCTCTCCTTTAGGTTCTTCTTCCTCAGCTTTTCCTCAGGGTCCTTAAATGGTTATTCAATAACCAATGAGACCACGTCTCAGCGAGTCCTACCCACTAAGACTCGATTAGTAAACTAATACGACCTGAGGGCCGCCTAAGCACATCATGGGTCGAAGACTTACCTTGGCCTCGTTTCCTTCCCGCAAGTCGTTCAAATAATAAATATTGATAATTATAGCACCCAATCAATCGATCGACTTAACGATCAATCGACGATCGATTACATGTCATCAACACCATTACATGGTCATCCCGACTCTTCATTCTTGACTCTGAATCACGACCCTATAGGCATAATTTATTTTTAGTGGAATCACGGCCCCACTCGGCAAATTTTCTAGAATTGGTGGCATCACGGCCCCACCTGGCAAATGTTCTCAACTTGGTGGCATCACGGCCCCACCTGGCAATTTTTTCTCAATCTGGTGGCATCACGGCCCCACCTGGCAATTTTTTCTCAATCTGGTGGCATCACGGCCCCACCTGGCAATTTTTCTCAATCTGGTGGCATCACAGCCCCACCTGGCAATTTTTAATCCAACTCACAACCTCACACAGTCACTTTCCCTTCAAGTACCGACATTTTCCTAATTTTGGGATAAATTCTCATATTCACCAATTTCACTAAAATTTCATAATCTGATGCTCAAATAAATAAACAGAAAGTACCATTGGAGTCAGCACAAAATTTCGGTCGTTGGCTATCCCAGCCTAATTTTCGAAAAATAAATAATTAATTAAATAATTACGAAAAATATTAAATAAATGCAATAAATCCAACTTAGGCCCGTTATAGCCTAATTGGAAGCCGATACGAATCCGGAAAATTACCGAGACTCGTTCCATAAATAACATGGCATGCCTACTTGCTAATGTCTATTTTTAACCACCTAACATGCTTAATTAAGTCTCTAATTTAATTGATCTAAACTAATCTAACCACCTAATTGCATGTAATTAAATCTAACTAACCCTAAGGCATAATTAGCAAACTAATAAAGCATTAGTGAGTAAAACTCACTTGAAAAAAAAAAGCGGAGATCGGGACACCGCGACGGCAGACTCTCGGGTCGGACCCAAAAGCTAGCAAGCCCGCAGAAACTTTTGGGCTTGGACCTGCTCAAATTCTTGGGGCTGAGCTGACCTGGGCTTCAAGACTAAAACAGAACTGAACTGGGCTTGAACTTGGGCCAAACTGATGCTGTGAAAATGGGCTGAGCTGGACTGGCTTCTTGGGCTGAAAGCTACTGACCTTGCTGGGCTTTGGAGCTAAATTTGCTGGGCCTAACTTGTGGCCCAAAAGAAATTCACTAGGCTGGAATTTGCGTGGACTTCAAGTGGTCCAGCTGCTGGGCCGAACAAGGGAATCCGCAAGAGAAGCTGGGCTGGGCTTGCGGCTTCGGTGGTCCAAGGAGCTGCTGCACGGTTGTGGGGCTTTTGCGGTCAACCAAGCAGCTTCGGTTGCTGCCGCTGTTGACCGAGCCAAGAGCAGACTCGGACGCATGGACGGCGAAGCAGCTGCGGCAGGTTTTTGTTGATCTTCGCTGGATTGCGGTGATGGCCGAAGAAGAGGCAGCTGTCGCACGTTGGCTGAGCAAGGGTCAACGTTGGTGCTTCAAGGGATTTCGGTGGCAACTCCGTGGGGAAAGAAACGCTGGCAGAGACGTGCGGTTTGGTGGGGTGTGGAGTTGGCGTGAGTGGCCGACTAGCTCGGTGGAATCGTGGGCTTCAAGTGGTCAACCAAGAGCTTCAATTGAAGCTGTTGTTGACCGAACCAGACGTACACACGGCCAAGTGGCAGCAAGCTCGGCAGGATCAGCTTCGGTGGAAACAAAGACAAACGAAAATGGGCTTTGCTGGCAGGGGAAACTCGGTGGAGGTGTGCGGTGTTGCAGGGTTCTTCAACGCTTCAATAGCTTGGATCTTCGTGGAGAAATTGATGACCGGTTGCTATAGACGTGGCCAAAGCAGGAGGGACACAGGCGTGCAGATTGTTGGTGCGCGACAAGAGCTAGTGAAGTAGGGCGTTCGTGGAGTTGAGAAAGACACGCGGAGGAGGCTTTGCTGGGCTGGACTTTGACCGAAAGAAGAATGAAGCGGAAGCTAAGACCGCAGAGTTAAAAATGAAGAGGAGCCGTGCGTGAGGGAGAAGATAAGAGAGAGGGTGGGCCATCCTTGCCAATTTTCCACAAGAAATATCTTCAACAATCAATCTAGGCCAAGCATTAAACCTTGGCCTTCATTAGGCCACAACAACACCTCTCACAACTTCTCAATTAAGCATTAAACCTTACCTTCATTGCGCCACAACAACAACTCTCACAACTTCTCAATTGGTCAATTTTGGGCTTTAGGGGAGGGGATGATACGAATTTCACCATTTGAACTTCAATTTCTCCAATAAATTCCCAAATTGAGGTCGATTTCGACGTAGAAAATCCCAAATGATTTTCTACAAATCCCCGACACACAACGGCTTAGTCTGAAAGTCCAATTTCCCATTAATTTAGCCAATCTGAACTTTTGCCAAATTTTCGCGACGTCCGAACTTAATTTCCGTAAAATTTCCCGAATCTCCGAAAAATCTTCTGAGATTGAGTTGATGCTCCTAAAATTTATTGTGACATGGCCAGAACTTCAATTTCTGAAATCGGACTCGAATTGACGGTCAATTTTCATTCGGCGCGTTTTTAGCGTGACCTAGGCTACTGGGTAACTTTCAGTTTTTTTTTTTTTAAGTGCAAATGACCCGTGGTCGATTTTCTTCGAACCACTATGAACCCACTCGACTCATTGGTGACTCTTGATTGTCGTGAAAATCTCGAGGATTCAATTACTTTACACGGGATACCAAAACAATAAGAAAATCGATCTAGTGTTGGCCGACGAAATTTTCTAATTCAGGTGGTGTCACCCGATTAGTCACATATCTCTATCGATCCAAATCTATCTCGATTTCAAATCAATTTTTAATCGTGCCGTATTGACCTCTAAAGATGGACACGGTCAAAAAGCCGATTCCTGATCGAGTTCTCAAGTCTAATTGCTTTAAAATTCCTTAATCATTTCCCCAGATAGTCTAGCTATCTCGAGAGTGATCGGCTCTGAGAATAACCCTATAGACGCGTCAATGAAATGCCCGATTTATTTAGTAGAAGACAGGATCGAAGAATCTGGATGTCACACTATTAGTTGACAATAATTCCCCCCTCATTCTCTTCTCATGTAAGGACTGTGATTGATACCGCTTATTGTCTAATCGCAGACAATATAACAAAAGATAGATGCTTTTCAAAATATTTTCTAGTGGACATTACATGTACGTGTTGGCTTCTCTTATCCTATAATGTATTGGCAATGAAAGTGTCTATTGTTTTTTCAATAACTTGCCTAAAGTGTCTAATTTAGTAACAAAATATGACTTCTTTAGAATGTATAATGAGAAAGTTCGGTAGAATAGGCTTCCATTGTTGAACCAATCGTCAAAATCCTATGTTATCATCTCTAAATAAATAATTGATTGACTCGGTACTATATAATATGCTCCTAATTATTTGCTTTATCATCAAACCATTCTATTTAACTAAAAGAATCCGTTGACACCTAAATTGTTGCCGACAAATTCGATATGCATATTTTTTGTAAATAATAATAATAATAATAATAATAATAATAATAATAATAATAATAATAATAATAATAATAATAAAATATATAATATAGAAGAGAAGAACGAAAGAAAAGAATATTAAAAATTATAAATAACAAGTAAAGCACGAAAATATCATTAAACCACAAGTGCAGCCCATTAAAATCACCCCAGGCCCATCAGCCAATTGGTCTAATTAGAGCCAACTCAATTTGGGTCATCACTCTCCAGCCCGTCTAAAAAACCAGGTCCAATTGGCTCGTCCTCAGCCCAGCAGCCCAAGTCCATCAAACGCTTGACCTTGGCCCACGGCCCATGAGAGGTCCCTCCATTCCTCAAAGCTGGTTCTCTCTCTCGCTGAAGGTTCAAGTTTAGCGTCGGAGGCACACGTGCATGGTTGAGAGCTGAGGAAGAAATTATTGCGAAGGTCGAACACACGCAAGTGAAGATATCGCACGGAAATCCTCAGTTTGGTATTATCGGTAGTTATTCATTTTAAAGTTCATTACCAAAGGTCTCAATTTGATAAATATTCACAACGTTCATTTGTAATGAATGAACATGTTAAACGATTAAGTCAAATCGGGTATGGATGATCTATTTAACATATTTTAACCCATTTTCATACAATACAAATCTATGACTCATATCCTATCTTATCTATATTACTAAAACACGTTTATAGTTGACCAAATCTAGGAAAACTCACATCCAATTTGACGGAGTAGGCAAATATGAGATCGAATGAGGGTGAAAGAGAAAAAAGAAAGATTCATAAAGATAGGTTAGATTTAAGTAAGTCGTGATCTCATTTAATATCCATCCTATTTCGGACTTCATCATTCTGAACCCATTTTTCTAAAAATAACTAATCCTTATAACAATACAACCTATTTAATTTTGACAAGTCTAACATAACAGTTCAATATGTGTGTTTTTGGATGTGGAAAAGAACCACTTGTATGAAATTGAATTGATTCGGATGTGATTTTGCCAAGTTAAAGTGAAATCGAGTTGAAGTCAAGCGAATATTCAAGACCTCTTTTGTGAAGAATGCCATGATTCTCAATTAGCAAATAAAGATGATATATCGATTGCCCTTTTTCCTCTTAGATTGGTCTAACACTTTCAACACCTTACTTTGTGCTATTGGTCTTTTCAATTCTTATCATCAAATTAGCTAAATATAAGAGCAGAAGATAAGGGGGAGTGAGCACACAAAACAAGGAAAGGCGGTATCGGTAAGGGATAATATGCAATCTGACCCTGAAAGGACATGGAAGAGGAAGAGAGTTGCAAAAGCGAAAACAGGAGGAGGCTGCGGCAGAAAGAACGCCATCTTTTGGGGGTTCCTCTCTATAGCACTGGGATTTTTCTCAGAGGTCCATAAAACTCTCTCAGGCCCCTTTCCATGATCGGGCTGTGATGTTCCCTCGCTGTTCTCTCTTCTTCATCTTGACTTCTCCATCTTTTGGCGCCATCATTTGAAGTGTAAACGGCCATCCAAGCTCACATGCAACTTTGAGCACCTCAACCTCGACTTCCAACTTGTCAAGGACTAGTTCTCTGTCACAAGCCACCGAAAATCGCATGAAAGGAAGACGTGAAACCTTGTCTTGTTAAGACACTATTTGTTTGTTTGTTGTCCACCATTTCATTCAACAATACATAGCTCGTGTTAACATTCGAATTTTTGTCGATATTTTAAGTATCATTTATTTTACAAAAATATAAAAAGATTTATAAAAAAAGCGATAAAAATGAATTAAAAATATAAAAAAGAATAAAAAAGGACAAATAAAGATGAATGAAAATGATAAAAAAAACAATAATAATGATTTCGAGCGGGCCGGCATGTCATGTCCACTTGTCTAAAACTTTCGGCTCACCCCTTGACCCATTTCCCTGATTCCCTTTCTCTATTTCAGCCCATTTTTCTTTAATTCTTTGAGCCCACAACTTGAACCCAAGAAGACAAGAAAGGAGCCCAGCCCGTCTCCCATCTCTTGCACAAAGCTTCTCCTTCCCGTCGTTCCTACTCAACTCTCTCCGTCAAGCAATCCACGATAAAAAAATCCCATCTCTTTTCCCGGAAGTTGGAAAAGATTATCGCAACATTGAGCGCAGATCTGTCTCGTCTCCTTCCAATCTCTAACGATCCCGACGTGGGCGAGGTGTCAAAGTTACGCTTCCACTGTTCTGCAGGCTTCGTGGGAAGCTTGGCGGAAGGTCTGGGCAGAGGGAGAGAGCAAGCTCGAGAGGGAGGGACGGAAAGAGCGAAATACGGAGCCGAGCTACGTTCTCGACTCAGCGTTACCCGACCATCCCCGTCGCAAGCCGACGAACCCTAGCTGACACACTCGAGCCCGCGGGCCTCCTCTTCCGAGGATCTCGATTCAGCGACATCGCGAGGCAGTCGGCCATAGCTCGACTCATCGTGAGCTCGCCCTATAACTGCCATCTCCGAGCCAGGAAGGGATTTCCGCGATCGAAACTCATTCCCATGAACTCCTTTTTGCCTCGCCCTGTTCTGTTTTAAGAAGGAACCGAACTTGGTGTCTCTAGTTCTTGAGCGATTTCTTTTTAACTGAGTCGGCACTTAATGTTCAGCATTCCCTGGTGATTTTTTTGTTCTAGACCTGAGTTTGAGTTCTAAAAATGTTCGATATCGTCGGTGTTCACCATACGTTCGAGGGAATGCCCGAACTAAAACCATTCCTTTTAGTCCCGCATTCCTATTTATTCTAAGGATTCATAAATGCATATTAATTGCCGAACACATTTGTTAGTCAGATTTCATTTCTACCAAGTCCGTATCTCCTAGAATTTCGGTTGTCGTTTGTCTTGTGCTTTGCCATACTCTTGTGAATGTTCTTTGCATTTGTGGTTTGACAGCGAGCGTGAGCCCCGCCCGAATAGTGGTGGAGATTACCGGTTGTCTGGTAGCCGGAAGTGGCTTGCTATGGTGGTCCGGTGATGGTCGTACCAGTCAACGACGAGTAGAGTCTCTTCACGGTCTGGTGTGGTGAGCCTCAGCCACGAGTGTGTGTGTGGACTCTCTTCTCAGTTTGTACTGAGCAAAGAGGCAAGAAGATGGCTTGGAGAAGAGGAGAGAGGACATAAGCTTAATTGGTCTAATAAGATTCGGGTTTATTTAGACTGATGGATTCGGACTTGTCCGGTCTAGTCAGTACAGGCTGGGCTTTGTATAGTTAGATTCGGATTGGGCTTGTTTGTTAGTAGGTTGGGGCCTTTTATAATGGCTCGTTTTGTCCTCGGCCTGTCTTGTATGCTTGTTGCAGCCCATGTTCGGACCCGGCCTTAGGGCCCAGCCCGTCCCTATTTCGGATTAAATAAAATGCGAAAATATTCCAAAATTTTATTTTTAAAAATTCAAAAAAATATATAAAAAATTTAGAAAATTTTTAAAAAGTCTTCAAAAATTTAGAAAATTCGTAAATTTAAAAAAAAATACCAAAAGCAATAAAAAAAATTAAAAGAAACAACTTTAAAATAGTATTTTTGGGTTGCCTTATCTTCATATGTGCGAAAATCTTTGATAAGAAAATTGTGCTCAAAATTGAACAAGCCCTTATATCTTTACCATAGGATTTCGATTGTCCTTAAAAATGAATGCTTTTGATTGCGCACTTTCTGTATGTTGACTATAGTTTCCCTTTAGCTTAGTTAGAGATGATGTACCCTTATTTGGTAATGTTAGATGCTTGCCCTCCCAATACAATTTATTTAACATCATATTAGTTGCTGATTGTTATTTTAATAATTGCGCATCCGGATAATCACCTTACATGTTAGTGGATAAGTCTAAAATTGATCCACATTACTAGACAAAAATTTTCTTGAAATGAATAAGATTAGATATTGAAAGAGCACTAATTAATCAATTAGTGTAACTAAATTCTTGACCCTAAATTCTCTAGTTACGTAGAAAGTGGAGTATACCCTCTTGTTTTACTTAGTTTTTAGCCGACCCCAATAGGCCAGTGGTGACTCATCATTAGAAAATTTTTATGAACACCCTAACATTAAGCGAGGTATGAACTTGGAAGAGCCCGCGCCTAATCATGGGTCGTAAACCTGTCTTTTAGGTAATACTCCAAAACTTATTTTCCTCCCTACCAAGAGGTAGGTCATGACAACCATTCAATATATGGTTCTAAATTTATATATTTTTCATACATAGATGCTTTGGAAGGTTAGTCGAAATTTTATCACTTATATAGAACAATATAAATATAGATACTCAACAAATATCTAGTATAGGATTTTAGAACCATATAGTCAAAATTAGTGTCACATTAGCATCAATAGAACAATATATATACTCAACAAATATCTAGTATAGGATTTTATTTGTCGGTTTAGTATGTATGACATATATCGTGTTTATTTATCCTAAATCTTAAAGAGAAAGAGGGTGAGGAATTAGGATTTTATTTTCCTAATTTGATACCTTCCATGTGCGCATCACATGTAAATTTCGGCCACCATAAGTCATCATTGAACTTTGCCAAACCATGCTCCCACGAGCTTGGTCAAGATAATTTTTTTATTAAGCTCTGCTTATTTTTAACCCATTTAGCACTAGTCTAATTAGAATGCAAAAAGTAATTGAATGAAAAATGCTGATAATATGCAAATGCAAATTAACAATTTTTTTGTCTAGGAATTAGGGTCAAATCCTAATTTTCTCGTGCAATGAATGATTAAATGGGGTCACTACAATTTAGGTGTTAACAAGATATAATTCTGTAGTCTTAGATCCCTACATAGACATTTCACTAGTATATGCTATGATACTGAATTGGACAAACACATAAAATAAGCACTTATGAATTAGCTTAAACTTTGTTGTGAATTATGCCCATAATATAGAGAAATGCTATGTTTTCATTTGTTTATTTATTGGGAACTATTCTCACTATATTTGTTCAGTAGGCTCTCTCTATTTGGTGTTTTACTACTCCATAGTGAAAAATTCTACAACTCAAGTAAATAGCTAGTGACAGAAGAATAAACCTCTCTTCCTATAAAAGCTTTTCTCTCTTCTAGTAAGAGTTTGCCCTATCCATGGTGATGGAAGAAAAAACCCTAAAACCTCTAGGCGTCACCCAAGGTGAGGAATTCCATATCGACGTCGATTTTCTTATATAAAGAGAATATGTGATATGTCCAAAATAAGAAATTAAAGTAGTTCTCTTCATCATGACTATAATTTAAAAGATAATAACTCTATCCTCTCCCAGCTTCATTAGATAACGCAATCTTTCCTAATTTGGCACCTCCCATGTGCGCATCACATGTAAGTTTCAGCCACCACGGGTATTCAATGAACTTCACCAAATTTCACTCCTCGACGGGCTTGGTGTAGATAATTTAATTAAGCTTAGAACCTGCTTGTTTTTAACACCTTTAGCACCAGTCTAATGAGAATGCAATTTATGTAGGCCCAATGATATTAAATGTAAAATGCTCATAATATGCAAGTGCAAATTAACGATATTTTTGTCTAGGAGTCTCGGTGGAATCATAATTTTCTCATGCAATGAATAACTAAATGGAGTCGTTAAAATTTAGATGTTAACAAAATATAATTTTATAATCTTAGACCCATATGCAGACATTTCATTAGTATATGCTATAATATTGAACTGGATGAACACATAAGATAAGCGCCTATGAATTAGTTTAAATTTTGTTGTGAATGAGGCCCATAGTACAGAGAAACGCTATGTTTTCATTTGTTTATTTATTGGGAGATAGTCTCACTATATACGTTCAGTAGGGTCTCTCTATTTGGTGTTATGCTAATCCACAGTGAAAAATCCTATACTCAAGTAAATGGACAGTGAAATGAAAAAGATTCCGTGTGGACTTGGCTATTTCCTCGTTAAACTTCATCAAATTTTCTGAGAAATTGTTTGCATTTATTGTTACTTTTGTCTGCCACATGACTCGTTTAGTCGGCCCGTTCAAGGAAGTTTCACCCTGATTAGTCGGAAGTAGTCAGGACGGAAATTAATGGACGAGCTCAGATTAACTTTTCACTGCTCCTTTGTGGAAAATTGTGTCGCTCAAGAAAGAAAAAGAAGAAAAAGTACATGGACGGTGAAATGAAAGGACTCCGTTTGGACTGGAGTAACCGCACGAACAAGTTTGGAGTCAATTTCGTCGTTAAGCGTCATCAAGGATCCAAATTCCCCGAGAAATTGTTCGCAATTTTTGTTGCCATTTATCCTTGACATGACTCGTATAATTAGCTCATTCCACGAACTTTCACCGAAGGTAGTTGGCAACTTGGGTTAGAATTCCATGGACAAGCTTGGAATTCCACATTGTGTGGAAAGAGATTAATAATGGTCATGGATCATAAATAAAAAACCATTTTGATTAGGGCGAATAGACTTCAAATCATTTTGGATCACATAATATCAAACACTGAATAGAAACTCAACATTATCATATATGATATAACCGTAAACAAGACGTTATGATGTGATGCTTTTGTTTGCATGGAATGAGCCACTTAGCCCATTAACATCAATCACCTCATAAACATGTTAAGAATCGAATCTAAATGAATCGAATCTAAATTGATACGGAACAGAAGCCAACAACAACAACCACCGGCCGTGGTGGCTCCACTAAATAAGAACCTTAACGAAGAGGTGAAGGGTTCAAAATCAACATTAAGTGTGACTCAAGAGTGGTGGGTCAACACCTGGGGGTTTACATTGTCGGCTGCAAACCGGACCAAAAAAAAAAAAAACAACAAGAATAATAATAATAATAATAATAATAATAATAATAATAATAATAATAATAATAATAATAATAATAATAATAGAAGAACTACTATAACAATAATAAATCACTCATTGTGTATTATGACTTCGTAAGTTTATTACGTTCTTAAGCTATAAATATAGATGGGTGTCCTTCTCAACAATTCTTGAATAGTTGCACACTTGCCTTTATATGATATAGAGATAGGTGATCAAATTTGGTTTTGTACATACTTTTTCATCAGTTTAACTTTTCTTCTCTTTCTTTTCTTCTCTTCATTATCCTGCTTTTTTTTTTTTTTTTCCCTCTGTTACGGTGCTATAGTATTATGAACAGCATGCCAAACAATAAATAAATAGTACGCTATAGTAGCAAACAGTACATGAATAGTATAAAGATTTATAAAACTAAGGTTTTTGTCCTACTATATCAAATTCAACTCGAGGGGAGTGTTAGGTTAAGCAAAAAATATATGCGAGACCATTCTCCATTAGCTATCTAATCTATTGATGTATAATTGATTACTCACTTTACAATTTAAAGTAGTTAAAAGAATTACCACCAAAAACATTCGTGGCTTAGCGTACCTATTGAATCTACTACAGGGTTCGTTCAAAAAAAAAAAAAAATCTACTACAGGGCAAGTCTTCAGGTACATGATGATCGAATTTAAGCAAGCTTGTGCAGATTGTTTGAGCAAAAAAGCAAGATGTTTATGGTATCAACCAACAATTAATCAATCTTACATCAATTTACGCCTTTTCTAGTTGGCACATACTTCTTATATTGGTTGAGAATCATCGAGTATCTCTTCTTCTTTGTGCGTGATTATGTCGTATCATCCACGAGCTTTTGTATGCTAGATTAACTCCATCCCAAGCAGTCTCTTGATCAAGACCCTCCATATTAGAATTGGAAAATGCATAAGAAATTACTACATGATGCATTGCATATACATCATATCGGAGACCATACATTTCCTAGTCTTAAACCCGAGCAGTTTCTAGCTCTCGGACAAAGTTCCATAATCAGTTGTTTAAAACGAGATGGAAATAGCAGCAAAAAAAAAAATGATGGTATAAACAATCCTAAGGCTAAAGAATTGTTAGGATTCTTCATACAAAATTAAAAATTCAAAAAACAAAAACGTGAAGTGTGAATGCTACCGGAGGTCATCTTATCTCTTTGCATGGCACGTACGCTCAGACGGACCGCTCACGTTGAGCAATCCTTGAATGGAAGCTCTCCACGTCGAGCAATCCTTGAATGGAAGCTCTCCATGCTTTGTCTTACTTTTCAAAGCTCTTCTCCCTTATAAATACGTCGTCCTCATCATCACATCCTTCATGTCTCTCTTTCACACAAACACACACTTGCGTTTTCCCTAGACCCTTTTGCAATGATGCCTCCAAGGATCTCTTTCGACGCTGAAACGCTCCCCTTTTTGGCTCTCTCCTTTTTAGCCATCATTGTGTCCTCCAGCGACGGTCCTCACCTAGCGGTGGCGCAAAGTAGTAACAACAACAGTGCCACAACGATCCCAGTGAACGTTGGGGTGATTGTTGATCTGGACACGTGGGTGGGTAAAATGGGATTGAGCTGCGTTGAATTGTCTCTCTCTAACTTTTATAGTTCAAACCCTTCTTACAAGACCAGGCTCATCCTCAACGTTAGAGACTCAAAAGGAGAAGAGGTTGCTGCTGCTGCTGCAGGTTCTCTCTCTAGCTTTTATACTTCCGTTGATTGATGAAGTTTATTTTGGTTAAGATTCAATTTAATATCTTTCACACGTCCGCCCGAGTCATGCGGCCTTGAGCGACTGACAATTTGACGCTTAGCTTGACAGTATTTATGGGTTTTGTTCCATCCACGCCACGCGGTGCTTCTCGAAGACCCTGGTCTTTGAGTGTAACATTTGACCTTGGAACCAATTGTTTCATTTATTCCTTTCAATTCTTGGAGTTTACTCTTCAGAAAGCTACCAAGAAAACGATATTGCAAGAAACAATTTTAGGGACCATCCAATTATAATATCCTAATGGAGATAGTTATTTCAGTCACCCCAAATCGAAAATCTCTAATATATTAAACCTTTTCTTGGGTTTTGTTTTTGAAGTTAGAGGGTGTAGCACTATTGAAACAAGCGTGTATGGTTTATGCATCATATAGACCAAATACATCTCAAGCATCAATCGTTCGGGCTAATGGTAGGACCTACTTAATTACTGGTTAAGATGATATTGATCAAAATGATCTACAGACCATATAATCACTCCTCAATATTGTTGGTGTCGGTAAACTTGTGATCTTTGAATTAGAAGTCCACCTTCCTATCATGTGATAGTTCACCAATGTAAATATGTGCATAAATTTGTGGACCTAGTTTCATCTTGATAAAAATGTGTGAGCAGAATTTTTGTTTTATGATCTTGGAGGGTGAAATGTAGGACTACTATTGTCTATTCTTTTCTTTGAAGAATATATAGCTCCCCTGTGCCTCTTGTCCCGCTATGATGGAGTAAACCTTTATAAAATTACGTCTACATATAGATGATCAATGAACTGTGTTAGAAATCGAGTAACAAAATACACATGATGCATAGTTTTATTTTTGGAAAGAAGGCCTAACTTTAGGGGTTAAAGTACATTACAAATGCCAATACTTTTGTATGGTGTTATCTTAAGTGCTATTTTTTTTTGGGCTTATTTGAGTGCCACAAATTTGAAAAATCAATCACTTGAGTGCCACCTCCGATTTGTCCTGCCGAATAAGCTAGCGTGGTTATTGGTTGTCCGACGTGATCATCGAAAAAATATTATTATAATATCTTTAAATATGTTTATTATTATTATTATTATTATTATTATTATTATTATTATTATTATTATTATTATTATTATTATTATTATTATTATTAGGGATGGCGAGTATCACTAGCAATCCTCACCAGTCGCGAAATTCTCGCCCAGGCCACCTCACCCTCAGCTGTAAAGGCCTAAGGTGAGGCTGTCAGGGCCTCGTTGGTGGTTGGTGAGGGCCTCATAGCCTCGCTCTCGCTGGGAAGGCCTTGGGGTGAGGTTGTGAGGACCCTCGCCTATAGTAGCCTAAAGTTGGCAAGAGCACGCATGGCCTTACTAGCCAATGGCCGGTGACCTTTGCCGACCATAAAACCCTTGCCCTCAACCATGAAGGCCTTTGGCAACGATGTCAGGGCCTCACCGGCAGTGGGTGAGGCTGCAAGGACCCTTGCTTGCGGCCCCCAAAGCCGACGAGGGCCATTGTAGCCTTGCCTAATATGGGCGAGGGTTTCTTGGCTAGCAAGGATTGTTGGTGACTCTCGTAGGCCCTAAAGGAAAAAAATTCAAAAAATAAAAATAAAAATATACACGTGGGACGTTTGGCTAAAGTGACACTTAAGTGAGCGATTTTACATCGATTTGTTATTCAAGTGAGCGAAAAAAAAAATTGGGTATTTAAGTGAGCGCCATACGAAAGTATTGATACTTGTATAGTACTAATGCCTAACTTTAGAGTTGGTTTGTATGAGAAAAACCTTTGTCAGGAAGTTGTTCTTGAATTTTCTAATATTTGGATGATGGAAAACTATTTGATTGACAGAAAATTAAATTAAGAAGAACGACTTCCTTTTTTGGCAATAAGGAATCGTATTTCCTGATTTCTTGCTGCATGTTCAAGTGAGAAGAGTAAGTCCCTTTATGTCCATTTTCTGCTTATCAATTTTATTTTTTTTTTCCTTTTTGTCTTGACAAGTCTCATATGGTTCTTTCATAAATCTTGTCTGCCATCTCCTGAATATACTTCAGTAAGGCTCATGTCTTTCGATGTTCTCACAAAAATCCATATTATGTCATATTGTACATAATATTTTTCATAAATTCTTTGATTATTTCTTGTGTTCTTTTTGATTTAATGGATAATAGAACAAACAAAAAAAGATGTTGATTATAGTTTATTACATATCAATTTTGATTTACAAGCTGCCATAAGTGGATTCAAGAAGTAATTTTTTTTTCCAGTTTGTTTTCAGTGAAAACAAACATATAAAATTGGTTTACCTTCTCTGATCTCGAATTTCCCAATAATATATATTCAAGTGACAAAAAGTTTTCAATTGAACAAATAAACTTTTATTGTGCTTTTCAGAGTAGAAAAATAGTCATTTAAGTGGGGGCGGTTGATAGAAACACTTTTAAAAATTTTCTTCGGGAAAATATATCTACATAATGTTCTGATTTTTTTTATTTCTAGTTAAGCAAGTTGATCCGGTGACAAACTGTTTTCATGGAAGTTGTGCGTTATTAAATGAGATTGAAACAACATAGGATTCCAGTTCGATCAAACAATTGTCAGTGCATGAAAGCAGTTTAATATAGATGCTGAGAGGCTTGATATATGATATAACATCGGAAAGGTCAGCCCTCACAAAGTCCATAAAATTAAAATGTGGGGCTTGGAGTCTAGAGTGGACATCCGGCATCGACTCCTCGCGCCACAAAGTACAAAAAATTTCATGTTTGAACCTCTCATCTAGACTTTTGCTTGAGTCTTTGACGGAGTAAGCAGTTATGATACAGGGCTTGTTCAATTACATGCCCTCGGTATTGATATTTGTGAACACAATTGTGCATCATGTTTGAAATAAAGTTAAAATAAAATGGGAGTGGTCGCCTATGTCTTGTGAGTAATATTTAATCTTTTCCTGAAAAATAAGAGGTTTCGCTTAGCCATTTCGGAGAAATCGAGATTTCGTCATCTTAAGTGCATGTTGAATCATGATCTAATCATAATGAGTTGACGTCAGATTTTTCTAGTTAGTAAACACGTGTTTCAGTAATATTAAGTACGAGCTTTTTTCCAACTTCAAGCTCCGATGCTACCTTCTTCTTAAACATCTATATATTTAATAACATTGCACCGAGTTTTGAATGGCTTCTGATGCGCCTTTTCCAATAAGAATTTCCATTATCTGCCGAACTTTTTATTGTTTCACCGTCTTTTCTGGTTCACCATTGCAGCACTTGATCTGATAAAGAATAAGCAAGTCCACGCCATAATAGGCCCCCAAAGTTCAGTGCAAGCAGATTTCATCATTGACCTTGGAAACAAATCTCATGTGCCGATCATCTCTTTTTCTGCTACTAGTCCTTTCCTCAGTTCCATTCGGAGTCCATACTTCATTCGAGCTGCACAAAATGACTCGTCCCAAGTGAATGCCATAAGCGCAGTCATGCAAGCTTTTGGCTGGAGAGAGGCGGTTCTAATATGTGTGGACAACGAGTTCGGAGAAGGCATCATACCTTCTCTTACGGATGCTTTGGAAGAGGTCGATACACGAGTGCCCTATAGAAGCCTCATTCCTCCTTCTGCCACGGACAATCAAATCGGGCAGGAACTCTACAAGTTAATGACGATGCAAACGAGGGTCTTCATCGTGCACATGTTACCAACCCTCGGTTCTCGGCTATTTGCCAAAGCAAAAGAGGCAGGAATGATGGGGAGAGGTTATGTATGGATCTTGACTAATGGAATCACTGACCTATTGAGTTCTGTGGATTCATCTGTTGTTGCTATTTCAATGCAAGGAGTATTGGGCATCAAGACTTATGTCCCAGACACACGGAACCTGGACAATTTCATGGTCCAGTGGAAGAAGAAATTCCAACAAGAGAATCCATCTGTCCTTAGTCCTCCGTTGAACATCTTCGGATATTATGCTTATGATGCTGCTCGGGCTCTGGCAATGGCTGTTGAAGAAATGGGAATGGTGAATTTTACCTTCCAGATTTTGAATGCTTCCACAGACGCAACCGATCTGGACACTATTGGGGTCTCTCAAAATGGTGAGAAACTTCTGCAAGAACTAGCTAATATGACATTCATGGGGCTCACCGGAAATTTTAGTCTTGTTGATGGGCAGCTAGAATCGTCAGTGTTCCAAATCGTTAATATCAATGGAAATGCGGCAAGAGGGATCGGGTTTTGGACCGTAAAAAATGGGCTGCTAAGAGATTTGAATCCATTCGACACAAGCAAATATTCCACTTCGAAGAGTAATTTAGGAACAATAATATGGCCAGGAGATTCGACCTCTGTTCCCAAGGGATGGGAGTTTCCCACAACTGGGAAGAGTTTGAAAATCTTAGTTCCCGTGAAAGACGGTTTCAATCAATTCGTGACAGTGACATATGATCCCACAACAAACACATCCCAAGTCACCGGATACTGTATTGATATCTTTCGAGCTGTGATAGAAAAACTGCCTTATGCATTGACTTATGAACTTATTCCATTTGCCTTGCCTAATGGAAGTAGTGCTGGTAGTTACAATGACATGATCGACCAAGTATATTACCAGGTGAGATAACTCTTCGCAACAGCTTGGTCTCATTGAATTACACGTTGAAACATAATGTGCTATCATGTGGTTGACAGAGAAAATATTTTTCCCTTCCTTTTGTTGGAACAGAATTATGATGCAGTGGTGGGTGATATGACGATCCTTGCAAACAGATCATTGTATGTGGATTTTACCTTACCATACACAGAATCGGGGGTTGCAATGCTTGTGCCATACAAGGACAACAAGAGCAAGAATGCTTGGGTTTTCTTGAAGCCACTCACTTGGGACCTTTGGCTAACTATCGGATGCTTTTTTGTGTTTATAGCGTTGGTCGTGTGGATTCTTGAACATCGGATTAACGAAGATTTCAGGGGTCCAGCCACGCATCAAGTCGGCACGAGCCTCTGGTTTTCGTTTTCAACCATGGTCTTTGCTCAAAGTAAACACCCTTCACTTTAGTAGATCGATCGAACATTACAATTTACATATCATTGTTGGAGAATTTATGTGCTTACCCTTAATTTGGATTGCAGGCGAGAGAGCATTTAGCAACCTAACAAGATTTGTTGTGATCGTGTGGGTTTTTGTGGTACTCATACTAACGCAAAGTTATACAGCAAGCTTGAGTTCTCTTTTGGTGGTGCAAAATTCTCGACCAACTATAGCTGATGTGTATCAGCTCCTAAATAGTGGAGGAAGAGTGGGATACCAGTATGGAGCTTTCATTCATGAGATGCTAAAGCAAATGAAATTTGACGATTACAGACTTGTATCTTATAAGTCTGCTGAAGAATGTGATGCGCTTCTTTCCAAAGGAAGCTCAAAGGGTGGGATTGTAGCTGCAATTGACGAAGTCCCCGACATTAAACTTATTCTTTCTCAATATTGCAACAAATATCTAATGATCCCGACGTTTAAAACTGCTGGATTTGGCTTCGTAAGTCAATCTCTCAATTTTAGCCAAAAAAAAAAAAAACAAAACCTCTCAAATTCTATAATTACTAAGGTTAGTTGTTATTTCTTTGATTGAAAAATCTCATGTCCTACTTCTTTTGGTTTACAGGTTTTCCCCAAAGGGTCTCCGCTAGTCCCAGATATTTCACGAGCAATCCTCAATGTAACTGAAGGGCCTAACATGACGAAAATTGAAAAAGCGTGGTTTACATCAGAAACCAACTGCCTCGATTCAACTCCCTCCATTTCTTCTAATAGTTTGGGTCTTGACAGTTTCTGCGGCCTGTTCTTGATTGCTGGAGTTGTTGCAGTTTTAGCTCTCCTCATTTTCATGGTGATGTTTGTCAAAAGGAATTGGCATGTCATATCAAGTTCTTCAGCTTCACTGCGACAGAAAATTGTTGCATTGGGAAGAAGATTTTACGAAAGAGACATCAATTTCCATACTTTTAGGGAGAGCAGATTCAGAGATGGAAGCATGGATGATGGTACCCATGAGCATGCGGCTGTTGAGATATTACAAAAGACTAATTTCCCCCTGAGTCCGTCAAGCAACACCAGCCAAATCAACGACGTTTTAACCAATGAGCAAGGCACACCATCTGCAGAACAAGGACTTCCTAACCATGTAGATGAAGGGTGCCACAAGATAGCGAGCAATGTCGAGCTTACCAATGTATCTAAGAGAGGTACATGCCTCGACGACCTTAGATGCTGAACTTTAATCGGTTTTGCACTGAATGTGGCATCTTTCCGACACTACTTGTGTGAGTTCCTACACAAAACGGTCTACGCTTTGCCTGAATGACGTTGGTCTATGCTATGCCTTGCTGTCTATAATATGGCCCGTATTTTACTGTCCTCCTCCCATTGAAATCACTTAGAATACTTGCTAGAACCTTGCTTGAGCAGAACCTGAACGTGGAAAATGCCATGCTTACCACATGCCAACTTCACCTTTTCCGAAGAGTATTGTTTTGTGTTTCAATGTTTGCAGACCTTTCAACACGGGAAGGCAATCAACAAACTGCTGCTCTTGGGCCCCCTCATCACACCTCCCGTGAATGTCACTGAGCTGGCGAAGGTGGCAGTTCAAGCAGCTGCGGATCCTGCCTTCACTCCAGTTGTCATAGACGTTCAAGGAATACTCTGATATAGCCAACAAAAGTTGAAGTAGAAATGGTCCGACCCATCCTCTTTATAGGTTCAATCTTATAGAGCTGTTAATAACATGAGCACTCATATGTTGTTTTCATATCAATACCGTTTTGGTTTTTCTGGAGTCTATAGTTGCCTATAGGAGAAAGAGAAGAATTCTTAGCTCAAACTTTGAAGGCAGTAAATGCACCTGAAAGAGCTAAATTCTTTGTACGCTGGGGTTTCCCTGAACTTTTGAGTCATGTACTGAATTTCAGTGAAATGATCCCTTCAGAATATAAGTACATCGGGCAAGTGTAATATAGATCTGCATTGTTTTCATCCTTAATGTTATATATAAATTCCAGACTCATTTACTCTTGACGCAGGATCAAATGACACGTTACACCTAAAAGTGGAGGGGATTGCAAGAATCAATAGGGCATGCAAGACATTTTAATTATCATCATTTAGGAGTATAGAGTTTCCAATCAACCATAGTTCCTTTTCTGACCTCTTCAATTGAGCAGACATTATAGTTAATTTGTGGGTCAGTTTCTTCCTCTTCTTCCTCCCAATTCTGCAGGCTTAAACTTTTTGTTAACTGACACATCACTTCAGTATTTCACTAACAGAGGGGAAGCTACCAAAAAATTTCTACACTTATTATTATATTTGTGCCAACTTAGCTATAAAATTTTCAATTATATCAATTTAATCATCAACCTTTTCACGTTTTGCCAATTAAGTTCACAACATTTTCACGTGTTGCCAATTAAGTTCATTTTGCCAATTTTGACTAGAGATCACTAATGTAAATACTGGTAGTCCTACATGGCATTGTCGACATTGATATCAACAAGTCCTTTAATTTTTTTTTTAAATTTTTTATCTTTTCTTTTATTTTTCCTTTTATTTTCCTTCCTTCTTTTCTTTCCTTTTTTCCATGGTGGCCGATGAGTCCAGCTCGCCCATGGTTGGCCATGACCTTGCCAGCCATGGGCGAAGGTGCACTCACTTGTAGTTGGTGAGTCCATGGCCACATTCACTCGTGGCAAGGGAGACCTTGGTGAGGTTGGCCTCACCAGAGACCGCGCATGCCCAAAACCATTGCGAGGTGTAGCCGCAAGTGAGGTTGCCTTGCTTGCAATCATGATGGCCTTGCTTAGATTTGGGTGAGGTCGGGAGATGGCCACATCTCTCATTGGCCACTATAGTAAAAAAAGAAAAGAAAAGAAAAGAAAAAAAGAAAATAAATAATTTGAAAAATATTTAAAAATAAAAAAATTTAAAAAAGTTATCCACGTTAGCTTTAGTTATACCATATAGAATGATTGGCGTCCTCATTAGCAATTTTCGGTTAAAATTAGTCCGATGGACTTAATAAGCAAAATGTGAAAATGTTAAGAATGAAATTGCATAATTGAAAGTTCTAAAATTGAATTGGCAAAATTCATAAGACTTTTTTGGTAGTTTTCATCGTTAACTAAACAATCTCTAATGTCAAATCATCACTTCTGCCGTGCCTTCTGCAATCTCGAAACGCCTTCATTACAATACGTGGGTAGCACCGTTAGTTTCGCAAGTCATTTAGAAACGAGGAAATAATAATAAAAAAAATCCCCATCAGCCTTTTACTTTCTAGCGTTTTTTACTTTCTAATCCACACCGCAGAGTTCGTATCGCACCCTGATCTGAATCACTCGTTTTTTAAAGGTCAAATAGATTTAAACGACAAAAGGCTAACGCGATCCAGCTAGTTCGATCTCTGAGGATGATGCATTGACTGAGGGCGGATGTCTGGTCCGTAATATCATTGAGTAGTTGATTGCGGATCACAGACACTCACACAAACAGGCCTTCCATGCGACGTGACTGAAGGCCAACGCGATCCGCCCAGGACAAAAGCTACTACTTCCAGACTTTGCCTCCCTATGATGAAGAAACCCTCGCATTTTCCATGGGACATGCTCTGTTTTTCCCTTTATTTGGGCTGGCGAATATCTATTTGACAACGTTTTTATTTTTTTATTTTTATTCTTCAAAATAAAATAAAAATATTTAAAATTGTCAACTAATTTTTCTACTCCTTAGAATGAATTAATGGTTAGGGAATATATTTAAAATAAAAAAATAAATAGAAAAAATTACATTTTTGTTTCCAAGAACAAAAAGAGAAATAAGGTCATATTAGAAAAATAAAATTAACGTAATCTAATGCTCGCCTTTACACAATCAACACAAAGTTTGGTCTCCTGACTTGATTTGAGTCCCCTTTTTTGGAATAAAAAAATCAGAAATTTAGGAAAAAAATTAGAAATTAGATTTTGAGTAATTTTACTAGATTTTTAGTGTTAATTATAGTTTAGCATAAAAAATGTGAAAATATTTTGATGAAAATTAGATTCAAAATTAAATAAACTTTTAGGGCTTTGCTATATGGATTTTTGAATGTTATGTTCTTTTAAACACAATGCTAGATTGTGAAAGATTGAAAACTCTAAGCAATGTTTGCTCTTCTTCTTGTAGCTAATAAAGCTTAAAAGGTTTATGCACCTAAGATTTACTATCAACTTCCTCATATTGTGAGTTATAAACCAATGGGACTCTCTACTACTATTTTTAGCTATTAATGTTTGACTAACAATTACGTTGGACTTTCTTAGGCCATCTTAGAATATCTTCAATGACATTTTTATGATTAAATGAAAAAAAAAATGGGAATATAAAATCTTAAGGTCATACCAAATGCATTTATATTCTTTTTCTATTTTGAGAATATAAATTTTATGCAGTTACCAAATGCATTTTTTTTACTTAGAAACTCGTCCAAAGGCTAGATATAGAAACAAATATTTTTTAATAGAAATTATTCCCGAAAATAAAAATGTTACCACATGCACCTTAACTAACTTTATTACGCAATGCATTTTCAAGGGTTGGACGGTGAAAATCATTGAGACTCAGGTTGCTAGCAAGTGGTTCTGATGGGTTGATCGTCCGATCAAAGTTGAGCAAATTATTGATAGTATAGTACTTGTGGGCGCCATCATCGAATAACTTTTGCGTGCGGATGAGACTAAGAAAATTTGCTAGGAATTACTTCAATGCATGTCCTAATTGGCTTCTCCAACAGGGTTAATTACATGGGTCAAAACTGAAAAAAATACCTGGCTAGGGATGTGCTCTCTTGCTTTTTGAGATGCAAATGTCCTCTTGGACCATGAACTCATTGGGGTTTATCGGTACTAATTATTTGTGTCTTGACTCTTCTTCCTCGATTTCTCCTATTTAAAATTATCGACGGTCGTAATCATGCCAAAAAGTCACTCATGGGCTTTGTTCGTGAACTGTTCAGAAAATAAGCTTGAGGATACGATTTATGTAGCTCTATGTCAAAGATTCAAACTGAAATATACATATAATTAATGTTTTGACTTCTCTCACCATATATCTTTTCGTTTTTTTCTGCTCACCAAGTCTAGAAATAGACACATTATCCCTTAACTCCTCATTTTCTTCCTCGATATTCTTTATTCAAGTGAACTAAGCTCCACGCACTATGCACAACCTCCACAGCAAGATCGTCTCAATATGTTGATTTCTTAATGGTGTCAAAATTCAATATGCAATCAGACAAATTGTCTGATATTGTCCATTTGAAAGTAAGCACGCTATTTCCTAGAATTTTCTTATTTAAAAGAGAGGATGCAAGCAATGAACTCATCTTTTAACTGCTCGCCTGACTTTCCATGTACTTCTACAAGAAATTCAAGACCCAAAGTCGACTTAGACTGATGACTTTAATTAGCAATTCCGATGCATTTTCCTTCTATATATAACGGAACTTGCTAGGTATTAAGTTTAGGTGGTTTATAATTGGCGGCAAAACTTTGGGTTATATGCTTATTTTATGGGCAATATTGACCTATACTTTCAGCAAGTCTCATTGGACGAAATCGTCCCCGGGGGGGGGGGGGGGAAAAAGCGGGGAAGGAAAGTAAAAAAGATCCTTTTGCCAGTACAATAGTTTAGAAAAAAAAAAAAAGCTAACGCAGTTGATGCAAACACGGCTGCTGATGGCTTTTTGGATTGTTGCAAAAGAGCTCAGGACAACAATCTGCCTAGTGTGTGAGAAAATGACCGCAACTTTTCTCTAGAAAGAGTTACGAGTCCCATAATCCAATCTGAAAAGCTTGTTCTGGGCATTATACCTGTATCGAATTGAGTACACCTTTTGCAATCGTTTCGAACGTCAAAATTCATCTTCGTTTACGCATGTTTTCAGGCCACTTTTCTATTTTATGTCGTATCTCCAAATTGCTTTTGGCTTTTATTTGTTTTTCCGAATTCTTTATTGCTTAAGCTTATGTTTGGGTTTTCTAGGTTGTGTATTAGAACAAATTAGGAAAAGAAGCAAACGGAAAGATATCCGGGAAGTTCTGTAGTTTTGTGAAATTGCAAATCGCGTGCTTCAGTTCTGCAGCCTCCTCATTAGGAAACTTCAAAGCATGTGCTCTGCATTATGCAATTTTGCATCCTCACCCAGGCACTCATCAATTTTGGTAGAAGCCGGTTTTAAGTTATTTGCCACCAGTCACCTTCTCCGATGACGATAATGAACTTAAGAATCGAGAAATATCCATAAGTGGGTTTTGTTTTTATTCTATTTGCTTGTAAAAACTTATTATGGCAATTAAAGTACCAGTTTCATGTTCTCCCCGCTAATGAAATTGGCTATGCCATGATAACTTTCACTCGTAGCTTCTTGGGAATGTTTTATTGGGTTTGGGTGGGATTATTCATTACATTCATAGATGCAGCTTGCACTGAGGCAGAATATGCGGCTTCTTGAGAGGGTCCAATTGTGTTGTGCATGCTAGTTATCTACAAAGGTTACTAAATCATTCTGACCCGTGATTGAAGATATTTGCCTACAATGGCGATTCGAATCAGATAGCACTCAATCTAAAAAATAGATGACTCCGGTCTACACATGTACAAACAAATTTGCATCTCTAACTTTGAAATATTATTTGCACAAATTTGAGAGAGAATAACAAGATGGAAAAAAAAATGCAAAATCGCTCAAAAATCCCTAAAACCACATATTTCATTGAACGAATCGGTGTACATGAGTATCACAGAGATTCTTCAGAACCCTCCAATAATTTTGGCTTAGGGGACTTCAATCCGGCTTCTCCTCACTGAGATCGATCATAGCTTGCGTGAGGACCAATTTGAATTCGAGCATCGACGACAACAAGGACAATGAGCTAATGGTTTACACCTTATCATGCTTCGTGCTTGACCACAACCACAAGATGTGGGGATCAAATCAAGCTAAGCATCACATCTTGGTCCAGTCGTGCTCAATCTAGGTCTTGGATTGACCTCCATCTTTCGACAAAGGTACTAGAATTGCTATTGAGGGCAATGACGAATGAGGTTGAGGGTGTTGATGGCTATGTCGGCAAGGAAGATAGAGATGGACTTTAGAGAACGTGATCTGACGAGCGAAGAAGATGGAGGCACGAGGATGCTGAAGAAAAGAAAGAGAAGGAGAAAATAACTAAAAAGAAGAAGGAAAAAAAGTCTTCAGATGAAAATACCCCTAGCTACAAATAAGATTTGGTTGGCTTTTAAATTGAGGCCCTTATTTGAGACTAAGTTGGTCACTTTAGGTCATTCTTTGAGACAATGTCCACTTTGAGTCATTTTTTGAGAAAACGGTTCCACTTCAACCTCTTAATTGAAATTTTCCTATAGAATATAGAAAAAGAGAATATCTCTCTGTAGTTGGGCCAGGGAGTGTGCACACCTGAGTAAGTGTTTGCCGGTCGTTAGATTCATGTTTATCTATAAGTTTGTTGCGTCAGTTGGTATTAGAGTCGGCAAGATAGCTAGAGTTCAAGCAATTGTCTCGCTTGAGGATGAATAGGGAACAAGGACCTTGTGCACAGCTTTTTGGTGATTCGAAACAATTGTTGTCCAGTCTACCCTATTAAATTCTATTTGAATAGGGGTAGGAGGAATTTTCATGGTGATTAAGACCGCTACTAAGTCCATAGAGGTTGTCATGGCTGTAATGGCTACAATGTTTGTGATTGCGATAGAGATTCTGAAGATTATAACGGATAGAATGGTTGATAGGGCAGAGTTTTATCATGAAAATTAAATTTACATGAGGTGCAAAGGAAACTCAAGTGTGATGTAGCTCGTATTCAAGATCAACTTGTTCAACCAAGAAGATCGGCACACACTCAAGATCAACAACACTCTCATCGAAAAGTTCCTCATCGATGAGGCCTCATCTTTGACTTTGTCATATAAACTTGTCATTTCCCATGCATGGAAGCTTGCATCAAGTCTCTTTGGGAGAACCACATGCATTGAAAATATTGTAAATTTAATAGCTTATAGTTTCTATGTAACTTATAGTTTTGAGGCTTGACTTTAGTCTCTTGCTCTTCTTTTGTATTTCTACAAAAGGTCGTCGAACCTCTATAAATTCCTGGCCAAATTTGATTAATGTAAACTTGCTTAATGCAATTATCTTGAATCTCGAAGAGTTCAAACCCTCTTGAAAAGTTAGAAGAGTTTTCACTCTTAGGGCTTTTAAAGCCTAAATCCTTGAAGAATTACAGCCATTGATCTCGAAGAATCGACACCATTTCAACTTCCTTAGAGGCCTAGAAGAGCAATAATTGAAGTTCCTATCTTGTCTACATTCTGTTCAATCCTATTTCATCCACTACCAGCAAAATTCAACAAGACCACGGTGCTTATATGAGAAAACTCGAAACGCAATATATATATATATATAACTCCAATTACTTTATTATTTTTTAGTATGCCAAATGCGCAAGCCAGTGTGGTAAAAAGCTTTAAATAGAGGGTTGTTGGTCGTTGGCAGAGGTGAGATAGAAAAAGTACTAAGAGAAAGGAGACTAGAAAATCAATAATATGGAGGAAACAAATTATCCTAATTTTAGCATGACCGGAACCAACTATGAAAACCTTTCAAACAGAGCTATCTAGACTTCTCCGCATAATAGAAGAAGCAGATAGATGTTTGGGCTTACTGAAGAATAGACAAGGCTATATGAACTTTCTACGAAAGACAATAGGAGTATGAAAGAAGTTAGAAAAAACCATGAACTATCGGTACTACTGGAGGTCACGCTCTTGCGCAGCAATCCTTGAATGGAAACTTTCCACGCTTTGTCTTACTTGTTCAAAGCTCTTCTCCAATATAAATGCATCGTAGCCATCATCATATCCTCCAATCAACCCCCCCACCCCCTTTTTCCTTCCTCTTCTTTTCTCTCTATCACACACACATTTGCCTTTTCGCAAAACCCTTTTCAATGAGTCCTCCAAGAATCTCATTCGATGCTGAAAAGCTCCTATTTTTGGCTCTCTCCCTTTTCCCGATTGTCATCACCTTGAGCGATGGCACTCACCCAGCAGTGGCGCAGGGCAGCAACAACGGCAATCCAACAACGATCGCGGTGAACGTTGGGGTGATCCTTGATCTGGAGACGCAGGTGGGTCAGATGGGATTGACCTGCATTAACATGTCTCTCTCTGATTTTTATAGTTCCAACCCTTCCTACAAGACTAGGCTCGTCCTCAACGTTAGAGACTCCAAACGAGATGAGGTTGCCGCCGCTGCTGCAGGTTCTCTCTCTCTCTCTCTCTCTCTCTCTCTCTCTCTAACATACTGACTGGTCACGATGCTTGACCAGAAACATACGATGGCACCAGCTTTTGGGTTAGCATTTTTGCACTTCTGTTGATCGTGTTGAAGATTGATTTGGTTAGTCTTTTATTTGTACCGAATTTTATGGGGCTAAATCTCTGCTTGAACTTCGAAGGGGTTTGGTCTTGGGTTAATACACATATTGCGGAAGAGCATAAACTATTTTATGTATCTGATCGTGTGATGCAAGAAAAAACCAGTAATTGTTCTCAACGACTTATTTGGCAATCATATGAAAATTTCAGCTTCTATATATTTGAAAATTGAAAAGAATCCCCAGCTAAGTTTTCAAAGACACAACGGCATTTGAGTGTTCCATTCAAAGCAATATGCATTCTCGTAGCAGAGATTGTTCAAGCAACAATTTCCGAAGCTCCATGAAGGAACGACCAAGCTTCAGTTTACCAAAAAAGAAAGAGACCAAGATTTTTCCTCATCCTCACGAACTGTTTGTCAACAATCTGTACTCACTCTCTTAGCTGCCTTGTTTATAATTTTCTTTCCCCCTTTCAAATTTAATGACTGCAATATATTAAAAGGGCTTTTTATCATCGTGAAAACGAAGTCCTTATCATCTTATTATAGGATCAAAGATGACATGAAGTTGATCTCAAAGATTCAGGAGAGAAAAGTCCACCTTCTCTATCATCTCATAATTTGCCAAAAGAAACATATGTACATAAATTTGTGGATACAAAGTTTCATCTCAATAAAGACATGCGAACAGGATTCTTGTTTATGATCTTGGATGGGGAAATATTGGACTACTATTGCTTGCTCTGTTCTTGAAGAGTATAAAGCTCTCCTGTGACTATTGGCCGTGTAAGTGTAGTATAAATTAATAAATTATGTCTACACGTATATGATAAGTGAACCCTATTAGAAATTGTCTCACTAAAGAAACATGCTATATAGCTACAATTTCAGAAAAAGAGCCTAACATTATTGTGCTTTTCAGGTTAGAAATATAATCATTATTGCGGAGATGGTTGATAAAGAAAATTTAAAATTTATCTTTGGGAAAATATGTACATAGAACATATCTCTACATAATTATACTATTTTTTGCTCCAGTTGAGCCATGTATAACTATCTGGTATCGAGTTGAGTTAGCAATTAAGTTTTTTCTTGGGAAATGGTGTTTTGATGGTCAAATAAAACAAATCTTGTTTGAAGTTCAACCAAATAATTGTCAATAAATGAAAGGAGTTTAATATGGATGTTGTGAGGCTTGACATATATTATAAACATTCTTACCAAAAAAAAAAAAAAAAAGACATATATTATAAACATCACAAAGGTTTGTCCTCATAAAATCCATAGACTTGGGAATTGGATTCTAGAGTGGATTTTCAAATGGCTTGAGATAAAGAGGTCAACTTAACGAATCAACTTGATCGTCTTGAGCCATTTTATCCTCCTGTTGGTTCTTGACATTACTTCTTTCGAAAAAATTAGTTTCTGCTTTGTTTGCAATATCTTATGCCAAACGACATCTAAGGCGACAACCGAAAGCCTGCACTATGCTTAATAAATTAAATCTTTCAACAACCTCATGGGTTGGTTTCAGTTAGTAAAAATGGAGGCGTGGCCTCGATTCCCCCCACGTAGTACAAATAATTTCATGAATCTGCAGGTTACTTAATTAAAGTGCGCTTTCTTGACATTAATAAATTTTGCATTTGCATACAACTGTTCATGTCTGAAATTACGTTAGATCCAAATGGGAAGGTTCGACTATGTTTCGTGAGTATAATTTCATATATACTTGAAAATAAGAGGTTTTGCTTACCCATGTTGGAGGAATTTACATTGTATCATCTCAAGGACATGTTGAATTTGGAGTCTAGTCATAATGAAAAAAACTACAGTGATACATTCAACTTCATAAACATTTTATTAACATGGGTCAATATCACTATAATAAACGGAGAAATGGGGAAGTTTTAATTATTCGTAAACACATACTGTTTAAATATTATCAAGTACGAGTTCTTTCCCAACTTCAACTTCCTAGGTTTCCTTTTTCTTAAACATTTCTATTTTTTTTATGATATTGCATCAAGTTTTAATTGAGTTCAGGTCAATACTATGGCTTTTCCACTAAGAATTTATATTATTATGTGACTTATCATTATTGTTTCACCGTCTTTTCTGGTTCATCCGTGCAGCACTTGATCTGATAAAGAATAAGCAAGTCCAAGCTATAATAGGCCCTCAAGGTTCAGCGCAAGCAGACTTCCTCATTCACCTCGCAGACAAATCTCGTGTGCCCATCGTCTCTTTTTCTGCCACTAGTCCTCCCCTTAGTTCTCTTCGGAGTCCATACTTCCTTCGAGCCGCGCAAATTGACTCGTCCCAAGTGAATGCCATAAGCGCTGTCATTCAAGCTTTTGGCTGGAAAGAAGCGGTCCTCATATATGTGGACAACGAGTTCGGAGCAGGTATTATACCTTCTCTTACCATAGCTTTGGAAGAAGTCAACACGCGAGTGCCCTATAGGAGCCCCATATCTCCTTCAGCCACGGACGATCAAATCCTGCAGGAACTCTACAAGTTAATGACGATGCAAACGAGGGTGTTCATCGCGCACGTGTTACCTACTCTCGGTTCTCGGCTATTTGCCAAAGCAAAAGAGGTGGGGATGATGAGAGAAGGTTCTGTGTGGATCTTGACTAATGGAATCACCGACCTACTGAGTTCTGTGGATTCATCTGTTGTCGCTAGTTCGATGCAAGGAGTACTGGGCATCAAGACTTATATCCCGGATACACCAAACCTAGACAACTTCACGGTCCGATGGAGGATGAAATTCCAACAAGAGAATCCTTCCGTCCATAATCCTGCATTGAACATTTTCGGATACCGGGCTTATGACGCTGCTTGGGCTTTGGCAATGGCCGTTGAGGAAATGGGTGCGACGAATTTTACCTACCAGATGTTGAATGCTTCGACAGATACAACAGATCTCGACAAGTTTGGGGTCTCTCCAAATGGTCAGAAACTTCTCCAAGAACTAGCCAATATGACATTCGCAGGCCTCACTGGAAATTTTATACTCGTCGATGGGCAGCTAGAGTCGACGGTGTTCCAAATCGTTAATATCAATGGGAATGCAGCAAGAGGGATTGGGTTTTGGACGCTAGAAAATGGGCTGGTAAGAGATTTGTATTCATTCAGCACAACCAAATATTCCACTAATATCGGATCAATAATATGGCCAGGAGATTCAACCTCTGTTCCTAAGGGATGGGAGATTCCCACAAATGGGAAGAGGCTGAAAATATTAGTCCCCGTGAAGCGCAGTTTTCTTCAATTCGTGAAGGTGACTCAAGATCCTAGCACAAATACATTCCAAGTCACCGGATATTGTATCGACATCTTTCGAGCCGTCATTGAAAATTTACCTTATGCTGTGGCCTATGACCTTATTCCATTTGCCTTCACTGATGGAAGGAATGCTGGAAGTTCTTACAATGACATGATCGATCAAGTATTTTATAAGGTAAGCAAGTCCTTAATTTCGTTGGAATACATGTTGAAACTTATGATGCTATCATGTGGTTGACAAAGAAAGCATTCCCCTTCCTTTTGTTGGAACAGAATTATGATGCAGTGGTGGGTGATACAACAATCATTGCGAACAGATCATTATACGTAGACTTCACCTTACCATACACCGAATCGGGGGTTGCAATGCTTGTGCCATACAAGGACAACAAGAACAAGAATGCTTGGGTTTTCTTGAAGCCACTCACTTGGGACCTTTGGTTAACGATCGGATGCTTCTTTGTGTTTATAGCACTGGTCGTGTGGATTCTCGAACACCAGATCAATGAAGACTTCGGGGGTGCAGTTGCGCATCAAGTTGGCACGAGTTTGTTTTCGTTTTCAATCATGGTCTTTGCACAAAGTAATCACCCTTTACTTTAATAAATTAATTGAACATTACAATTTCCATATCGTTCTTAAAAAATTTAGATGCTTTCTCTTAATTTGGATTGCAGGGGAGAGAGTATTTAGCAACCTAACCAGATTTGTTGTGATCGTGTGGTCTTTTGTGGTACTTATACTAACGCAAAGTTATACGGCAAGTTTGAGCTCTCTTTTGGTGGTGCAAAATCTTCAACCAACTGTGGCTGATATTGATCAACTTCTAAAGAGTGGAGAAAAAGTGGGTTACTACCACGGCTCTTTTGTTTATGGAATGCTAAAGCAAATGAAGTTTGATGATTCGAGACTTATATATTATCATTCTCCTGAAGAATGCAATGCGCTTCTTTCCAAGGGAAGTGCAAAGGGCAGGATTGCAGCAGCACTTGATGAAATCCCCTACATTAAACTTGTTTTTTCTCAATATTGCAATAAATATACCATGATCCCGACATTAAAAACTGCTGGATTTGGCTTCGTAAGTCCCCAACCTCTCAATCATAGCCCAAAAAAGAAAACCCTCAAAATTTCCAATTATTAGAGTAATTCATTATTTCTTTGATTGAAATATCTCATGTCTTGCTTTTGGTTTACAGATTTTCCCCAAAGGGTCTCCGCTAGTACTAGATATTTCGCAAGCAATCCTTAACGTAACTGAAGGGCCTAAAATGACGGAAATCGAAAACACATGGTTCCCATCGAAATCCAATTGCTTGGATTCAATTGACTCGATTTCTTCCAACAGCTTGGATCTTGACAGTTTCTGGGGCCTATTCTTGATTGCTGGAGCTGCTGCAGTTCTAGCTCTCTTCATTTTCATGGTCATGTTCGTTAAAAAAAGTTGGCATGAAGTAGCAAGTTCTTCAGGTTCATTGCGGGAGAAAATTGTTGCATTGGGAAGAAGATTTTACCAAAAGGACCTCAATCCGTATACTTCTAGGGAAGCCAGAGATAGAACTACGAATGATGGTGGCAATGAGATTGCAGCTGTTGAAACTTCAGAAAACACTAACTTCCCTTTGAGTCCGTCAAGAGACTTCGGCAAATACAACGACGATATAAACAATGAGCAAGGCACACCATCTGCAGAACAAGGACTTTCTAATCATGTAGATGAAGGGTGTCCAATGTAGCAATAAACGTTGAGCTTACAAATGTAAATTAAGAGAGGTACATACCTCAACAACTTTAGATACTAAACTTAAATGCCTCAACATCGTCGAACTTTATACTATTAGTTGACAATAATTGGCCCCTCATTCTCTTCTCATGTAAGGACTGCGATTGATACCGCTTATTGTCTAATCGCAGACAATATAACAAAAGATAGATGCTTTTCAAAATGTTTTATAGTGGACATTACATGTACGTGTTGGCTTCTCTTATCCTATAATGTATTGGCAATGAAAGTGTCCATTGTTATTTCAATAACTTGCCTAAAGTGTCTAACTTAGTAACAAAATACGACTTCTTAAACAAAAATTTAGAATGTATAATGAGAAAGTTCGGTAGAATAGGCTTCCATGGTTGAACTAATCGTCAAAATCCTATGTTATCATCTCTAAATAAATAATTGATTGACTTAGTAATATGTAATATGCTCCTAAGTATTTGCTTTATTATCAAACCATTCTATTTAACTAAAAGAATCCGTTTACACCAAAATTGTTGCCGACAAATTCGATATGCATATTTTTTGTAAATAATAACAATAATAACAATAATAAATATGATATAGAAGAGAAGAACGAAATAAAAGAATATTAAAAAATATAAATAACAAGTAAAGCACCAAAATGTCATTAAACCACAAGTGCAGCCCATTAAAATCACCCCAGGCCCATCAGCCAATTGGTCTAATTAGAGCCAATTCAATTCGGGTCATCACTCTCCAGCCCGTCCAGAAAACCAGGTCCAATTGGCTCATCGTCAGCCCAGCAGCCCAAGTCCATCAAACGCTTGACCTTGGCCCACAGCCCATGAGAGGTCCCTCCCTTCCTCAAAGCTGGTTCTCTCTCTCTCGCTGAAGGTTCAAGTTTAGCGTTGGAGGCACACGTGCATGGTTGAGAGCTGAGGAAGAAATTATTGCGAAGGTCGAACACACGCAAGTGAAGATATCGCACGGAAATCCTCAGTTTGGTATTATCAGTAGTTATTCATTTTAAAGTCCATTACCAAAGGTCTCAGTTTGATAAATATTCACAACGTTCATTTATAATGAATGAACATGTTAAATGATTAAGTCAAATCGGGTATGGATGATCCATTTAACATAATTTAACCTATTTTCATACAATACAAATCTATGACTCATATCATATCTTATCTATATTACTAGAACACATTTATAGTTGACCAAATCTAAGAAAACTCACACACAATTTGAGGTCAAAGCACAGAGTAGGCAAACATGAGATCAAATGAGGACGAAAGAGAGTAAGGAAAAATTCATAAAGATAGGTTAGATTTAAGTAAGTCGTCATCTCATTTAATATCCATTCTATTTCGGACTTCATCATTCTGAACCCATTTTCTAAAAATAACTAATCCTTATACCAATACAACCTATTTAATTTTGACAAGTCTAACATAACGGATTCAATATTTGTATTTTTGGATGTGGAAAAGAACCACTTGTATGAAATTGAATTGATTCAAATGTGATTTTACCAAGTTGAAGTGAAATCGAGTTGAAGTCAAGTGAATATTCAAGACCTCTTTTGTGAAGAGTGTCATGATTCTCAATTAGCAAATAAAGATGATATATCGATTGCCCTTTTTCCTCTTAGATTGGTCTAACCCTTTCAACACCTTACTTTGTGCTATTGGTCTTTTCAATTCTTATCATCAATTAGCTAAATATAAGAGCAGAAGATAAGGGGGAGTGGGCACACAAAACAAGGAAAGGCAGTATCGTAAGGGATAAGATGTGGTCTGACCCTGAAAGGACATGGAAGAGGAAGAGAGCTGCATAAGCGAAAACAGGAGCAGGCGGCGGTAGAAAGAACACCATCTTTTGGGGGTTTCTCTCTCCAGCATTGGGATTTTTCTCGGACGTCCATAGAACTCTCTCAGGCCCCTTTCCATGATCAGGCCGTGATCTTCCCTCGTTGTTCTCTCTTCTTCATCTCGACTTCTCCATCTTTTGGCTCCATCATTCGAAGTGTAAACGGCCATCCAAGCTCGCATGCAACTTCGAGCACCTCAACCTCGACTTCCAACTTGTCAAGGACTATTTTTCCGTCACAAGCCACAGCAAACCGCATGAAAGGAAGACATGAAAGCTAAGTGTTCAGTCTTGGTAAGACCCTATTTGTTTGTTTGTTGTCCATTATTTCGTTCAACAATATTTAGATCGTGTTGACATTGGATTTTTGTCGATATTTTCAGTATTCATTTATTTTACAAAAATATAAAAAGATTTATTAAAAAAAAGGGATAAAAATGAATTAAAAATATAAAAATATAAAAAAAGTAAAAAAAAAAAAAGAGAATAAAAAAGGACGAATAAATTTGAATGAAAATGATAAAAAAAAATAATGATTTCGAGCGGAACAACATGTCCGGCCCACTTGTCTAAAACTTTCGGCTCACCCCTTGACCCATTTCCCTGATTCCCTTCCTCTCTTTCAGCCCATTTTTCTTTAATTCTTTAAGCCCACAACTTGAGCCTACGAAGACAAGAAAGGAGCCCAGCCCGTCTCTGCACAAGGCTTCTCCTTCCCCTCGTTCCGTTCTCTCATTTTCTGGTTCCCACTCAACTCCCTCCGTCAAGCAATCCACAATAAAAATCCCATCTCTTTTCCCGGAAGTTGGAAAAGATTATCACAACTTCGAGCGCAGCTCTGTCTCGTCTCCTTCCAATCTCTAACGATCCCGACGTGGGCGAGGTGTCAGCGTTACGCTTCCACCGTTCTGCAGGCTTCGTGGGAAGCTTGGCTGAAGGTCTGGGCAGAGGGAGAGAGCGAGCTCGGAAGGGAGGGACGGAAAGAGCGAATACGGAGCTGACCTACATTCTCGACTCAGCGTTACCCGACCATCCCCGTCGCAAGCCGACGAACCCTAGCTGACACACTCGAGCCCGCGGGCCTCCTCTTCCGAGGATCTCGATTCGGCGACATCGCGAGGCAGTAGTCGGCCGTAGCTCGACTAATCGTGAGCTCGCCCTATAACTGCCATCTCCGAGCCAGGAAGGGATTTCCACGATTGAAACTCATTCCCATGAACTCCTTTTTGCCTCGCCCTGTTTTGTTTTAAGAAGGAACTGAACTTGGTGTCTTCTAGTTCTTGAGCGATTTCTTTTTAACCGAGTCGGCGCTTGATGTTCAGCATTCCCTGGTGATATTTTTGTTCTAGACCCGAGTTCGAGTTCTAAAAATGTTCGATATCTTCGGTGTTCACCATATGTTCGAGGGAATGCCCGAGCTAAAACCATTCCTTTTAGTCCCGCATTACGATTTATTCTAAGGATTCATAAAATGCCTATTAATTGCCGAATACATTTGTTAGTCAGATTTCATTCTATCAAGTCCGAATCTCCTAGAATTTTGGTTGTCGTTAGTCTTGTGCTTTGCCATATTCCTGTGAATGTTCTTTGTATTTGTGGTTTGACAGCGAGCGTGAGCCCCGTGCGAATAGTCCGGTGGCCGGAAGTGGCTTGCTATGGTGGTCCGGTGATGGTCGTACCAGTCAACGACGAGTAGACTCTCTTCACGGTCTGGTGTGGTGAGCCTCGGCCATGGGCGTGCGTATTTAGACTGATGGATTCGAACTTCTTCGGTCTAGTCAGTACAGGCTGGGCTTTGTATAGTTAGATTCGGATTGGGCTTTGTATGATGGCTTGTTTTGTCCTTGGCCCATCTTGTAGGCTTGTTGCAGCCCATGTTCGGCTGGGCCCTGGGTCCGGCCCATCCCTATTTTCGGATTAAAGAAAATGCCAAAATATTAACAAGTATTTTTTGAAAAAATAAAATATTAAAAATAACTAAAAATAATTGAAAATTCCAAAAAATTATTTTTAAAAATTCAAAAAATATAAAAAAATTTAAAAGTCTTCAAAATTTTAGAAAATTTGTAAATTTAAAAAAAAACCAAAAAAATTTTTAAAAAAATTTAAATTCCTTGAAATAACTTTAAAATAGTCTTTTCAAGTTGCCTTATCTTCAAATATGCGAAAATCTTTGATAAGAAAATTGTCCTCAAGATTGAACAAGCCCTTATGTCTTTACCATAGGATTCCGATTGTGCTTAAAAATGAACGCTTTTGATTGCACACTTTCAATTTGTTGACTATAGTTTCCCTTTAGCTTAGTTAGAGGTGACTTACCCTTTTTTGGTAATGTTAGATGCTTGCCCTCCCAAACATCATATTGGTTACTGATTGTTATTTTAATGATTGTGCATCCATATGATCACCTTACATATTAGTGGATAAGTCCAAAATTAATTCGGATTGCCTAACAAAAATCTTCTTGAAATGAATAAGATTAGGTATTGAAAAAGTACTAATTAATCAATTAGTGTAACTAAATTCTCGACCCTAAAGTTTCTAGTTATGTAAAAAGTGGAGTATACCCTCATGCTTCACTTAGTTTCTAGCTGACTCCAATAAGCTAGTGGTAACTCATCATTAGAAAATTTTTATGAACACTTTAACGTTGCGCAATGTATGGGCTTGAAAGAGACTACGCCTAATCATGGATTGTCGACCTGTTTTTTAGACAATACCCCCAAACTTATTTTCCTCCCTACAAAGAGGTAGGTTGTGACAACCATTCAAAATATGGTTCTAAATTTATATAATTTCGTACATAGATGCTTTGGAAGGTTAGTCGAAATTTTATCACTTATATATTGATATTAGTGTCACATTAGCATCAATAGAACAATATAGATACTCAACAAATATCTAGTATAGGATTTTATTTGTTGGTTTAGTATGTATGACATATATTGTGTTCATTTATCCTAAATCTTAAGAGAGAGGGCGAGGAATTAGGATTTTATTTTCCTAATTTGGTACCTCCTACGTGCGCATCACATGTAAATTTCGGTCACCATAAGTCATCAATGAGCTTTGCCAAACCATGCTGCCACAGGCTTGGTCAAGATAATTTTTTATTAAGCTCTGCTTATTTTTAACCCATTTAGCACCAGCCTAATTAGAATGCAATTTATGTGGCCAAATGTAAATGAATGAAAAATGCTAATAATATGCAAATGCAAATTAACAATTTTTTTTTTTTAGGAATTAGGGTCAAATCCTAATGGGGTCACTAGAATTTAGGTGTTAACAAGATATAATTTTGTAGTCTTAGATCCCTACATAGACATTTCACTAGTATATGCTATAATACTAAATTGGACAAACACATAAAATAAGCACTTATGAATTAGTTTAAACTTTGTTGTAAATCAGGCCCATAATACAGAGAAATGCTATGTTTTCATTTGTTTATTTATTGGGAAACAGTCTCACTATATTTGTTCAGTAGGCTCTCTCTATCTGGTGTTTTACTACTCCATAGTGAAAAATTCTACAACTCAAGTAAATAGACAGTGATAGAGGAATAAACCTTTCTTCCTATAAGAGCTTTTCTATCTTCTAGTAAGAGTCTGCTCTATCCATGGTGATGGAAGAAAAAACCCTAAAACCTCTAGGCGTCGCCCACGGTGAGGAATTCTACATCGATGTCGATTTTCTTATATAAAGAGAATATGTGATATGCCCAAAATAAGAAATTAAAGTAGTTCTCTTCATCATGACTTTAATTTTAAAAGATAATAACTCTATCCTCTCCCAACTTCATTAGATAACGCAATCTTTCCTAATTTGGCACCTCCCATGTGCGCATCGCATGTAAGTTTCAGCCACCACAAGTATTCAATGAGCTTCACCAAATTTCACTACTCGACAGGCTTGGTGTAGATAATTTAATTAAGCTTAGAACCTACTTGTTTTTAACCCCTTTAGCACCAGTCTAATGAGAATGCAATTTATGTAGGCCCAATGATATTAAATGTAAAATTCTCATAATATGCAAATGCAAATTAACAATATTTTTGTTTAGGAATCTTGGTGGAATCATAATTTTCTCATGCAATGAATGACTGTGGAGTCATTAAAATTTAGATGTTAACAAGATATAATTTTATAATCTTAGACCCATATGCAGACATTTCACTAGTACATGCTATAATATTGAACTGGATGAACACATAAAATAAGTGCCTATGAATTAGTTTAAACTTTGTTGTGAATGAGGCCCATAATACAAAGAAACGCTATGTTTTCATTTGTTTATTTATTGGGAGATAGTCTCACTAGTAGGGTCTCTCTATTTGGTGTTCTGCTAATTCATAGTGAAAAATCCTATACTCACGTAAATGGACAGTGAAATGAAGAAGATTCCGTGTGGACTTGGCTATTTCCTCGTTAAGCTTCATCAAATTTTCTGAGAAATTGTTTGCATTTATTGTTACTTTTGTCTGCCACATGACTCGTTTAATCGGCCCGTTTGAGGAAGTTCCACCCTAATTAGTCGGAAGTAGTCAGGATGGAAATTAATGGACGAGCTCAGATTAACTTTTCACTGCTCCTTTGTGGAAAATTGTGTCGCTCAAGTACATGGACGGTCTCGTCAAAAAAAAAATAAAAAGTACATGGACGGTGAATTTAAAAAGACTCCGTGTGGACTGGGGGTAACCGCATGAGCAAGTTTGGACTCAATTTAAGCGTCATCAAGGACCCAAAATCCCCGAGAAATTGTTTGCAATTATTGTTGCGATTTGTCCTTGACATGACTCGCATAATTAGCTCATTCCACGAACTTTCACCCAAGGTATTTGGTAACTCGGGTTAGAATTCCATGGACGAGCTTGGAATTCCACAACGTGTGAAAGAAGATTAATAATGGTCATTGATCATAAATAAAAAATCATTTTGAGTGGGGCGAATTGACTTCAAATCATTTTGGGTCACATAATATCAAACACTTGATAGAAACTCACTTGCCTTTATATGGTATAGAGATAGGTGATCAAATTTGGTTATGTACATACTTTTTCATCAGTTTACGAATTTTTCTTTTCTCTCTATTCTTCATTATCTTGCTTTTTTTTTTTTTTTTTTTTTCTGTTACGGTGCTATAGTATTATGAACAATGTGCCAAACAATATGTGAATAGTATGCTATGGTACCAAACAGTACATGAAAAGTATAAAGATTTATAAAACTAAGGTTTTTGTCCTATTATATCAAATTCAACTCGAGGGGAGTGTTAGGTTAAGCAAAAAATATATCCAAGACCGTTCTCCATTAGCTATCTAATCTATTGATGTATAATTGATTACTCACTTTACAATTTGAAGTAGTTAAAAGAATTACCAACAAAAACATGTCGTGGCTTAGCGTACCTATTGAATCTACTATAGGGCAAGTCTTCGGGTACATGATGATTGAATTTAAGCAAGTTTGTGCAGATTGTTTGAGCGAAAAACCAAGATGTTTATGGTATCAACCAACAATTAATCTATCTTACATCGATTTACGTCTTTTCTAGTTAGCACATACTTCTTATGTTGGTTAAGAATCATCGAGTATCTCTTCTTCTTTGTGCATGATTATGTCGTGTTATTCACGAGCTTTTGTATGCTAGATTAACTCCATCCCAAGCAGTCTCTTGATCAAGACCCTCCATATTAGAATTGGAAATGCATAAGAAATTACTACATGATGCATTGCATATACATCATATCGGAGACCATACATTTCCTAGTCTTAAGTCCGAGTAGTTTCTAGCTCTCGGACAAAGTTCCATCATCAGTTGTTTAAAACGAGATGGAAATAGCAGCAAAAAAATGATGGTGCAAACAATCCTGACGTTAAGGAATTGTTAGTATTCTTCGTACAAAATTAAAAATTGAAAAACGAAAACATGAAGTGTGAATGCGACCGAAGGTCATCTTTTCTCTTTGCATGGTACGTACGCTCAGGTGGACCTGCCCATGTCGAGCAATCCTTGAATGTAAGCTCTCCATGCTTTGTCTTACTTTTCAAAGCTCTTCTCCCTTATAAATTCATCGCCCTCGTCATCACATTGTGACATCCCGATTTTCCAATTCTATTTTCAATAAATTAAGACAGGTATTTCGTTGGCACACATATAATTCATGTCCTTAAGTTGGCTACTCATATGAAAATTAGTTTATCGGGTGAAGCCGTTAAGAGTTTCTAATGCATCAGACTCGAGAATATAACCAGGAAGCGACCTTTCGACCGAGCTAATCTGCAAGGGTCATTACGGCACAATTAAAGATCGATTAGAGATCGAAGATAGGTCAACTCGATAGAGGCATGTGATCAAGTGTGGGTGATTCCACCAGATCACACAATTCTTGTCGAGCGGCACTAGACCGACTTTTCTATCAATTGAGTACCCTGTGTTCGTATTTGAAACCTTGAGATTACCCCGACAACCGAAAGTCACCAATGTTTTAAAGATGTACATTGTGGCTTGAGATGATCAACCACATGTCAAATGCATGAAAATTTCTAAAGGTTACCCAGTAGGTTGGGCCGCGCTAATATCGTGCCAAAGTGAAATTAACCGTGGAATTGAGATCGAATTTAGAAATTGGAAGTCTGGGTGTGTCACAAATCATTTTAGGAATATTAACTCATCTTTGGAAGATTTTTCATGTAAGCCGAGTTTTTTAGGAAAATAATCAGAGAATGGCTAATTTGGCTCGAGAAATTAGTAGGCCCGCCCTTGGTTGTGCTTTTATGACTTAAGTTGATTATATAAACAAGTGAATATGTGAATTGAAGTATGGTGACATTGGATTAATTTTATGGACTTTAATTGGATTCAGTTAGAAGAGAATCGATTGGAAATTAAAGACTTTGCTATACAAAGAATTGGACCCTGGCGGAAATTGAAATTGCCCATTGGAAATAGGTTGTAGAGGAAATAAGTTAGTGGATTGATGATGTCATCCTGATGTCATGGTGGGCCACCTTGGTTGGATGAAAGAAAAGAAAAAAAAAAAGAAAAGGGGTGGATTTAATCCCCCCCTCTCTGAAGGGCCCCACCATTTCATCTTCTTCATTTGAACTTGGAGGAGAGAGAGAGAGAGAGGAGGCAACCGATGGAACCAGCCAAGCTCGTCCGCCCGCTCGGCCGCTCGTTGCCGTCATTGCCCACACGCCATCGCCCCGTCGCCCTCTCTCCTCCATCTCGTCCACCTCGCGCACCAGCAAATTGCTCGCGCGTCTCCACCTCTTGCCACCATCGTCCCTGCTCACCCTTGTCTCTAGCAACTGCGTGCCTCCAGCAGCACCGCCGCGATTCAGCCACCTCTCGGCCACCGTGAGGCCTTCGCTTGTCCCAGCTGCCGCCGCCTCCATCCGAGCCACCGTCGAGCCATGGCCCCCACCACCGCCCAACCAACTCAAACCGACGCCGAATCGCTTCTTCTCGACCCCAAATAGCAGCTGGTTTTGTGGGTATGGTAGCGGAGTTTTGGCCCGTTTTGGCGGCCTTCCCAACTCCAGATGCTCGGCCCGCTTTGAGGAAAGTCGATCCTCGCGTCGTCCTCATCGTTTTGGTTCGCTTAGCTCGCTAATTCGATGAGTTTAGCTCACTAAACCTTGATTAGAGGGTTAATGATGCTCTAGGTGTGTTTAGTTTATGTTAAGTGTTATTATGTGGTTAGTTTAATTTATTTAAGTGTAGATTATATTAATGGTGTTTGATTAACTTAAAGTGTGTTTAATTTAAGACTAAATGAATATGGTTATATTAATATAAGCTTTGATGTGACTTAAAGGAATTTGTTTTTGATTTATCTAAATATTCCGAAATTATTAAATAATTTAATAATATATATTTATTCAAAATTATTAAAATATTATTATTTAAATAAATTTCGGAATAAAATTAATTATTTAATAAATTTCAAAAATTATCTGTCAAGACCTTATATGCTCTCAGAATTTCGTACTAATCATTGCTGTGTAGTCAAATTTTGAAATTGATTTGGATATTATAAATGGAGTGTGGATCGTGAAAGATATGGATATTATTATTTAATTAATTTTCGAATAAATTTAATTATTTAATAAATTCTGAAAATTATTTTGGAACCTTATTTTCTCAGAATTTCGTGCTGATCGCTGCTGTGCATTTAGAATTTGAATTTGATGAATGGATGTGGCAAATTGAGTGTTGATTGTGGTAAATAGGGATTTTATTCATAAAAACCCAAGTGTCGGGTTTTGATGCAAAAATTGGATTTTAATGATTATATTAAATAGTGGAGTTTGAAAAAGTCAGATATTGGCTTTTTGATTCGAAATTAGCATGTCCCCACACACGTGAGTAATTTCTGGAATATTTTTAATATGAAAAAAAATGGCTGAGATCACTATTTTAAGTGGAAGTATTGAATGAAATGCAAAGTGTCCTGAGGCCAAGTATGCTTTGGCTGTGTGATAACTAAGAGGAATCGTCCTGGGCTATTGAGCCGGATTTGCCCCTATATGGGATGCCCACGCGGTGGATGCCGATCGCAGTAGAGGCTGGGCCGATTGGATCGATGCTCCTTTGGGAATGCCGTCGACGTAGTGACGAAGCCGTGCTCCAAGGGGGGAGACGATGCTCCTTCGGGAATGCCGTGGATGTAGTGACGAAGCCGTGCTCTAAGGGGGGGGGAGGCGATGCCTGGCATTAATATTAAAAGATAGCTGAACAACGAGTAGGCTATGCCTTTGTGTGGTAGTGAATAATAATTGGAATGTGTGCTAAGTGCGACTGTGATTTATATGAAGGTGATGGTGTTCCAATTGTTTGAATTATTATTACTACCTGAGATTGTGTGATACAAATTGTGCTAACCCGCAGGAAGGAATTGAGGCGAGGTAAGTTCTCTGTGTGGTATGGCTAGGCCACCCGAGGTGTATTTTCTTTCTAATAAGGGTTTAGGGGGTTGAACTTGCTGAGACATTGTCTCATTCCGGTTTGGAGATTATAATTTCAAGTCCTTGGTGGACGGAGCGGCTAGATAGCTTTGGTTGGCTTTGAGGAGTTGCTGAGGTGAAGTCATAAATTGGAGAATGTGTCCGACTTGTAGGTTTTAGGATAATTCCTTTTTAAGAGCCATCTTTTGTATTTTGGTAGTAGACCTTCGTTTGTATTTAAACCCTTTGAATTTGAAAGTGTTATGTTATGGTTTTGATTGATTGCTTTTCTATCCCAAGTTAATTGTCAAGGATTTTTTAATGCTTCCGCATGCACAATAATAAATGAATAGGGTCGGCGACACTACTTGGGAATGTCGCATTTGCATGACCATGGTGAGATGTTGGCGCGCTCGAGAGGTTTGGGGTGTGACATCCCCATTTAAGTGGTATCAGAGCATGGTCTGTGTATGGAGTGATAAGGTGCGGTGAGTCATGGGATAGTTAGTAGGAAAGGCTTTTAATATACTGATGCATGTGGTTGATAGTTGTTTGGTAATGTGTTTGTGGGATCACTCAAATTTCAACTTGATGTTGGAATCAGAAAACAGGTGTCTATAAAGAGCATGTAGGATGAGTGACCAAGAGTGAAGAACTCCTTGGAGGAGGTCGATAGGACTTGTACCTCAAGGTAGGACGTTGACAAGAGTTGGTACCCGAGGTAGAGCGCAGGTTTAGACCGGCGTGAGTGTGAGAGTACCGCCGCAAGTCAGTACTAAGAGCGTAGCAGCACCGAATGATCCTAGGTTCGCCGGGATTATTTAGGCGCTAGAGTCTTTGGGAAGCATTTTGGGTCAATAAGCTCAAGACCGAGCCGCCGCTGTTGCCGTTGTTTCTACTGCTGCTAGTGTTGTGACCGTTGTTGTTGCCATGCCTATTGAGGCCCAATCTGGAGTTGTGATCGAGGATCAAGCCACTGTATCTGAGTCAAGGTTCAATTTAGACAGAGATGGAAATCAATTGGGGAGAAAGGCCAATGTAAGAAGAAAGGTGCCCTGTTTCACCCAACCGGAAGAGTAGAATTAGAAAGTCAGAGCTCAACTTGATCGATGGGTGTCGTGTCTGTAAGACAGGACATGGATCTATCTTGTATTGTAAGAGGGAAAGAACTTGTTACAGGTGTCACCAGTAAGGTTATTTGATCAAAGATTGCCTGTATAGGCAGATGGAATCACAGCTTTTCTGTCACCGCCATTGATAAGACAGAACAGAGGAAGCATGCTTCAAGATGTTCAGTGGGGTGCTTGGAATGGACCCTAGTGTAAGAAAGGGTGCATGGTGTCACTTGATGGGAGGTAGAGGACTCACTGATCGTGTGCCGAGTTCGTGGAAAGGAGGCTTGAGTCGGCCTAGTGTCAGAGTAAAATGGAGCATGATTTGAATATGGCCAGCACGGCCATCAGGTTAGGAACTGTCTATGTAAGTTTAGGAGAGCGTAAGCACTGTTATTGCAAATAGGATGCTACTAGGATGGCTAGAGGAGCATGAAGGGATCGACCATGCATCAATCATAATGAGAATGTTTTTAAGATGTTTTTATCAGAGTAGTGTAGCAATATTTTCAATGAAGGTTGTAGGATCTTCGTAGTGGTAATAAAGTGATAGAAAGATGAATCTCTGACTATACTTGTACTTGAAAGGATTTGCTTAAGTATGACGTGGAACTCATTTATAAAAGGATTTGGCCCAAAGAGCTTTCTGTTGTCTTGAATTGTGGTAGTGATATAATTCAGTTTGTTCAGTTAGTGTGCGAAAGTTTTGAATCACTAAAAGTCGAAAAGGAACTTCGATACTTGTTATTCGTCACTGAAGATGACTTGGTTCTAGTTGTTGGTTATCGAATCTACATGGCAACTGTAATGGATGCGTTAGTTGAGGAGCCGAATATGGAGAACATAATCGTGGTACATAAGTTTTCTAAGGTATTTTCTGAAGAATTGTTAGGTTTGCTGTCAGAAAGAGAAATAGAGTTCGTGATTGAATTAGCACCTGGATCAAAGCTAGTCCCTAAGGCTCCTTACCGGATGGTGTTACCCGAGTTAAAAGGAATGAAGGTGCAGATGTAGGAATTGTGGGATAAGAGATTCATACGTTCCAGTGCATCACCTTGGCGAACACCCATTCTATTAGTGAAGAAGAAAGTTGGTTCGTTGCGTTTGTACATTGATATTCTCCAAGATCGACTTGAGATTAGGGTATCATTAACTGAGGATTAGGGAGAAAGACATACCGAAGTTAGCATCTCGCACTTGATACGGCAGTTATGAGTTCACTATAATGCTGTGTGGTTTGATGGACACCTTAGCTATTTGTTTGGGTCTAATGAGCAAAATGTTTAAGGGTACTTGAATCAGTTGTGATCGTGTTCATTGAAGTTATCATGGTGTGTTCAAAGAGTGCTGAGGAGCACGAGAGACATTTGAGGATGGTACTTCAGACCTTGAGTGCTTTTGGATTTTACAATAAGCTTATCAGATGCGAGTTTTGGATGACTCGTGTTGCGTTCCTAGGTCATGTGATTTCAGGAGAAGGAATCTCCGTAGACCCCACCTGAGATTAAAGCGGTGAAACTAGTTGGCCAGATTGACTATAGTGATGAAGATTAGAAGTTTCTGGGGATTAGCAAGATATTATAGACAGTTTGTAGAAGGGTTTTCAGTGTTAGCATCACCGTTGACAAGACTACTAAGAAGGAAGAAAAGTTCATGTGGACAGAAGTGTAGTTTTCAAGAGCTTAAGTAAAGCTGACTACCGATATCTGATCTTGGAAGTTATGAGATCTACGGTGATGCGTCGTTTAAATGATTGGGTTGCTTGTTGATGCAGCATGATAGGGCTATTGCATATACATCCCGTCAATTGAGATCTTGTGAGTTAAATTATTCGACGCACATTGTATAACTTGCAGTAGTTACGTTCGTTTGGAAATTTAAAGGTACTATCGGTACAAAGGAATATTTCATATCGTCAATGACTATCAAAGTCTCAAGTATGTATTCTGTCAAAAGGAGTTGAATATGAGATAGCATCGCTGGATGGAACTCCTTAAGGATTATGATTATGATATTTTGTATCACTCTGAAAAGGTGAGCAAAGTCGCAAATGCACTGAGTCGAGAGTCCTTAGTTGCACGGTTGGTACTCAAGGATTGGATCTTACTCGAGAAAGTTCGAAATTCGATTTTCAAATCTAAGGTAGGCCACCTTTTGTATCTTGTGACCACCCTTAGAATTGAGCCAAGAGTGCAGATTAGAATCAAAACACTTCAGTGGACAGATTCAAAATTTCAGAATACTCTATAAGAGAATGCAGATGAGAGAGAGGTTGATTTTCAGATTTCTAAAGGCAGAACGCTAAGGTTCTGAGGACGATTGTGTGTAATTGACGAAACAGAGATTAAAAAAGAGATCTTATGGGAAGCTCATCATAGCAACTTCAGCGTTGTCCAGACAGTACGAAGATGAGTCAAAATCTACATCATCGGGATTGGTAGATCGGTATGAAGATAGATATCGTTGAACAAGTTGTAAGTGTTGGATGTATCAGTAAGTGAGAATTTGGTAACGTAAGCCAGGAAAGCTTTTTCAAGCACTTGAGAGAGTCTTGTGTGGGAATGGAAGTATAGCATGATGGAATGTTATGACTAGGTTATTAAGGAGTCGGGAAGAGTATTGATTCCTTATGGGGTTGTGGTCGATAGATGAATAGAGTCAACTCACCTTAGTGCAGCACAAAAAGATCTCGATTAGAATAGGCATATCGAAGTGTGTGCCTATCATATAAATCGTCTGCATGGAGTACCGGGGATAAATTGTATTTCAAATCTAGATCAGATGTTCCAAGTTTGTAGAGCCTTCAAATAGTTCTTTCTTAAGCAGTGTATAGCAAAGAATGCAGAATTTCAATTGCTGAGATGAAGTCAAGGAAAGAAAGATCACAGGCCAAGGTCAGTATAGTAGTTAGTGATTGCAGTTGCCGAGATCAGTGTCAGAGTTATATCAGATCTTGACCAGAGGTTCCCAATTTCAGCAAATCAGTCAGATAGTTTCTTTTTAATCAGTGTAGAGCAGAGTGTTCAGAACTTCAGTTGTTGAGATGAGATAAAAAATCAGAAAATCGCAGGTCCAGAGTTGGTTAAGAAATCAGTGATTCAGTCGCAGTTATCAGAGACAGTTTTGAGACCGTTCAGAATCGCCAATTTAACTTCGCAAATTTTGTGTTGAAGACCTTTGGAATTTTAAGTGGGCAAATGTTTAATATTTTGGATCCAAAGTAGTTTGGGCAAGATAGTAGTGATTTGGCAGCATTGGTACATAAGAAGCAACTTGAAAAAGAGAAGATTATATGAGAGGACTATACCCCCACCTTTTTGTTTAAGAATTGGTAAAGATTTAAATTTCAAGGACAAAATTTTTATAAGAGGGGAAGAGTTGTGACATCCCGATTTTCTAATTCTATTTTCAATAAATTGAGACGGGCATTTCGTTGGCACGCATATAGTTCTTTTCCTTGAGTCAGCCACTCATGTGAAAACTAATCTATCGGGTGAAGCCGTTAAGAGTTCTAATGCATCGACTCAGAATTTGACCAGGAAGACATCTTTTCGAGCTAATCTACAAGGGTCATTACGGCACAATTAAAAATCGATTAGAGATCGGAGATAGGTCACTCGACAAAGGCATGTGATCAAGTGTGGGTGATTCCACCGAGATCACAATTCTTGTCGATCGGCACTAGACCGACTTTTCTATCGATTGGGTACCCCGTGTTCGTATTTGAAACCTTGAGATTACCCTGACAACTGAAGGTCACCAATGTTTTAAAGATGTACATTGTGGCTTGAGATGATCAACCACAAGTCAAATGCATGAAAATTTCTAAAGGCTACCCCGTAGGTTGGGCCGCGCTAGTATCGTGCCAAAGTGAAATTAACCGTGGAATTGAGATCGAATTCAAAAATTGGAAGTCTGGGTGTGTCACAAATCATTTTAGGAATATTGACTCATCTTCGGAAGATTTTTCATGTAAGCTGAGTTTTTAGCAAAATAATCGAAGAATGGCTAATTTGGCTCGAGAAATTAGTAGGCCCGCCTTTGGTCCTTCCAATTTGGTCATACTTTTAGGGACTTAAGTTGGTTCTATGGAGAAAGTGAATATGTGAATTGAAGTGTGATGACATTGGATTAATTTTATGGACTTTAATTGGATTCAGTTGGAAGAGAATCGATTGGAATTAAGACTTTGATGTACGAAGAATTGGACCTTAGGAAGGACGGAAATTGATTTGGAACTCATTGGAAGAGGTTGTAGAGGAAATAAGTTAGTGGATTGATGACATCATGGGGTGATGTCATGGTGGGTGAAAGAAAAAGAAAAGATCTTGAAAAGAAAAATGAGATGACATGGTCCCCTTTCTCCCCAAAAGAATGTGAAGGGCCCCACCATTTCATCTTCATCTCATTTGAACTTGGAGGAGAGAGAGAGGAGGAGGCAACTGAAAACCAGCCGCTTGTACCGCCTTGCGCGCTGTCGCCGCCCATATCATCACCCGCCCACCGTCGCCCCTCTCCTCCATCTCCGCCGCAACTCGCCGTCGCGCCGCGCAGCCCGCGCCCACCCCGTCGCACATCTTTGCCGCCATCCACCGCCGTCCGCCGCTCGCCCACGTCCCGCCGTAGCCCGAGTTTCCAACCTTTGTCCGCTGCTTCGCCATTCCGGAGCCTCCATGAGGCCACTCATCGGCCCTCCACCGCCGCCAAGCCACCGCCGAGCTACTGCCCCATTCCTCCGTTTCGTGCCCAACCGACACTAGAATCGCTCCATCTTGGCCCCAAACAGCAGTTGGTTTTGTGGGTATCGCAGCGGAGTTTTGGCCCGTTTTGGCCGCCTTCCCGACCCCAGATGTTCGGCCCATTTTGAGGAAAGTCGATCCTCGCATCGTCCTCGTCGTTTTGGTCCGCTCGGCTCGCTAATCCGGTGAGTTTAGCTCACTAAACCTTGATTGGAGGGTTAATGTTGCTCTAGGTGTGTTTAGTTTATGTTAAGTGTTATTAGGTGGTTAGTTTAATTTATTTAAGTGTATAGATTATATTAATGGTGTTTGATTAACTTAAAGTGTGTTTAATTTAAGGCTAAATGAATGTTTATATTAATATAAGCTTTGATGTGACTTAAAGAATTTATTTTTGATTTATTTAAATATTTCAAATTATTAAATAATTTAATAATATATTTTATTCGAAATTATTAAAATATTATTATTTAATTATTTTCGGAATAAATTAATTATTTATTAAATTCGAAAATTTCTCATGGGACCTTATTTCTCAGAATTTCGTTGCTGCGATCTAATTGTTGCTGTGTATTCAGATTTTGAAATTGATAATTGGATATTATAAATTGAGTGTGGATCGTGAAAGATATGGATATTATTATTTAATTAATTTTCGAAATAAATTTAATTATTTATTAAATTCTGAAAATTATTTTGGAACCTTATTTTCTCATTTTCGTGCTAATTGCTCACTGTGCATTTAGAATTTGAATTTGATGAATGGATGTGGCAAATTGAGTGTTGATTGTGGTAAATAGGGATTTTATTCATAAAAACCCAAGTGTCGGGTTTTGATGCAAAAATTGGATTTTAATGATTATATTAAATAGTGGGGTTTGAAAAAGTGAGATATTGGCTTTTTGATTCGAAATTAGCGTGCCCCTACACACATGAGTAATTTCTGGAATATTTTTAGTATGAAAAAAAATGGCCAGGATCACTATTTTAAGTGGAAGCATTGAGTGAAATATAAAGTGTTCTGGGGCCGAGTAAGCTTTGGCTATGTGATAACTAAGAGGAATCGTCCTGGGCTGTTGAGTCGGATTTGCCCTATATGGATGCCCATCGACGTGATGGATGCCGATTGTAGTAGAGGCTGGGCCGACTGGATTGATGCTCCTTCGGGAATGTCGTCGACGTAGTGACGAAGTCCTGCTCCAAGGGGGGAGACGATGCTCCTTCGGGAATACCATTGACGTAGTGACGAAGCCGCGCTCCAAGGGAGGGAGGCGATGCCAGGCATTAATGTTAGAAGATAGCCGAACAGAATAGGCTATGCCTTTGTGTGGCAATGAATAATAATTGGAATGTGTGCTAAGTGCGACTGTGATTTATATGAAGGTGATGGCGTTCCAATTGTTTGAATTATTATTACTAGCTGAGATTGTATGATACAAATTGTGCTAACCTGTATGAATGAATTGAGGTGAGGTAAGTTCTCTGTGTGGTGTGGCTAGGCCACCCGGGGTGTATTTTCTTTCTAATAAGGGTTTAGGGGGTTGAATTTGCTGAGACATTGTCTCATCCCGGTTTGGGGATTACAATTTCAGGTCCCTGGTGGATGGAGCGGCTAGATAGCTTTGGTTGGCATTGAGGAGTTGCAGAGGTGAGGTCATAAGAATTTGAGAATGTATCCGACTTATAGGTCATGGAATAGTTCCTTTTTAAGAGCCAGTCTTTTGTAGACTTTTGGTTTAAACCCTTTGTGTTTGTAAATTGTTATTGAATTATGAAAGTGTTATGTTGTGGTTTTGCTTTCCATATGCTTTGAATGGGGTATCCCGTATTTCATTGTTACCATGGTGGGATGGTTTTATAATATGTTTCGCTCCTTCATGTCCCAATAATAAATAATGGAGACCCTCTTCAATGATGCACTACTCTTTCGACGGAATGTCGCATTTGCATGACCATGGTTGGTGTTCCAGCGCGGTCCTCAGGTTCACGCAAAGTGACAACGACGCTTAGCTTGACAGTATTTATGGGTTTTGTTCCATCCACGCCACGCGGTGCTTCTTGAAATTTGAAAACACTGGTCTTTGAGCGTAACGTTTGACCTTGGAACCATTTGTTTCATTTATTCCTTTCAATTCTTGGAGTTTACTCTTCAGAAAGCTATACCAAGAAAACGATATTGCAAGAAACAATTTTAGGAACCATCCAATTATAATATCCTGATGGCGGTAGTTATTTCAGTCACCCCAAATCGAAAATCTCTAATCTATTAAACCATTTCTTGGGTTGTAGACTTGTAGTTAGAGGGTATAGCACCATTGAAACAAGCATGTATGGTTTATGCATCATATAGACCAAATACATCTCAGGCATCAATCGTTCGGGCTAATGGTAGGACCTACTTAATTACTGGTTAAGATGATATTGATCAAAATGATCTACAGACCACATAATAACTCCTCAATATTGTTGGTGTCGGTAAACTTGTGATCTTTAAATTAGAAGTCCACCTTCCTATCATGTGATAGTTTTTTTTTTTTTTTTGCAAACTATCATGTGATAGTTCACCAACGTATACATGTGTATAAATTTGTGGACCCGTTTCATCTTGATAAAAATGTGTGAGCAGAATTTTTGTTTTATGATCTTGGAGGGTGAAATGTAGGACTACTATTGTCTGTTCTTTTCTTTGAAGAATATATAGCTCCCATGTGACTCTTGTCCCGCTATAATGGAGTAAACCTTTATAAAATTACGTCTATATATAGATGATCAATGAACTGTGTTAGAAATCGAGTCACAAAATACACATGCTGCATAGTTTTATTTTTGGAAAGAAAGCCTAACTTTAGGGTTTAAGTACATTACAAATGCCAATACTTTTGTATGGTGTTATCTTAGGTGCTAAAACTTGTTTTTTTTTTTTTTTTTGCTTATTTGAGTGCCACAAATTTGAAAAATCAATCACTTGAGTGCCACTTCCGATTTATCCTACCAGATAAGCTGACATGGCTACTGGTTGTCCAACATGACCATCGAAAAATATTATTATAATATTTTAAAATATGTTTATTACTATTATTATTTTTTGAATTTTTTATTTTTGCTTTTTTTTTTCTTTAGAGCTAGCGAGTATCACTGGCAATCTTCATTGGTCGTGAAATCCTCGCGCAGGCCACCTTGCCCTCCGCTATGAAGGCCTTAGGTGAGGCTGTCAAGGCCTCACAATATATATATATATATATATAACTCCAATTACTTTATTATTTTTAGTATGGCAAATGCGCAAGCCAATGTGGTAAAAAGCTTTGAATAGAAGGTTGTTGGTCGTTGGCAGAGGTGAGATGGAAAAAGTATTAAGAGAAAGGAGACTGGAAAATCAATAATATGGAGGAAACAAATTATCCTAATTTTAGCATGACTGGAACCAACTATGAAAACCTTTCAAACAGAGCTATCTGGACTTCTCCGCATAATAGAAGAAGGAGATAGATGTTTGGGTTTACTGAAGAATAGACAGTGTCACGGTCCGTGAATCCTCCTATACTCGTGACATTTGTAAATGGTGCTTGAGGTTATTGAGTAAAGAGTGAGGAGGCAGAATGGACGAACACAACTGGTCTGTGGGAGTGGCGTTGAGACAATTGGTGCTAGGAGTTCTAGGATAGAAGGATTATATTACTTAGGAGCTCTGAAGGCGGGGTTAGCCTCCCGTGCACAAATTGGTCGAGAGTTGATACTGCTCTTCTGACGAGGCCATGGCAGGCCAAAATCAGTTGTTGAGCTTAAAGAAATTTGCTATCTCACTCGATGGACTAAATGCCCAAGTGAAGCTGGGCATGGTAGGATCTCATACGAAGAATCATTCACCGTATTGTTCATGGAATAGCTATAGAGAAGGAAGGCTGGCCTGGCGAATTCCGCTCGCCAAGCGCCGCACGGGTCGTTCCGAAGCCAAGGAAACTCTCAGCCCGTAACACAAGGCTATATGAACTTTCTACAAAAGACAATAAGAGTATGAAAGAAGTTAGAAAAAACCATGAACTATTGGTACTAGTGGAGGTCACGGTCGTGCGCAGCAATCCTTGAATGGAAACTTCCCACGCTTCGTCTTACTTGTTCAAAGCTCTTCTCCAATATAAATGCATCGTAGCCATCATCATATCCTCCAACCAACCCCCCCGCCCCCTTTTTCCTTTCTCTTCTTTTCTCTCTATCACACACACATTTGCCTTTTCGCAAAATCCTTTTCAATGATTCCTCCAAGAATCTCGTTCGATGCAGAAAAGCTCCTATTTTTGGCTCTCTCCCTTTTCCCGATTGTCGTCACCTTGAGCGATGGCACTCACCCAGCAGTGGCGCAGGGCAGCAACAACGGCAATCCAACAACGATCGCGGTGAACGTTGGGGTGATCCTTGATCTGGAGACGCAGGTGGGTCAGATGGGATTGACCTGCATTAACATGTCTCTCTCTGATTTTTATAGTTCGAACCCTTCCTACAAGACTAGGCTCGTCCTCAACGTTAGAGACTCCAAACGAGATGAGGTTGCCGCCGCTGCTGCAGGTTCTCTCTCTACCTTTTGTACTTCTATTGATTGATGAAATTTATTTTGGTTAAGATTCAATTTGATATCTTTCACACGTCCATCCGAGTCATGCGGCCGTGTGAGACGGACAATTTGGCGCTTAGCTTGACAGTATTTATGGGTTTTCTTCCATCCATGCCAGGCGGTGCTTCTTGAAAACACTGGTCTTTGAGCGTAACATTTGACCTTGGAACCAGTTATTTCATTTGATCTTTTCAATTCTTGGAGTTTACTTTTCTGAAAGCTATACCAAGAAAACGAAATTGCAAGAAACAATATTAGGGCCCATCCAATTATAATATCCTGATGGAGATAGTTATTTCAGTCAATCCAAATCGAAAATTCCTAATTTATTAAACCATTTCTTGGGTTTTGTTTTTGTATTTAGAGGGTGTAGCGCTATTGAAACAAGCTTGCATTATATAGACCAAACACATCTCAAGCATCAGTCATTCAGGCTCATGGTAGGACCTACTTAATTACTGGTTGAGATTATGTCAATCAAAATGATCTACAGACCATATAATAACTCCTCAATATTGTTGGTGTCGGTAAATTTGTGATCTTTGAATTAGAAGTCCACCTTCCTATGATGTCATAGTTCAACAATGTATATTTGTGCATAAATTTGTGGAATCGGTTTCATCTTGATAAAAACGTGTGAGCAGAATTTTTGTTTTATGATCTTGGAGGGTGAAATGTTGGACTGCTATTCTGTTCTTTTCTTTGAAGAATATATAGCTCTCCTGTAACTCTTGTCCCGCCGTCATGTAGTAAACCTTTATAAAATTACGTCTACATATAGATAATTAGTGAACTGTTTTAGAAATCGAGTCACAAAAGACAGATGCTGCATAGATTTATTTTTGGAAAGAAAGCCTAACTTTAGAGTCGGTTTGTTTGAGAACAACCATTTTCAGGAAATTGTTCTTTAATTTTCTAATATTTAGATGATGGAAAACTATTTGATTGATGGAAAATTAAATTGAAGAAAATGAATTCCTTTTTTGGCAATAAGGAATCATATTTCCTGATTTCTTGCCGCGTGTCCAAATGAGAAGAATAAGTCCCTTTATGTCCATTTTCTGCTTATCGATTTTTTTTTCTTTTTGTCTGGATGAGTCTCCTATGGTTTTTTCATAATTCTTGTCTGCCATCTCCTGAATATGCTTCATTAATGCTCATGTCTTTCAATATTCTCACAAAAATCCATCTTATATCATATTGTGCATAAATTTCCCATAAATTCTTTGATTATTTCTTGTATTCCTTTTGATTTAATAGATTACACAACAAACAAAAAAGATGTTGATTATGAGAAAATATTGGCTACGTCTAGTGCTCCAATGTGGCAAATAAGAAAGTACCTTAAATTGTGCCAACTGTCCAACGGGGGCCCACATTGTTAGGCCAATTTCTCCCCACTTTTCTCTCTCCCCAGCACACTTTCTCTATGTGGGCTGCCGACATGAACGAATAGCTAGCCACCTCGACCTCCGCAGCGACTACCTCCTCCGGCATGTCCGGGAAGGTGCATGAGTGCTCGATCTGCCATAAGAGCTACCCCACCGGCCAAGTTCTTGGTGAGCAAAAGTTGTGCCACTATGAGGCCCCACTCCCGCCTCCTTGGCTGCCGTTGTCGCCACCGCCTCGACTGCCAACGGGGTGAGCGTCTTAAAGGGTGTGGGGTCAACTCACACGCAGAGCTAGGGGCACTGCAAGTTCAATTTAAATATCCTAGCACTCCTGGAGTTCACCCCCCCCCCTCCCCCAGTTCACGGTCTGCGGCAACGTGGACAACGAAGTGGAGAACCCACACCCCTCCAAGAAGCCCCGATTCCTAGTGCTGGTGAAGATAGAAGCGACCTAAAATGGGTCGGATTAGAAATGCAAAGAAACCCACACAAAAAGAAAAGAAGAAAAAACGGCAATCGAAATCGAAACAGGAAATTGAGTTTTAGATAGGAACATGGACGATTGTTTTTGTTCATCTCTTCTTGTTTGCTTGGTGATGATGTTGGAGTTCTTTTTGGTGGAGAGAGGGAGGTATACATACAGCTTCAACTGCGGCGAAGAGAGAGAATCGGGTGAGAGAGCGTCCAGAGGAGGGAGAGAGAAGAGAGAGGAGAGAGAAAAGTGAGAAGAAATTGACCAGACAACGGGAACCCATGTTGAACACGTGGTGCAATTTGAGGTGCCTTCTTATTTGTCACGTTGGAGCACCATAATTTACAAGCTGCCATTAGTGGATCCACTTATTATCAAATACTATAGAAGCAATTTTTTTTCCAGTGTGTCTTCAGTGAAAACAAAACTAAACAATTGGTTTACTTTCTCTGATATTGAATTTCCCAAAAAATGTATTCCAGTGACAAGAAGGTTTCAATTTAACAAATAAACTTTTATTGTGCTTTTTAGATTAGAAAAATAGTCATTTAAGTGGGGGAGGTTGATAGATACACTTCTAAATTTTTTTCTTCAGGAAAATATATCTACATAGTTGTTCTGATTTTTTTTTTTCTAGTTAAGAAAGTTGAGCCGGTAACTAACTATTTTCATGGAAGTTGTGTGTTATTAACCGCGATTGAAACAACTTGGGTTTCCGGTTCAATCAAATAATTGTCAATGCATGAAAGCAGTTTTATATGAATGCTGAGAGGCTTGGTATATGATATAACATCGGAAAGGTCTGCCCTCACAAAATCCATAAAATTGAAATATGGGGCTCGGAGTCTAGAGTGGACATGCAGCGTCGATTCCTCGCACCACAAAGTACAAAAAGTTTCATGTTTGAACCTCTTATCTAGACTTTTGCTTGAGTTTTTGACGGAGTAAGAAGTTATGATATAGGGCTTGGTCAATTTCATGCCCAGGGTATTTCATGGATATGTAGTATACTTAATCAAAGTGAGCTTTTTCGATATCGATATATATCGTCTGTGAACACAATTGTGCATCATGTTTGAAATAAAGTTAAAAAAAAAAAAATGGGAGTGGTCGACTATGTCTCCTGAGTAATATTTAATCTTTTCCCCAAAAATAAGAGGTTTCGCTTACCCAAGTCGGAGAAATCGAGATTTCATCATCTTAAGCACATGTTGAATAATGATCTAACCATAATGAGTTCATGTCAGATTTTTCTAGTTAGTAAACACGTGTTTCAATAATATTAAGTACAAGTTTTTTTCCAACTTCAAGCTCCGATGCTACCTTCTTCTTAAACATCTATATATTTAATAATATTGCACCGAGTTATGATTGGCTTCTGATATGCCTTTGCCAATAAGTCTTTCCATTATCTGCCGAACTTTTTATTGTTTGACCGTCTTCTGGTTCACCAATGCAGCACTTGATCTGATAAAGAATAAGCAAGTCCAAGCCATAATAGGCCCCCAAAGTTCAGTGCAAGCAGACTTCATCATTGACCTTGGAAAAAAATCTCACGTGCCAATCATCTCTTTTTCTGCTACTAGTCCTTCCCTCAGGTCCATTCGGCGTCCATACTTCATTCGAGCTGCGCAAAATGACTCGTCCCAAGTGAATGCCATAAGCGCAGTCGTGCAAACTTTTGGCTGGAGAGAAGCGGTTCTAATATATGTGGACAATGAATTCGGAGAAGGCATCATACCTTCTCTTATGGATGCTTTGGAAGAGGTCGAATTGCGAGTGCCCTATAGGAGCCTCATTCCTCCTTCGGCCACGGACGATCAAATCGGGCAGGAACTCTACAAGTTAATGACAATGCAAACGAGGGTCTTCATCGTGCACATGTTACCAACCCTCGGTTCTCGGCTATTTGCCAAAGCAAAAGAGGCAGGAATGATGGGGAGAGGTTATGTATGGATCTTGACTAATGGAATCACTGACCTATTGAGTTCTGTGGATTCATCTGTTGTTGCTATTTCAATGCAAGGAGTATTGGGCATCAAGACTTATGTCCCAGACACACGGAACCTGGACAATTTCATGGTCCAGTGGCAGAAGAAATTCCAACAAGAGAATCCATTTGTCCTTAGTCGTCCGTTGAACATCTTTGGATACTATGCTTATGATGCTGCTCGGGCTCTGGCAATGGCTGTTGAAGAAATGGGAATGGTGAATTTTACCTTCCAGATTTTGAATGCTTCGACAGATGCAACTGATCTGGACACTATTGGGGTCTCTCAAAATGGTGAGAAACTTCTCCAAGAACTAGCTAATATGAGATTCATGGGGCTCACCGGAAATTTTAGTCTTGTTGATGGGCAGCTAGAATCGTCAGTGTTCGAAATCGTTAATATCAATGGAAATGCGGCAAGAGGGATCGGGTTTTGGACTGTAAAAAATGGGCTGCTAAGAGATTTGAATCCATTCGACACAAGCAAATATTCCACTTCGAAGAGTAATTTAGGAACAATAATATGGCCAGGAGATTCGACCTCTGTTCCCAAGGGATGGGAGTTTCCCACAACCGGGAAGAGTTTGAAAATCTTAGTTCCCGTGAAAGATGGTTTCAATCAATTCGTGACAGTGACATATGATCCTACAACAAACACATCCCAAGTCACCGGATACTGTATTGATATCTTTCGAGCCGTGATAGAAAAACTGCCTTATGCATTGACTTATGAACTTATTCCATTTGCCTTGCCTAATGGAAGTAGTGCTGGTAGTTACAATGACATGATCGATCAAGTATATTACCGGGTGAGATAACTCTTTGCAACAGCTTGGTCTCATTTGATTACATGTTGAAACATAATGTGCTATCATGTGGTTGACAAAGAAAATATTTTCCCCTTCCTTTTGTTGGAACAGAATTATGATGCAGTGGTGGGTGATACGACGATCCTTGCAAACAGATCATTGTATGTGGATTTTACCTTACCATACACAGAATCGGGGGTTGCAATGCTTGTGCCATACAAGGACAACAAGAGCAAGAATGCTTGGGTTTTCTTGAAGCCACTCACTTGGGACCTTTGGCTAACTATCGGATGCTTTTTTGTGTTTATAGCATTGGTCGTGTGGATTCTTGAACATCGGATTAACGAAGATTTCAGGGGTCCAGCCACGCATCAAGTCGGCACGAGCCTCTGGTTTTCGTTTTCAACCATGGTCTTTGCTCAAAGTAAACACCCTTCACTTTAGTAGATCAATCGAACATTACAATTTACATATCATTGCTGGAGAATTTATGTGCCTACCCTTAATTTGGATTGCAGGCGAGAGAGCATTTAGCAACCTAACCAGATTTGTTGTGATTGTGTGGGTTTTCGTGGTACTCATACTAACGCAAAGTTATACAGCAAGCTTGAGTTCTCTTTTGTTGGTGCAAAATTCTCAACCAACTATAGCTGATGTGTATCATCTCCTAAATAGTGGAGAAAGAGTGGGATACCACAAGTATGGAGCTTTCATTCATGAGATGCTAAAGCAAATGAAATTCGACGATTACAGACTTGTATCTTATAAGTCTGCTGAAGAATGTGATGCGCTTCTTTCCAAAGGAAGCTCAAAGGGTGGGATTGCAGCTGCAATTGACGAAGTCCCCAACATTAAACTTATTCTTTCTCAATATTGCAACAAATTTTTAATGATCCCGACATTTAAAACTGCTGGATTTGGCTTCGTAAGTCAATCCCTCAATTCTAGCCAAAAAAAGAAAACCCCTCAAATTCTACAATTACTAAGGTTAGTCGTTATTCCTTTGATGGAAAAATCTCATGTCCTGCTTATTTTGGTTTATAGGTTTTCCCCGCAGGGTCTCCGCTAGTCCCAGATATTTCACGAGCAATCCTCAATGTAACTGAAGGGCCTAACATGACGAAAATTGAAAAAGCGTGGTTTACATCAGAAACCAACTGCCTCGATTCAACTCCCTCCATTTCTTCCAATAGCTTGGGCCTTGATAGTTTCTGGGGCCTGTTCGTGGTTGCTGGAGTTGTTGCAGTTTTAGCTCCTCATTTACATGGTCATGTTTGTCAAAAGGAATTGGCGTGTCATAACAAGTTCTTCAGCTTCACTGTAGCAGAAAATAGTTGCATTGGGAAGAAGATTTTACGAAAGAGACGTCAATTCCCATACTTTTATGAAAGGCAGATTCAGAGATAGAAGTATGGATGATGGTATCGATGAGCATGCAGCTGTTGAGAAATTAGAAAATACTAATTTCCCCCCGCGTCCGTCAAGCAACTCCAGCCAAGTCAACAATGTTTTAACCAATGAGCGAGGCACACCATCTGCAGAACAAGGACTTTCTAACCATGTAGATGAAGGGTGCCACAAGATAGCGAGAAATGTCGGGCTTACCATTGTAACTAAGAGAGGTACATGCCTCGACAACCTTAGAGGCTAAACTTTAATCAGTTTTGCACTGAATGTGGCATGTTTCCGACACTACTCGTGTGAGCTCCCACACAAAATGGTCTATGCTTTGCCTGAATGACGTTGGTCTACGCTACGCCTTGCTGTCTACAATATGGCCCATATTTTACTGTCCTACTTCCATTGAAATCACTAAGAATACTTGCTAGAACCTTGCTTGAGCAGAACCTGAAGTTGGAAAATGCCATGCCTACCATATGCCAACTTCACCTTTTCCAAAGAGTAATGTTTTGTGTTTCAATGTTTGCAGACCTTTCAGCACGCCAAGGCACTCAACCAACTGCTGCTCTTGGGCCCCCTCATCACACCTCCCGTGAATGTCATTGCGGTAGCAAAGGTGGGAGTTCAAGACCCAATTAGGAAGCCAATACGATAATGCTGAATTATGGCTCAGTGGGCACGGCTTACTAATTCTTCGGCGGTTAATGCTAAATTACGGCCCAGCTAGCACAACCAATTCCAAATTATGTGATAATACTGAATTACGGCTTAGCATGCATAATCGATTTCAAGTTCGGTGGTAGTGTTGAATTACGGCTCAGCGAGTACAACCTAGATTAGGTGGTAACTTACGGTCCAATGGACATAACCATACTTCGGTGGTTTTTTCAATCTAACCCACAATGTCATACGATTATTCACCCACAGACAACAACATTACACTCCTCAAATAAATTTCTCAATTAACATAGTATCTTGGCCTATTTTCCTCAGGTTAAGAATACTCGTTAAAAGTGATCATGTGTGGGTATACACACCTTAGCCAAAATACAATATTTTCATTTTTTTAAACATCTCACCAATTTCAATAGCTTACATATGTTTGACGTTGTAAACCAACGCCCGGTAATTTTCCCATTAATTACCAAAATTAATTAAATTAGGAATAAAATCTTAAAATCATAATTAATTCAATTCAACACCAATCAACGCTCAAATAAATAAATGGACTACACCACAATAATCAGCATAAAATTCCGATCGTTGGTTATCCCAACCTAATTTCCGAAAGATAAATAATTAATTAAGTAATTACGGAAAATATTAAATAAATGCAATAAATCTAATTTAGGCCCGTAATGCCTAATTGGAAGCCGCAAACGGACCGGAAAATTTTCGAGACTCATTCAATAAATAATAACATGAGTCTAATAAACCCCTAAGCATAATTAACCGACTAATAAGGGATTAGTGAGCAAAACTCACTTGATCAAAAGCGAAGATTGGAACACCGTGACGACGGCATGACAGCAGATAAAATCCAAATTTTCAGTAGCATCGGCGGACACTCGGTTGGGCCCAAAGCCTTGCAAACCCACAACAAAAAGTTGTTGGGCCTGCTTCTTGGGTCGACTTCAAGACTGAAAATGGGCTGAAGATACGGGCTTCAAAGTTGGACTCAACGGGCTGAACACTTGGGCTTGCTGAAAACAGAAATTTGTTGGGCTTCGTTGGACCAAATTCGATGGGCTGAAGGCTACTGGGAACACTGAACTGGGCCAGGCTTCAAGTGGCTGAACTGCTGGACTTTTGGGCTGCTGGAAATTCACGTGGGCTTCAAGTCTGGGTCGTAGCAGATTGCTGGACTGATGAACATGGGCCAAAGTTGCTGGAATCACGGGCTTGCTTCTTCCGAGCTGGGCCACGAAGACACGTTCGCTGGAGAGGACCACGCTGGGGACGTGAGCTGACCGAGGAAACACGGACGTGCGGGCAGAGGAAAACGTGAGCTGCTGTCTTCGCTGGAGACGCGGATGGCTTGAAGACACGCGGGCTGATGACGCATGGACGAAAGCAGCTTCTGGCGAAGACGTCCGTGGAGATGCAGCTGGCGTCGTTGCCGAGAGATGGAGCGGACGCCGATGCAGCTGTTGGGGGCTTCTTCGGTCAACAGCAGATTTCCTTTGTTGACTGGCAAGGTGGCGTCGAATCAGAAGGAGCAGCAACGATCTTCAAAGTGGAAGGTTGATCAGGGAGCAAAAGTTGGTGGATGCGGCAGCAAGCTGGGGTTTCGGTTGGGGAAAAGAAAAATTGAAGATGGAAAGAAGTAGCGTCGTGGGGCAAGCGGCAGATGCGGGGCGGTAGTGAATCGAACAGAGAGAGGGAGAGATGATGTCGTTTATAGAAAAGAGAGAGACCAGCAGGGGATAAGGTAGAAAAATTAAGAGAAATGGTCAAATTCCATAAATGCTTGTCCCCGAAAGTTTTCAATATTATCTTATATGTTCTTTATTACTTTCCAACTTATAAATTCTCCAAATTAACAAATTTTGATGCCCAAAATTGCTGATCCTTGTAAAGCTCCGAATTTCTATTTTTAGTCTTAAATTTCCTCACTCAATTCCTCAAATGGAGGTTCAATTTCGGTAGAGAAAAATTCCGAGCAATTTTCTGTAAGTCCCCGACACTCAAAAACTCGGCTTAGAAGTCCAAATTCCCTTTAATTTAGCCCATCCGAATTTTCGCTAATTTTTTGCAACATCCAAAACGGTTTTCTGCAAAAATCCCAAAATCTCTGAAAAATCTTCGAACGATGAGTTGACGTTTCTAAAATAGATCATGACACTACAAAACTTTTGATCTCTAAAATTGGATTCAAATTCGTGGTTAATTTCAATCTAGCGTGCTTTTAGCGTGACCTAATCTACCAAGTAACTTTTAGGAATTTTGGGTGCAATTGACCCATTATCGATTTATCTCAAGTCACATTATACATCTTCGACACATTGGCGACTCTTGATTGTTGTGAAAATCTTGATGTTTCAAATACGAACACTGAGTACCAAAATGATAGAAAAATCGGTCTAATGCCAATCGATAAGTGTTTTGCAATCAGGTGGAATCACCTACACTCTGATCACATATTTCAGTCGAATCAACATATCTCCGGTTTCTAATCGATTTCTGACAGTGCTGTAATGACCCTTGCAGATTGACACGGTCAAATAATCGATTCATGGTTGAATTCTCAAGTCCATTGCATTTAGATTCCTTAATTGCTTCCTCAGGTAATCTAGTTATCTCATGAGTGATCAGTTTAGAGAATAGCACTTTCGGCACATCAATAAAATGCCTGATTTATTCAATTGAAAACAGTATTTGAAAATTCAGGATGTCACATTACATGCAGTCATGATGGTCTTGCTTAGATTTGTGTGAGGTTGGGTGAAGGTTGCAACCCTTGCCGGCCACCGTGTTACAAAAAGAAAAAAAAAAAAAAGCGAAAGAAGGAAAAGAGAAGAAAAGAAAAGGAAAAATAATATAAAAAATAAAATAAAAAATAAAAAATTTTGATAAATATTAAAAAAAATTTAAAAAAAAGTTGTCCACATCAACCTTGATTGTTCCATGTAGAAGGATTAGCATCCATGTTAGCAATTTTCAGCCAAAATGAGCTAGATTGGCTCAATTGGTAAAATATAAAAATGTTAATGACAAAATTGTACAATAAAAAAGTATAGGATTGAATTGGAAAAATTTATAAAAATTTTTCAATAATTTTCATCACTAACGAATATCACAAGCAATGTTAGGTCTGAGCTTCCCTTTGATTGAACTTTCCTCGAACAATCTATTATGACAAATCATCACCTCTGTCATGCCTTCCTTATTCTCGAAATGCCTTCATTATGATATGTTGGTAGCACTGTTAATATTGCAAGCCACTCAGGAAAGAGAAAATAATAAAAGAAAATCCACATCAGTCTCTTTCCTTGCCAAATCCACATCGCACCATTAGTATTGCACCTTGATCCGACTCACTCATTTTTCAAGATCGAATAGATTCAAACGACAAGAGAAAAAAAAAATACAAAGGGTTTCCATGTTCCTTGAGTTCGATCTCTGACAATGATCAATTCATTAAGGGCCGATGTTCGGTCCATAATGTAGTAAACAGTTGATTGGGGATCACAGACTATCGGACGTACAGGCCTTCCAAGCGGCGTGACTAAAGGCTAACGCGATCCAGCCGGGACGAAAGCCTTGCCTCCCTTTGATGAACAAACCCTCGCATTTTCCATGGGACGTATGCTCAGTTTTTCCCTTTGTTTGGGCCAGTAGCTGACTCTATTAGGCAATAAATTTTCACCGGTCGGATGGTGGTAATCGCTGACACTCGTGGTTGCTAGCGAGTGGTTCTGGTGGATCGCTTGTCCAATCAAAGTTGAGCTAATTATTGGTAGTATAGTACTTGGGGGTGCCATCATCGAATAACTTTTGCGTGCGGATGGGATTAAGGAAATTCGCTAGGAATTACTTCTCCATATGTCCTAATTGGATTCTCCGGCAGGGTTAATTAGATGGGTCAAAACCAAGAAAAAAACCCGGCTTGGGATTCACTCTCTTGCTTTTTGAGATGAAAATGTCCTCTTGGGCTATGGATTCTTTGGGCTTTGTCCGTATGAATTATTTTGTGTCTTAACACTTCTTCCTTGAGTTCTCCTATTCAAATTCTCAGTGATCGTATTCACATCAGAAAGTCACTCGGGGGTTTGTTTGTGAACTGTTATAAAATAAGTTCGCGGACACGGTTTATCTAACTTGATCTCAAAGATTCAAAGTGAAATAGGCATGTAATTAATGTTTTGACTTCTCTCACCATGTATCTATTCTATTTTTCTTTATTCACCAAGTGAAGAAATGGACACATCATCTCTTAATTCATCCTTTTCTTCCACGATTTTCTTTGCTCAAGTGAACTATGCCCCATGCACCACCAATAACCTACACAGCAAGACTGTAGCAAGACCATTTCAATACGTTGATTTCTTATTGGTGTCAATGTGACATCCTGATTTTCAAGCTCTGATTTCAATTGGTTAAATTGGACATTTCATTGACACGACTATAGTGTTTTTCTGTGAGTTAGTCACTCACGAGATAACTAAACTAGCTGTGTAAGCTATTAAGGACTTTAAGACAGATAAACTTGAGAATTCGACCAGGAATTGACTTCTCGACCGTGCTTGTCTTTAGAGATCATTACGACACAGTTAAAAATCGAATTAAAATAAGAGATAGTTCAGTTCGATTGAGATGTGTGACCGATCGTGGGTGACTTCACTAAATTGGAAAACTCTCGTCGACCGGCACTAATTTAATTTTACTATCGTTTTGGTACATTGGGTCTGTATTTGAATCCTTGAGATTTTCACGACAATCAAGAGTCGCCAATGTATCGAGTGGGTTCATCATGGCTCGAAGAAAATCGATCACGGGTCATTTGTCCTAAAAAGTTTTGAAAACTATCCGATAGCCTAGGTCACACTTGAAACGCGTCCGAGTGAAATTAACCGCCAATCTAAGTCCGATTTCAGAAATTGAAGAATCTGTCATGTCACAGGTCATTTTAGGAACGTTGAATCAGTCTCAGAAGATTTTTCTAACAACCGAGACTTTTTGGGAAAAAAGTTGTCGACGTGTTGTTTTGAGCAGAAAAGACTAAAGACTTCTTTTGTTGGCGAAATTGAGATGCATGTTGGATGTATGGATGAAAAAAAAATAACAATTAAGGCATTGAGGTATCAATTGAAATTTTAGAGGCCAAATAAGAGTCGATCAAGAGAGAATTGAAGAGCAATTGGAGCTTATTTGCTAAGGAATTCGTATGCCCCCACCAATTGTGATCTTTGGACCAATTCAACTCTCTAGAAGGGGGTATATTGGACTGAAAATAAGCTGGTGGAAGATAGCTAAGGTTGTGGATCAACGTGCGGAGACAAAGAGGATATTTGTTGTGGAAAAACCAAGCAAAAAGGGCCCCTCACTCATCTCTCCCTTATCCCCTCTTCTGTTGCCGTCCGAGACATTCGAGAGCGGGCCATCTCGCACACCATAGGAACAAAGAAATCCACAGATGCAGGAACAGGCCATGTCTTCGTCTTCGTCGCTCTCACCTCCCCGCTGCTGCCACCTGCCAACTTCTCGGCCTCCTTCGGTCAACAACAGCAACAACCGAAGCCTCATGTTGACCCAGCAGTGCCCCATCTCCACTTCTTCCTGTCGCCAGCAGCAAGCACTGAAGCAGCTGCCATGATCGTCTACTCCATCTTCGTGTCCTCTCCTGCCATCTCTCGCTGCTAGCGTTTTTGGTCTCCTCGGCCAGCGAATCCAGCCAACAATTGAAGCTGCTTGTCTCCCAGGTCAACAGCAAGCCCATGAAGCTTGTTGGTTGACCGCATGTAGCCTTCGAGACTCCATGCATCCTGTAGCAACGTCTGGACGCTAACTCCTTCATTCCCCTCCACGTCAGCGACTGACCACCGCCTGTAGTTCACGTCTCCACCAGCGACTTCGCAGCAGAATTCCTCTCATGTTGACTGCCAGACATCCAACGAAGACCCGAGGCCCCAGCTCTCCACGTTTCGGTGTCTTCCCAGCAGCATGCGAAGCCAGCAGCTGCTTCATCCATTTCTTCTCCTGCATGTGCATCTTCGGCCCAGTCGTGCGTCTTCAGCCCACGATCAACCAGTGAGCCCGTTGTTCCATTGCAGCCTATCTTGTGGAGTTGAAGTCAGCCCAACAAACTCCAGCATCTTGGGCTGTGTCTTTAGCTCAGCAAAATTTTAAAGTGCAGCAGCCCAAGAGAACAACCCATTATGTGAGTCTCTAGCCCAATTCAACAAGGCCCATCTTCAGCAGTTTTCAGCCCAATTGAAGCTCACAAGCCAGCAGTAGTTCGGCCTAGGTTTGGCCCAAGCCCAGTTGTTGCTGTGGGCTTGTGAGACTTTTGGGCCCGACCCAAGTGCCTGTTGACACCATCGAAAGTTCGAGTTTCGGCCTCTGTTGCGTCGCCGTCACAATGTCCCGGTCCCCGTTTTTAATCAAGTGAGTTTTACTTACTAATGGCTTCTTAGTTTTGCTAATTATACTTAAAGGTTAATTAGATTTAATTAAGTACAATTACGTGGTTAGATTAAAATGGATTAGCGATTATTAGTTGATTGCATTGCATATTAGTTAGGTGGTTAGTGTACTTAGATAGAGAATTGCCTATAGTATTTATTGGATGCTTCTTGGGATTTTCCCGACCCTTATAGGGTGTTAATTAGACAATTCAAGCCCAAGTGAAATTTTTAGGAATTAAATGTTAATTTTCGAAATTAATTATTTAATTATTTATTTTCTGGAAATTCAACTGAGATGGCCAGTGACTGGGATTTCGTGCTAATTGTCGTGGAGCAGTCCATTTATTTATTTGAGCTTTAATTCGTGCCGAATTGATTTAATGATGCATTTTGAAGTTATGTTCTTAAATAATGCAATTTTGGCTATGTGATTGAGGATCGGTCGAGTATCGGTTGTCAGTATCAAAAGTAAGTTGGTAAATCACCTGGACAATGCACGTGGCCTGATGAATTGGAGTGTCACCTAGGAAGGACACGTGGCTTAGTGATTGGATATGTCACATTGGCAAAAAGGTAGCCTTAGATAATGCACCTAGCTCAGAGACTCGACATGTCTTCCTAGAGAATGCACGTGGCTCGGTGACAGAGTATGGCATTGTAAAAAGGGTCGGGTGGGACCATAAAACCACTAGATCTTGGAAGGGTCGGGTGGGACCGTAAAGCCACTAGATCTTGGAAAGGTCAAGTGGGACGATAAAGCCACTAGATCTTGGAAAGATCGGGTAGGACCATAAAGCCACTAGATCTTGAGAGGTCGGGTGAGACCATAAAACTACTAGATCTTGAAAAGGTCAAGTGGGACTATAAAGCCACTAGATCTTGAGAGGGTCAGGTGGGACTATAAAGCCAATAAGTCTTGGAAAGGTCGGGTGGGACTATAAAGCCATTGAATCTTGAAAAGGTTAGGTGGGGCCATAAAGCCATTGAATCTTGGAAGGGTCGGGTGGGACCATAAATCCGCTAAATCTAAGAATGTTGCTTGGTGGGGCCGTGATTACCACCTATAGATAAGTTGTGTCCTTAGGACGGTGATTAATAATTGGGAATTGAGTTGGAATAATTGAAATGACCGTGAGTGGTCCTGTTGGTATGTAATTGACTAGGTCGATTGATCATTGTCTTGATTTGATGCTGTGGATTGATTGATTGAATGGAAATGACATTAAGTGGTCTTGTTGGCGTGTAATCGACTAAGTCGATTAGATCGATGCTTTGATCTGTGATGTGATTGCTTGGGTACCTATTTGATCTGTGCTAATATGTAGGTAGAATCTAAAGCCAAGGTAAGTTCTCTGACTCATTTTTGAGATAGTTAGTATAAGCACCTAGAGGGGGGTGAATAGGTGTAAAAACAATTTCTCGAGATACGAAAGCGATACTAGGCAGATGATAGAAAGGAAGTTCTCTTTTGATTAATAAAATGAATTACGATCAAAGTAAAGCAAAGAGTAGGGAAGAGAAAATTAAATACAAGATTTATAGTGGTCCGGCTTATTCCAAGTTTACGTCCACTCTTCTGCACTGACAGCCCACCGGCTGGATTTCACTATGAACAAAAGAGACGTTATAGCAAGGTTCTCCCTTGATTCCACAGTGTAGATATTCTACCATACAACCTCAAGGTTTCTCATGAATATAGACTCTCTTTTGTGTACAAGATTTTGCTCAAATGTATTGACTAAAAACAATGAGCTTCAGACTTTGGAATTCTTCTATCGTGCACCATCTCAAACAACTAGAACGTCTTCCTTATATACTCCTTTATGCCATCATACCCGTCGGCACTTACCAAAGGAATTCCTCCAATCTACCCATTGGACGGAATCAATTAAGAAGATCATTTGAGCTATTAAAGGAACATGTCGATAGCCCATTAATCTTGTTCGCCCATACAATCAGGATCTCGGTTTCCATAAGTAGAACCTTCCAAGTATACTTTACCAATCATCGAATCCTTAACTTTTAAATCAATCATGATCAAATAAAGGATTCCGTTATGTCATATCCAGCCAAGAGATCTTCTCCAGTTGATAAAGTCACATCCTTAATGAAACATCCAGTTCTGGATAGCCTTTCTTTAACGGATTAAAAACTGTCAATGAGAATAGACTTTGAGTCTTGAGTCTAGCGGTCCAGAGGTCTTCAGACTTTAAATAGTAGAGTCTGCAAATATTCAGACTAGACTGATGGAAACGTTTTGTCAGCTTCAAAACACTTCACGAAGATTTCTCTAACAATCTACCCATTTTTGATGATGACAAAACTTTTCTGCAAATTTGAATAACTTTGACCTGCAAAACATTACTCAAACAAATATTAATATCTCATAAAGATTAATGGCTTAATGATAACACTAGAATCTGCAACTACAGAAAATAGGTTGGTCTTGCATGAGAGTAAACCCTATTCATAAGATATCAATAGTACTTAATATAAGCAGCAGTCAATCCAAATCCACATTCAGTCCTTATCCCGACACACAAGTCAAACATCAAAACAAACTAAAAGTTCAACAAGTTTAAGTTCAAAGGTTTAAAGATTTCAAATCTCTCGCATCTCTCCCCATTTTTGTCATAAAAAAAAAAAAGGTTGAGATGGGAATAGAATTGAGTCAAGATGGCTTGGGAACGCGAACAAGCTAGAAATCTCCCATTGACTGGACGATGCCTTCCAGCTTTTTCAATTCCTCCTTCAGTTGTGCAACATCCTCACCCTTAGCATTAGCCTGAATCTAAAGAGAAAGTGCTTAGATCTAATCATTCAAGGAACCTAAAAAAGCTTGATCTGCATTTTGCAAATTCTGAACTTCGTATCCCAGAGCATATATCTGACCTCACATTTCCAAGAGAACATCTAGAATTCTGCGAAAATCTGTTGAATTATCGTTCTGCGTACTAGCTTCTGCACGGTTAGATGGAGTAAAGGCAGACGATGGCAAGTCAGTATAATCACATAGATTTGGTGAAGAAACATCATGTCCTTCCTCAGGAAATTGAGAGGCATAAATATCCTATGGATCTGCTGGAGAGCGACTGACTCTCTCACTGGTAGCAGGATATGAGGACATTCCTCTTCTCTCTTAGTCTCCCCCTGTTTCCATGCTTTCAGGTGGAGAGGAGTGTTCCTCATGTTCTCCTTCCTCTTGATCTCTTTTCTCTTCTTCTTCCTTTTCAACTATTTTCTTTTCAGCATCTCTTTCTGCAGCTTCTCTCTCCTCTGCTTCTTTCTCTTCTCTTTCTCTAGTCCTCTGTTATGAGTCTTTCTCTAGAACAGAACAACTTAGATTCTTCAATGCCATTGCAGAAATGGTGATATTTTTCTTATCATCTTCATCCTCAATGATGAGAGCTCTTCTTTTCTTGGATGGAGCAACCATGGGCTCCTTCCCTTTTCTTTTTGCTGCAGAAAAGATTTGATGAGTTTTGACTGGAGTCTTCTCCTTGAATAGCTCCAACACCTTGCTTAGTTCCTTCAGACGCATTTTAGTCACAATTTTCAGTCCTACCACCATATGATCACACGATCGAACACAGAGAATTTGTGGAGGCTGAATATTCAGATGTTTGAATAACTTCATCACAAAACCTGGATAAGGAAGTTGACCTTTGTCCTTCACCACTGCTCTATACATGTGGAACATAACAATGTGAGGAAGAAAAAAAAAATTCTTAGTGATGATGGCATACATCAGCTTTGCCTCTGAACTTGAAACATCTGTCTTAGAAGTTGATTTCGGTTTGAGGCAATTGATCACAATCTTGTGAAGTAGAATGTTAAATGCATTCATCTTCAAGTATGAAATCTTTTCCTCTATTCTTCTATCCTTAACAAGTTCCAATGTAGCACGAGCAATAAAAACATTGATGGGTTGATATCTCCCTCTCTCAACCCCAATCACATTCGCCAGCATATCCATATCCACCACAAAGTCCTGATCTCGGACTCTGAAAGAGATTCTATTCACATCTAAGAAGCTAAGATTCGAATAGAAGTATGCAGTTAATTCAGCATGGGCTTCTGTGGTGTCAGAACAGAACTGCTCAAGTTGAAGAAAACTGAACTTTTCCCTCAAATTGACATTTACAGCATCAAGGAAATCAAAATCCACATTCCTAGGGTTTATCACCCCACGCTTCAACAATTTTGAGTATAGAACCTTATGTTCCTTTGATCTAAACAACTCTGTCCTTTTTCTTCGAATTTTCGCTGCAACACCCATTCTCGATTAAAATTGGCTGTACAAGTTGTCATCATCATTCCCATCTATCGGATTAAATCCCCCAACACGCAAATCACTTGGGTTATTTGCAAGAGTTTCTTTTGCCAACCCTTTAGGAGCAATTCCCAAACACTCTATTTTTCGCAAAAAGATGTACTCATTCCCATATCCTTTGTCCTTAAGAAACTCATCGATGTAGTTTAATGGAGTACCAGTCCTCTTTAAAGCATGGTAAAGCTTATAAATAAAAGAGGGTCTTTGAATTCTTATAGGATCTGCGTCTTCAACAATTTCTTCCTCTTGTTGATGACCAACACCCTGTGGACTAGTTGGTGGAGAATGACGCTGTTGAGAATGTTGTGGGCTCTACTACTGATTTGGAGACTCTTCTTCCTCGGTGAGATCAAAGTGCGTAGGCCCCTCACTCATTCGCCGTGGTCCCCTGCTTGCGATCCTCGAAAATTTTCTTGAAGACAACGTCTTTCTCAGTCTTTGAAAGATTCCTTGCTTGACTTTCTCAAGAAAGATGATAACTTTTTTGAAGATTAAATAAGGGAGAAAGATAGGAATTGAAGATTGATGCTTTTTAGGGTTTTGGAGTTAAATGAAGAGGAACTGACTATATATAGCTCAGTCAAAAAGGGGTAACTCTAAACATCGTAAAGGAAATTGAAAAGATGCCTCTTTTAAAAATAAATGCCTTTTTCAAAAATAGATAACTGCCATTTTTAAAGAGAAATTAACTCTTTTTGAAAAGGAAAAATTGCACTTTTCACGGAAATTGAAGATAACATAAATCAATTATAAATAAATAAATGATCGTACCTTTCCAAGATTCAATATAAAAGAAAATAAAATAACTTACAGTCAAGAACCATGTTTGTCTCGAGTCTCGAGAGTCTCTAGACTTTAACTTCTTCAAGTTTCAAGATATTGAGTATGGAACGGATGATTTCAAATTGATTTTTCTCCAAAGGCTTTGTAAATATATCCGCTATTTGGTTCTTTAAGTCAACAAACTGAATCGAAACTTCTCCATTTTGAACATGATCTCTAATGAAGTGATGTCGAATCTCTATATGCTTTGTTCTTCAGTGAAGAATTGAATTTTTGGTAAGATTGATTACATTGATGTTGTCGCAGTTAATCTCCGTGCATGAATCTTCAATTCCAAAGTCTCTTAGCTGTTGTTTTATCCACAGAATTTGTGAACAACAACTTCTGAGAACTACATACTCTACTTCTGCTGTAGAAAGAGCTACTGTATTTTGCTTCCTTGAAAACCAATACATTGTCCTGCTTCCAAGTAACTGACAAGTACCAGATGTGCTCTTTCTGTCAACTCTGCATCCAGCTAGGTCTCGTGTCTGAGTATCTAAGAAAAGTAAAGTCTCCATTTTTAGGATACCAAAGGTCGATACTTGAAGTTGAAGTAATGTATTTGATAATACGCTTTGCAGCACTTAAATGAGATTCTTTAGGGTCTGCTTGAAATCTAGCACAAATGCAAACACTAAATAAAATTTCAGGTCTGGAAGCAGTAAGATAAAGAAGTGAGCCAATGATACTCCTGTATAACTTTTGATTGACTTTCTTTCCTCCTTCATCTTTGTCTATCTTCAAGGAACTTGACATTTGTATATCAGTCTTTTTGCAATTATTCAGTCCAAACTTTTTGACAAGATCATTAGCATATTTTTATTAATGAATAGAAGTTCATTCATTCAGTTGTTTTACTTGAAGCCCGAGAAAGAAGGTTAACTCACCCATTATGCTCATTTCAAATTCATCCTGCATAGTCTTAGAGAATTTCTTACATAGACTTTCATTAGGAGATACAAAAATAATATCATCGACATATATTTGAACAAGCATAAAACTTTTACTTTCTCTTTTGATAAATAGAGTAGTGTCTACTTTACCTTTGACAAAGCCATTTTGAATTAAAAACTTACTCAGCCTGTCGTACCAAGCTCGAGGTGCTTCCTTTAAACCATACAATGCCTTTTTTAGTCTGAATACTGAGTCTGGCTTCCTTGGGTCTTCAAACACAGGTGGTTGTTCCACATATACTTCCTCATGGATAAATCCATCCAGGAAAACACTTTTGACATCCATTTGGAATAACTTGAAATTCTTATGACAAGCAAAAGCAAGTAATAATCGAATTGCTTCTAACCTTGCAACTGGTGCGTAAGTCTCGTCATAGTCTATCTCTTCTTCTTGTATATATCCCTTGGCCACGAGTCTCGCTTTGTTTCTTACGACTTTTCCTTTCTCGTTCATCTTGTTCCCGAAAACCCATTTAGCTTCAATAATAGATTTACCTCTTGGTTTAAGAGTCAACTCCCATACATCATTTATACTGAATTGTCTGAGTTTTTCTCGCATAGCTTCAATCCAGCTTTCATAAGATAAAGCTTTTTCTATGCTTTTGGTAACTATTTCAAAAATGAGAGCCACAGCACTAGACTCTTCGCGCCTTTTGGATCTTGTGCGAATTCCTTCATTAATGTCACCAATAATGAGATCTTTGGGATGACCGACTTATGCTTCCAAGATTCTTGGTTGATTTGTCGTGGTTGATGATCACTTCATTCATTTGAATCTTCAATAACCATTTGTTGCTGGTCTTTCAGAGTCTGAGCTGTTTCTTGAGATTTAGACTTTGTAGAGTCTGGAGCAGGTTCAGATTCTTCAAGATGAGTCTGAATAGATTCATTTTGCATAAAATCCTAGAATTTGACATTCATTGATTCCTCCACAGATTGATTTTTCTTGTTATAGATTCTGTAGGCTTTGCTTGAGGTTGAATATCCAAGGAAGATACCTTCATCTGATTTTTCTTCAAACTTACCAACTCGATCATTTGCATTTTTCAATATAAAACATTTGCATCAGAATACATGAAAATATGAAACAATAGGCTTTTTCCCTTTGACTAACTCATAGCTGTTGAAACTGCTTCAGCCCAAAATCGTGAAGAGATGTTGCTTTCAATTAAAAAAGTTCTAGCCATTTCTTGAAGCGATCTATTCTTTCTTTCCACAACTCCATTTTGCTCCGGAGTATATGGAGAGGAGAATAAGTGCTGAAAACCAGATTCATCACAAAATTTTGTAAAATCTTGATTTTCAAATTCACCTCTATGGTCTGTTCTTATACTTGATATAACATACCTTTTTTTTTTTTTCATTTTGAACATTTTTAGCAAATTTTTCAAAGTAAGAGAAAGTTTCAAACTTACTTGCTAGGAAATATACCCAAATAAAACATGAGTAGTCATCCACAATTACTAGGCAATATTTCTTATCTCTAATGCTCTGTGTTCTGGTTGGTCCAAAGAGATCCAAATGCAGAAGCTACAGTACACAGTTAATGGTAAATTGATTTATTGGTTTAAAGGAATTTCTTACTTGTTTTCCCAATATGCATGGTGTACATAGATAAGACTTTTTGTATGATAAATTGGGTAGACCACGAACAAGTTTCTTTACTGAAATTTTGGCTATCTGCTTCATATTGATATGCCCAAGCTTTCTATGCCATAAGCTTGCTTCGTCTTGGATTGAGATTAGACATTGCGATTCATCTGGTTTCACATCCAAAAGGTAGATATTTCCATGTCTTCGACCCATGAATGACTGAGTAGAATCTTTACTGGTTCCTGAACATATTCCCTCTTGAAAGTAAATTTTGAAACCGATATCACACTGCTAACTGACACTGAGTAGATTATAGTTGAGTCCTTCAACTAAAGAAACATTGCTTATTGTGAGGTTTCCAATCTTTACAGTTCTAAATCCCATTATTTTTCCTTTGCTATTTCCTCCAAATGAGACTTTTCCACCATTCACTTGAACAAGCTTTATGAAACAATTTGAATCTCTTGTCATATGTCTTGAGCATCCACTATCCAGATATCATTTTACCTTTTTCTTGATAGTGACCTTCATTTAAAAAAGAAACTCAAACTTTCTTTGGTACCCATATTTTCTTGGGTCCATTGGTGTTAGTATGATATGCGGTTTTTGCCCATACTTTCTTAACAGATTTCCAAACCATAGGACATTCTTTTTCAAAATGATCTGCACTATTGCACTTTGAACATCTGAGAACATTGCAACCTACTGGTTTTACAAAAATCCTTTTAAAATGACTTTTGTAAGCATCTCTTGTGGGTCTTTGCTTAATTCTTTCTTTCACTTTTGAAAAATAAATTAAATAAATGGTTTCAGCAGTCATTCCCAAACCAGATTTATTGAAATAAAGTTTTTGAACAGAAAGAATTTTTTTTCAGTTTCTCATATCCTATAGAAGAATTTTTTAGAAACATTTGAGATATCATTTTTTAATAATGCATTTTCTTTTGAAAGATTATCTTCACTTTTTCTAAGAGAAGAAACATTCATGTCTAAACATTTCACCTTTTCTTTCAAAACATTTTCCTGTTGTTTTAGAGCTGAATTTTTTCTTTTGAGTTCGGAAATCTTTTTAAGAGAAGTCTTAAGACTAAAACACAACTCATCAATGTATTTAGAAACTTTAATAGGGATTTTGAAGTTACTCACCTCAAATTCACTATCTGAATCTGATTCTGTCTCGGAGTTTGAATCTGAATTCGATTGTGACATTAGACATATATTGGTATAATCATCATCACTTTCTTCACACTCTGTATCACTCCAGGTTTCTGTTTTAAGAGCCTTTCGATACTTTTCAGCTTTTCCTTTCTTCTTCCTCAGAAGAGGATAGTTAGGTCTGATGTGTCCATTTTTCTTACATTCAAAGCAGACTACATCTTTGTTTGATTCATCATCCTCAACAGACTTAGTCTGTTGCTTTTGAAAACTTTGTTTATTTGGATTGAATCTTCTTCCTTTTCTGTTCAGTTTTCTGAATCTTCTTATCATGAGAACAAGCTCCTCATCATCCATATCGTCTTCAGAATCTATAACATCAGAATCATCATTGGATTTTAATGCAATGGATTTCTTACCTTTAGGATCTTCGTTTTTATTGATTCGTTCCACTTTATAAGACTGAAGAGTCCCACCCAACTCATCAACAAATAGCGGCATGATTCTTTGGGTCTCTCTAATTAAGGTCTTTATATGATTCCAATCATTAGAGAGTCCACGCAGTAGCTTATTTACTTTCATGGGATCAGAAATTGGTTGACCTTAATTTTCAAGACTATTAACTATTTCTATAAAACGACTAAACATGTCAGTTATAGATTTTTCTGATTTCATTTTGAAGGCTTCATATTGACCGAGGAGAATGTTGATTCTGGTCTCTTTCACTCGATCGGTTCCTTCATAAGTAATATGTAATCTATCCCAGACTTCTTTAGCTGTAACACAAGAAGATATTATGTTATATTCAGTAGGTGATAAAGCACAATATAAAGAATAAATTGCTTTTGCATCAAGAACTTATCTCTTGATTATCTCTTCCGGAGTCATTTCACTAGACTCAACAATATCTTTTCCTCTCTCTGAGACAGGTGCAGCTTTAAGAATGATTCTTTTTTCTACAACGTCCCATTCTAGAGGATCCTTTGATCTTATGAATGCCTTCATCTTGTTTTTCCATATTTTGTAATCCTTTCCATCAAAGTAAGGCGGTCTAGTATTGCTTTGCCCTTCTACTAGCCTTGGAACCAACATACTAATCATGGATCTTTAACTCTGAAGTAAAACACTTCAAACAAAGTGAGTACACGAGCTCTGATACCAATTGAGATAGCTAGTATAAGCACTTAGAAGGGGGTGAATAGGTGTAAAAATAATTTCTCGAGATACGAATGCGATACTAGGCAAATGATAGAAAGGAAGTTCTCTTTTGATTAACAAAATGAATTACGACCAAAGTAAAGCAAAGAGTAGGGAAGAGAAAATTGAACACAAGGTTTATAGTGGTTCGGCTTATTCCAAGCCTACGTCCACTCTTCCGCACTAACAGCCCACCGGTTGGATTTCACTATGAATAAAAGAGATGTTACAACAAGGTTCTCCCTTGATTCCACAGTGTAGATATTCTACCACACTTCCTCAAGATTTCTCACGAATATAGACTCTCTTTTGCGTACAAGATTTTGCTCAAATGTATTGATTAAAAACAAGGAGTTTCAGACTTTGGAATTCTTCTATCGTGCACCATCTCGAACAACTAGAACGTCTTTCTTATATACTCCTTTATGCCATCATACCCGTTGGCACTTACCAAAGGAATTCCTCCAATCTACCCGTTGGACGGAATCAATTAGGAAGATCATTCGAGCTATTAAAGGAACATGTTGATAGCTCATCAATCATGTTCGCCCATACAATCAGGATCTCGGTTTCCATAAGTAGAACCTTTCAAGTATACTTTGCCAATCATCAGATCCTTAATCTTCGAATCAATCATGATCAAATAAAGGATTATGTTATGCCATATCCAGCCAAGAGATCTTCTCCAGTTGATAAAGTCACATCCTTAATGAAACATCCAGTTTTGGATAGCCTTTCTTCAACGTATTAGAAACTGTTAATGAGAATAAACTTTGAGTCTTGAGTCTGACGTTCCGGAGTTCTTCAAACTTTAAATAGTTGAGTCTGCAAATCTTCAGACTAGACTGATGGAAACGTTTTGTCAGCTTCAAAACACTTCATGAAGATTTCTCCAACGTGCATAGGCAGCCCTAAGGTGTATTAGTTTACTAATCGGGTCTTAGGGGGTAGAACTTGCTGAGATGTTGTCTCAGTGGTTATTGAATAACCATTTCAAAACTCAGATGAGGAGCCTAAGGAGGAGGAATCTGATAAGGAGATCCCTAATGAGGAACCCAAAGAGGAGTACTAAGGAGGAGAACCCCGAGGATAACCCTAAGTACGACCCGGATGAGGACTAAGATCCCGTCCTGTCTTATTAGCCTTGTCTGCATGTGAATAGATGTTAGATCATATTTACGTATATATAGTATTGTAGAATACTATGAGATGCGTGTAAAAAGATGTGGTTGTGAATTTTTAGTATGAAAAATATATAGCCTACTTTTCTATCCCATCATTTTATTGTCTGGGGATTTATAACTACTTCCGCATGTGTATAAATGAATGAAAGGGTCGGTGATACATAGTCTTGGAATATCGCATTTTAAAATCGACCAAAGGTAAGAGATGTGTGCATGCACGAGGATCGGGCGTGACGGTCAAAATCCGATATGCGTCGGACATATTGTCGATATTTTCTTTCTGAAATTAAGCCCGTTGTTCCCTAGAATTTTCTTATTTGAAAGAGACTCGCAATCAATGAACTCATCTTTTAACCGCTTTCCTTTGACGTTCCATATACTTTGACAAGAAATTCAAAACCCAAACTGGACTTAGATTGATGACTTTATTTAGCAATTCCAGTGCATTTTCGTCTATATACCATAGAACTTGCAAGGTATTAATTTTAGGTCGTTTATAAGTGGAGACAAAACTTTTGTGTTATATGCCCATTTTATGGGCAACAATTAACTATACTTTCAGCAAATCTCATTGGACGAAATCATCAGTGGGGTTGGAAAGCGAGGCAAGAAGGTAAAAAGCATCTTTTTCCCGGTACAATAATTTAGGGAAAAAAAATAACAGAATCGATGCAAACACTGCTGCCAATGGCTTTTTGGATCGTTCAGCAAACGGTTTAGGACAACAATCCGCATAATGTGTGAGAAAACGATCATGACTTTTGATCTAGAAAGGTTAGGGTCCCATAGTCCCAATCTGAAAAGCTTATTTTGAGCAGTGTACCCGTATCAAATTGAGTACACCTTTTGCAATCGTTTCAAACCTCAAAATTCATGGTTTAGGCATGTCTCAAAGCACTTTTCTATTTCATGTCATATCTCCACATTATTTTCAGCTTTTGTTTGTTTTTCCGAATTCTTTACTGCTTAAGCTTATGTTTGGGTTTTCTAGGTTGTGTATTAGACATATTTCTTCATATTTTATAGAATATAGAATAAGAGAATATCTCTCTATAGTTGGGCCGGTGAGTGCGTGCACCTGAGTGCGTGTTTGCTGATCGTTAGATTCATGTTTATCTATAAATTTGCTGAGTCACTTGGTATTAGAGTCGGCATGACTGTTGGAGAGCCATGTTCAAGCATTTGTCTTGCTTGATGATGAATAGGGGATAAGGACCTTGTGCACAGCTTTTTGGTGGTTCGAAACAATTGTTGTCCAGTCTACCCTATTAAACTCCATTTCAATGGGGTAGAAGAAATTTTCAAGGTGATTAGGACCACTACTAAATCTGTGGAGGTTGTGGGGACTGCAATGGCTATGATGTCTGTGACTACTATGTGTTAGGGAAATCCCTTATGATGTTTTGAAGATAACAAAATAAATCAAAGGCTATTAACATGTTTAATGGTTAAGTAATAGACCATGCAGATAATAGAACATGTGAAAGATATTGTTAAAGTCTGAAGACTGCCAGACTCAAGACTCAAAGTCTGAAGACTGCCAGACTTTAGTGTCAAAGTCTGTTATACATCAGAAGTCTGTCAACTCTGACTAATTCCAAACTAAACGTGAATGATGAACCAGAAAACAGACTTTATGCTGAAGTTGAACCAGAAGACAGACTCTATGCTGAAGCTGAACTGGGTACAGACCTTAAAGCTAAATCTGTTCAGAAGCAGAATATGTTCAGACTCAAATTGTAAAGTCTATCGCATTCAGACTCAAATTGTAAAGTCTATTGCTATCAGACTTTACATCCAGATTCGATGAATCGTAACTCAAGCCCAATCATATAACGACTAGTGATCTGGTTTGGATTCTACATCAAGATTGATTTGATTGATTCAATATAATTGATTGACGATTGGATCTTGAAGACAAGAACTTTCTATAAGAAGAAGCTTTACTTATGGAAACCAAGATTTCGTTTGTATAGGCGATCGGAATCAATTTGGGATTCTACCTTTGTCACTCAATGGCTACCAAATCTTCTAGATACAAAGCTGTCCAATGGGTATATTGGAAGACGATTCTCCGGGATACTGTCCAACGGGTAGTTTGGAAGTGGAGGAGTATTTAAGGAGATCATGGACCGATGAGTAAGAAAGAGACGGAGCGTAGAATTTATAATTCCAAAGTCTGAGCGACTTTCGATCATATAGTTGTCTCTTGAAAGCTTAAACGTTTGTGATCGTGAGAGAAATACCAAAAGAGTGACTTAGTGAGATAGTGTGATTTACTACTAAGTGTTTGCACTCAAACTTGTAATCTCTTGTTGATTGCATAGTGGAATCCAGCCAAGAAGGCTATTAGCGTGGGAGAGTGGGCGTAGGCTTGGATTAAGCCGAACCACTATAAATCTTGTGTTCTTATTCTCTTCCCTAACTCATTTATTTTACTCGAAATTTATTTTATTCCGCATATATTTGCCAAGGTTTATTTTATACACCTATTCACCCCCTCTAGGTGTTCATACTAGTACTCTCACTATGGAGGTCATGAAGATTATGATAGGGTTGTTGGTGGGGCAGAATTTATCATGAAAATCAAATTTATGAGGTGCAAAGGGCCTGATGAATTCGAGTGCAAAGTAAAAGTTGATTATTTTGATGGTCCTGTTCAGGAGTCATGGATTGGTCCGAAGAGATAGATAATGTCTTATATTGTATGGACATCCTAGAGCATAGAAAGGTGAAGCTAGTGAAGTGTAAATTCTGAGTCACAGTATTATGATGATGGGAAAGATTTGGAGGAGAATCGACAGAGCTAGAGAAGGCAATGCGACATGGTAAAAAATGCAATTATTATTAAAGCGGTTTGGTCCAGAGAGTTCATTATCAAGTTCAAAACTGTGCAGTATTACAAAAGACCATGTTTGAACGAATCAAAAGAGATGAACGACAAGCCATCTCAGAGTATTCCTCATGTCAATCATCGAGAAATTGCTCGTGAGCCTCACGGATAGTGTAGCCAACAAATTGATTAAAATGCTGAAACTTACGAATTTCCTTTTTAAAATCTGGAGGATTTTGAACATGACAAAGAATTTCCAAAAAAAAATGCTTTCAATTTTTCTGATGATGGAGTTGATAAATTCGATCATAAAGTATCATAAAGATGCACGGTGAATAGTTTTAAAGACTATGATTTTTTTTATTGCCTTATCTTAATTTATTTTAGATGTTGTGTTAGGATATTAGGTGATTTGTTTCCATTTTATTAGTTTTCATTAGTAGGTTAGATTTTTCTTATTAGTTATTTGTTTCCTATCTTAAATTAGCATTTCATTGGGTTTTGTTAGATATAAATAGAGATTATGGTCTTTTGTAATTTGGTTTTCCTCTTTTTATTAACTGATTAAGTGAGATAATCTATTCTGTTATTGCGCAAGTTTTTGTCTTTGTGAGTCACAACTCGTGTTCATGAATTTAGTATTTTTCTAGATTCGTGTTATCAACCAGTTTTGTTGCTTTAGTATAGGATGCAAACTCGGTTCAAATACATATTTATTAATGAAACAAACTTATTGTATTGAGAAATTCTATAACGATCTCATAAGCAATTTTTCACTTAGCAATCTCATATCACTGGTTAAAATGGTTATTTCTTTTTGGCTGGAGACGACTAATCAAAGAAAAGGAAGAAAATACAACAAATAGGACAATAAGAAGCTTCCAATATGCCACTATCTTCTTGACTTATCTTATTGAAATGAACATTGGAAAGAAATTTAGTATCTCATGTGGTTGAACTTGCGAGTTGGAGAGAATATTGTATTTATTAATCAAAAGTGTCATTTTCTAATCTCGTGACTAACAATACATATTGACTTTTCTTTATGATCCTGCTCTTTCCTAGAATTTGCATATGAAGGAGATAGAGAACAAGCTCTAATTCCTATATGATATGACCCTCTAAGTCAAATGCAAGTGACAGAAGTACAGCCCAAGTGCCATAATTTGGCACGGAGGGACATTTAAGTGCTATAATTTTAAAATGGTACACTTGAGTGCCAATTTTGAAGTTAAATGGGACACTTAAATGCCACTCCGGCGAAAATCTGGCCAAATGGCTGACGTGGCGACTTTCCGACGAGTTTGGTCCAAAACGGCATCGTTTTGCATGCTAACGTGGCGGAGAAAATGCAAAAACGACGCTGTTTCATGTATCACGTATAAATAATAATATAAAAATTAATTAAATTAGATTTAAAATTAATTTTATTTAAAATATTCAAAATATTTAAAAAATTAAGAAAATTTTAAAAATTTTAAAAAATTAAGAAAAATTAAAAATAATGAAAATAAAAATAAAAATATAAAATATAAAAAGGGGCCCTCAGCCGCCCCGTTCGGACCCCCCTTTTTTCTTAATATTTTGAATATTTTGAATATTTTAAATAAAATTAATTTTAAATATAATTTAATTAATTTTTATATTATTATTTACACGTAGACACGAAACGGTGTCGTTTTTGCATTTACTCCGCCACGTCGCATGCAAAAGGACGCCGTTTTGGACTAAACTCGCCGGAAAATGGTCACGTCGCCATTTGGCCGGATTTTTGCTGGAGTGGCACTTAAGTGTCTCATTTTACTCTGATATTGGCACTTAAGTGTACCATTTTAAAGTTATGGCACTTAAGTGTCCCTCCGTGTCAAGTTATGGCACTCCAAGTGTCCCATCCTCAATGCAAGCATTAAAGGCCCATGGTGTTTGGATATATAGTAAAAATAATTCCCACTGAAATTATCATTGCTTGTAATTAGTATATTCAACTAATCTTGGAAATTTCCCGGTAATCTCTAGCAGGCATGCACTGCCAATATGACATTGCTTGACTTGTATATGCTTCTAGACTTGGAAAGATTCAACTCGCGTAGATATTGGCAGCAGATCAAGATCGGACCGCCATTCCGTAGAATTCCAATGCTTTTAATAGGGCATTGCCTTTCAATTCCACGGTCAATTATTGGGCCAATTCCATAAAAAAGCACGAACTTTAGGGTTTGGGACAAATCTGGCCCGAACTTTATTTTGTCTCGAAAAAAAGCACCAACTTTCACTCCTGTCCCAAATCTGGCCTGCCGTTAACTCTCCTTCACGATCATCCGTTAGGGTTGGTGCTCCGTTAGGGTTTCGGCCAACCAGATCCGCGGGCGGATCCGAAAACGTCTCCTGCCCCTCCCCTGCCTATCCTCCCTCCCTCCACACGAGAACGCCTCCTGAACCAGAAGAACATCAATGGCTGGATCACTGACGAACGAGAGGAGTCCGTCAATGGCCGCCGCCTCGTGATCTTCTCGTGGCCATCCTCCGTCCAGAGGGAATTTCGGGGAGCGGATTCCGATCAGCTGATTTGCCCCCGCCCGATGGCGCGCCCGCCCCGAAGATCCCGAAACCCTAGAACCCGGCTTCCTCTTCGAGTGGTACATCAACCCCACCTTCCCCTCGCCCTTCTACGTCGCCGGAGGCTCCGGCCGCCCCCGTCGAGGGCCGCGCGCTCGCCGGCCTGCGATTCCGATTCCGATTCCGATTCGGGATCCGACGGTTCCGGCTCGGCCCGCGGCGTTGAAGACGCCGTCGGGGTCGGACCCGGAGCCGCCGCTGGTGGTGGTGCGGAATCGGGGCCGAGGATCGATTCGGATCGGCGGGAATCGGTCTCCGAATCCGCCCGACGCGCCGAGGCTGACGAGGCGGATCCGCTGCACGCGGGATTGCGAGTGGTGAGCATCGATTCAGATTCGGATTCGGAGTATCTGGAATCCGAGAACGTGTGCTCGTTCGACTTGGAATCGCAGAGGAATCTGGCGGCGGAGCTCGAATGGGAGGAGGTGAGCGAGCAGGCGCACGATCGGGACGAAGAAGAGGTGACGGTCTCGTCGGAGAATTTTACCGAGGAGTTAGAAGGGGTTGTTGCTTCCGCTAAAGGGAAGTCAGCTGGAAAAGGAAAAAAGAGAAGAGATTGCTGGTTTTGGCAGAGGGCGGAGGCGCAGATAAGAGGGAGGCGATGGAGCAGCTCCTTCGCGAAATCCTCTTCATCGCTTCGCTTTGGGTTGGGGCGGAGGTCGGCTCCGTTAGGGTTTCGGCCGGCCAGATCCGCGGGCGGATCTGATCGTGAAGGAGAGTTAACGGCAGGCCAGATTTGGGACAGGAGTGAAAGTTGGTGCTTTTTTTCGAGACAAAATAAAGTTCGGGCCAGATTTGTCCCAAACCCTAAAGTTCGTGCTTTTTTATGGAATTGGCCCGTCAATTATTTTTTCGGTCAATTCCACGGTCAATTGAGGACTGAGAACATTCATCTTGTATATACTCCAATGAAGAAAAATCAAACCATAACTTACTTCTTTGATCCAGTATTTTGTCTTTTTTTGGGTCTAAGAGGTCAATTCAACTAACTAGCATGAAAAGCTGTGCAGAAAATCGAGAGCAAATTTTTGAAACTTTTTTCTTCATAGACAACGATGATTTAGAGTTTCAAAAGCATGTAATGATCATATAAGCATATTCATTTTGATTTTGGGAGAATTTCACGAAGTTTGGAAGTCATGTTGAGAGCATAATTTGTTGAAAAAGTCAAATTATCCTTAATCCTTAACAAAAGACTTTATAGATGATCATAATATAAAATTGACATAGAAGATACCTAGTGTATAGTCCAAAGAAGTAGATAGATCAATCCACAATGTCTTTCTCTAATTCGGTATTTTTGTCCTGACAATCTCTCTCCCCATCAATTTTAAATATGCTATGCATGACACGTGGTGTTTGAATAATACATATGCTTATCATATGTAGTAATTGAATATAACAAGTGCGTATGACATGTATACATGGCACATTGGATAACCGAATACCACATGTACTATGATGTGGAACCCAACCGGCATCTAGGGTAACATGGAGATCGAATAAGAAAGTATGAATGACTGTGGAAGGGTGAGAGATTCTGATGCGACACGTGCGAAGGACATGTGCAATGACATAGAATTTGAATAGAACATGAGCAAATGACGTGTGAATGATGTACAAATCAAATACGGCTTGAGCAAATCCATGCATAATGACATTTAAATCTAATTATTACATGTGCTAATGACATGCATTATGACACAAAAAATTGAACTATGACATGTTCAAGTGACGTGCATGATCACATGGAATTCAAATGCAACTTGAGTGAATGACTTGCGTAATGACATGAAACTTAACTAGGATATGTGCAACCGACATGTGTCCATTGCTTTATGGTTGATCAGAACAAAATCCTACATATGATATAATTCCATTTAACCACTAGGGTTTGCCTGAGTGGTCACCCATTCCATTTGAGAGAAGAGATGTAGGTGGTTTGAATCCTCACTTTCTCAGGAAGGTTGAGATGGGGACGATTTAATATCAGGTGTGGGTTTTAACTCTCATATTTTGCAAGGAGGTAGGATAAAAATTTGAGAATGAGAGTTAAAGTAGGAGTATAGTAGAACTGACAAAAAAGAAAAATATAACTCTAGTTACTTTATTATTGTTTAGTATGCCGGATGGGCAAGCCAATGTGGTGAAAAAACTTCGAATGGAAGGTTGGTGGTCGTTGGTATAGGTGAGATAGAAAAAGTATTAAGAGAAAGGAGACTAGAAAATCAATAATGTGGACGAAACAAATTATCCTAATTTTAGCATGACAGGAACCAACTATGGAAACCTTTCAAACAGAGCTATCTGGACTTCTCCGCATAATAGAGGAAGGAGATAGATGTTTGGGCTTACTGAAGAATAGACAAAGGCTATATGAACTTTCTAAGAAAGACAACAAGAGTATGAAACAAGTTAGAAAAAACCATGAACTATTAGTACTGCTGGAGGTCACGTCCATGCCCAGCAATCCTTGAATAGAAGCTTTCCATGCTTTGTCTTACTTTTTCAAAGCTCTTTTCAAAGCTCTTCTCCACTATAAATACATCGTAGTCATTATAATATCGTCCAACCACCCACGCCGCCCCCCCCCCTTCTTTTCTCCCTACACATTTGCCTTTTCGCAAAACCCTTTTCAATGATTCCTCCAAGAATTTCGTTCGATGCTGAAAAGCTCCTATTTGTGGCTCTCTCCCTTTTCCCGATTGTCGTCACCTTGAGCAATGGCACTCACCCAGCAGTGGCGCAGGGCAGCAACAACAGCAATCCAACAACGATCGCGGTGAACGTTGGGGTGATCCTTGATATGGAGACGCAGGTGGGTCAGATGGGATTGACCTGCATTAACATGTCTCTCTCTGATTTTTATAGTTCGAACCCTTCCTACAAGACTAGGCTCGTCCTCAACGTTAGAGACTCCAAACGAGATGAGGTTGCCACCGCTGCTGCAGGTTCTCTCTCTCTCTTTCTCTCTCTCTCTCTCTCTAACATACTGACTGGTCGCGATGCTTGACCAGAAATATACGATGGCGCCAGCTTTTGGGTTAGCATTTTTATACTTCTGTTGATCGTGTTGAAGATTGTCTTGGTTAGTCTTTTTTTTTGTACCGAATTTTATGGGGCTAAATCTCTGCTCGAACTTCGAAGGGGTTGGTCTTGTGTTAATACACATATTGCGGAAGAGCATAAACTATTTTATGCATCTGTTCGTGTGATGCAAGAAGAAACCAATTATTGTTCTCAACGACATATTTGGAAATCAAATGAAAATTTCAGCTTCTATATATTTGAAAAGTGAAAAGAATCCCCGGCTAAGTTTTCAAAGACACAACGATATTTGAGTGTTCCATTCAAAGCACTATGCATTCTCGTAGCAGAGATTGTTCAAACAACAATTCCAAAGCTCCATGAAGGAACGACCAAGCTTAAGTTCACCAAAAAAGAAAGAGACCAAGATTTTTCCTCATCCTCACGAACTGTTTGTCACCAATCTGTACTCACTCTCTTAGGTGCCTTGTTTATGATTTTCTTTCCCCCTTTCAAATTTAATGACTGCAATATATTAAAAGGGCTTTTTATCATCGTGAAAATGAAGTCCTTATCATCTTATGAGAGGATCAAAGATGACATGAAGTTGATCTTAAAGATTCAACAGAGAAAAGTCCACCTTCTCTATCATCTCATATTGCCCCAAAATAAACAGATGTACATAAATTTGTGGATACAAAGTTTCATCTCGATAAAGACGTGCGAACAGGATTCTTGTTTATGATCTTCGATGGGGAAATATTGGACTACTATTGCTTGCTCTATTCTTGAAGAGTATAAAGCTCTCCTGTGACTCTTGCCCGCGTAAGTGTAGTAAAAATTATAAAATTATGTCTACATGTATATGATAAGTGAACCCTATTAGAAATCGTCTCACTAAAGACACATGCTATGTAGCTACAGTTTCAGAAAAAAGAGCCTAACATTATTGTGCTTTTCAGGTTAGATTTATAATCATTTTTGCGGAGATGGTTGATAAAGAAAATTAAAAATTTATCTTTGGGAAAAAATGTACATAGAACATATCTCTACATAATTATACTATATATATATATATATATATATATATATATATATATATATATTTTCCAGTTGAGCCATGCATAACGATTTGGTTCGAGTTGAGTCAGCGATTAATTATTTCCGGGGACATGGTGTTTTTGATGGTCAAATAAAACAACTCAGGTTTGAAGTTTAACCAAATAATTGTCAATAAATGAAAGGAGTTTAATATGGATGTTGAGAGGCTTGACATATATCATGTACATCACAAAGGTCTGTCCTCATAAAATCCATAGACTTGGGGCTTGGATTCCAGAGTGGAATTTTCAAATGGCATGAGATAAAGAGGTCAACTTAACGAAAGAATCAACTCGATTGTCCTGGGCCATTTTATCCTCCTGTTTTGTTCTTGACATTACTTCTTTCGAAAGAATTAGTTTCTACTTGGTTTGCAATATCATATGCCAAACGACATCTAACGCGACAACCGAATGCCTGCACTATGCTTAATAAATTAAATCTTTCAACAACCTCGTGGGGTGGTTTCAGTTGGTAAAAAATGGAGCGCGGCCTTGATTCCCTTCGCGTAGTACAATTAATTTCATGAATCTGCAGTTTACTTAACTAAAGTGCACTTTCTTGACATTAATAAATTTTGCATTTTCACACAACTGTTCATCATGTCTGAAATTACATTAGATCCAAATGGGAAGGTTCGACTATGTTTCGTGAGCATAATTTCATATATACTTGAATATAAGAGGTTTCCCTTACTCGTGTTGGAGCAATTTACATTGTATCATCTCAAGGACATGTTGAATTAGGAGTCTAGTCATAATGAAAAAAACTCCAGTGATACATTCAACTTCATAAACATTTGATTAACATGGGTCAATATCACTATAATAAACGGAGAAAATGGAGAAGTTTTAATTATTAGTATACACATACTGTTTAAATAATATCAAGTACGAGTTCTTTCCCAACTTCAACTTCCTATGTTTTCTTTTTCTTAAACATTTCTATTTTTTATGATATTGCATCAAGTTTTAGTTGAGTTCTGATCAACACTATGCCTTTTCCACTAAGAATTTATATTATTATCTGACTTATGATTATTGTTTCACTGTCTTTTCTGGTTCACCGGTGCAGCACTTGATCTGATTAAGAATAAGCACGTCCAAGCCATAATAGGCCCTCAAGGTTCAGCGCAAGCAGACTTCCTCATTCACCTCGGAGACAAATCTCATGTGCCCATCGTCTCTTTTTCTGCCACTAGTCCTCCCCGTAGTTCTCTTCGGAGTCCATACTTCCTTCGAGCCGCGCAAATTGACTCGTCCCAAGTGAATGCCATAAGCGCAGTCATTCAAGCTTTTGGCTGGAAAGAAGCGGTCCTCATATACGTGGACAACGAGTTCGGACCAGGTATTATACCCTCTCTTACCGAAGCTTTGGAAGAAGTCAACACGCGAGTGCCCTATAGGAGCCCCATTTCTCCTTCAGCGACGGACGATCAAATCCTGCGGGAACTCTACAAATTAATGACGATGCAAACAAGGGTCTTCATCGTGCACGCGTTACCTACCCTTGGTTCTCGGCTATTTGCCAAAGCAAAAGAGGTGGGAATGATGAACGAAGGTTATGTGTGGATCTTGACTAGTGGAATTACTGACCTATTGAGTTCCGTGGATTCATCTGTTGTCGCTAGTTCGATGCAAGGAGTATTAGGCATTACGACTTATGTCCCGGACACGCCAAACCTGGACAACTTCATGGCCCGATGGAAGATGAAATTCCAACAAGACCATCAATCTGTCCTTAATCCTACATTGAACATTTTCGGATTCTGGGCTTATGACGCTACTTGGGCTCTGGCAATGGCTATCGAGGAAATGGGTACGACAAACTTTACCTTCCAGATATTGAATGCTTCAACAGATGGAACAGATCTCGGCACTATGGGGGTCTCTCAAAATGGTCAGGGACTTCTCCAAGAACTAGCCAATACAAATTTCATGGGCCTCGCCGGAAATTTTAGCCTCGTCGATGGGTAATTAGAGCTGTCAGTGTTCCAGATTGTTAATATCAATGGCAATGCAGCAAGAGGGATCGGGTTTTTGGACGCTAGAAAATGGGCTGCTGAGAGATTTGAATTCATTGAATACAAGCAAATATTCCACTTCTAAGAGTAATCTCAAAGCGGTAATGTGGTCAGGAGATTCAACCTCCATTCCTAAGGGTTGGGAGATTCCCATGAATGGGAAGAGGTTGAAAATCTTAGTTCCCGTGAAGAACAATTTCAATCAATTCGTGAAGGTGACTCGATATCCTATCGCGAACACATTCCAAGTCACTGGATTCTGTATTGACATCTTTCGAACCGTGATAGAAAAATTGCCTTATGCTGTGGCTTACGACCTTATCCGTTTGCCTTGCCTAACGGAAGTAGTGCTGGCAATTGCAATGACATGATAGATCAAGTTTTTTACCAGGTGAGATAACTTATTGCATTAGATGTTGAAACTTAGTGTGTTATCAGGGGGTTGACAAAGAAAACATTTCCCTTTCTTTTATTGGATCATAATTATGATGCAGTGGTGGGTGATACGACGATCATTGCGAATAGATCATTATATGTGGACTTCACCTTACCATACTCCGGAACGGGGGGTGTGATGGTCGTGCCATACAAGGACAACAAGCGCAAGAATGCTTGGGTTTTCTTGAAGCCACTTACTTGGGACCTTTGGCTAACCACCATATGCTTCTTTGTGTTTATAGCATTGGTTGTGTGGATTCTCGAACATCGGGTTAACGAAGATTTCAGGGGTCCGGCCAAGCATCAAGTTGGAACGAGCTTCTGGTTTTCCTTTTCAACTATGATCTTCGCACAAAGTACTTGTCCTCACTTTTATAGATCAATTGAATATTACAATTTACACATCGTTGTCAGAGAATTTACAGGCTTACCCTTAATTTGGATTGTAGGGGAGAGAGTACTTAGCAACCTAGCGAGATTTGTTGTGATCGTGTGTGTTTTCGTGGTACTTACACTAATGCAAAGTTATACGGCAAGTTTGAGCTCTCTTTTGGTGATGAAAAATCTTCAACCAACTGTGACTGATATAGATCAGCTCCTGAAGAGTGGAGAAAATGTGGGATACAAACAAGGCTCTTTTGTTTCAGGAATGCTAAAGTAAATGAAGTTCGACGATTCCAGACTTATATCGTATCGCTCTCCTGAAGAATGCAATGCGCTTCTTTCCAATGGAAGCAAAAAGGGCGGGATCGCAGCGGCCTTCGACCAAGGCCCCTACATGAAACTGGTTCTTTCTCAATATTGCAACAAATATACAATGATCACAGCATTTAAAACTGCTGGATTTGGCTTCGTAAGTTTTTTCCCTATATTTTAGCCAAAAAAGAAAACCCTCAAACTTTTTTCTTTTTGGTCGAAGCCCCTCAAACTTTTCAATTACTTAGATTAACAGTTATTTCTTTGATTAAAAATGCTTCTTTTGGTTTCAGGTTTTCCCCAAAGGATCTCCACTAGTACCGGATATTTCACAAGCAATCCTCAATTTAACTGAAGGGCCTAAAATGACGGAAATCAAAAACATGTGGCTTACACCAAAAACCAACCACCCGAATTCAATTTCCTCGGCTTCTTTCAATAGCTTAGGTCTTGACAGTTCCTGGGGCCTATTCTTGATCGTTGGAGTTGCTGCAGTTTTAGCTCTCCTCATTTTCATGGTCATATTCATAAAAAGAAATTGGCATGAAGTAACAAGTTCTTCAGGTTCATTTTGGGGTAAAATTGTTGTATTGGGAAGAAGATTTTACCAAAGAGACCTCAATTCCCATACTTTTAGGAAAGACACATTTAGAGATAGAAGTACGGATGATGCTAGCATTGAGGTTGCAGCAATTGAAACTTTAGAAAACACTTCCTTCCCCCACAGTCCATCGAGCGACTCCAATTAAATCAACAAAGTTTTAACCAATGAGCAGGGCACACCATCTGCAGAACAAGGACTTCCTGATTGTGTAGACAAAGGATGACCAGAGATAGCGATAAACGTCGAGATCTGCCAAGGTCAATTGAGAGAGATACATGCCTCTAGAACCTTAGATACTAAATTTATAATCCTTGAGTAGTTGAACTTTGTACATTAAGATGACAATATATTCCCCCTCATTCTCTTCTCACGTAAGGTTAGCCATTAATACTGCTTATTGTCTAATCAAAGAATATAAACCCAGGGTGGATATGAAGGTATTAGCTTCTCTTGTAATGTAATCGGCTATGATAGTGTTTATTGTTATTTTGATTATGTTCCGCAAAGTATCCGAACTGAGTAACAAAACATGATTTCTGAAACTAATATCTATCTGTATAGTATGAGCCTAGTAGAATAGGTTTGAATGGTCATTAGTCAATGGTCTGGCTTTCTGGAAAATCCGAACTGATAGGTGCGAATCCGAATCCAAATCCAAGCCCAACCTGACCCAAACTGAAAACCTGATTCGGTTCAGTTCATTTGGTTTTCCTGTTTTTGCCTTGCCCTTGTCAAACCGGGTCGCTATAAGGCCTTCCCCCTATTCGATGTATAGTTTGGTTCATCTCTGGTCCCTTTGCCATCCTAGAAGTTTCTTAGGAGCCACTCCTTATTCAAGCTCTCTAGCTCCAAACTCTCTGCCCTTGTCGGACTGAGTCATTCCAGTCCATACCGCAACCACAGCGAAAAGGACCAGAATAGATATGGCAAACCAAACCATCATGAACAAATATGTAGATTGACATCCAGACCAACAATTTACCACCATCACCTTGAACTTCTCTCGCTGGTAATTACCATTGACAGTCACAAGAACACGTCAAAAAAAGAGCAATAATAAAGAACAATAAGGACGTGGGTTTAGATTTAGTCTCGGTAACAAAGAAATCTGACTGAAATCAAACTCGACACATGATGGAATTTCTCTAGCGTAACCCAAATTTATACTTAGAGCAACAAAAAAACCGAAGACCCGGATGCACGAACTTGGTTTGGGATTTTCGTCAAACATATAGTGAGAATGGATGGAAGGTGCTGACCACTTTTTAGGCCTTGAACCCAGACCTAGACCCAAACAAGGAAATGCTCGACATCAAATAAATCAACTTAGTTGGACACAAAACACTCGAGAACCAAAGAAAGCGAGCTCGGCTCATCCTTAAAACAGAATAGAGCAGAGCAAAAGGATCCGCAGGGGTGAGCCTTTAATCTCGGAGGTCCCTACCTGGCTCGAAGATGGTGGCTAGAGGGCGAGTTCGAGACAAATCAAACTATTGTCAGCCGCTTTGCAAGGTGTCTGAGCCGAGATCCTTAGGTAGAGAGGCTCGAGCCAAACAACCAACAAGACTCACTGGAAATGCCGGGAAGCAGGAGAGAGAAAATCGTGAAGAGGAGGATACCTGTAGGAGGTCAGTGGACAGCGACAGCGGAGGTGGCTAGTCGGGTGAGGCTAAGGAGAAGGGGTCCTCGAGGCGCCGAGAGAAAAACCAAGACGTGTTTTTTTTTGTTTTTTTGTTTTTTGCACTTTTGCGCGAGAGAGCTCTTCTTTGTGAACGCCCAGACCTCTCTTTTTATATTAAATATTTTTTTTTTAAAAAAAAAGCTAACTTTTGTCCTCTTATAGCCGCAAGCTCCTTTCTCCAAATGTGGCAAGCTCCTTTCTCCAAATGTGGCAAAAGGATAAGTCATTTCTTCTCTATGATTTTCCGTGACGGTGATGTTTGGGCCAATGCCGGCGGCGGCGGCGGCGGCGGGAGGGGGGGTGTGGTTGTTACATTTTTCCCTTCTATCGCCAGTATTACATGGCTTGCTCATATGTGAAAATGCCTGCCTCGAAATCATGATTTCATAGTACTGCTTTAATTCTCTTTCCATTGTCTTTAACTGCCTGGGTTTAGTGCAGTGTGCAGAAACAGAATTGAAGCAAACTAATTCCGCTAGTCTTCTGCAATAAAAAACATTGAGCTGGGTTTATTTTGACAGTTAATTGGCATGAAATTTGAGATAAAGTTGCGGTTTTGGCTCGCTCACCTTAGTAATTGATAAGATTTGGCATTTGATTTTGAGCCTAAAAAATTTCGACCCCACCCTTCCGGTTTTGGCTCTTCAAACATCTTTCCTGGATGAGTATGTATTTTAGTTGAGGGGTCTCCCCAATGCATCACATTTTCATACTGCTTCCCACCATCAACATCCGTTGGTGGATCTTGGTTTCAAATGGCTTTGTGGGGAGTGTTCTTTTGGATTACTTTTGGTATGTCTCGCTCATTCTTGTTTCATAAAAGGTGGTAAACTTACCACAGCTGAAATATGGTTTAGATAAAATTCAGTATGCTTCTTGTGTAGGAGATGGATAAACGACGCTTTACTAATAATTCAGAAGTTCTAATAGACTTCACTAAATTCCAATCGGCGGTCACACATTTTCTTGTCCTCAACATTAGCTACTGCTTAGTGCTTTCTACCCATAAATGGCCCCATTCTTTCGTGAGGTATGTCGAAAATTGTTGAAACAGGGCCCCATCGATCATTTGGACAACTCCACGATTGCCACACTTGGCATGTCCGTGACCATCCCCCTCGCAATGGTGCCAGACATGCTTGTTCGCGGCCATCGTTACTCTGCAATTTACGTTGTGGGATGCGTCCAGGCACGTGTACGTTCCTTGCCCACATGTCACCTTTGATACAATCCGAAGTTTTAAGCTGAACTTTTGCTTTTTTAATTGTATGATGTCGGTGCAAGCATGTTTGACGAAGCCCGTTTCGGACATTCTCACTGGCTTTTTCGTGTCAGATTTTTGCAGGATTCATCGTAGCCAATTTCTCAGATATGTTTGTGAAGAAACCAGAATCATGACACTTCGAGGGTGTTCAGGCGAAAACTTTCGACTCATGGTGCAACTACTTACATGAGATCTTCCTCACAGTAAATGGTCCTGAAGTGTGTAATACACTGGCAAATCTCTAAGCAGTTTTCCGAACGCTGTTGTCACAGTGAGTAATGAGTTTATGCGCAACATGATAAAGAGGAAGACGGCAATTACAATTTTACCTGAAAAAAATTTGCATTCCGAAATTACCGGTCTTTTCTTTAATTTTCCTGATAATAGTTGAATATTCCAAATAGCTGAAGATATCTGCAGATCGAAGAAAGATAGAGAGCCAATGAAGTGTCGGTGACAGGAGTAGATAAGGCGAGTAATCAAACTTATCCTCACCTTCTCGGGGGATTGGGGTGGGGACGAATTAGTTTCAGGTATAGGTTTCGACTCTCACACTCTGTAAAGAGGCAAAACAAAAGTCTGAAAGCGAGAGTGAGCATAGGAGTAGAGTAGGACCACCAAAAAAAAAAAAAAAAAAAAACATGTAAGTTTGATTCTCATAGTTGTTAGATTACTTCTGGCATTTCACCGTTTTGGTGCTATATGGAAGGTGCGAAGTGCAATGGATGTCAGTAGAGGCGTTAAATGGGTTGTGCAACCCATTTATAAACCCATTTATAGTTAAATGGGTCATTAATGGGTCAAGCTTTATCTTATAAAGCACCCATAATAAGTTTTAATGGGTAAACATTAAGATATATGGGTTTTAAATGGGTCGCCTTCTCTTTGACCCGTTTATGATCCATTTATTAACCCATTTTTCACTCAAAACCTCATTATCTCTCTTTCTTCTCTTTAACTTTATAATTTTTTTTATAAAAACTGAAATTATAATTCTTTTTTTTTTTCTTTCCTTTTTTTTTTTTTGCTTCCTCCGGTCGCCGGCATGGCGATGGCCGGCGACGGCCGAGCGAGCCTCGAGCTCGCCGGATCTGCGGGCAGCGGAGGCCTCGCCGATGCCCGGCGAGCCTCGAGCTCGCCAGATCCGGGCGAGGCGAAGGCCTCGCCGACATCCGGCGAGGCTCGAGCCTCGCTAGATCTAGCGAGGCAAAGGCCTCATCGACGTTCGGCGAGGCTCGAGCTCGCCGGATCGCGAGGCGGAGGCCTCGCCAACGTTCGGCTGAGGCCCGAGCCTCGCCGATCGGGCGAGACTCGAACTCTCCGGCCGGGCGAGGCTCCAACCTCGCTAGATCCGGCGAGGGCGAGCGCGGCGTCGGCAAGCCGAGCGAGCCAACTCGCCCGTGGCCGATCGCCAGCCATCGTCGTGCCGGCGGCCGGCCAAAGAAGAGGAAGAAGAAAAAGAAAAAAGAAAAGAGAAAAAGAAAATTAAAAATAATTAAAATTTTAATTTAAAAAAAAAAAAAATAATTAAAATTCGATTTTTTAAATAATTATTTTTAAATTTTGTATTGTATAAAATCATGTTAGCAATACCATTTTAAAAAATATATATAAGCTTTTTTATGTTTCGTTAAATGGGTCGGGTATGGGTTGGGTATAGGTCGGGTCGGGTATGGGTCAAAAAATTTGCACTACAATAAATGGGTCATAAACGGGTTAAATGGGTCGATTTGAGTTAGACCATTTATGACCCGACCCAAACCTGACCCGACCCACCCGTTTAACGGGTCTAGATGTCAAGGATGCAGAATATAACAACTCAAATCAGATTTTCCCTTTTGAACTTTTGAACTTTTTTTCCTTTTTTTTCTTCTGCTTTCAGTGCCTTGGATATAATGTTTATTTAATGCCGTGAACCTTTTAAGTATATGTGAATCTTAGCATACACTACTCTTTTTATGAAATTTTTCATATTTTTTATAACTCTTTTTATGGGAAAGTGAGTCGCTTTCATTATTGCGTGAAATGACAGTGTAACTTTCACTACAAGACACGATAAAATGGCAGCGCTGTTATAAATTTACATATAATCTCTTTCTTTCTTTCAAATGGAGAACGGATAGTCACAAAAGTCACTACATCATACAATCACCGACTTGAGCTAACAAAGAAAATGACAGTCATTGTTATTCCTCAAGCTAAGCAACTACTTGTAAAGCGTACACTTAATGATTCCTTCTTCTTCCGAACAATTTAAATGCGACCTAAGTCAACCGTGCTCATCTTGGGAACAGCACTTTGGCGCCTAACATGTCCACTGGGCACATCATAGATCACCTCAAATGTCCTAGGTTGTATGTTGCCGTAGACACCGATGTCGGTGTCAGTGCCATTAGGCGTGAATGCTAAGCAAACGACACGCTCACCACATAAAACATCCAACACGCCCACATGCCAATGCTAGGCAAACTTTGGAGATATCAGAGACTATGTAGAAATTTATTTATTTTTTTTTAAAGGGAAGGGAATTTGAAGATTCTAGTGATGCAAAATGATAAAATTGAGCTTATACATGTAGATAGTTGGAATCACATGACAGCATTACTCGTATGGCGAGAAATGTGAAGTATTTATGGATCACAAAAGCTTAAAGTACATTTTTAATCTAGAAGAATTGAACATGAGATGGAAGAGACGGTTGAAGCTTATGAAAGATTATGATTTGTCTGTCCATTAATACAAGCAAGGCAAACATAGTAGCAAATGCCTTAAATCATTAGTCTTCTAGATGTGACTTTACTCACTCCTTGGAAGTCTATCATTGAGTATACGAGCAAGTTGGACTTGAATGTATTGGTTCATCATATTGGTGTTTCATTGACATAACCAAGTCTAAATAAAATGAAGAATCCCATATAAAGGAAAATCAAAGAAGCTGGAGAAGTTGGGAGACAAGTATATTCTTGATGTTTCTTGGTTGGTTGCGTGTTCCCAATGTTTCAAAGTTCAAAAAAGAGATATTGTAAGAAACTCATAGCATCATATTCTAAATTCATTCGAAGGTCACTAAAATGTATCTTGATTAAGAGAATACTTTTGGTGGATTACAAGAAGAATGATAATGTAATATTTGTCAATTAGTATCGGATTTGTTGGAATGTGGAAATTGAGCATTAGAAACTAGGTGACTAGTTGCATCCCCTCGAAATACTTAAATGGATGTGAGAGGATATCACCATAGATTTTATTGTTTGTCTACCAAGGATGCCAAGCAATAAGAATACTATATGTGGATGACTGTTGATTGACTGACTAATCCCAAACTTTTTATCATGTTGATTTGGCCTTTCACTTGAAAAAATGACGACCTAGTGAGCATTGTTTTTTACAAAGATCCTAGATTTGTATCCAAGTTTTAGAAAAGTTTACAAGAAGCGTTGGGTACTAAACGTAATTTTAGTATAACTTTTCACCCATAAACAAATGGACAGTCAAAGAGAACAATCCAAAAGTTAGAGGATGTGTCAAGACCCTATGTTAATGACTTTGATGGTCCTTGGGGTGAACATCTACATTTCATAGGATTTTTTTATTTTATTTTTTATGACAACCTCTATCATTTCAGCATTAAGATGATACATTTTGAAGCTTTGTATAGCTGACAGTGTAGAACTCCTATTTCTTAGGATGTTGAGGGTGAGAAAAGACTAATCGACCTAGAATTCATTTAGCAATTGGAAGAGAAAAGTCAGGTTAGTTCGCAAATGTTTCAAAATAGCACAAAACCGTTAGAAAAGAAAAGTCATGTAGACCATAAAAGGCGCCAGGTAGAATTTAGTATAGACCTTAAAACCATTCGTTTTAATCGTACATTCTGATTTATATTATGGATTCATAAATGCGTTGTGTCTAGTATAAAGTTTCTATGAATGACTGAATACATTTGTTAGTCAGATTTCATTTCTACCAAGTTTGAATCTCCCAGAATTTTGGTTGTCATTTGTCTTGTGCTTTGCCATATTCCTGTGAATCTTCGTTGTATTTGTGGTTCGACTGCGAGCGTGAGCCCCGTGTGAATGGTGGTGGAGATGAACGGCTGTCCAGTGGCTGGAAGTCGCTTGCTATGACGGTCTGGCGATGGTCGTGCCAGTCAACGACGAGTAGAGTCTCTTCATGGTCTGGTGTGGTGAGCCCCGGCCATCGGCATGTGTGTGGACTCTCTCTTCTCAGTTTGTACCGAGCAAAGAGCAAGAAGATGGCTTGGAGAAAAGAAGAGAGGGCATGGGCTCAATTGGTCTAATAAGATTCGGGTTTATTTAGGCTGATGGATTCGGACTTGCTTAGTCTAGTTAGTACGGGCTGGGCTTAGTATAGTTAGGTTCCGATTAGGCTTGTTTATTAGAAAGTTGGCTTCGTTTCTAATTAAGGTAGGGGCCTTTTTGTCCTCGGTCCAACCTGTAGGCTTGTTGTAGCCCATGATCGGATCGAGCCCCGACGCTCAGCCCGTCCCTATTTTCGAATTAAAGAAAATACCAAAATATTAAAAAAAATTAAAACAATTAAAATAAAATTAACTGAAAATTCTGAAAATCCCAAAAAAAAAAAAAAGAATTCCTCGAAATAGCTTAAAAGTAGCCTTTTCGGGTAGCATTCTCTTAAAATGTGTGAAAATCTTTGAATAAGCCCTTACATCTTTACCATAGTATTCCAATTGGCCTTAAAAATGAATGCTTACAATTCCGCACTTTCAGGATGTTGCATATGGTTTCCCTTTAGCTTAGTTAAAGATGACATACCCCTATTTGGTAATGTTAGATCATTCCTCTGCCAATGCAGATTATTTAACATTATCTTGGTTGCTAATTATTATTTTAATAATTGCACACATGCATGATTACATCACATATTAGTAGATAAGTGTAAAATCGATCTAGATTGCTTGACAAAAATCTTCTTGAAATGAATAAGATTAGGTATTGAAATTGCACTAATGGATTAATTAGTGTAACAAAGTTTCTGACCCTAAATTCTTTGGTTGCATAGAAAGTAAAATATACACTTAATTTCTAACTGAACCCGGTAGACTAATGGTGACTCCTCATTAGAAAATTTTTATAAAAACCTCAGCATCGCACGAGGTATGGGATTGGAAGACTAGTACCCAATCATAGGTTAGGTTGCAACAACCATTCAATATATGGTCTTCTCTACTAAGAGTTAGGTTGCAACAACCATTCAATATATGGTTCTAAATTTATATAATTTCATACATAGATGCTTTTGAAGGTTAGTCGAAGTTTTATTGCCTATATATTGATATCGGTGTTTCATTAGCATCAACAAGACAATATAGATACTTAACAAGTATGTAGCATAAAATTTTATTCGTCGGGTTAGTATGTATAACATATATAGTATTCATTTATCCTAAATCTTAAGAGAAAGAGGGTTTATGTAGGGCGAGGAATTAGGATTTTATTTTCCTAATTTGGTACCTCCCATGTGCGCATCACATGTAAATTTCGGTCACCATAGGTCATCGATGGGCTTCACCAAGCCATGCTTCCACGGGCTTGGTCAAGATAACTTTTTATTAAGCTCAGAAACTGCTTATTTTTAACCCATTTAGCACCTGTCTAATCAGAATGCCATTTATGTGGGCCAACTGTTATTGAATGAAAAATGCTAATAATATGCAAATGCAAATTAACAAATTTTTTTTAAAGGAATTTGGGTCAAATCCTAATTTTTTCATACAATGAATGACTAAATGGGGTAGCTGAAACTTAAATGTTAATAAGATATGATTTTGTAAACTTATACCTGTACACAGACATTTCACTAGTATGTACTATAATACTGAATTGGACAAACACATAAAATAAGCACTTATGAATTAGTTTAAACTTTGTTGTGAATCAGGCCTATAATACAGATAAATGCTATGTTTTCATTTGTTTATTAATTGGGAGATATCTCACTATATTTGTTTAGTAGACTCTTTTTATTTTGTGTTTTACTACTCCATAGTGAAAAATCCTACAGCACAAGTAAATGGACAGTGAAATGAAAAAGATTTCGTGGGTGGACTCGGCTAGTTCCTCATTAAGTTCCGTCAAAGATACAAATTTTCTGAGAAATTGTTCGCATTTGTTGTTACTTTTGACTCCTACATGACTTGTATAATTGGCCTGTTCGAGGACTTTTTGTCCTAGTTAGTCGGTAGTAGCCCAGATGAAAATCAATGGACGATCTCAATTTAATTCCATTGCTCCGTTGCGAAAAATTGTATTGCTCAAGTACATGGACAATGAAATGAAAAGGACTCCGTGTGGACTGGAGTAACCGCGTGAACAAGTTCGAACTCAATTTCGTCGATGGGCGCCATGAAGGATACAAATTTCCCAATAAATTATTGGCAATTATTAGTACGATTTGTCGGTGACATGACTCGCAAAATTGGCCCATTCGACGAACCTTCACCCCAAGTAGCCAGTAACTTGGGTTAGAATCCCATGGACGAGCTTGGAAGGTGCGTCACGAATCATTTGCTGTCTCCACACTTGTGTGGAGAAAGATTAATGGTCATGGATCATGAAGAAAAAATCATTTTGAGTAGAGCGAGTTGACAAGAGTGAATTGATTGCAAAGCCATTCTGGGTCACATAATATCAAACACTTCGTAGAAACTCAACATTAATATATATAATATAACCCCTTGCAAGAGGCTATGACGTGGTGCTTTTATGCGAATGGAATGAACCAACAAATAGAGAGAATCCATGCTCTCATCATTATTCATCGCATTTTGTTTAAGAGTTAATACCATGAAACCAAACTAATTTTTCGATCACTGAAAATTCCAAACTAATACATATACGGATAAATTTACCCTAAACTAATATTTTGACCACCGAAAATCCCAAACTTATGACAAATTTATCTACCATTAATTTCGTTAAATATTACCGTAAAACTACTGAGTTAAATGACATGTGATAATTGACGGTTTACCGTCCTGGGGTTTTATCCTCTTTTTTGTCATATGTGTATTGATTTGAGATTTTTACTAGTTGTCATAGGTATACTAGTTTGAGATTTTTAGTAGTTGAGAAATTTATTTTGGATAAATTTATCTCAGATGTGTCAATTTGAGGTTTTTTGTGGTATTAGTCCTTATTTTTAACTTTTCCTAAATTACTTCTCCTAAATTTAAGTTTCCCTCTTCACTTTTTTTTTTTTTTTTTTTATGACAACTTGTAAATTAATTGCCAGGGCAGTTTAATATAAAGATATATATTTTATGCACACATATCCTGAGTTTGATTTCAAGGCATACGCAGTTTCTTGGAAACTCACAAAACTTAGCCACAAAGATTGGAAATATATTTTGTGCACATCTCGCAAGTCCATTTAGGAGCACGTGTGCGTGCCTCTAGAAGTGCAGAGGGAAGAGTCGTTGCGTTGAATCAAATCTGAATTGATATGCAAGAGAAAGTCGATGATGATGATGATGATGATCAGGAAACAACAAAAATGACAATAATTAATCACTCATTTTGCACCATAATTTAGTAAGTTTATTGTGTTGTTAAGCCATAAATATACACGCGTGTCATTCTCAATTATTCCTAATTAGTTGCACACTCACTTTTATATGATATAGAGAAAGGTGATCGAAATTGGTTATATACACACATTTTTTGTTAGTTTACGAATTTTTCTTCTCTTTCTTTTCTTTAATTTCTAAATACGAGGTTTTCTACTCAATATGATAAGGTAAGGATTCATATAACTAAGGCTTTCATCATACTACATTAAATTCAACTTGAGGGGACTGTTAGGTTAAGCAAAATTATGCGAGACCGTTCTCTGCTAGTTTTCTGATCTATTGATGCATAACCCATTGCTCACTTTACTATTTAAAGTAGTTAAAAGAATGACCACCAACAATATGTCATGGCTTAGCCACCGATTGAAACTACCATAGGGCAGGTCTTTAGGTACATGATGATTGAATTTACGCAAATTTGCACAGGTTGTTAGAGTGAAATACCGATAAGTTTATGGTAATAAAAACAATGAATCGATCTTACATCAATTTATGCTTTTTCTAGTTGGCACGTGCTTCTTATATTAGTTGAGAATCATCGAGTATCTCTTCTTATTTGTGCATGATTATGTCGTATTATCCACGGGCTTTTGTATACTAGATTAACTCCATCCCAAGCAGACTCCTGATCAAGGCAGACCCTCCATATTAGAATTGGAAAATGCTTAAGTATTACATGATGCATCGCATATACATCATATCGGAGACCATACATTTCTTAGTCTTAAATTCAAGTAGTTTCTAGCTCTCGGACAAAGTTCCATCATCAGTTGTTAAAACGAGACGGAAATAGCAGCAGAAAAAAAGATGCTATAAACAATCCTGAGTTCAAAGAATTGTTAGGATTCTTCATACAAAATTAAAAATTCAAAAAACAAAAACATGAAGTGTGAATGCTACCGGAGGTCATCTTATCTCTTTGCATGGTACGTATGCTCAGGCGGACCGCCCACGTCGAGCAATCCTTGAATGGAAGCTCTCCATGCTTTGTCTTACTTTTCAAAGCTCTTCTCCCTTATAAATACGTCGTCCTCATCATCACATCCTCCATGTCTCTCTTTCACACAAACACACACTTGCGTTTTCCCGAAACCCTTTTGCAATGGTGCCTCCAAGGATCTCTTTCGACGCTGAAACGCTCCTCTTTTTGGCTCTCTCCTTTTTAGCCATCATTGTGTCCTCCAGCGACGGTCCTCACCTAGCGGTGGCGCAAAGTAGTAACAAAAACAGTGCCACAACGATCCCAGTGAACGTTGGGGTGATCCTTGATCTGGAGACGCAGGTGGGTCAGATGGGATTGACCTGCATTAACATGTCTCTCTCTGATTTTTATAGTTCAAACCCTTCTTACAAGACCAGGCTCGTCCTCAACGTTAGAGACTCAAAAGGAGAAGAGGTTGCTGCTGCTGCTGCAGGTTCTCTCTCTACCTTTTGTACTTCTGTTGATTGATGAAGTTTATTTTGGTTAGGATTCAATTTGATATCTTTCACACGTCCACCCCAGTTATGCGGCCGTGTGAGACGGACGATTTGACGCTGAGCTTGTCAGTATTTATGGGTTTTGTTCCATCCACGCCACGCGGTGCTTCTTGAAAACACTGGTCTTTGAGAGTAACATTTGACCTTGGAACCATTTGTTTCATTTATTCCTTTCAATTCTTGGAGTTTACTCTTCAGAAAGCTACACCAAGAAGACGATATTGCAAGAAACAATCTTAGGGACCATCCAATTATAATATCCTGATGGAAATAGTTATTTCAGTCACCCCAAATCGAAAATCTCTAATCTATTAAACCATTTCTTGGGTTTTGTTTTTGTATTTAGAGGGTGTAGCCCTATTGAAACAAGCGTGTATGATTTATGCATCATATAGAACAAATACATCTCAAGCATCAATCGTTCGAGCTCATGATAGGGCCTACTTATTTACTGGTTGAGATGATATTAATCAAAATGATCTACAGACCATATAATAACTCCTCAATATTGTTGGTGTCGGTAAACTTGTGATCTTTGAATTAGAAGTCCACCTTCCTATGATGTCATAGTTCGCCAATGTATAAATGTGCATATATTCATGGACACAATGTTTCATCTTGATAAAAACATGTGAGCAGAATTTTGTCGCAGAATTTTTGTTTGAAGATGTTGGAGGGTGAAATGAAGGACTGCTATCGTCTATTCTTTTCATTGAAGAATGTACAACTCTCCCGTGACTCTTGTCCCGCAGTGATGTAGTAAACCTCTAAAAAATTATGTCTACATGTAGATGATAAGTGAACCCTTTAAGAAATTGAGTCACAAGAGAGACATGCTACATAGCTTCAAATTTGGTAAGAAAAACTAACATTAGAGTTAGTTTGTTTAAAAATAACCATTTTCAAGAAATTGTTCTCAAATTTTCCAATTTTTGAATGATGGAAATTTAGTTGATTGATGAATTTTTTTTTTCATGGATTGAAAACAATAAACTTAGATTGGGGAAAACGGCTTCTTTTTTCAGCAATAAGAAATCATATTTTTTTATTTCTGCCGTGCGTCCAGCTGAGAAGAATAAGTCCTTCTATATCCATTATCTACTTATCAATATTTTTTTTCTTTTTATCTTGATAAGTCTCATATGGGCTATTTATTATCTCCTGAACATACTTCATTAATGCTCATGTCTTTCGATATTCTCACAATAATCCATCTTATATCATATTGTGAATAATATTTTTCATAAATTTTTTTAATTACTTGTAAGTCCTTTTATTTAATGGATTACAAAATAAACAAAGACATTGATTCTATTTTGTTAGTCATTACATATCAATTTTAATTTACAATATGTACTCACTTATTATCAAATACCATGGAAATATTTTTTTTTCAACTTTTTTTCGGTGAAAAAAAATACAAAAAAAAAAGGTTTACTTTGTCTAATCTTAAATTTCTTGAAAATATTTTCTAGTGACAAGAAGTTTTCAATTCAAGAAATAAACTTTTATTGTGATTTTCGGATTAGAAAAATAGTCTTTAAGCCAGGCTGGTTTATAGAGACACTTCAATTTTTTTTTTCTTCAGGAAAATATATCAACATAATTGTTCTGATTTTCTTTTTCTAGCGGAGAAAGTTAAGCCGGTGACTAACTATTTTCATGGAAGCTTTGTGTTATTAACCGTGATTGAAACAACTTAGGTTTCCTATTCAATCAGATAGTTGTCAATGCATGCAAGCAGTTTAATATGGATGCTAAAGGTTTGGTATATGATATAACATCAGAAAGGTCTGCCCTCACAAAATCCATAAAATTGAAATATGGGGCTTGGAAGAGTGGAATTTTCTGATGCCATGAGATAAAAGAGGTCATTTAACGAGGAGGAAGATTCAACATGTTCATGTCTGGGCCAGTTTAACCAATTTTTCGTTCTCAAATTACTTTTGATAATAGAATTAGTTCCGTTTGGTATGCATTATATCATTTCCCCAACAATATTTCAGTTGGAATGGACATGCTGCATCGATTCCTCGCTGCACAAAGTACAAAAAATTTCATGTTTGAATCTCTTATCTAGACTTTTGCTTGGGTCTTCAACGGAGTTTTATATGTATACTATGGGGGAAGACGGGCAATAATATTAAAGTCGTCATGATTTAATAAGAGGGCTTAGTCAATCACATGCTCAGGGTATTTCGTGGATATGAAGTTTACTTAATCAAAGTGAGCTTCCTCAATGTCGATAAATATCGTCCGTGAACACAATTGTGCATCATGTTCAAATCACATTAAAATCAAATGGGAGTGGTCAGCTACCTCAAAATAAGAGGTTTCGCTTAACCTTGTCAGAGTAATCGAGATTTCATCGCCTTAAGAACATGTTGAATTATGATCTAATCATAATGGGTTCACGTCAGATTTTTCTGGTTAGTAAACACTTGTTTCAATAATATTAAGTACAAGTTCCAACTTCAAGCTCTGATGCTACCTTCTTCTTAACCATCTATAAATTTAATAATACTGCACCAAGTTTTGATTGACTCCTGATGTGCCTTTTCCAATAAGAATTTCCATTATCTGCCGTTCTTTTTATTGTTTCACCGTCTTTTCTGGGTCACCACTGCAGCACTTGATCTGATAAAGAATAAGCAAGTCCAAGCCATAATAGGCCCCCAAAGTTCAGTGCAAGCAGACTTCGTCATTGACCTTGGAAACAAATCTCACGTGCCGATCATCTCTTTTTCTGCTACTAGTCCTTCCCTCAGTTCCCTTCGGAGTCCATACTTCATTCGACCTGCGCAAAATGACTCGTACCAAGTGAACGCCATAAGCGCAGTCATGCAAGCTTTTGGCTGGAGAGAAGCGGTTCTAATATATGTGGACAGTGAGTTTGGAGAAGGCATCATACCTTCTCTTATGGGTGCTTTGGAAGAGCTCAATACGCGAGTGCCCTATAGGAGCCTCATTCCTCCTTCGGCGACGGACGATCAAATCGGGCAGGAACTCTACAAGTTAATGACGATGCAAACGAGGGTCTTCATCGTGCACATGCTACCTCCTCTCGGTTCTCGGCTATTGGCCAAAGCAAAAGAGTTGGGAATGATGAGCGAAGGTTACGTCTGGATCTTGACTAATGGAATCACCGACCTATTAAGTTCTGTGGATTCATCAGTTGTTGCTAGTTCGATGCAAGGAGTATTGGGCATCAAGACTTATGTCCCAGACACACGGAACCTGGACACTTTCATGATCCAGTGGAAGAAGAGATTCCAACAAGAGAATCCATCCGTCCTTAGTCCTCCGTTGAACATCTTCGGATACTATGCTTATGATGCTGCTCGGGCTCTGGCAATGGCTGTTGAGGAAATTGGAACGGGGAATTTTACCTTCCAGATTTTAAATGCTTCGACAGATGCAACGGATCTAGACACTATTGGGGTCTCTCAAAATGGTGACAAACTTCTCCACGAACTAGCCAATACGGCATTCACGGGGCTCACCGGAAATTTCAGCCTCGTTGGCGGGCAGCTAGAGTCATCAGTGTTCCAAATTGTTAATATCAATGGAAATGCGGCAAGAGGGATCGGGTTCTGGACCTTAAAAAATGGGCTACAAAGACATTTGAATTCATTCAACATTGGCAAATATTCCGCTGTGAAGAGTAATTTAGAAGCAATAATATGGCCAGGAGATTCGATCTCTGTTCCCACGACTAGGAAAAGTTTGAAAATCTTAGTTCCTGTGAAAGATGGTTTCAATCAATTCGTGAAGGTGAAACGTGATCCTACAACAAACATATCCCAAGTCACCGGATACTGTATCGACATCTTCCGAGCTGTGATAGAAAAACTGCCTTATGCATTGACTTATGAATTTATTCCGTTTGCCTTGCCTAATGGAAGTAGCGCTGGTAGTTACAATGACATGATCGATCAAGTATATTACCAGGTGAGATAACTCTTTGCAACAGCTCGGTCTCGTTGGATTACATGTTGAAACATACTGTGCTATCATGTGGTTGACAAAGAAAACATTCTCCCTTCTTTTTGTTGAAACAGAATTATGATGCAGTGGTGGGTGATACGACGATACTTGCGAACAGATCATTGTACGTGGAGTTCACCTTACCATACACAGAATCGGGATTTGCAATGCTTGTGCCATACAAGGACAACAAGAGCAAGAATGCTTGGGTTTTCTTGAAGCCACTCACTGGGGACCTTTGGCTAGCAACCGGATGCTTTTTTGTTTTTATAGCATTGGTTGTGTGGATTCTGGAACATCGGATTAATGAAGATTTCAGGGGTCCAGCCACGCATCAAGTCGGCACGAGCCTCTGGTTTTCGTTTTCAACCATGGTCTTTGCACAAAGTAAACAACCTTCACTTTAGTAGATCGATCGAACTTTACAATTTACATTTCATTGTTTGAGAATTTATGTGCTTACCCTTAATTTGGATTGCAGGGGAGAGAGCATTTAGCAACCTAACAAGATTTGTTGTGATCGTGTGGGTTTTCGTGGTACTTATACTAACACAAAGTTATACGGCGAGCTTGAGCTCTCTTTTGGTGGTGAAAAATCTTCAACCAACTGTGACTGATGTAGATCAGCTCCTAAAGAGTGGAGAAAATGTGGGATACCAGGATAGAACTTTTCTTCATGAAAAGCTAAAGCAAATGACATCTGACTATAAGAGACTTGTACCTTATAAATCTGCTGAAGAATGCGATGCGCTTCTTTCCAAAGGAAGCTCAGAGGGTGGGATTGCAGCTGCAATTGACGAAGTCCCCTACATTAAACTTGTTCTTTCTCAATATTGCCACAAATACACCATGATCCCGACATTAAAAAATGCTGGATTTGGCTTTGTAAGGCAATCTCTAAGTTCCAGCCAAAAAATAAAGAAAAATCCTCAAATTCTACAATTGCTAAGGCTAGTCGTTATTTCTTTGATTGAAAAATCTCATGTCCTGCTTCTTTTGGTTTACAGGTTTTCCCCAAAGGGTCTCCGCTAGTTCCAGACATTTCGCGAGCAATCCTCAATGTAACCGAAGGGCCTATGACGAAAATTGAAAAAGCGTGGTTTACATCAGAAACCAATTGCCTCGATTCAACTTCCTCCAGTTCTTCTAATAGCTTGGGTCTTGACAGTTTCTGGGGCCTGTTCTTGATTGCTGGAGTTGTTGCAGTTTTAGCTCTCCTGATTTACATGGTCATGTTTGTCAAAAGGAATTGGCATGTCGTATCAAGTTCTTCAGCTTCACTGCGACAGAAAATTGTTGCATTGGGAAGAAGATTTTACGAAAGAGACATCAATTCCCATACTTTTAGGGAGGGCAGATTCAGAGACAGAGGAATGGATGATGGTATCCATGAGCATGCAGCTGTTGAGATATCAGAAAACACTAATTTCCCCCTGAGTCCTTCAAGCAACTCCAGCCAAATCAACAACGTTTTAACCAATGAGCAAGGCACACCATCTGCAGAACAAGGACTTCCTAACCATGTAGATGAAGGGTTCCACAAGATAGCGAGCAATGTCGAGCTTACCAATGTAACTAAGAGAGGTACATGCCTCGACAACCTTAGATGCTAAACTTTAATCAGTTTTGCACTGAATGTGGCATCTTTCTGACACTACTTGTGTGAGTTCCTACACAAAACGGTCTACGCTTTGCCTGAATGACGTTGGTCTATGCTACGCCTTGCTGTCTATAATATGGCCAGTATTTTACTGTCCTCCTCCCATTGAAATCATTTAGAATACTTGCTAGAACCTTGCTTGAGCAGAACCTGAACTTGGAAAATGCCATGCTTACCACATGCCAACTTCACCTTTTCCGAAGAGTATTGTTTTGTGTTTCAATGTTTGCAGACCTTTCAACACGGGAAGGCACTCAACCAACTGCTGCTCTTGGGCCCCCTCATCACACCTCCCGTGAATGTCACTGCGCTGGCGAAGGTGGCAGTTCAAGCAGCTGCGGATCCTGCCTTCACTCCAGTTGTCATAGACGTTCAAGGATTACTCCGATATAGCAAACAAAAGTTGAAGTAGAAATGGTCCGACCCATCCTGTTTATAGGTTCAATCTTATAGAGCTGTTAATAACATGAGCACTCATGTTGTTTCCAAATCAACACCTTTGGTTTTTCTGGAGTCTATAGTTGCCTATAGGAGAAAAAGAAGAATTCTTAGCTCAAACTTTGAAGGCAGTAAATGCACTTGAAAGAGCTAAATTCTTTGTACGTTGGGGTTTCCCTGAACTTTTGAGTCATGTACTGAACTTCAGTGAAATGATCCCTTCAGAATATAAGTACATCGGGCGAGAGTAATATAGATCCGCATTGTTTTCATCCTTAATGTTATACCTAAATTCCAGACTCATTTACTCGACGCAGGATCAAATGACACGTTACACCTAAAAGTTGAGGGGATTGCAAGAATCAATAGGGCATGCAAATGCAAGACATTTTAATTATCATCATTTAGGAGTATAGAGTTTCCAATCAACCATAGTTCCTTTTCTGACCTTTTCAATAGAGCAGACATTATAGTTAATTTGTGGGTCAGTTTCTTCCTCTTCTTCCTCCCAATTCTGCAGGCTTAAACTTTTTGTTAACTGACACATCACTTCAGTATTTCACTAACAAAGGGAAAGCTACCAAAAAATTTCTACACTTATTATTATAATTGTGCCAATTTAACTATAAAATTTTTAATTATATCAATTTAATCATCAACCTTTTCACGTCTTGCCAATTAAGTTCACAACTTTTTCACGTATTGCCAATTAAGTCCATCTTGCCAATTTTGACTAGAAATCACTAATGTAAATGCTGGTAGTTCTACATGGCATTGTCGACATTGATATCGACAAGTCCTTTAATTTTTTTTTAAATTTTTTTTATCTTTTTTTTTTAATTTTCCTTTTAATTTTCCTTCCTTCTTTTCTTTCCTTTTTCCATGGTGGCTGATGAGTCCAACTCGCCCATGGCTGGCCATGACCTCGCTAGCCATGGGCGAAAGTGCACTCACTTGTGGTTGGTGAGTCCATGGCCACATTCACCCGTGGCAAGGGAGACCTTGGCGAGGTTTGCCTCACCAGCGACCACGCATGCCCAAAACCATTGCAAGGCGTAGCCGCAAGTGAGGTTGCCTTGCTTGCAATCATGATGGCCTTGCTTAGATTTGGGTGAGGTCAGGAGATGGCCACGACCCTCATTGGCCACTATGGTAAAAAAAGAAAATAAGAAATTTGAAAAATATTTAAAAATACAAAATTAAAAAAAAAAAGTTATCCATGTTAGCCTTAGTCATACCATATAGAATGACTGGCGTCCTCGTTAGCGATTTCCGGCTAAAATTAGTCGGATGGACTTAATAAGCAAAATGTAAAAATGTTAAGGATGAAATTGCACAATTGAAAGTTCTAAAACTGAATTGGCAAAATTCATAGGACTTTTTTTGGTAGTTTTCATCTTTAACTAAACAATCTCTAATGTCAAATCATCACTTCTGCCATGCCTTCTGCAATCTCAAAATGCCTTCTTTACGATATGTGGGTAGCACCGTTGGTTTCGCAAGCAATTTAGAAGCGGGAAAAAAAATAAAAAATCCCTGTCAGCCTATTACTTTCTAGCCTTTTACTTTCTAATCCACACCGCACAGTTCGTATCACACCCTGATCTGACGCACTCGTTTTTTAAAAGTCAAATAGATTTAAACAACAAAAGGCTAACGCAATCCAGCTAGTTCGATCTCTGAGGATGATGCATTGACTGAGGGCGGATGTCTGGTCCGTAATATCATTGAATGGTTGATTGCGGATCACAGACACACAAACAGGCCTTCCATTGCGACGTGACTGAAGGCCAACGCGATCCGGCGAGGAGAAAAGCTACTACTTCCAGACTTTGCCTCCCTACGATGAAGAAACCCTCGCATTTTCCATGGGACATGCTCAGTTTTTCCTTTTATTTGGGATAGAGAAGATCTATTTGACAACATTTTTATTTTTATATTTTTTATTCTTCATAATAAAAAATATTTAAAATTGTCAACTAATTTTTCTACTCCTTAGAATGAATTTGTGACACCCCGAACCCTTCGCAGGTCGTCACCAGCGCCAATGTTACTCCTTATTACCTTTCTCCTTAGAAGATGCGTCGTAATTTATAGACACATTTTTTTTTTGAAATAAAACGGTCCCAGCGCGACTCATTATCGGAAGCAAATTAAATATCACGTCTCTCCCCCTACCAACCATGATACAAATACACACCACTAAACATCAGGATTTTTTTTTTTTTTTTTTATAAACAAGTGACGACACTTTATTTAGATATTCTTTCAAGATGGGACTACTCTTGGGTCGGTACACCAAAAAGGAAAAGCTAGGACTCAGCCATGTCCAGCCTAAAACCTCAAAAAGAACCCTCGACCCTCTACATCACACGTGTACAATCCCCCCATCATAAGTGTAGGCTAACTAACTCTCAAAAAACACAGCCCCTACTCATCACGCTTAGGTCTCACACCCAGTCCGGTGCATCAGGCGGTGGCGGTGGCAGCGGTAGCATCCCTCCCATCACCCCATCGCGGCGAACGTGAACAGAAACAAACTCCTGAACGACTGGGCCCCCAGCCAGGCCTATGTCGTACATGACAAGACAACGTACGCGTATGTAGGTGAGTCCAGGCACGGAAGGACAGCCGAACTCCTCACACTTTACCTCAATGTCGGACGGTAACCCGTAAAATGTACCTCGCGTGACGGCAGGAAGCAAAGATATGCGGCTAATCTGAAATGTTATCCCCAAAAGGGATGAGTACAACCACTCAGCAGATAGGGAAATCCAATAATAACTCAATGCATCAGGTAGATCATACATCCATTGCAGGCGTAACTTACCTTGAAGCCATGCGCATACTATCATGCATCATCATATCAATTTATAATACATACATGTGTATCATCATCGTATCATACATGTCATCATCATCATGATGTCATCACATTACACATGTCATATCTTATACCATCATCATTATCATCACCATGCATATTATCATGCATGCCATATCATCATCATCATCATGCATATCATCGTCATCATCACCATCATGCATATCATCATGCATATCGTTTTCATCATTACATATCATTCTCATGGTTTAATTTCCACTTTTTACTTTTCAATTGATCACCACATCACCCATTTCTCAAATCATCAATTTCATCATCCCCTCGGGCAAAGACCTCCGAGGTTCCCTGGCATTTAGCCTCCCAGGCCATCGGGCATCCGGTCCCCCACATTCCGGGCATCTCGCATCTCAACTAGCATCACGAGGCATTCCCTTCGGGCAGAAACCTCCGATAGGGCTTCCGGCCTTTACCCTTCTAGCCAGGCATCTCACACCCCCAATCCTGGCATCGCGAGGTATTCCCTTCGGGCAAAGACCTCCGACAGGGCTTCCGGGCATCCTGAATCTCCCAGGGAATTTCGGCATGTATCTCTATACATTCCGAGCACCATCCGCCATCACAACCATCTCCTCATTTACCATCATCCATGTTTACTAGTATTTTATTCACATTTTAACATGGCACATGGCATGATATCAAACAAATCATACTAGGCATGACATTCACACATGCATTGATTCAATTGCCATACATATGCCAAGACTTTATCACATATGCATCTCAATTCAATATCATAGACATATCAAGGCTTTATCACATGCGCATCTCAATTCAATATCATAGACATATCAAGGCTTTATCGCATGTGCATCTCAATTCAATATCATAGACATATCAAGGCTTATTCACATGTGCATCTCAATTCAATATCATAGACATATCAAAGCTTTATTACACATGCAACATGAATTAATTGAATGGAATCTATGGCCAATGAAATAATTCCTTTTTATTTATTTATTTATTTATTTATTTTTAAAATAACTATAAATTCCCAAAATTATCAAAATTCAAGAAATTATTAAACAAACCCATAGGATGATAATTACTTGCAAAATTCATGGCTAAATTGAATTTTTATAAAATTTCATAATTTTCCCAAAACATCCTATGCTTCTCGGATGAAACCAGAATGCACGGTTTCCAAATAAATTCAATTAAAATATCCATATGGCCTCCAAAAATTATTAAATTTTATGGGATTATAGCCAAGACATTTTCGTACAACTTTCATGAAGAACTCCAAGCCAGATTACTTATAGATTATTTTATTCAACCTCACGAAGCTTCTGGATCCATTACCACATCGTCCAGTGCCTCCATCTCCGAAATACTAAGATTTCACCCACCTATTCTCTTTTTTTTTTTCTCTGAAATTTAAATATGTTATGTGTCAAGGTGTACTTTACAAGTTTCATGAAGAGATCTAGGTCAAATAACCAGAGTATAATCCTCATTTTAGTCCTTTAAGTCTCGGGTGTCTCGGAATACATCACCAGAATCATCGTCTTCAAGATCTAGTCGATTTACCAAGCTATACTTGTTCTTTTCACTTCAAATTTGAGTATGTTGTAGTTTCAGATGTTTCCTACAACTTTCATGAAGAAATAGAAGTGATATTCTCAACAAAAACCAACATGCAACCATGAATCCAGCAAAAGGTTAGTAAAAACTCTCCAGATCTGATGTGTCCATAAGATACGACTTTAGCCCCTCAAATCTCCATCATTTTCCACGAAATTTCAGTATGTTATAGTACAAGGTGTTAGATACAACTTTCATGAAGACATTGAAGCCAAAATCGGACTCCAAACACACATGCAAGCTCAAACAAGTTACTGACTCACACAACCCGAGCAAGAATAGTCACACGACTTAAGAACAAGCCAACCTTACCTCGGTTTTTCTCACTAAAAACACCCAAAATCTAACATGCAAACAAAAAAAAAGCATGCAAGAGAAGCTAGAGGACTCCACTTGCCTCTAGGATGGACGAACGACGACGTACGGCGGCAAACACGGTGGCACACGGCGGTTCCCTCCTCCTTTCTCTCTCGGCCACTCCTCCTCTCTCGCACACCTCTCTCTCTCTCTCTCTCTCTCTCTCCTTGGGCGAACAAAATGGCCGGTCACCCTCTCTCTCTTCCTTCTTGTACCCCCCTAGAGCTCATCATTTGTAATGATTGTTTTGCCTCAATCATGGCCAATGCATGGCCTTCCCCTTTGCCACTTGTCACATTGGATTTTGAATTGAGTTTGGGCCTCTTGGGCCATCCTGCCACTTCTTGGGCCTCTTATGGCCAAGCATAGATTAGTAATCTATCAAATTAAATTTTCACAGTCATATGCATAAATCATCTAATTAAAAGACTAATGGCTAAAGTATAAGCCATGAAAATTTTTATCACCTAATTAAAGACTTTAACACACCTTATGGCTTGGCTCTGAATTTTGGGATGCCACAATTCTCCCCTCCTTAGAGAATTTCGTCCTCGAAATTCAAACACCACTCGCACCTTCTTGAAATAAGTAAGGGTACATTTCCTTCATTTGATCCCCACTTTCCCACGTGGCTTCCTCCACATCATGATGTCGCCATAATACCTTAACTAATGGGATCTTCTTGGTCCTAAGAATTTGCTCCTTACGATCCAATATCTGCACAGGCTCTTCAATGTACCTAACTTTCTCATCCACTTTGATGGCTTCATGATCAAGTATGTGACCAGGATCCGGCTGGTACTTCCTCAACATTGATACATGAAACACATCGTGCAGATTTCCTAACTTAGGAGGTAACGCTAAGTGATAAGCTACGTCACCTATCCTCTTGAGAATTTCAAAAGGTCCAACAAATCTAGGGCTTAACTTACCCTTCATCCCAAATCGAGATATTCCTTTCATTAGAGATACCTTAAGGAATACATGGTCTCCTACACTAAATTCCAAAGGTCTTCTACGTCTATCTGCATAGCCTTTCTGTCTACTCTGAGCTACTCTAAGTCTTTCTCTGATAATATCAACAGCTTCAGTGGTAACTTGTACTAGTTCAGGTCCTGTCAACTTCCTTTCACCTATCTCACTCCAACAGACAGGAGTCCTACATCTCCTTCCATATAATGCTTCATAAGGCACCATGCCTATACTCTTCTGAAAGCTATTGTTATAGGCAAACTCTACCAAATGCAATCTTTCATCCTAATTTCCTTTGAAGTCAATTACACATGCCCTTAACATATCTTCCAATATCTGGATTACTCTTTCTGATTGACCATCTGTCTGAGGATGAAAAGCAGTGCTAAATTGAAGCTTAGTCCCTAACGCAATTTGAAGACTTCTCCAAAAATTCGATGTAAACCTCGAATCTCGATCTGAAGCAATGGTCACTGGAACACCATGTAAGCGTACCACTTGACTTACATACATGTCCGCATACTTATCCATTGGGTAGTCCATGCGAATCGCTAAGAAATGTGCCGATTTAGTCAAACGATCCACTATAACCCAAATTGAATCATGACTCCTTAATGTCCTTGGCAATCCTTGCACAAAGTCCATCGTTATATGTTCCCATTTCCATTCGGGAATATCTAATGGTCTCAAGAGTCCTGCGGGTTTACGATGTTCCGCTTTTACTTGATGGCACGTCAAACATTAAGAGACGTGCTTAGCCGTATCTGCCTTCATACCATTCCACCAAAACTGCTGACGTAAATTCTTATACATCTTTGTACTACCTAGGTGGATACTATAATTACTCTTATGTGCCTCCGACATAATTTCCTTCCTCAATTCCTCATTGTCGGGAACACAAAGTCGTCCTTGACATCTCACTATTCCATCATCAAAGATTTGAAATTCTGGTCTTTTCCCTAAAGATACAGCATCCTTCACTTTCAAAATCTCTGGGTTAGATTCTTGCAGGATTTTAATTTTCTGGATAATCTCTGGCTCAATCCTTAATGCACTAAGCATGCCAGTAAGACAATCCATTTCCAATTTAAATTCTGAATTTGCTACAGATTCTAACAATTCCCATTCTACCATCTTTAAACTAGCTATCTCCATAGCCGACTTTCGACTAAGAGCATCTACTACTCTATTCGCTTTTCCCGGATGATATCTTATCTCACAATCATAATCCTTTAACAACTTCATCCATCTCCTTTGTCTCATGTTCAACTCCTTTTGTGAGAACAGATACTTCAAACTCTTATGATCCGTATAAATCTCAAACTTTTCCCCATACAAATAGTGTCTCTATATCTTCAAGGCAAACACTATAGTGCTAGCTCTAAATCATGCGTCGGGTAATTTAGCTCATGAGGTTTCAATTGTTTGGATGCATAGGCTACAACTTTGTCATGCTGCATCAACACACATCCTAGTCCTTTGTGAGATGCATCACTATACACCATGAAACCATCAGGTCCAGTAGGTATAGTCAGAATTGGAGCCGAAGTCAATTTCCTTTTGAGCTCCTGAAAACTCCTTTCACATTCCCCATTCCACTCAAATTTCACATTCTTTCAAGTCAATTTAGTCAAAGGTCCTGCCAGTCGTGAAAATCCTTCAATGAATCTTCTATAATAACCAGCTAGTCCTAAGAAACTTTGTATTTCAGTGGGTGTTGTTGGTCTCGGCCAATTTACTACCATTTCAACTTTTGCCGGGTCTACTGCAATTCCTTTTTCCTGACACCACATGTCCTAAAAATACTATTCGATCCAATCAGAATTCACACTTACTAAACTTAGCATACAACTTATGCTCTCTCAGGGTCTGCAAAACTATCCTCAAATGTTGCTCATGCTCTTTAGGTCCTGTTGAATATACCAGAGTATCATCAATAAACACAATCACACAAACTGGTCTAAATAATGCTAAAATATTCTATTCATCAAATCCATAAATGCAGCCGGCGCGTTAGTCAATCCAAATGGCATAACAAGGAACTCGTAGTGTCCATAACGAGTCCTAAACGCAGTCTTAGGAATGTCCTCTTTCTTAATTCTTAACTAATGGTATCCCGACCTCAAGTCAATCTTAGAGAAGACCGAACTTCCTTGGAGTTGATCAAATAAGTCATCAATTCTAGGCAAAGAATACTTATTCTTAATGGTCACTTGGTTCAACTGCCTATAGTCAATGCACAAGCGCATCGATCCATCCTTCTTTTTCACAAACAAGACCGGTGCACCCCAAGGTGAAGCACTTGGTCTAATGAATCATTTGTCAAGCAATTCTTGCAATTGCACTTTCAACTCCTTCAATTCAACTAAGGCTATCCTATACGGGGCTTTTGATATTGGTCCTGTTCCAGGCATTAATTCATTTTCAAATTCAATCTCCCGCTCTGGCGGCAATCCAGGCAATTCCTCAGGAAATACATCTTGATATTCGTTAACTACACGAACTTCCTCAAGATTAGGCTCCTCCCTGGCATAATCTTTAACTATGGCTAGGTATCCTTGACATCCTTTGTCAAGTAACTTACATGCTTCTACTGCCGAAATAAGTGCTACAAGAAAATGGGTCTAACCTCCTTAAAATTCACAACTAGACTGATCAGGTAAAACAAATTGAACCACTCTTCTATAACAATCCATTCTAGCCTGATACTTACGAAGCCAGTCCATTCCTATAATAACGTCAAAGTCATACATAGCCATTACAACCAAGTCTATTTCCATATCATTTCCTCCCATTGATATCTTACAATTTCCACACACCAGCGTAGACAATACTGATATAACTAGTACGAGTACCTAGAGGCGGGTGAATAGGTATATAAAAGATTTTTCTTGATAATTTCGCAATACTTAAACAGTTGAAGAATTTGATAAGTAATAATCAATATAAAACTAAGTAAAGGGAAGAGAGAATTAAACAGGAGGTTTATAGTGGTTCGGCTTGATTCAAGCCTACGTTCACTCTTTCGCACCGACAGCCAATTGGCTGGATTCCACTATGAACAAAGAGATGTTACAGTGTTGATCTTCCTTGATTTCTAGGTGTAGATGATCTACCACACTCGCTCAAGGTATCACCAAGTATAGACACTCTCTGTGTATACAATTTCGCTCAGAATAAATCGACTAATAATCAAGGTACTTCAGACTTTGGAATTTCTCTATTGATCACGTACTCAAACAACTAGAACGTCTTCCTTTTTATACTCCTTTATGCCATCATACCCATTGGCACTTTCCAAAGGAATTCCTCCAATTTACCCGTTGGACGGAATCAATCAAGAAGATCATTCGAGCTATTGAAGGAACCTGACGATAGCCCATCAATCCTGTTCGCCCATACAATCAAGATCTTGGTTTTCAAGAATAGAACATTCCAAGAATACTTTATCGACCATCGGATCTTCAATTGATCTAGATACGAACAAAAGAATCCGTTATATTTATCCAACCAAAAGATCTTCTCCAGAGGATAGGATTAAATCTTCAACCATATACTTCGGCTCGGATTTCCTTCGTCACGGATCGAAAGACTGTCAATGAGAATAGTCTTGAGTCTTGAGTCTTGAGTCTTGAATCTTGAGTTTGGTGATTAGAAAGTCTTCGACTTTAAACTAGATGATCTGCAGATATCCGACTAGACGATAGAAACGTTTTGTCGAACTTCAAAATATTCGGAAAGATTTCTCCAACAATCTCCCCTTTTTGATGGTGACAAAACTTTCCTGTAGATTTGAACCACTTTGACCTGCAAAAACATTTCTCAAGCAATATGGCTATCTCATAAAGGTTAACAAAACAACCAGACTCTGCATCCACAGAAAATTGGTTAGTCTGAGTAATACCATATAAAAACACTTGATATAAATGCAAACAGTCAAGCATTAAAATCCACAGCTAATTCAGTCAAGTTCAAGTTCACACCCAAGTTCGCTCAAGTCATGAACAAACATATTCAACCACAAAAATAAATTTAAAGTCAAAGAAAGTTGGTTGGTTGGTTCAAATTGCTTCTCCCTCTTTTTGTCATCATTAAAAAGGTGAGAAAGGAATCAGGTCTGCTTGGGAATGCGCACGATCTGAAAATCTCCCATGGACTAGACTACGCCTTCTAGCCTCTTCAAGTCTTCCCTTAGTTGAGCTACCTCCTCTCCTTTGGCATTGGCTTGAAGTTGTAGAGCGAGGTCTTTCATTTTTTCCTCCAGGGTAACTGAAGATGCTTGTCCAGCATTTTTCATGGCTTGAATTTCACAGTCCAGAGCATAGATTTGGCCACGCATTTCCAGAAGAATATCCATGATGCGACGAAAATCTGCAGAATTGTCCGTCTGTGTGCTTGCATTTGCTTTCTCAGATGGAGACGATGGCGCTTCTACATAGTTTTGCAGACTAGGTGTTGATGTATCATGTCCTTCTTCAGGCAATTGAGAAGCCTGAAATTCTTCTGGGTCTGTTGGAGATTGTCTTAGACCTTCACTATTGGCAGCATGAGGTGTCGTCCTTGCTTGCTCGCCAACTCCCCCTGTTTCTAGGACATCAAAAGGGGAAGAGTGATGATCATGCTATTCGTATCTTGATTCCCCTTCTCTCCGCATTCAGCCGCAGACTTTTCTAGCTCTTCTTCTCCTTCTTCTTCAGCTTCTTTCTCCTTCTCTCGCTGCTCTTCTTCTTCTCTGTTCTTAGCTTGCTCCTTTTCTTCTCTCTGTTTCTTCTGATGTTCTGTCGATTGAGGAACATAACGTCTGGTCCTTATCAAGGCAGTGATTATGAGATCTTCCTCCTCATCTTCATCCTCCAAGATGAGAGTTCTCTTTTTTTTTGGATGAGGCACCAATGGCCTTCTTTCCCTTTCTCTTTGAAGCAGACGGAATTGGAGTCTTCACTCTGAATTTCTCCATTGCCTTAGAAAGTTCTTTCAGACGCATCTTTGTCAACATCTTTAAACCTACCACCATCTTATCGCACGGTCGAACACAAAGTGTGTGTGGCGGTTCAATATTCATGTGTTTGAAGATCTTGGTCACCAGACCTGGGTAAGGCAATTGTCCCTTATCCTTCAACATTGCTCTGTACATGTGAAAGAGAATAGTGTGAGGGAGAGAGAACTTCTTCCCTGAGTTGATTGCGTACATCAATTTTGCTTCGGAATTAGACACATCACTTTGATGTAGACTTGGGCCTAATGCAATTGATCACAATTTTGTGCAGCACAATATTGATGGCACGCATCCTTGAATAGATGATTTTTCCCTTGATATCTCTATCTTCGACAAGGTCCATTGAGGCACGAGCAATTGAGACTTTGACTGGTTGATAACGTCCTCGTTCAACTCCAATTATGTCCGCCAACATGTCTACATCTAACACATAATCCTGGTCTCGAACACTGAATGATATTATATTCGCATCTATAAAGCTGAGATTCGAATAGAAATACGCAGTCAGTTGTGCATAACCATTTGTGGTATCAGTGCAAAAACGTTCCAGTTGAAGCAGACTGAATTTCTCCCTTAATTTCACATTAACAGCATCCAAGAAATCGAAATCGACACTCCTAGGGTTTATCACCCCTCGTTTTAGCAGTCTGAAGAACAAATTCTCCTGTTCCTTCGATTTGAATAACTCCATCCTCTTTCCCTTCACCTTCGCAGCAACACCCATTCTAGGTTGAAAATCACCGAACATTTTATCATCGTCGTTCCCATCGCCGATTTGGTCCCGACATACGAGGGTCACTGGGAATATTCGCAAGTGCTTCCTCTGCTTTACCTTTGGGAGCAATTCCCAAATCCTCCATTTTTTTTGAGAAAGATATACTCATTCCCATAATTCTTATCTTTGAGAAAATCATCCACATATTTCAACAGAGTTCCAGTACTTTTCAACGTACGGTAGAGTTTGTAAATATAAGAGGGTTTTTGGACTCTTACAGGGTCTGCGTCCTCAACTATCTCTTCCTCCGGATGTTGACCCGCACCTTGTGGGGTAGATGGTGTTGAGTGACGTGGTGGAGAGTGAATCGGGCTTTGTTCCTGACTTGATAATTCTTCCTCTTCGGTGAGATCGAAATGGGTAGGTCCCTCCTTCATTCTCTGTGGTCCCCTGTTCGCGATTCTTGAAGATTTCCTCGAAGACGACATCCTTCCTTGACGCTGAAAGATTCCTTTGCTTGCTTTCCCAAGAAAATATGACAACTTTCTCGAAGATGAACACGAGGTAGAAATCATATTAGGAGGAGAATGCTTTTTAGGGTTTTGAAGATTGAAAATGAAAACTGTATATATATAACTCAGTATTGAAAATGGAAGTTCTATCGGCACAAGGAAAGTGTACGAATACCTCTTTTCAAAATCAATAACTGCCAAAATTAATCCTTTTGAAAAGACAGGTTTTCGTTTTTCACGGATACTACAAAATAACTGAACGAAAGATCATACCTTTTCGAGTTGAGATAAAATAACAACTTACAGTCTATAATCACCAATGTCTGAGTCTGAGAAATTTAGAGTTTGAGAGATTAGAGTCTGATGATTATCAACTTTCTGAGTCTGAAGGTTGGAGAGTCTCTAGACTTTAACTTCTTCGAGCTTCAAAATGTTGAGTCTGGAACGGATAAAATCGAATTGATTTTTCTCCAAAGGCTTTGTGAATATATCCGCTAATTGACTTTTTGAATCAACAAATTGAATCGAGATTTCTCCATTTTGAATATGATCTCTAATGAAGTGATGTCGAATCTCTATATGCTTTGCTCTTGAATGAAGAATTGGATTTTTGGTGAGATTGATTGCGCTGGTGTTGTCACATTTGATTTCTATGCATGAGTCTTCAATCCCAAAGTCTTGTAGCTGTTGTTTTATCCATAGAATTTGCGAACAGCAGCTTCTAAGGGCTACATACTCTGCTTCTGTTGTTGAGAGAGCTACAGTGCTTTGTTTCCTTAAGAACCAAGACACTGTCCTGCTTCCAAGCAATTGGCAAGTTCCTGAAGTACTCTTTCTATCGACTCTGCAGCCGGCCAGATCTGCGTCTGAATATCTCAAAAGATTAAAGTCTCCCTTCTTAGGATACCAAAGACCGATGCTTGAGAATGAAGCAACATATTTAATGATACGTTTTGCAGCACTGAGATGGGATTCTCTAGGATCTGATTGAAACCTAGCACAGATGCAAACACTCAACAAAATGTCAGGTCTAGAAGTAGTAAGATAAAGAAGTGAACCGATGATGCTCCTGTACAGCTTTTGATCAACTTTCTTCCCTTCTTCATCTTTGTCTATCTTCAAAGAACTTGACATTGGTATATCAGTCTTTTTGCAATTTTCCAATCCAAATCTTTTGACAAGATCATTAGCATATTTTTCTTGGTAAATGAAAGTTCCTTCCTTCAATTGCTTTATTTGAAGACCAAGAAAGAATGTTAATTCTCCCATCATACTCATTTCAATCTCATCCTGCATAGACTTAGAAAATTTCTTGCATAGACTTTCATTAGAGGATCCAAAAATAATATCATCCACATATATTTAAACGAGTAAAAAGCTTTTGTTTTCCTTTTTGATAAATAAAGTAGTATCTACTTTACCTTTGACAAAACCATTCTGTAATAAGAACTTACTTAGTCTGTCGTATCAAGCTCAAGGTGCTTGCTTTAAACCATACAAGGCTTTTTTTTAGTCTGAAGACTGAGTCTGGCTTCTTTGGGTCTTCAAACCTAGGTGGTTGTTCCACATAAACTTCCTCTAGGATAAATCCATTTAGGAAAGCACTTTTGATGTCCATTTGGAATAACCTGAAATTTTTGTAACAAGCAAACGCAAGTAATAGACGAATAGCTTCTAACCTTGCTACAAGAGCGTAAGTCTCATCATAGTCTATTCCTTCTTCTTGCGTGTATCCTTTGGCCACGAGTCTTGCTTTATTTCGTATGACTTTTCCTTTTTCATTCATCTTGTTTCTGAACACCCATTTGGCTCCAATAACAGATTTACCTTTTGGTTTAGACGTCAATTCCCAGACATCATTAATGTTGAACTGTCGAGCTCCTCTTGCATAGCTTCGATCCAGCTTTCATCGATAAAGCTTCTTCTATGCTTTTTGGTTCAATTTCAGAAATGAGAGCCACAAGACTAGACTCTTCACGTCTTTTGGATCTGTGCGAATTCCTTCATTAATTTTGCCGATAATGAGATCTTTGGGATGACTGGACTTATGCTTCCGATTCTTGGTTGATTTGTCTGGATGGTGATCTCTTTCTTTATTTGAATCTTCATGAACATCTTGATGCTGGTCTTCCAGAGTCTGAGACATTTCTTGAGTTGTGAGCTTTGGAAGGTCTGGAGCAAATTCAGACTCTTCATACTAAGTCTGACTAGATTCATTTTGCATAGAGTCTTGAAATTTGACGTTCATTGATTCCTCCACCGACTGGCTCTTCTTGTTATAGACTCTGTAGGCTTTGCTTGAAGTAGAATATCCAAGGAAGATGCCTTCATCTGATCTTTCTTCAAACTTACCAACTTGATCTTTTGCATTTTTCAATATGAAGCATTTGCAACCGAACACATGAAAGTATGAAACAATAGGCTTCTTACCTTTGAATAATTCATAAGGGGTTTTCTCAAGAATAGGTCTTAGGAAGACTCTATTCATGATATAGCATGCTGTTGAAACAGCTTCAGCCCAAAAACGTGAAGAAATTTTACTTTCGATTAAAAGAGTTCTAGCCATTTCTTGAAGAGATCTATTCTTTCTTTCCACAACTCCATTTTGCTGAGGAGTGTATGGAGAGGAGAACACATGCTTAAATCCAGATTCATCACACAATTTCGTGAAATCTTGATTTTCAAATTCACCTCCATGATTTGTTCTTATACTTGAGATAACACATCCTTTTTCATTTTGAACCTTTTTAGTAAATTTTTTAAAATACAAAAAGGTTTCTGACTTACTTGCAAGGAAATATACCAAAGTAAAACGAGAGTAATCGTCCACAATTACTAGACAATATTTCTTACCTCCAATACTCTGGGTTCTGGTTGGTCCGAAGAGATCCATATGCAGCAATTGTAGTACATGATTAGTAGAGACATGATTTATTGGCTTAAATGAATTTCTTACATGTTTTCCTAGAATACAAGGTGTGCATGGATCGGACTTTTGATATGGCAATTTGGGTAGACCTCGAACAAGCTGCTTTGATAAGATTTTGGCTAGTTGCTTCATATTGACATGGCCAAGCTTTCTGTGCCATAAGCTCGCTTCATCTTGAATTGAGATTAGACATTGTGATTCATTTAATTTCATGTCTAAGAGGTAGATATTTACATGTCTTCGACCCATGAAAGACTGAGTAAAGTCTTTACTAATTCCATAGCAAATTCCTTCTTGAAAGGAGATCTTGAAACCAGTATCACACAATTGGCTAATGTTGAGAAGGTTATAGTTGAGTCCTTCCACTAGAGAAACATTGCTTATTGTGAGATTTCCAATTTTCACAGTTCCAAATCCCACAATGCTTCCTTTGCCATTTCCTCCAAATGAAACATTTCTACTGTTTACTTGAACAAGCTTTATGAAGCATTTTGAGTCTCCTGTCATGTGTCTTGAACATCCGCTGTCAAGATGCCACTTTACCTTTTTCTTGACGGAGACCTGCATTTAAAAGAGAGTCTCAAGTTTTCTTTGGTACCCAAATTTTCTTGGGTCCTTTGGTGTTAGTAGGATAAACATTATTAGGCTATACTTTCTTAACAGGCTTCCAAACCATGGGACACTCTTTTTCAAAGTGATCCTGACTGTTACATTTTGAACACTTTAGAGCATTTCGACCTACAGACTTTACAAAAATTTTCTTGAAATGATTTTTGTAAGCCTCTCTCGACGGTCTTTTCTTAATTCTTTCTTTTACTTTAGGAAAATCAATCAAGGGAATTGTTTCTGCTGTCATGCCTAGACCAGACTTATTGAAGTAAGGTCTTTGAACTGAAAGAACTTTTTCAAGCTTTTCGGATCCTATCGAAAATTTCTTTGAAATATTTGATAAGTCCGTTTTTAAGAAAACATTTTCTTTCAAAAGATTATCTTCTTTTTCTTTAAGAGCAGAAATATTCAAGTCTAAATTTTTAACTCTTTCTTATAAAATGGTTTCCTTTTGTTTTAGAGCTGAGTTTTCCTTTTTAAGTTCGGAAATCCTTTTGAGAGAAGTCTTAAGACTGAAACACAGTTCATCAATGTATTTAGAGACTTTGACAAGAATTTTAAAATCACTTACCTCAAATTCACTGTCTGAGTCTGATCCAGAATCTGAGTCTGAGTCTGAGTGTGCCATCAAACATATGTTGGCATATTCATTATCACTTTCTTCACATTCTGTATCACTCCAAGTCTCGGCTTTGAGAGCTTTTCGAAACTTCTCAGCTTTTCCTCTTTTCTTCTTCAGAAGAGGACAATTGGGTCTGATGTGTCCCTTTTTCTTACATTCGAAGCAGACTACATCTTTGTTTGGTTCCTCATCATCAACAGACTTGGTCTGCTGTCTCTGGAAACTTTGTTTCTTTGAGTTGAACCTTCTACCTTTTCTATTCAGTTTTCTGAATCTTCTTATCATGAGAGCAAGTTCCTCATCGTCCATATCATCTCCTGAATATGTATCATCAGAATCATCATTTGATTTTAATGCAATGGATTTTTTACCTCTTGGATCTTCGTCTTCATTAATTCGTTCCACTTCATAAGACTGAAGAGTTCCAATCAGCTCGTCGACAGATAGAGGCATAATTCTTTGTGTCTCTTTTATTGAAGTCTTTATATGATTCCAATCCTTGGAGAATCCACGCAGAGCTTGTTCACCTTCATGGGATCAGAAATTTTTGTCCTTGGTTTTCAAGACCATTGACAATATCTCGTAAAACGACTAAACATGTCGCTTATAGATTCTCCTGGTTTCATTTTGAAGGCTTCATATTGACCGAGGAGAATGTCGATTCTGGTCTCCTTCACTCGATCTGTTCCTTCATAGGTGATATGTAATCCGTCCCATACTTCTTTTACTGTAACACAGGAAGATATTCTGTTATATTCAGTTGGAGACAAGGCACAATATAAAGAGTAAATTGCTTTTGCATCGAGTGCTTGTCTCTTGTTTATCTCTTCCCGAGTCATTCCGCGGTCTTAACAGCTTTCTTTCCCTCTTTCGAGACTCGATGCAGCAGTAGGAGTGATTCCTCTTTCCACAACGTCCCATTCCAGAGGATCCTTTGATCGTAGGAAAGCTTTCATCTTGTTCTTCCAGATGTTGTAATCCTTTCCATCAAAGTAGGGTGGTTTAGTATTGCTTTGCCCTTCCATCAGCCCTGGTGCTAGCATACTAGCCATGGATCTTTTACTGTGAAGTAAAACACTTCAAATAAAGTAAGAACACGGGCTCTGATACCAATTGATATAGCTAGTACGAGTACCTAGAGGGGGGTGAATAGGTATATAAAAGATTTTTCTTGATAATTTCGCAATACTTAAACAGTTGAAGAATTTGATAAGTAATAATCAATATAAGACTAAGTAAAGGGAAGAGAGAATTAAACACGCGGTTTATAGTGGTTCGGCTTGATTCAAGCCTATGTCCACTCTTCTGCATTGACAGCCAATTGGCTGGATTCCACTATGAACAAAGAGATGTTACAGTGTTGATCTTCCTTGATTTCTAGGTGTAGATGATCTACCACACTCGCTCAAGGTATCACCAAGTATAGACACTCTGTGTATACAATTTCGCTCAGAATAAATCGACTAATAATCAAGGTACTTCAGACTTTGAAATTTCTCTATCGATCACATACTCAAACAACTAGAACGTCTTCCTTTTTATACTCCTTTATGTCATCATACCCGTTGGCACTTTCCAAAGGAATTCCTCCAATCTACCCGTTGGACGGAATCAATCAAGAAGATCATTCGAGCTATTAAAGGAACCTGACGATAGCCCATCAATCCTGTTCGCCCATACAATCAGGATATTGGTTTCCAAGAATTGAACATTCCAAGAATACTTCGTTGACCATCGGATCTTCAATTGATCTAGATACGAACAAAAGAATACGTTATATTTATCCAACCAAAAGATCTTCTCCAGAGGATAGGATTAAATCTTCAACTATATACTTCGGCTCTGGATTTCCTTCGTCACCGGATCGAAAGACCGTCAATGAGAATAGTCTTGAGTCTTGAGTCTTGAGTCTTGAATCTTGAGTCTGGTGATTAGAAAGTCTTCAGACTTTAAACTAGACGATCTGCAGATATCCAGACTAGACTGATAGAAACGTTTTGTCAGTTTCAAAATATTCTGGAAAGATTTCTCCAACAAATACCATATCCTTTAAAGGCGTGGAAACACAAAGAGGCGTCTCAAGAGGCATAACTTCTATCTTATTCAAACATCTATATCTTTCAGACACAAACGAATGCGTTGCACCCGTGTCAAACAATGCATATGCCTTCTTACCATTAATAAGAATCGTACCTGAGATAACATTTTTGGAAGCTTCCGCTTCCTCCTGGGTGATCACATACACCCTTCCTTGTGCAGGCAGTCTCTGAGGATTTCCTTGTGGGTTTGACCTAACAGCACTCTGATATCCCTGTCGCACTGAGCCAACACTCACTTGCGACCTCTCTTGTGGGCAATTCCTCCTAAGATGACCTACTTGTCCACAACCAAAGCATTTCTGTTGTCCCATGCAAGGTCCTAGGCCATGTCTCCCATTACACTTTTGACAAATACCAGGCTGATAGGGTGCTTTTCTTATATTCAGACCACTCCTTGCTCCTCCAAAATTCCCAAAATTACTCTTCTTCTTCACATTCCAGGTCCGACCTTGACCAGAATAGGGCCTCTTCCCCTTTCTCACATCACTAAAATTTAACGGTTTCTTAAACTCCGACCGTTCCCTTAACAACTCCTGCTCCATTAACTGTGCCCTTTCATAAATCTTATTATAATCTCTTATGTTCAAAGGCACCGGTTGCTTTCTAATGTCAGTCCTCAGCCCTTTCAGGAATCTTTTAGCCTTCTCTTCCTAATCCTCAATCAATCTAGGAGCATATCTAGACAATTCAGAAAATCTAGCCTCATACTGATCTACCGTCAATTCTTTTTGTTCTAGCTGAACAAATTTAGTAATCTTCCTATCCTTGGCACAATCAGAGAAATGCTTCCTATTGAAAGCCCTAACAAACTCCTCCCACTCACATCGCACTGGTGGAAAGATTATGTCCTTCGAAGCTCTCCACCAAAACTTTGCATTTCCCTATAACGGTACTTTGCTAAAACTATTTTCTCAAGATCGGTGTAGTCCAACAGCCCGAAAATTCATTCCATTCCATCAATCCATTGCTCCGCCTCCTCAGGACTTCCCATTCCATTGAACTTAAGTGGCTTCAGCTTTAAAAACTGCTCCACTAGTCCTTGAGTTTGGTGTTCCGCTCCGGCTGTTCTTTGCCGCCTCTCCATCGATTTCCAATATTGGCTAATGCCTGCAGGATGTCTTCCATTCGGGGTTCAGCCCTTGCAGCAGAGGCTTCAGCCCTCGATGGATGAGCACTTCCAGCTCGCACCATGACTTTCCTGCAATTTCCAAGCATTGCCTCAGGAATAATCTGAGACTCACTGCCTCCACTCAAAGCAATTACTATCACTACATAAGTAACATATACATGTTATTGGTACCTAAAAATAACTCAAAACAAACTACTAGGGATCTACGAGTGAATACTCATCACCCGTTATTCAATTATTTCACTTTATATCCTATGGTGTGCATTGTCATCATGTTCCTCAATTTCCAAATGAGGCTCCTTATCACTCCACCTATAACCATTCGCTCTGATACCAAAGAGCACGGCTGTGACACCCCAAACCCTTCGCAAGTCGTCACCAGCGCCAATATTACTCCTTATTACCTTTCTCCTTACAAGATGCATTGTAATTTATAGACACATTTTTTTTTGAAACAAAACAATCCCAGCGTGACTCATTAGCGGAAGCAAATTAAATATCACGTCTCTCCCCCTACCAACCATGATACAAATACACACCACTAAACATCAGGATTTTTTTTTTTTTATAAACAAGCGACGACACTTTATTTACATATTCTTTCAAGATGGGACTACTCTTGGGTCGGTACATCAAAAAGGAAAAGCTAGGACTCAACCATGTCCAGCCTAAAACCTCAAAAAGAACCCTCGACCCTCTACATCACACGTGTACAAGCCCCCCATCATAAGTGTCGGCTAACTAACTCCCAAAAAAACACAGCCCCTACTCGTCACGCTCAAGTCTCACACCCAGTCCGGTCCGTCAGGCGGTGGCAATGGCAGCATCCCTCCCATCACCCCATCGCGGCGAACGTGAACAGAAACAAACTCCTGAATGACTAGGCCCCCAGCCAGGCCTATGTTGTACATGACAAGACAGCGTACGCGTATGTAGGTGAGTCCAGGCACGGAAGGACAGCCGAACTCCTCACACTCTACCTCAACGTCGAACGGTAACCCGTAAAATGTACCTCGCGTGACGGCATGAAGCGGCATACTAGCTAATCTGAAATGTTATCCCTAAAAGGGATGAGTACAACCACTCAGCAGATAGGGAAATCCAATAACAACTTAATGCATCAGGCATATCATACATGCATTGCAGGCGTAGCTTACCTTGAAGCCATGCGCATACTATCATGCATCACCATATCAATTTATAATACATACATGTGTATCATCATCGTATCATACATGTCATCATCATCATGACGTCATCACATTACACATGTCATATCTTATACCATCATCATTATCATCATCATGCATATCATCATGCATATCATCGTCATCATCACCATCATGCATATCATCATGCATATCGTTATCATCATTACATATCATTATCATGGTTTAATTTCCACTTTTTACTTTTCAATTGATCACCACATCACCCATTTCTCAAATCATCAATTTCATCATCCCCTTGGGCAAAGACCTCCGAGGTTCCCCGGCATTTAGCCTCCCAGGCCACCGGGCATCCGGCCCCCCACATTCCGGACATTTCGCATCTGAACTAGCATCACGAGGCATTCCCTTCGGGCAGAAACGTCCGACAGGGCTTCCGGCCTTTACCCTTCTAGCCAGGCATCTCGCACCCCAATCCTGGCATCGCGAGGTATTCCCTTCGGGCAAAGACCTTCGACAGGGCTTCTGGCCCCCCACATTCCAAGCATCCTGAATTTCCCAAGGAATTTCGGCAATGTATCTCTATACATTCCGAGCATCATCCGCCATCACAACCATCTCCTCATTTACCATGATCCATGTTTACTAGTATTTTATTCACATTTTAACATGGCACATGGCATGATATCAAACAAATCATACTAGGCATGACATTCACACATGCATTGATTCAATTGCCATACATATGCCAATAGTTTATCACATATGCATCTCAATTCAATATCATAGACATATCAAGGCTTTATCACATGCGCATCTCAATTCAATATCATAGACATATCAAGGCTTTATCGCATGTGCATCTCAATTCAATATCATAGACATATCAAGGCTTTATCGCATGTGCATCTCAATTCAATATCATAGACATATCAAGGCTTATTCACATGTGCATCTCAATTCAATATCATAAACATATCAAAGCTTTATTACACATGCAACATGAATTAATTGAATGGAATCTATGGCCAATGAAATAATTCCTTTTTATTCATTTATTATATATATATATTTATTAATTTTTAAAATAAATATAAATTCCCAAAATTATCAAAATTCAAGAAATTATTAAACAAACCCATAGGATGATAATTACTTGCAAAATTCATGGCTAAATTGATTTTTTATAAAATTTCATAATTTTCCCAAGACATCCTATGCTTCTCGGATGAAACCAGAACGCACGGTTTCCAAATAAATTCAATTAAAATATCCAAATGGCCTCCAAAAATTATAAAATTTTACAGGATTATAGCCAAGACATTTTCGTACAACTTTCATGAAGAACTCCAAGCCAGATTACTTACAGATTATTTTATTCAACCTCACGAAGCTTCTGGATCCATTACCGCATCGTCCAGTGCCTCCATCTCCGAAATACTAAGATTTCACCCACCTATTCTCTTTATTTTTATCTGAAATTTAAATATGTTATGTTTCAAGGTGTCCTTTACAAGTTTCATGAAGAGATCTAGGTCAAATAACCAGAGTATAGTCCTCATTTTAGTCCTTTAAGTCTCGGGTGTCTCGGAATACATCACCAGAATCATCGTCTTCAAGATCTAGTCGATTTACCAAGCTATACTTGTTCTTTTCACTTCAAATTTGAGTATGTTTTATTTTAAGATGTTCCATACAACTTTCATGAAGAAATCAAAGTGAGATTCTCAACAAAAACCAACATGCAACCATGAATCCAGCAAAAGGTTAGTAAAAACTCTCCAGATCTGATGTGTCCGTAAGATACGAATTTAACCCCTCAAATCTCCATCATTTTCCACGAAATTTCAGTATGTTATATTACAAGGTGTTAGCTACAACTTTCATGGAGTCATCGAAGCCAAAATCGGACTCCAAACACACATGCAAGCTCAAACAAGTTACTGACTCACACAACCCGAGCAAGAACAGTCACACGACTTAAGAACAAGCCAACCTTACCTCGGTTTTTCTCACTAAAAACACCCAAAATCTAACATGCAAACAACATACAAGCGTGCAAGAGAAGCTAGAGGACTCCACTTGCCTCTAGGATGGATGAACGACGACATACGGCGGCGAACACAGTGGCACACGGCGGTTCCCTCCTCCTTTCTCTCTCAGCCGTTCCTCCTCTCTCGCACACCTCTCTCTCTCTCTCTCTCCTTGGGCGAACAAAATGGCCGGTCACCCTCTCTCTCTTCCTTCTTATACCCCCCTAGAGCTCATCATTTGTAATGATTGTTTTGCCTCAACCATGGCCAATGCATGGCCTTCCCCTTTGCCACTTGTCACATTGGATTTTGAATTGAGTTTGGGCCTCTTGGGCTTGGGCCATCCTGCCACTTCTTGGGCCTCTAATGGGCCGGTCGACGGCTCACTTGTGGGCTTTAATGGGCCAGCTAACTTGGTCCATTAAAGTTCCACTCTTGGGCTTAAGGCCCAATCGAATTTTGACCTTCTTTTTCCTTTTTTTTTTTGAATTCCTTCTATAAATATTTTTAAATTTCTATTTTCAATCTTGGCCAAAGTCTTGGGACATCTTGTCTATTGAAATTTAATTTATAAATCTTATGGCCAAGCATAGATTATTAATCTATCAAATTTAAATTTTCACAGTCATAGGCACAAATCATCTAATTAAAAGACTAATGGCTAAAGCATAAGCCATGGAAATTTTTATCACCTAATTAAAGACTTTAACACACCTTATGGCTTGGCTCTGAATTTTGGGATGCCACAATTCTCCCCTCCTTAGAGAATTTCGTCCTCGAAATTCAAACACCACTCGCGCCTACTTGAAATGTCAATGCTTTCGCTTCTTGGGTAGTCAAAAGCGATATTGTAACTGTACTACCATTAAATTGCTGCAGCTTCAACACATGATTTGGCTCATAGTCTTGGACTCCTTGCAGTATGACTCCAGAACATATGTTTCAACTGGTGCATCAAATCTAGGGCAAACTATCTAATGCAAATATACATGACTTCCACAAAAATATGTCTTCAGGAGCTTCTAAGATGTCACACAGCGCTTTCCTCTACCATTACCGACTCGATCTGTCAAATCCTATCCTATAGCTAGTCATTTTTTTTACAAAAAGAAAAAGAGAACCAGGGGTTTAACCAAATGCTTCTATTTGCAGGGCATAGGACTGATCTTGAACTAGTAAAGTTTCGAGAGCATAACAAATTCGTAAACTTGATTAGAGAGACAATTCATTGCAAGTTCCCCCTCGATGTAACGCCATGCTTCATTATGAAGTAGAGCAGAAGACTAAAGCACATGTTCACACTATCACAGCCACACTACAGATGTTGGTCATCGATCATTTCAATGGTTGGAGCAAACTGCAAAAGCATAGAGAGCAAGGAAATCTTAGTCACATAGAGAGAGAGAGAGAGAGAGAGAGAGAGAGAGAGAGAGAGAGAGAGTCTACAAGGCTTACTTCATCATCTTCATCGCAATACACTCCATCAACAGCACTATTTTGCTGGAACTCCCACCCAAAAGTATTCTCAAGTAGTTCCTTGAATTTCCTTGTCTACAAAGCCAAACAACCCCACTCTAAGTAATTCCTTCATATCCATTTAAATAAGGGTAAGTGACTAGCAAATATGCAAATTGAGATCTATAGCTACTAGATAGGATGCACAGAACTCAACAAGTTTCTTTCAACAAGCTTCTCCCCATGGCCACAGAGAAACGTGTAATTACAGTTAGGGCAAAGTCACCACTGTAAATAGCTGAAGCAAATTCGATGGTTCAACTCCCATGAGAAGCCAGAGAAGAAGCAATTAAATCAGACGTAATTGCAAATTTATCACCAAGTGATCTCCACAACAATAATATCATTTCATTGCATTTTAAAAGAAACTGCAACTCTTGTCTATCATCATTAGAAGTGCAATGGCAAATGGCAGATAACGCCAAGGCTTAGAAAACCAACCCAAGATAGAATTTAACATAAAGGGTAAAGAATGAATTCATACATGGAACATGGTTGTTAATGAAAAACCCAAGTCTCTAGCATCTATCAAAGAATCTGACCAATGAAAAAAGCAGCAGTCATCAAATTCATCCTTACCTTCTTTAGAGAGCACAAAACATAATAAAGACACAGGTGCACAAACTTCCCACTCAGGAAAATGAACAAAAGTTCAGATCATTAAAATAACAAATGGTTGTCCATCACCAAAACTCATGGAAGCCAAGTCAGAAGCGAGAAAGACTGCTCAATATTTCTAAGCATTGCACTCTAAGGCTACCTCGAGATTATCTCAATAAAATTGGGCAAAACGTAGGCAGCATCGTTTTGTCCTCCTACCCAACAAACCCATCTTCTCTTTCTACCATACCGACCATGAAACACAATGTCCATAAAACATAAGCACAAAGGTTAGCTAATCAGCAAGCTCTTAAACCATGCTCTGTTCCAAATCCAGATTCCCGCAAAACCCAAATATCATTTCAGTTAAACGCTCCCTAGTCATAAACCCACGAGGCAGACCGTGATCAAGAACATCTATATACCCACACACCCTCTATATTACACACGATCACGAGGGCCGAACTGATCCAAGCTTGAAGCTGAAAGGAGAGGGGGGGTCGGGGGCGGCGGGTGAGGTTCCAATCAGTCTCATGGCGAAGGCTAGGATTGAATGGAAGGGCAACAGCCAAGGAACACGAGCTAATAAATGTGCCACCATAGTCTCTCAAATTATTAGCCATAAAAGAAGAGATTACCCTCTCTGCCGCTCAATAAGTTGGTTCCGCGAGCCAAGCGGCTCCGTCCTCCGATGATGGTTCTGCGAGCCGTTCGCGGCGAGCAAACGAGTGCTGCTTTTAGGGTTTTAGTCCAGCTGATCCACGAGATTGATCGTGGAGATGAGGCGACGATGGGCGACCGCGAGCGGCGACGATAGGTGGCGGTGAGCGGTGATGGGCGATGGAGGAGGTGCACTGGCGACGAATTGAACGACGAAAGTGAAAAGGAATGGGTCTTAAATAGGTACAAAATAGACCCATTTAAGACCCACGTAATTTAGTCCTTCTATTTTTAAAACCCACTAACGAGTGCCTTGAGAAATAAGCCCGACCCATTAACAACCCATTTAAGTAAATATGGGTCTATAAATTGGTTTGTGGACCCATTTAACACCTCTATACCTGAGTCGTATAATCGACCGTTCGAGGACTTTTCGCCCTAATTAGTTGGACGTAGTTGAGATGGAAATCGAAAGACGAGCTCAATCTAATTTTCCATTGCTCCATTGTAAAAAATTGCATTGCTCAAGTACATGGACAACGAAATGAAAAGGACTCGATGTGGACTGGAGAAACCGCGTGAATAGGTTCGGAGTCAATTTCGTGGATGAGCGCTGTGAAGGATATAAATTTCTCGAGAAATCGTTCTCAATTATTATTACGATTTGTCTGTGACATGACTCGCATACTTGGCCCATTCGACGAACTTTCGCATTGAGTAGTCCGTAATTTCGGTTAGAATTCTATGGACGAGCTTGGAAGGTACGTCATGAATCGTCTAATGTCTCCACATTGTATGGAGAAAGATTAATGGTCACGGATCATGAATGGATCATGAAGAAAAAAACCATTTTGAGTAGAGCGAATTGACTAGAGTGAATTGATTGCAAAGCCATTCTAGGTCACATAATATCAAACACTTTGTAGAAACTCAACATTAATATATATTATATAACCCCTTGCAAAAGGCTATGACGTGGTGCTTTTATACGAATGGAATGAACCAACAGATAGAGAGAATCCATGCTCTCATCATTATTCATCGCATTTTGTTTAAGAGTTAATACCATGAAACCATACTAATTTTTCGATCGCTGAAAATTCAAAACTAATACATATATGACAAATTTACTCAAAACTAATATTTTGACCACCGAAAATCCCAAACTTATGACAAATTTATCTACCATTAATTTCCATTAAATATTACCGTCAAACTGCTAAGTTAAATGACATGTGATAATTAATGGTTTACCAGTCTAGGGTTTTATCCTCTATTCGTCGTATGTGTATTGGTTTGAGATTTTTAGTAGTTGTTGTAGGTATATTAGTTTGAGATTTTTAGTAGTTAAGAAATTTATTTTGGTTATCACAGATGTGTCGATTTGAGGTTTTTTTGTGGTATTAACCCTTATTTTTAACTTATCCTAAATTACTTCTCCTAAATTTAAGTTTCCCTCTTCACTATTTATTTTATCAAAACTTGTAAATTAATTGCCAGGGCAGTTTAATATAAATAAATATATTTTATGCACACATATCCTGAGTTTGATTTCAAGGCATACGCAGTTTCTTGGAAACTCACAAAATTTAGCCACAAAGATTGGAAATATATTTTATGCACACATCGCAAGTCCATTTAGGAGTACGTGTGTGTGCCTCTAGAAGTGCAGAGGGAAGAGTCGTTGAGTTGAATCAAATCTGAATTGATATGCAAGAGAAAGTCAATGATGATGATGATGATGATCAAGAAACAACAAAAATGACAATAATTAATCACTCATTTTGCACCATGATTTAGTAAGTTTATTGTGTTGTTAAGCCATAAATATGCACGCGTGTCATTCTCAATTATTCCTAATTAGTTGCACACTCACTTTTATAAGATATAGAGATAGGTGATCGAAATTGGTTATACACACACATTTTTTGTTAGTTTACGAATTTTTCTTCTCTTTCTTTTCTTTAATTTCTAAATACGAGGTTTTCTACTCAATATGATAAGGTAAGGATTCATATAACTAAGGCTTTCATCATACTATATTAAATTCAACTTGAGGGGACTGTTAGGTTAAGCAAAATTATGCGAGACTGTTCTCTGTTAGTTTTCAAATCTGTTGATGTATAACCCATTGTTTTACCAAAAAAAAAAAAAAAACCCATTGCTCACTTTACTATTTAAAGTAGTTAAAAGAATGACCACCAACAATATGTCATGGCTTAGCTACCGATTGAAACTACCATTAGGCAGGTCTTCAGGTACATGATGATTGAATTTACACAAGTTTGCACAGGTTGTTAGAGTGAAATACCAAGAAGTCTATGGTAATAATAACAATGAATTGATCTTACATCAATTTATGCTTTTCTAGTTGGCACGTGCTTCTCATAGTAGTTGAGAATCATCGAGTATCTCTTCTTATTTGTGCATGATTATGTCGTGTTATCCACGAGCTTTTGTATACTAGATTAACTCCATCCCAAGCAGACTCCATATTAGAATTGGAAAATGCTTAAGAAAGTACTACATGATGCATCGCATATACATCATATCGGAGACAATACATTTCTTAGTCTTAAATTCGAGTAGTTTCTAGCTCTCGAACAAAGTTCCATCATTTGTTGTTAAAACGAGATGGAAATAGCAGCAGAAAAAATGATGGTATAAACAATCCTGAGTTCAAAGAATTGTTAGGATTCTTCATACAAAATTAAAAATTCAAAAAACAAAAACATGAAGTGTGAATGCTACCGGAGGTCATCTTATCTCTTTGCATGGTACGTACGCTCAAATAGACCGCCCACATCGAGCAATCCTTGAATAGAAGCTCTCCATGCTTTTGTTAGCTGGGTTCACTCCTATGTGGAGGAAGCCCAATGAGTTGCAAGCCCAAAAAGGGCTTGAGCCCATATAATAAGTTATATGAGGAAATAGAGTTTCTCACTATCTATATAAAGAGGTAAAGACGTGAAAAGGAAACAAGAATAAGAGAAAAAGAGAAAGCAGAAAATCTGGGGTTTGGGGCAATATCTGATTTACATCAAGTTGGCGTCGAAGGTCGATTCGTGGTGCGATTGAGCTGAAATTTTGTCAGCATGTTTGTGGAGCAATTTTCTCGAATCTGAACGGTTTGATTTTCGTTTGAAGCTCCCTACATCAGGCTTTTCGTGGATAGATCAAAACCTGCGTTTTTGGTGAAATTTATCCTTGATCTCTTGTGAAGTTCATATGTATTGCCAAGAATTATATTCTTGAGGTATTTGCTGCTATGTACCTCTAGTATTTGCTAAAGAAGAACAATTTTATTGATAGTGAAGATTTTCAGGTGGACTCCGGTCCCGTGGTTTTTTATCTCCTCACATCGAGGAGGTTTTGCACGTAAAAAAGTCGTCTTGTGTTTGCGTGCTTGGTATTTATTTTACTCTACTATATCGATTCCTATTAGGTTTACACAAGAGGGGAGATTATTTTATTCCGCTGCGTTGATTCGATATTATTCGAATTATTACCGTTCTCCCATCAGAGTGGTATTAGAGCAACATGTTATTGCTTGATTTTTCTGCCTTGTGTTAAACAATGGAAACGAATATGAGTAGAATGGTTACACTGAATGGTTCGAATTATCATATCTGGAAAGGGAAGATGGAAGATCTTTTATATGTGAAAGATTTTTATTTGCCTGTATTTATTGAGGAGAAACCAGAGAATAAAATTGATGTTGAATGGTCTATATTTCATTGTCAAGTGTGTGGTTATATCAGGTAGTGGGTAGATGATAATGTTTTGAACCATATTATTAAGGAAATATATGCATGCAGTTTATGGGACAAGCTCGAACAGTTATATGCTCGAAAGACTGGGAATAATAAGTTATTTTTGATAAAACAGATGATGACTCTAAGATATCATGATGGTACTCGTTTGACTGATCATTTAAATTCTTTTCAAGGAATTATAAATCGGTTGGCTGTGATGGGAATCAAGTTTGATGATAAAATACAAGCACTATGGTTGCTTGGTACTTTGCCGGACTCATGAGAGACGTTTCGAACATCTTTGTCTAATTCTGCCCCGGATGGTACAATTAATATGGATTTGGCCAAGAGTATTTTGAATGAAGAGATGAGAAGGAAGACACATAGATCATCATCTTCACATTCTGATGCCTTGGTTGTTGAGAAAAGGGGGAGAAGTGAGTCTCGAGGTCTGAGAAATAAAGATAAAAGTCGAGACAAAAACAGAGGTAATTATAATAAATTTGCTAATGTTGAGTGCCATTATTGTCATCAGAAGGGACATATTCAGAGGTTTTGTCGCTAGTTAAAAAGGGAGAAACAAAAGGAGAAAGGTAAAGAGAAGAAAAGTGATGATGATAGTGATGACAATCGTGTCGCTGCACTTAAAGAAGACTTTCTCACTATTTTTGATGGTGATGTAGTGAATTTTGTATCTCATGAGACCAGTTGGGTAATTGATAGTGGTGCATCCTTTCATGCTACGTCTCGTAGTGATTTCTTTACATCATACAAGCCAGGTGACTTCGGATCTGTGAAGATGGAAAACAATGGACTAGCTCAAGTTGTAGGCATCGGTGATGTGTGCCTAGAAACCAGCAATGGCACGAGATTAGTATTGAATAATGTTAAACATATACCTAATATCCGCTTGAATTTGATTTCTACAGGCAAGTTGGATGATGAGGGGTATTGCAGCACCTTCAATAATGGTCAATAGAAACTTACCAAAGGTTCTCTTGTTGTGGCTAGAGGTAACAAATATTTTTCGTTATACATTATGCAGGCAAAGTTGTCTACAGACAAAATTAATGCAGTAGATAGCGAAGATGCAGCTGAGTTATGGCATAAGAGGCTCAGTCACATCAGTGAGAAGGGTTTGTCAATATTGGCCAAGAAGAAGCTCATTTTAGGATTGAAAAGTTCAGCGCTAAAGAAGTGTGCTCACTGTTTAGCAGGAAAACAGAACAGAGTTGCATTTAAAAGCTCCCCTCTTTCAAGAAAGTCAGGTATACTGGATTTAGTGCATTCTGATGTTTGCGATCCTATGAAAACAAAATCACTTGGTGGCTCTCTTTATTTTGTTACCTTCATAGATGATTTTTCAAGGAAAATTTGGATTTATACCTTGAAAACTAAAAATCAAGTATTAGATGCTTTTAAGCAATTTCAGGCTTCAGTTGAGAGATAGACTGGAAAGAAATTGAAATGCATTAGAACTGATAACGGGGAGAGTATATTGGACCTTTTGATGAATATTGCAGACAACAAGGTATTCGACATCAAAAGACACCTCCAAAGACGCCTCAGTTAAATGGCTTAGCTGAGAGAATGAACAGAAAATTGGTTGAAATGGTAAGATGCTTACTTTCACAGTCAAAGCTACTTGGATCTTTTTGGGGTGAGCCTTTAAGTACAGTTGTGCATGTATTAAATCTTACTCCATGCATTCCTTTAGAGTTTAATGTTCCTAATAGAGTTTGGACAGGCAAAGATATTTCCTACGATTATTTGTGTGTCTTTGGGTGCAAAGTGTGACATCCCGATTTTCTCAATTTTATTTTTAGTCAATTGAGTCGGGCAATTCATCTGTGCATGTAGTTCGCCTCTCAGAGTTGGCCACTCACAAGGGAACTAGTCCGTTGAGTGAAGTAATTAAGGAATTTTCCCGCGTCAGACTTGGGGACTGATCACCCTCGGGTCAGATGCAAGAAAATTTCCCCAAAAGCTACTAAGTGGATTAGGCGCGCTGAAATCGCACCATATTGAGTTCAACCGTAAAAATTGAGATTGAATTTAGAAGTTGGAAGCTGGTCATGTCGCAGATCTTGTTAGAAACATTGGATTAATTCATGGACTTTAATTTGGACTCAATTGGAAGAAAATTGATGGAAATTGAAGTAATTGAATGTACAAGAACTTGGACCCCGGCGGAAAATGAAATTGAACCTATTGGACTAAAGTTGTGGAAGGTTGGAGTTAGTGGATGATGACATCATATGTGATGTCATGGATGAAGCAAGATGGGCTAGGGTTGTGACAAGTGGAAGGTGGGGATGAAATCTTGGAAAGTTGGGATGTCACTTTCCCCTTGTCCCCATCATCTTCTTCCTTTTGAATTTGGAGGAGAGAGAGAGAGCAAGGGAAAACCAGCGAAACCGCCCCCTTTCGACCGCCCATCCCCGCCGCTCGACTTCTCGCTCGGCCGGCCACCATCTCGCCCACGTGCCCGTCGCTCACAGTTCGCCGGAGCTCGCAGCATCGCCGTCCCGTTCTGTGCCGAGCTGGCTCGTTTTCGTCTGCCAAGCATCCTAAGTCGTCGTCTCTCCAAGGCAGCAGCTCTTCGTAGTTGCCGGAGCCTCCTTCACCGTCGTCCGTTACCGTGAGCTGCCGTCTCGAGACCTAGCCGCCTCCGCCGGTCTTCCTCCGCCCGTTCAGTCGCCGTTCCGTCACCCTTCAAGCTCGGTTAGTTGCTGGAAAAACCAGCAAGAACCATCTCCTTCCAAGCTCGGCTTGGCTCCCTTTTGGTCCTCATTTGGTGTTGATCCGTGTAGGTTTTTCGTCGGCGTCGTTGTGCTCTTCGTCGGAGACTCGTCGGAAAGCGATTCCGGTGAGTTTACCTCACTAAACCATGATTAGCAAGTTAATGATGCCTTAAGTATGTTTAGCTTAAGTTGATTGAGATTAGGTGGTTAGATTAGTTTAATTAGTTGTGGATTAGATTAAGGTGATTAATTAAAGTGAAGTGTGTTTAATTTAAAGGTTAAGTATGTTCATTTTAAAAAAAAACCTTGATGTGACTTAAAGGAATTTATTTATGATTTAAATAAATGCTTCGAAATTGTTGGATTATTTAATAATATATCATATTCCGAAATTTATTAAAATATTATCTATTTAAAAAAAAAACTCGAAAGATTATTTTTTATCCTAGTTGCTCAGAATTTCGTGCCGATCGCTGCTGTGTATGTAGAATTTGAAATTGATGATTGGTTGTGGCGAATTGAATTGTGATTGCGATTTATGAGGATTCTTTATAAAATCCTAAGTGTGGGAATTGATGGGAGATTGGCCTTGATTTACCACCTATTAGAGATCGTGCCCAATGAGGCCGTGATGGACCACCTATGAGAGGTCGTGCCCAGTGAGGCTGTGATTGACCACCTATGAGAGGTCGTGCCCAGTGAGGCTGTGATTGACCACCTATGAGAGGTCGTGCCTAGTGAGGCCGTGATGGACGACCTATGAGAGGTCGTGCCCGGTGAGACCGTGATTGACCACCTATTAGAGGTCGTGCCCAGTGAGGCCGTGATGGACCACCTAATTAAAAGTCATGCCGAGTGGGGTCGTGATTGCCACTGGTTATTAGACCTTCTTATAGGGTCAAGATTTGGAAGTAGTAATTGATTTACTAGAATGACATGTAATCGGCCGAGTCGATTGATCACTGAGACGATCCAAGTAGTTGAATTGTTATGATGATGTGATTGTGCCTTCATTATTGAGTTATTAGAATTGCACGTGGTTGAATTATATAAACTGTGCTAACCTGCAGATGAAGGCTAAGGCGAGGTAAGTCTTCTTGATGTCGTGGCTAAGCTACTTTGGGGCGTATTTACTTTCTAATAGGGGTTTAGGAGAGGTGAACTTGCTGAGACAAAGTCTCATCCCGGTTTGGGGAAAATATCAGAGGACCGTAGATGGTGAGACCCCCGGAGATGAGTGGCCTACCGACGGAGATTGACCAGACGACAGAGAGTGCTCCTAACCCTAGGAGTCCTTGGGTCTATCAGTTGGTTAGGACCTTCATCTGGATCCAGGTGAACGTGCATGACAGAGTACCGTACATGTTTAGGGCTTGGTTTCGTTCCAAAGTCGATGGCGTTAGGGTTGGCCTTTTGGATAGCATGGATATTCTGCTGGCTGTGATGAATGCCATTTTGGGTGAAGGCGTGACGGATCTTCCCGGCGGTGGAGTGATCAACGCCTCGCCCCGGCCTCTTGGGTGACAGATCCCGAGGATGTAGGATCATCGAATGGGGCTGATCAGTAGTCCTAGGACTGTTGATTTTCTTTTGGCGGACTGATCCATGTTATGTAGACTGACCCCTTTTTGATGCACATAAACTCTGACCCATATTTGGTGCATATAGTCTCCGGATCTTGTTGGTGTATGTAAGCCCTGGATTGATAATGATGTATGGAAGTATGTTCGTTTGATTTTGAATTGACTTTCCTGCTGTCCTATCCCGTACGTTGTCAGGGGTTTCTTAGCACGTTCCGCATGCGCATAATAATTATAAAAATAAAAATTGGGGTCGGCGACACTACCTGGGAATGTCGCATTTACATGAACATGGCGGGTTATTTCACATGTCTCAGGGTTCGGGGCGTGACAACCCCGTTTAAGTGGTATCAGAGCATGGTTTGTGTACGGAGTGATAAGGGCGATGAGTCATGGGATAGTTAGTAGGAAGAACTTTCCATATCCTAATGCATGTGATTGTTAGTTGTTTGTTAGCTTGGTTGGAAGGCTACTCAAATTCTAATGTGGTATTGGAATTCGCCAATAGGCGTCTATATTGAGCCTGTAGCATGAGTGACCGAGAGCTAAGAGCTGCTAGGGAGAGAGCAGCAGGCCCCGTGTTCCGAGGTGGTTCTTCGTTGAGGGGTGGTGCCCGTGGTGCCCTGAGAGGAGTGCAGGCCGGGGCCAGTGCAGGTGGTACAGCTTTGCCGCCAGTTGGTATAGCAACCCAGAGGATTCGAGACTTATTGGGATCATGCAGATGCTCGAGGCGATGGGAGACAGGATGGATCAGCAAGCCGCTGCTATCGCCACCGCGTTGAACACTGCCAATGTCGCCAATGCCACTGCTACTGCCGCCGCAGCCGCCGCCACACCGGTTGTCGAACCAGAAGAGGAACCCGAGGAAATCCCACCTAAGGATGTGGCCACTGGGAGTCCTAGACAGAAGTTGGTACAACATTTCTTGAGGTTGAATCCACCAACGTTCATGGGGACAGGAGACCCCGAAGCTGCAGCCTTATGGATCCTGGAGTTAGAGAATGCCTTCAAGTTACTGTTGTGCTCTGAAGCAAAAAAGGTCGTCTTGGCAGCCTATCAGTTGAGAGGGATCGCAGCTACATGGTGGAAGACTAACAGAAGGATAGTGTTCCCTGAAGGTGTGGTTCCAGAGTGGAATGCCTTTCTTGAGGTCTTCAATGAGAAGTACTTTTCTGATTGTGCTAGAGAGGTGAAAATGGCGGAGTTTCAGCGCCTTCGTCAAGGTGCCATGTCAGTTGATCAGTATGAAGCGAAGTTCGCTGAACTGTTGCAGTATGCCCCTGAGTTGGTTCAACGACTGTTAGATCGAGCTCAAAAGTTTAGAGATGGGTTCTGACCAGAGGTGAGGAGCTTGTTGGTACCACTAGATTTGAAGGAGTACAATGACCTCTACAAGCGGGCCCAGCTGATCGAGAAAGACCAGAATGAGAAAGTTGCCGCATCTGGGTCACAGTTTAATTCAGGCAGAGATGATAATCGGTTTGGGAAGAGGCCGATGCTTGGGGGAAGGTACCATGTGCCACCCAATAGGAAGGGTGGAGTGGGGAAGCCGTCATTGAGCTTTAATGGAGCATGTCGTTCGTGTGGAAGGCGACATGGCTCAGCCCCGTGCCCTCCTAGGACGGGTGCTTGCTATAAGTGTGGCCAGCAGGGTCACATTGCTAGGGTTTGTCTTAGGAGACAAATGAGACAGCCTCAGTTGCTGCCGCCGCCACCACTGGGCCAGAATAAAGGATTCGCATCGCAGATCATGCCGCCGGGTGGATCGAATCGACCTCCAGCTCAGGGAAGGACTTATGCGCTCACCAGAGGACAGGCGGAGGATGCGCCTAATGTGGTTACAGGTATGGTCTTGCTGAACGACCAACCTGCTTATGCTTTATTTGATCCTGGTGCTTCGCATTCATTTATAGCTGAATGATTTGTTAAATTGGTAGTATTAATTCCCGAGTTGTTGGAGTCTGTGATTAGTATATCTACTCTGTTGAAAGATAAAGTGTTAGCTACAGTAGGCTGCCTTGATTGCAAGTTAGTGATTGGTGAGCAAGAGGGGAGGATAGACTTGATAGTCCTAGCCATGTATGATTTTGATGTGATAATTGGCATGGACTGGCTCACCAAGCAACGAGCCAAGATGGACTGTTATCGCAAAGTGATTCAGTTTAACCTATTAGAGGGTGAGAGTTTTGAATTCATTGGGAGTCGAGGAGGACCCTCGATTTCCTTAATCTCATCGCTCGAGGCAGCTCGCTTGGTAGACAAGGGTTGCCAAGGTTACCTAGCGACTGTCGTGGACATGATAGTAGAGGAGTCGAAGATGGAAGACATTCCAGTGGTGTAAGAGTTCCCAGATGTGTTCCCGAAAGATTACCGGGTTTGCCGCCGGAAAGAGAGATAGAGTTTGTAATTGAGTTAGCTCCCAGGACCGAGCCTATCTTCAAAGCTTCTTACCGAATGGCCTTGTCGAGCTTAAGGAACCGAAGGTGCAGATGCAAGAGTTGTTGGATAAAGGATTTATTTGTCCGAGTGCATCACCTTGGGGAGCACCGGTGTTGTTTGTGAAGAAGAAGGATGGTTCATTACGCTTGTGCATCGACTACCGATAGCTCAACCAGGTGACAATTAAGAACAAATATCCATTGCCAAGGATTGATGATTTGTTCGATCAGCTTCGAGAAGCATCGATGTTTTCTAAGATCAACTTGAGGACGGGGTATCATCAGCTAAGAATCAAGAAGGAAGATATACCGAAGTTGGCATTTCGCACTCGATACGGCCATTACAAGTTTACTGTAATGCCATTTGGGTTAACGAACGCCCCGCCACTTTCATGGATCTAATGAACCAAGTGTTCAGAGAGTATTTAGATCAGTTCGTAATTGTCTTCATCGACGACATCCTGGTGTATTCAAGGAGCTCTGAGGATCATGAAAGGCACTTAAGAATAGTGCTTCAGACTTTGAGAGATCACGAGTTGTACGCTAAGTTCAGTAAGTGCGATTTTTGGCTAACTCGTGTGGCGTTCCTAGGTCATCTCATCTCTGGAGAAGGAATCTTAGTGGACCCCGCAAAGATTGACGCAGTGATCAACTGGCCAAGACCGACGACAGTGACAGAAATCAGAAGTTTTCTGGGTTTAGTAGGGTATTATAGACGGTTTGTTGAAGGGTTTTCAAGGTTAGCATCGTCGATGATGAGACTTCTGAAGAAGGAAGAGAAATTTGTGTGGACGGATGAGTGCGAGAGTAGTTTCCAAGAGCTTAAGCATAAGCTAACTACCGCACCTGTGCTTCCTATTCCATTCGGTCCAGGAGGGTTTGAGATCTACAGTGATGCGTCATTTAAGGGACTGGGTTGCGTGTTGATGCAGCATGGTAGGATTGTTGCATATGCATCCCGTCAGTTGAGACCTCACGACTTGAATTACCCGACGCATGACTTGGAGCTTGCAGCGATCATCTTTGCCCTGAAGATTTGGAGGCATTATTTGTGCGGAGAAAGATTCCAGATCTTCACTGACCACTAGAGCCTCAAATACTTATTCTCTCAGAAGGAGTTGAATATGAGACAGTGTCGGTGGATGGAGCTCTTCAATGACTACAACTGTGAGATTTTGTATCACCCTAGAAAGATGAACAAGGTCACAGACGCACTGAGTAGGAAGTCTTCGGTCGCTCAGATGGTACTCAAGGAATGGGGTCTAATTGAGAGAGCACGAGATTCGAATTTCAAGTTCGAGGTAGGCCACCTTTCGAATCTTGTGGCCACCCTTAGAATCGAGCCGGAAGTGCAGGTCAGAATCAGAACGCTTCAGTAGACAGATCTAGGTGTTCAGAAAATCGTGCAACACTACTGGTGGTATGGCATGAAGGCGGATATCATCAAGCATGTTGCCAAGTATTTGACGTGTCAGTGGGTGAAAGCTCAGCATTGTAAACCGGGACGATTTCTGCAACCTCTTGAGATCCCAGAGTGGAAATGGGAGCATATCACGATGGACTTCGTGATGGGACTACCGATGAGCCAGAGAAGAAATGATTCGATTTGGGTAGTGGTTGACAGACTAACAAAATCGGCTCACTTCATTACAGTTCGAAAGGGACTTGAGTTTGGATAGACTCGCAGATTTGTATGTACGTCAGATAGTTCGTATGCATGGAGTGCCAGTCATGATTACTTCGGACAGGGACCTAAGGTTCACTGCCGCTTTTTGGAAGAGCTTGCAATCTACTTTAGGAACGAAGCTGCAGTATAGTATGGCCTATCACCCGCAGACTGATGGCCAGTCTGAGAGGACAATTCAGACTCTTGAGGACATGCTGCAAGCTTGCGTCTTGGACTTCAAAGGAAGTTGGGAGGAACAGCTTCATCTGGTCGAGTTTGCCTACAACAACAATTATCAACAGAGTATTCATATGGCTCCTTTCGAAGCGTTGTATGGCAGAGCGTACAGGACGCCAGTGTGTTAAGAGGGGGTCGGAGAAAGAAAGATCACTGGTCCAGAATTGGTTCAGCAGTCAGTAGAGGCAGTTGCAGTTATCAGAAATAGATTAAAAATCGCCCAGAGCTGTCAGAAGAGTTATGCCGATAAGCGTTGAAGGCCATTGGAGTTCCAAGTTGGTAAGCACGTCTTTCCGAAGCTGTCACCGATAAGAGGTGCTTCCCGCTTTGGTAAAAAGGGGAACGAGTCCGAGGTACGTAGGTCCCTTTGAGATTTTGGAAAGAATATGGACTCGGCGTATCGTCTTGCAATACCGCCGAGGTTGGCACAAGTGCATGACGTCTTTCACGTGTTGATGTTAAGGAAGTATGAACCTGATCCGGCACATGTCCTAAATTTTGAGGAATTAGACGTGGATGATAAAGTGTCGTATGTTGAAAGCCCGGTTCAGATAGTAGATCGCAAGGAGCAGGTTTTGCGCACCAAGACCATTCCGTTGGTCAAAGTGGTCTGGCAACACCACGGCACTGAAGGAGCAACTTGGGAAACCGAAGATTTGATGAGAGAATTGTACCCTTACCTTTTTGCTTCAAATATGTAATGATTTAAATTTCGAGGACGAACTTTTAATAAGAGGGGAAGAGTTGTGACATCCCGATTTTCTCAATTTTATTTTCAGTCAATTGAGTCGGGCAATTCATCTGTGCATGTAGTTCGCCTCTTAGAGTTGGCCACTCACGAGGGAACTAGTCTGTTGAGTGAAGTAATTTAGGAATTTTACCGCGTCAGACTTGGGGACTGATCACCCTCGAGTCAGATGCAAGAAAATTTCCCCAAAAGCTACTCAGTGGATTAGGCACGCTGAAATCGCACTAGATTGAGTTCAACCGTAAAAATTGAGATTGAATTTAGAAGTTGGAAGCCGGTCATGTCGCAAATCTTATTAGAAACATTGGATTAATTCATGGACTTTAATTTGGCCTCAATTGAAAGAGAATTGATGGAAATTGAAGTAATTGAATGTACAAGAACTTGGACTCCGGCGGAAAATGAAATTGAACATATTGGACTAAAGTTGTGGAAGGTTGGAGTTAGTGGATGATGACATCATATGTGATGTCATGGATGAAGCAAGATGGGCTAGGGTTGTGACAAGTGGAAGGTAGGGATGAAATTTTGGAAAGGTGGGATGTCACTTCCCCCTTGTCCCCATCATCTTCTTCCTTTTGAATTTGGGGGAGAGAGAGAGAGGAAGGGAAAACCAGCGGAACCGCCCCCCTTCGACCGCCCATCCTCGCCGCTCGACTTCTCGCTCGGCCGGCCACCGTCTCGCCCACGTGCCCGTTGCTCGCCATTCGCATGTCATATCAAGTTCTTCAGCTTCACTGCGACAGAAAATTGTTGCATTGGGAAGAAGATTTTACGAAAGAGACATCAATTCCCATACTTTTAGGGAGAGCAGATTCAGAGATAGAAGCATGGATGATGGTACCCATGAGCATGCAGCTGTTGAGATATTACAAAACACTAATTTCCCCCTTAGTCCGTCAAGCAACACCAGCCAAATCAACGACGTTTTAACCAATGAGCAAGGCACACCATCTGCAAAACAAGGACTTCCTAACCATGTAGATGAAGGGTGCCACAAGATAACGAGAAATGTCGAGCTTACCAATGTAATTAAGAGAGGTACATGCCTCGACAACCTTAGATATAAACTTTAAACATTTTTGCACTGAATGTGACATCTTTCTGACAATATTTGTGTGAAATCCTACACAAATTGGTCTACGCTTTGCCTGAATCACGTTAGTCCTCGGTACACCTTGCTGTCTCTAATATGGCTATATATTTTACTGTCATCCTTCCATTGAAATCACTAAGAATACTTGCTAGAACGCTGCTTGAGCAGAACTTGAACTTGGAGGATGCCACGCCTACCATATGCCAACTTTCACCTTTTCCGAAGAGTATTTTTTTGTGTTTTAATGTTTGCAGACCTTTCAACACGCGAAGGCACTCAACCAACTGCTGCTCGTGGGCCCCCTCATAACAACTCCTGTGAATGTCACTGCGGTAGCGAAGGTGGCAGTTCAAGCAGCTGCGGATCGCCTTTGCTCCAGTCATCATAGACGTTCAAAAATCACTCCGATATAGCCAACAAAAGTTGAAGTAGAAATGGTCCGTACCCTGTCTTCTTTATAGGTTCCATCTTATAGAGCTGTCAATAACATGAGCACTCATATGTTGTTTTCAAATCAAAAGCCTTTTGGTTTTTGTGGAGTCTATAGTTGCCTGCAGGAGCAAGAGGAGAATTCTCAGTTCAAAACCTTGAAGGCAGTAAATGCACGTGAAAGAGATAAATCCTTTGTACATCGTGGTTTCCCTGAAATTGAGTCATGGACTGAACTCCAGTGAAATGATCCCTTCAAGGATATAAGTACTTTGGGCAAGAGTAATATAGATTTGCATTGTTTTCATGCTTAATATTATATATGGATTCTATAAAAGGGAGATTGAGAGAATATATTCCAGGATGATTTTCATTGCTGTATTTCAATGATATTTATAGTACATGTACAAGAATAGCAAAAACTAAAAATATGGAGCAAATCTCAACTAATTGATAGCTATTTACGGCAATGAGAAGTCTGAAATTATGGAGGACAATTTGAATTTTAAACTGATTCTCTTATAAGCCCCCTCAAGATGGACTTTCCGTCGGAAACGCCAATCTTGACTCGAAGTGTTTGCCCGCAATGTTTTGATAGTGGCTTGGTAAGGATGTCCGTTAGTTGTTCATGTGTGAAAATGTGAGAGACTCTCAATTATCCGCCTTTTACGAGCTCACGGACAAAGGGGTAATAAATTGCAAGGTGCTGCATGCGAGAGTGGAAGACAGAATTGGTACACACATAAGTGGCCTCAATATTGTGACAGTATATCATGAGTGTTTCAAGTGAGTGCATTCCCAATTCGATGAGAAAGTTTTGGACCCAAAGTAATTCCCATGAGGTAGCGGCAACAACTCTATATTCGGCTTCTGTTGATGATCGGGCAACGGACCGCTGTTTGCGGGAGCTCCAAGAGATAGGATTGGTGTCGAGATAAACATTGAAGTCGGATGTGGAAGTCCTGTCATCTGAATCACCAGCCCAATCCACGTCCGAATAGGTATGTACAATGGGCTTTGTATCTCGCCGCAAGTGAAGCCCATGGAATAGGGTACCTTTATGATATCAAAGAAGGCGTTTAGCGGCAGACCAATGATTTAATGTTGGCTTGTGGATAATTTGTTGACAGCGAACGACATATCAGGTCGACTGATTTTGAGGTATTGAAGGGCACCGACGAGGCTCCGAAATTCAGTTGCGGATGTGTACCCCTAATTATCATGAAATGTAAGTGTATTACTGGTTGCCATTGGAGACCCAACATCCTTCGCTTCGGCCATTTTATGCTTTTCGAGTAGATCCCGTATGTATTTATGTTGCAAGAGCAAAAGACCCTTCTTGGTGAGAAGTACTTCGATTCCAAAGAAGTAGCCTAAGGTCCCCAAACCTTTGACCGAAAAACGCTTGGATAATGTTGCAATGAAATCATTGAGAAACCGAGTGTTGTTACCCATAATGACAAGATCATCAACATATATAAAAAAGTATGCTTTTATGCCACTGTGTGAGTAGATAAAAAGGGAGCTATCAGCCTTGGAATTAGTACATGAATTGGCTATTAGAAATGCACTTAACTCATTGTACCAGGCTCAAGGAGCTTGTTTGAGCCTCTAGATAGCTTTCCTGAGTTTGCACACATTTAGGTTTCGCTGGGTCTTCGAAACCAGGAGTTGTTCCATGAGCACTTCATCTTGTAGTGTTCCTTGCAAAAACGCATTGTTTACATCCAATTAGCGTGGTGGCCAATTTCAAGTGAGTGCCAGAGTGAGGATGATGCGGATTGTTGTAGATTTGACAATTGGGTTGAATGTTTCTTTAAAGTCAACTCCCAATCTTTGGTGAAATCCTTTGGCGACAAGATGCGTGTTGTATATCTCGATGCTGCCGTCGGGTCGACGCTTGATCCTGTAGACCCACCTACAACTAATAATATTCATGGAAGAATTCTTTTGGGTTAGTTCCCAAGTTCCATTTCAAATTAATGCATTGATTTCTTTGGACATAGCAAAGCGCCATTGGGGATTACTCAAAGCTTGAGTAAGCTTACTTGGTTCACAAGTTTGAGTTAGGGGATGTTTTGTGGTGAGTATTTGTTTAGGCTTGAAAATGTTGTTTTGAGAGCGTGTGATCATGTTATGGGTGCGGGTGGGGTGATTCGGGTTTGGCAGGTTTAGGGGTGGTTCAGTTAAGTGTAGGGAGAGTGAGGGGCTGGTTGGTGGGACATTGGTTCAAGTGGAGGTTCTGCTGGTTGGGTGGTGGTTGTTACTTGGTGAGGTTTGAGGTGTGACACTGGTGGTATGTGCATTGGATTGAGGTGTGTGTGCGGTGTTGGAAGCGGGATCACTTACTGAGTTATCGAGTGGGTTGGCTGGCAGAACTTGCGTGTCAGCTGGGCTACTAAGAGGAGCGCTTGTCACGGCTGGTGGCGTGTTCGGAGCAGGAGCAATATATGGCATGGTGGGTAATTGAAGAAGAGGAGTTTTGACCGAGAATGAGGGGGATGACTCGGGTAGGTTCAAAGAGGGGTATGGGAAGACGGTTTCATCAAAGACAATATAACGTGAGAGGAATCTTCTTTGGGTAGCATAATCAAAACACTTGTACGCAATTTGAGTTAAAGAATAACCAAGAAAAATATATGGGTGAGAGCGTGGTAAAAGCTTGTTTTCTGTGTGTTTGAATTCAAGTCAGCGAAAGATGACTTACCTTTGTCTGACGCGTAAACAACAATTAACCCCAGAATGAACGTTGAATAGCGGATGAATCACGAACAAAAATACTTTACGTTGATCTGAATGCAATTACGAGGAAAGCACTCAATTTCCACAGTGTAAATGCCAATTGTTCTTGTAAATGAGAAATGAAATGCCTTCTTTCTTTTTGATGGAAAGGGGACAAGAAAAGGAAAACTTCTAAGTGTACGTTCTACCAACCATGCTAATGGTTGTCTTTAGAAGTCTTTTATATGACTCCCTCACACATTTTCAAAATGTCTCTTTCCATCGTAGTGTATCAAGATAAAATGGGGTGTTCCCATCGCACCCCATCATGGACGTACTGATTAAGTACGACATTTCCTATTCAGACATGATGGGCTTGATAGCACTTTATCAATAATATAAGGCGTTCAACATTCATTAACTTTACAAAATAATTCATAATGGCAAGTAAACCGTGCGACTAGTGAGTACACCTGCACTTAGGAGCTCAAATTATGCACCTATTAGGGTTGACATAATGGCTGCAACTCCAAAAAGAAATAAATAATCGATGTCTCACAATGCCCCAAACATATTTTGTTACATCAATTCAAGTATACTTATCCTTTAAAAGTTATACTTAACTATTTTCAAAAACACCATGTATTTACAATTATGTCCACAACCACATAAGGTGATATAATTGATCGACCAGTAAATACATGTCTTAGATGTAAAACAACAATAGTCTTTATTCGCATTCATGTCTTTCTCCATTTCAAAACGACTGCTTTTTTAGACTTGTCCCACAAAGCCATATTTATTCATGACCGTCGGTAACATGTTAAAGTAGCAACATTGATCTTTTACTTCGAGAACATAGTTAGAAGTAACATATGACACAAAAATAAGGTAAATTATAAATTACCTCAGGGCTCACACAATGAGTAAATAGGGATAATTTTACTCAACTTCCCTTGTTAGTCGTACAATACACATGTAGTATGAATTACATGCTATAGTGGATTTTTCTTTCTATAAGAGCTTATATCATTTATTAAATATATCTAATATACGGATCTTAACTTAAACATAGTCACGTGCTTCTCATGTACTCATGTTTAGCTCGAGTGCTATATTAGCTCGCTTTCTATAGAGCCCAATTAAGTACTCGCATTCGACGTTTTTCAGGCATACATGATTGTGGAACTATCATGTTTGGTCTTATTATAAATAAATCACATACCTCATTTTGACTCTAATCAAGGCAACATATTTATTTTATGTACTAAACTTGCTCTTCAGCATTCATTTGTACATAATGTGACATTCGGATTTTCATGTTCTGATTTCGATTAGATAAATTGGCCATTTATGTTCAGTTGAAGTCAGGGATTAATTCTGGTTGTGAAGTTGAGAAGCATGAGGGATTCTTGGATGAGGAAAATAATTAATTTGATAAGTGAGACATCAATTGATTTTATGAAAGTCATTAGAGAGAAATTCAAGAGGGAAATTGGATGCAGAAATGCAAGTGGGAACTGAGTACTCTAATATGAAATTCTTTTGGGAATCTATGAGCTTATTCAAAAGAAAATGAAATAAGAATTTTCTATTTGAGGAAATTCTTCTCTTTTGAATTTATTCCCCTTTCTTTTTCCCCATTTGGCCAAACACCTTTTTTTCCCCACAACCTCTCTCTTCTTTCTTTCTCTCTCTCTCTCTCTCTCTCTCTCTCTCTCTCTCTCTCTCTCTTTTCCCCCTCATGCGAAATGCCCCCCCTTTCCACCGAATACACGGCTGTCCTCCAACTTGGCTTCCTCCCCTTTTTGCTTTTTGACTTTTCAAACCCACTCTCTCTCTCTCTCTCTCTTATCCTTATCTCATCTCTCTCACTCTCTCGGTACCCTCCCTCATCCGCTCGACACTCTCTCTTCCTCTCCCTCTTGGCTTGTTCGAAGACAGTAGAAACAGAGACAGCAACTTGCCGTCGGAACCAGTAGCTGAACCAGAGCTACCATCACCGTTGCAGCCACCACCGGAGCCAAGGCCATCGTTGCCGACTCACGCCGCACGTCATCGTAGCTCTGCGGTTGCCTAACGCCCTCTGTCCTCCCCTCTGTCTGTTGTTCGAAGTCCCAGGTCTAGGATGAACACCGGAGCAGCCAGCGCCACGCGCAATGCCGCCACTCACCGTCGTTCGCCGCCATGCTGCACACCATCGCCTCGTTGCTGCTCCACACACCTTGGCTGCCCTCTCGCCTAGCTCGCTGTTTCGTAGCTACCGTCCAACTCCATTTTGGCCAGCACAGGCCACGGTGCGGCCACCTCCGGCCACTGTACACCGCCACCTCGACCCACTGGAGTCCCCTCGCCCTCCGCCGGCCTTGCCTCACCGTCTCGGCCCCAAATATGGCCCCAACCAGCAGTGAACCAAGAGGAAGAAAATGGGTATGGCAGCAACTTCGTGGCCCGTTTTGGCTGTCTTCCCAAGCCCGGATGCTCGGCCCGCTTTGAGGAAAGTCAATCCTCACGTCGATCCTGTCATATTGTGTGAGTTTTGCTCACTAATGCCTTCTTATTTTGCTAATTATACTTAAATGTTGATTAGTGTTAATTAAGTGTAATTAGGTGGATAGATTAGAATTGATTAGCGATTATTAGTTAATTGCATTGTATATTAGTTGTTTGGTTAGTGTACTTAGATAGAGGATTGCCTATAGTATTTATTGGATGTTTCGTGGGATTTTTCCTGAACCTTATCGGGTGTTAATTAGGCAATTCGGGCATAAATGGAATTTTTAGGAATTAAATATTAATTTACAAAATTAATTATTTAATTATTTATTTTCCGGAAATTCAACTGGGATGGCCAGTGATCGAGATTTTATGCTAATGATCGTGGTGCAGTTCGTTTATTTAATTGAGCTTCATATTGTGCTAAATTAGAATTATTGTGTTTATTTATTTATTTTTCAAATTTAATTATTTAATTATTTATTTTCTGAAAATTCAACCGGGATGGTCAGTGACCGGAATTTCGTGCTGATTGTCGTGGAGTAGTCCGTTTATTTATTTGAGCTTTAATTCGTGTCGAATCAATTTAATGATGCATTTTTTAAGTTATATTCTTTAATAGGGCAATTTTGGCTATGTGATTGAGAATTGGTTGGGTATCGGTTGTCAGTATCGAAAATGAGTTGGTAAATCACCTGAAGAATGCACATGGCCCGGTGAATTGGAATGTCACCTGGGAAAGACACATGGCTCGGTGATTGGATATGTCATCTTGGCGAAAATGTAGCCTTAGAGAATGCACGTGACTCGGAGACTCGGTATGTCTTCCTAGAGAATGCACGTGGCTCGGTGACAGAGTATGACATCGTAAAAGGGTCGAGTAGGATCGTAAATCCATCAGATCTCGAGAGGGTCGGGTGGGACCGTAAATCCATCAGATCTTGAAAGGGTCGAGTGGGACCGTAAAGCCATTGAATCTTGAAAGGGTTGAGTGGGACCGTAAAGCCATTTAATCTTGAAAATGTCGAGTGGGACCGTAAAGCCATTGAATCTTAAAAGTGGTCGAGTGAGACCGTAAAGCCATTGAATATTGAAAGTGCCGAGTGAGGTCGTAAAGCTACTAAATCTAAGAAAGTTGCTTGGTGGGGCCGTGATTACCACCTATAAATAAGTTGTGTCCTAAGGATTGTGATTTATATTTGGGAATTGAGTTGAAATAGTTGAAATAATTGGAAGTGGTCTTGTTGATATGTAATTAACCAAGTCGATTGATTTTTGCTTTGATTTGATGTTGTGAATTGATTGACTGAATGGAATGATCGGTGAATGGTTGATTGAGACGTATCGACTAGGTCATTTGATCATTGCCTTGATTTGATGTTGTGGATTGATTGATTGAAGGGAAATGACCGTGAGTGTTTTTGTTGGTGTGTAATCGACTATGTCGATTTGATTGATGCTTAAATCTGTGATGTGATTGTTTGGGTGCCTATTTCATCTGTGCTAATATGCAGGTGGAATATGAAGTCAAGGTAAATCCTCTGACTCATGTTGTGTATAAAGCAGCCATAAGGTGTATTAGTTTACTAATCGGGTCTTAGGGGTAGAACTTACGAGACGTTGTCTCAATGGTTATTGAATAACCATTTTAGGACCCAAATGAGGAGCCTAAGGAGAAGGAATCTAACGAGGAGATCCCTATTGAGGAACCCGAAGAGAAGTACGTGGAGGAGGACCCCGATGATGACCTCGAGTATGACCCAGATGAGGATTGAGATCCCATCCTATCTTGTTAGACCTTGTCTGCATGTGAATAGATGTTAGATCAGACTTACATATATATAGTATTATAGAATACTATGAGATGTGTGTAAAAATGTGTGGTTGTGAATTTTCGCTATGAAAAGTATGACCTGCTTTTCTATCCCATTGTTTTATTGTCTAAGGATTTATAACTGTTTCTGCATGTGCTATTAAAAAGGAAAGGGTCGGCAATATGTAGTTTTGGGATATCGCATTTTAAAATCGACCAAAAGTAAGGGATGTGCGCGTGCTTGAGGATCAAGGCGTGACACATAATATCTCATCTCGATGTGCTAACCATAGCACTTGGGGTGATTGCTCGTGTGAGTGACTCAATCATTGCCTACTGACATGCTTTTCAATAATATATGTGTGTATGTGCTAGTCTCATAATTGATTTGTACTTATTGATAAAACATCAAGTCACAAATAAATAAACAAGTATAATACATATGTCCACATATACATAAACCAATGATCCTATATAATAACACATATTACATTCTACGTAATCCTAGTGACATCTTGTGGGTCAAAAATATGTCTCTAGGAATAGCTTTCGTAAATTGATCATCAACCATTATCTTGGTTGAAATGTTTTGTAAGATCATTTCTTTTTGCACTATAATATCTCTAATGAAGTTATTATTTATGTCAATGTACTTCGTCCTTCCATGATACTTGGAATCCTTCGCATAGGCAATGGCTGCTTGACTATCATAATAAACTATCACCGGTCTTGGAATTTCAGTGACAGTAGCTAAATTTTCCAAGAAACATTTTAGCCATATTGTTTTTTGCACTGTGGTAGAGTATGCAATAAATTTTGCCTCCATCGTAGACAAGGCCGTGCATGTCTGTTTCTTGTTATTCCAAGAAATTGCATCTCCATTGAGCAAAAAACGCCTGAAGTCGATTTACGCCTATCCAAGTCTCTACCCCAATCAGCATCTAAATAGTCTAATAGACGTAAATCATTCCCTTGATAACAAAGTCGATAGTCCATTGTGTCTTTCAAGTATTTCAAGATCCTTTTTACTACTTTCCAGTGTGTTTGAGTGAGATTCGATTGATATCGGCTCACCAATCCCACGACATAACGTATGTCGAGTCGAATACATATTATAGCATACATCAAACTTCCGACCGCACTAGTGTAAGGAACAATTTCCATCACTTTAATTTCTTTTGGAGTCTTAGGACACATTTCAATACTTAGGCCTTCACCTTGCATGACATCGGTATCAATGGGATTACAATGCTGTATATTGAAATGCTCAGGAATTTTCATCACTCTTGCAATAAAGCAAGGAGTTTCCTTAATCGATTTTTTTCGATTTTAACTCATAATATATAAGCAGCTTCTCCCATGTCATTTATTTCAAAATTGGAGGACAACCATTCTTTTATAGTGATAACCAAAACCTTGTCATTTCCAACTAATAGAATATCGTCCATATAAAGTGATAAAATCACAAATTTATTTTTGGATCACTTGACATATACACAGTGATTTTCTTTGATCATTGTGAAACCAAAAGTCATTATAGCTCGATGAAAACGAAGATACCACTGTCTAGATGATTGCTTAAGGCCATATATTGAGCGATAAAGTTTGCAAACTTTATCCTCTTGACCTTTAGCTATGAAACTTGTTTGTTGTTTCATATAGATTTCCTCATCTAGATCTTCATTGAGAAATGTCATATTTAATTCTATTTAACAACGATGGCTAGAATAAGACATATTAAGGCAAACCTTACAACTGGTGAAAATGTTTCTTCATAGTCTATATCCTCTTGTTGAGTATAACCTTTCGCCACAATGTGAGCCTTATACTTTTCAATAGATGCATTTGCCCTTCACTTAAATCTTGAAGATCCATTTGTTTCCAATGGCCTTATGATGGGGTGGTAGATCAACCAAGTCCCAGACGTGATTTGCCTTCATTTACTCAATTTCATCTTCCAAAGCTTTTTTCTATTCTTACTTATCAGAGGATAAGAGACCCTCTTGCACAGTGTTAGGCTTGGCATCATTTTTCTGAGCAATTATAAATGATTCCCCTTCAATCTCAAAATGACGACGAGAAATACTTTTACGATTACTTTTACGCAACTGAATTTCTTTTGAATTCAATTCGTCAGACGATGCAGCACTTCCACTAGGTCTTGCATGTTGAGGTAAATCTTCATTTTTCTCTACAACATCAGTGGGTGTGTTATTAGGGTCTTCCATCTCATATAATTGGAAGTCCTTATCAATCTCACCTCTATTAGGAAAATCGTTCTCCAAGAACATAATTTCCCATGACTCCATTTCGATCATACTTTCATCAGCTTGTTCACCTACAAACACGTACCATTTGGAGTGTTCTAAATATCTTATAAAGATACACTTCTTCCTTTTAGAACATAATTTGCCATATTTATGAGAAGAATCATGTACATAAGCTGCACATCCCTATGGATGTAGACTACTTAAGTTTGGTTTCCTACTAGTCCACAATTCATAAGGGGTGGAAGTGACTAATTTTGAGAGCACTCGGTTAAGTACATAGGCAATAGTTAATAACGCATTTCCCCAATAGGAGATAGGTAAATTTGCTCGCGCTATTATAGACCTAACCATTTTCAATATGGTTTTATTCCTTCTCTCAGCTATCCTATTTTGTTGTGGAGTACCAAAAATAGTCAATTGTCGTACAATTCTCTTTTTCATTACAAAGAGCCTTGAATTTTTCTGATAGATACTTACGTTTGTGATCGGTTCTCAATGCCTTTATTATTTTGTTCAATTGATTCTCTACTATCGTTATATATCATCTAAAGCAGTCTAATACTTCTAACTTATGAGAGATTAGAAAGACATAACCAAAATGCGTGAAGTCATCTATGAAAGTGATGAAATATGAAACTCCATGCCCCGCCCTCACGTTTACACAAATATCAGAATATATGAGTTGTAATGGAAATTCGGCTCTAGTCCCTTTACCAAATGATTTTCTAGTTGCTTTTCTCACTAGACCATGTTCACATACGGGTAGATTAATATTAGTGAGTGACCCTAAAAGGTCTTCTCTAGCTAATCTCTGCATTCTTTGCAATCTAATGTGACCTAATCTAGCATGCTAAATACTTGCATCAATCTCAATATTACTAGAAGATGCAATTAAAGAAAAACAACCATCGATATTAATATTGTACTAATCATAGTCAATATTTAATACCATAAAACCATTTGATATATGATCTGAACCATAATAAACCGTTCCATACAAAATATTAACGCAATCACTATGAAAATTCAATAAATAACTTAGGCTAAGAAGAATAACTACAAAGACAAAGTTTCGTCGAATATCTGGAGCATAGAGGACATCATGTAGGAATAAGCTTCGACCACCGTGTAAAATTAATTTACAGAGCACATGGAGACATCTCCTTATTGGCAAGAAAAAAGATGGCAGACTAACTGATATTTCAATCAGTTAATGAAAGAGCCCAATGCAAAAAAAGGCGTGTTGGGTCTTTGAACCAATTTGAATCATTTTGATAATAATCAGTTTGATCTGTTTTACCGAGAAGGTCTACAATTCGAGTCCGTATAGCCCTAATAGAACTAATATTATAGTTTATTCTAACTAATAGAATAGTTTCGTTAACTAGTATATTAAAATTATATTAAATAATTTTTTAATAAAAAAATCGATTTCCATTTCGATATTTTCTGAATATTTGAATTTTGAATCGAAGAAATAAAAAGAAAAGAAAAAAAAAATGCGCATTTTTTTCTTTTGTTTGAATTCCTTTTTTTTGTTATAAAAAGGTCATCCAAAGGCAGGTGAAAGCAAAAAAGTTTTATTTGTTTTGTGTAAGAGTATATCCATCTTCTTCTAAGCTGTATCCGACGATACTCCACAAATGCTTCTCGGTCTCTAACTACATGTTCTGTTGCTCTTAAGTCTACAGTCTACATTAGATGAGATTCAACAAGTATTACAGTGCTAGAAACAAAAGCATTACTTAAAGTAATGAAGTAATAGGGTACCTTTTTCGGTTCAGTGCATTCACGAGCAAAGTGACCCATCTTGCCATAATTGTAACACTTCATCTTGGCCTTGTTATTCTTCCCACCACACTTTTTGCGTTGGAAAGTCTTAGCCCTCTTAGGTGCCTGATTAGTTTTTTTTCCCTTTATTGTTGAATTGATGATTCCTTTTGCGCTTAAAGCCCAAAACTTTGTGTGAACTCAATTCAGCAACATAAGCATGGGTAGAGAATCTCGCAACCTCTAGGCACTCATCCTGTAATTCCAAATGATGCGTAATATCATCAAATGTGATAATATTCTCCTTATGCGTCATATTAATCTTCATATGCTCCCAATTATCAGGAAGATGCCTTATAACAACCTAAACTTGCTTTTCATTAGTAAGAGAGTGACCTGCTGACTTCAGCTCACGGATCATGTTTGACATCTTTCGAAGATGCCGCATCATCGTTACATTTGGGCACTTTCGGTATGTGTCAAACTTGATGGTGAGTCTCCTCAACTTAGTGGCAGATGTACCACAAACTTATATTTCAAGGCAACCCACATAACTTAAACTTTATCATAACTTTCAAACCCATACATGAAATCATCTTGCATACAGCTCAGCAACGCAATATGAGTAATGCTATTTTTCTTTTTTTAAGCTTGATAAGCTTCTAGATCTCTTCTGTGTTGAGCTAAAGTTCCATGCTCAGGTTCATCCATGGTGTTGTTGAGGGTTTCCAAAACCTCTTGCTCCTCAATGATGTACTAAATCTTTTGGTGCCAAATATCATAATTGTCACCGTTAAACTTCTCACACTTATTGAGATCAGCCACAATGATCTTGAATGCCAAAGCTATAATCAATTGTTATAATACATTGACATAATAAACGCAAAATCAATACTAACGCACTTTTCAGAGTAACACACATATTTAATTTGCAGCAAAAATAAACTAAATCAATGACAATTCAACAAAAGATACAAAAATGAAAGTTCACATTTGTTCCCGATCAGCTTTTATGTGCGATTGTTCTATTATCATTAATTAGTTTAATTTGCACAAATTTTAAGTTCTAGGTGAGAACTCTTTCGAATTCTACACACCTACGAACTCCCACTAGGAAAAATAATTACATGGCCTCATGTAATTTCTATATTTTTTTCATTAACACATAAGTATAGAATGATGTGAACCAATGTAGAAAAAATAATCATGCTAAAACTACAATCAAAACTGCAATTCAACATGTAACGGAAAAACAATGATTTCCTACCATTGTTCGAATTTCCTTGGAATTAGAAAATTGCAAGTATATTAAACTATATACATGTTATCATTGAACCAAGCTCTACACAACATATATGATACCATTTTTATGTAGGCAAGCTCTATGTATTTCCCAAACCATAAGAAATATAAGCTAAAAAATGAATAAACAACATATTTAAACCCTAAAAATATGCATACTCAAGGTTCCCTATACATTTTCAAACATTTATAAAACTAAAAAATATAAAATAAATATAAAAAATGAATAAACAACATATTTAAATATAGCAATTCCCGGCCGATCCGACCGGTCCCACAAGTCCCACCGGTTTGACCATTGGACCATCAGACCTGTTTGATTAGTCAACAGTCGTGTCGGGTCGGGTCACAGGACGGGTCGCTGGCTAGCCAACTGCCGTCATCAATGACGTCATCCAACGGTTACTAATCGTTGGATGACATCGCATGCGTCGGTTCACCGACACGTGCGTGACGCTCAGGTGCTCATGCGCAACGGCTTTTGGCTGTGCGTGTGGGCACATTCGGCATCCTCCGGTAGCGCTTGACTCATCATTAGACTCATCTTAACGAGCACTTTCACCCTGCATATTTAAAAAATGATTTTGGCCGAAAAAATATTTCAAAAAGTGGCCAAAAACCATACGGGTGTACCTGACCCCGAATTTGTTCTTCGCTTCGATCCATTTTCGACAATTCATATAGCAATTCCGACCAATATACATCCAAACAATGTAGATTTCATACTCTTGATCTCGATATCAAATGGTAAACGAGAAAATTCAATGAAAAATAAGACAGAAATCACGACTGCGTTTTGATACCATTGTTGGAATTCAAGTCGGTTGAAGATGACTTACCTTTGTTCAATGCGCAAACAACAATTAACCCTGGAACGAACGTTGAATTGTGGATGAATCACGAACAAAAATACTTGACGTTGGTCTGAATGCAATCACGAGGAAAGCACCTGATTTCCACAGCGTAAATGCCAATTGTTCTTGTAAAGGAGAAATGAAATGCCTTCTTTCTTTTTGATGTAAAGGGGACAAGAAAAGGAAAACTTCTGAGCGTACATTCTACCAATCGTGCCAACGGTTGTCTTCGGGAGTCTTTTATATGACTCACTCACACCTTTTCAAAATATGTCTTTCCATCGTAACGTATCAAGATGAAACGGTGCATTCTTATCGCACCCCATTATGGACGTACTCATTAAGTACAATACTGTGTATTGCCGAAGCCACTGGTAGTAGAGGCATTGGAAAATTTGGAGTTTTAGGTAGTTCAGGATTTTGCCAAAGAGGCGGTGATATGGAGACTTAAGATTAAAGATATCTGTGGGTAAGTGATTTATGAGATATGTGGAGGTTTGGAAGGCTTAGGTCCAAAAGGTGGGAGGTAGGCTGGCTTTGTGTAGTAAGGTTAATCCGATTTCGACGATGTGTTGGCGACGCCTTTCAGTGGTGCGGTTATGTTGTGGGGTGTATGGAGGTGTGGTTAGGTGTGAAATTCTGTGTTCTGCTAAAAATGGTTTATGTTAAATGAATTCCCTGACCCATTGAAGTAAAGAGTTCGTATTTTTTTTTTAGAAATTGTTTTTCGACAAGTGTTCTGAGCTGCTAAAAAATAGGTGCAACATCAGACTTGTTTTGGAAGGGATTGTTGGGAATAACGGATCCCCGAAAATCGGATTCGACACCGAATCGAATCCCTAAATCAATGCGGAAGACGAACCCGGGAAAACACGCATCACCGATCGTAAAGTACACCATGGATTCGAGCGTACCTTGTTAGCCACAGATTAAACACCGACGCCGACAAGAGGAAGAAAATCCGGCCCCGTTCGATTCGATGAAGCCTTGAAGGGAAGAAAAAGTGCGCCGTATGCTTACTGTTTTTCCTTTTGGGAGAGAGAGAGCGTAAGAAGAAAAGACGTACGTTGTTTTTGCAAAACATTGTCTTCTCTCTCTCTCTCCTCCCTTTTATACCTTCCCCCTCCACGGGCCCTATTCCCGTGAGCCAGGCCTTTTGGGCCCAGCATGGGCGGACGGGCCTTTAGCCTATCTCATAAATCTATCATCTCTCATTTGCACATGGTGGGCCGAACAGGATTCTCTTTGCCTCTCTTCAACATTCATACTGGTGAATAATTCGTGCGACCAGCATACTTTGAGAGCTCGTTGCTATACATCTGTTAGGAATATATAGCAGCTCATAATGGGCGTCACACTCCGAGTAGATTTAGTATGCAGTACCCTAGATCGATCGATCGCATTTATATCTCCCTTGATCTCTTTTAAACGTGATATATATATATATATATATATATATATATTGTATTCACAATTATAATTATCACAAAGACAGTCATAATTGGTCGACCAAAGTGAATACAAAACCACAATGTGATTCTCCAAAATCGATCTTCCTCTTTCCTTCAAACTCTCAATTTCAGTCCAGCTTGCTTTTCTAGAAATGCCCCATTAGATCGAATCATCTTATGACCATTGGCAACACTCTAAGATAGCAAACACTAAATAGAAATCTTGAGAATAAGTAAGAGTCTTGAGGGGACTAAAAATTAAGGAACTCTTTTCCTCAAGAGTCTCACACGTCATAAAAGTTGAGATCAAACTTTTTGCCACTCTTATTGGTCGTCTCATGCATACGTAGTATGAAATACGTATTACGGTATTAACTCCTTTCCCATGGAGCGTATGTCTACACTTTTCAATACTGTACAGATGATAGTTCAGACATACATAATGTCTAACTTGAGTTCACGTATCTACTCAATCACAAAATTCATTAGAACTCACAGCTGGTATCATAGACAGATAAAGTAAAATATGTGGGTTATTTTACTTTCGGACATAGTAAGTATTATATCCTCATCTTAACATCTAGTTAAGGCGACATACGTGTTTTAAGCTTGAGCTCTCGATTATCACCTAGATAATAAGCTTTAAAACAGTCTCATCTCTATTTATCACACAGTAAATAGAGGCGATTACCCGTGTGAGTGGGCTAATCTTATATCTGTTTGACATACTTCTCAACTTAAAGTAATGCACTAAGCATTAAGATGCATAAAGATCATACAAAGATTCATAGGCATTAATCAATGAAAAACAAAATTTCATAAATGTGAACAACTCAAGGAAATTACAATATCCAGTACATCAGACTCTACGCAATCCTAGAGATTTTACATGACCACAAAACACATCTCTAGGTATTGGCTTTGTCATAGGATTTGCTACCATTCTATGCGTAGATATGTACTGCAAGTTCACATCCTTTCGTGCAACCATATCTTTTACAAAGTTATACTTGGTATCTATATGTTTGGTCTTGCCATGATACTTTGGATCTTTAGTGTACGCTATAGCTGCTTGGCTATCACAGTTAACCAACAATGGATTTGCAGCTTTCTCATTAACACCTAAATGATCCAAAAATCTCTTAAGCTAAACTCCTTCTTGTACCGCTGCTAATAACGCCACGAACTCAGCTTCCATCGTGGATAAGGCTATACACGTTTGCTTCTTACTGCTCCATGATATGACGCCATTGTTCAGTAAGAAAGCAAATCGAGAGGTAGATTTTCTTTCATCTAAATCTTCTCCCCAATCAGTATCTAAATAGCCTTCAAGTCGCAGATCCTTTCCTTGGTAATTCAACTTGAAATCAGCAGTTCCCTTTAGATACCTCAGTATTCTCTTGACGGCTTTCCAATGTGCTGGACCTGGATTGGATTGGTATCTACTCACCATTCCAACTGCAAAACATATGTCGGGTCTTGTACACATCATAGCATACATCAAGCTCCCAACAACACTAGCATAAGGAACATGTTTCATTTGTTCCTTCTCTTGTGGAGTCCCCGGACACGATCGTGGCTCAATCCTTCACCTTTTGCAATAGGAGTGTCTATGGGTTTACGAGTCTTGCATACGAAATCGTTCAAGAACCTTATTTATATAGGTTTCTTGCGAAAGAAACAACGATCTCTTCGAACGATCTCTCGAAATCTTAACTCCAAGAATGTATGCAGCCTCACCCATATTTTTCATCTCAAAGTTAGAAGACAACCATCTCTTGACAGTATTAACCAACTCCATATTGCTTCCGGCAATTAGTATATCATCAACATACAATGATATGATCACAAATTAATCCTTGGATCTTTTGATATATACACAATGATCCTCATCAATCATTTTAAAATCATATGCCATTATTGCATTATGAAAACGTATATACCATTGTCTTGATGATCAATAAGACCATATATCGACCTCAAAAGTCGACATACTTTTTCTTCTTGGCCTTTCATTATGAAACCAGCAAGTTGTTCCATATATATTTCTTCCTCTAATTCTCTATTGAGGAAAGCAGTCTTTACATCCATCTGATGTAACTCAAGATCCAGACTTGCCACTATTGCCAGAATAATGCGAATCGAGGTAAATCTCACTACAGGAGAAAACGTATCTTCATAATCAATTCATTTCTGTTGATTATACCCCTTCACCACAAGGCGAGCCTTATGCCTTTCAATCGAGCCATCAACCTTTCGCTTTATTTTGAGAACCCATTTGTTCCCAATAGCTCTGCGTCCTTTTGGAAGATCAACCAACTCCCAGACTTGGTTTGATTTCATTGACTCCATTTCTTCTTCCATTGCATGAATCCATTTTTCCTTACTAGGGCAATTCAGAGCCTCATTGATATTTCTTGGCTCATCCTCATCTTGTGGAGCAACCATAAAAGTTTCCCCTTCAATGTCAAAACGTCGACGGAGAATACTTTGGCGATTTGTTCGCCGTATAGGAGATTGTACACTTTGTATATCATTCCCTATTATGCTCCTACTTGGATGAGCTTCACTAATATCATTATCTTGATCCAAGGTCTCAAATAGGGAGTGATCTTCCCCTATTTCACCCTTCTTAGGAAACTCATCCTCTAAGAATGTAACATCTCGTGATTCAAATTCAGTTACACTCCCACTTTCCTGCTCTCCAATGAACACATACACTTTCGAGTGTTCCGAGTATTTTATGAAAATACTCTTCTTTCCTCTGGGATCCAATTTCCCAAACTTGTGAGAAGACTCATGCGTATAGGCAGCACAGCCCCATGGCTTAAGAAAACTCAAGTCCGGTTTTCTACCTGTCCATAACTCATATGGAGTGGAAGCAACTGATTTGGAAGGCACCCGGTTAAATATATACGCAGCAGTTAACAATGCATCACTCCAAAAGGTGATAGGCAAGTTAGCATGCGCCATCATGGACCTAACCATTTCCAGTAGGGTTCTGTTTCTTCTTTCTGCAACACCATTTTGTTGAAGAGTGTACGGAATACACAACTGTCTTTCTATTCCTTTTTCATCACATAATTTTCTGAACTCATTAGATAAATATTCTCAACCTCGATCGGATCTCAATGCTTTTATTTTCTTATCTAATTGATTCTCTACAACGTTCATAAACCTTTTGAAACAACTTATCGCTTCAGATTTATGAGAAATCAAATAGACATATCCGAATCGAGTATAATCATCTATAAAGGTGATGAAATAAACAGCCCCATGTCTTCCTTTCACATTCATTGGACCACAGACATCAGAATGGATTAAATGCAGAGGAAATTCAGCTCTTTTTCCTTTTCTAAATGGTTTCCTTGTCGTTTTCCCTTCTAAGCAATGCTTACATATGGACAAATCGACTTTTTCAATATTGCCCAACAAGCCCTCTTTGGCTAGTCTATTCATACGCTGTTGGCCAATGTGACCAAGTCTAGCATGCCACACATCCACATCATTATCATATTTATTAGGAGACGTGAGAAGGGAATAACAAACATTAGCATTAACATAATCAATATCTAATACAATAAAACCATCCAGAAAATAACCACAACCATAATAATTTGTTTCCAAAACAAATTCACACCTCTACTATAGAAGTTCATATTAAAACCTAATTTAACCAACACTAATACAAACACTAAATTCCGATGAATCTCCGGAGTATACAACACATCATGAAGAAACAAAGTGCGTCCACCACGTATATTCAGTTGGCATATGCCAATTCCTTTCACTTCAGCTCTGGAGTTGTTTCCCACATAGATCCACTTAGTTCCAGTTGGTACTCGTCGGAATTCCACGAAGGATCCTCTATCCTTCGCTATATAGTCTGTCGCTTCTGAATCCACAGACCACAAAGGATTTGACTCAGTTAAGAATACAGAACTCAACACATAAGCAAAGTTTTGAAAAAGTACAAAGGGTGCATACCTTCTTTGGCTCACGACAGTCACGAGCATAGTGACCCTTCTTGTCACAGTTGTAGCATTTCACCCTTGCAAGCTTTTTCATGCGAGGACGCTTCCCTCTTCCATGTTGGTTAAATTTGGGTTTCTTCCCTGAAGGATCTGCTTCTTCCTTGCCTTTCCCCTTATCAAACCAGTTAGGGCGCTTGCGCTTAGAGCTCGAAGCTCCATTTGAGCTAGAACTAGCATGATAGAGTTCAGCATCCGCTTAGCCGCCAACAAAGGCGGTCCTCTTCCAGCTCAAGATGACGCATTGCATCCTCAAAGGTTTTGATATTTTCATTATGAGTCGGGTGCACCTTCATATGCTCCCAACTCGAGGCAAGGAACGAATCACCGCTTGCACTTGCTGCTCATCTCGTGAGGACATGGCCAGCATCTCTCGCTCGCTTATCATGTTTGACATCTTTCTAAGATGTTGCTTCATGGTATGACCATGAGGCTTCTTATAAAAGTCAAACCTGATAGTAAGCTGTCTCAGTCTAGTCACCGAAGTATGACCAAATCTAACTGCCAATACCTCCCACAATTCCTTGGCATTGTCAAAACGCCAAAACTCTCGCATGACGTCATTTTCCATGCTGCTCAGCAACGTGATGCGAGCTAGAGAGTTCATTCTTTTCCATGCAGAAAAAGCTTCTTTGTCTCTTTTATGCTGTGCAGTGGTTCCATCTTCATGTTCTACCATCGTCATGACAAGAGCCTCAAGTGCTTCTTGCTCTTCCAGCACATACTGGATTTTCATTTGCCAAATTTCATAGTTGTCTCCATTGAGCTTTTCACCTTTGTTCAGCTTTCAATCGTGCTCTTTGTGGTCAAGCCATTGATCTGAACAAATCGGACAAATATGCACGAATTATTAATGCCTATCATTTATGCATCCCTATTTACATAGACCCATCATATCAATGAATAATTTCAAGTAAGGCTTCAGAATCAAAAGGTTACTACGTTTCCAATCATCCTCCAAAAATCCTAACTTAAAACTATCATTAATATGATTGTCATATGCAAAATCAATTCTATGAAGCTACAAAAACTTCTAAAACTACCCACAGCTAATTACCCATAGCAACCAGCAATAACAGAAAACAACAGATAATTGACATACAATTAAAAACAATAATGCTTTCAATTAACACAATTAAGTAGTAATCATTACATAATATGTCCACAAATCACACTTAACATATATCACCAATACAACTAACACCAAATCAGCACACCTAACCGGGAAAGATCATCTTTTGTTCAATTTCTTGATCTTTTCCCTTGAAACAATACAAGAATATTCAATTACAAAATCCATCACAATTTTCTTATAGGAAGCAGCTCCATTGACATCCCATATGCGATTCAACACATCTTGCCATTCAAAAAGAGTGTTTATGAAAAATCGCACCATCTCTGATCATGACATAGGACGACCGTTCCACATGACCTCGTTGAATTTTCCTGTTGACTTCAAGGAAATGATCAATTAAGTCACCTCTCTCCCATCGATGATCAGTCAGTTCAGCTACCAATTTAGACAGCCTATCCTTTTGTTCATTGGTAACTGCACGAATAGGTGTGCGCAACCTCAGGGGAGGCATAGTTCCCGCAACAAATGCAGAACAAATAAGGGATCACATTATAATCCACATAGACTTAATTGAAAAAGAAACACATTCTTTCCCTTTTTTTTGGGTCAACGGTCAAAGTCAACGGTCAACGGTCAATGTGGTCAACGGTCATAGGGTCAACGGTCAACTGTCGTTGGTCGTCGGACCGGTCGGACCGGACGGATCGGTCGGGCCGGTCGGACCGCTCGCGCGTACCGACGCACGTGCCGCGCGCGTGCGGGGGATGACGTCACGCAGACGTCATCCGGCACGTGCCGGGCACGTGCCTTCGTCGCCGAGTCGGTCGTCTCCGGTCGGGTCGGTCGCCGGCCGGTGACCGCCCGGCGAAACGTCGTCGGTGATGACATCATCGCTGACGTCATTCGAACGGTTACCGACCGTTGGATGACGTCACGATGACATAATCGCGTGACGCGCACGCGTCGGTCCGCGGACAGGCGCGTGTCGGTTCACCCGCCGGTGGCGTGCACGCGCCAGTTCGTCGGTGCACGCGCTTGGCGATCCAGCGCCTCCGGGCGCATTGCACCCACGCGCAGCGCCTTCCGGCCACGCGTGTGGGCGCGTGCGGCGTCGCTCGGCGGCGCTCGAGGTATCGCCAGACTCGTCTCGACGTCGTCTTTCTTCCTATGCCATCACAATTTGATTTCGACTTACGAAAACTCGAAAAAATGGCCGAAAAGCGCTCGGGTGTCAGGATTTTTGCCCCGATCTGTACGGCCGAAGTTCTTTTTGCGAAAAATCAATCAAAAATCATCAAATTGATCGGGAAAAACGTGAACTAGGGCTCGATACTAATGTTGGGAATAACGGATCCCCGAAAACCAGATTCGACATCGAATCGAATCCCTAAATCAATGCGGAAGACGAAACCCAGGAAAACACGCATCACCGATCGTAAAGCACCCCACGGATTCGAGCGTACCTTGTTAGCCACAGATTAAACACCGACGCCGACAAGAAGAAGAAAATCCAGCCCCGTTCGATTCGATGAAGCCTTGAAGGAAAGAAAAAGTGCGCCGTATGCTTACTGTTTTTCCTTTTGGGAGAGAGAGAGCGTAAGAAGAAAAGACGTACGTTGTTTTTGCAAAACATTGTCTTCTCTCTCTCTCCTCCCCCTTTTATACCTTCCCCCTCCACGGGCCCTATTCCCGTGGGCCGGGCCTTTTGGGCCCAGCATGGGCGGACGGGCCTTAAGCCCATCTCATAAATCTATCAGGGATAAACCAAATATAAGCGAGTGAACTGGTCAACAAAAATAACATAATAACGAAAATCATCAATAGATAAAGTAGATGCCGGACCCCAAATGTCCGTGTACAATAAGTCAAGTGGATGTCTACCTTCTAAAGTTGAAGAATGAAATGGTAATTCGTGACTTTTATTGCAATGACAAGAATCGCATGGTAACTTATTTCCTAGACTAGACTCATTTGACGACAGAAGTGAAAAATGCTTAATGATATGAAGTAAAATATCGATAGATGGATGACCTAATCGATCATGCCACATAGTTGCTCATGTCCACTCACCAACCAAGGCCATGTGCGAGACATTTGGCTGCCAAGAGGATGGCGGTCACTGATAAACGCCACCTCTATGTTCTCCTCGAAGTAGCATCGCCCCCGTGCGAAGTTCCTTAACCCAAAAATGAGAGGCAAAGAATTCAATCGAGACTCGGTTAGTAGGACAAAATTGTGAAACTAAAATTAAATTTTTGGTTATGTGAGGAGTGCGTAAAACATTAGACAATTGAAAGGAAGTATACTGGTAATTTAATGTAGTAGAAGCAATATGAGTGATACTCAAACCTGAACCATCACCAACGACTCTCATCCGGGCCTTCATACTCACTATACAGAGATAAATTAGCGAGATCACTTGTAACATGATGTGAGGCTCCCGAATCAACCAACCAACTCGCTTCTCGGGTTGAACTTGGGCAGGCTGCAACATTTGCAACCGGAGCACGGATCGTGTCTTGGGTACGGAGACAATTTTTGGCGGAGTGTCCCCCGCGATCACAGTATTGACAAACGGGCCGGGAGCTGTTGTGCTATGAAGACCGCGACTCACTGCTTGTGTGATCTCTCCGGCGGTTTGAATTGTGGATGCCAAGGAATTTCTGGAGTCTCCAGCAGGCTGTCCAGAACGGCCAGAATTGTTCCATCGGGATGGGGCTCTCGGACCTCGGGTGTTTCGAGTGCTAAAATTGGCTATTAGTGGCAGGACTTCAGCTGCCGTTTCTTCATGTTGAAGGAACATTTCATGGGCAACTAATTTGTCGTAAAGTTCCTCGAAAGTGACTGTGTTTTCACGAGCACGAATTGCCGTTGCGATTTCACGATATTCCGGTCCTTATCCCCGGAGAGTGTAGATGGCAAGGTCATCGTCATGGGAAGGTGAATCAATCATTGCCAACTCATCTGCAATAGATTGTAGTTGCTGTAAAAAATTAGAAATAGAACGAGAGTTGCGTTGAACCGTTAATAATTGGTCCTTGAGATGCATGACGCGGGATCGGGATTTGCTTGCGTAAAGTATTGCAAGTTTGTTCCATGCACTTTAAGATGTTGCACAAGAGGCAATAAGGGGAATGATGGCTTCGGCAGTAGAAGTAAAAATCCCGTTGAGCAAGAGTTGGTCTTGTCTAATTCAATGAAAGTGGGCGGCGTTCAGGGCTGTCGATTGTCGCGGGTGATCTCTTCCGGTGGGCAAGGACGCGTTCCACCGATGAATCCTTTAAGGTCACATCCGACTATCAAGGACACGAAGAAAATCTCAACTAATTGACAGCTATTTACGACAATGAGAAGGCTGAAATTATGGAGGACCATTTGAATTTTAAACTGATTCTCTTATTGATTCCATACTCATTTACTCTTGACGCACGATCAAATGAGACGTTACACCCAAAAGTTGAGGGGATTGCAAGGGTCAATTGGGCATGCAAGACATTTTAATTATCGTCATTGAGAAGTATAGAGTTTCCAATCAACCATAGTTCCTTTTCTGAACTTTTCAATTGAGCAGACATCATAGTTAATTTATCAGTTTCTTCCTCTTCTTCCTCTCATTTTTACGGGCTTGAACTTTTTATTAACTAACACATCACTTCAGTATTTCACTAATAATGGAAAACTTAAAAAATAAGTTATAAATCTATTGTACTTGTATCAATTCAATCATAAATCTTTTAATTGTATTAATATAATTCAAAACTTTTTTATGTTTTGCCAATTAAGTCGATTCAGCCTATTTTAATTAGAAATCACTAACGTAGACATTGACTATCCTATATGACTAAGTTAGCGCTAATGTTGACAAGTTTTTCTTTAAAAATTTTTTTATCCCTTCTTTTATTTTTCTTTTTATTTTTTCTTTTCTTCTCTTTTCATTTCTTTTTTTAATAGAGGTTATGGTGAGGCTCGCCCTAACCTCACCGGCCACAGGGGAATATGGCCTCACTTGCGATTGGCGAGTCCATGGCCACATTCGCCCATGGTGGCCTCACTCACAATCAACGCAGACCATTGCAAGGTGCAACACCAAGTAAGGTTGCCTTACCCACAGTTGTGATAGTCTAGGTTAGATCTACATGAGACTAGGCGAAGGTCGTAGCCCTCACTGGCCACCATGTCAAAAAAAGAAAAAGAAAAAGGAAAAAGAAGGAAAAGAGAAGAAAAGAAAAGGCAAAATAATATAAAACATAAAAACAAATAAAATTTTTTTAAAAAGTTATCCACGTCAACGTTGATTGTTCCACGTACAAGGATCAGCATCTACGTTAGCGATTTCCAGCCAAAATAAGCTGAATGGATTCAATTGGAAAAATATAAAAATGTTAATGACTAAATTGCACAATTAAAAAAATGTATGACTGAATTGGAAAAATTCATATAAATTTTTTGGTAATTTTCGTCATTAATGAATATCACAAGCAATAGTAGGTCTGAGCTTCCCTTTGATTGAACTTTCCTCTTAACAATCTATTATGTCAAATCATCACTTCTGTCTGCCTGCGGCATTCTCAAAACGCTTTCATTATGATATGTTGGTAGCACCGTTAGTATTGCAAGCCCCTTAGGAAAGAGAAAATAATAAAAGAAAATCCACATCAGTCTCTTTCCTTGCCAAATTCACATTGCACCGTTAGTATCGCACCCTGATCCAACTCACTCGTCTTTTCAAGGTCGAATAGATTCAAACGCCAAAAAAAAAAAAAAAAGCAAAGGGTTTCCATGTTCCTTGAATTCGATCTCTGACAATGATCAATTGATTAAGGGCCGATGTTGGGTCCATAATGTCATTAAACATTGCGGATCGCAGACTATCGGACTTACAGGCCTTCCACGCGGAGTGACTAAAGGCTAACGCGATCCAGCCGGGACGAAAGCCTTGCCTCCCTTTGATGAAGAAACCCTCGCATTTTCCACGGGACGTATGCTCAGTTTTTCCCTTTGTTTGGGCCAGTAGCTGACTCTATTAGGCAATAAGGCATTGCATGACAACATTTCTAATCCTTAGAATTTCTGTTTTTTGTTCTCCGGAACAAAAAAAGAACAGAAACCCGTTTGGTAATATCAAATTGTTTTTCTATTCCTAGGAATAGAAAGTTAGCCGGGGAATATATTTGGAGCAGAAACAAGAAGCAAACAAAAATTGATTTTTGTTCCCGGGAACAATTTCTAGAAATAAGCTAATTTTCTTTTTCCTTTTTCTTTTATTTCTCTCTCTTGCTGCGGCCACTTTCAACCGCTCGGAGCCACTACCCATCGCCGGCTACCGTCGCCGCCACCGGTCACCGGTCACTGCCGCCGGTCGCCGTCACTGCCGCTGGTCGCCGGTTGCCGCATAATCGCCGGTTGTCGTTGCTGGTCACCGTCGCTGTTGGTTGCCGCCGTCGGTCATCGGTCATCGTTGCCGGTCTTCGCATCGCCTCCGGTCGCCGCTGCCGCTGCCCGCCCGCGGCCACCGCTACACGATCGCTAGCCGCCAACTGCCGCCGCACAGCCCATCGGCCGGCGGCTGCTGGGGCCATTGGCCGCCGGTCGGCAGCGGCGGGCGATCGGTGATTCGTGAGCAAGAATAAAAAATGAATAAATACAAAAAAGAAACAGTTACGTTACCAAACGTATTTCTATTATTTTTCTATTCCAAGAGTAGAAATTTTGTGTAGTTATCAAACAGGTTTTTTACTCAGCAATTGTTCTTCGTAATAGAAATAGAAAAGAACTATTTCTAAAAAGAAAAAAAAAAACTCTTTTTCAGCCAAGAAGCGTTATCATTCGCACCCTAAATGTTCACCGGCCGGATGGTGGTAATAGCTGACACTCGTGGCTGCTAGCAAGTAGTTCCGGTGGATCGCTTGTCCAATCAAAGTTGAGCTAATTAATGATAGTATAGTACTTGTGGGCGCCATCATTGAATAACTTTTGCGTGCAGACGGGATTATGGAAATTCACTAGGAATTACTTCTCCACACGTCCTAAATGGCTTCTCGGGCAGGGTTAATTACATGGGTCAAAACCAAGAAAAATACCCGGCTTGGGATTCACTCTCTTGCTTTTTTAGATGAAAATGTCCTCTTGGGCCATGAATTCTTTGGGGTTTGTCCGTATGAATTATTTTGTCTTAACACTTCTTCCTTGAGTTCTCCTATTCAAAATTCTCAATGATCGTAATCACATCAGAAAGTAACTCGGAGGTTTGTTTGTGAACTGTTAGAAAATAAGTTCGCGGATACAATTTATCTAACTTGATCTCAAAGATTCAAAGTGAAATAGACATTACATGTAATTAATGTTTTGACTTCTCTCACCATGTATCTGTTCTATTTTCTTTATTCACCAAGTCAAGAAATGGACACATCATCTCTTAATTCGTCCTTTTCTTCCACGATTTTCTTTGCTCAAGTGAACTATGCCCCATGCACCACGAATAACCTACACAGCGAGACCGTTTCAATACGTTGATTTCTTAATGGTGTCAAAATCCTATATGCAGTCAGACATATTGTCTGATATTTTCTTTCTGAAATTAAGCCCGTTGTTCCCTAGAATTTTCTTATTCGAAAAAGACTCTGCAATCAATGAACTCATCTTTTAACTGCTCGCCTGACGTTCCATATACTACAAGAAATTCAAAACCCAAACTAGACTTAGATTGATGACTTTATTTTGAGCAATTCCAGTGCATTTTTGTCTATATACCATGGAACTTGCAAGGTATAAACTTTAGGTCGTTTATAAGTGGAGACAAAACTTTTGGGTTATATGCGCATTTTATGGGCAACATTTAACTATACTTTCAGCAAATCTCATTGGACAAAATCATCAGTGGAGTTGAAAAGCGAGGCAGGAAGGTAAAAAGCATCTTTTTCCTAGTACAATAATTTAGGGGAAAAAAAATAACAGAATCGATGCAAACACTGCCGCCAATGGCTTTTTGGATCGTTCAGCAAACGGTTTAGGACCACAATCCGCATAATGTGTGAGAAAAACGATCATGACTTTTGATCTAGAAAGGTTACGGTCCCATAGTCCCAATCTGAAAAACTTATTCTCAGCACTGTACCCGTATCAAATTGAGTACACCTTTTGCAATCGTTTCAGACCTCAAAATTCATGGTTTAGGCATGTCTCAGAGCACTTTTCTATTTCATGTCATATCTCCACATTATTTTAGGCTTTTGTTTGTTTTTCCGAATTGTTTACTGCTTAAGCTTATGTTTGGGTTTTCTAGGTTGTGTATTAGACATATTTCTTCATATTTTATAGAATATAGAAAAGGAGAATATCTCTCTATAGTTGGGCCGGTGAGTGCGTGCACCTGAGTGCGTGTTTGCCGATCGTTAGATTCATGTTTATCTATAAATTTGTTGAGTCACTTAGTATTAGAGTCGGCATGACTGCTGGAGAGCCATGTTCAAGCATTTGTCTTGCTTTATGATGAATAGGGGATAAGGACCTTGTGCACGGCTTTTTGGTGGTTCGACACAATTGCTGTCCAGTCCACCCTATTAAACTCTATTTGAATGGGGTAGAAGAAATTTTCATGGTGATTACCACCACTACTAAAGCTGTGTAGGTTGTGGGGACTGCAATGGCTATGATGTCTATGACTGCTATGGAGGTCCTGAAGATTATGGGTGCGTTTATGAAGGCTTTTGGAGAAAGTCTTTAGGAAAATACAAAGTGTGTTTGGTAAATTGTAGTTTGAAATCCCATTTAAAGTACCTTTGAGAAAAATGGTCTTTGTGGGAATTATATTTGCTAAGGGCTTTGGTGATAAAAAAAATTATCAAAAGAAAAAAAAATTGACTGGCAAGGGCAGGCGGCCGCCGACGAGGCGGGTGGCCACCCGCAGCCTCGAGGTAGCCCCCGAGAGACGACGGTGAGGGCTGCCTAGGGTCGGGTGACCCTTGGCAGCCCTTCACGGAGGTCGCCCAACCCAGATTTGCGTTCGTCGGAGGTTGCGCGACCTTACGGTGACCGGCGCAACCCAGATTTGGTTGCTGGAGGTTGCGCGACCTCGAGGTGACCAGATTTGGGTCACGCCTGAGGTCGCGCAACCTCGCCGCAACCAAATCTATTCGTTGGAGGTCGTGCAACCTTGCAGCGACTAGATCCGGATCGCGCCAGTCGCTGCTAGGTCGCGCGACTTTCATCGACTTAGATCTGGGTCATGCGACCTCGCGATGACCCAAATTTGGGTCGCGCTGGCTGCCACGAGGTTGCGTGACCTCCGGCTACCCAAATCTAGGTCATGCCCGAGGTCACGCGACCCAGCCGGGTCGCGGCAACGCGACTCACGTGCTGTTGCCGCGACTTGTCGAGGTCACGCGACCGACCGATGATGGTCACCGTGACCTCACCGACCTCAACTGTGACCTCGCCGGTCTCTTGAGCTCGTCTCTAATCAGTGGTGTGGCTAGAGAAGGAAGATGAACAGTAGCATGAACAGTAGCATGAACAGTAATTGGGGCATTCCGAGAATGCTGAAAGCTCAAGGCAGCCTAGGACTTGCCTTGGGCTTTCAGCCTTGCAAATGCTAGCTTCCTCCCTAAGCCTCTTGGAAAGTAGTTCCCAAACACCTTCATTTTTCCCCAAAGGATTTTAGCCCTCCAAAGCCCCTTGGAAAGCAGTTCCCAAACGCAGCCTATGACAAGGTTGTTGGTGGGGCAGAATTTATCATGAAAATCAAATTTATGAGGTGCAAATGGCCTGATGAATTCGAGTGCAAAGTAAAAGTTGATTATTTTGATGGTCCTGTTTAGGAGTCATGGATTGGTCTGGAGAGATGGATAATGTCTTATATTGTATGGACATATTGGAGCATAGAAAGGTGAAGCTAGTGAAGTGTAAATTATGAGTCACAGTTTTATGATGATGGCAAAGATTTGAAGGAGAATCAACATAGCTAGAGAAGGCAATGCGACATGGTAAAAAATGCAATTATTATTAAAGCAGTTTGGTCTAGAGAGTTCATTATCAAGTTCGAAACTGTGCAGTATTACAAAAGACCATGTTTGGACGAATCAAAAGAGATGAACGACAAGCTATCTCAGACCACCGCCTGCGGTGGCCTAGCTGGATAAGAGCTCCCATGACGTCTACCCAGGACGGAGGGGTTCAAATCCCGCAGGACGCACGGAATTTTAAGTGCGACGTTGGGGTGGTGGGTCCTCCGCTAGCGTCGCTCTAGGGTTTACCCCGCCGACTGTCGGCTGTACGGGGTTCCCTGGGTATAAAAAAAAAAATGACAAGTCATCTCAGAGTATTCCTCATGTCAATCATCGAGAAATTGCTCGTGAGCCTCACAGATAGGGTAGCCAACAAATTGATTAAAATGCTGAAACTTACGAATTTCCTTTTTAAAAACTGGAGGATTTTGAACTTGACAAAGAATTTCCAAAAAAAATGCTTTCAATTTTTCTGATGATGGAGTTGATAAATTCGATCATAAAGTATTATAAAGATGCAGGGTGAATAGTTTTAAAGACTATGATTTTTTTGTATTGCCTTATCTTAATTTATTTTAGATGTTGTGTTAGGATATTAGGTGTTTTGTTTCCATTTTATTAGTTTTCATTAGTAGGTTAGATTTTTTCTTATTAGTTATTTGTTTCCTATCTTAAAGTTAGCATTTTATTTGGGTTTTGTTAGATATAAATAGAGATTATGGTCTTTTGTAATTTGGTTTTCCTCTTTTTATTAACTGATTAAGTGAGATATTCTATTCTGTTATTGGGCAAGTTTTTGTGTTTGTGAGTCACAACTCGTGTTTGTGAATTTAGTATTTTTCTAGATTCATGTTATCAACCAGTTTTGTTGCTTTAGTATAGGATGCAAACTCGGTTCAAATACATATTTATTAATGAAACAAACTTAATGTATTGAGAAATTCTATAACGATCTCATAAGCAATTTTTCACTTAGCAATCTCATATCGCTGGTTAAAATGGTTATTTCTTTTTGGCTGGAGACGACTAATCAAAGAAAAGGAAGAAAATACAACAAATAGGACAATAAGAAGCTTCCAATGTGCCACTATCTTCTTGACTTATCTTACTGAAATGAACATTGGAAAGAAATTTAGTATCCCATGTGGTTGAACTTGCGAGTTGGAGAGAATATTGGATTTATTATTCAAAAGTGTCATTTTCTAATCTCGTGACTAACAATACATATCGACTTTTCTTTATGATCGTGCTCTTTCCTAGAATTTGCGTATGAAGGAGATACAGAACAGGCTCTGATTCCTATCTGATATGACCCTCTAGGTAAAATGCAAGCATTAAAGGCCCATGGCGTTTGGATATATAGTAAAAATAATTCCCACTGAAATTTTCATTGCTTGTAATTAGTATATTCAACTAATCTTGGAAATTTCCCGGTAATCTCTAGCAGGCATGCACTGCCAATATGACATTGCTTGACTTGTATATGCTTCTAGACTTGGAAAGATTCAACTCGCTGTAGATATTGGCAGCTGATCAAGATCAGGACCGCCATTCTGTAGAATTCCAATGCTTTTAATAGGGCATTGCCTTTCAATTCCACGGTCAATTTTTTTTTCGGTCAATTCCACGGTCAATTGAGGACTGAGAACATTCATCTTGTATATACTCCAATGAAGAAAAATCAAACCATAACGTATTTCTTTGATCCAGTATTTTGTCTTTTTTTTTGGGTCTAAGAGGTCAATTCAACTAACTAGCATGAAAAGCCGTGCAGAAAATCGAGAGTAAATTTTTTGAACTTTTTTCTTCATAGACAACGATGATTTAGAGTTTCAAAAGCATGTATTTATCATATAAGCATACTCATTTTGATTTTGGGAGAATCACGAAGTTTGGAAGTCCTGTTGAGAGCATAATTTGTTGAAAATGTCAAATTATCCTTTATCCTCAACAAAAGACTTTATAGATGATCATAATATAAAATTGACATAGAAGATACCTAGTATATAGTCCAAAGAAGTAGATAGATCAATCCACAATGTCTTTCTAAAAAATTGACATAGAAGATACCTATGCATGACACATGGCGTTCGAATAATACATATGCTTATCATATGTAGTAATTGAATATAACAAGGGCGTATGACATGTATAAATGACACATGGGATAACCGAATACAACATGTACTATGATGTGGAACCCAACCGGCATCTAGGGTAACATGGAGATCGAATAAGAAAGTATGAATGACTGTGGAAGGGTGAGAGACTCTGATGCGACACGTGCGAAGGACATGTGCAATGACATAGAATTTGAATAGAACATGAGCAAATGACATGTGAATGATGTATAAATCAAATACGGCTTGAGCGAATCCATGCATAATGACATTTAAATCTAATTATTACATGTGCTAATGACATGCCTTATGACACGAAAAATTGAACTATGACATGTTCAAGTGACGTGCATGATCACATGGAATTCAAATGCAACTTGAGTGAATGACTTGCGTAATGACATGAAACTTAACTAGGATATGTGCCACCGACATGTGTCCATTGCTTTATGGTTGATTGGAACAAAATCCTACATATGATATAATTCCATTTAACCACTAGGGTTTGCCTTAGTGGTCACCCATTCCATATGAGAGAAGAGATGTAGGTGGTTTGAATCCTCATTTTCTTAGGAGGGTTGAGATGGGGACGATTTAATATCAGGTGTGGGTTTTAACTCTCATATCTTGCAAGGAGGTAGGATAAAAATTTGAGAATGAGAGTTAGAGCAGGAGTAGAGTAAAACTGACAAAAAAGAAAAATATGACTCTAGTTACTTTATTATTGTTTAGTATGCCGGATGGGCAAGCCAATGTGGTGAAAAAACTTCGAATGGAAGGTTGGTGGTCGTTGGTATAGGTGAGATAGAAAAAGTATTAAGAGAAAGGAGACTAGAAAATCAATAATGTGGAGGAAACAGACTAACCTAATTTTAGCATGATCGGAACCAACTATGGAAACCTTTCAAACAGAGCTATCTGGACTTCTCCGCATAATAGAGGGAGGAGATAGATGTTTGGGCTTACTGAAGAATAGACATGGCTATATGAACTTTCTACGAAAGACAACAGGAGTATGAAAGAAGTTAGAAAAAACCATGAACTATTAGTACTGCTGGAGGTCACGTCCATGCCTAGCAATCCTTGAATAGAAGCTTTCCATGCTTTGTCTTATTTTTTCAAAGCTCTTCTCCACTATAAATACATCGTAGTCATTATAATATCGTCCAACCACCCACGCCCCACAACCACGCCACCCCCCCCCCCCCCCCAATTTCATTTCTCCCTATCGCACACACACATTTGCCTTTTCGCAAAACCCTTTTCAATGATTCCTCGAAGAATCTCGTTCGATGCTGAAAAGCTCCTATTTTTGGCTCTCTCCCTTTTCCTGATTGTCGTCACCTTGAGCAATGGCACTCACCCAGCAGTGGCGCAGGGCAGCAACAACAGCAATCCAACAACGATCGCGGTGAACGTTGGGGTGATCCTTGATCTGGAGACGCAGGTGGGTCAGATGGGATTGACCTGCATTAACATGTCTCTCTCTGATTTTTATAGTTCGAACCCTTCCTCCAAGACTAGGCTCGTCCTCAACGTTAGAGACTCCAAACGAGATGAGGTTGCCACCGCTGCTGCAGGTTCTCTCTCTCTCTCTCTCTCTCTCTCTCTCTCTCTCTCTCTCTCTCTCTCTAACATACTGACTGGTCGCGATGCTTGACCAGAAAAATACGATGGCACCAGCTTTTGGGTTAGCATTTTTGTACTTCTGTTGATCGTGTTGAAGATTGTTTTGGTTAGTCTTTTTTCTGTACCGAATTTTACGGGGCTAAATCTCTGCTCGAACTTCGAAGGGGTTGGTCTTGTGTTAATACACATATTGCGGAAGAGCATAAACTATTTTATGCATCTGTTTGTGTGATGCAAGAAGAAACCAATTATTGTTCGCAACGACATATTTGGAAATCAAATGAAAATTTCAGCTTCTATATATTTGAAAAGTGAAAAGAATCCCCAGCTAAGTTTTCAAAGACACAACGACATTTGAGTGTTCCATTCAAAGCAATATGCATTCTCGTAGCAGAGATTGTTCAAGCAACAATTTCCAAAGCTCCATGAAGGAACGGCTAAGCTTAAGTTTACCAAAAAAGAAAGAGACCAAGATTATTCCTCATCCTCACGAACTGTTTGTCACCAATCTGTACTCACTCTCTTAGGGTTTGCATGTTTTTACTCCTTGTTTCTGTTTTTGAACACTTTTTTTAGTTGCGTTTAGTTGCGTTTCTGTTCTTTTTTTGTTCTTTTGTTCCTGGAACAAAATTGAAAAAAAAAAAAGAAACAAAAAAAACTTACTTCTTGTTCCAGAAACAATTTTGAAGAAACACTTCTTCTCTCTCTTCTCTTTTCTTCTTCTTCTTTTCTTCTTTTTTCTTTGGCCGGTCGCCGGCCTCAGCCATGGCTGGCGACCGGCCGTCGAGGGTCAGCGACCTCGCCGGAGCATCGCTGACCCCTGGCGAGGCCGAGCCTCGCCCGCACCGGGCGAGGCCGAGCCTCGCCTTGGCTGGGCGAGCCCGAGCTCGCCCAGATCCGGCTAGGCCGAGCCTCGCCCGCACCGGCGAGACCGAGCCTCGCCTTGGCTGGGCGAGCTTGGGCTTGCCTCCAGATCCGGCTAGGCCGAGCCTTGTGTCACGCCCCGATCCTCGGCACGCACATCCGTCTCGACTTGGTCGATTTTATAATGCGATATCCCAGGACAATGTATCGCCGACCCTTTCATTTTTAAGCACATGCGGAAGCGCTTAAAATCCCCGACAATAAAAAGATGGGATAGAAAAGCAGGGGCCATATTTTCATATTGAAATTTATAACCAAACTTTTATACAAACCACAATTCACTTCAAAACTATTCACATCAAAACGGAGATTTCAAAAGAAGACGGAAACTTAGACGAACTGGGCCGAACTCAAGGCCCCTCTCAGGATTGTCTTCTTCTTCCAAAAATCATTCTCTTCAGATTTTACCTCCGAGTTCTCCTTCTCGGATTCCTCCTCCTCAGCTCTTCAGCGGGGTCCTGAAATGGTTTTCCCCAAACTGGGATGAGACTACGTCTCAGCAAGTTCTACCCCACTAAGCTCGATTAGTAAACTACTATACTAAAGGCTGTCTAAACACGCACGGGCGGGACTTACCTTGGCCTCGATCCCACCTGCAAGCAGTATAATTCACAATAAACATCCATTCACTTCAAACAAATCGAACCGATCGATTACATGTCATATGAATCAATCCCTACCGTGGGATATTTCAAAGCTAGGCCACGTGCATTCTCCAGGATGACCTTCCAAGTCTCCGAGTTCACGTGCCTCGAACCTTGGGCCCACGTGCATTCTCTCAGCGACCTTTTCACCAAAGTGATGCATCAAGTCACCGAGACCACGTGCCCTTTTAGATGCCCGGGCCCACGTGCATTCTCTTAGGTGCATCTCACCAAAGCGATGCATCAATTCGCCGAGACCACGTGCCCTTTTAGATGCCAGCCTCTGTCACCGAGCCACGTGCATTCTCTTAGGTGCATCTCACCCAAGCGATGCATCAATTCGCCGAGACCACGTGCCCTTTTAGATGCCAGCCTCTGTCACCGAGCCACGTGCATTCTCTAGGACGACATACCGAGTCTCCGAGCCACGTGCATTCTCTCAGGCGACCTTTTCGCCAAGGTGGCATATTCAACCACTGAACTCACGTGCATTCTCCAAGTGACATTCCAATTCACCGGGCACACGTGTCCTCTTTCAAGTGGTCACCAATCTACTTTCAACACCGATAACCAATGCCCAACGATTTCTCAATCAAATAATTAAATCAACTCAATAAAGCATTATAAATGCTGAACAACATACTTGGCCATTTACCAATCAACAATTCAATTTCTCAATCAAATAATTAAATCAACTCAACAAAGCATTAAAATACTGAATAACATACTTGGCCATTTACCAATCAACAATTCAATCACAATCAATTCCAATCAATTGAGGGTAAATCCCTAAAATATCACAATTTAATTAATTCCATACAACGTGGAGCTCAAATAAATAAACGGACTGCGCCACAACGATCAGCACAAGATTTCGGTTGTCGGCCATCAAAATCTTAATTTCCGAAATAAATAATTAATTTATTAATTCCGAAAATTAAATTATTATTATTAAAAATTTAATTTAGCTCAAAATAAAGCCCGATTAAATAAACGGACTTCACCACGCTCATCAGCATAATTTTCCGATTCCAGGCCATCTCAGTTGAATTTTCGGAAAACAAATAATTATTTAATTTAATTCCGAAAATTAATATTTAAATACAAAAAATCTACTTAGGCCCGAAAAGCCTAATTGGAGCCCACTAAGGGTCGGGAAAAATCTCGAGGTACTTTCAATAATTAGTAGACCGCGTCTACTTGCTAATTACACATTCCATTTATCTAATTCGCATCACAATTGGCTAATAATTGCTAATTTAATCTAATCTAACAACCTAAATATAATTAATTAAATCTAAACCAGCTTAAAGCATAATTAGCCACTAATCCTGGATTAGTGAGATTACTCACCAAATCGCGTGCAAATCGGATCAATCCGACGGCGGCGACGCGAGGAACGATTGTTCCCAAAGCGACTCGCGGATCCGGGGCCTGGAAATGGCCCAAAAGCGGGCCCGAAGATGCTGAAACCCACTCCGTGGGTCTTGCTGGTCAGGGTTAAACAGAGCAGCTCCGGCGGCTAGGGCGGCGGGGAAGGCCGGCGGAGGGCGAGGGGGTCGCGGGGGTGGTCCGGCGGGGTTGGCGGTGGCCGGAGGTGGCCGGAGATGGGCCGGTCGGTGCTGGAACAGAGGCGAAATAGGGCTGGGCCGAGCTGGATCGCGCGGCCTGGGCGTGCGCGGACAGCGGCGGGCGCACGGGCGCGGCGGCGGTGCGGCGGTGCGGCGAGCGGGACGAGCAGCGAGCGGCGAGGGGCGAGCTGCAGCTTCTGGTTCGCTCGGCGTGAAGAAAAGAAGGAGAAGAAGAAAGAAGAAAAGGGGTTCGGTCGAGTGTGTAGAGGAAGAAAGAAGAGAGAGGAGAGAGAAGAGAGAGAGAGATAAGAGAGAGATAAGGGTGTGGGGTTTTGACTAGTCAAAGAAGAGAGAAAGAAAGTGGGCGGTGGGGGGCAATTCGCACGAGGGGAAGGGAAAGAGGGGAGAGGAGAGAGAAAGAAAAGAAAAGAGAGGGGGAGAGAGAGGAAAAAGGAAAAAGAGAAAAAGGAAATACCTAATTTTTTTCTCTTCTCCTTTTCCTTTCAAATTTCTTTTTGGACTTCAAATTTCTCTTCCGATAATTTCTTTATTGAAATTTCGGACTCGTTAATAAATTGACGAGCGATGAGACGGGATCCTAAAAATAAGAATTATGACGCGCTTAAAATTCGATTCCCGAAATCGAGTTCAATTTCGTGGTTAAAAATTGATCAAACGTGATTTTAGCTCAATCCAACCAATTAGGTAGCTTTTAGGGATTTTACGGCCGATACATCCCTTAACAAATGCTTCACCCAATAGGTTAGTTAACTCATGAGTGATCAGCTCGAGAAAAAAGGCCATAGGCACGCCGACGAAATGCCCATTTTACTTTATCGAAATGGGGTCGAATTTCAGGATGTCACACCTTGCCCGCACCGGCGAGGCCGAGCCTCGACTTGGCTGGGCGAGCTTGGGCTCGCCCGGATCCGCTAGGCCAAGCCTCGCCATGGCTGGGTGAGCCCGGCGAGGTGAGCTCGGGCTCGCCAGATCCGGCGAGGCCGAGCCTCGCCATGGCCGGGCGAGGCCGAGCCTCGCGGAGGCGGCAAGCCTCGCCATGGCCGGGCGAGGCTGCCCGGCCCCATCGGGCCGGTCGCCGTGACCGGCCGAATGAAGAAAAAATAAAAAAGAAAGGAAAAAATGAAAAATAAAATAAAAATATTAAAAAATTAAAAGAAATAAAAGAAATAAAAAAGAATAAAATTTACCAAACGTGTTTCTATTCATTTTTTATTCTCGAAACAAATTTACCAAATGCATTTTTCTGGTAAAAAATTGTTTCCCGAAACAGAAACACTTTTTTTTTTAATTTTTGTTCCTGGAACAAAAAAAGAACAGAAACATTACCATGCAGCCCCTTAGCTGCCTTGTTTATGATTTTCTTTCCCCCTTTCAAGTTTAATGACTGCAATATATTAAAAGGGCTTTTTATCATCGTGAAAATGGAGTCCTTATCATCTTATGAGAGGATCAAAGATGACATGAAGTTGATCTTAAAGATTCAACGGAGAAAAGTCCACCTTCTCTATCATCTCATATTGCCCCAAAATAAACAGATGTACATAAATTTGTGGATACAAAGTTTCACCTCGATAAAGAGTACGAACGGGATTCTTGTTTATGATCTTGGATGGGGAAATGTTGGACTACTATTGCTTGCTCTATTCTTGAAGAGTATAAAGCTCTCCCGTGACTCTCGCCTGCGTAAGTGTAGTAAAAAATTTATAGAATTATGTCTACATGTATATGATAAGGGAACCCTATTAGAAATCGTCTCAGTAAAGACACATGCCATATAGCTACAGTTTCGGAAAAAGAGCTTAACATTATTGTGCTTTTCAGGTTAGAAATATAATCATTTTTGTGGAGATGGTTGATAAAGAAAATTAAAAATTTATCGTTGGCAAAAAATGTACATAGAACATATCTCTACATAATTATACTATTTTTTTTTCCAGTTGAGCCATGCATAACGATTTGGTATCGAGTTGAGTCAGCGATTAATTATTTCCAGGAAAATGGTGTTTTGATGGTCAAATAAAACAACTTAGGTTTGAAGTTCAACCAAATAATTGTCAATAAATGAAAGGAGTTTAATATGGATGTTGAGAGGCCTGACATATATCATATACATCACAAAGGTCTGTCCTCATAAAATCCATAGACTTGGGGCTTGGATTCCAGAGTGGAATTTTCAAATGGCATGAGATAAAGAGGTCAACTTAACGATGAAAAAGAATCAACTCGATCGTTCTGGGCCATTTTATCCTCCTGTTTTGTTCTTGACATTACTTCTTTCGAAAGAATTAGTTTCTACTTGGTTTGCAATATCATATGCCAAACGACATCTAAGGCGACAAACGAATGCCTGCACTATGCTTAATAAATTAAATCTTTCAACAACCTCATGGGGTGGTTTCAGTTGGTAAAAAATGGAGCGTGGCCTTGATTCCCTTCGCGTAGTACAATTAATTTCATGAATCTGCAGTTTACTTAATCAAAGGGCACTTTCTTGACATTAATAAATTTTGCATTTTCACACAACTGTTCATCATGTCTGAAATTACGTTAGATCCAAATGGGAAGGTTCGACTATTTTTCTGAGTATAATTTCATATGTAATTGAAAATAAGAGGTTTCGCTTACTCGTGTTGGAGCAATTTACATTGTATCATCTCGAGGACATGTTGAATTAGGAGTCTAGTCATAATGAAAAAACCCCAGTGATACATTCAACTTCATAAACATTTGATTAACATGGGTCAATATCACTATAATAAACGGAGAAAATGGAGAAGTTTTAATTATTAGTATACACATACTGTTTAAATAATATCAAGTACGAGTTCTTTCCCAACTTCAACTTCCTATGTTTTCTTTTTCTTAAACATTTCTATTTTTTATGATATTGCATCAAGTTTTAGTTGAGTTCTGATCAACACTATGCCTTTTCCACTAAGAATTTATATTATTATCTGACCTATGATTATTGTTTCACTGTCTTTTCTGGTTCACCCGTGCAGCACTTGATCTGATTAAGAATAAGCAAGTCCAAGCCATAATAGGCCCTCAAGGTTCAGCGCAAGCAGACTTCCTCATTCACCTCGGAGACAAATCTCATGTGCCCATCGTCTCTTTTTCTGCCACTAGTCCTCCCCGTAGTTCTCTTCGGAGTCCATATTTCCTTCGAGCCGCGCAAATTGACTCGTCCCAAGTGAATGCCATAAGCGCAGTCATTCAAGCTTTTGGCTGGAAAGAAGCGGTCCTCATATACGTGGACAACGAGTTCGGACCAGGTATTATACCCTCTCTTACCGAAGCTTTGGAAGAAGTCAACACGCGAGTGCCCTATAGGAGTCCCATTTCTCCTTCAGCGACGGACGATCAAATCCTGCGGGAACTCTACAAATTAATGACGATGCAAACAAGGGTCTTCATCGTGCACGCGTTACCTACCCTTGATTCTCGGCTATTTGCCAAAGCAAAAGAGGTGGGAATGATGAACGAAGGTTATGTGTGGATCTTGACTAGTGGAATTACTGACCTATTGAGTTCTGTGGATTCATCTGTTGTCGCTAGTTCGATGCAAGGAGTATTAGGCATTACGACTTATGTCCCGGACACGCCAAACCTGGACAACTTCATGGCCCGATGGAAGATGAAATTCCAACAAGACCATCAGTCTGTCCTTAATCCTACATTGAACATTTTCGGATACTGGGCTTATGACGCTACTTGGGCTCTGGCAATGGCTATCGAGGAAATGGGTACGACAAATTTTGCCTTCCAGATATTGAATGCTTCAACAGATGGAACAGATCTCGGCACTATTGGGGTCTCTCAAAATGGACAGGGACTTCTACAAGAACTAGCCAATACAAAATTCATGGGCCTCGCCGGAAATTTTAGCCTCGTCGATGGGCAATTAGAGCTGTCGGTGTTCCAGATTGTTAATATCAATGGCAATGCAGCAAGAGGGATTGGGTTTTGGACGCTAGAAAATGGGCTGCTGAGAGATTTGAATTCATTGAATACAAGCAAATATTCCACTTCTAAGAGTAATCTCAAAGCGGTAATGTGGTCAGGAGATTCAACCTCTATTCCTAAGGGTTGGGAGATTCCCATGAATGGGATGTGACATCCTGAAATTCGACCCCATTTTGATAAAGTGAAATGGGCATTTCGTCGACGTGTTTACAGTCCTTTTTCTCTGAGCTGATCACTCACGAGTTAACTAACCTATTGAGTGAAGCCGTTAAGGGATGTATCTGCAGTAAAATCCCTAAAAGCTACTCAATTTGTTGGATTGGACTAAAATCACGTCTGATCGATTTTTAACCACGAAATTGAACTCGATTTCGGGAATCGAATTTTATGCGCGTCATAATCTTTTTTTTAGGACATTGTCTCATCGTTCGTCAAATTATTGACGAGTCCGAAATTTCAAGAAAAAAATTATTGGAAGAAAAATCAAAGGCCGAAAGGAAATAAAAAGGGAAAAAGAAAAGAAATAAAATAAGAATAATAGTATTATTTTATTTTATTTCTCTCTCTCTCCCTCTCTTCTTTTCTTTCTCTCTCTCCTCTCCCCTTTTTCCCTCCCCCTTCGTGCGATTCCCCCCACCGCCCATTCTCTCTCTTTCCTTTTTACTCTTTGACCGGTCAATACATATCCCTTCTCTCTCTCTCTCTCTCTCTCTCTCTCTCTCTCTCTCTCTCCTCTGTTCTTTCTTCCCCCACACGACCGAACCCCTCTTTTCTTCTTTCTTCTTCGCGGAAACCGAAACGGAGGAAGGACAGTAGCTCGCCGCGACCGCCGCCCGCTCGCCGCTCGTCCCGCCGCCGCACCGCTGCCCGCACCCGCGCCGCGCCGTGCGCCCGCCGCCGTCCTGCCGTCCGTCACTCGTTGCAGCGCTTCCCCGAGCGGACCCAGCTCTGGTCGCTCCTGTTCCAGCCCCGTCCGGCCACCTCTGGCCACCGGGAACCGCCGTGTAGCCTCGCCGAGCCATCACCCGCTCTCCCGACCTCTTGCCGCCCCCAACCCTCTCTCTTTCTTGCTGTTTTGCGGCCGAACCAGCAAACCCAAGGAGTGGGTATCCAGCTGTTCGTGGGCCGTTTTGGGCCATTTCTGGGCCCCGAACCCAAGCCGTGCTTTGGGAAGAATCTTTCCTCGCGTCGCCGCCATCGGATTGATCCGATTTGCGCGCGATTTGGTGAGTAATCTCACTAATCCAGGATTAGTTGGCTAATTATGCTTAAGGTTGGTTTAGTTTTAATTAATTATGCTTAGGTTGTTAGATTAGAATAAATTAGCAATTATTGGTCAATTGTGATGCGGTTTAGATAAATTGATTGCGTAATTAGCAAGTAGACATGGTCTACTAATTATTGGAAGTGCCTCGGGATTTTTCCCGACCCTTAGTGGGCTCCAATTAGGCTTTTCGAGCCTAAGTGGATTTTTTAGTATTTAAATATTAATTTTCGAAATTAAATTAAATAATTATTTATTTACCGAAAATTCGACTGAGATGGTTCAGAACCGGAAAATTATGCTGATGACCGTGGTGAAGTCCATTTATTTAATCGGGCTTTAATTTGAGCTAAATTGAATTTTTAATATTAATTATTTAATTTTCGAAATTAATAAATTAATTATTTATTTTTCGGAAATTAAGATTTTGATGGTCGACGACCGAAATCTCGTGCTGATCGTCGTGGTGCAGTCCGTTTATTTATTTGAGCTCCACGTTGTATGGAATTGAATAAATTGTGATATTTTAGGGATTTACCCTAAATTGATTGAAATTGATTGAGATTGAATTGTTGATTGGTAAATGGCCAAGTATGTTATTCAGCATTTATAATGCTTTGTTGAGTTGATTTAATTATTTGATTGAGAAGTCGTTGGGCATTGATTGTCGGTATTGAAAGTAGATTGGTAATCACCTGAAAGAAAATACGTGGGCTCGGTGAATCGGAATATCACCTGGAGAATGCACGTGTGTTCAGTGATTGAATATGTCATCTTGGCGAAGAGGTTGCCTTAGAGAATGCACGTAAATTGTTGAATATTGATCAAGCCTATGTGGCGATAGTTGATCATGCCTGTGTGGCGATAATTGATCATGCCTGTGTGGCGGTAGTTGATCATGCCTGTGTGGCGATAGTTGATCATGCAAGTGTGGCGTAGATTGTGCCTGCGTGGCCGTATTTTTGTGTATCGAGTATCGGTTGCCAGTGATAAAGGTATTGTGGTAGACTACCGATCACACTGGAAATTGTGGAAATGAAAATGAGTATGTAAGATGTATGCTGACCTGATGACTTGGCATGTCATTTAGAAATTTGGTCATGTGTATCGTGGCTCGATGATCGGTCTCATCACCTCAGAGAATGCACGTGGCTCGGTGATTGGTTTTATCAGTTGAGACTGTATAGCAATGACTGGAATGACCTAAAGATGGTCCGGCTGACATGTAATCGACTAAGTCGATTGATCTTTGCCTTGATTCTGATATTGTAAATTAATTGACTTAATGGAAATGACCATGAGTGGTCTTATTGGCTTGTAATCGACTAGGTCGATTTGATCGATGCTTCGATCGGTGATATGATTGCTTGAGTGCCTATTGTAAATTGTACTGACTTGCAGGTGGGATCTGATGCTGAGGTACGTCTTCTGACCTATGCGTGTTTAGGCAGCCTTTAGTATAATAGTTTACTAATCGGGCTTAGTGGGGTAGAACTCGCTGAGACGTAGTCTCATCCCAGTTTGGGGAAAACATTTCAGGATCCCGACGAGGAGCTGAGGAGGAGGAATTTGTGAAGGAGAACTCTGAGGTGAAATTGAGGAAGAGAATGATCTGAGTGAAGAGGAATCAGAAAAGGATCAGGATGATCCCGAGCATAACTTAGACGAGGATTGAAATCCCATCTCTTTGTGAACCCTTTTGTATATGTGTAGATAGAGTGAGACTCTGAAGTTGCGAATAGTTTGAGAAGTGCTCTGTCTAATGCCATATATAAAGGTTTGGTTGTAAATTTCAATATGAAAAATATGGCCCTGCTTTTCTATTTCATCGTTTTATTGTATGGGGATTTTAACTGCTTCCGCATGTGCTTAATAAAAGAAAGGGTCGGCGATATATTGTCCTGGGATATCGCATTATAAAATCGACCAAGTGAGATGGATGTGTGCGTACCTGAGGATCGGGGTGTGACGTGGGAAGAGGTTGAAAATCTTAGTTCCCCTGAAGAACGGTTTCAATCAATTCGTGAAGGTGACTCGAGATCCTATCACGAACACATTCCAAGTCACTGGATTCTGTATTGACATCTTTCAAGCCGTGATAGAAAAATTGCCATATGTTGTGGCTTACGACGTTATTCCGTTTGCCTTGCCTAACGGAAGTAGCGCTGGCAATTACAATGACATGATCGATCAAGTTTTTTACCAGGTGAGATAATTTATTGCATTAGATGTTGAAACTTAGTGTGCTATAGAGGGGTTGACAAAGAAAACGTTCCCTTTCTTTTATTGGAACAGAAGTATGATGCAGTGGTGGGTGATACGATGATAATTGCGAATAGATCATTATATGTGGACTTTACCTTACCATACTCCGAATCGGGGGGTGTGATGGTCGTGCCATACAAGGACAACAAGCGCAAGAATGCTTGGGTTTTCTTGAAGCCACTTACTTGGGACCTTTGGCTAACCACCATATGCTTCTTTGTATTTATAGCATTGGTCGTGTGGATTCTCGAACATCGGATTAACGAAGATTTCAGGGGTCCGGCCAAGCATCAAGTTGGAACGAGCTTCTGGTTTTCCTTTTCAACTATGATCTTCGCACAAAGTACTTGTCCTCACTTTTATAGATCAATTGAATATTACAATTTACATATCATTGTCAGAGAATTTACGGTCTTACCCTTAATTTGGATTGTAGGGGAGAGAGTACTTAGCAACCTAGCGAGATTTGTTGTGATCGTGTGGATTTTCGTGGTACTTACACTAACACAAAGTTATACGGCAAGTTTGAGCTCTCTTTTGGTGGTGAAAAATCTTCAACCAACTGTGACTGATATAGACCAGCTCCTAAAGAGTGGAGAAAATGTGGGATACAAACAAGGCTCTTTTGTTTTAGGAATGCTAAAGCAAATGAAGTTCGACGATTCCAGACTTATATCATATCGCTCTCCTGAAGAATGCAATGCGCTTCTTTCCAATGGAAGTACAAAGGGCGGGATCGCAGCGGCATTCGACCAAGTCCCCTACATGAAACTGGTTCTTTCTCAATATTGCAACAAATATAAAATGATCCCAGCATTTAAAACTGCTGGATTTGGCTTCGTAAGTTTTTTTCCTATATTTTAGCCAAAAAATAAAACCCTCAAAAACTTTTTTCTTTTTGGTCGAAGCCCCTCAAACTTTTCAATTACTTAGATTAATCGCTATTTCTTTGATTAAAAATGCTTCTTTTGGTTTATAGGTTTTCCCCAAAGGGTCTCCACTAGTACCGGATATTTCACAAGCAATCCTCAATTTAACTGAAGGGCCTAAAATGACGGAAATCGAAAACATGTGGCTTACACCAAAAACCAACTGCCCGAATTCAATTTCCTCGGCTTCTTCCAACAGCTTAGGTCTTGACAGTTTCTGGGGCCTATTCTTGATCGTTGGAGCTGCTGCAGTTTTAGCTCTCCTCATTTTCTTGGTCATGTTCATCAAAAGGAATTGGCATGAAGTAACAAGTTCTTCAGGTTCATTTTGGGGTAAAATTGTTGTACTGGGAAGAAGATTTTACCAAAGAGACCTCAATTCCCATACTTTTAGGAAAGACACATTTAGAGATAGCAGTATGGATTATGGTAGCATTGAGGTTGCAGCAGTTGAAACTTTAGAAAACACTTCCTTCCACCAAAGTCCATCCAGCGACTCCAATTAAATCAACAAAGTTTTAACCAATGAGCAGGGCACACTATCTGCAGAACAAGGACTTCCTGATTGTGTAGACAAAGGATGGCCAGAGATAGTGATAAACGTCGAGATCTGCCAAGGTCAATTGAGAGAGATACATACCTCTAGAACCTTAGATACTAAATTTATAATCCTTGAGTAGTTGAACTTTGTACATTAAGATGACAATATATTCCCCCTCATTCCCTTCTCACGTAAGGTCTGCCATTAATACTGCTTATTGTCTAATCAAAGAATATAAACCCAGGGTGGATATGAAGGTATTAGCTTCTCTTGTAATGTAATCGGTTATGATAGTGTTTATTGTTATTTTGGTTATGTTCCGCAAAGTATCTGAACTTAGTAACAAAACATGATTTCTCAAACTAATATCTATCTGTATAGTAGAATAGGTTTGAATGGTCATTAGTCAATGGTCCGGCTTTCTTGAAAATCCAAACTGATAGGTGTGAACCCGAATCCAAATCCAAGCCCAACCCGATCCGAACTGAAAACCTGATTCGGTTCAGTTCATTTGGTTTTCCTATTTTTGCCTGCCCTTGTCAAACCGGGTCACTATAAGGCCTTCCCCCTATTCGGTGTATAGTTTGGTTCATTTTTGGTCCCTTTGTCATCCTAGAAGTTTCTTAGGAGCCACTCCTTGTTCAAGCTCTCTAACTCCAACGATCAATCTCTGCCCTCGTTGGACTGGGTCATTCCAGTCCATACCACAACCACAGCGAAAAGGACCAAAATAGATATGGCAAACCAAACTATCACGAACAAATATGTAGATTGACATCCAGACCAACGATTTACCACCATCACCTTGAACTTCTCTCGCTGGTAATTACCATTGACAGTCACAAGAACGCGTCAAAAAAAGAGCAATAATAAAGAACAATAAGGACGTGGGTTTAGATTTAGTCTCGGTAAGAAAGAAATCTGACTGAAATCAAACAAAACACATGATGGAATTTCTCTAGCGTAACCCAAATTTATACTTAGAGCAACAAAAAAACCGAAGACACGGATGCACGAACTTGGTTTGGGATATTCGTCAAACATATAGTGAGAATAGATGGAAGGTGCTGACCACTTTTTAGGCCTTGAACCCAGACCTAGACCCAAACAAGGAAATGCTCGACATCAAATAAATCAACTTAGTTGGACACAAAACACTCGCGAACCAAAGAAAGCGAGCTAGGCTCATCCTTAAAACGGAATGGAGCAGAGCAAAAGGATCCGCAGGGGTGAGACTTTAATCTCGGAGGTCCCTACCTGGCTCGAAGATGGTGGCTAGAGGGCGAGTTCGAGACAAATCAAACTATTGCCAGCCGCTTCGCGAGGTCTCCGAGCCGAGATCTTTAGGTAGAGAGGCTCAAGCCAAACAACCAACGAGACTCACTGGAAATGCCGGGAAGCAGGAGAGAGAAAATTGTGAAGAGGGAGGATTCCGGTAGGAGGTCATTGAGGCGCCGACAGGAAAACCAAGACGTGTTTTTCTCTTCATCTTTTTTTCCCCTTTGCGCGAGAGAGCTCTTCTTTGTGAACGCCCAGACCTCTCTTTTTATATTAATAAGAAAAAGCTCTCTTTTGTCCTCTTATAGCCGCCAGCCCCGGTCTCCAAATATGGCAAAAGGTTAAGTCATTTCTTCCCTAAGATTTTGCGATACGGTGACTTTGGGCCAATGAGGAGGTGCCATGTGGCATAAGAATTTCAGGTGTAGAGAGAGATGCACGGTCTAGAGTCGAATTGGGCTGAGCTCTATTTGACCAGGCAAATCCCAATCAAACGGGATCTTTTCGAATCTTTGCGATCTTTCACAATTAATCTTTCACAATTAATGAAATTTCCAGAGATATCGTCGGGAAAATTAAGATATTAACAATGCTTGTGTGATATTTTGTAAGTTTTTCCTTATACCTTCTTTTCTTGTTGCCAGGATCAAAAAGCACGCAATGATGGGGAGAACATTTTCGCCCTTCTATCAGCAGTATTACATGGCTTGGTCATAGGTGAAAATGTCTGCCTCGAAATCATGATTTCATAGTACTGCTTTAATTCTCTTTTCATTGTCTTTAACTGCCTGGGTTTAGTGCAGTGTGCAGAAACAGAATTGAAGCAAACTAATTCCGCTAGTCTTCTGCAATAAAAACATTGAGCTGGGTTTATTTTGACAGTTAATTGGCGTGAAATTTGAGATAAAGCTACGTTTTTGGCTCGCTCACCTTAGTAATTGATAAGGTTTGGCATTCGATTTCGAGCCTAAAAAATTTAGAGCCCACTCCTCTGGTTTTGGCTCTTCAAACATCATTCCTGGATGAGTATGTATTTTAGTTGAGGGGTCTCCCCAAAGCATCACATTTTCATACTGCTTCCATAACTGAAACTTTTAGCTTCCCACCATCAACATCCGTCGGTGGAGCCTTGGTTTTAAATGGCTTTGTGGGGAGTGTTCTTTTGGATTACTTTTGGTATGTCTCGCTCATTCTTGTTTCATGAAAGGTGGTAAACTTACCACAGCTGAAATATGGTTTAGATAAAGTTCAGTATGCTTCTTGTGTAGGAGATGGATAAACGACGCTTTACTAATAATTCAGAAGTTCTAATAGACTTCACCAAATTCCAGTCGGCGGTCAGACATTTTCTTGTCCTAAACATTAGCTACTGCTTAGTGCTTTCTACCCATAAATGCCCCCATTCTTTCGTGAGGTATGTCGAAAATTGTTGAAACAGGGCCCCATCGATCATTTGGACAACTCCACGGTTGCCACACTTGGCATGTCCGCGACCATCCCCCTCGAAATGGTGGCAGACATGCTTGTTCGCGGCCATCGTTACTCTGCAATTTACGTTGTGGGATGCGTCCAGGCACGTGTATGTTCCTTGCCCACATGTCACCTTTGATACAATCCGAAGTTATAAGCTGAACTTTTGCTTTTAAATTGTATGATGTCGGTGCAAGCATGTTTGACGGAGCCCGTTTCGGACATTCTCACTGGCTTTTTCGTGTCAGATTTTTGCAGGATTCATCGTAGCCAATTTCTCAGATATGTTTGTGAAGAAACCAGAATCATGACACTTCGAGGGTGTTCAGACGAAAACTTTCGACTCATGGTGCAACTACTTACATGAGATCTTCCTCACAGTAAATGGCCCTGAAGTGTGTAATACACTGGCAAATCTCTAAGCAGTTTTCCGAACGCTGTTGTCACAGTGAGTAATGAGTTTATGCGCAACATGATAAAGAGGAAGACGGCAATTACAATTTTACCTGGAAAAACTTTGCATTCCGAAATTACCAGTCTTTTCTTTAATTTTCCTGATAACAGTTGAATATTCCAAATAGCTGAAGATATCTGCAGATCGAAGAAATATAGAGAGCCAATGAAGTGTCGGTGACAGGAGTAGATAAAGCGAGTAAACAAACTTAATTTATTATAATAATGTAATGTAAGTTTGATAACCATTAGGATTTATCCCAGTGGCCACCCTTCTAACATGGAAGGGGAGTGAGGGGTTTGAATGGACCTTCTCAGGGGGTTGGGGTGGGAACGAATTAGTTTCAGGTATAGGTTTCGACTCCCATACTCTGTAAAGAGACAAGACAAAAGTCTGAAAGCGAGAATTAGCATAAGAGTAGAGTAGGACCACCCAAAAAAAAAAAAAATGTAAGTTTGATTCTAATGGTTGTTAGCTTATTTCTGGCATTTCACCGTTTTGGTGCTATATGGAAGGTGCGAAGTGCAATGGATGTCAAGGATGCAGAATATAACAACTCAAATCAGATTTTCGCTTTTGAACTTTTGAACTTTTTTTCCTTTTCTTTCTTCTGCTTTCAGTGCCTTGGATGTAATTTTTATTTAATGCCGTGAACCTTTTAAGTATATGTGAATCTTAGCATACACTACTCTTTTTATGAAATTTTTCATATTTTTTAAAACTCTTTTTATGGGAAAGTGAGTAGCTTTCATTATTGCATGAAATGACAGTGTAACTTTCACTACAAGACACAATAAAATGGCAGTGCCGTTATAAATTTACATATAATCTCTTTCTTTCTTTCAAATGGAGAACGGATAGTCACAAAAGTCACTACATCATACAATCACCGACTTGAGCTAACAAAGAAAATGACAGTCATTGTTATTCCTCAAGCTAAGCAACTACTTGTAAAGCGTGCACTTAATGATTCCTTCTACTTCCGAACAATTTAAATGCGACCTAAGTCAACCGTGCTCATCTTGGGAACAGCACTTTGGCGCCTAACATGTCCACCGGGCACATCATAGATCACCTCAAATGTCCTAGGTTGTATGTTGCCATAGACGCCGATGTCGGTGTCAGTGCCATTAGGTGTGAATGCTAAGCAAACGACACGCTTACCACGTAAAACATCCAACATGCCCACATGCCAATGCTTGGAAAACTTTGGAGATATCAAAGACTATGTAGAAATTAAATTTTTTTTTTTTTAAAAAGGTAAGAGAATTTGAAGATTCTAGTGATGCAAAATGATAAAATTGAGCTTATACATGTAGATAGTTGGAATCACATGACAGCATTACTCGTATGGCGAGAAATGTGAAGTATTTATGGATCACAAAAGCTTAAAGTACGTTTTTAATCTAGAAGAATTGAACATGAGATGGAAGAGATGGTTGAAGCTTATGAAAGATTATGATTTGTCTGTCCATTAATACAAGCAAGGCAAACATAGTAGCAAATGCCTTAAATCATTAGTCTTCTAGATGTGACTTTACTCACTCCTTGGAAGTCTATCATTGAGAATATGAGCAAGTTGGACTTGAATGTATTGGTTCATCATATTGGTGTTTCATTGACATAGCCAAGTCTAAATAAAATGAAGAATCGCATATAAAGGAAAATCAAAGAAGGTGGAGAAGTTGGGAGACAAGTATATTCTTGACGTTTCTTGGTTGGTTGCGTGTTCCCAATGTTTCAAAGTTCAAAAAGGAGATATTGCAAGAAACTCATAGCATCATATTCTAAATTCATTTGAAGGTCACTAAAATGTATCTTGATTAAGAGAATACTTTTGGTGGATTACAAGAAGAATGATAATGTAATATTTGTCAATTAGTATCCGATTTGTTGGAATGTGGAAATTGAACATTAGAAACTAGGTGAATAGTTGCATCCCCTCGAAATACTTAAATGGATGTGAGAGGATATCACCATAGATTTTATTGTTTGTCTACCAAGGATGCCAAGCAGTAAGAATACTATATATGGATGACTGTTGATTGACTGACTAAATCCCAAACTTTTTATCATGTTGATTTGGCCTTTCACTTGAAAAAATGACGACCTAGTGAGCATTGTTTTTTACAAAGATCCTAGATTTGTATCCAAGTTTTAGAAAAGTTTACAAGAAGCGTTGGGTACTAAACGTATTTTTCGAATAACTTTTCACCCATAAACAAATGGACAGTCAAAGAGAACAATCCAAAAGTTAGAGGATGTGTCAAGACCCTATGTTAATGACTTTGATGGTCCTTGGGGTGAACATCTACATTTCGTAGGATTTTTTTTTTTTTTTTATAACAACCTCTATCATTTCAGCATTAAGATGATACATTTTGAAGCTTTGTATAGCTGAAAGTGTAGAACTCCTATTTCTTAGGATGTTGAGGGTGAGAAAAGACTAATCGACCTAGAATTCATTTAGCAATTGGAAGAGAAAAGTCAGGTTAGTTCGCAAATGTTTCAAAATAGCACAAAACCGTTAGAAAAGAAAAGTTATGTAGACCATAAAAGGCGCCAGGTAGAATTTAGTATAGACCTTAAAACCATTCATTTTAATCGTACATTCCGATTTATATTACGGATTCATAAATGCGTTGTGTCTAGTATAAAATTTCTATGAATTACTGAATACATTTGTTAGTTAGATTTCATTTCTACGAAGTTTGAATCTCCCAGAATTTTGGTTGTCATTTGTCTTGTGCTTTGCCATATTCCTGTGAATCTTCGTTGTATTTGTGGTTTGATTGCGAGCGTGAGCCCCGTGTGAATGGTGGTGGAGATGAACGGCTGTCCGGTGGCTGGAAGTCGCTTGCTATGACGGTCTGGCGATGGTCGTACCAGTCAACGACGAGTAGAGTCTCTTCATGGTCTGGTGTGGTGAGCCCCGGCCATCGGCGTGTGTGTGGACTCTCTTTCTCAGTTTGTACCAAGCAAAGAGCAAGAAGATGGCTTGGAGAAAAGAAGAGAGGGCATGGGCTCAATTGGTCTAATAAGATTCGGGTTTATTTAGGCTGATGGATTCGGACTTGCTCAGTCTAGTTAGTACGGGCTGGGCTTAGTATAGTTAGGTTCGGATTGGGCTTGTTTATTAGAAAGTTGGCTTCGTTTCTAATTAAGGTAGGGGCCTTTTTTTCCTCGGTCCGACCTGTACGCTTGTTGTAGCCCATGATCGGATTGAGCCCCGAGGCCCAGCCCGTCCCTATTTTCGAATTAAAGAAAATACCAAAATTTAAAAAAAATTAAAACAATTAAAATAAAATTAACTGAAAATTCTGAAAATCCCCAAAAAAAAAAAAGAATTCCTCGAAATAGCTTAAAAGTAGTCTTTTCGGGTAGCATTCTCTTAAAATATGTGAAAATCTTTGAATAAGCCATTACATCTTTACCATAGTATTCCAATTGTCCTTAAAAATGAATGCTTACAATTCCACACTTTCAGGATGTTGCATATGGTTTCCCTTTAGCTTAGTTAAAGATGACATACCCCTATTTGGTAATGTTAGATCATTCCTCTGCCAATGCAGTTTATTTAACATTATCTTGGTTGCTAATTGTTATTTTAATAATTGCACACCCGCATGATTACATCACATATTAGTAGATAAGTGTAAAATCGATCTAGATTGCTTGACAAAAATCTTCTTGAAATGAATAAGATTAGGTATTGAAATTGCACTAATGGATTAATTAGTGTAACCAAGTTTCTGACCCTAGATTCTTTGGTTGCATAGAAAGTAAAATATACACTTAATTTCTAACTTAATTTCTAACTGACCCCAATAAACTAATGGTGACTCCTCATTAGATTTTTTTTTTTTTTTTATATAAAAACCCCAGCATCGCACGAGGTATGGGATTGGAAGACTAGTACCCAATCATGGGTTAGGTTGCAACAACCATTCAATAGATGGTTCTAAATTTATATAATTTCATACATAGATGCTTTTGAAGGTTAGTCGAAGTTTTATTGCCTATATATTGATATTGGTGTTTCATTAGCATCAACAAGACAATATAGATACTCAACAAGTATGTAGCATAAAATTTTATTCGTCGGGTTAGTATGTATAACATATATAGTGTTCATTTATCCTAAATCTTAAGAGAAAGAGGGTTTATGTAGGGTGAGGAATTAGGATTTTATTTTCCTAATTTGGTACCTCCCATGTGCGCATCACATGTAAATTTCGGTCACCATAGGTCATCGATGGGCTTCACCAAGCCATGCTTCCACGGGCTTGGTCAAGATAACTTTTTATTAAGCTCAGAACCTGCTTATTTTTAACCCATTTAGCACCTGTCTAATTAGAATGCCATTTATATGGGCCAAATGTTATTGAATGAAAAATGCTAATAATATGCAAATGCAAATTAACAAATTTTTTTAAAGGAATTTGGGTCAAATCCTAATTTTCTCATACAATGAATGACTAAATGGGGTAGCTAAAACTTAAATGTTAATAAGATATGATTTTGTAAACTTATACCTGTACACAGACATTTCACTAGTATGTACTATAATACTGAATTGGACAAACACATAAAATAAGCACTTATGAGTTAGTTTAAACTTTGTTGTGAATCAGGCCTATAATACCGATAAATGCTATGTTTTCATTTGTTCATTAATTGGGAGATATCTCACTATATTTGTTTAGTAGACTCTTTTTATTTTGTGTTTTACTACTTGTTGACACCTAATTTTTCCCATTTTTCATTTAGGATTTAATTGTCTACAGAATTATGAATTAGTCATTTAAAAAAATGATGAAAACAAAAACAAAACAAAAAAAAAAAAGAACAACAAAACAAACAAAAAAAAAAAACAAAAAAAAAAAAAAAATAGAAAAAAAAGAGACATGGAAGGGGCCGGGCCGAATCTCACCTTGGCTCGGCCCATGCCGCTTTCTCTCTTCCTCTTCGTGCGTGAAACCCTAGCAGATGGGGGTTCGAAGAAAAAGAAAAACATAAGGGAGAAAGGAGAAGGGAAGACCAGACAGAGAAGGGAAGACCAGACAGAGAGAGGGAGAGGATCCGGAACAAAAAAAAAAAATGCAGAAAGAGAGAGAGGAGAAAAAGAGAGGGAAAACCGGAAGGAAGGGCGGCGCGGTGGCGCGTTGCCGTTCGACCGACCCCCCTCTCCGCCCGAGTGCCGCCCGTCGACCTCGCGACGCCTCGGCCCAAAGATTCGCCGTTCCGCCGCGTCTCCAAAAGCAACCTCGCCCTCCGTCGGTCTCTGCCGCTCCCGCAGCCGACCCACGGCGACCAACGGGCGTTTTCCGCCGGCCCCGACGAGTTGTTGCTATTTGCCGCCCATGCTTGCCACCATTGCTGCCGTCGACCTTTCAACTCGACGCCTCCGGCCGTCCCTCCTGCCTGAACACCAGATCCCAAGCCCCCACGACACTACCTCTGCTCCTGCTCATTGATCCTCGCGCCACCGCCGCTTCACCCAAGCCGGTCGCTGCGTCCCCTCGCCACGCAACCCGCGCCGAGCTCCCGTTCGCCGACCCGACGTCGTCACCGCCCCTCGCCGAAACACCGCCTCCCTGCTGCTGCCGTCGCCGTTGTCCGCCGCCCACAGCGTCTCCGCCGCCAACGTCCCTGCCATCCCCCTTGGTGCCGCGAAGAAACCCTAGGGTTTCAGCCATGAACCGGGTCGCACAAGTCGGGCACGGGTCACGAACCGGGTAGGGTTTTTAAGCTATTTGGGCCGATTTTGGGTTTGGGCTGTTTTGCTTGTGGGCTTAGGAACTTAGGGAATTGTGGGCTTCTTTTTTAAAAAAATAAAAGAGATTGGACCAGATTGGGCCCACTGGTTGGGCCCAATCCGAACCGATGAAAGGCCCGACCAAGGCTGGTCGGGCCGGTTCGGCCGGCCCCCCATTTGGACCGAACTTCGACCGGACCCGATCCGCTTTGACCGGGTCAGGTTGAACCAAACCCGACCCGGTTGACCTTTTTAAATCAAAAATTAATTTTAAAAATTAAAAAAAATTCAAAAATAAAAAAATATTTTCTTTTATAAATTAAAAATAAAAAATTTAGAAATTAAAAAAATTTAAAATAAAATTAAAATTAAAATTAAAATTAAAATTTAAAAAATTAATTAATTTTTTTTTAAATTTCGAAAATCCAAAAATGATGGGATTTGATTAGGATTTTCCATGTATTGCCATTTTAGCATAATTAGACTTTTATGTGCTCGTATGTTAATTATGTCGCATGTTAATTTGCATATCTAATTATGTTTGATGGCATGTGCTTAATTTTATGGCAATTAGGATGTTGGTAGTTATGGTTATTACTTTAATGATTGCGCACACGCATGATCACCTCACATATTAGTGGATAAACATAAAATCAATTCAAATTGCCTGCCAAAAATCATTTTGTTAAAATGAACAAGATTAGGTACCGAAAGAGCACTAATTGGTTAATTAGTGTAATCAAGTCCCCGAACCTAGATTCTCTGGTTGCGTAGAAAGTGAGGCACGCTCCCATGCCTCACTTGGTTTCTAGCCGACCTCAATAGGCCAGTGGCAACTCCTTTTGTGCAAAATTCATGAAAAATATCCCAACGTCACGCGGGGTATGGGTTTGGGAGAGCCCGCGCCCAATCATGGGCCTTAGGCTCATCTTTTAGGCAATACCCCTAAACCCGCTCCCTCCCCCCGAGGGTAGGTTGCCACACTACTCCATAGTGAAAAATCCTACAGCACAAGTAAATGGACAGTGAAATGAAAAAGATTTCGTGTGGACTCGGCTAGTTCCTCATTAAGTTCCGTCAAAGATACAAATTTTCTGAGAAATTGTTCGCATTTGTTGTTACTTTTGACTCCTACATGACTTGTATAATTGGCCTGTTCGATGACTTTTTGTCCTAGTTAGTCGGTAGTAGCCGAGATGAAAATCAATGGACGATCTCAATTTAATTCCATTGCTCCGTTGCGAAAAATTGTATTGCTCAAGTACATGGACAATGAAATGAAAAGGACTCCGTGTAGACTGGAGTAACCGCGTGAACAGGTTTGAACTCAATTTCGTCGATGAGCGCCAAGAAGGATACAAATTTCCCAACAAATTGGCAATTATTAGTACGATTTGTCGGTGACATTACTCGCAAAATTGGCCCATTCGACGAACCTTCACCCCAAGTAGCCAGTAACTTGGGTTAGAATCCCATGGACGAGCTTGGAAGGTGCGTCACGAATCATTTGATGTCTCCACACTTGTGTGGAGAAAGATTAATGGTCATGGATCATGAAGAAAAAATCATTTTGAGTAGAGCGAATTGACTTCTAAGTCATTCTAGGTCACATAATATCAAACACTCCGCGGAAAATCAACATTAATATATATGATATAACCCCTCACGAGAAGCTACGATGTGATGCTTTTGTATGCATGGAATGAGCCAACAGATAGAGAGAAACCACGCTCCCATCATCATCATCACATTTAATTTAAATACAACCATGTCTTTTTTTTTTTTTTGTCAGGAGCAGGCGATATATTATATAAAAGTAGCATTACAACCAGGACTAGAATTATCAAATGCTAGGATATCGAGCAAAGGAGACGGGGGAAAGGAAGCCCAAGAAGGCATTAAAAGACCATTGTCATGGGCCCTAGCAGCCCAGTCCACAGCAGCATTGGCCGTTCTACGGCAAAACCTAAATCGCGACTGGACGAGGCGAGGGAGAAGGACAGCAGCTTCGGCGATGAAAGGGCGAACCTCCCATGGCGACAGATGAGGATTTTTCACTGCTTCCACCAAAACAAGGCAGTCGGATTCAATGATCGCGGGATCGGAGGTCCGGTTTGAGTTGATCAAATGGTTGAGAGCGAAGCACAGTGCTTGAGCTTCCACCTGCAAAGCAGAGGACGCAGGTACGGTCTTTGTAAGCCCTTCAATGATATATCCTTTATAATCTATGCAAATGAAGGCGACTGATCCTCGATCACTGCCTGGCTTGAAAGCCCCATCAACATTCATCTTCAGAATTCCGGGATCAGGCGGACGCCATAAGCTATCCAGATCTGGAGGTGGCCGATCCACAGAAGCAGAAGAGATGACAGCAGTACAGCCTGACTTTGAGCTTCAGCTATAACATAGGATGGAGCAGGAGTCTGATGGCGAAAAATAAACCTATTGCGGGACTTCTAGATATTCCACAGTAGTGTGGCGATGAGCGCAGATCCAGGTAACTTTTTTTTATGAGCAAGTATGGTAGCTAGCCAGTCTTCAATGCGTGTAATTTGTGCTGGTTGTAGGGGATAGTTGATTTGGGGGTGAGACCAGATCTGGGAAGTCCAAGGACACAATAAAAATAGATGCTCTGATGTTTCGGGTTGTTTGGCTGAACATAGGGTGCAAATGGGATCGGGGCATAGTTTTCGTCGAAATAGGTTAACCCTAGTGGGAAGGGCATTTTGGCATAATGACCAAATGAAAATTTTAACTTTGGGAAGGATTTGGAGTCTCCATATTTGCCTCCATAAGATGTCAGGTGGCTGGTAAGATGAAGAGGGCTTAGATATAGGATTGCAGAGACTATCCTGGCTAAGAATAAAATAAGCACTTTTAACAGTATAATTTCCTTGAGATGTACACGACCAAATAATCTTGTCAAATGCAAATCCTGGTCTAATAGGAATCTTGATAATTTCTGCGATAGTAGTGCTATCAAACAAACTATTCAGTAAGCTCAGATTCCAGAGGTTAGTATTAGAATCAATCAGCTCAGATACCTTTTTAGGTTCCTATTTAGCAGTAGAGCCTCCTATTCTGCCTTTAGGTAGCCACTGGTCTTCTCTAATTTGGATGCTAGAGCCATCGCCCACAGACCATCGGGTTGAAGGTAATATAGATTCCCTGCCAATAAGGATACTTTGCCAACCCCAGGAAGAACGATTCCCTTTTGAGGCTGATAGAAAATCCCCTGAATGAAAATACAGCCCTTTGAACAGATTCGCCCATAATGAAGTAGGCTGAGTTAAGAGACGCCAAGCCTATTTACCCAACATAGCTTTATTAAAAGCCACAAGGTCATGAAACCCAAGACCACCCATCTGTTTTCCAGTCTTTAAAACTTCCCAACTTTTCCAATGGATTCCAGATTTTCGACTATCATTTTGCCACCAAAATCTTGCTATCTTTTTTTCAATGGATTTACAAAGCGAGACAGGGATCTTAAAAATAGACATAGCAAACTGAGGTATCGCCTGCACAACACTTTTAATGAGAATTTCTTTACCACCCTTAGAAATAAGACTCTCTTTCCATCCATCTAACTTAGCATTGACTTTCTCTAGTATCCAAGCAAACATTTCTCATTTAGATTTGCCCCAATCCGACAGGATCCCAAGGTATCTTCCTGTTTTAGCTAAGACTGGGATTCGAAGTTCCTATGCTAAGTTATCTTGTAGTAGGGGGGCATCCTTTGCTACAGAAAATACCTGATTTGTTTCGATTTATTAATGCTCTTGCGGGACTTAACCCAACACCTTACAGCACGAGCTAACGACAGCCATGCACCACCTGTGTCCGCGTTTCCGAAGGCACACCTCTCTTTCAAGAGGATTCGCGGTATCCATATATGTTCTGATCGACAACTCATACTAGATCCAGTTGCATTTTATTGGAATTGAGAAAATAGTCCATACAAAGCAAGAAGGAAAGATGACCTTCGGTTTATTTTATTTGCCTTGCCCAATTTGAATTTTGAAGAAGGAACCATTTTTTTTTTTTATCTTGTTGCTAGAGGTTTCCTAATTAATAATCAGGAATGGGCAACCATAGTTTACTTTTTTCGTGGGTTGACTTGAAGAATTTGGAAGTAGGCCTCGCTTTTCCCGTAGCCATATAGTACTGATTGAGAATAGTGGCTAGCTCGTGACATTCTTGCCTTGATCCATCTAAGAAGAATATAGCATCGTCGGCAAAAAACAAGTGAGTCAACGTAGGGCAGCAACTGTTAAATTGGATACCTTTCAGATTACCCATATTAAGAGCTTGATGGATGAGAGTACTTAACATGTTTGCCATTAGAATAAAGATATAAGGTGATAAATGATCTCCCTGTCGAATCCCCCTTGATGGTTGGAAATATTGTAGCTGAGTGCCATTGAATTTGACACTAAAGGAAATAGTAGTAATGCACTGCATAGTCCATTGAACCCAAATAGGATGAAAACCTAACCTGGATAGATAGTCTTTGAGAAAGTCCCACTCAACACAGTCGTAGGCTTTCGACATGTCCATCTTGACCACAGCTTGGAATTTTTTCTTTCTAGGTCGTGTCTTAAGCTGATGTAGAGTCTCCTGCACAATTAAAATGTTGTCTTGTATTTGACGGCCACTAACAAATGCACTTTGTTCCATAGAAATGAGGTCAGTCAGGAAAGGCTTTAATCTGTTGGCTAACACCTTAGAAATAATCTTATAGGCAAAATTACAGAGGCTAATGGGTCGATACTGATCCAAACATTTTGGATTAGGGACTTTCGGTATGAGAGTTATGATAGTCTTGTTGAGATCAGGGGGTAATAAACCAGAACGGAAAAACTTCTGCACCGAGGAAAATATGTCTTCTTTTAAGATAAGCCAATACTGTTGGTAAAATAATCCACTAAAACCGTCGGGACTGGGGGCCCTAGATTTCCCTAGCTGAAAAACAGCGGTGCGAACTTCCTCTTGAGTAACATCAGAAATAAGTTGTTGGTTCATAGCCTCAGTCACAACACACTCACATTGTTGTAGGATAGGCCCTTAGTCACGAGTGCCTTCGGATTTATAGATTGTAGAAAGAAATTCCAGAGTCATGTCTTTAAGAAGTTGATCATCTCGAACCCATCTCTGTTGTGCATCCATTAGCATTCTGATTCGATTTCTGTTTCGCCTTTGAATAGTACTGGCATGAAAAAAATTTGTATTTTTATCACCCCATTGAAGCCATTTAATCCGTGATCTCATTGCCTAATACTGTTCTTCCTGCTGCCATGCACTATGGAGTAAATCTTTCAGCTCAGAGATTTTTTGTTGATCCATTGTAGTGGTATTTTGGTTAGTTAACAAATGAATTTGCTGTTGTAAGGAGTTAATCTGCTCGTTTTCTTTTGAAAAAGTTTTTTTACTCCACCTCCGAAGAGCCCCACTGACTTGTTGAAGCATCTTTGGCAGGTGATAGCCCTTTGCCTCAGCTGAAGCCCAAGCTGTGTCGATGACTCCTTGACATTCCGGATGCTGCAACCAATATGCTTCAAAATAAAAGGTCTTCTCGTTTCTGTGTTTGGTAGCTTCGGTTGAAAGAATCAGCGGACTGTGATCCGAACCGACTGCTGGTAAAGCATATACTTCTGCCTTAGAAAAAACAATCCTCCAGGACCAATTACAAAGAACCCTGTCCAGTCTCTCTTTAACCAACTCATTCCCCTCACGGTAATTCATCCAGGTAAAAGCGCATCCCTTACTATTGATATCCATTAATGCACAATCATGTAGTACCTCTTTAAAAGTTTGCATTCAACCAAAATCAGGGGGGTGTTTTCCTACTTTCTCCCAAGGATAGGCAATTTTGTTGAAGTCTCCGGCGCAAATCAAAGGTAATGAGTTGATGGATGCAATTCGACGGAGGGCTGTCCAAAAGACTGACGAGATTGAGGAGTTGCTGGAGCATGAACACAGGTGAGTCTCATAGTAGTACCTTTCCCATATTCAGTGCATATAGTATCGATAAAGTCGGCTGTAGAAAGTTCCCCCTGAAGAGAAATGTGGGTTTGCCAAAAGATAGCCAATCCCCCTGCGAAGCCTACTGGGTTAACTATATAAGAAAAAGGGAACTTAAGTTGACGCTGCATCTTAGAAAGAAACGACTCACGGTTCTTGGTTTCCATTAAAAAAAGGACATCTGGCCTGTCTTTGGCCACTAGGGCCTTTAGACAAAATCATGTCAAGAGAAGGCCAATAATAACAACAACAACAACAAAATCACTTATTTTGCACTTGATTTAGTAATTTTTTACGTTGTTAATCCATAAATACACATGGGTGTCATTCTTAACGATTCCTAATTAGTTGCACACTCAACTTTCTATGGTATAAAGATAGGTAATCAAATTTAGTTATGTACATACTTTTTCTTCACTTTACGAATATTTCTTCCCTCTCTTGTCTTTTATTTTTAAATATGAGGTTTTCTTGCTAGAATAAGAAACATGCTAATTTCCCAATTTAAATTAAGAGAATATGTGATATGTCCAAAATAAGAAATTAAAGTACTTCTCTTCTAAGTAGCACGGACACGCAATACGACACAACACGATACGTCGACACGTCATTTCTCAAAAATAGAGAATTCCGACACGTTGGGACACGTTGTATATTAAATCAATATTTTTATTTTTAATTAATTTGGTTCAAATTCATAAATAAATAATTAATTACAAAAAGAGCCATTAATGAATTTACACTAATAATATTAATAAATCAATTTATTGAAAATTCGAAAAACATATTCATAGTTAATATGTATCAATGTTTTTTTTGGTAAAATGTAATAGGTATATAGATTTTTGCACAAAAAGCTATACAGTTGTACAGCAAAGGGAGGGGACCCGGCACCAACTCACACTCAAAAGGACAGAAAATCCAAACGGGTGGAAGGTGGCCAGGGCCAAGGGGAGAAAAGGGGAGGGAAGAGCTGCGAGAGAAGGCCAAAACAACGGCCAAGGGCAAAGAGCACACAACACTGTGGCCCGCACAAGGAAAAGACACAAAGAGGAGAAGAACAAGAGAGACCCAAGCCGCAACACCAGGATAGATTCGGGAGAGATCCATCAGAAGTATCAACTAGCAACAGCGAGATGGGAAACGTATTTTTAACTTTAACAAAAGTTATTGATGAAATTAATGATTAATAAGAAATTATAATCAATTTATTTAAATAATTCCATAATCTTCTATAAATGACCAAAATTTATTATTATTCAAAATTCAGTACTTTTATCTTTCAAAATTATTTTTTAATGTCATTTATTTATTTTTTTGTAAAAAAAAAAGTCCCCATGCTCCCACTCCCTACTTCCCTTGTCGATTCCTCCCCCGCCCCCCTCCCAACTTATTACACTTTTATTTCCCTCTCCCACCACCCTACTTTCCCTCGTCGATCCCCTTCAAATTTATTACACTTTTATTTCCCTCCCCCTATTTCCCTCCCCCACCACCAGTGACAACTTAGCTGTCACTTCCCCTCCCCCAAAATTAAAACTCACACCATCGATCTCCTTTTTTTTTTTTTTTTTTTTTGTGAGTTTTCTTATCAAAACCCTAACCAGCCCTCCTTTTCCTCCTCCTCCTCGCCAGCCGCTTGACTCCCTTCCCTTTCCTCTTCCTCTCGATCCTTCTCCTCCTCGCCACACGACCCCCTTCATGTCCACACGACCCCCTTCCTCTCCTCTTCCTCTTGATCCTTCTCCTCCTCCTCGCTGCACGGCCGCCTTCCTCTGCTTCCGTCTCTCACCATCTCTTGCCGTCACAAGCTCGCCGTCACTTGTAGCCTCATCACGGGCTTGCTGTCGCTCGCAACTTGTCTCTACTCCCTCACCCTTGCCTCCATCCTCCATCTTCCGGACAAGCGTGTCAAAACGCGTTGACCGTGTGTCCGACCGTGTTCGACCATGTCGACGTGTCTCCGAAGCGTGTCGGACACGACATGGAAGCACGGACACATGACCACAATTTTAAAAGATATTAACTCTATCCTCTCCCAAATTAATTTGATAATGCAATCTCTCCTAATTTGGCACCTCCCACGCGCACACTGCATGTAAATTTCGGCCACCTTAGGTATTCATCGGGCTTGATCAAATTTCATGCCTCGACCGCCATAGGTATTTCAATGGGCTTGACCAAATTTCATATGCTCTCGCGGGCTGGGTCCAAATTATTTAATTAAGCTTAGAATCTGCTTGTTTTTAACCCTTTTAGCACCAGGCTAATTAGAATGCGATTTATGTGGGCCCAATGTCATTAAATGAAAAATGCTCATAATATGCAAATGTAAATTAATAATATTTTTTTGTTTAGTAATTTGTGTTTATTCCTTATGCAATGAATAACTAAAAGGGGTTGCTAAAATTTAGGTATTACAAGATATAATTTTATAATCTTAGATCCGTACACAGATATTTCACTAGTATATATTATAATATTGAATTGGACAGACACAAAATGTAAACGCTTATGAGTTAGTTTAAACTTTGTTGTGAATTAGGCGCATAATATAGAGAAACGTTATGCTTTCATTTGTTTATTTATTGGTAGATAGTCTCACTTTCTTCGTTCAGTAGGCTCTCTGTATTGGGTTTCTACTACTCCATCCTGACAAATTACACTACTCAAGTAAATGGACGATCAAATGAAAAAGATTTCGGGTGGACTTGGCTATTTCCTCGTTAAGCTTCGTAAAAGAAACAAATTTTCTGAGAAATTGTTCGCATTTATTGTTACTTTTGTCTGCTACATGACTCGTATAATCGACCGTTCGAGGACTTTTCGCCCTAGTTAGTTGGACGTAGCTGAGAAGGAAATCGAAAGACGAGCTCAATCTAATTTTCCATTGCTCCATTGTATACATGGACAACGAAATGAAAAGGACTCGATGTGGACTGGAGCAACCGCGTGAATAAGTTTGGAGTCAATTTCGCGGATGAGCGCTGTGAAGGATATAAATATCTCGAGAAATCGTTCTCAATTATTAGTACGATTTGTCTGTGACATGACTCGCATAGTTGGCCCATTCGACGAACTTTCGGATTGAGTAGTCCGTAACTTCGGTTAGAATTCTATGGACGAGCTTGGAAGATACGTCATGAATCGTCTAATGCCTCCACATTGTATGGAGAACGATTAATGGTCATGGATCATGAAGAAAAAAACCATTTTGAGTAGAGCGAATTGACTAGAGTGAATTGATTGCAAAGCCATTCTGGGTCACATAATATCAAACACTTCGTAGAAACTCAACATTAATATATATTATATAACCCCTTGCAAGAGGCTATGACGTGGTGCTTTTATACGAATGGAATGAACCAACAGATAGAGAGAATCCATGCTCTCATCATTATTCATCGCATTTTGTTTAAGAGTTAATACCATGAAACCAAACTAAATTTTCAAGAAAATTCCAAACTAATACATATATGACAAATTCATCTACCATTAATTTCCATTAAATATTACCGTAAAACTACTGAGCTAAATGACATGTGATAATTGACGGTTTACCAGTCTGGGGTTTTATCCTCTTTTTGTCATATGTGTATTGGTTTGAGATTTTTAGTAGTTGTCCTAGGTATACTAGTTTGAGATTTTTAGTAGTTAAGAAATTTATTTTGGGTAAATTTATCACAGATGTGTCAATTTGAGGTTTTTTTGTGGTATTAATCCTTATTTTTAACTTTTCCTAAATTACTTCTCCTAAATTTAAGTTTCCCTCTTCACTATTTTTTTTTTATGACAACTTGTAAATTAATTGCCAGGGCAGTTTAATATAAAGATATATATTTTATGCACACATATCCTGAGTTTGATTTCAAGGCATACGCAGTTTCTTGGAAACTCACAAAACTTAGCCACAAAGATTGGAAATATATTTTATGCACACATCGCAAGTCCATTTAGGAGTACGTGTGCGTGCCTCTAGAAGTGCAGAGGGAAGAGTCGTTGCCTTCAATCAAATCTGAATTGATATGCAAGAGAAAGTCAATGATGATGATGATGATGATCAAGAAACAACAAAAATGACAATAATTAATCACTCATTTTGCACCATGATTTAGTAAGTTTATTGTGTTGTTAAGCCCTAAATATACACACGTGTCATTCTCAATTATTCCTAATTAGTTGCACACTCACTTTTATATGATATAGAGATAGGTGATCGAAATTGGTTATATACACACATTTTTTGTTAGTTTACAAATTTTTCTTCTCCTTCTTTTCTTTAATTTCTAAATACGAGGTTTTCTACTCAATATGATAAGGTAAGGGTGATATAGCTAGAATAAGTACCTAGAGGGGGGTGAATAGGTATATAAAAGATTTTTCTCGATAATTTCACAATACTAGACAGTTGATAGATTTGAGACAAACAATAATCAAAGCAAGACTGAGAGAAGAGAAGAGAAAAATTAACACGCGGTTTATAGTGGTTCGGCTTATTTCAAGCTTACGTCCACTCTTCTGCACTGACAGCCTATTGGCTGGATTCCACTATGAACAAAGAGATGTTACATCGTTGTTCTTCCTTGATTTCTCAGTGTAGATGATCTACCACACTCGCTCAAGGTATCACTAAGTATAGACACTCTTTGTGTATACAACTTCGCTCAAAATGTATCGACTAATAATCAAGGTGCTTCAGACTCTGAAATTTGTCTATCGATCATGCACTAAAGCAACTAGAACGTCTTCCTTTTATACTCCTTATGCCATCATACCCGTTGGTGTTGGAGAAATCTTTCCAGAATATTTTGAAGCTGACAAAACGTTTCTATCAGTCTAGTCTGGATAATTGCAGACCTTCTGTTTAGAGTCTGAAGACTTTCAGATTACAAGACTCAAGACTATTCTCATTGACAGTTATTCTAATCAAGTGACGAAGGCAATCCAGAAGCAAAGTATTTGGTTGAGGATTTAGTCCTATCCTCTGGAGAAGATCTCTTGGCTGGATAATTATAACGGATTCTTTTATTCGAAATCAAGATCGTTTGAAGATCCGATGGTCGACGAAATATTCTTGGAAGGTTTTATTCTTGGAAACCAAGATCCTGATTGTATGGGCGAACAGGATTGATGGGCTATTGTCAGGTTCCTTTAATAGCTCGAATGATCTTCTTAATTGATTTCGTCCAATGGGTAGATCGGAGGAATTCCTTTGGTAAGTGCCAACAGGTATGATGGCATAAAGGAGTATAAAAGGAAGACGTTCTAGTTGCTTTAGTGCATGATCGATAGACAAATTCCGTAGTCCGAAGCTCATTGATTATTAGTCGATACATTTTGAGCGAAGTTGTAATACACAAAGAGTGTCTATACTTAGTAATACCTTGAGCGAGTGTGGTAGATCACCTACACCGAGAAATCAAGGAAGAACAACACTGTAACATCTCTTTGTTCATAGTGGAATCCAGCCAATAGGCTGTCAGTGCAGAAGAGTGGACGTAGGCTTGAAATAAGCCGAACCACTATAATTCGCGTGTTTAATTTTCTCTTCTCTCAGTCTTACTTTGATTATTGTTTGTCTCAAATCTATCAACTATCTAGTATTGTGCAATTATTGAGAAAAATCTTTTATATACCTATTCACCCCCTCTAGGTACTTATTCTAGCTATATCAATTGGTATTAGAGCTCGTGTTCTCACTTTATTTGAAGTATTTTACTTCAGAGTAAAAGATCCATGGCTAGTATGCTAGCACCAGGGCTCGTGGAAGGGCAAAGCAATACCAGACCATCCTACTTTGATGGAAAGGATTACAACATCTGGAAGAACAAGATGAAAGCCTTCCTACGATCAAAGGATCCTCTGGAATGGGACGTTGTAGAAAGAGGAATTACTCCTACAGCTGCATTAGTCTCTGAGAGAGGGAAAGAAATTGTTGAGACCAGCGGAATGACTCAGGAAGAGATAATGAAGAGACAAGCACTCGATGCAAAAGCAATTTACTCTTTATATTGTGCTTTGTCACCAACTGAATATAACAGAATATCTTCTTGTGTTACAGCAAAAGAAGTTTGGGACAGATTATATATCACCTATGAAGGAACAGATCGCGTAAAGGAGACCAGAATTAACATTCTCCTCGGTCAATATGAAGCCTTTAAAATGAAACCAGGAGAATCTATAACTGACATATTTAGCCGTTTTACAGATATTGTCAATGGTCTTGAGAATCAAGGACAAAAAATTTCTGATCCCATGAAGGTAAACAAGCTACTGCGTAGACTCTCCAAGGATTTGAATCACATAAAGACTTCAATAAGGGAGACGCAAAGAATCATGCCACTATCTGTCGACGAGCTGATTGGAACTCTTCAATCTTATGAAGCGGAACGAATTAATGAAGACGAAGATCCAAGAGGTAAGAAATCCATTGCATTAAAATCAAATGATGATTCTGATGATACATATTCTGAAGATGATATGGACGATGAGGAGCTTGCTCTTATGATAAGAAAATTCAGAAAACTGAATAGAAAAAGAAGAAGGTTCAACTCAAAGAAACAAATTTTTCAAAGACAGCAGACCAAGTCTGTTGATGATGAGGAACCAAACAAAGATGTAGTTTGCTTTGAATGTAAGAAAAAGGGACACATCAGACCCAACTGTCCTCTTTTGAAGAAGAAGAGAGGAAAAGCTGAAAAGTTTCGAAAAGCTCTTAAAGCCGAAACCTGGAGTGATACAGAGTGTGAAGAAAGTGATAATGAGTATGCTAATCTATGTCTGATGGCACAATCAGACTCGGACTCAGATTCTGGATCAGACTCAGATAGTGAATTTGAGGTAAGTGATTTCAAAATTCCTGTCAAAGTTTCTAAATATATTGATGAACTGTGTCTTAGTCTTAAGACTTCTCTCAAAAGGATTTTCGAACTTAAAAAGGAAAACTCTGCTCTAAAACAACAGGAAAATGTTTTAAAAGAAAGAGTTGAATGTCTAGACAAGAATGTTTCCACTCTTAAAGAAAATGAAAATAGTCTTTTGAAAGAAAATGCTCTTTTAAAAACTGACTTATCAAATATTTCAAAGAAATTTTCAATAGGGTCCGAGAAACTTGAAAAAAATTCTTTCAGCTCAAAGACCTTACTTCAATAAGTTTGGTCTAGGTATGACAGCAGAAACCATTCCCTTGATTGATTTTCCTAAAGTAAAAGAAAGAATCAAGCAAAGACCCTTGAGAGAGGCTTACAAAAATCATTTCAAGAAAGTTTTTGTAAATTCTGTAGGTCGAAATGCCCCCAGGTGTTCAAAGTGCAACAGTCCGGATCACTTTGAAAAAGAGTGTCCTATGGTTTGGAAACCTGTTAAGAAAACATGGGCTAATATTGTTTATCTTACTAACACCAAAGGACCCAAGAAAATTTGGGTACCAAAGAAAGCTTGAGACTCTCTTTTAAATGCAGGTCTCCGTCAAGAAAAAGGTAAAGTGGTATCTTGACAGTGGATGCTCAAGACACATGACAGGAGACTCAAATTGCTTCATAAAGCTTGTCCAAGTAAATGGTGGAAAAGTTTCATTTGGAAGAAGCAGCAAAGGAAGTATTGTGGGATTTGGAACTGTGAAAATTGGAAATCTCACAATAAGTAATGTTTCCTTAGTGGAAGGACTCAATTACAATCTTCTCAGCATCAGTCAATTGTGTGACACTGGTTTCAAGATCTTCTTTCAAGAAGGAACATGTTCTGGAATCAGTAAAGACTCTACTCAGTCTTTCATGGGTCGAAGGCACGGAAACATCTATCTCTTGGATGTGAAATCGGATGAATCGCAATGCTTAATCTCAATTCAAGACGAAGCAAGCTTATGGCACAGAAAGCTTGGTCATGTCAACATGAAGCAATTAGCCAAAATCTCATCAAAGCAGCTTGTTCGAGGTCTACCAAAATTACCATACCAAAAGTCCGATCCATGCACTCCATGTATTCTGGGAAAGCAGGTAAGAAATTCATTTAAGCCTTCAAATCATGTTTCTACTAATCATGCTCTACAGTTGCTGCATATGGATCTCTTCGGACCAACCAGAACTCAGAGCATTGGAGGTAAGAAATATTGCCTAGTAATTGTGGACGATTACTCCCGCTTTACTTGGGTATATTTTCTTGCAAGGAAGTTCGAAACCTTTTCATATTTTGAAAAATTTGCTAAAAAGGTTCAAAATGAAAAAGGGTGTGTTATCTCAAGTATAAGAACAGATCATGGAGGTGAATTTAAAATCAAGATTTTACAAAATTTTGTGATAAATCGGTTTTAATCATGTGTTCTCTTCTCCATATACTCCAGAGCAAAATGGAGTTGTGGAAAGAAAGAATAGATCTCTTCAAGAAATGGCTAAAACTCTTTTAATTGAAAGTAAGATTTCTTCACGATTTTGGGCTGAAACTGTTTCAACAGCGTGCTATATCATCAATAGAGTCTTCTTAAGACCTATTCTAGAGAAAACTCCTTATGAGTTACTCAAAGGTAAGAAGCCTATTGTTTCATACTTTCATGTGTTTGGTTGCAAATACTTTATATTGAAAAATGCTAAAGATCGAGTTGGTAAGTTTGAAGAAAGATCAGATGAAGGCATCTTCCTTGGATATTCTACATCAAGCAAAGCCTACAGAGTCTATAACAAGAAGAGTCAGTCTGTGGAGGAGCTAATGAATGTCAAATTTCAAGACTCTAAGCAAGATGAATTCAGTCAGACTCATCATGAAGAGTCTGAACCTGCTCCAGACCCTCCAAAGCTTACAACTCAAGAAGCTTCTCAGACTTTGGAAGACCAGCATCAAGCTGTTCGTGAAGATTCAAATAAAGAAAGAGATTATCAACCAGACAAATCAACCGGTAACTGGAAGTATAAGTCTAGTCATCCTAAAGATCTCATTATCGGCGAAATTAATGAAGGAATTCGTACCATATCCAAAAGGTGTGAAGAGTCTAGTGCTGTGGCTCTCATTTCTGAAATTGAACCAAAAAGTATAGAAGAAGCTTTATCTGATGAAAGCTGGATTGAAGCTATGCAAGAAGAGCTTAGACAATTCAACATTAATGATGTCTGGGAATTGACATCTAAACCAAAAGGCAAAACTATTATTGGAGCTAAATGGGTGTTCAGGAACAAGATGAATGAAAAAGGAAAAGTCGTACGAAACAAAGCAAGACTCGTGGCCAAGGGATATACGCAAGAAGAAGGAATAGACTATGATGAAACTTACGCTCCAGTAGCAAGGTTAGAAGCTATTCGACTATTACTTGCGTTTGCTTGTTATAAAAATTTCAAATTATTCCAAATGGACGTCAAAAGTGCCTTCCTAAATGGATTTATCAATGAGGAAGTTTACGTGGAGCAACCTCCAGGGTTTGAAGACCCAAAGAAGCCAGACTCAGTCTTCAGACTGAAAAAGGCCTTGTATGGTTTAAAGCAAGCACCTCGAGCTTACGATAGACTAAGTAAGTTTTTAATACAGAATGGTTTTGTCAAAGGTAAAGTAGATACTACTTTATTTATCAAAAAGGAAATCAAAAGCTTTTTACTTGTTCAAATATATGTGGATGATATTATTTTTGGATCTCCTAAAGAAAGTCTGTGCAAGAAATTTTCAAAGTCTATGCAGGATGAGTTTGAAATGAGTATGATGGGAGAGTTAACATTCTTTCTCGGGCTCCAAGTGAAACAAATGGAGGAAGGAACTTTCATTCATCAAGAAAAGTATGCAAATGATCCTGTCAAAAGGTTTGGACTGGAAAAGTGCAAAAAGACCGATATACCAATGTCATGTTCTTTGAAGATAGACAAAGATGAAGAAGGGAAGAAAGTTGATCAAAAGCTATACAGGAGCATCATTGGTTCACTTCTTTATCTTACTGCTTCTAAACCTAACATTTTGTTGAGTGTTTGCATCTGTGCTAGGTTTCAATCAGATCCTAAAGAATCCCATCTCAGTGCTGCGAAACGTATTATCAAATACGTTGCTTCAGCTTCAAGCATCGGTCTTTGGTATCCTAAGAAGGGAGACTTTAATCTTCTGGGATACTCAGACGCAGATCTGGCCGGTTGCAGAGTCGATAGAAAGAGCACTTCGGGAACTTGCCAGTTGCTTGGAAGCAAGACAATGTCTTGGTTTTCAAGGAAACAAAGCACTGTGGGTCTCTCAACAACAGAAGCTGAGTATGTAGCTCTTGGAAGTTGCTATTCGCAAATTCTATGGATAAAACAACAGCTACAAGACTTTGGAATTGAAGACTCATGCACGAGATTAGATGTGACAACACCAGCGCAATCAATCTTACTAAAAATCCAATCCTTCATTCAAGAGCAAAGCATATAGAGATTCGACATCATTTCATCGTAGATCATGTTCAAAATGGAGAAATCTCGATTCAATTTGTTGATTCAAAGAGTCAACTAGTGGATATATTCACAAAGCCTTTGGAGAAAAATCAATTCGATTTTATCCGTTCCAGACTCAACATTTTGAAGCTTGAGGAAGTTAAAGTCTAGAGACTCTTTAACCCTCAGACTCAAACATTCATGGCTATAGACTGTAAGTTATTATTATATTCAAACTCGAAAAGGTACGATCTTTAGTTCAATTAATTTATAATTTCCGTGAAAAACGGAATCTTGTCTTTTTAAAAAGGATTAACCTCTATTTGGCAGTTATTGATTTTAAAATGAGGTGTCTGTTCACTTTCCTTTGTGCCGACTGATCTTTCCTTTTTTAAAATTGAGTTATATATATATAGTTTTCTTTTTCGCTTAAACTTCAAAACCCTAAAAGGCATTCTCCTCCCAGTCTCTACTTCGTGTTCACCTTCGAGAAAGTTGTCATCTTTTCTTGGGAAAGCGAGTAAAGGAATCTTTCAACGACAAGGAAGGATGTCTTCTTCGAGGAAGTCTTCAAGAATCGCGAACAGGGGACCACAGAGAACGAGGGAGGGGCCTACCCATTTCGATCTCACCGAAGAGGAAGATTTATCGAGTCAGCAACAGAGCCCGATTCACTCTCCACCATGTCACTCATCACCATCTACCCCACAAGGTGCGGGTCATCAACCGGAGGAAGAAATAATCGAGGACGCAGACCCTGTAAGAGTCCAAAAACTCTCTTATATTTACAAGCTCTATCGTGCGTTGAAAAGCACTGGTACTCCGCTGACCTATATATATGAGTTCCTTAACGATAAGAATTATGGGAATGAGTATATCTTTTTGTGAAAAATGGAGGATTTGGGAATTGCTCCCAAAGGAAAGACTGAGCAAGCACTTGCGAACATTCCAAGTGACCCTCGTGTAGGAGGATTGAATCCCACTGACGGGAATGATGATGATAAAATGTTCAGTGAATTTCAACCTAGAATGGGTATTGCTGCAAAAGTGAAGGGAAAAAGGATGGATTTGTTTAAATCGAAGGAACAGGAGAATCTGTTCTTCAGACTATTGAAATGAGGGGTGATAAACCCTAGAAGTGTTGATTTTGATTTCTTGGATGCCATTAATGTGAACTTAAGGGAGAAGTTCAATCTGCTTCAACTTGAGCAATTTTGCTCCGATACCACAGACGGTTATGCGCAATTGACAGCATACTTCTATTCGAATCTTAGCTTTTTAGATGTGAATAGAATATCCTTCAGTGTTCGAGACCAAGACCATGTGGTAGATGTGGACATGTTGGCTGACATAATTAGAGTTGAACGAGGACGCTATCAGCCGATCAAAGTTTCGATTGCTCGTGCCACACTGGAGCTTGTCAAAGATAGGTCTACAGAGGGAAGAATTACCTATACAAGAATGCGGGCCATCAACATCTTGCTTCACAAAATTGTGATCAACTGTATCTGGCCAAAGTCTACATCCAAGACTGACGTATCTAACTCCGAGGCGAAATTGATGTACGCGATCAATATAGGGAAGAAGTTCTCTCTCCCTCACACCATTCTCTTTCATATGTACAGAGCAATGGCGAAGGGCAAGGGCCAATTGCCTTACCCAGGTCTTGTGACCAAGATCTTCAGACACTTGAACATTGAACCTCCACACACTCTATGTGTTCAACAATGCGACAAAATGGTGGTAGGTGTGAAAATGCTGACAAAAATGCGTCTGAAAGAGCTTGATAAGGCAATGGAGAAGTTCAAAGTGAAGACTCCAGCATCTTCTGCATCTAAGAGAAAAGGGAAGGAGCCCATAAGTGCTCCATCCAAAAAGAAAAGAACTCTTATCTTGGAGGATGAAGAAGAAGAGGAAGATCTCACTATCTCTGCATTGATAAGAACTAGACGTTCTATACCTGAATCAACAGAACGACAGATGAAAGAAAAAGAAGCAGAGGAAAAAGAACAAAGAGAAGAAGAGGAGAAAGCAAAGAACAGAGAAGCAGAGGAGCAGCAAGAGAAAGAGAAAGAGAAAGAGGCTGAAGAAGAAGGAGAAGCAAAAAAAGGAAAGTCTGCAGATGCTGAAGAGCATGACCATCACTCTTCCCCATTTGAGGTCCTAGAGACAGGGGGAGATGGCGAGCAAGGAAGGACTACACCACATGCTGTCAACAGTGAAGGTGTAAGTCGCTCACCAGCAAATCCAGAAGATTTTCAAGCTTCTTAACTGCCTGAGGAAGGACATGATACGTCAACACCAATTCTACAAGATTACACAGAAGTTCCATCGTCGACTTCACTCCATCCGAGAGAGCAAATGTGAGCACACGACGGACAATACAGCAGATTTTCGTCGTATTCTTGATGTTCTTCTCGGAAATGAAGGGTCAAATCTATGCTCTGGGACGTGAACTTCAAGTCATGAAGAATGCTGGACAAGCATCTTCTGTTACCCTGGCGGATCAAATGAAAGACCTCGCTCTTCAAATTCAAGCCAATGCCAAAGGAGAAGAGGTGGCTCATCTACGGGAAGACTTGAAGAGGCTGGAAGGGATCGTGCAGTCAATGGGAGATTTCCAGATTGTGCGCATTCCCAAGAAGATTTGACTCTTTTCTCACCTTTTTAATGATGACAAAAAAGGGGAGAATTGCAATTTGAACTCTTTAAACTTTGACTTTAAATTTCTTTTGTGTGTTTGAATATGTTTGTTTTTGAGTATGACTTGAGTGAACTTGGGTGTGAACTTGAATTTGACTGACTTGAGTGTGGATTTTGATTGATGCTTGACCGTTTGCATTTATATCAAGTGTTGTTGTATGGTATTACTCATGAAAGACTAACCGATTTTCTGTGGATGCAGAGTCTGGTTGTTTTATTAATCTTTATGAGATAGCCATATTGCTTGAGTAATGTTTTGCAGGTCAAAGTTGTTCAAATCTACAAGAAAGTTTTGTCACCATCAAAAAGGGGAGATTGTTGGAGAAATCTTTCCAGAATATTTTGAAGTGACAAAACGTTTCTATCGATCTCCCGGATAATTGCAGACCTTCTGTTTAGAGTCTGAAGACTTTCAGATCACAAGACTCAAGACTCAAAGACTTAAGACTATTCTCATTGACAGTTATTCTAATCCAGTGACGAAGGCAATCCAGAACCGAAGTATTTGGTTGAGGATTTAGTCCTATCCTCTAGAGAAGATCTCTTGGCTGGATAATTATAACGGATTCTTTTATTCGAAATCAAGATCGTTTGAAGATCCGATGGTCGACGAAATATTCTTGGAAGGTTCTATTCTTGGAAACCAAGATCCTGACTGTATGGGCGAACAGGATTGATGGGCTATTGTCAGTTCCTTTAAGAGCTTGAATGATCTTCTTAATTGATTCCGTTCAACGGGTAAATTGGAGGAATTCTTTTGGTAAGTGCCAACGGGTATGATGGCATAAAGGAGTATAAAAGGAAGACGTTCTAGTTGCTTTAGTGCATGATCGATAGACAAATTCCAGAGTCTAAAGCTCATTGATTATTAGTCGATACATTTTGAGCGAAGTTGTAATACACAAAGAGTGTCTATACTTAGTGATACCTTGAGCGAGTGTGGTAGATCACCTACATCGAGAAATCAAGGAAGAACAATGCTGTAACATCTCTTTGTTCATAGTGGAATCTAGCCAATAGGTTGTCAGTGCAGAAGAGTGGACGTAGGCTTGAAATAAGCCGAACCACTATAATCCGCGTGTTTAGTTTTCTCTTCTCTCAGTCTTACTTTGATTATTGTTTGTCTCAAATCTATCAACTGTCTAGTATTGTGCAATTATTGAGAAAAATCTTTTATATACCTATTCACCCCCTCTAGGTACTTATTCTAGCTATATCAGTTGGCACTTACCAAAGGAATCCCTCCAATCTACCCGTTGGACGGAATTAATCAAGAAGATCATTCAAGCTATTAAAGGAGCCTGACGATAGCCCATCAATCCTGTTCGCCCATACAATCAGGATCTTGGTTTCCAAGAATAGAACCTTCCAAGAATATTTCGTCGACCATCAGATCTTCAAACGATCTTGATTATGAATAAAAGAATCCGTTATATTTATCCAGCCAAGAGATCTTCTCCAGGAGGATAGGACTAAATCCTCAACCAAATACTTCGCTCGGATTGCCTTCGTCACTGGATTAGAAAAATTGTCAATGAGAATAGTTTTGAGTCTTGAGTCTTGAGTCTGAGTCTGGTGATCTGAACGTCTTTAGACTCTAAAATGAAGGCTCGCAATTATCCGCATCAGATCGATAAAAACGTTTTGTCAACTTCAAAATATTCTGGAAAGATTTATCCAACGAAGGGTTCATATAACTAAGGCTTTCATCATACTATATTAAATTCAACTTGAGAGGACTGTTAGGTTAAGCAAAATTATGCGAGACCGTTCTCTGTTAGTTTTTTAATCTATTGATGTATAACCCATTGTTCACTTTACTATTTAAAGTAGTTAAAAGAATGGCCACCAACAATATGTCATGGCTTAGCTACCGATTGAAACTACCATAGGGCAGGTCATCAGGTACATGATGATTGAATTTACGCAAGTTTGCACAGGTTGTTAGAGTGAAATACCAATAAGTTTATGGTAATAAAAACAATGAATCGATCTTACATCGATTTATGCTTTTTCTAGTTGGCACATGCTTCTTATATTAGTTGAGAATCATCGAGTATCTCTTCTTATTTGTGCATGATTATGTCGTATTATCCACGGGCTTTTGTATACTAGATTAACTCCATCCCAAGCAGACTCTTGATCAAGGCAGACCCTCCATATTAGAATTGGAAAATGCTTAAGTATTACATGATGCATCGCATACACATCATATCGCAGACCATACATTTCTTAGTCTTAAATTCGAGTAGTTTCTAGCTCTCGGACAAAGTTCCATCATCAGTTGTTAAAACGAGATGGAAATAGCAGCAGAAAAAAAGATGGTATAAACAATCCTGAGTTCAAAGAATTGTTAGGATTCTTCATACAAAATTAAAAATTCAAAAAACAAAAACATGAGGTGTGAATGCTACCGGAGGTCATCTTATCTCTTTGCATGGTACGTACGCTCAGAGGGACCGCCCACGTCGAGCAATCCTTGAATGGAAGCTCTCCATGCTTTTTCTTACTTTTCAAAGCTCTTCTCCCTTATAAATACGTCGTCCTCATCATCACATCCTCCATGTCTCTCTTTCACACAAACACACACTTGCGTTTTCCCGAGACCCTTTTCAATGATGCCTCCAAGGATCTCTTTCGACGCTGAAACGCTCCCCTTTTTGGCTCTCTCCTTTTTAGCCATCATTGTGTCCTCCAGCGACGGTCCTCACCTAGCGGTGGCGCAAAGTAGTAACAAAAACAGTGCCACAACGATCCCAGTGAACGTTGGGGTGATTGTTGATCTGGAGACGTGGGTGGGTAAAATGGGATTGAGCTGCGTTGAATTGTCTCTCTCTAACTTTTATAGTTCAAACCCTTCTTACAAGACCAGGCTCGTCCTCAACGTTAGAGACTCAAAAGGAGAAGAGGTTGCTGCTGCTGCTGCTGCAGGTTCTCTCTCTACCTTTTGTACTTCTGTTGATTGATGAAGTTTATTTTGGTTAAGATTCAATTTGATATCTTTCACACGTCCACCCCAGTCATGCGGCCGTGTGAGACGGACGATTTGACGCTTAGCTTGTCAGTATTTATGGGTTTTGTTCCATCCACGACACGCGGTGCTTCTTGAAAACACTGGTCTTTGAGAGTAACATTTGACCTGGAACCATTTGTTTCATTTATTCCTTTCAATTCTTGAAGTTTACTCTTCAGAAAGCTACACCAAGAAGACGATATTGCAAGAAACAATCTTAGGGACCATCCAATTATAATATCCTGATGGAAATAGTTATTTCAGTTACCCCAAATCGAAAATCTCTAATCTATTAAACCATTGCTTGGGTTTTGTTTTTGTATTTAGAGGGTGTAGCACTATTGAAACAAGCGTGTATGATTTATGCATCATATAGAACAAATACATCTCAAGCATCAATCTTTCGAGCTCATGATAGGGCCTACTTATTTACTGGTTGAGATGATATTAATCAAAATGATCTACAGACCATATAATAACTCCTCAATATTGTTGGTGTCGGTAAACTTGTGATCTTTGAATTAGAAGTCCACCTTCCTATGATGTCATAGTTCGCCAATGTATAAATGTGCATATATTCATGGACAATGTTTCATCTTGATAAAAACATGTGAGCAGAATTTGGTCGCAGAATTTTTGTTTTATTATGTTGGAGGGTGAAATGAAGGACTACTATCGTCTATTCTTTTCATTGAAGAATGTATAACTCTCCTGTGACTCTTGTCCCGCAGTGATGTAGTAAACCTCTAAAAAATTATGTCTACATGTAGATGATAAGTGAACCCTGTAAGAAATTGAGTCACAAGAGACACATGCTACATAGCTTCAAATTTGGTAAGAAAAACTAACATTAGAGTTAGTTTGTTCAAAAATAACCATTTTCAGGAAATTGTTCTCGAATTTTCCAATTCTTGAATGATGGAAATTTAGTTGATTGATGATTTTTTTTTTCATGGATTGAAAACAATAAACTTAGATTGGGGAAAACAGCTTCTTTTTTCAGCAAGAAGAAATCATATTTTTTGATTTCTGCCGTGCGTCCAGCTGAGAAGAATAAGTCCTTCTATATCCATTATCTGCTTATCAATATTTTTTTCTTTTTATCTTGATAAGTCTCATATGGGCTTTTTATTATCTCCTGAACATACTTCATTAATGCTCATGTCTTTCGATATTCTCACAATAATCCATCTTATATCATATTGTGAATAATATTTCTCATAAATTTTTTTAATAATTACTTGTAAGTCCTTTTATTTAATGGATTACAAAATAAACAAAGACATTGATTCTATTTTGTTAGTCATTACATATCAATTTTAATTTACAATATGTACTCACTTATTATCAAATACCATGGAAATATTTTTTTTCAATTTTTTTCAGTGAAAACAAATACCAAAAAAAAAAAAGGTTTACTTTATCTAATCTTAAATTTCTTGAAAATATTTTCTAGTGAGAAGAAGTTTTCAATTCAAGAAATAAACTTTTATTGTGCTTTTTGGATTAGAAAAATAGTCTTTAAGCCGGGCTGGTTTATAGAGACACTTCAATTTTTTTTTTTCTTCAGGAAAATATATCAACATAATTGTTCTGATTTTCTTTTTCTAGCGGAGAAAGTTAAGCCGGTGAGTAACTATTTTCATGGAAGCTTTGTGTTATTAACCGTGATTGAAACAAATTAGGTTTCCTATTCAATCAGATAGTTGTCAATGCATGCAAGCAGTTTAATATGGATGCTAAAAGGTTTGGTATATGATATAACATCAGAAAGGTCTGCCCTCACAAAATCCATAAAATTGAAATATGGGGCTTGGAAGAGTGGAATTTTCTGATGCCATGAGATAAAAGAGGTCATTTAACGAGGAGGAAGATTCAACATGTTCATGTCTGGACCAGTTTAACCAATTTTTCGTTCTCAAATTACTTTTGATAATAGAATTAGTTCCGTTTGGTATGCATTATATCATTTCCCCAACAATATTTCAGTTGGAATGGACATGCTGCGTCGATTCCTCGCTGCACAAAGTACAAAAAATTTCATGTTTGAACCTCTTATCTAGACTTTTGCTTGGGTCTTCAACGGAGTTTTATATGTATACTATGGGGGAAGACGGGCAATAATATTAAAGTCGTTATGATTTAATAAGAGGGCTTAGTCAATCACATGCTCAGGGTATTTCGTGGATATGAAGTTTACTTTATCAAAGTGAGCTTCCTCGATGTCGATAAATATCGTCCGTGAACACAATTGTGCATCATGTTTGAAATCACATTAAAATCAAATGGGAGTGGTCAGCTACCTCAAAAATAAGAGGTTTCGCTTAACCTTGTCAGAGTAATCGAGATTTCATCGTCTTAAGAACATGTTGAATTATGATCTAATCATAATGGGTTCACGTCAGATTTTTCTGGTTAGTAAACACTTGTTTCAATAATATTAAGTACAAGTTCCAACTTCAAGCTCCGATGCTACCTTCTTCTTAACCATCTACAAATTTAATAATACTGCACCAAGTTTTGATTGACTCCTGATGTGCCTTTTCCAATAAGAATTTCCATTATCTGCCGTCCTTTTTATTGTTTCACCGTCTTTTCTGGGTCACCACTGCAGCACTTGATCTGATAAAGAATAAGCAAGTCCAAGCCATAATAGGCCCCCAAAGTTCAGTGCAAGCAGACTTCGTCATTGACCTTGGAAACAAATCTCACGTGCCGATCATCTCTTTTTCTGCTACTAGTCCTTCCCTCAGTTCCCTTCGGAGTCCATACTTCATTCGAGCTGCGCAAAATGACTCGTCCCAAGTGAACGCCATAAGCGCAGTCGTGCAAACTTTTGGTTGGAGAGAAGCGGTTCTAATATACGTGGACAATGAGTTTGGAGAAGGCATCATACCTTCTCTTATGGGTGCTTTGGAAGAGCTCGATACGCGAGTGCCCTATAGGAGCCACATTCCTCCTTCGGCGATGGACGATCAAATCGGGCAGGAACTCTACAAGTTAAAGACGATGCAAACGAGGGTCTTCATCGTGCACATGCTACCTCCTCTCGGTTCTCGGCTATTGGCCAAAGCAAAAGAGTTGGGAATGATGAGCGAAGGTTACGTCTGGATCTTGACTAATGGAATCACCGACCTATTAAGTTCTGTGGATTCATCAGTTGTTGCTAGTTCGATGCAAGGAGTAATGGGCATCAAGACTTATGTCCCAGACACACGGAACCTGGACACTTTCATGATCCAGTGGAAGAAGAAATTCCAACAAGAGAATCCATCCGTCCTTAGTCCTCCGTTGAACATCTTCGGATACTATGCTTATGATGCTGCTCGGGCTCTGGCAATGGCCGTTGAGGAAATTGGAACGGGGAATTTTACCTTCCAGATTTTAAATGCTTCGACAGATGCAACGGATCTAGACACTATTGGGGTCTCTCAAAATGGTGACAAACTTCTCCACGAACTAGCTAATACGGCATTCACGGGGCTCACCGGAAATTTCAGCCTCGTTGGCGGGCAGCTAGAGTCATCAGTGTTCCAAATTGTTAATATCAATGGAAATGCGGCAAGAGGGATCGGGTTCTGGACCTTAAAAGATGGGCTACAAAGAGATTTGAATTCATTCAACATAGGCAAATATTCCGCTTCGAAGAGTAATTTAGGAACAATAATATGGCCAGGAGATTCGACCTCTGTTCCCGAGGGATGGGAGTTTCCCACGACTGGGAAGAGTTTGAAAATCTTAGTTCCCGTGAAAGACGGTTTCAATCAATTCGTGACGGTGACACGTGATCCTATAACAAACATATCCCAAGTCACCGGATACTGTATTGACATCTTTCGCGCTGTGATAGACAAACTACCTTATGCGTTGACTTATGAACTTACTCCGTTTGCCTTGCCTAATGGAAGTAGCGCTGGTAGTTACAATGACATGATCGATCAAGTATATTACCAGGTGAGATAACTCTTTGCAACAGCTCGGTCTCGTTGGATTACATGTTGAAACATACTGTGCTATCATGTGGTTGACAAAGAAAACATTCTCCCTTCTTTTTGTTGAAACAGAATTATGATGCAGTGGTGGGTGATACGACGATACTTGCAAACAGATCATTGTACGTGGAGTTTACCTTACCATACACAGAATCGGGAGTTGCAATGCTTGTGCCATACAAGGACAACAAGAGCAAGAATGCTTGGGTTTTCTTGAAGCCACTCACTGCGGACCTTTGGCTAGCAACCGCATGCTTTTTTGTTTTTATAGCATTGGTCGTGTGGATTCTGGAACATCGGATTAATGAAGATTTTAGGGGTCCAGCCACGCGTCAAGTTGGCACGAGCCTCTGGTTTTCGTTTTCAACCATGGTCTTTGCACAAAGTAAACGACCTTCACTTTAGTAGATCGATCGAACTTTACAATTTACATTTCATTGTTTGAGAATTTATGTGCTTACCTTTAATTTGGATTGCAGGGGAGAAAGCATTTAGCAACCTAACAAGATTTGTTGTGATCGTGTGGGTTTTCGTGGTACTTATACTAACACAAAGTTATACGGCGAGCTTGAGCTCTCTTTTGGTGGTGAAAAATCTTCAACCAACTGTGACTGATGTAGATCAGCTCCTAAAGAGTGGAGAAAATGTGGGATACCAGGATAGATGTTTCCTTCATGAAAAGCTAAAGCAAATGACATCTGACTATAAGAGACTTGTACCTTATAAATCTGCTGAAGAATGCGATGCGCTTCTTTCCAAAGGAAGCTCAGAGGGTGGGATTGCAGCTGCAATTGACGAAGTCCCCTACATTAAACTTGTTCTTTCTCAATATTGCCACAAATACACCATGATCCCGACATTAAAAAATGCTGGATTTGGCTTTGTAAGGAAATCTCTAAATTCCAGCCAAAAAATAAAGAAAAATCCTCAAATTCTACAATTGCTAAGGCTAGTCGTTATTTCTTTGATTGAAAAATCTCATGTCCTGCTTCTTTTGGTTTACAGGTTTTCCCCAAAGGGTCTCCGCTAGTTCCAGACATTTCGCGAGCAATCCTCAATGTAACTGAAGGGCCTATGGCGAGAATTGAAAAAGCATGGTTTACATCAGAAACCAATTGCCTCGATTCAACTTCCTCCATTTCTTCCGATAGCTTGGGTCTTGACAGTTTCTGGGGCCTGTTCTTGATTGCTGGAGTTGTTGCAGTTTTAGCTCTCCTCATTTTCATGGTGATGTTTGTCAAAAGGAATTGGCATATCATATCAAGTTCTTCAGCTTCACTGCGACAGAAAATTGTTGCATTGGGAAGAAGATTTTACGAAAGGGACATCAATTCCCATACTTTTAGGGAGAGCAGATTCAGGGATGGAAGCATGGATGATGGTACCCATGAGCATGCGGCTGTTGAGATATTACAAAACACTAATTTCCCCCTGAGTCCGTCAAGCAACACCAGCCAAATCAACGACGCTTTAACCAATGAGCAAGGCACACCATCTGCAGAACAAGGACTTCCTAACCATGTAGATGAAGGGTGCCACAAGATAGCGAGCAATGTCGAGCTTACCAATGTATCTAAGAGAGGTACATCCTCGACAACCTTAGATGCTGAACTTTAATCAGTTTTGCACTGAATGTGGCATCTTTCCGACACTACTTGTGTGAGTTCCTACACAAAACGGTCTACGCTTTGCCTGAATGACGTTGGTCTATGCTACGCCTTGCTGTCTATAATATGGCCCGTATTTTACCGTCCTCCTCCCATTGAAATCACTTAGAATACTTGCTAGAACCTTGCTTGAGCAGAACCTGAACGTGGAAAATGCCACGCTTACCACATGCCAACTTCACCTTTTCCGAAGAGTATTGTTTTGTGTTAAAATGTTTGCAGACCTTTCAACACGGGAAGGCACTCAACAAACTGCTGCTCTTGGGCCCCCTCATCACACCTCCCGTGAATGTCACTGAGCTGGCGAAGGTGGCAGTTCAAGGAGCTGCGGATCCTGTCTTCACTCCAGTCGTCATAGACGTTCAAGGATTACTCCGATATAACCAACAAAAGTTGAAGTAGGAATGGTCCGACCTATCCTCTTTATAGGTTCAATCCTATAGAGCTCTTAATAACATGAGCACTCATATGTTGTTTTCAAATCAACACCGTTTTGGTTTTTCTGGAGTCTATAGTTGCCTGTGGGGGAAAGAGAAGAATTCTTAGCTCAAACTTTGAAGGCAGTAAATGCACTTGAAAGAGCTAAATTCTTTGTACGTTGGGGTTTCCCTGAACTTTTGAGTCATGTACTGAACTTCAGTGAAATGATCCCTTCAGAATATAAGTACACCGGGCAAGAGTAATATAGATCCGCATTGTTTTCATCCTTAATGTTATACATAAATTCCAGACTCATTTACTCTTGACACAGGATCAAATGACACGTTATACCTAAAAGTTGAGGGGATTGCAAGAATCAATAGGGCATGCAAGACATTTTAATTATCATCATTTAGGTGTATAGAGTTTCCAATCAACCATAGTTCCTTTTCTGACCTTTTCAATTGAGCAGACATTATAGTTAATTTGTGGGTCAGTTTCTTCCTCTTCTTCCTCCCAATTCTGCAGGCTCAAACTTTTTGTTAACTGACACATCACTTCAGTATTTCACTAACAAAGGGAAAACTACCAAAAAGTTTCTACACTTATTATTATACTCGTGCCAATTTAACTATAAAATTTTCAATTATATAAATTTAATCATCAACCTTTTCACGTGTTGCCAATTAAGTCCATTTTGCCAATTTTGACTAGAAATCATTGATGTAAATGCTGGTAATCCTACATGGCATTGCCGACATTGATATCGACAAGTTCTTTTAATTTTTTTTAATTTTTTATCTTTTCTTTTCTTTTTTCTTTTCTTTTTTCTTTTCTTTTTCCTTCCTTCTTCTCTTTCCTTTTTTCCACGATGGCCAATGAGTCCAGCTCACCCATGGCTAGTCATGACCTCACCAGCCATGGGCAAAAGCGCACTCACTCGTGGTTGGTGAGTCCATGGCCACATTCACTTGTGGCGAGGGAGACCTTGGTGAGGCTAACCTCACTAGAGACCACGCAGGCCCACACCATTGCGAGGCATAGATGCCAGTGAGGTTGACTTGCTTGCAATCATGATGGCCTTGCTTAGATTTGGGCGAGGTTGGGAGATGGCCATGACCCTCATTGACCACTATGGTAAAAAAAGAAAAAAAAAAGAAAAAAAATTTGAAAAATATTTAAAATTAAAAAAATTAAAAAAGTTGTCCATGTTAGCTTTGGTCATACCATATAGAATGACTAGCATCCTCATTAGCAATTTCTGGCTAAAATTAATCGGATTGACTCAATCAGCAAAACGTGAAAATGTTAAGGATGAAATTGAATTGGCAAAATTCATAAGACTTTTTTGGTAGTTTTCATGATTAACTAAACAATCTCTAATGTCAAATCATCACTTCCGCCATGCCTTCATTACAATATGTGGGTAGCACCGCTAGTTTCGCAAGCCATTTAGAAATGAGAAAATAATAATAAAAAAATCCCCATAAGCTTTTTAGGCTCTGTTTGTTTGTGTTCTTTTCTTTTGGTCATGAACACAATTTCTGTTTTTTTGTTCCGGGAAACAAAAAAAAGAACAGAAACGCATTTGTTTGCATTTTTGTTCCAAATCTTTTTTTTTTCTAGGAACAAATTTGGAATAGAAACAAGTGAAACACTTCTGAGAAATGATTTTTCTCTCTCCTATTTTTTTCTTCTCTTTATTTTCTTCTTCTTCTTCTTCTTCTTTTCATCTTCTTTTATCTTTGGCTGGTCGCCAATCGCGGCCATGGCCAGCGATTGGCCGTTGAGGGTTGGTGACGCCGTTGAGGGCCGGCAACCTTATCGGAGCGTCGCCAGCCCCTGGGGAGGCTCGGCCTCACTAGAGGCCGGTGAGCCTCGTCGTGGACGGGTGAGGCCGCCGGCCCTCGTCACTGGTTGCCGCCATGGCTGAGGCCAGCGATCGGCCAAAAGGAAGAAAAAGAAAAAAGAAAAAAAGATTAAAAAATTAAAAACTTAAAAGAAATAAAAAATTATACAAATTTACTAAACGTGTTTCTGTTATTTTTCTATTCCAGGAACAAATTTACCAAACACATTCTTCTGTTCAAAAATTGTTCTCCAGAACAGAAATAACTTTTTCTATTTTTGTTCCCTGGAACAATATTTTAACAGAAGTGTTACTATACGCACCCTTACTTTCTAGCTTTTTACTTTCTAATCCACACCGCACGGTTCGTAGCGCACCCTGATCCGACGCACTCGTTTTTTAAAGGTCAAGTAGATTTAAACGACAAAAGGCTAACGCGATCCAGCTAGTTCGATCTCGAGGATGATGCATTGACGAGGGCGGATGTCTAGTCCGTAATATCATTGAATAATTGATTGCGGATCACGTACACACAAAGAGGCCTTCCATTGCGACGTGACTGAAGGCCAACGCGATCCGCCCAGGACAAAAGCTACTACTTCCAGACTTTGCCTCCCTATGATGAAGAAACCCTCGCATTTTCCATGGGCTATGCTCAGTTTTTCCCTTTATTTGGGCTGGCGAATATCTATTTGACAACGTTTTTATTTTTCTATTTTTTATTTTTCAAAATAAACAAATATTTAAAATTGTCAACTAATTTTTCTACTCCTTAGAATGAATTAATGGCCAGGAAATATATTTAAAATCAAACAAGATATAGAAAAAAACTAACATTTTTGTTTCCAAGAACAAAAAGAAAAATAAGGTCATATTAGAAAAAACAAACTTAACGTAATCTAATGCTCGCCTTTACACAATCAACACAAAGTTTGGTCTCTTGACCTGATTCGAGTCCCCTTTTTTGGAATAAAAAAATAAATAAAAAATTTAGAAATTTAGGAAAAAATTAGAAATTAGATTTGAGTAATTTTACTAGATTTTAGTGTTAATTATAGTTTAACATAAAAAATGTGAAAATCTTTTGATGAAAATTGGACTCTCTACTGCTATTTTTAGCTATCCATGCTTGACTAACAATTACATTGGCCTTTCTTAAGCCATCTTAGAATATCTTCAGTGACATTTTTATAATTAAATGAAAAAAATTGGGAATATAAATTTCTAGGTCGTAACAAATGCATTTATATTTCTTTTTCTATTTCGAGAATAGAAATTTTATATAGTTACCAAACGCATTTTTTTGCTTAGAAACTTGTCCAAAGGCTAGATATAGAAAAACGTATTTTTTTAATAGAAATTATTCCCAAAAATAAAAATGTTATCAAACGCAGCTTAACTAACTTTATTACACAATGCATTTTCAAGGGTTGGACGGTGAAAATCATTGAGACTTGAGGTTGCTAGCAAGTGGTTTTGATGGATCGCTCGTCCGATCAAAGTTGAGCTAATTATTGATAGTATAGTACTTGTGGGCACCATCATCGAATAACTTTTGCTTGCGGATGAGACTAAGAAAATTTGCTAGGAATTACTTCTATGCATGTCCTGTTGACGCCTTAATTTTATTTAGGTTTTATTTTATTAATTAATTTTTTGGATAATAAAAAAACAAACAAAAAAACAAAAACAAAAATAAGAAAAGCAAAAGCAAAAGCCCAGCCCAGCCATTCCTCCCTTCGCGGGCCCTAGGCCCACTCTCCTCCTTCTTCACCCCCGGCCCGGCCCCTTTCTCTCTTCTTCTTCCTCCTTCCCTCTCCTTCGCCGCTGCAACTCACGCGCCCGAGGGAGGCCGACGCGCAAAGGACGGCCTACGGTCGAGGAGAGTAGGCCGACATCGACTGGAGAGGATAAGATTTCAGGCACCATTAATGTTGAGCAGGCTTTGTTGGAAAGCTCGATGTGACACCGGTTTAGCCAAGGGGAACCGGTGGGCAAGCTGGAAGCCGACGGCCGAGGCCCTCCGTCGACCGGATTTCCTTCGCTTATAAATAGGCGACAACAAGCACCGTCGGAGGGCGTGGCGAGCTCGGAGATCTTTCACTGAGAGACATTGGGAAAGATCAAAGGGCAAGCACAGGGGAGAACTCAAGTCGCGAGCTCAGCCCACCCTCCACCGAGAGACTTCAGGGAAGGCCGGCGGCGAGTGAGTTTGAGAGGGTCGGATCTGGTCGGAGTGAGAGAAAATCAAGGCTGAGGAAGGTCCGACCGAGATCTGCACCTCAGATCTGGGAGATGACACCGCTTCATTGAGCCATCATAGCCCCGATGCCGACCAGCAATGCCCCTGTGCCATGCTCCCTCTGATAGGAATCAACCATCGCCCGCTGTTGCTTTTCCACCCGAAACCCTGGTCGCCGCCCCCGCCCTCGCCGATCGCGTTGTCGCTGTCGCTTCCCCCTACCTGAGACCCTAGTCGTGTCCGCCGATTCCCCTGACGCGAGCCTCACTTGCTGCTGCTCTACCTCAACGTCGCCCTCGTCGAACGGCCTGCCATTCAACGCAACACCATCCTTGTCGGGTGGCCAGCCGCTGTCCTCAAGCTCGTCGTCGCCATCATCGTCGCTATCCGACCACCTAGTAGCTCCTCGGCCACCCTCGTCGGTCTGCACCACAAACGAACGACGGGGCAAGGAGAGGGGGCGCTGGGTCCAAACCGAGTAGGGTTTACCCCCGGTCGGGTCGGACCCGGATTGGTCATCTGGGTAGGGATTCCCTCGTTTTGGGCCTTCGCGTGTGGGCCGGTTAATCTTTGGGTTGTTTTTTCTTAATGAAGATGGACCAAATCAATGTGCTCCGCTTGTGTTTTTTTTTTTAGAAAAAAAGAAAAGAAAAAAGAAGCAAAGCGCATAAATCCTTGCTCGCAGGTTTTGGGCTGGCCCGGGTCAGACCCAACACGCAGACCCAACTCGGGTCGGCTTTTCTATTATTTTAAATAATATTTTAATAAATAAAAAAACTGAATAATTATTTAAAAATAAAAAAATAAATAATTATTTAAAAAATAAAAAAAAAATAAAAAATTTCAAAAAATATTTTCCAAAAAATGGAAAATCCAAAAAAATGCCAAAAAAAAAACTTATGGTTTAAACAAGATTAGGTACTGAAAGGGCATTAGTGATTAACTAGTGTAATCAAGTCCCCGATCCTAATTTCTTTGGTTGCGCAAGAGCGAGTATTTCTCCCAATACTTCGCATGGATTTCTAATCAACCTATCCCAAATCTATTAGTGGCGACTCCATTTTAAAAATTAACTCACAAATTAAAAACTTGAATCATTAAGTCGTGAATTAGTGAACTTGGAAGAGTCCGGGCATAACTAAATTTAGCCAAACCATTAGCCTCCGTAAGGCACCCGTACCTTGATCGGGCACCGAAAAAAAAGAGGTCGCGACAGCTTGGCGACTTCGCTGGGGACAATTTTTAAGTACTTAGGCCATTTTGTCTTTGTTTTAAATACTTTGCTGACTTTGGTTTTTTTCTTTTGTGCAGAGTAATAGCTTAGAGTTTTTTTTTTTATTAAGATAAAATAAAATATTTTGTGATTATAAACTATTGTGCATGCTTTACTGTTTTAATACTACACATGGCACACACAACCCGGCCGGGACCGGGTCGCATAGGATTTCTAGGATGGTGTTAAGAAAGATACGACCTTGGACGCGAGACTGCGATGTAGAGGTTACCTTTCTTTCCCCGAATTTCTTAGCCGAGGTTAGGAGGGTATGCTACTAACGTGAGACTGCGACGAGCGGATACCCTTTTAATATCAACAAACCTTCTCAGTTAGAAATCGAGCCGCACGACCCATTTGTATGTCTCTGTGCTTGCCATTTTTTTTTAAAAGCAAAGTAATTTATTTACTTTTACTTAGTCTTTTTTGGCTCATGGCAAAATAGGGTCAGGTTGTGTATTTCCCTTTCTTATATGCGATGGGAAGAATTGATATCCAGTTCATTCCTACCCCCAAGGGAGAGCTTCTCAAATGGTGGAAGCAGTTAGATCAGCTTGGCCAAGAGCGTGTTAAAGCAAGAATCGGTCATCTCCTCCCATTGCTCCAAATCAATATCCACTCTGGAGTCATGCAAGCTCTACCACAAATATGGTGTCCTGAAACATCTACCTTTGTGTTTCGAAAATTTGAATTGACTCCAACATTGGAAGAATATAGTCTCACCATAGGAATGCCCTTGGGAAGGGAGCTCGCTAAACCACCATTTGGCATTGACCCCGTGGTCAGTCTATCACGCTTTTTAAAAAATCATTTGGTAAGAGAAATTGTTGGAGCCAACAACAATGCTTTTCCACTATCATCATTAATTGAATGTTTTGAAAAACAATCAATGACCTAGAAAACCAAGATCTTCCTATTGGCCTTCTTTGGATTTATCATCTTCCCATATAGAAAGAATGCCATAAATCCTTCAATCGCATGGGTAATAAATCAAGTCACTTTCAGAGTAGGATATGTAAACATGGTTTTAGCTGAAACCTTTTTATCCCTTAATCGTTTCAAGGACCAAAAAGAAAAAATCATGAGGGCCGCTCCAGAAATTTTACAAATATGGTTCTTTTCCCATATCAAAGGATTTGGGCACCTCATGCAAATATTTGAAATCAACGAGTTTTAAACACCCACTGCAAAAATTTCAAACCTTGGAAAAATATTCTCCCAATGAAGAGTATCCTCAGTGGATTAACTTGCTAAAAGACCCGATCCCTGAGACATTCCTATGGCGAACTAAATGGTTCATTGCAGGAGAGGCGCGCTTTGCACTTAATTATTACACCCTATCCTGTTGCTGGGCCTCTCCGGAGCTACCTCATATTATCCATATAGGGTGGCTCGTTAGTGCAGGGTCCTCCAAGAAATCCCACCACCGCTCAAATCAGGATTGTTCCGAATCCTTTTCACCCATACAGACTACAACTACTTGAAGGAGATTCACATAATTCAGAACGCATGGAGTAGATGTCACATTGAAAATATTGTCATACCCAGAAGGTTGAAAGGGCAGGAAAAAGCTTATCATGCATCCACATTCTACATCCTCAACCATATAATTCCTGAGGAGCTGCAACCAGTAATCCTCGATGTAGTTGATAAACTTACCCTGCAAGGGTGAATTGAATCTCTTGAAAAGAGCTTGGAGACAAGCAGGAGACACATATCAAAGCTAGTACGAAGGAACAAGTAACTTCACAAGACTGGAGCTTCCCATCACATATAAAAATGGGCAGCTTGGCTTTTTGATGTGAATATTTCTAATATTTAGGATCGAATATTTAGGAAGGCCCTTTTGGCATTGTATAAATCCTTTGTTAAATAAATAAAAATGACTTGACCCTTGCCATGGGCCAGTGTTCCATATGTTTCCCTGACTTATGTTCTCTCCATTTTTTTTTTTAATCATGACATAGTTGCATTCGCCAAAAGCTAAACTAGAATGGCTGAAGAGAACGCACCAAGCCGTATCAAGATTGTGGAAAATGAAATGAAGCAGGTCTTCAATGTGCTTCAGCAACTCTCAAAGCAGATAGATTCCATCCAAGGCAAATTGGCTCCCACCCCAGCCTCAATCGAAGTGTTGTTGCCACAATAGTCTATCCGAGGTGAACAAGGAAGAGATACCGATGATAATATGCCTGAATTAGAGGATGACACGCACCAAATCATAGTTGAGAAAGCAAAGCCCAATAGTTTATCTAAGACTGAACATGACAAACGCCTCGAGAAGCTCGAAGAGAGGCTAAAGCAACTGCAAGGCCTTCAAGATCCTACTCCAACAGACCTCTCCATCTACTCTAAGGTCAAAATGCCTGAAAAATTCAAAATGCCTGAGTTTGAGAAGTATGATGGCACGACTTGCCCAAGGGCTCATTTGCAAATGTACTTGGTTCAAATGACCCAAAACGTCAATAATATGCCTCTAATGATCTAATTGTTCCAGTCAAGTCTAGTAGGTCCTGCCTTAAGGTGGTACATCACAAAAAATATAAACCTCGACACATGGAGTGAAGTAATCATTCAAAAAATTCAAATGGATATTACCTCCTTGAATCTTGACCGCCTTTCAAAGAATATGCTATTAGATGGAGGAATCTTCAGAACCAACTGATTTTGAACTAAGAAAAATGCTCATCAAAACCCTCTCCTATGAATACCGTAACCGAATAGTGACTACAATCGCTGAATCATTCAATCAACTCATTCCAGTAGGAGAGCAGATTGAGATAGGGTTGAGGGAGGGTTGGTTCACTAAACTTGCACCCATTAGCAGAAGGCTCAACATGAAAAAAGACAAAGAATCCCTAGTAGATGTCAATGCAACCTACACTGCAAATATCGATCACCTCTTGACCGTTCAAACAAGCACAGGGTAATAACAGACCACCATTTGTCAAACACCCCAGCGCTACAATAATAGAAGACAATTCACTCCGCTTCCTGGATCTCCCTCCCAGGTTTTGGCAATCCTTCGAAACAAGAGCCTCTTTTCAACTGAGCTAAGACGACCCAACGCTGAAAACTTCTCCAGTTATGACCCGTCCAAAAAATGTGATTATCTTATGGGAGAAGTAGGCCATTCAACTGATAAGTATTTCGTCCTTAAGCATTGGATCCAAAACCTGTTGGATATTAAGGCCTTCTCATTCTAAATTGCAAAGCCAAATGTCCAAAGCAATCCGCTCCCTGATCACGTCGACAATGTAAAATCAGAAATGCCAAAATACCTACTGTTGACATCTATCGAGGGCTGGTAGAAGTTGGGTATTATTTAAGAAATGGAATACCACCCTTTGCAATAATGGAGGAAAGGGTATTAAGAATGATAGAGGCCGGAATAATCGTGTACGCCGGCCACGCCAGCATAGTTTCTACCATATCGCAAGTCCTCATCAACTGGGAGGAAGAATTTGCCATGCTAAATGTGGAAAAGGAGAAGAAGGATTCCACCTCACTTGAGAGCTTCTTTGAAAGGAAGGGAGCCATTGTTCAAGCATCAACAGCAGAAACAACTATAATCATTGAGATTCCCTAACCTTACAAATACGAATACAACAATACAGTACTATGGTCTTATGACCTTGATGTTGGTTTAGTCACGAGATCTAGGGTGAACCTATGCTCAAGCAAATACTCGAGTCTACTAAGCTCGTGATCACTAACGAAGAAGCCAAGAGTTTTTGGCCGTAGTTAAGGCCAGTGAATACAATGTGGTGGAATAGTTACGAAAATCACCAGCACAGATCTCTTTGTTGGAATTGCTTCAGACATCTGTCAAGCACCAGAAATCCCTCATGAAAGTACTAAGTGAGGTACATATCCTTGAAACGATTGAGCATGACAAACTCGAGGAATTTGTCAGTACCATCATTTTAAAAGATCAAATGGTATTTTCTGATGAAGAAATTCTTGAGGAGGGTAGAGGACACACCAAGGGCCTCTAGATATCAATCAAGTGCAACACATCTCACGTCGCTCGAGTGCTGATTGACAACGGATCTGCTCTTAACATATGTCCACTAGCGACACTCTGTCGCCTTAAAATAGAGAGATCATGGATCCAAGTACCAAAGACTTCTGTTCGAGCATTCGATGGAACAAAGAAGGAAATAGTGGGAGAGATCGAGCTCGACATTCAAATTGGCCCAACTATATTCAAACTTTTGTTCCAAGTGATGGATATCCCCATTGCATTCAATTTCCTCTTAGGGCGCCCATGGATCCAAGTCGCAGGAGCGGTACCTTCAAGCCTCCACCAAGTGTGAAATTCGTGGTTAGAGGAAAACTAATCACGGTTCGAGAAGAAGAACATCACTGCATCTACCACAAGACGGTCATCCCTTATGTTGAACCTAGTGACAAAAGCAAAGCCAGCTATCAATTGTTTGAGCTCGTGTCTACTATATACAAAACTTGAGGGACTTTGCCCCTCATCCCCGAGGTATCAAGCGCTGCAATCATGGTAGGAAAAATCATGGTTTGACACGGTTTCATTCCAGGACAAGGGCTTGGTAGGAGAGGCCAGGGCATCCGTCAGCCTATTGAAGCCCTGAGGAGACCCTATACTATCGGTTTAGGATATTCCCCGAATAGAAAAGCAAAGAAAAAAGTCGGCCTTGTATATCCCTGTCTCGAGAAAACTTTCCCAACCCAGCCAGGATGATGCATGAGGAAGAGGAAGTGAATACTTCAAAATGGTTCAACCCCGAAAGCACGAAATTGCCCATAATCTAGAAAGACACAACTTGGCCCTCACTTATAAAGAAAGAGGGGCCAGATGACATGACCACCATGTTCGGGGACATTTTCATAGGTGCCATTGAGGAAGAGCAGTTAGAAGAGATAGACGATAACTTCTCGTTCATCCAACTTCAACACCAAGTCGAAGAATTACGCGAGACTGTACACCATTTGACAGAAAACTTCGCTCAAGCTACCCGTGCATTCCGCTCTCGACATAATGAGGAGCTGGTAGTAAATGAAGAAAACCCTACTGACACGACCTAGTGAGAGGCATGGCTACCTTTATCCCCAAGAAGCACACGGCCATATTCGCCTCTTCCTAAATCAATGGCCATTATTTTCCCCATCCTCCTAGAGCAAGGGATAATCGGTAGGGAATTGAGCCATCCTACTCTCAAATACTTCCTTGATTATAATCCATCCAAGCAATGTGATTATCATTCGGGGGAATTAGGACACTCGCTAGATGACTACACCATCTTGAGAGACAAGGTTTAGGATCTTTTGGATGCTAGGGTATTCACGTTCTGCTCTTCGTGGCTGTGTTTTGGCAAGGATCACCTCCTCGTGGTACCCAACACCTATACCATGTTCCTTGAGCATGCGAAGGAAGCGCGTAGAGGAGAGGCAATCATGGACACTTTGGGCCAACCAAGTGGTAAATTTGACTACTATGTCGATTATTCAATCCCCCCAAAGTTTCTATGATCATCATCACAACATTGTCCCTTATGGATGGGAAGGCATGGATGATCTGAAATCCGCAAAGCCGGGAGCACATGGAGACGTGGCTGGCGACTGGTATGAAGACTTCTTCGTGGGCGCTATCAACGAAGGACCGTCAGGGGAAATGGGTGCAGACCCGCTCGAGTAGAATCCTTTTTAATTCCTTTGCATACTCCCCTACGTGGGAGCCTGTACATATTTCTTAAAGTCTGGCTTGTTTTGTTTTCAACATCAATTCCACTCAAGAAACTATTTTTTGAAATCACCATGTAAATCCGTCTACTAATAAATAAAGTTGAAAACATTTTGAGGGCATAAGGAGACACACCAAACCGGCCCGTTGATTGAAAGAAGAAATCTGAGGCCCGGGTCTCCTCATGTTTCCTTGTCCTAAATCTTCAAGAACAATTTATCACCTTTTCAAAAGAAAGAAGTATGCATGCTACTAACCTTATTGGTTCTCTTAGCCTATCTACTCTATGACACAAGAATAATCTAGCAGTAGGTGAGGGTATGGGAACAGTCCAGACCAACACCGTAAGTAGCCATGATAATAATTCTGATGACTCAGATGATGATTTTGATGATTCCAATGAAATTCAACAGAATTGGAAGCACCACAAAGAAACAAGGCCCCCTACTACTGAAGACACCGTCATTGTCAATTTAGGCAGCACAGAAGGTCCAAGGGAGATAAAGATTGGCGCAAACCTTCCTAAAGAAGAAGCTGCAAGCTTAATTGCCCTTCTAAAGAGGTATCAAGACGTATTCGCATGGTCATATGCCAATATGCTAGCCTTGATCTAATGATTGTGGAGCACAGCTTGCCAACCAATCGTGAGGTAGCCCCCCAAGAAGCAACGGCTAAGAAGAGCTAAGCCTAAGTTGTTAAAAAAGATTGAAGAAGTAATGAAGCTTCTAGAAGTAGGCTTCCTCGAAGTCTCGCAATATCCTAGTTGGGTAGCAAACATTGTACCGATAAAGAAGAAAGATGGTCGAATCTGGGTTTGTGTTGACTACCGCGATTTGAACAAAGTAAGCCCAAAGGATGATTTTCCGTTAACTCACATAGACGTTATTGTGGATAGTACTGCTGGATTCAAAATTTTCTCTTTCATGGATGGATTCTCAGGATACAACCAAATAAAAATGAAGGAGGAAGATAAGGAAAAGACGGCATTCATTACTCCATATGGGACTTTTCACTATAAGGTCATGCCTTTTGACCTGAAAAACGCTGGAGCAACTTACCAACGTGCCATGATCACCCTTTTCCATGACATGATGCACAAAGAAATTGAAGTATATGTTGATGACATGATCGCCAAAACCAGACACGGAGAAGACCATGTGAAGACCCTAGAAAAATTATTCAATCGACTTTGCCAATTCAAGTTGCGCTTGAACCCAAGCAAAATGTGTGTTCAGGCAACTTTTGGCAAATTACTTGGATTCATTGTGAGCTGTGAAAGGATAAAAAGTGGACCAATCAAAAACTAAAGGGATATTTTAGATGCCTCCTCCCTCGACTGTAAAAAAAGTCCAGAGCCTCCTAGGAAGATTAAATTACATTGCGCGATTCATTTCCCAACTTTCTAAAACCGCAAAACCTTTCTTTAAACTTCTCAGGAAAGATGCACAAATCAAATGTGATGATGACTGCCAACTAGCGTTTGAAAATTTAAAGTAGTACTTGATGAAACCCCCGGTTTTAGTACCCTCGATTCTAGGACACCCTTTGACCCTCTACCTTACCATCAACAATGAATCCTTAAGTGTAATGTTGGCACAGAAAGGACCCCATGATGGGAAGGAGCGAGCCATTTACTATTTGAGTAAAAAGTTCACCACGTCGGAACAAAACTACTCCAAGTTAGAAAAAACATGCGCTGCATTGGTATGGGTGTTGCACAGACTCTGGCAGTATACCTTGCATTACCAAACATTCCTTGTAACTGAGAGTGACCCAATTAAGTATTTGCTTTGTTGCCCGGCCTTGGTGGGAAAATTGGCCAAATGGAAAATCCTGATCTCAGAATTCGACATCCAAGTGATGTCGCAAAAATCAGTTAAAAGTTGGATGATTGCTGATATGATAGCAAATTGCCCTAAGGAAGTACGCGAGGATGATTCTCTAGACGACCGAATTTCAACAGTAGAAGAGGACACATGGACTATGTTCATTGACAGAGTTGTAAATTTGTCGGGTTTTGGCACTGGGGCGGTCTTGATATCCCCAAATGGGCAACATTATCTAGTGGCTGCAAAATTGATGTTTCCGTGCACCAACAATATAGCCAAATGTGAAGCATGCATCCTTGGCCTGGAAGCGGCTATTGGAATGGAAGTGTCAAAACTAAAAGTGTTCGGTGACTCCACCTTAATTATCCTCCAAATTTGGGCGAGTGGAAGACAAGAGACGCCAAACTAGTGAATTATCACAACTACTTGGAAGAATTGGTAGGAGAATTTTAGGACGTCTCGTTTGAATACCTACTTAGAATTCATAACCAGTTTGTTGATGCACTAGCAACACTATCATTTATGTTGCAAGTAACAAAAGGGTTAGAAGTAGAGCCTTTGAAGATTGAAGTCCTGACAAGATAAGCCCACTGCATGACTATGACTGAAGAACCCAATGGGAAACCTTGGTATTACGATATCCTGAAATACGTCCAAAAGTAGGAATTCCCTAAAGAAAGCACTCCCTCTGATCGAAAATAACTAATGAAAATGGCTTAGAGGTTATTCGTCAGCGGTGAAAATTTGTACAAAAGATCATATGACTCAGTCCTACTAAGCTGTGTGGATGTAGATGAAGCCACACAAATAATGCAAGAAATACATGGGGGAGTATATGGCCCTCACATGAATGGACGTATGTTGGCCAAGAAAATAATGAGATTAGGTTATTATTGGCTCCAATTAGAGAGTGATTGTGCTTAACATGTGCAAAGCTGTCATCGTTGTCAGATTCACGGGAACAAGATAAATGTCCCTCTAACTGAATTTCATTAGTTATCTGAGCCGTGGTCGTTTTCAACGTGGGGCATTGATATAATTGGCCCAATCAATCCGAAGGTGTCAAATGGGCATCGGTTCATTTTGGTCGCAATTGATTACTTCTCAAAATGGATCGAGGTCGCATCCTATGCAAGCGTAATTGCACGAAATGTTATGAAGTTCATCAGACATGACATAATCACCCGTTATGGCATACTGGAAGCTATCATCACCGACCATGGGTCAAACTTGAACAACAAGTTGATTGATTGATTGTTTTCTGAGTTCAAAATCCAACATTTGAACTCATCCTCTTATCGTCCACAAATGAATGGAGCTATGGAAGCCGCCAGTAAGAACATCAAGAGAATCCTATTAAAGATAGCTGAAAACTACCACGACCGGCATGAGAGGTTACCCTTCGCAGTAACAGCATATCGAACTTCGATTCGAACTTCCATTGGGGCAACGCCTTTTTCCCTAATTTACGGCATTGAGGTGGTTTTGGCTATAGAAGTAGAAATCCCTTCCCTGCGAATTTTATCCTAGGTAGGATTGTCCAAGGAAGAATGGACACAACAAAGGCTCGATCAACTGAATATGATCAACGAAAAATGATCGAAAGCCCTCTGTCATGGTCAGTGTTACCAGCAGAGGGTAGCTCGATCGTTCAATCAAAAGGTGCGACCCAAGCACTTTGAGGTAAACGAGCTAGTCTTAAGAAAGACGCTACCAATCATTCCAGAGCCTGGAGGCAAGTTCGCCCCAAATTACAAGGGTCCTTATGTAGTAAATAAGATACTCCCAGGAGGAGCCTTGATCCTAACTGAGATGAATGGGCGAGAATTCTCTAAATCAATTAATTCCGATGCTGTAAAAAAGTACTACCCTTGAAAGATATTCATTGTCTGGCATTACCAAGCACTTCTCTATCAGAATGAAAATGCCTATGCACCTTTATATATGAGTGATGTATTTACACCATCATAAAAAATGTGTGTTTGGTTGACTCAATGAATGGTAATCACCAGCATTTAAGGAAGTTTCGAAAATTAAGTAGCAAACTCGATGGCATAACTTGAGCAAATCGACATTACCCAGGCAGACGCGTAAGAGTAATCCATGTCAATTTCGCTTAGCTCGGTGTAAAGGACTCGTCATTCAGAAACCAGTCTAGTTAGAAGGAACCTTCTGTCCTAGTCAACAATCTTAGAATCTGGAAGCCTCACTTCTTGTTCCAGACACATGCTCTTGCAAGAAGTAATTATTATTAGAAAATTGGAAGTTTTGATTGTCCATCTCAAATTCCATAGAAGCTTGAGGTACATGACTTTGCCCGATGCTGCTATAATCAAAGGTAGAAGGAAAAATTCCACGGAAGGAAAGCATGGAAAATCAATCAATGACCAGCAATCATGCATATGTGGCCACAAGTAGGAAAGGCCAGTCAAAGGAAGCATTGAAATGTAAAAGAGGCCGTCAACAACTTCCCTAAGAGCCATCACAAATAAACTCTAGGGGAAAGGTAACTTGGCATCATTTCTAACACTCACTCTCTAAACTCATATTGACAGGAAGCATTGGGATTCAAGAGCCAGATTAAATGGTTAAATAGGGCAAACCAAGTGATTCAAGCCCGGGGCAAAAACAAAGACGTCCAATCAATTTATCAACCCCTAGCTGATTATTCATGTGACATCTCCCTATTCAATAGGGACAATTCATCGACACCCTTTTGTGAATAACCCTTTTGACATTCAAAGTTTAACATATTTGGAAACACCATTATGTTAACCCTAAAGTTAATAGTTTAACTCCTAAAGTTGTCAATAGGGTCTTTATTGAGTAAAAACCATTCACTTGTTTTGAAGATTTCAAACTCCATCATATTGAAAATGTTGCATGCCGTTTCCAGATGAATTATGCATGATGATTTTGTCTGTCTAAGTCACTGATTCCACTAAGGATTATTAGAATAGACAGCTAAGTGGAGAATACAAGATTGATTGAGCATGCTGGATGAGGTATGTCAGAATGATGATAGACAAGCCATATCCCACACACAGTTCCCCATCTATACACTTGTGAGATGAGTGCAGAAGATTCCATGACTACAGGGTAAAGAGTTCTCTTGCGAATGGTACGATAATCAAAACAGTGAGAGGCATTCCATCACTCACTTTGAGCCCCATACATTGGCAAATTTCTGTCCTACCCCCGTTAAGAACCACTCCCACACTAGGGCAGATTGGAGGTGAAGTAGCATCACAAGGTGAGAAGAGATATAGAAATTTTCTTGCTTGCACTTGCACGAATCTTTGAGTGTCTTTATTGCATATGAACACTCGCGTTAATTTAAGTGCCCTAGAGTCATGAAGAGCAATTCTTTCTTTACACACTTGTATCCATTGTACAACTCAATTGAGTCTGTAAATTCACCCTCACATGGAGGCAAAGCAGAAGCTACTGCCATTTGAGCAGCATAATCAGAAGTGCCGGCAAAAGATGAAGACTCAATAGTCTAACAAAGGCGTTTGCTTGAACTTGTCAAGATCAGCTCTCAAGCAACAAGAACAAAATAGGGGCATAAAAAAGCAGTGTACCTGGTAAAAGTAAGGTCAATGCTCGTAGATGAAAAACAAAAGCAAAAACTATGGACATAAAAAAAAAAAAAATTAGTGTGTCTGGTAAAAGTAAGGCCAATGTCTCCAAACAAAAAATACAGCTATTTGTATTCCCGAGAGAAGTTGCTGTTGTGGTTCGATTAATGGAACCTTCATCTGACTGTGAGAAGAAAGACCGGTGACAAATGCCAAGGCGATCGCCAGCTCTTATCTGTTTACACGAGTCAAGCCTACATTTCATCCCACTGTAAAAAGTCTCTTTAGACTAGGGGCACTTCAATTAACATAGGATTTCATATGTTTATAAGCATCGCTCGAAGAAGTACAAGTAAGATTATTCTATCTCTTTTCATAGGATTCTTGACTTGCAAACCTGGAGATGAGCATGCGGCATCTTTTTCACAGAGCCATGACCTTGTTGGTCCCCTTTGATAAGCCATTGACCAAGCCTTCATCACAATTTCAACAAAGACCTCTCACATTGGTAAAGTCATACCACTCGCGAGAATACTCAAACCCCTGCTGACATGATGACAGTGAGATAATGTGGTCCTTATAAATCTTGCATCAATGGTCAGGATAAAACAGCCTTTCCCATGAGAGTAAGTGAAAAGTCCTTTTGGACTGAAAGTCCCCCATCTGGCATGCTTAAGATATCTACATTCTAAATGAAGATTGTCTTTCAAAATCTTCCCCGGTGAAATTCGAATGATACAAAACTGACAAAATTGTCATGCATAAATCACATTTGAATTTATGAATTTACAGCACATATAATCATTGTGTGTATGTGTGCATATTGTGCAAACAACAAGCATGCTCTTAGAGATTAGAGATATCATCAGGAAAGCACATCCCCAACCTCACTCCCAGAGCTTTATGTCTGATAATCTTTGAGAACCCACCACTCATCGGGTACTCTCTCTTATTGACACTCACCATGTTCGAGTTGTCCCCAAAATATTGATATTTGCAACTATCCAAGTATCCCTTTTTCTTTGAGTACCAACCCTTGTTCGGATACTCCATTTTTGTGACACTCAACCGGTCTAAGTTGTCCTCAGAATTGTGTCATTGAATGCTAGCAGCCACTCAAGTATTCCACCACATTATGCGCCTGTGATTACCCAGGTATACTTTCTTACACTTGGACCAGTTGAGTGGTCCCTGATCATATCATTAAATATTTGTGTTCATCCAAGTATTCCACTACTTTGTACACCTGCGGCTACCCAGGCGTCCCAACCCTTTTGAGTGCCTGTGGCTAGCCAGGTAAGCCTCATACCACATTCAAGTTTATACTACCAGGAGGTAAGACCTTCATGAATATCCAAGGTATATCCTCAATATTCCCATTACCCTTCACGAATATGCGAGGCACGCCTCGATATTCCCATTACCAGGAGGTGAGAGACCTTCATGAATATCTTAGGTACGCTCTCGATATTCCCAATTACTAGGAGGTGAGAGATCTTCATGAATATCCAAGGTACGTCATCGATATTTCTCAATTGCTAGGAGGTAGGAGACCTCCATGAATATCCCAGGTACGTCATCGATATTCCCATTACCAGAAGGTGAGAAACCTTTACAAATATCCCAGGTACGTCCTCGATATTCCATCTATCAGGAGACTTTAAACAAACGACCAAGTATTCTCAAGAGTTTGGTACTTATGATTATCCATGTACCCCTTCGATACTTATGGACGTGCAGGTATCCTCCAAAAATTTGTACTCGTGATCATCCAAGTACCCTTTCGATACTTGCGAATGTCTAGGTATCCTCCAAGAGTTTGTACTCGCGATCATCCAAGCACTCTTTCGACACCTGCAAGCAATCAGGTACTCCTTTAATGCCTGCGAACATCCAGGCACCATCCAAGAGTTTGTACTTGTGACCATCCAATTACTCTTTCGATACCTGCAAGTAACCAAGTATTTTCCAGCATCTAGTACTTGTGATCATACAGGTACCCCTTCAATACCTGTGAATGTCCGGGTATCCTCCAAGAGTTTATACTTGTGATCATCCAAGTACCCTTTCAACGCCTGCAAAGGCCTAAATATCGTCTAGGTTAGTACTTGTGAATATCCAGGTACTCTTTCAAAATGCCTGTAAATGTTCAAGCACTCAACAAATCGATGCTCCGAGAAAGGTCAAGTTCCAACTGGTGTCTTCGATAGAAGCCAGACACCCCACAAATCGATGCCCTAAGAAAGGTCAGTGCATCCTCCCGAGAAAGGTTGGGTTCCTACCGGTGTCTTTGACAGAAGTCAGACACCCCAACAAATATGATGCCCTAAGAAAGGTCGGTGCATCTCCCGAGAAAGGTCAGGTATCAATTGGTGTCCTTGATACAGATCAGGCACCCACAAATAGATGCCCTGAGAAAGGTCGGCGCATCTCCTGTCACGGCAATCGAAGAAAGGTTTGGGTCTGAGACAAACTACTTACTGCTCTGACAGGCGACTGAAGAATGGTTCGGGCCCTGGAAAAGCATTTTACCGTCACGGCGACCGAAGAAAGGTTTGGGTCCGAGGCAAATCACTTATTGCTCTGACAGGCGACCGAAGAATGGTTCGGGTCCTAGAAAGGCAATTTCCCGTCAAGGCGACCGAAGAGAGGTTCAGGTCCTAGACAAATTATTGCTTGTTTTAACAGGCGACCGAAGAATGGTTTGAGTCCTGGAAAAGCAACCTCCTCATATTACTAGGTAAGATGACGCATTGATACTTGTCAAACTCGGGGTTCACACCCTATCTCATTCACTCCCGGTAAGTAACTATAGGTATCTTCTTATCTGTCTTAGTATATGTAAAGTTATATTGCTCTTTTTTCACATAGAATAATAAGTCCCAAATAATATATAATCTGCTGCGCATGCTGGATAAAATTCAGGCATCGGTTTGTTTTTGAATGCAACCTCTGCAAGCACACCTTCAAAGAGGGGCAGCTGTTAACGCCTTAATTTTATTTAGGTTTTATTTTATTAATTAAGTTTTCGGATTAAAAAACAAACAAAAAACAAAAACAAAAATAAGAAAAGCAAAAGCAAAAGCCCAACCCAACCCTTCCTCCTTTCGCGCGAGCCCTAGGGCCACTCTCCTCCTTCTTCACCCCTTTGCCCGGCCCCTTTCTCTCTTCTTCTTCCTCCTTCCCTCTCCTTCACCGTTGCAACTCACGCACATGAGGGAGGCTGATGTGCGAAGGACGACCTACGGCCAAGGAGAGTAGGCCAACATCAGCCGGAGAGGATAAGATCTCAAGCGCCATTAATGCTGAGCAGGCTTCGCTAGAAAGCTTGATGCGACACCGGTTCAGCCAAGGGGAACTGGTGGGCAAGCTGGAAGTCGGCGGCCGAGGCCCTCCGTCGACCGGATTTCCTTTGCCTATAAATAGGCGGCCGCAAGCACCGTCGGAGGGCATGGCGAGCTTGGAGATCTTTCACTTAAAGACATTGGGAAAGATCAAAGGGCGAGCGTAGGGGAGAACTCGAGTCGCGAGCTCAGCCTACCCTCCACCGAGAGACTTCGGGGAAGGCTAGCGGCGAGCGAGTTCAAGAGGGTTAGATCTAGCCGGGAGGCTCGAATCTGGCCGAGTTAAAGAAAATCAAGGCTAAGGAAGGTCCGGTTAAGATTTGCGCCTCAGATCTGGGAGACGACACCGCTTCACCGAGCCATCACAGCCCCGACGCCAACCAGCAACGCCCCCGCACCGTGCTCCCTCTACAGACAGGTATCAACCACCACCCGCCGTTGCTTTTCCACCCGAAACCTTGGTCGCCGCCCCTACCCTCACCGATCACGTTGTCGCTATTGCTTCCCCCTACCTGAGACCCTAGTCGTGTCCGCCGATTCCCTCGATGTGAGCGTCACTTGCCGCTGCTCTACCCCAACGTCGTCCTCATCGAATGGCCCGCCATTCAACGCAACACCATCCCCGTCATGTGGCCAACTGCTGTCCTCGAACCCATCATCACCATCATTGTCGTCGTTCGACCGCCCAGTAGCTCCTCGGCCACCCTCATCAGTGCCGCGAAGATGCGGGCAAGGAGGGGGGCGCCTGTCGAGTCCAAACTAGGTAAGGTTTGCCCATCAGTCGGGTCGGACCCGGATTGAGCGTCCGGGTAGGGATTCCCCCCTTTTGGGCCTGCACGTGTGGGCCGGTTAATCCTTGGATTGTTTTTTCTTAATGAAGATGGGCCAAATCAGTGGGCTCCGCTTGTGTTTTTTAAAAAAAAAAAAGAAAAAAGAAAAAACGAGTCAAGCCCGCATAGTAGGCCCGTTTGCATTTTGGGCTGGCCCGGGTTGGACCCAACCCGCAGACCTGACCCGGGTCGGCTTTTCTATTATTTTAAATAATATTTTAATAAATAAATAAAAATAAATAATTTATTTAAAAAAATAAAAAAATAAAAAATATTTCATATTTTCCAAAAAATGCCAAAAATCCAAAAAATGCCAAAAAGACTTGTATTTTCTAAAAAATACCAAAAATATCCAAAAAGTCCCTTTTTTTGGTAAAGAAATTTTTTTTGGTAAAGCAAAAAAAAAAGTCCCTTTTATGTGCAAAAAATAGAAAAATACCCGAAAAAATGTTTTTCCTCCCCACAAATAAATGAAAAATCCCTCAAAAATCCAAAAAGTCTTAGGGTTTAAACAAGATTAGGTACCGAAAGGGTATTAGTGATTAACTAGTGTAATCAAGTCCCCGATCCTAATTTCTCTGGTTACGCAAAAGCGAGTATTTCTCCCAATACTTCGCATGGGTTTCTAATCAACCTACCCCAAATTGATTAGCGGTGACTCTGTTTTAAAAATTAACTTACAGGTTAAAAACTTAAACTATTAAAGTCGTGAATTGGTGGACTTGGGAGAGTCTGGGCATAACTAAATTCAACCGAGCCATTAGCCTCCGCCGGCGCCTGTACCCGATTGCGGGCGCTGAAAAAAAAGAGGTCGCGACATGTCCTAATTGGCTTCTCCAACAGGGTTAATTACATGGGTCAAAACTGAGAAAAATACCTGGCTAGGGATTCGCTCTCTTGCTTTTTTAGATGCAATTGTCCTCTTGGACTATGAACTCATTGGGGTTTGTCGGTACTAATTATTTGTGTCTTGACTCTTCTTCCTTGATTTCTCCTATTTAAAATTCTCGACGGTCGTAATCATGCCAAAAAGTCACTCATGGGCTTTGTTCATGAACTGTTTAGAAGATAAGCTTGAGGATACGATTTATGTAGCTATCTCAAAGATTCAAACTGAAATATACATATAATTAATGTTTTGACTTCTCTCACCATATATTTGTTCTTCTTCTTTTTTCCTGTTCACCAAGTCTAGAAATAGACACATTATCCCTTAACTCCTCATTTTCTTCCTTGATATTCTTTATTCAAGTGAACTAAGCTCCACGCACTACGCATAACCTCCACAACAAGATCGTCTCAATATGTTTATTTCTTAATGGTGTCAAAATCCAATATGCAATCAAACATTGTCTGATATTCTCTTTTTGAAAGTAAGCACGCTATTTCCTAAAATTTTCTTATTTAAAAGGGAGGATGCAAGTGTGGCATCCCAAAATTCAGAGCCAAGCCATAAGGTGTGTTAAAGTCTTTAATTAGGTGATAAAAATTTCCATGGCTTATGCTTTAGCCATTAGTGTTTTAATTAGATGATTTGTGCATATGATTGTGAGAATTTAAATTTGATAGATCAATAATTTATGCTTGGCCATGTACTTTATAAATTAAATTTCAATAAGCAAAATGCCCCAAGACTTTGGCCAAGATGAAAATTGAAATTTAAAAATATTTATGGAAGGAATTCAAAAAAAAAAAAAAAGAGGAAAAAGGGTTAATTTTAGGAATGGGCCTTAGGCCCATTGGCCTAAGCTTAATGGGCCAAGTTAGTCGGCCCAATTAGGCCCACTAAAGGAGGCTGTCGCCGGCCCAATAGAGGCCCAAAAAGAGTGGCCGGATGGCCCAACTCCAAGGCCCATGATGCATGAGTTGTAAGAGGTGGCACAAAGAAGGCCATGCATTGGCCATGGTTAAGGCAAAGCAATCATTACTAATCATGAGAGTTTAGGGGTACAAGAAGGGAAGAGAGAGAAGGGTGGCCGGCCATTTGCTCGCCCAAGGAGAGAGAGAGAGAGAGAGAGAGAGAGAGAGAGAGAGAGAGAGAGAGAGAGAGAGAGAGAGTTGTGCGAGAGAGAGAGATCGTGCAAGAGGGAGGAGCGGCCGAGAGAGAAAAGAGGAGGGAACCGCCATCCGTCCACCCGTGTGCCGCCGTGTTCGCCACCCTATGCCGTCGTCCATTCGGTCTAGAGGCAAGTGGGAGTCCTCTAGCTTCTCTTTCATGCTTGTATGTTGTTTGCATGTTAGATTTTGGGTGTTTTAAGTGAGAAAAACCGAGGTATGGTTGGCTTGTTCTTAAGTCGCGTGACTGTTCTTGCTCGGATTGTGTGAGTCAGTAACTTGTTTGAGCTTGCATGTGTATTTGGAGTCCGATTTTGGCTTCGATGTCTTCATGAAAGTTGTAGCTAACATCTTTTACTACAACATACTAAACTTTCGTGAAAAATGATGGAGATTTTGGGGGTTAAAGTCTCATCTTACGGAGACCTCAGATCTGGAGAGTCTTTACTGACCTTTTGCTGGATTCATGGTTGCATGTTGGTTTTTGTTGAGAATATCACTTCAATTTCTTCATGAAAGTTGTAGGTAACATCTTAAAATACAACATACTCAAATTTGAAGTGAAAAGAACAAGTATAGCTTGGTAAATCGACTAGATCTTGAAGACGATGATTCTGGTGATGTATTCCGAGACACCCGAGACTTAAAGGACTAAAATGAGGACTATACTCTGGTTATTTGACTTGGATATCTTCATGAAACTTGTAAAGTACATCTTGATACATAACATATCCGAAGTTCAGAGAAAACGAAAGAGAATAGGTAGGTTAAAACTTCATATTTCGGAGATGGAGGCACTGGACAATGCGGTCACGGGTCCAGAAGCTTCGTGAGGTTGAATAAAATAATCTATATGTAATCTGGCTTGGAGTTCTTCATGAAAGTTGTACGAAAATGTCTTGGCTATAATCCAGTAAAATTTTACAATTTGTGGAGGCCATATGTATATTTTAATTGAATTTATTCGGAAACCGTGCATTATGGTTTCATCAGAGAAGCATAGGATGTTTTGGGAAAATTATGAGATTTTGTAAAAATTCAATTTGGCCATGAATTTTGCAAGTAATTATCATCCCATGAGTTTGTTTAACAATTTCTTGAATTTTGATAATTTTGGGAATTTATAGTTATTTTAAAAAAATAAATAAAAATAAATGAATAAATAAATAAAAGGAATTATTTTATTGGCCATAAATTCCATTTAAGTAATTCATGTTGCATGTGTGATAAAGCCTTGATATGTGTATGATACTGAATTGAGTTGCATATGTGATAAAGTCTTGGCAAGTATATGACATTGAATTGAGATGTATATGTGATAAAGTCTTGGTATATGTATGGCATTGAATCGAAATGCATGTATGAATGTCATGCCAAGTATGATTTGTTTGATATCATGCCATGTGCCATGTTAAAATGAGATTAAAATACTAGTAAACATGGATGATGGTAAATGAGGAGATGGTTGTGATGGCGGATGATGCCCGGAATGTATAGAGATACATTACCGGAATTCCCTGGGAGATTCAGGATGCTCAGAATATGGGTGGCTGGAAGCCCTGTCGGAGGTTTCTGCCCGAAGGGAAATGCCTCGCGATGCTAAAATTGGGGTGCGGGATGCCCGGCCAGGGAGTGTAAATGCCGGAAGCCCTGTCGGAGGGAATGCCTCGTGATGCTAGTTGAGATGCGAGATGCCCGTAATGTGGGGGGGCCGGATGCCCGGTGGCCTGGGAGGCTGAATGTCGGAAGCCTCAGCGGTCTTTGCCCGAGGGGATGATTAAATTGATGATTTGAGAAACGGGTGATGTGGTGATCAACTGAAAGCAAAAAGTGGAAATTAAACCATGATATGATATGCATGATGATATATGCATGATGATGATGATGATATGTGATGTGAAATAATGATAATCACCCATGATATGACATGCATGATGATATGCATGATGATGATAATGATATGTGATGTGAAATAATGATGATCACCCATGATATGATATGCATGATGATATGCAAGATGATGATGATGACGATATGCATGATGATCATGATATGATATGCATGCTGATATGCATGATGATGATGATGATGATATGATGATGATATGCATGATGATGGTGATATGATATGCATGATGATATGCATGGTGATGATAATGATGATGATATATGATATGACACGTATAATGTGATGATGTCATGATGATGATGACATGTGTGATGAAATGATGCCATGATGATGATGACATGTGTAATGAAATGATGTCATGATGATGATGACATGTATGATACTATGATGATACACATGTATGTGTTATAAATTGATATGATGATGCATGATAGTATGCGCATGGCTTCAAGGTAAGTAACGTCACCCAATCCATGTATGATTTGCCGATGCATTGAGTTGTTATTGGATTTCCCTATCTCATTTGAGTGGTTGTACTCACCCCTTTTGGGGATAACATTTCAGATTAACAGTATGCCGCTTCCTGCCGTCACGCGGGGTACATTTTACGGGATACCGTCCGATGTAGAGGTCGAGTGTGCTGAGATAAACTGTCCCTCTATTCTCGGACTGACTTTTATTCGAGTACGCTGTCTAGTGATGTACGACGTGGGCCTAGCTGGGGGCCCTGTCATTCAGGAGTTTATATCCGTACATGTTCGTCGGGATGGAGCGGTGCGAGGGATGTTGCCACCGCCACCGCCTGATGCACCGGGTTGGGTATGAGACCATGCGCGACTAGTAGGAGCTGGATCCTTTTTGAGAGTTAGTTAGCCGACACATATGATGGGAGGTCGTACGCATGTGATGTAGAGGGTCGAGGATCTTTTTGAGGTTTTAGGCTGGACATGGCAGAGTCCTAGCTTTTCCTTGTTATGTATCGACCCAAAAAGAAGTCCCATCTTGAAAGAATATGTAAATAAAGTGTCGTCGCTTGTTTATAAAATCCTGATGTTTAGTGGTGTGTATTTGTATCATGGTTGGTAGGGGGAGAGATGGTGATGTTTTATTTTGCTTCCGTTAATGAGTCGCACTGGGACCGTTTTGTTTAAAAAAAAAAATGTGTCTATGAATTTTGACGCATCTTCTAAGGAGAAAGGTAATAAGGCGCTGGTGACGACCTGTGAAGGGTTCGGGGTGTCACAGCCGGTCTTCTTTTTGGTATCAGAGCGAATGGTTATAGGTGAAGTGACAAGGAGCCTCAATTGGAAATTGAGGAACATGATGAGAATGCACACCATAGGATCTAAAACGAAAAAAATTGAATAACGGGTGATGAGTATTCACTCGTAGATCCCTAGTAGTTTATTTTGAGTTGTTTTTAGGTACCAAGTAACATGTATATGTTACTTATGTAGTGATAGTAATTGCTTTGAGCGGAGCGTGAGTCTCGGATTATTCCCGAGGCAATGCTTGGAAATTGCAGGAAAGTCATGGTGCGAGTTAGAAGTGCTCATCCATCGAGGGCTGAAGCTTCTGCTGCAAGGGCTGAACCCTGAATGGAAGATATTCTGCAGGCATTAGCCAATATTGGAAATCTGATGGAAAGGCAGGCGCAGAATAGCCCGGAGCGAACGCCGTACTCAAGGACTAGTGGAGCAGTTTCGGCCGAAGCCACTTAAGTTCAATGGAATGGGAAGTCCCGAGGAGGCGAGCAATGGATTGATGGAATGGAACGAATTTTCCGGCTGTTGGACTGCCACGATGCTTTGAGAAAATAGTTTTAGCAGTACTAGTTGGAGGGAAATGCAAAGTTTTGGTGGAGAGCTTCGAAGGACATAATCTTTCCACTAGGTACTGATGTGAGCTGGGAGGAGTTTGTTAGGGCTTTCAATAGGAAGCATTTTTCTGATTGTGCTAAGGATAGGAAGATTACTGAATTTGTTCAGCTAGAACAGAAAGGGTTGACAGTAGATTAGTATGAGGCTAGATTTTCTGAATTGTCTAGATATGCTCCTAGATTGATTGAGGATCATGAGGAGAAGGCTAAGAGATTCCTGAAAGGGCTGAGGATTGACATTAGGAAGCAACTGGTGCCTTTGAACATAAGGGATTATAATGAGATTTATGAAAGGGCGCAGTTAGTGGAGCAGGAGCTGTTGAGGGAACGGTCGGAGTTTAAGAAACCGTTGAACTTTAATGATGTGAGAAGGGGTAAGAGGCCTTATTCTGGTCAAGGTCAGACCTGGAATGTGAAGAAGAAGAGTAACTTTGGAAATTTTGGAGGGGCAAGGAGTGGTCCGAATATAGGGAAAGCACCCTATCAGCCTGGTGTTTGTCAAAAGTGTAATGGGAGACATGGCTCAGGACCTTGTACTGGTCAATTGAAATGTTTTGGTTGTGGACAAGTAGGTCATCTTAGGAGAAATTGCCCACAAGAGAGGTTGCAAGTGAGTGTTGGCTCAGTGCGACAGGGATATCAGAATGCTGTTAGGTCAAACCCACATGGGAATCCTCAGAGACCACCTGCACAAGGAAGGGTGTATGCGATCACCCGGAGAGAAGCGGAAGCTTCCAAAAATGTTATCTCATGTACGATTCTTATTAATGGTGAAAAGGCATATGCATTGTTTGATACGGGTGCAACGCATTCGTTTGTGTCTGAAAGATATAGATGTTTGAATAAGATAGAAGTTATGCCTCTTGAAATGCTTCTTTGTGTTTCCACGCCTTTAAGGATATGGTATTGTCTACGTTGGTGTGTGGAAATTGTAAGATATCGATGGGAGGAAAGGATATGGAAATAGACTTGGTTGTAATGGCTATGTATGATTTTGACGTTATTATAGGAATGGACTGGCTTCGTAAATATCGGGCTAGAATGGATTGTTATAGAAGAGTGGTTCAATTCGTTTTACCTGATCAGTCTAGTTGTGAATTTTTAGGAGGTCAGACCCATTTTCCTGTAGCACTTATTTCGGTAGTAGAAGCTTGTAAGTTACTTGACAAAGGATGTTAAGGGTATCTAGCCATAGTTAGAGATTATGCCAGGGAGGAGCCTAAACTTGAGGAAGTTCGTGTAGTTAACGAATTTCAAGATGTATTTCCTGAGGAATTGCCTAGATTGCCGCCAGAGCGGGAGATTGAATTTGAAATTGAATTAATGCCTAGAACGGGACCAATATCAAAAGCCCCGTATAGGATGGCCTTAGTTGAATTGAAGGAGTTGAAAGTGCAACTACAAGAATTGCTTGACAAAGGATTCATTAGACCAAGTGCTTCACCTTGGGATGCACCGGTCTTGTTTGTGAAAAAGAAGGATGGATCGATGCGCTTGTGTATTGACTATAGGCAATTGAACCAAGTGACCATCAAGAATAAGTATCCTTTGCCTAGAATTGATGACTTGTTTGACCAACTCCAGGGAAGTTCGGTCTTCTCTAAGATTGACTTGAGGTCAGGATACCATCAGTTGAGAATTAAGAAGGAGGACATTCCTAAGACTGCGTTTAGGACTTGTTATGGACACTATGAGTTCCTTGTTATGCCATTTGGATTGACTAACGCGCCGGCTGCATTTATGGATTTGATGAATAGAATATTTCAGCCTTACTTGGATCAGTTTGTGATTGTGTTTATTGATGACATCCTGATATATTCAAAAGGGCCTAAAGAGCATGAGCAACATTTGAGAATAGTTTTGCAGACCTTGAGAGAGCATAAGTTGTATGCTAAGTTTAGTAAGTGTGAATTCTGGTTGGACCGAATAATATTTTTAGGACATGTGGTGTCAGGAAAAGGAATTGCAGTAGACCCGGCAAAAGTTGAAATGGTAGTAAATTGGTCGAGACCAACGACACCCACTGAAATATGAAGTTTCTTAGGACTGGCTGGTTATTTTAGAAGGTTCATTGAAGGATTTTCACGACTGGCAGGACCTTTAACCAAATTGACCCGAAAGAATGTAAAATTTGAGTGGAATGGAGAATGTGAAAGGAGTTTTCAGGAGCTCAAAAGGATCTTGACTTTGGCTCCAATTCTGACTATACCTACTGGACCTGCTGGTTTCACAATGTATAGTGATGCATCTCACAAAGGACTAGGATGTGTGTTGATGCAGCATGGCAAGGTTGTAGCCTATGCATCCAGACAATTGAAACCCCATGAGCTGAATTACCCGACGCATGATTTAGAACTAGCAGCTATAGTGTTTGCCTTGAAGATATGGAGACACTATTTGTATGGGGAAATGTGACATCCTGAAATTCGACCTCGTTTCGATAAAGTGAAATGGGCATTTCGTCGGCATGCCTATGGCCCTTTTTCTCTGAGCTGATCACTCACGAATTAACTAACCTATTGGGTAAAGCCGTTAAGGGATGTATCAGCTGTAAAATCCCTAAAAGTTACCTAATTGGTTGGATTGAGCTAAAATCACGTCTGATCGATTTTTAACCACGAAATTGAACTCGATTTCGGGAATCGAATTTTAAGCGCGTCATAATTCTTATTTTTAGAATCTTGTCTCATTGCTTGTTAATTTATTGGCGGGTCCGAAATTTCAATAAAGAAATTATCGGAAGAAAAATTGAAGATCAAAAGAAAATAGAAAGGAGAAGGAAAATTGACATAAAGGCATTATGCATTTTCTTTCTCCTTTTTCTCTCTCCCCCCTTTTCTTTCTCTCTCTTTTTCCTCTCCTTTTTCTCTCTTTTCTCTCTCTTCTCTCCCCTCTCCCTTTCCCCCTCGTGCGAATTCCCCACTGCCTATCCTTTCTCTCTTTCTTTTTTTGACTAGTCAAAGCTTATCTCCTTCTCTCTCTTATCTTCTTCTCTCTCCTCTCTCTTCTCCCTCATGACCGAACTAGCTTCTTCTTCTCCTTCTTTCTTCGCGTGCGATCCAGCAAACCAGAACCAGAAGCTACAACTCGCCGTCGCTGCTCCGTCGCCGCCCGTCCCGCCGCCGCTCGCCGCCGTCCCATCATCCGAGCACGCCCCGCGCCCGTCGCCACTACCGCGCCTCCCCGCGCGACCCAGTCGCCGTTCCGCCACATCCACCCAGCTCCGCTGGACCTCCCCCACGTCCCCCTTGCCCTCCGCCGGCCTTCCCTCGCCGTCTTGGCCACCGGAGCAGCTCCGGCAAGCCCAACTCAGCAAGTTTCCGAGTGGGTATCCAGCACCTTTGAGCTCGCTTTTGGGCCGTTTCCGGGCCCCGAACCCGAGCCGTGCTTTGGGAAGAATCGTTCCTCACGTCGCCCCGTCGGATTGATCCTTTTTGGGAGTTAGTTAGCCGACACATATGATGGGAGGTCGTACGCATGTGATGTAGAGGGTCGAGGATCTTTTTGAGGTTTTAGACTGGACATGGCAAAGTCCTAGCTTTTCTTTGTTATGTATTGACCCGAAAAGAAGTCACATCCTAAAAGAATATGTAAATAAAGTGTCGTCGCTTGTTTATAAAATCCTGATGTTTAGTGGTGTGTATTTATATCATGGTTGGTAGGGGGAGAGATGGTGATGTTTTATTTTGCTTCCGCTAATGAGTCGCGCTGGGACCGTTTTGTTTTAAAAAAAATGTGTCTATGAATTTTGATGCATCTTCTAAGGAGAAAGGTAATAAGGAGTAACATTAGCACCGATGATGACCTGTGAAGGGTTCGGGGTGTCACAGACAAGCAATGAACTCTTTTAACTGCTCGACTTTCCATGTACTTCTACGAGAAATTCAAAACCCAAACTCGACTTAGACTGATGACTTTACTTAGCAATTCCGATGCATTTTCCTTCTATATATAACGGAACTTTTTTTTTTTTGGTCGAAAACATAAATATATTATAAGCTTAGATTAGAAGTTACATTTATAGGCATATCAGAACACAAAAGATCTTGTAACAAGGAAGGAGGATGTTGCACCCAATCTAAGGAAAGCAGAGAAGCCCGATAGGCCTTTGCAGCCCGGTCCGCCACAGAATTCGCTGTCCTATTGCAATGAATGATGGTAAGATTAGGGCACCAAAGTTTCATATCCCTTATCTCTTGAAGAATGCCTTTGTGCTCCCACAACGTCGGGGTAGGATCGTTGATGGCGTCTACAAGAGTCGAGCGGTTGGATTCCACTTCAAGATGATCCGATCCACGCCCTCTCTGGAGCAAGAAGTGCAAGGTTTGATTTAAGCCGATCACCTCAGCCTGCAGTGCCCAAGATGCAGACACTATTTGTGCAAAGCCATCGAGTAAGACACCAGAGGAATCTCTGTACACACAGGTGATCGAAGCGTCGTGACACTGAGATAGGTAAGCGGCATCAATATTGACTTTTATAGAGCCTTTGGCTGGTGGAGGCCATTGCTGATCTGAATCATGTTGATTTCTCCTATGTCGCTGCCTCTTCTGATCGAAGCTCCAAGCTGATCGTGCGTCTACTAACGCAGATTGCACAACCTGGTTACCGTTGAGGCATTGCTGACGGAACAAGAAGTTGTTTCTGGCTTTCCAGATATGCCAAAGAAGAGCCGCAATTGTTTCGAGCTCGGGTAAGCCATTCTGTTTCACACTAATAGCAACCAGCCAATTTTCTATGCGATTCACTCCTGTAGGATGATGCTTGATGTCGATTTTTGAGTGTAACCATACATTTAAGGTCCATGGGCATAACAAAAATAAATGCTCTAGTGTTTCGGGTACCTGTGTAGTGCACATACAGCAAGTAGGGTCTGAGATAATGTGTCAACGATATAGGTTTTCTCTAGTTGGCAGGGCATTGCTGCAAATTGACCACAGGAATGGTCTTAATTTAGGCATAGTAGTGATTTTTCATAGGGCATTCCATAATTTGCGAGGCGGCTGATATGATGAAGAGGCTTGATTGTTGTTGTGACGTGTTTGCTGAGCTCTGATGTGATTGTAACAACTCTTTATCGTAAATTGTTCATTTTGTTTTCCTATCTAGACAAGTTTGTCTTGCGTGTGCTGTGGCCGGATAGAAAGAGATAGTATTTCATCGACTAGTTTACTATCAAAGCTCTGGCTTAATAGGGTAGTGTGCTATGCTTGCTGTTATGAGATTATAAAGTCTGCAACTTGCTGTGGTTCATCTCTAGGAGCCGGGTCCCCTATTACACCCCTAGCTAGCCACTTGTCCTCTCATATTTTGATTTGTGTGCCGTCCCCAACAGACCATAAGACCTTATCAGTAATAGATTCCCGACCTAGCAAAATACTTTGCCAACCCCAAAAGGGTCTAGCACCTTTAGTAGCATTCCAGAAATCCCGAGAGTGAAAGTATAGACCTTTAAGGATTCTGCTACGTAGAGAATGTGGTTGTTGAACTAGCCGTCAAGCTTGTTTTCCTAGTAATGCTCGGTTGAAAGCCAAAAGATCACGAAAACCTAAACCCCCTTCATCTTTCCGTCGCTTGATAGACTCCCAGTTCTTCCAATGTATACCTTGCTTGCTGTAATCAGACTGCCACCAGAATCGAGCTATCCTCTTTTCAATTAACTTACACAACGTAATAAGGATCTTAAATATCGACATAGCATATTGGGGGATTGCTTGCACTACCGTTTTAAGTAAGACTTCCTTACCCCCTTTTAAGATCAACTTTTCCTTCCAACCTTCGAGCTTGGAATGCACACTACTCATAATCCATGTAAACATGTCTCTCTTAGATTTCCCCCAGTCTGAAGGAATGCCAAGATACTTGCCAGTTTTTTTGCAAAATAGGGACTCTTAGTTCACTAGCCAGATTCTCTTTCAAGCTGCTAGGACAGTCGGTACTAAAAAATAGACCGGATTTATTCCTATTCACAGCTTGTCCTGTAGCTATACAATATTCATTTAGGATAGAAGCTAAGTTCTGACATTTGATAAGCTTCGCATCGAGGAAGAAAATAGCATCATCTGCGAAAAAATAAATGAGATAAGGTGGGACACTAGCGATTTAGCTTAATACCTTTAAGATTGCCAATTGCCATTGCGTTGTTGATTAAGCTTGTTAAGACATTAGCCATCAGGATGAACAAATATGGTGATAAAGGGTCCCCTTGCCTCAGACCTCGGGTTGGATGAAAATAGGGTAGAGATTCACCATTAAATTTCACACTATAAGAGATCGTAGTCACACATTGGAGGATCCAATTCACCCATTGAGTATGAAAGCCTAGCTTTAGAAGATATGCACCGAGAAAGTCCCACTCTACCCGGTCATAAGCCTTTGCCATATCCAGTTTAAGCACTACCTAAAAATGCTTCTTTCTTTTCTGTATTCTAATTTGATGAAGGACCTCCTGAACCACAATAATATTGTCCTGGATTTGCCGACCACCTACGAAAGCACTTTGTTCTGGGTCTATCAAATCTGGCAGCTAGGGTTTGAGATGATTGGCCAGGATTTTAGAAATGACTTTATAAATATAGTTACAAAGGCTAATAGGTCTGAATTGATCTAATCTTTCTGGGTGAGGGGTTTTTGGGATCAAAGAAATATAAGTGTGGTTATATTCTGGCAACCAAACTCCTGTGCGGAAGAATTGTTGCACATCAACAACAATATCTTCTTGTAAAATGTCCCAGTGTGCCTAATAAAATTGACCATTTAGTCTATCTGGGCCTGGTACTTTAGTTGCACCTAGCTGGAACACTGTTTTCTAGACCTCCTGAGATGTAACTTCAGCAATAAGAGTGTTATTCATTTCTGCAGTCACCACATGCTTACAAATATTCAAAGTAGGGCTATAATCTCTAGACCCTATAGAAGTATATAAAGTCCTTAAAAAATGAGAGGTCATTGTTGGAGAAAACTTCCTTAAGTGTTTTGAAGCTGACAAAACGTTTCCATCAGTCTAGTCTGAAGACTTGCAGACTCTTCTATCAAAGTCTGAAGACCTCCGAACTGCCAGACTCAAGACTCAAAGTCTATCCTCATAGACAGCTTCTAGTCCATCAAAAAAGACTTATCCAGAACTAGATGTTTCGTCAAGGATTTGACTTTATCGACTAGAGAAGATCTTTTCGCTGGATATAGCATGTTGGAATCCATTGTTCTAATCAAGATTGATTCGGGAATTATGGATCTGTTGATTGGCAAAGTATACTTGGAAGGTTCTACTTATGGAAACCAAGATCCTGCTTATATGGGCGAGCAGGATTAATGGGCTATCGTCATGTTCCTTAAATAGCTCAAAGATCTTCCTAATTGATTCTGTCCAACGGGTATATTTGAAGAATTCCTTTGGTAAGTGCCATCGGGTATGATGGCATAAAGGAGCATATAAGGAAGACGTTCCAGTTGTTCGAGTGTGTGCACGATAGAAGAATTCCAAAGTCTGAAGCTCCTTGTTCTTAGTCAATTAAATTGTTGAGCAAAATCTTGTACGCAAAAGAGAATCTATATCTTGAGAGACCTTGAGGAAGTGTAGTAAAGTCTCTACACTGTGGAATCAAGGCAGAGCTTTTCTGTAATAACTCTTTTGTTCATAGTGAAATCCAGCCGGTGGGCTGTCAGTGTGGAAGAGTGGACGTAGGCTTGGATTAAGCCGAACCACTATAATCTCTGTGTTCATATTCTCTTTCCTATACTCTTTTACTTTGATCGTAACTCGTTTTGTTTACAAGAGAAGAATTTCCTTTTCATAATCTATTGTTGATTAGCACTGCACATATCTCGCAAAATTGTTTCTGCACCTATTCTCCCCCCTCTATGTGCTCATACTAGCTTTATCAATTGGTATCAGAGCCTGTGTACTCATTTAAATTGAAGTGTTTTACTTCAGAGTTAAAGATCCATGGCTAGTATATTGGCTCCAGGACTGGTCGAAGGGCAAAGCAATACCAGACCGCCTTACTTTGATGGAAAGGAATGCAACATATGAAAAAATAAGATGAAGGCATTCATAAGATCAAAGGATCCTCTGGAATGGGACGTGATAGACAAAGGAATCATTCCTAAAGCTGTACCTGTCTCAGGAAGAGGAAAAGAAGCTGTTGAGTCTAGAGAAATGACCCAAGAAGATATAACCAAGAGACAAGCTCTTAATGCAAAAGCGATTTATTCTTTATATTATGCATTATCACCTACTGAATATAACAGAATATTTTCTTGTGTTACAGCTAAAGAAGTCTAGGATAGATTACACATCACTTATGAAGGAACTGACCGAGTGAAAGAAACCAGAATCAACATTCTGCTCGAACAATACGAAGAATTCAAATTGAAAACAGGAGAATCTATCACTGACATGTTTAGTCATTTTACAGAGATAGTGAATGGTCTTGAAAATCAAGGTCATGGTCTTGAAAATCAAGGTCAACCAATTTCTGATCCCATGAAAGTAAACAAGCTACTACTTGGACTCTCCAAGGATTGGAATCATATAAAGACCTCAATAAGGGAGACACAAAGAATCATGCCACTCTCTGTTGATGAATTAGTTGGGACTCTTCAGTTTTATGAAGTGGAGCGAATCAACGAAGATAAAGATCCTAAAGGTAAGAAATCCATTGCATTAAAATCTAATGATGATTCTGATGTTACAGATTCTGAAGACGATATGGATGATGAAGAGCTTGCTCTCACGATAAGAAGATTCAGAAAGCTAAACAGAAATGGAAGAAGATTCAATCCAAAGAAACAAAACTTTCAAAAGCAACAGACTAAGTCTGTTGATGAGGATGAAACCAACAGAGATGTAGTCTGCTTTGAATGTAAGAAAAAATGACACATCAGACCCAACTGTCCCCTTCTGAGAAAAAAGAAAGGAAAAACTGAGAGATACGGAAAGGCACTCAAAGCAGAAACTTAGAGTGATACGGAATGTGAAGAAAGCGATGATGATTATGCCAATATTTGTCTCATGGCACAATCAAACTCAGATTTAGACTCCGAGATAGACTCAGATTCAGATAGTGAAATCGAGGTATGTGACTTAAAAATTCCTACTAAAGTCTCTAGATACATTGATGAATTGTATCTTAGTCTTAAAACTTCTCTTAAAAGGATTTCCGAACTTAAAAGAGAAAATTCTGTTCTAAAGCAACAGGAAAATGTTTTGAAAGAAAAGGTCAAAAGTTTAGACAAAAATATTTCTACCTTGAAAGAAAATGAAAGCAATCTTTCAAAAGAAAATGCATTCTTGAAAAAGACATCTCAAATATTTCTAAAAGATTTTCCATAGGATCTCGAGAAACTTGAGAAAATTCTTTCAGCACAAAGACCTTATTTTAATAAATCTAGTTTGGGAATGACAGCGGAAACTATTCCTCTAATTGATTTTCCTAACGTAAAGGAAATAATTAAGCAAAGACCCACAAGAGATGCTTACAAAAATCGTTTTCAAAAAGTTTTTGTAAAACCAGTAGATCGCAATGCTCTTAGATGTTCTAAGTGCAATAGCTCATATCATTTTGAGAAAGAATGTCCTATGGTTTGAAAACCTGTTAAGAAGGTATGGGCAAACATTGTATATTATTCTAACATAAATGGACTCAAGAAAATATGTGTACCAAAGAAAGTGTGAGTCTATTTTCTAAATGCAGGTCACTATCAAAAAAAAGGTAAAATGGTATCTGGATAGTTGATGCTCGAGGCATATGACAGGAGATTCAAATTGCTTCATAAAGCTTGCTCAAGTTAATGGTGGAAAAGTTTCATTTGGAGGAAACAACAAAGGAAGAATTGTGGGATTTAGAACTGTAAAGATTGGAAGCCTCACATTCAGTAATGTTTCCTTAGTGGAAGGACTCGACTACAATTTGATAAGTATCAGTCAGCTGTGCGACAATGGTTTCAAAATCAACTTTCAAGAAGGAATCTGTTCAGGAACCAGTAAAGACTCATCTCAATCCTTCACGGGTCGAAGACATGAAAATATCTATCTCTTGGATGTCAAACCAGATAAAACCCAATATCTAATCTCAATTCAAGAAGAAGCAGACTTATGGCACAGAAAACTTGGGCCCATCAACATGAAGCAAATAGCCAAAATCTCAACAAAGAAACTTGTTCGTGGTTTACCCAATTTGTTGTACCAAAAGTCTAATTTATGCACACCATGCGTGTTGGGAAAATAGGTAAGAAACTCATTTAAATCAATAAATCAAGTTTCTACTGATCGTGTACTGCAGCTTCTGCATATGGATCTCTTTGGACCAACCAGAACTCAAAGCATTGGAGGTAAGAAATACTGTTTAGTGATCGTGGATGATTATTCAAGATTCACTTGGGTATATTTCTTGGTAAGTAAGTCTGAAACTTTTTCTTACTTTAAAAGGTTTGCTAAAAAGGTCCAAAATGAGAAAGGGTATGTTATTTCAAGTATACTAACAGACCATGGAGGTGAATTTGAAAATCAAGACTTTACAAAACTCTGTGACGAATATGGTTTCCAGCATGTGTTCTCTTCTCCATATACTCCAGAGTAGAATGGAGTTATGGAAAGGAAGAATAGATCTTTGCAAGAAATGGTTAGAACTCTTTTAATTGAAAGTAATATCTCTTCACATTTTTGGGCTGAGGCAGTTTCTACAACATGTTATATCATTAATAGAGTTTTTCTAAGGCCTATTCTGGAGAAAACTCCTTACGAGTTATTCAAAGGAAAGAAGCCTATTGTCTCATATTTTCACATGTTTGGATGTAAATGTTTTATTTTGAAAAATGCAAATGATCAAGTTGGGAAGTTTGAAGAAAAATCAGATGAAGGGATCTTCCTTAGATATTCAACCACAAGCAAAACCTACAGAGTATACAACAAAAAGACTCAATCTGTGGAGGAATCAATGAATGTCAAATTTCAAGACTCTATGTAAAATGAATCGATTCAGACTCAACTTGAAGAATATGAACCTGCTCTAGACTCTACAAAGTCTAAATCTCCAAAAGCAGCTTAAACTTCAGAAGATCACCAACAAATGATTGTCGAAGACTCAAATGAAGAAAAAGATCAACAATCTGACAAATCAACCAGCAACTGGATGCATAAGTCCAGTCATCCCAAAGATCTCATTATCGGTAATATTAATGAAGGAATTTGCGCAAGATCCAAAAGGCACGAAGAGTCTAGTGCTGTGGCTCTTATTTCTGAAATAGAACCCACAAATATAGAAGAAGCTCTAACTGATGAAAACTGGATTAAAGCCATACAAGAAGAACTCAGGCAATTCAGTATCAATGATGTTTGGGAATTGACTCCTAAACTGAAAGGTAAATCCATCATTGGAGCTAAATGGGTTTTCAGGAACAAGATGAACGAGAAAGGAAAGGTAGTAAGAAACAAAGTAAGACTCGTGGCCAAGGGATATACGCAAGAGGAAGGGATAGACTATGATGAGACTTACGCGCCAATAGCAAGGTTAGAAACAATTAGATTATTACTTGCTTTTGCTTATCATAAAAATTTTAGATTATTCCAAATGGACGTCAAAAGTGCTTTCCTAAATGGATTTATCCAAGAGAAAGTCTATGTGGAACAACCACTCGGTTTTGAAGACCCAAGGAAACCAGACTCTGTTTTCAGAATGAAAAAAGGCTCTATATGGTCTAAAGCAAGCACCTCGAGCTTGGTACGATAGACTAAGTACGTTTTTAATCCAAAATGGCTTTGTCAAAGGTAAAGTAGATACTACATTGTTTATCAAAAGAGAAAGCAAAAGTTTTTTGCTCGTGCAAATTTATGTTGATGATATTATTTTTGGATCCTCTAATAAAAGTCTGTGCAAGAAGTTCTCTAAGTCTATGCAGGATGAATTTGAAATGAGCATGATGGGTGAGCTAACCTTCTTTCTCGGGCTTCAAGTGAAACAACTGAATGAAGGAACTTTTATTCATCAAGAAAAATATGCCAATGAACTTGTCAAAAAGTTTGGGCTGGAAAATTGCAAAAAGACTGATATACCAATGTCAAGTTCCTTGAAGCTAGACAAAGATGAAGGAGGAAAGAAAGTTGATCAGAAGTTATATAGGAGCATCATTGGTTCACTTCTTTATCTTACTGCTTCTAGACCTGACATTTTGTTTAGTGTTTGCATTTGTGCCAGATTTCAATCAGACCCTAAAGAATCTCATCTAAGTGCTGTAAAGCATATTATCAAATACATTGCCTCAACTTCAAACGTGGGTCTTTGGTATCCTAAAGAATGAGACTTTACTCTTCTTGGATACTCAGACGCAGATCTAGCCGGATGCAGAGTTGATAGAAAGAGCACTTCAGGCACCTGTCAACTACTTGGAAGCAGGACAGTGTCTTAGTTTTCAATGAAGCAAAGTACAGTAGCTCTCTCCACAGCAGAAGCAAAGTACGTAGCTCTTGGAAGTTGTTGTTCACAAATTCTGTGGATAAAACAATAGTTAAGAGACTTTGGAATCGAAGATTCATGCACAGAAATCAAATGTGATAACACCAGCGCAATCAATCTCTCCAAAAATCCAATTCTTCACTCAAGGGCAAAACATATAGAGATTCGACATCACTTCATTAGAGATCATGTTCAAAATGGAGAAGTTTCGATTCAGTTTATTGACTCAAAGAATCAACTGGTGGATATATTTACAAAGTCTTTGGAGAAAAATCAATTTGAAGTTATTCGTTCCAGACTCAATATCTTAAAGTCTGAGGAAGTTCAGACCCAGAACTGAAAGTCTAAAGACACTCAGACTCAAACGATCAAGATTTTTTACTATAAGATATTTTATTTTATTTTCTCTCAGATCAAATCTCAAAAAGGTACGATCATCTATCCGTAATTGATTGTTACTATTTTCAATTTCCGTGATTATTGCAATCCTTCCTTTTCGAAAAAGAAGTTAATTTTAAAAATGGCAGTTATCTAATTTTTGAAAATGTCGTTATTTTTAAAAAGGGGCATCTTTATATTTCTTCTTTACGACGTTCCGTATGCCTCTCTTTGACTGTCCTATATACTGTGTGTTCCTCTTGGTGTTACTCACAAAACCCTAAGAGAACTCAGATCGTTCACTTTTGTCTTCTTCACTTGTTTAACCTTCGAAAAGTTGTCATCTTTCTTGGAAAACAAGCTTGGAATCTCTCAAAGACTGTGAAAGATGTCATCCCAAAGAAAGTCTTCAAGGATCGCAAACAGGGGACCACAGCAAATGCATGAGGGGCCCACGCATTTTGATCTCATCGAGGAAGAAGATTCTCCTCATCAGCGATAAAGCCCACAACATTCTCAGCAGTGTCCATCTTCTCCTTCTAGACCTCAGAATGTTGCACATCAAGAAGAAGAAATCATCAAAGACACAGATCCGTAAGAACTCTTAAGCCTGGCTTTACTTATAAGCTTTACCATGCTTTGAAGAGGGTGGTACTCCTTTGAACCACATTGACGAATTTTTGAAAGATAAAGGCTTTCGAAATGAAACCTATTTTCTACGCACAATGGAACGTTTGGGAATTGCCCCTGCTGGATTGGCGGAAGAAGCAATGGCAAATATCTGAAGCGATCCATATGTTGGAGGGCTGAGCCAGCCTGATGGGAATGATGATGATAGGATGTACAGTCAGTTTAAACCAAGAATGGGTGTTGCAGCAAAAATCCGAAGTAAAAAGACAGACTTATTTCGTTCGGATGACCACAAGCAACTGTACGCTAAGTTACTGAAGCGTGGGGTAATAAACGCTAGAAGTGTAGATTTTGATTTTCTTGACTCTGTGAATGTCAATCTGTGGGAAAAATTTAGTCTTCTTCAACTCGAACAGTTTTGTTCTAAATCTACAGAAGGTTATGCTGAACTTACTGCTTATTTCTATTCGAATCTCATTTTCTTGGATACGAATAAATTCTCTTTTAATGTTCGAGATCAGGACTATGTGGTTGACATGAATACATTGGCTGATGTGATTGGGGTTGAAAGAGGGAAATATCAACCTATCAGTGTGTCTATTGCTCGTGCAACGTTGGAACTTGTTAAGGATAGAAGAACGGAAGAAAAGATTTCCTATTCGAAGATGAATGCAACCAACATTTTGCTTCACAAGATTGTGATTAACTGCCTCAGACTGAAATCAACTTCAAAAACTGATGTTTCAAACTCGGAGGCAAAGCTGATGTATGCCATCAATGCTGATAACAAATTCTCTCTTCCACACACTATTATGTTTCACATGTATAGGGCAGTGGTGAAGGACAAGGGTCAACTCCCGTACGCAGCTCTTGTGACCAAGTTATTCAGACATTTGAACGTTCAACTTCCCCGGATTCTCTGTGTTCGATCGTGCGATCAAATGGTGGTGGGACTGAAAATGGTTTCCAAAATGCGTCTGAAGGAACTCAACAAGGCGTTGGAGAAATTCAAGGAGAAAACCCCTGTCAAGCCTCATCAAATCTCTTTGGCTGCAAAAAGAAAATGGAAGGAGCCCATGGTTGCTCCATCCAAGAAAAGAAGAGCTCTCCTCCTTGAGGATGAAGAAGATGAGGATGATATCACCATTTCTGCAATGACTTTGAAGAACTTGAGTCGTTCTGCACCAGAATCAATGGAGAGACAGGAAAAAGTCACGGCTGAAACAGAACAGAGGACTGGAGAAAGTGAAGATTTTGAGAAAGAGAAAGAGGAGAGAGTAGAAAAAGAGCATGATGAACACTCTTCTCCACCTGAAGGCATGGAAACAGGGGGAGATCCTGAGAAAAGAGGAACATCCTCCATCCCTGCCACCAATGAAGGAGTAAATCGCTTTCCAGCAGATCCAGAGGAAATCTATGCTTCTCACTTTCCTAAGGAGGGTCATGATGTTTTATCGCCCAATCTGCGTAACCATGCTGATGTACCATCATCTGCCTACACACTGTCTGATCGTGCAGATGCCAGTACTCAGACTGATAATTCAACAGAATTTCGCAAAATTCTTGATGTTCTTTTGGAGATGAAAGGTCAAATATATGCTCTGGGATATGAAGTACAGAACTTGCAGAATACAGGACAAGCCTCTTCAGTATCTTTGCATGATCAAATCCAAGCCCTTGCTCTTCAAGTTCAAGCTAATGCTAAGGGTGAAGATGTGGCTCAACTGAAGGAGGACTTAAAAAAGCTGGAAGGTATTGTCCAGTCAATAGGAGATTTACAGCTTGTTCGTATTCCCAAGCCATCTTAATTTCATTCTCTTTTCATCTTTACCCTTTTAATGCTAACAAAAAGAGGGAGAGATGTGGTGTGGTGCAGATTTGATTTAAACTTTAAACTTTTGAACTATTGACTTTTGTGATGTTTGTGTTTAGCTGTTTGGATTTGGACTGAATTTGGGTTTGACTGTTTGAACATTTGTTTATCTTAAGTACTATTGATATCTCATGGATTTATGGCTTTGTTCATCTACAAGACTAACCTATTTTCTATGGATGCAGATTCTAGTGTTATTACTAAGCTATTTATCTTTGTGAGATATCCATATTTGCTTGAATAATGGTTTGCAGGTCAAAGTTATCCAAATCTGCAGGAAAGTTTTGTCACAATCAAAAAGGGGGAGATTGTTGGAGAAAACTTCCTTAAGTATTTTAAAGCTAACAAAACGTTTCCATCAGTCTAGTCTCAAGACTTGCAGACTCTTCTATCAAAGTCTGAAGACCTCCGAACTACCAGACTCAAGACTCAAAGTCTATCCTCATTGACAGCTTCTAGTCCGTCGAAGAAGAGTGGATGTAGGCTTGGATTAAGCCGAACCACTATAATCTCTGTGTTCATATTCTCTTCCCTATACTCTTTTACTTTGATCGTAACTCGTTTTGTTTACAAGAGAATAATTTCCTTTTCATAATCTATTGTTGATTAGCACTGCACATTGAGAGTGCTAGTATGAACAAAATAAAGGAGTTAGGGAAGAGAATAAGAACACAAGATTTATAGTGGTTCGGCTTAATCCAAGCCTACGTCCACTCTCCCACGATAACAGCCTTCTTGGCTGGATTCCACTATGCAATCAACAAGAGATTACAACTTCGAGTGCAAACACTTAGTAGTAGATCACACTATCTCACTAAGTCACTCTCTTGGTATTTCTCTCACGATTACAAACGTTTAAGCTCTCCAAATACAAGTGTATGATCGAAAGTCGCTCAGACTTTGGAATTATAAATTCTACGCTCCGTCTCTTACTTGCTCATCGGTCCATGATCTCCTTAAATACTCCTCCACTTCCAAACTACCCGTTGGACAGCATCCCGGAGAATCGTCTTCCAATATACCCATTGGACAGCTCTGTATCTAGAAGATTTAGTAGCCGTTGAGTGACAAAGGTAGAATCCCAAATTGATTCCGATCGCCCATACAAACGAAATCTTGGTTTCCATAAGCAAAGCTTCTTCGTATAGAAAGTTCTTGTCTTCAAGATCCAATCATCAATCAAATCAATCTTGATGTGGAATCCAAACCAGATCACTAGCCGTTATATGATTGGGCTTGAGTTACGATTCATCGTAATCTGGATGTAAAGTCTGAGTCTTTAGACTTTACAATATGAGTCTCGAGACTTTACAATCTGAGTCTCTAGACTTTACAATCTGGGTCTGAAGACTTTAAGTCTTGAGTCTGGCAGTCTTCAGACTTTAAGTCTTGAGTCTGGCAGTCTTCAGACTTTGACACAGAAGTCTGGAAATCTTCAGAATATACTCTGGACATATGTTAAGTTCAGTCTTCTGGCCGTTTTCACACTTTGACAATATCCTTTACATGTTCTATTATCTGCATGGTCTATTACTCAACCATCAAACATGTTAGTAGCCTTTGATTTATTTTGTCATCTTCAAAACATCATAAGGGATTTCCCTAACAATCTCCCCCTTTTTGATGATGACAAAACAATCTCTGAATATGCAGATTTGTAAACATACTTTTAAATCAGAGGATATCATAAGATAACAAATAGATTGAGCATAATAATATGTAGAAAATAATCGCAGCTCAATATTATGCAATAAATAATATCAACCAATCAGCACATATGCATATTCATATATTCTCCCCCTTTTTGTCATAATCAAAAAGCGATAATAATGGATTCACGTAGAGAATGATAACAAATATTTTGCATGAATCACAATTTCCAAAAATCAGCTTTTATAAAGCAAGTCGAATATTAAAGATATGCAATATAGCTCACTTCGATCATATATATTAGCAAATATCTAATAAAAATCACAGATGCATCATGAAATTCATGTACACTTTTTGTCATAATAAAATGATAATATCAATAAGAGATTTGTTAATGACAAAATGTAATAATAGATACACTAACCGGATTTTGTAGATCTTAACAATTCTGACACATTTACCTTCCTTCTTTTCATAACAAGATCACGATCAATCAAAAAGATTTTTCCAAAATTGATCAAAGCTCCCTCTCAATTTGTTGCCTTTTTGAGGTGATCACGATTCTTTTCCTTTTCTTTTGGATTTGCTTTCTCCCCCTGTCATCATGACAATATTTGCGAATAGAAGCAATTGTTATAATTGTCGCAGGAGATATTTTCTGATTGCACCAAAATTTGCGTAGATTCGCAATCATCCTTCCCTTAAAGAATTTCCTGCAATCAACTCATTTCCCTTTTTGGTATCCATCAATTTGGATCCTTCCTTGATGTTAGAGTAAATATATAATCTCCACAGATAAATAATATTCCTTCTTAATTCATCATAACAAAGTATTCAAAGAAAGAATATTATGCATATGATATTTTGGAAAATAAATTCTCTCTTAGTCATAGTACAATAAAAACAGAGAGAATAAAATCTTTGAATATCTCAGAAAAAAATATCTTGCAAAATTAGTATAACGTAGAATCAGATTTTTACTTTGCAAAATATGACAATTTGAGAGCATAAATTTAGACAAAATAATTTGAATTATCTCAAATAATCACACGTACTAGATCAAATCTCAACTCACAAATCATAAAAACAAATCATATGATTCTTTCTTCCATAAAGCAAAATATGATCATTATAAAATCTCAATCAATCAAGGATATATCGAATATCAAGCATAATGAGAAATTGAGAATAAAAAATTCCTTACCAAATCCTCTTTCTTCTTTATTCTTTATATCCTGCAAAAATAACTTATCTTTTCTTTGGTACCCATTTTTTCTTGGGTCCATGAGAGTTAGCAGAATATGTTGCTTTTATCCAATTTTTCTTAATAGGTCTCCAGACTTGAGAAAGATCTTGTTGCCTAAGTCGAAAATTTTCCTTTTTAAGTTTGGAGATCCTTTTAAGAGAAAATTTGAGATTTGAACAAAGCTCATTTATATATTTTGAAACTTTAAAAGGAATTTTTGAATTGCTTACCTCGATTTCCTCATCGGATTCTCGAGTCTCGTATCCGAGTCGACTTTGATTCCGAGTCTCGTGATCGAATCGACTTTGATTCTCGAGTCCAGTATCGAATCGGACTCAGATTTTGAATGTGCCATCAAGCATATATTTTCTTGATCATCATCTTCTTTCATGATTCTTCTATGGCCATTATGCTTGTATTGACTTCTTCCATCGAATTTCCTTCCTTTTCTACTCAACTTTTTGAATTTCTCGACCATAAAGGCAAATTCTTCATCGTCCATGTCATTTTCTGAATCTGTTTCATCAAAAACAGCATTAGATATTAAAGCAATGGACTTCTTACCTTCGGGATCTTCATCATTGAGTTGTTCCACTTCATAGGATTGAAGAGTGCCAATCAATTCATCAACGGAGAGTGGCATAATCCTCTGAGTCTCCCGGATTGAGGTCTTGACATGATTCCAATCTTTTGAGAGACCTCGCAAGAGTTTGTTGACCTTCATCGGGGTAGAAATTTGCTGACCTTGATATGCTAAACCATTTACAATTTCTGTAAAACGGCTAAACATATCTCCAATTGATTCTCCTTGCTTCATCTTGAAGGATTCATATTTGCTGAGAAGAAAGTTTACTTTTGTCTTTCTTACACGATCGGTCCCTTCATAGGTAACATGAAGTTTATCCCAAATTTCTTTTGCTGTTTCACATGAAGAGATTCTGTTATATTCAGCAGGAGATAAAGCGCAATATAAAGAATAAATTGCTTTCGCATCAAGCGCTTCTCTTTTGGACAACTCCGTCCGAGACATAAGAGCGGGGGGTTTGGTTTCTTTGTTTTTGCCATTCTTGTTTGATGTAGACGCAGCGATGGGGTTGATTCCTCTTTCCACAACATCCCATTGCAAGAGATCTCTGGATCTCAGGAATGCTTTCATTTTGTTCTTCCATACGTCGTATTCCTTTTCATCAAAATATGGTGGTCTTGTGTTGCTTTGCCCTTCCATAAGTCCTGGTGTCAACATACTAGCCATGGATCTTTTACTCTGAAGTAAAACACTTCAAACAAAGTGAGTACACGAGCTCTGATACCAATTGAGAGTGCTAGTATGAACAAAATAAAGGAGTTAGGGAAGAGAATAAGAACACAAGATTTATAGTGGTTCGGCTTAATCCAAGCCTACGTCCACTCTCCCACGATAACAGCCTTCTTGGCTGGATTCCACTATGCAATCAACAAGAGATTACAACTTCGAGTGCAAACACTTAGTAGTAGATCACACTATCTCACTAAGTCACTCTCTTGGTATTTCTCTCACGATTACAAACGTTTAAGCTCTCCAAAGACAAGTGTATGATCGAAAGTCGCTCAGATTTTGGAATTATAAATTCTACGCTCCGTCTCTTACTTGCTCATCGGTCCATGATCTCCTTAAATACTCCTCCACTTCCAAACTACCCGTTGGACAGCATCCCGGAGAATCGTCTTCCAATATACCCATTGGACAGCTCTGTATCTAAAAGATTTAGTAGCCGTTGAGTGACAAAGGTAGAATCCCAAATTGATTCCGATCGCCCATACAAACGAAATCTTGGTTTCCATAAGTAAAGCTTCTTCGTATAGAAAGTTCTTGTCTTCAAGATCCAATCATCAATCAAATCAATCTTGATGTGGAATCCAAACCAGATCACTAGCCGTTATATGATTGGGCTTGAGTTACGATTCATCGTAATCTGGATGTAAAGTCTGAGTCTTTAGACTTTACAATATGAGTCTCGAGACTTTACAATCTGGGTCTCTAGACTTTACAATCTGGGTCTGAAGACTTTAAGTCTTGAGTCTAGCAGTCTTCAGACTTTAAGTCTTGAGTCTGGCAGTCTTCAGACTTTGACACGAGAAGTCTGGAAATCTTCGGAATATACTGCGGACATATGTTACGTTCGGTCTTCCGGCCGTCTTCGCACTTTGACAATATCCTTTACATGTTCTATTATCTGCATGGTCTATTACTCAACCATCAAACATGTTAGTAGCCTTTGATTTATTTTGTCATCTTCAAAACATCATAAGGGATTTCCCTAACACACATATCTCGCAAAATTGTTTCTGCACCTATTCTCCCCCCATAGGTGCTCATACTAGCTTTATCAGTCATCTCCTTGAGAGAATTCGGGTCACGTACCCACATTTGTTGATCATCCTACAGCATGCTGATCTTATTGTTTTGTCTTCTCTAAATAGTGGTTGCATGAAAAAATTTAGTGTTCCTATCCCCCCATTGAAGCCAATTAACACGTGATCGCATAGCCCAAAATTTCTCTTCCTGCTGCCATAACCGATGTATTTTCTCTTTCAGGTCTGATATCACAGCTGTATCGTACTGGCCATGGGGCCGATTTGTCAAAGCTTGAAGCTGATTTTTGAGGTAGGAAATCTGATCCTTGGCATTGCTGAATTTGGATCTGCTCCATTTTAAAATAGCCACTGAGACAGCTTTTAGCTTTTGGGGTAGTGTCGCCTCGCCAGGTTTGTAAGATGTCCAAGAGTCGATAATAGTCGTACGACATTGTAGATCTTGTAACCAATATGCTTCAAAGTAGAAAGACCTTGCCCTTTTGGATCGCTGATTTGTTGAAGTAGACAACAAAATAGGACTATGGTTAGATCCTAGGGTTGGAAGGGCCAACACCTCAGCGAGGGGGTAGGTTAGTCTCCAGTTCTTTGTGCACAGCATCCTATCTATTCGTTCCTTAACCATGTCATCGCTAGTCCGATTGTTAGACTAGGTATAGGAGTAGCCTTTGTTTCCCAAATCCATTAGAAAACAATGATTAATTAAATCACGGAATGAATGCATGCGATAGGTCTCAGCAGGTCTCTTCCCTACTTTCTCCCATGGATACATTACCTCATTAAAGTCACCAAGACACAGCCAAGGTAGGGTATTAAAGCTACTGATTTGCCTTAATGCTATCCACAGGTGCTGTCAAAGCTGATAACTTACAGGAGCATGGAGGCAAGTGAGACGCATAAGAATCCCCAAATCCAGGTCAGTACAAATAGAGTCAATCATGTCCGCAGAGTTATATATCATTGTCACATCCACTCTAGCAGTCCAAAAAAGTGCGACACCTCCTGCTAGTCCCACTGGATTTTCAATATAACTAGCTGAGAAGCCAAGTTTCCTTTGCAAGTGTATAAGCTTATGTTCCTGATGTTTCGTTTCCATCAAAAATACCAAATCGGGCCTTTCTTGGGTCACTAAGACCTTGAGTGCTTGAACTGTCAGGGGGTTACCCAGCCCCTGACAATTCCAACTTATTATTTTCATTGTTCACCTGGTGGCTTTTTAGGGCCAGCCACCAGGGCCCAAGAAGCAGAACCATCCGCCTCATAGATAGGAGTTTCCTGCAAAATAGATTCATCAAGATTCTCTTGGAGTTGAGTACGAACGTCAGGGCTAATGAGTTTTTTGGCCTTCTTAATAGGTCCAGATCGTGCAGTAAGACGTGAGTGCTTAATCTTCTTAGACTGTATAGTGCTTGTTGTTATGCTACTAGCCAGAAGTTTCTATTGAACATTTTGACTCTCTTATGCATTCGGTACCATAGATTGCCATTTAATAGGAGTTGCAGCAATAATAGGATGATTAGGCTCCATTGCCTCCATTGTCTGCTTTCCTTTATATTTTTGAACAAGGATAATTGCCGAAGGAGATGGAGGAGTCTCCGAGATAGTCTTGTCAACATCAGCTGGGGATGGATTCGTGTCATAAAAGGTACGCCAAAACGGGCTATGGTCTCGATCCTCTGCTCTTAGCCATGAGCCATATAGGAAACAATCATTCTTTGCCATATTGCTCTCATCGTATGGAAACTCTGCATAATGCATGGCATAGTGGCCAAGCTTACCACATGAAAAGCAATAGTGACAAAGTCATTCATATTTGAAATCAAGCCAGAAATTCTTTCCTTCAATTTTGATTAATATCCCTGTCATGAGCGCCTATTGAAGATTGAATTTTACCCGGACCCTTCCCGTTTTTAGCATAGATCCATCCTTATTCTCTATGCGCACTTCTGTTACTCTCCCTATGTGAGCAACAACCTTACTTAGCATGTTTTCAGTACATCTTTCCAATGGCAAACCATAAACTTGGACCCAAAGCTCACAGGTTTTGAAGTTGTAGCAATGCAAAGGTGTATTCGCTATCCAGGGTTTTAACATGACCATATGGTTAGCAAAACGCCAAGGTCAATTTTCGTACACCCTCTGTTTTACCTCCTCAAATTTGAATTTTACTATATATAAACCAGAGTCGCCTAGGGAAATGTCCACAAGTTCAGTGCACTAGACCTTTTTCATAGTATTATGAAATGCCTGAAAGTTGACTGTAGGATTATTTAAAATCTTACCGACTAAAACTAACTGACATTCCTCACTTTTGTCAACAGGTGCTGCGTCGTCCCAGACCTCCACTGCTTGTTCTGACCATAGGCGACCCATTCAATTGCATAAAGCTCCCAGGCGAGCTTCATCATCAGCAGTTGATCGATTCATAATTGACTTGGAGACCAAATAAATTCTGAAGAAACCCTTAGTAGAAAAGATCCAGCAGTGGAAGTAAAAGAACAGCTTGTCAAAACCGTTCTTCGACCGGCCGAGAAGAAAACCAGGGAGAATCAAAGTAAAAGGGTACTGTCGAGCAAGCCAATCGTGACATGCAAGCCGCAAGAAAAGGTCGGTGGAGGTTATTGAAGAAGGGGATGAAAGAAGGGAGTGAGGTGGAGATGTAAAATTGTTCGGATTAAGATATCCAACTGAGTGAGCTTCGAGTTGAGTCTGTAAAAACTAGGAAAATATGCGAAAGAAACCTACCAAGAAGGTAGAAGGACTCTACATTTCGTAGAGAGAAAACGCTACCTCCAGTTACGAGTTGATTTTTAGACATTTAGTTTGTATTATATATAACGGAACTTGCTAGGTATTAAATTTAGGTGGTTTATAATTGGCGACAAAACTTTGGGTTATATGCTTATTTTATGGGCAATATTGACCTATACTTTCAGCAAGTCTCATTGGACGAAATCATCCAAGGGGCTGGAAAGCGGGGAAGAAAAGTAAAAAAGATATTTTTGCCAGTACAATAGTTTAAAAAACAAAAAAAAAAGCTAACACGGTTGATGCAAATACGGCTGCTAATGGCTTTTTGGATTGTTGCAAACGAGCTCAGGACAACAATCTGCCTAGTGTGTGAGAAAATGACCACAATTTTTCTCTAGAAAGAGTTATGAGTCCCATAATTCAATCTGAAAAGCTTGTCCTGGGCATTATACCTGTATCGAATTGAGTACACCTCTTACAATCGTTTCGAACCTCAAAATACATCTTCTTTTACGCATGTTTTCAGGGCACTTTTATCTTTTATGTCGCATCTCCAAATTGTTTTTGGCTTTTGTTTGTTTTTCCAAATTCTTTATTGCTTAAGTTTATGTTTGGGTTTTCTAGGTTGTGTATTAGACATATTTCTTCATATTTTATAGAATAGGGAAAATGTCAATTAAGAACTTGAAGTAAAATCATTTTCTCAAAAAAGGGCCTAAAGTGGACATTGTCTCAAATAAAAGCATGAAGTGACCAATTTAGTCTCAAATAAGGGTCTCAACGCATAAGCCAGTCAAATCTTATTTGCAGCTAGGGGTGTTTTCGTCTAAGGACTTTTTTCTTTTTCCTTTTTGTTTTTCTTTTCTTTCTTTCTTCATCTTGCTCACCTCCTTCTTGACAAATGCATCAAACTCCTCACACACAAGCTTGCATAGATGCAAAACAATTTGAACAATTTAGGAAAAAAAGCAAACATAAAGATATTCGGGAAGTTCTGCAGTTTTGCAAAATTGCAAATTGCGTGCTTCAGTTCTGCAGCCTCTTCATCAGCAAACTTCAAAGCACGTGCTCTTATGCAATTTTGCATCCTCACCCAAGCACTCATCAATTTCGGCAAAAGCCGGTTTTAAGTTATTCACCACCAGTCACCTTCTCCGATGACGATTATGAACTTGAGAATCAAGAAATATCCATAAGTGGGTTTTGTTTTTATTCAATTTGCTTGTAAAAACTTATTATGGCAATTGAAGTACCAGTTTCATGTCCTCCTAGCTAATGAAATTGGCTATGCCATGATAACTTTCACTCGTAGCTTCTTGGGAATGATTTATTGGGTTTGGGTGGGATTATTCATAATATTCATAGATGCAGCTTGCATTGAGGTGGAATATGTGGCTTCTTGAGAGGGTCCAATTGTGTTGTGCATGCTAGTTATCTACAAACATTGCTAAATTATTTTGACCCGTGATTGAAGATATTTGCCTCCAATGGTGATTCGAATCAGACATCACTCAATTTAAAAAACGGATGACTCTGGTCTACACATATATGGTGAGGAATTAGAGCATTCTTGCTAGAATAAGAAACATGCTAATTTCCCAATTCAAATTAAGAGAATATTTGATAAGTCCACAATAAGAAATTAAAGTACTTCTCTTCATCATGACTACAATTTTAAAAGATATTAACTCTATCCTCTCCCAAATTAATTTGATAATGCAATCTCTCCTAATTTGGCACCTCCCACGCACACACTGCATGTAAATTTCGGCCACCTAAGGTATTCATCGGGCTTGATCAAATTCCATGCCTCGACCACCATAGGTATTTCAATAGGCTTGACCAAATTTCATATGCTCTCGCGGGCTGGGTCCAAATTATTTAATTAAGCTTAGAATCTGCTTGTTTTTAACCCTTTTAGCACCAGGCTAATTAGAATGCGATTTATGTGGGCCCAATGTCATTAAATGAAAAATGCTCATAATATGCAAATGTAAATTAATAATATTTTTTTGTTTAGTAATTTGTGTTTATTCCTTATGCAATGAATAACTAAAAGGGGTCGCTAAAATTTAGGTATTACAAGATATAATTTTATAATCTTAGACCCGTACACAGATATCTCACTAGTATATATTATAATATTGAATTGGACAGACACAAAATATAAGCGCTCATGAGTTAGTTTAAACTTTGTTGTGAATTAGGCGCATAATATAGAGAAACGTTATGTTTTCATTTGTTTATTTATTGGTAGATAGTCTCACTATCTTCGTTCAAAAGGCTCTCTGTATTGGGTTTCTACTACGCCATCGTGACAAATTACACTACTCAAGTAAATGGACGATGAAATGAAAAAGATTTCAGGTGGACTTGGGTATTTCCACGTTAAGCTTCGTAAAAGAAACAAATTTTCTGAGAAATTGTTCGCAATTATTGTTACTTTTGTCTGCTACATGACTCGTATAATCGACCGTTCGAGGACTTTTCGCCCTAGTTAGTTGGACGCAGTTGAGATGGAAATCGAAAGACGAGCTCAATCTAATTTTCCATTGCTCCATTGTAAAAAATTGTATTGCTCAAGTACATGGACAACGAAATGAAAAGGACTCGATGTGGACTGGAGCAACCGCGTGAATAAGTTTGGAGTCAATTTCGTGGATGAGCGCTGTGAAGGATATAAATATCTCGAGAAATCGTTCTCAATTATTAGTACGATTTGTCGGTGACATGACTCGCATAGTTGGCTCATTCGACGAACTTTCGCATTGAGTAGTCCGCAACTTCGGTTAGAATTCTATGGACGAGCTTGGAAGGTACGTCATGAATCGTCTAATGTCTCCACATTGTATGGAGAAAGATTAATGGTCATGGATCATGAAGAAAAAAACCATTTTGAGTAGAGCGAATTGACTAGAGTGAATTGATTGCAAAGCCATTCTGGGTCACATAATATCAAACACTTCGTAGAAACTCAACATTAATATATATTATATAACCCCTTGTAAAAGGCTGTGACGTGGTGCTTTTATACGAATGGAATGAACCAACAGATAGAGAGAATCCATGCTCTCATCATTATTCATCGCATTTTGTTTAAGAGTTAATACCACGAAACCAGACTAATTTTTCAATCGCTGAAAATTCCAAACTAATACATATATGATAAATTTACCCCAAACTAATATTTTGACCACCGAAAATCCCAAACTTATGACAAATTTATCTACCATTAATTTCCGTTAAATATTACCGTCAAACTGCTAAGTTAAATGACATGTGATAATTGACGGTTTACCAGTCTGAGGTTTTATCCTCTTTTTGTCATATGTGTATTGGTTTGAGATTTTTAGTAGTTGTTGTAGGTATACTAATTTGAGATTTTTAGTAGTTAAGAAATTTATTTTGGTTATCACAGATGTGTCGATTGAGGTTTTTTTGTGGTATTAACCCTTATTTTTAACTTTTCCTAAATTACTTCTCCTAAATTTAAGTTTCCCTCTTCACTATTTTTTTTTATGACAACTTGTAAATTAATTGCCAGGGCAGTTTAATATAAAGATATATATTTTATGCACACATATCCTGAGTTTGATTTCAAGGCATACGCAATTTCTTGGAAACTCACAAAACTTAGCGACAAAGATTGGAAATATATTTTATGCACACATCGCAAGTCCATTTAGGAGTACGTGTGTGTGCCTCTAGAAGTGCAGAGGGAAGAGTCGTTGAGTTGAATCAAATCTGAATTGATATGCAAGAGAAAGTCAATGATGATGATGATGATGATCAAGAAACAACAAAAATGACAATAATTAATCACTCATTTTGCACCATGATTTAGTAAGTTTATTGTGTTGTTAAGCCATAAATATACACGCGTCTCATTCTCAATTATTCCTAATTAGTTGCACACTCACTTTTATATGATATAGAGATAGGTGATCGAAATTGGTTATATACACACATTTTTTATTAGTTTACAAATTTTTCTTCTCTTTCTTTTCTTTAATTTCTAAATATGAGGTTTTCTACTCAATATGATAAGGTAAGGATTCATATAACTAAGGCTTTCATCATACTATATTAAATTCAACTTGAGGGGACTGTTAAGTTAAGCAAAATTATGCGAGACCGGTCTCTGTTAATTTTTTCTAATCTATTGATGTATACCCCATCGCTCACTTTACTATTTAAAGTAGTTAAAAGAATGACCACCAACAATATGTCATGGCTTAGCTACCAATTGAAACTGCCAAAGGGCAGGTCTTCAGGTACATGATGATTGAATTTACGCAAGTTTGCACAGGTTGTTAGAGTGAAATACCAATACGTTTATGGTAATAGTAACAATGAATAGATCTTACATCAATTTATGCTTTTTTCTAGTTGGCACGTGCTTCTTATATTAGTTGAGAATCATCGAGTATCTCTTCTTATTTGTGCATGATTATGTCGTATTATCCACGAGCTTTTGTATACTAGATTAACTCCATCCCAAGCAGACTCTTGATCAAGGCAGACCCTCCATATTAGAATTGGAAAATGCTTAAGAAAGTACTAAATGATGCATTGCATATACATCATATCGGAGACCATACATTTCTTAGTCTTAAATTCGAGTAGTTTCTAGCTCTCGGACAAAGTTCCATCATCAATTGTTAAAAGGAGATGGAAATAGCAGCAGAAAAATTGATGGTATAAACAATCCTGAGTTCAAAGAATTGTTAGGATTCTTCATACAATTTTAAAAATTCAAAAAACAAAAACATGAAGTGTGAATGCTACCGGAGGTCATCTTATCTCTTTGCATGGTACGTATGCTCAGACGGACCGCCCACGTCGAGCAATCCTTGAATGGAAGCTCTCCATGCTTTGTCTTACTTTTCAAAGCTCTTCTCCCTTATAAATACGTCGTCCTCATCATCACATCCTCCATGTCTCTCTTTCACACAAACACACACTTGCGTTTTCCCGAGACCCTTTTCAATGATGCCTCCAAGGATCTCTTTCGACGCTGAAACGCTCCCCTTTTTGGCTCTCTCCTTTTTAGGCATCATTGTGTCCTCCAGCGACGGTCCTCACCTAGCGGTGGCGCAAAGTAGTAACAAAAACAGTGCCACAACGATCCCAGTGAACGTTGGGGTGATTGTTGATCTGGAGACGTGGGTGGGTAAAATGGGATTGAGCTGCGTTGAATTGTCTCTCTCTAACTTTTATAGTTCAAACCCTTCTTACAAGACCAGGCTCGTCCTCAACGTTAGAGACTCAAAAGGAGAAGAGGTTGCTGCTGCTGCTGCAGGTTCTCTCTCTACCTTTTGTACTTCTGTTGATTGATGAAGTTTATTTTGGTTAAGATTCAATTTGATATCTTTCACACGTCCACCCCAGTCATGCAGCCGTGTGAGACGGACGATTTGACGCTTAGCTTGTCAGTATTTATGGGTTTTGTTCCATCCACGCCACGCGGTGCTTCTTGAAAACACTGGTCTTTGAGAGTAACATTTGACCTTGGAACCATTTGTTTCATTTATTCCTTTCAATTCTTGGAGTTTACTCTTCAGAAAGCTACACCAAGAAGACGATATTGCAAGAAACAATCTTAGGGACCATCCAATTATAATATCCTGATGGAAATAGTTATTTCAGTCACCCCAAATTGAAAGTCTCTAATCTATTAAACCATTTCTTGGGTTTTGTTTTTGTATTTAGAGGGTGTAGCACTATTGAAACAAGCGTGTATGATTTATGCATCATATAGAACAAATACATCTCAAGCTCAATCGTTCGAGCTCATGATAGGGCCTACTTATTTACTGGTTGAGATGATATTAATCAAAATGATCTACAGACCATATAATAACTCCTCAATATTGTTGGTGTCGGTAAACTTGTGATCTTTGAACTAGAAGTCCACCTTCCTATCATGTCATAGTTCGCCAATGTATAAATGCGCATATATTCATGGACACAATGTTTCATCTTGATAAAAACGTGTGAGCAGAATTTTGTCGCAGAATTTTTGTTTCAACATGTTGGAGGGTGAAATGTAGGACTACTATCGTCTATTCTTTTCATTGAAGAATATATAACTCTCCTGTGACTCTTGTCCCGCAGTGATGTAGTAAACCTCTAAAAAATTATGTCTACATGTAGATGATAAGTGAACCCTGTAAGAAATTGAGTCACAAGAGGCACATGCTACATAGCTTCAAATTTGGTAAGAAAAACTAACATTAGAGTTAGTTTGTTTAAAAATAACCATTTTCAGGAAATTGTTCTCGAATTTTCCTTTTTTTGAATGATGGAAAATTAGTTGATTGATGATTTTTTTTTTTCATGGATTGAAAACAATAAACTTAGATTGGGGAAAACAGCTTCTTTTTTTGGCAATAAATAATCATATTTTTTTTATTTTTGCCGTGCGTCCAACTGAGAAGAATAAGTCCTTCTATAACCATTATCTGCTTATCAATATTTTTTCTTTTTATCTTGATAAGTCTCATATGGTTTTTTTATTATCTCCTGAACATACTTCATTAATGCTCATGTCTTTCGATATTCTCACAATAATCCATCTTATATCATATTGTGAATAATGTTTTTCATAAATTATTTAATAATTACTTGTAAGTCCTTTTATTTAATGGATTACAAAATAAACAAAAAGACATTGATTCTACTTTGTTAGTCATTACATATCAATTTTAATTTACAAGCTGCCTTTAATGTATTCACTTATTATCAAATACCATGGAAATATTTTTTTTTCCAATTTGTTTTCACTGAAAAAAAATACCAAAAAAAAATGTTTACTTTGTCTAATCTTAAATTTCTTGAAAATATTTTCTAGTGACAAGAAGTTTTCAATTCAAGAAATAAACTTTTATTGTGCTTTTCGGATTAGAAAATAGTCTTTAAGCGGGGCTGGTTTATAGAGACACTTCAATTTTTTTTTTTCTTCAGGAAAATATATCTACATAATTGTTCTTATTTTCTTTTTCTAGTTGAGAAAGTTAAGCCGGTGACTAACTATTTTCATGGAAGCTTTGTGTTATTAACCGTGATTGAAACAACTTAGGTTTCCTATTCAATCAGATAGTTGTCAATGCATGCAAGCAGTTTAAAATGGATGCTAAAAGGTTTGGTATATGATATAACATCAGAAAGGTCTGCCCTCACAAAATCCATAAAAATGAAATATGGGGCTTGGAAGAGTGGAATTTTCTGATGCCATGAGATAAAAGAGGTCATTTAACGAGGAGGAAGATTCAACATGTTCATGTCTGGGCCAGTTTAACCACTTTTTCGTTCTCAAATTACTTTTGATAATAGAATTAATTCCGTTTGGTATGCATTATATCATTTCCCCAACAATATTTCAGTTGGAATGGACATGCCGCGTCGATTCCTCGCTACACAAAGTACAAAAAATTTCATGTTTGAACCTCTTATCTAGACTTTTGCTTGGGTCTTATATGTATACTATGGGGGAAGACGGGCAATAATATTAAAGTCGTTATGATTTAATAAGAGGGCTTAGTCAATCACATGCTCGGGGTATTTCATGGATATGAAGTTTACTTAATCAAAGTGAGCTTCCTCGATGTCGATAAATATCGTCCGTGAACACAATTGTGCATCATGTTCGAAATCACATTAAAATCAAATGGGAGTGGTCAGCTACCTCAAAAATAAGAGGTTTCACTTAATCTTGTCAGATTAATCGAGATTTCATCATCTTAAGAACATGTTGAATTATGATCTAATCATAATGGGTTCACGTCAGATTTTTCTGGTTAGTAAACACTTGTTTCAATAATATTAAGTACAAGTTCCAACTTCAAGCTCCGATGTTACCTTCTTCTTAACCATCTATAAATTTAATAATATTGCACCAAGTTTTGATTGACTCCTGATGTGCCTTTTCCAATAAGAATTTCCATTATCTGCCGTTCTTTTTATTGTTTCACCGTCTTTTCTGGGTCACCACTGCAGCACTTGATCTGATAAAGAATAAGCAAGTCCAACCCATAATAGGCCCCCAAAGTTCAGTGTAAGCAGGCTTCGTCATTGACCTTGGAAACAAATCTCACGTGCCGATCATCTCTTTTTCTGCTACTAGTCCTTCCCTCAGTTCCCTTCGGAGTCCATACTTCATTCGAGCTGCGCAAAATGACTCGTCCCAAGTGAACGCCATAAGCGCAGTCGTGCAAGCTTTTGGTTGGAGAGAAGCGGTTCTAATATATGTGGACAATGAGTTTGGAGAAGGCATCATACCTTCTCTTATGGGTGCTTTGGAAGAGCTCAATACGCGAGTGCCCTATAGGAGCCTCATTCCTCCTTCGGCGACGGACGATCAAATCGGGCAGGAACTCTACAAGTTAATGACAATGCAAACGAGGGTCTTCATCGTGCACATGCTACCTCCTCTCGGTTCTCGGCTATTGGCCAAAGCAAAAGAATTGGGAATGATGAGCGAAGGTTACGTCTGGATCTTGACTAATGGAATCACCGACCTATTAAGTTCTGTGGATTCATCAGTTGTTGCTAGTTCGATGCAAGGAGTATTGGGCATTAAGACTTATGTCCCAGGCACACGGAACCTGGACACTTTCATGATCCAGTGGAAGAAGAAATTTCAACAAGAGAATCCATCCGTCCTTAGTCCTCCGTTGAACATCTTCGGATACTATGCTTATGATGCCGCTCGGGCTCTGGCAATGGCTGTTGAGGAAATGGGAATGGTGAATTTTAGCTTCGAGATTTTGAATACTTCGACAGATGCAACTGATCTGGACACTATTGGGGTCTCTCAAAATGGTGAGAAACTTCTCCAAGAACTAGCTAATATCACATTCATGGGGCTCACTGGAAATTTCAGTCTTGTTGATGGGCAGTTAGAAGCGTAAGTATTCCAAATTGTTAATATCAATGGAAACGCGGCAAGAGGGATTGGGTTCTGGACCCTAAAAAAAGGGCTGCTGAGAGATTTGAATCCATTTGACACAAGCATGTATTCCACTTCGAAGAGTAATTTGGGAATAATAATATGGCCAGGAGATTCAACCTCTGTTCCCAAGGGATGGGAGTTTCCCACGACTGGGAAGAGTTTGAAAATCTTAGTTCCCGTGAAAGATAGTTTCAAGCAATTCGTGAGGGTGACACGTGATCCTACAACAAACACATCCCAAGTCATTGGATACTGTATCGACATCTTTCAAGCCGTGATGGAAAAATTGCCTTATGCATCGACTTATGAATTTACTCCTTTTGCCTTGCCTAATGGAAGTAGCGCTGGTAGTTACAATGACATGATCGATCGAGTATATTACCAGGTGAGATAACTCTTTGCAACAATTCGGTCTCATTGGATTACATGTTGAAACATACTGTGCTATCATGTGGTTGACAAAGAAAACATTCTCCCTTCTTTTTGTTGAAATAGAATTATGGTGCAGTGGTGGGTGATACGACGATACTTGCAAATAGATCATTGTACGTGGAGTTTACCTTACCATACTCAGAATTGGGAGTTGCAATGCTTGTGCCATACACGGACAACAAGAGCAAGAATGCTTGGGTTTTCTTGAAGCCACTCACTGGGGACCTTTGGCTAGCAACCGGATGCTTTTTTGTTTTTATAGCATTGGTCGTGTGGATTCTGGAACATCGGATTAATGAAGATTTTAGGGGTCCAGCCACGCATCAAGTTGGCACGATCCTCTGGTTTTCGTTTTCAACCATGGTCTTTGCACAAAGTAAACAACCTTCACTTTAGTAGATCGATCAAACTTTACAATTTACATTTCATTGTTTGAGAATTTATGTGCTTACCCTAAATTTGGATTGCAGGGAAGAGAGCATTTAGCAACCTAACAAGATTTGTTGTGATCGTGTGGGTTTTCGTGGTACTTATACTAAAACAAAGTTATACGGCGAGCTTGAGCTCTCTTTTGGTGGTGAAAAATCTTGAACCAACTGTGACTAATGTAGATCAGCTCCTAAAGAGTGGAGAAAATGTGGGATACCAGGATGGAACTTTCCTTCATGAAAAGCTAAAGCAAATGACATCTGACTATAAGAGACTTGTACCTTATAAATCTGCTAAAGAATGCGATGCGATTCTTTCCAAAGGAAGCTCAGAGGGTGGGATTGCAGCTGCAATTGACGAAGTCCCCTACATTAAACTTGTTCTTTCTCAATATCGCAACAAATACACCATGATCCCAGCATTAAAAAATGCTGGATTTGGCTTTGTAAAGCAATCTCTAAATTCCAGCCAAAAAATAAAGAAAAATCCTCAAATTCTACAATTGCTAAGGTTAGTCGTTATTTCTTTGATTGAAAAATCTCATGTCCTGCTTCTTTTGGTTTACAGGTTTTCCCCAAAGGGTCTCCGCTAGTTCCAGACATTTCGCGAGCAATCCTCAATGTAACCGAAGGGCCTATGACGAAAACTGAAAAGGCGTGGTTTACATTAGAAACCAATTGCCTCGATTCAACTTTCTCCATTTCTTCCAATAGCTTGGGTCTTGACAGTTTCTGGGGCCTGTTCTTGATTGCTGGAGTTGTTGCAGTTTTAGCTCTCCTCATTTACATGGTGATGTTTGTCAAAAGGAATTGGCATGTCATATCAAGTTCTTAAGCTTCACTGCGACAGAAAATTGTTGCATTGGGAAGAAGATTTTACGAAAGAGACATCAATTCCCATACTTTTAGGGAGAGCAGATTCAGAGATAGAAGCATGGATGATGGTACCCATGAGCATGCAGCTGTTGAGATATTACAAAACACTAATTCCCCCCTGAGTCCGTCAAGCAACACAAGCCAAATCAACGACGTTTTAACCAATGAGCAAGGCACACCATCCGCAAAACAAGGACTTCCTAACCATGTAGATGAAGGGTGCCACAAGATAACGAGAAATGTCGAGCTTACCAATGCAATTAAGACAGGTACATGCCTCGACAACCTTAGATATAAACTTTAAACATTTTTGCACTGAATGTGACATCTTTCTGACACTATTTGTGTGAAATCCTACACAAATTGGTCTACGCTTTGCCTGAATCACGATAGTCCTCGCTACACCTTGCTGTCTCTATGTTGGTAATTTTGCGAAAGTGTGTGTGTGTGCAAGTGTTATGTGTGAATAAAAAAGGACTACAATGGCAAAGGGAGAATGGATAAAAAAAGGAGCTTTTATTATGAAAGGTTTTATTATAAAAGAAGGATTTTGGAAGGAGTGTGTGTAGTTTTTTCTACACAACTTCAAACACACACTCAACCCCTATTTATAGGCGTGTCACCGCCATTCTCCACCGACATTAGTACAAGAAATAATATAATATTACAAGTTTGCTTTTTATCTTCTGCTTTATGCGGCTTCTTCCGCATCTTCTGGTCTCTTCTCCATTTTTCTGCATTTTTCTATTCTTCAGCAGCTTTTGTTGACTTTTCTTTGGCCTTTTTGGCTGTCCACGTGTTCTACTGCCCACATACCATAAAATTCTTCAGCATTTGATAGTCTTCTAGGCTTGCTTTTTGCTGGTTTGTTTCCGCCAACTTTTTCTGTCTTGTGTAATCTAGTGTAGTCTAGAATTTTCTAAAAAATGGATCACTTTTTTAACACTCCTCCTTGATCTATTTTTGTGATACTCCAAGCATGCTTCTCAATGTCTCGAATTTTGCTGTTGATAGTACTTTAGTGAATATGTCCACAATTTGATCTTCAGTCTTACAATACTTTAGCTCGATCTCTCCTTTGCTTTGCATTTCACGAATGAAGTGATATTTTATATCAATATGTTTCCTTCTTCCATAAAAGACTGGATTTTTTGATATTGCAATTGCGGACTTGTTGTCACAAAATATTGGTGCTGATTCCATTTGTGGTTCTCCAATGTCTTCTAAAATTCTTCGAAGCCATATTGCATGACTAGTAGTTGTAGCAGCCGCAACATATTCTTCTTCTGCAGTGGATTGTGCCACTGAGTCTTGTTTTTTAGATATCCATGAAAATATTCCAGAACCTAATGTGAATGCATAACCAGTTGTGCTCCTCATGTCATCAGATGATCCTGCCCAATCGCTATCAGTATAACCGATCAACTTAGTTGTTTCACTAGGTCGGTACCAAATACCATAATAAGTGGTTCCTCGTAAATATCTTAGAATTCTCTTGGCTGCTCCAAAATGAATTTGACTTGGACTTTGCATAAACCGTGATAGTAAACTTGTCTCGTACATAATATCTGGTCGTGTAGCAGTAAGATATAGTAGACTCCCAATTAAACTTCTGTAGAGTGAAGCATCTATTTTTTCAGCTCCATCTTTTTTCAATAGTTTTTCATTCATTACAAGTGGTGTTGCCACTATTTTGCAATTACTCATTTTGAATTTGTCAAGGAGTTTTTCTGCATATTTCTTTTGTGAGATGAAAATTCCTTCATTTTGATTGACTTCAATACCGAGGAAATAGTTAATCAAGCCCAAGTCCGTCATTTCAAATGTCTTCATCATTTCTTCTTTAAATTCTTGGATCATTGTCTCATTGTTTCCTGTATATATAAGATCATCTACATATAGAGAGACAATGAGAGTGTCGGACTTACCTTGGGTCTTGATGTAGAGTGTCGGCTCACTCATACTCCTCCTGAATCCTTGCTTGATGAAGTACTCATCGATTCTACTATACCATGCACGTGGTGCTTGTTTTAACCCGTATAGGGCCTTCTTAAGCTTTAAGACATTTTTCTTCTTGGCCTTTGAGAATAAAGCCTTGTGGTTGTTCTATATATATTTCTTCTTGAAGATATCCATTTAAGAATGTTGATTTTACATCTAGTTGATAGATCTTCCATTCTTTTTGTGCCGCTAAGGCTATAAGTGCTCGAATAGTATCAAGGTGGGCAACGGGAGCAAAAGTTTCAGTATAGTCAATACCTGGTTGTTGCAAGTATCCTTTCGCCACAAGCCTCGCTTTATGCTTCTGGATTGATCCATCCGCATTGAGCTTCGTCTTGTAAACCCACTTAATGCCAATAATCTCTCGTCTTCCGGTCGATCAACAAGCTCCCGTGTTTCATTTTTCTTGATCATCTTAATCTCTTCTTCCACGGCTTTTATCCAAACTTCATCTTTGGATGCTTGTTCATAGTTTTCTAGTTCCAAAATAGCAAAGTTGCATGTGTCATAAATTCTTCTAAGGGCTTTTACCCTTAGTACTGGAGACTCTAGAGTAGATTCTTCTTGCGTTACCCTTGGAGAGCTTGGTGGAGTTATGTCGTGAGTGGTGGAATCTGGTACTTCTTCTTCTTCTTGTGATGTTGACTCCTCTTGAGTAGGTATGTCTGGCAAGGTTACGTACTTCTTCTTGATCTTCTCACTTTCCCAATTCCAGGCAGCATTTTTGTCGAACTCAACGTCTCGACTAATCACAAGTTTTTTAGTTCTTAGGTTGTAAATCCGATAGCCTTTTGATTGGTCACTGTAGCCAAGGAATATTCCTTTTTTTGTCTTTTCATCTAGCTTACTCCTTTTCTGAGGAGGGATGTGGACGTAGCAAATGCATCCAAACACTTTGAGATGCTTTGCTGAAGGCTTCCATCTACTCCATGTTTCGGCTGGAGTTTTATTTTGAACTACTTTAGTTGGACACCTGTTTAGTAGGTATACGGTAGTATAGACTGCTTCTGCCCAGAAAGTGTTGGGAAGGCCTTTCTCTTTTAGCATGGACCTTGCCATCTCCATGACGGTTCTATTTTTTCTTTTAGCTACTCCATTTTGTTCTGGGGCGTAGCCAACAGTTAGTTGATGATGGACTCCTTCATCTTCACAAAATTTATTAAACTCCTTTGAATTGTATTCTATGCCTCTGTCACTTCTTAGGACTTTGATTCTTTGGCCACTTTGATTCTCGACGTAGTTCCTGAACTTTCTGAAGATAGAGAAAACCTCAGATCTTTCTCGAAGAAAGTATACCCACGTCATTCTTGTATAATCATCAATGAATAAGATGAAATATTTATTTTGACTGGGTGTAGGTGTCCTCATCGGACCGCACACGTCCGTGTGGACAAGTTCTAAAGGCTTTTTAGCTTTCCATGAAACTCCAGATGGGAAGGACTGTCTCTGTTGTTTTCCAAGAAGACAGCCTTCACAAACATCTGAAATTTATGTGATGGCTGGAAAATCTCTCATCATATTTTTCTGATGGAGAATTTTTAGCCCAGCAAAATTGAAGTGGCCAAATCTTCGATGCCATAGCCATGAATCATCAAGTTGAGCTTTCATGGATATATCTTTGACCAATTTCCATTGAATAGGAAAATTGTTATTTTTCATCTTAACAGAGGCAATGATATTTTTATATTTATCATAGATAATGCAGGCATCTCTATTAAAATATAGAGAATACCCACTTTGTATCATTTGGCCCACACTTAAGAGATTTTGTGCAATACGAGGGACTAGATATACATTACGTATATATTTTGGGCCTTTATTCGTTTCCACGGCGATGGTGCCTTTTCCTTTGACATCTACTAATGCACCATTGCCCAACTTTACTTGAGATTTCACCGACTTATCAATATGAGTGAATATAGTTTCGTCCCCTGTCATGTGATTGCTACACCCACTATCGATGTACCATGTTGCATTTTTATTGTCATTTGCCGCTTGGCCTGCGTAGAATGTATTTTCTTCACTTTCTTTTTTTTCTACATAGTTTGCTCGATTATTTATTTTTGAGTGACAATCTTTTTCTACATGGCCATATCTTTTACAAAAGCGGCATTGTTTTTTATTTTTAAACCAACAATCCTTCTCCAAATGATTTGTTTTCTTGCAAATACCACAAGGTGGATAATTTTCTTTTTTTATAATTTATCCTCCTCTTTTGTTTTTCCATGAGCTCCTTCCATCATTTTTAGTTTGTTGAGACCGTATATTTACTTTAGACTGAAAGGCACTTTCGACCGAATCTTCATCTTGTGCCATTAGTCTTTTCTCATATGCTTCTAGAGAGCCAATTAATTCACTTATTGATAGGGTCGTCAAGTCTTTAGTTCCTTCTATAGTTGTAACTATGGAGTTATATTTTTTGGTAAGTGACACCAATATTTTCTCAACAACCCTTTGATCGCTTATCCCATCTCCATAGGCTCTCATTTGATTAACGAGTTCCTTTAATTTTCCACGATATTCTTGTACGGTCTCATAATTTTTCATTTTAGAATTCTCAAAATCTCTTCTTAGTGTTTGAAGGCAAATCATGCGTACCTTTTCCTATCCTTGAAATTCTTCTCGTAGTATATCCCAAGCCTCTTTTGCAGTCCTCGCTCCAATAATTCTTGGAAATACGGTTTCCGAGAGCGCTTACTGGATAAAATATAGCGCCCTTGCATCCTTTTGTAGTTGATCCCTCAAAACACTTGCACCTTCTAGTGGAGCCTCGTAACCTTTTTCCACGATGTCCCATAAGTCTTAGGCCATCAAGAATGTAGTCATTTTTATGCTCCAAAAATGGGAATGGGAAATGATGATGAGGTAGGGTTGGCCATGGTTTAGTTAGTGGGTATTTGGAAAAGGTAATTTTAGGAATGGGTAGGCAGGACAAATGCCCAATACCGACCAAAGAACGTGGCTCTGATACCACTGTTGGTAATTTTGCGGAAGCATGTGTGTGTGCAAGTGTTATGTGTGAATAAAAAAGGACTACAGTGGCAAAGGGAGAATGGATAAAAAAAAAAGGAGCTTTTATTATGAAAGGTTTTATTACAAAGGAAAGATTTTGGAACGAGTGTGTGTAGTTTTTTCTACACAACTTAAAACACACACTCAACCCCTATTTATAGGCGTGTCACCGCCATTCTCCACCGACATTAGTACAAGAAATAATATAATATTACAAGTTTGCTTTTTATCTTCTGCTTTATGCGGCTTCTTCCGCATCTTCTGGTCTCTTCTCCATTTTTCTGCATTTTTCTATTCTTCAGCAGCTTTTGTTGACTTTTCTTTGGCCTTTTTGTTGTTCACGTGTTCTGTTGCCCACATACCAGAAAATTCTTCAGCATTTGAGAGTCTTCTAGGCTTGCTTTTTGCTGGTTTGTTTCCGCCAACTTTTTCTGTCTTGTGTAATCTAGTGTAGTCTAGAATTTTCTAAAAAATGGATCACTTTTTTAACACTCTAATATGGCCTATTTTTTACTGTCCTCCTTCCATTGAAATCACTAAGAATACTTGCTAGAACCCTGCTTGAGCAGAACTTGAACTTGGAGGATGCCACGCCTACCATATGCCAACTTTCACCTTTTCCGAAGAGTATTTTTTTGCGTTTTAATGTTTGCAGACCTTTCAACACCCGAAGGCACTCAACCAACTGCTGCTCGTGGGCCCCCTCATCACAACTCCTGTGAATGTCACTGCGGTAGCGAAGGTGGCAGTTCAAGCAGCTGCGGATCGCCTTTGCTCCAGTCATCATAGACGTTCAAAAATCACTCCGATATAGCCTACAAAAGTTGAAGTAGAAATGGTCCGAACCCTGTCTCTTTATAGGTTCCATCTTATAAAGCTGTCAATAACATGAGTACTCATATGTTGTTTTCAAATCAAAAGCCTTTTGGTTTTTGTGGAGTCTATAGTTGCCTGTAGGAGCAAAGGAGAATTCTCAGTTCAAAACCTTGAAGGCAGTAAATGCACTTAAAAGAGATAAATCCTTTGTACATCGTGGTTTCCCTGAAATTGAGTCATGGACTGAACTCCAGTGAAATGATCCCTTCAAGGATATAAGTACTTTGGGCAAGAGTAATATAGATTTGCATTGTTTTCATGCTTAATATTATATATGGATTCTATAAAAGGGAGATTGAGAGAATATATTCCAGGATGATTTTCATTGCTGTGTTTCAATGATATTTATAGTACATGTACAAGGATAGCAAAAACTAAAAATATGGAGCAAATCTCAACTAATTGATAGCTATTTACGGCAATGAGAAGGCTGAAATTATGGAGGACAATTTGAATTTTAAACTGATTCTCTTATAAGCCCCCTCAAGATGGAGTTTCCGTCGGAAACGCCAATCTTGACTTGAAGTGTTTGCCCGCAATGTTTTGATAGTGGCTTGGTAAGGATGTCCGTTAGTTGGTCATGTGTGAAAATGTGAGAGACTCTCAATTATCCGTCTTTTACGAGCTCACGGACAAAGGGGTAATAAATTGCAAGGTGCTTCATGCGAGAGTGGAAGACAGGATTGGTACACACATAAGTGGCCTCAATATTGTGACAGTATATCATGAGTGTTTCAAGTGAGTGCATTCCCAATTCGATGAGCAAGTTTTGGACCCAAAGTAATTCCCATGAGGTAGCGGCAACAACTCTATATTCGGCTTCTGTTGATGATCGGGCAACGGACCGCTGTTTGCGGGAGCTCCAAGAGACAGGATTGGTGCCAAGATAAACAATGAAGTCGGATGTGGAAGTCCTGTCATCTGAATCACCAGCCCAATCCACGTCGGAATAGGTATGTACAATGGGCTTTGTATCTCGCCGCAAGTGAAGCCCATGGAATAGGGTACCTCTAAGATATCAAAGAAGGCGTTTAGCGGCAGACCAATGATTTAATCTTGGCTTGTGGATAATTTGTTGACAGCGAACGACATATCAGGTCGAGTGATTTTGAGGTATTGAAGGGCACCGACGAGGCTCCGAAATTCAGTTGCGGATGTGTACCCCGAATTATCATGAAATCTAAGTGTATTACCGGTCGCCATTGGAGACCCAACATCCTTTGCTTCGGCCATTTTATGCTTTTCGAGTAGATCCCGTATGTATTTACGTTGCAAGAGCAAAAGACCCTTCTTGGTGAGAAGTACTTCGATTACAAAGAAGTAGCCTAAGGTCCCCAAACCTTTGACCGAAATCATTGAGAAACCGAGTGTCGTGGCCGGCGGCCAGCCAAAGAAGAAGAAGAACCAAAAAGAAAAAAGAAAAATATATTTTAAAAATAAAAATAAAAAATAAGTAAAATTCTATTTTTAAAATAATTATTTTAAAAATTTTAAAAATTGTCCATTAAATTTGTGTTGTATAAAACTATTTTAGCAATATATATATATATATATATATATATATATAAAAGAAAATAAACTTGGAAGTTTTTTAGTAATATAATCTTAAAAAAAAAACATAAGAATAAGTTTTCCTAAATTTGGTTAAGTATGAAAATATTTTATTATTATGGGTCGGGTATGGGTATGGGTCAAAAAATTTACATTAGGCCTAAATGGGTCATAAATGGGTTAATGAGTCAATTTGGGTCGACCAATTAATGACCCTATCCAAACCCAAGCCGATCTGACCCGACCCAACCCACCCGTTTAACACCTCTAGTTAAGAGTAGAGAGAGTCAGGGGCTGGTTGGTGGGACATTGGTTCAAGTGGAGGTTCTGCTAGTTGGGTGGTGGTTGTTACTTGGTGAGGTTTGAGGTGTGACACTGGTGGTACGTGCATTGGATTGAGATGTGTGTGCGGTGTTGGAAGAGGGATCACTAATTGAGTTATCGAATGGGTTGGCTGGCAGAACTTGCGTGTCAGCTAGGCTACTAGAAGGAGCGCTTGTCACAGCTGGTGGCGTGTTCGGAGCAGGAGCAATCTATGTGTCACGCCCCGAACCTCGAGCGCGCCAACATCCCACCATGGTCATGCAAATGCAACATTCCCAGGTAGTGTCACCGATCCCATTCATTTATTATTGCGCAAGCGGAACGTATTATAAAACCCCTGACAATGAAATACGGGATAGAAAAGCAGGAAGCAAAACCACAACATATCGCTTTCATAATTCAACAGAATTACAAACAGAAGCCTACAGCCAAAAGTCTACAAAAGACCGGCTCTTAAAAACGAACTGTCCTACGACCTACAAGTCGGACACATTCTCCAATCCTTATGACTTCACCTCTGCAACTCCTCAAAGCCAACCAAAGCTATCTGGTTGCTCCGTCCACCAAGGACCTGAAATTTTAATCCCACAATCGGGATGAGACAATGTCTCAGTAAGTTCAACCCCCTAAACCCCTATTAGAAAGAAAATACGCCATGGGTGGCCTAGCCACAACATCAAGAAGACTTACCTCGCATTAGTCTTCATCTCGGTTAACACAATTTATATAATTCAACCACGTACAATTATGATAACCAAACAACCATGGCACAATCACATCATCATAACAATTCAACCACTTGGATCGTCTCAGCGATCAATCGACTTGGCCGATTACATGTCATTCTAGCAAATCAATCATTGCTCTCAATCACGGCCCTATAGGAAGGTTTAACCACCAGTGGCAATCACGGCTCCACTCGGCACGACCTTTAATTAGGTGGTCCATCACGGCCTCACCGGACACAACCTCTCATAGGTGGTCCATCCCGACCTCACAAGGCACGACCTCTAATAGGTGGTCAATCACAGCCCCATTAGGCACGACATCTCTTAGGTGGTTCATCACGGCCCTATTAGGCACGACCTCTCATAAGTGGTTCATTACGGCCCTATTAGGCACGACCTCTCATAGGTGGTTCATCACGGCCTCACTAGGCACGACCTCCAATCGGTGGTTAATCACGGCCTCACTAGGCACGACCTCTAATAGGTGGTTAATCACGGCCAATCTCCCATCAATTTCTACACTTAGGGCTTTCTAAAGAATCCTCATAAATCGCAATTACACTCAATTCGCCACAACCAATCATCAATTTCAAAATCTAACCACACAGCAGTGACCGGCACGAAATTCTGAGAATTTAGGGTCCCGACAAAATTTTCGGAATTTAATAAATAATTAAATTTATTTTGAAAATTAAGTAAATAATAATATCCATATTTTCGTCATCCACACCCAATTTATAATATCCAACCATCAATTTCAAAATCTGAACGCATAACAGCGATCGGCACGAAATTCTGAGCAATCGGGGTCAAAAATAATTTTTCCGTTTTTTTAAAAAAATAATATTTTAATAATTTCGGAATATAATATAATATTATAAATTCCAAAATTTTGAAACAATTAAATAATTCAAAAATAAAACCCTATTATGTCCCATCAAGATTTATTATTAAATAAACTCTCTTAGCCTTTAATTAAACACACTTTAAATTAAACAAACCTTTTAATCCAAATCACAATTAAATAAATTAAAATATCCACCTAAACTTGCTTAACTTAAACTAAGCACACTTAGAGCATAATTAACCGTCTAATCAAGATTTAGTGAGCTAAACTCACCGGATTAGCGAGCCGAGCGGACCAAAACGACGAGGACGACGCGAGGATCGACTTTCCTCAAGGCGGGCTGAGCATCCGAGCTCGAGAAGGCGGCCAAAACGGCCCATGAAGGGGCTGCAATACCCATTTTCTTGGCTGCTGATCGGGGCCGAGAGGGAGCAGATCCGGCGCCGGAATGGGCAGAGGAACGGCGGAGAAGAGGGGCGGCAGCTCGGGCGGGTGAGGCGGTAGCTCCGGCGACCCTTCGGCGGCGGAGACGAGCTCCGGCAGCTCCTAGAACGCGCGAACAGGGGCAGACGGAGGCGGTTGGGCATCGGCCAAGCGCGGGCGAGCGGAGCGGAAGGGCAGCGGCGGCGACGCACGGCAGCGGCGAGCGAGCGGTGAACGGTGACGGCATGACCTTCGGCTGGCATTCGAGCGGCGACGAGCGAAGGGGGAGGCCGGCCGAGCTTCTGGTTCGCACGGCCTCTCTCTCTCCCTCTCTCCCCTCCCTTTCCAAGTTCCAAGACAACTCCTTGATTCAAGGAGGAAGATGATGGTGATGGGTCACCTTTTCTCGGGCAAATCTCCACCGTCCACGTGTCAAGATCTCAACCCTTGGCCTCAACCACCATGACATCATCCCATGTCATCTTCCACTCACTCAAACCCTCCACAACTTCTCCAATGGTTGCACTTTCATTTTCCGCCGAGGTCCAATTCTTGTACATCAAATTCTTCAATTATAATCAATCCGCTTACAATTGAGTCCAAATTGAAGTCCATAAAATTAATCCAATGTCACCACACTTCAATTCACATCTTCACTTGTCCATAGAACCAACTTAAATCCCAAAAGCACAACCAAAGGCGGGCCTACCAATTTTCCGAACCAAATTAACCATACCTTGATGATTTTGCCGAAAACCTCGGCTTGCATGAAAAATCTTCCAAAGATGAGTCAATGTTCCTAAAATGATTTGTGACACACCCAGAACCAATTTCTGAATTCGATCTCAATTCTACGGTTAATTTCACTTTGGCACGATACTAGAGTGGCCCAACCTACCGGGTAGCCTTTAGAAATTTTCATGCATTTGACCTGTGTACATCTTTGAAACATTGGCAACTTTCGGTTGTCGGCATAATCTCAAGCTTTCAAATACGAACACAGGGTACCCAATCGATAGAAAAGTCGGTCTAGTGTCGATCGACAAGAATTGTGCGATCTGGTGGAATCACCCACACCTGATCACATGCCTCTGTCGAGTCGACCTATCTCCGATCTCTAATCGATTTTAATTGTGCCGTAATGACCCTTGCAGATTAGCTCGGTCAAAAGATCGCTTCCTGGTCAAATTCTCGAGTTTGATGCATTAGAATTTCTTAACGGCTTCACCTGATAGACTAGCTTTCACATGAGTGGCCGACTCAAGGAAAAGAACTATATGCGTGCCAACGAAATGCCCATCTCAATTTATTGAAAATAGAATTGGAAAATCGGGATGTCACACTATGGCATGGTGGGTGATTGAAGAAGAGGAGTTTTGGCCAAGAATGAGGAGGACGACTCGGGTAGGTTCAAAGAGGGGTATGGGAAGACGAGAGGGAATTTCCGGTGGAGCGGTGAAATGCATAGTTTCATCAAAGACAATATAACGTGAGAGGAATATTCTTTGGGTAGCATAATCAAAACACTTGTATGCAATTTGAGTTAAAGAATAACCAAGAAAAATATACGGGTGAGAGCGTGCTCCTCAAGGATGTACTGAACATTTCAGTGCCAAGTATCTTAATTGTCACCGTTCAGCTTCTCACCCTTATTGAGGTCAACTACAATGGTCTTGAATGCTGAAGCCATAATTAATTGCTATAACACATTGACATAATAAACGCAAAACCAATACTAGCACACTTTTCAGAGTAACACACATATTTAATTTGCTGTAAAGACAAACTAAATCAATGATAATTCAACAAAAGACACTGAAACAAAAGTTCACATTTTTTCTCGATTAGCTCCTATATACGATTGTTATATTATCATTAATTAGTTTAATTTGCGCAAATTTTAAGTTTTAGATGAAAACTCCTTTGAATTCTACTAACCTACAAACTCCCTTTAGGAAAAATAATTACATGACCTCATGTAATTTCTACAGTTTTCCATTAACACATAAGCATAACATGATGTGAACCAACGTACAAAAAACAATCATGCTAAAACTACAATCAAAATTGCAATTCAACATGTAACGGAAAAACAAGGATTTCCTACCATTGTTCAAATTTTATTGGAACTAGAAAATTACAAGTATATTAAACTATATACATGCTATTATTGAACCAAGCTCTACACAGCATATATGATATCATTTTTATGTAGGCAAGCTACTGTATTTCCCAAACCATAAGAAATACAAGCTAAAAAAAGAATAAACAACATATTTAAACCCCAAAAATACGCGTACTCAAGGTTCCCTATACATTTTCAAACGTTTATAAAACTAAAAAATATAAAATAAATATACCACAATATAAAGCACATTCATACGAACCAAATGCCATGCACCATGCTCCAATCGGAGCTATCATGCGCCTACATGCGCTGCTTGAGTGTGCAGCGCATGAGGTGCACGCACCAGTGAACCAAACGGCTCTTGGCCAGTCCAACCGGTCCCACCGGTTTGACCATCGGACCGTCTGACTAGTTTGACCGGTCAACGGTCATGTTGGGTCGGGTCGCTAGTCGGGTCACCGGCTAACCAATTGCCGTCGTCGGTGACGTCATCCAATGGTTACTGACTGTAACTGGATGTCACGCCCCGATCCTCGGGCACGCACACATCCTTCTACTTGGTCGATTTTAAAATGCGATATCCCGGACAATGTATCGCCGACCCTTTCATTTATTAAGCACATGCGGAAGCAATTATAAATCCCTGACAATCAAACAATGGGATAGAAAAGCAGGCTATATTTTTCATATTGAAATCTACAACCAAACTTTTATACATGGTATTAGGCAAAGCACTTTACAAACTATTCACATCACAAAACTTCGAAGTCTCACTCTATCTACACATAAACAAAGGCTTCACAAAGAGATGGGATCTCAATCCTCATCTGGGTCATACTCAGGGTCATCCTGATCCTCCTCTGACTCCTCTTCACTCCCATCATTCTCCTCCAAATCATCATCCTCTTCCTCGGCTTCTTCCTCCGCTTCAGATACCGGCTCATCTTCAGGCATCTCCTCAGCTGCTCCCCAGTCTTCGTCCTCTTCTAGTCCCCCCACCTCTTGTTGTGGCATGTCTCCGTTACCTTCATGCTCATTGTCCTCTTCAGTCAAATATACAGGACCACTAGTCTCAGCCTCCTGTCGTGGGTCCCTCGCGTCCACTACCGATCCATCCACTCGACGGCTGTTCCCTCTCCGAATGCCTTTTCCATCACATCAAAAAATACCTCCTCTTCCGGAATAGGACCTTCCCTACGTCCATCAAAGTAATCACGGTACCAAGACCGATACCTGTGGGGCCTCTGATCTTCCACTCCCACATTAACCCAAATAGTCGACTGAACTAATACGTACACTAATCCTTCCGGATGAGGGTGGACATGGAAATGGGTCTCAAACTCCGAAATAGCCTCAGGGACACCATAGTGCATACGAGGACGAGGAGGTGGAGGTCCCGCCATTCTAAGGGCCTGAAATGATATCCCACAACCGGATGAGACTACGTCTCGCCGAGTTCTACCCCACTAAGACTCAATTAGGGAACCAATACACCACATGGTTGCCTAAACACAGCACGAGTCGAGGACTTACCTTGGCCTCGCATCCCACCTGCATGTTAGCACAGATCAAATAGACACCCAAGCAATCACGTCACGATTGAGGCATCGATCAAATCGTCCTAGTCGATTTCAAGCCAACAAGACCACTCACAGTCATTCCCATCAGTCAATCAATTCACAACATCCAACCCAGGCAATGAATCACATCAAGTCACACTCAGATCGAATCATCGATCAATCGACCTAGTCGATTTCATGTCATCACTACCCATGCTTGGTCTGCATATTCAATACTATCTATAAAGTCCTATCAAATCAGGACTGCTCACCCAAAGCTGATAAATAGATAGTATAGCTCACCCAAAGCTGATAATAAGGTATACTGCTCACCCAAAGCTGGCATATCGCCCGAAGGCCGATATACTATACCGGTATACTGCTCACCCAAAGCTGACATATCGCCCGAAGGCCGATAAAGTATACCATATGCTCACCCAAAGCTGATAATATAATGCTTGCCAAAAACTGATAATAAGGTATACTGCTCACCCAAAGCTGACATATCGCCCGTAGGTCGATATAGTATACCAGTATACTGCTCACCCAAAGCTGACATATCAGAGCCCGTAGGATGATATAGTATACTATCCGACCGTTCAATCCATTCCATCTGATATCCTTCTCGATAAAATAGCCGTGTGTGGGGACACGGTCGGCCTTAGCCAAAATATTATAATTTCCTTTTTCATAATTCCCACCATTCTCTACAGCCCACCAAAACACTTTTGGTGCTGTCAACCGACACCCGGTTATTTTCCAATCAATAATCAAAGATTATTCCATTAAAGGAAAATTCTCGATTTCATAAATAATTCAATTCAGCACAAACTACAACTCAATTAAATAAACGAATTGCGCCAAGACAATCGGCGCGAAATTCCGGTCGTCGGCCACCTCAATCTTAATTTCTGAAAAATAATTAATTAATTAATTAATTTCGAAAATTAATTATTTAATATTAAAAATTCTGTTTAGCTCAAAATAAGGTCCAATTAAATAAACGGACTTCACCACGGTCATCAGCATGATTTTTCCGATCACGTGCCATCCCAGTTGAATTTTCAGAAAATAAATAATTATTTAATTAATTTCGAAAATTAATTAATATTAAAAATTCAATTTAGCTTAAAATAAAGTCCGATTAAATAAACAGATTTCACCACAGTCATCCGCATAATATTCCGGTTCCAGACCATCTCCCTTGAATTTTCGGAAAATAAATAATTAATTAATTAATTTCGAAAATTAATTAATATTAAAAATTCAATTTAGCTTAAAATAAAGTCCGATTTAATAAACGGACTTCGCCACGATCATCAGCATAATTTTCCGGTCGTTAGCCATCCCAATTGAATTTTTGTAAAATAATTAATTTATTTATTTAATTCCGAAAAATAATATTTAAATGCCAAAAATTCCACTTAGGCCCGAATCATCAAATTGAAACCCGATTAGGGGTCCAAAAATTCCCGAGATGCCTTCAATAAATCGTAGACCCCGTCTACTTGCTAATTGCACAATCAATTTATCAAATTCACATCACAATTGACTAATAAATACTAATCAATACTAATCTAACAACCTAAGCCTAATTAATCAAGGCTAACCAACCCTTAAGCGTAATTAGTTCACTAAGCAAGGATTAGTGAGATTACTCACCGGAATCGCGCGCAAAAGGTATCAATCCGACGGGACGACACGAGGAACGATTCCTCCCAAAGCGACTCACGGATCCGGGGCCCGGAAACGGCCCGAATCAGCCACGAACCGGCTGGAAACCCACACGACGGGGTTGCTGGTTCGCTGCAAAACAGAGAGGAATAGAGAGGGATGGGGCGGCAAGAGGTCGGGAAAGATGGGCGGAGCTCCGGAAGGCCACACGGCGGCCGATCGAAGCTGGGCGACGGTCGCGGTGGCTGAACGAAGCCAAACGGAAGTTGCAGAGGTCGGGTTGCAGAGGAAAGTGGCACACGCGGCCAGGCGGAGCACGCGGCGTCGCGCGGGTGGCGGCGCGGCAGCTCCGGCGCGACGGCGAGCGGCTCTGACCTTCAGACGACGGTGGTTGCTGCTTCTGCTTTGCTGTCTTCGCTGGTTCGCACAAACAGGGGAGAAGGAGAGAAGAAGGACGGCAACACCGGCTGAGGGGGCGGCCGAGAGAGAGACGGAGGCGAGGGGCGGAGCGGCGGACGACGCAGCGCGAGCGGCGCACGGTGGCGGAGCGTGGGCGGCGACGGCGGCTTCTTCGGTTCCAGCGTGCTATCTCGCTTCGTCTTCTCGCTTGAACCGTGAGGAGGAAGAAGACTCGAGAGAGAGAGAAGGAGAGATGAGAGAGAAGAAAGAAAAGATAGGTATGAGGGGTTTGACTGGTCAATGAAGAAAAGTAAAGTGGAAGCCAGCAGAAGAAATCGGCTGGGGTTCACGCACAAGGAAAGAAAAAGAAAAAGAGAGAGAGAGAGAGAGAGAGAGAGAGAGAAAGATAAAAAGAAAGAAAGAGAGGGAGAAAGGGAAAAGGTGTGTTTGGCTACCAAGGGAAAAGAAATGGGAATATCACAAAAATAAAAGGATTTCCTCAAATAGCAAATCCTAATCCCAATTTCTTTTTAAATTGGCTCGTAGAAAATTCAAGAAAAATATCAACTTAGATTTCTTGATCCCCACTTGTCATTGCATCCAAAAATCCCTCTTAAATTTCTCTCAAATAGCTCTCCCAAAATCAATTGATATTTTCATTATCAAATTGATTATTTTCTTCATCCAAGATTCCCCCACGCTCATTGATTTCACCATCAAAATTAATCCGCGACTTCAATTGGATGAAAACGGTCATAACCTGAATTTTTCCCAAAAAGTCTTGGTTGTTAGAAAATCTTCTGAGACTGAGTCGTGGATCCTAAAATTTATTGTGACATGACAAAACCTTCAATTTCTGAAATCGAACTTGAATCGACGGTTAATTTCCATTTGGCGCGTTTTTAGCGTGACCTAGACTACCGGGTGGCTTTCAGAACTTTTTAAGGCAAATAACTCGTGGTCGATTTTCTTCGAACCACTATGAACCCATTCGACTCAATAACGACTCTCGATTGTCGTGAAAATCTCGAGGATTCAATCACGGACACAGGGTACCAAAACGATATTAAAATCAAATTAGTGTCGACGATGAGAATTTTCCAATTTAGTGGAGTCACCCACGATCGGTTATACATCTCGGCCGAACAGACCTATCTCTCGATCTTAACTCGATTTTTAACTCCGTGCCGCAATGGCCTCTAGAGATGAGCACGGTCGAGAAGCCGATTCTTGATCGAACTCTCAAGTTTATTGCCTTAAATTTTCTTAATTACTTACCCAGACAGCCTAGTTATCTCAAGAGTGATCGGCTCTGAGAATAACCCTATAAACGCATCAACGAAATGCCCGATTAATTCAGTAGACAGCAGGTTGAGAAATTCAGGATGTCACAGTTGGATGACCTCATGGATGACGTCATGGTGACGTTGCACGTGTCGGTTCGCCGACGTGCGCGTGACGCTCATGCGTTGGCATGCCCAGTGCATCAGGCGCGTGGATCCCATGCGTAACGGCTTATGGCTGCGCGTGTGGGTGCGTTCGGCATCCTCCGGCGGTGCTCAACCCATCGTCAGACTCATCTTGACCAGCACTTTCACCCTGTATATTAAAAAAATGATTTTAGCTGAAAAATATTTCGAAAAATGACCAAAACCGTACGGGTGTACTCGACCCCGAACCCGTTTTTGGCTTCGGTTCGTTTTCGATGATTCAGATAGCAATTCCAACCAATAGACATCCAAACAGTGTAGATTTCATAAACAGTGTAGATTTCATACTCTTGATCTCGATATCAAATGGTAAACGAGAAAATTCAATGAAAAACAAGGCAGAATTCACAACTGCTGTGACATCCTGAAATTCGACCTCGTTTCGATAAAATGAAATGTGCATTTCGTCGACGTGCCTATGGTCCTTTTTCTCTGAGCTGATTACTCACAAGTTAGCTAACCTATTGGGTGAAGCCGTTAAGGGATATAACCGCGGTAAAATCCCTAAAAGCTACTTAATTTGTTGGATTGGACTAAAATCACGTCCGGTCGATTTTAATCATGAAATTTAATTCGGTTTTGGGAATCGAATATTTGGGCGTGTCACAATTCATTTTTAGGACTGTCTCATCGTCCATCAAGCTATTGCCGACTCCGAAATCTCAAGAAAGAAATTATCAGAGGAAAAATCGATGACCGGAAGAAAATAAAAAGGGAATGAGAAAAGGAAAATAATAGAAATAAGAAAATTGGGTTTTCTTATTAAAGTATTATTTTCTTTCCCTTTTTCTTTTCTCTTTTTCTCTCTCTCTCTCTCTCTCCTCTCTCCCCATTCGTGCGCAGCCCTTCCCCACCACCGAATGCCCCCTTTGCCAAATTCAATTTGGCTTCTCTTTCTCTCCTTTTGACCATTCAAACCCACCTTTTCTCTCTCTTATCTCCTCTTCTCTCTCCTCTCTCTTCTTCCCCTCTCCCTCATGACCGACTCCCTCTCTTTCTCTCCCGTTCGTGCGAACCAAAGCCGAGGAAGAACAGAAGCAGAACGCCGAGAGAAGAGAAAGACCGAAGGAGCTCGCCGTCGCTGCTCCGTCGCCACCCACCGCTCTCTGCCGTCCCGCCCGCCTTTGCCTCTCCTTCGCCCTCCTCGGCCACCATCGACGCCTCTCTCTCTCTCTCTCTCTCTCTCTCTCTCTCTCTCTCTCTCTCGGTACTCTCTCTCTCCTCTGGTTCGAACGAGCCAGCAAGACAGAAGAAGCAGCTCGCCATCGTCACCGCTTGTCGCCGTTCCGCCGTCCGCGCCCGCGCCCACTCGTCCGCCGTTTGCCACGCGCTTCGCTAGCCCTCGTTTCCTCGCGCTCAGGCCTCCCCCGTGCGTCTCTCGCCCCTGTTCCGTCTCGTCCAGCCACCGTGAGTGGCCGAGCAAGCCGCCGGAGCCGCCGTGTGGCCTCACCGGACCGCCTCTTGCTTTCTCGACCCCTCTCCGCCTCTAACCATCTCTGTTTTCCTCTGTTTCGCAGCTAATCCAGCAACCCACGAAATGGGTTTCAGCCGGCTCTTGGGCCGTTTTGGGCCGTTTCCGGGCCTCGAACCCGAGCCGTGCTTTGGGAAGAATCGTTCCTCGCGTCGCCGCCGTCGGATTGATCCGATTTGCGCGCGATTTGGTGAGTAATCTCACTAATCCAGGATTAGTGGCTAATTATGCTTTAAGCTGGTTTATATTTAATTAATTATATTTAGGTTGTTAGATTAGAATAAATTAGCAATTATTAGCCAATTGTGATGTGAATTAGATAAATTGAATGTGTACTTAGCAAGTAGACATTGTCTACTAATTATTGGAAGTGTCTCGGGATTTTTCCCGACCCTTAGTGGGCTCCAATTAGGCTTTTCGGGCCTAAGTGGATTTTTTAATATTTAAATATTAATTTTCGGAATTAAATTAAATAATTATTTATTTTTCAAAAATCAACTGAGATGGCCTGGAACCGGAAAATTTTGCTGATGAGCGTGGTGAAGTCCGTTTATTTAATCGGGCTTTATTTTGAGCTAAATTGAATTTTTAATATTAATTAATTAATTTTCGAAATTAATAATTAATTATTTATTTTTCGGAAATTAAGATTTTGATGGCCGACGACCGAAATCTCGTGCTTATCGTCGTGGCGCAGTTCGTTTATTTATTTGAGCTCTACGTTGTATGAAATTAATTAAATTGTGATATTTTAGGGATTTACCCTAAATTGATTGGAATTGATTGTGATTGAATGGTTGATCGGTAAATGGCCAAGTATGTTATTCAGCATTTTAATGCTTTGTTGAGTTGATTTAATTATTTGATTGAGAAATTGAATTATTGATCGGTAAATGGCCAAGTATGTTATTCAGTATTTTAATGCTTTGTTGAGTTGATTTAATTATTTGATTGAGAAATCGTTGGGCATTGGTTATTGGTGTTGAAAGTAGATTGGTGACCACTTGAAAGAGGACACGTGTGCCCGGTGAATTGGAATGTCACCTGGAGAATGCACGTGAGTTCAGTGGTTGAATATGTCACCTTGGCGAAAAGGTCGCCTGAGAGAATGCACGTGGCTTGGAGACTCGGTGTGTACTCCTGGAGAATGCACATGGCTCAGTGACAAGAAATGGCATCTAAAAGAGCACGTGGGCTCGGCGACTTGATGCATCGCTTTGGTGAAATGCACCGAGAGAATGCACGTGGGCCCGGGCATCTAAAAGGGCACGTGGGCTCGGCGACTTGATGCATCGCTTTGGTGAAATGCACCGAGAGAATGCACGTGGACCCAGGCATCTAAAAGGGTACGTGGGCTCGGTGACTTGATGCATCACTTTGGCGAAAAGGTCGCCTGAGAGAATGCACGTGGGCCCAAGGTTCGAGGCACGTGAACTCGGAGACTTGGAAGGTCGTCCTGGAGAATGCACGTGGCCTAGCTTTTAAATATCCCACAGGCGGATTGATTCGTATGACATGTAATCGACTGGTTCGATTTGTTTGAAGTGAATGGATGTTTATTGTGAATTATACTGACTTGCAGGTGGGATCAGAGGCCAAGGTAAGTCCTCTGCCTTGTGCGTGCTTAGGCAGCCTTCAGTATAGTAGTTTACTAATCGGGCTTAGTGGGGTAGAACTCGCTGAGACGTAGTCTCATCCCAGTTTGGGGAAAACCATTTTAGGACCCCGCTGAAAAGCTGAGGAGGAGGAATCCGAGAAGGAGAACTCGGAGGTGAGATCTGAAGAAAAGGATTTTTGGAAGAACAAGACAATCCTGAGAGGGGCCTTGAGTTCGGCCCAGTTCGTCTAAGTTTCTGTCTTCTTTTGAAATCTCCGTTTTGATGTGAATAGTTACGAAGTGATTTGTGGTTTGTATAAAAGTGTGGTTGTAAATTTCAGTATGAAAAATATGGCCCTGCTTTTCTATCCCATCGTTTTATTGTCTGGGGATTTTAACTGCTTCCGCATGTGCTTAAAAATGAAAGGGTCGGCGATATATTGTCCTGGGATATCGCATTATAAAATCGACCAAGCGAGATGGATGTGTGCGTGCCTGAGGATCGGGGCGTGACAACTGCGCTCTAATACCAATGTTGAAATTCAAGTCAGCGGAAGACGACTTACCTTTGTCCGATGCAAAAGCAACAATTAACCCTAGAACGAACGTTGAATTGTGGATGAATCACGAACAAAAATACTTTACGTTGGTCTGAATGCAATCATAAGGAAAGCACTCAATTTCCACAGCGTAAATGCCAATTGTTTTTGTAAAGGAGAAATGAAATGCCTTCTTTCTTTTTTATGGAAATGGGACAAGAAATGGAAAACTTCTGAGCGTACGTTCTACCAACTATGCCAACGGTTGTCTTCATGAGTCTTTTATATGACTCCCTCACACATTTTCAAAAGGCGTCTTTCAATCGTAGCGTATCAAAATGAAATGGTGCGTTCTCATCACACCCCATCATGGACGTACTGATTAAGTACAACACTATGTATTGCCGAAGCCACGGGTAGTAGAGGCATTTGAAATTTTGGAGTTTTAGGTAGTTCGGGATTTTGCCAAAGAGGCGGTGATATGGAGACTTAAGATTAAAGATATCTGTGGGTAGGTGATTTATGAGATATGTGGAGGTTTGGAAGGCGTAGGTCCAAAAGGTGGGAGGTAGGCTGGCTTTGTGTAGTAGGGTTAATCCGATTTCGACAATGTGTTGGCGACGCCTTCCAGCGGTGCCGTTATGTTGTGGGGTGTATGGAGGTGTGGTTAGGTGTGAAATTCCGTGTTCTGCTCAAAATGGTTTATGTTAAATGAATTCCCCGACCCATTGAAGTAAAGAGTTGGTATTTTTTTTTTTTAAATTGTTTTTCGACAAGTGTTTCGAGCTGCTCAAAAATAGGTGCAACATCGGACTTGTTTTGGAAGGGATAAACCAAATATAAGCGAGTGAACTGGTCAACAAAAATAACATAATAACGAAAATCATCAATAGATAAAGTAGATGCCGGACCTCAAACGTCCGTGTACAATAAGTCAAGTGGATGTCTACCTTCTAAAGTTGAAGAATGAAATGGTAATTTGTGACTTTTATTGCAACGACAAGAATCACATGGTAACTTATTTCCTAGACTAGACTCATTTGACGACAGAAGTGAAAAATGCTTAATGATATGAAGTAAAATATCGATGGATGGATGACCTAATCGATCATGCCGCATAGTTGCTTATGTCCACTCACCAACCAAGGCCATATGCGAGACATTTGGCTGCCAAGAGGATGGCGGTCACTGATAAACGCCATCTCTATGTTCTCCTCGAAGTAGCATCGCCCCCGTGCGAAGTTCCTTAACCCAAAAATGAGAGGCAAAGAATTCAATCGAGACTCGGTTAGTAGGACAAAATTGTGAAACTAAAATTAAATTTTTGGTTATGTGAGGAGTGCGGAAAACATCAGACAATTGAAAGGAAGTATACAGGTAATTTAATGTAGTAGAGGCAATATGAGTGATACTCAAACCCGAACCATCACCAACGACTCTCATCCGGGCCTTCATACTCCCTATACAGAGATAAATTAGCGAGATCACTTGTAACACGATGTGAGGCTCCCGAATCAACCAACCAACCCGCTTCTCGGGTTGAACTTGGGCTGGCTGCAACATTTGCAACCGGAGCACGGATCGTGTCTTGGGTACGGAGACAATTTTTGGCGGAGTGTCCCCCGCGATCACAGTATTGACAAACGGGCCGGGAGCTGTTGTGCTATGAAGACCGCGACTCACTGCTTGTGTGATCTCTCCGGCGGTTTGAATTGCGGGTGCCAAGGAATTTCTGGAGTCTCCAGCAGGCTGTCCAGAACGGCCAGAATTGTTCCATCGGGATGGGGCTCTCGGACCTCGAGTGTTTCGAGTGCTAAAATTGGCTATTAGTGGCAGGACTTCAGCTGCCGTTTCTTCATGTTGAAGGAACATTTCATGGGCAACTAATTTGTCGTAAAGTTCCTCGAAAGTGATTGTGTTTTCACGAGCACGAATTGCCGTTGCGATTTCACGATATTCCGGTCCTTATCCCCGGAGAGTGTAGATGGCAAGGTCATCGTCATGGGAAGGTGAATCAATCATTGCCAACTCATCTGCAATAGATTGTAGTTGCTGTTAAAAATTAGAAATAGAACGAGAGTTGCGTTGAACTGTTGATAATTGGTCCTTGAGATGCATGACGCGGGATCGGGATTTGCTTGCGTAAAGTGTTGCAAGTTTGCTCCATTCACTTTAAGATGTTGCACAAGAGGCAATAAGGGGAATGATGGCTTCGGCAGTAGAAGTAAAAATCCCGTTGAGCAAGAGTTGGTCTTGTCCAATTCAATGAAAGTGGGCGGCGTTCAGGGCTGTCGATTGTCGCGGGTGATCTCTTCCGGTGGGCAAGGACGCGTTCCACCGATGAATCCTTTAAGGTCATATCCGACTATCAAGGACACGAAGAAAATCTCAACTAATTGACAGCTATTTACGACAGTGAGAAGGCTGAAATTATGGAGGACCATTTGAATTTTAAACTGATTCTCTTGTTGATTCCATACTCATTTACTCTTGACGCACGATCAAATGAGACGTTACACCCAAAAGTTGAGGGGATTGCAAGAGTCAATCGGGCATGCAAGACATTTTAATTATCGTCATTGAGAAGTATAGAGTTTCCAATCAACCATAGTTCCTTTTCTGACCTTTCAATTGAGCAGACATCATAGTTAATTTATCAGTTTCTTCCTCTTCTTCCTCTTCTTCCTCTCATTTTTACAGGGTTGAACTTTTTATTAACAAACACATCACTTCAGTATTTCACTAATAATGGAAAACTTAAAAAATAAGTTATAAATCTATTGTACTTGTATCAATTCAATCATAAATCTTTTAATTGTATTAATATAATTCAAAACTTTTTTATGTTTTGCCAATTAAGTCAATTCAGCCTATTTTAATTAGAAATCACTAACGTAGACGCTGACTATCCTATATGGCTAAGTTAGCGCTAATGTAGACAAGTTTTTCTTTTAAATTTTTTTATCCCTTCTTTTATTTTTCTTTTTCTTTTTTCTTTTCTTTTCTTTTCATTTCTTCTTTTCATTTCTTTTTTTAATAGAGGTTATGGTGAGGCTCGCCCTAACCTCACCAGCCACAGGGGAATATGGCCTCACTTGCGATTGGCGAGTCCATGGCCACATTCGCCCATGGTGGCCTCACTCACAATCAACGCAGACCATTGCAAGGCGCAATGCCAAGTAAGGTTGCCTTACCTATAGTTGTGATAGTCTTGGTTAGATCTGCATGAGACTAGGCGAAGGCCATAGCCCTCGCTGGCCACCATGTCAAAAAAGAAAAAGAAAAAGGAGAAGGAAGGAAAAGAGAAGAAAAGAAAAGGCAAAATAATATAAAACATAAAAACAAATAAAAATTTTAAAAATATTAAAAAAATTTAAAAAGTTATCCCGTCAACGTTGATTGTTCCACGTACAAGGATCAGCATCTACGTTAGTGATTTCCAGCCAAAGTAAGCTGAATGGATTCAATTGGCAAAATATAAAAATGTTAATGACTAAATTGCACAATAAAAGAATGTATGACTGAATTGGAAATATTCATATAAATTTTTTGGTAATTTTCGTCATTAATGAATATCACAAGCAATAGTAGGTCTAAGCTTCCCTTTGATTGAACTTTCCTCTTAACAATCTATTATGTCAAATCATCACTTCCGTCTGCCTTCGGCATTCTCAAAACGCTTTGATTATGATATGTTGGTAGCACCGTTAGTATTGCAAGCCACTTAGGAAATAAATTAAGAAAATCCACATCAGTCTCTTTCCTTGCCAAATCCATATTGCACCGTTAGTATCGCACCCTGATCCAACTCACTTGTCTTTTCAAGGTCGAATAGATTCAAACGCCAAAAGAAAAAAAAAAAAAAAAAAAAAAAAAGCAAAGGGTTTCCATGTTCCTTGAATTCGATCTCTGACAATGATCAATTGATTGAGGGCCGATGTTGGGTCCATAATGTCATTAAACATTGCGGATCGCAGACTATGGGACTTACAGGCCTTCCACGCGGAGTGACTAAAGGCTAACGCGATCCAGCCGGGACGAAACCCTTGCCTCCCTTTGACGAAGAAACCCTCGCATTTTCCACGGGACGTATGCTCAGTTTTTCCCTTTGTTTGGGCCAGTAGCTGACTCTATTAGGCAATAAGGCATTGCATGACAACGTTTCTATTCCTTAGAATTTTTATTTTTTTTTTGTTTTTCGGAACAAAAAAAGAACAGAAACCCATTTGGTAACACCGAGTTGTTTTTCTATTCTCGAGAATAGAAAGCTAACCCGGAAATATATTTGGAGCAGAAACAAGAAGCAAAAAAAAAATTGCTTTTTGTTCCCGGGAACAATTTCTAGGAATAAGCTAATTTTCTTTTTTCTTTTTTTATATCTCTCTCTTGCTACGGCCACCTTCAACCGCTCGGAGCCATTGCCCACCGCCGGCTACCGCCGCCACTCCACCGGCTCGTCGCCGCCGGTCGCTAGTCACCGGTTGCCGCCGTCGGTTGCCGGGCCGCCATCGCTGGGTCGCCACCGTAGGTCGCCGTCGCCGCCGCCGCGCCGCCGTCGGTTGTCGGTCGCCGTTACCCGGTCGTCACGTCGCCTCGGTCGCCGCTGCCTCTACCCGCCCGCTGCCACCGCTACACGATCGCCAGCCGCCGATTGCCACCGCACAGCCCATCAGCTGTTGGCCGCTGGTCGGCGATGACGATAGGCGGCTGCCGATCGACGGCGGCGGGCGGTTGGGGATTTGTGAGTAAGAATAAAAAATGAATAAATACAAAAAAGAAACTGTTGCATTACCAAACGTATTTTTATTATTTTTCTATTTAAAGAATAAAAATTTTGTGTAGTTACTAAACGGGTTCTTTTACTCAGAAATTGTTCCTCGGAATATAAATAGAAAAGAATTATTTCTTAAAAAAACTTTTCCTCAGTCAAGAAGCGTTATCATTCGTACTCTAAATATTCACCCGTCGGAAGGTGGTAATCGCTGACACTCGTGGCTGCTAGCGAGTAGTTCCGGTGGAACGCTTGTCCAATCAAAGTTGAGCTAATTAATGATGGTATAGTACTTGTGGGCGCCATCATTGAATAACTTTTTCGTGTGGACGGGATTATGGAAATTCACTAGGAATTACTTCTCCAGACGTCCTAAATGGCTTCTCGGGCAGGGTTAATTACATGGGTCAAAACCAAGAAAAATACCCGGCTTGGGATTCGCTCTCTTGCTTTTTTAGATGAAAATGTCCTCTTGGGCTATGAATTCTTTGGGGTTTGTCCGTATGAATTATTTTGACTTAACACTTCTTCCTTGAGTTCTCCTATTCAAAATTCTCAATGATCGTAATCACATCAGAAAGTCACTCGGCGGTTTGTTTGTGAACTGTTAGAAAATAAGTTCGCGGATACAATTTATCTAACTTGATCTCAAAGATTCAAAGTGAAATAGACATGACATGTAATTAATGTTTTGACTTCTCTCACCATGTATGTGTTCTATTTTCTTTATTCACCAAGTCAAGAAATGGACACATCATTCTTAATTCGTCCTTTTCTTCCACGATTTTCTTTGCTCAAGTGAACCATGCCCCATGCACCCCGAATAACCTACACAGCGAGACCGTTTCAATACGTTGATTTCTTAATGGTGTCAAAATCCGATATGCAGTCAGACATATTGTATGATATTTTCTTTCTGAAATTAAGCCCGTTGTTCCCTAGAATTTTCTTATTTGAAAGAGACTCTGCAATCAATGAACTCATCTTTTAACTGCTCGCCTGACGTTCCACATACTACAAGAAATTCAAAACCCAAACTGGACTTAGACTGATGACTTTATTTAGCAATTCCAGTGCATTTTCGTCTATATACCATGGAACTTGCAAGGTATTAAGTTTAGGTCGTTTATAAGTGGAGACAAAACTTTTGGGTTATATGCCCATTTTATGGGCAACATTTAACTATACTTTCAGCAAATCTCATTGGACGAAATCATCAGTGGGGTTGGAAAGCTAGGCAGGAAGGTAAAAAGCATCTTTTTCCCAGTACAATAATTTAGGGAAAAAAGAATAACAGAATCGATGCAAACGCTGCTGCCAATGCCTTTTTGGATCGTTCGGCAAACAGTTTAGGACAACAATCCGCATAATGTGTGAGAAAACGATCATGACTTTTGATCTAGAAAGGTTACGGTCCCATAGTCCCAATCTGAAAAGCTTATTCTGAGCAGTGTACCCGTATCAAATTGAGTACACCTTTTGCAATCGTTTCAGACCTCAAAATTCATGGTTTAGGCATGTCTCAGAGCACTTTTCTATTTCATGTCATTTCCGAATTCTTTACTGCTTAAGCTTATCTTTGGGATTTCTAGGTCGTGTATTAGACATATTTCATCATATTTTATAGAAGAGAGAAAACGATAATATCTCCTGTAGTTGGGCCGGTGAGTGCGTGCACTTGAGTGCGTGTTTGCCGATCCTTATATTCATGTTTATCTATAAGTTTGTTGAGTCACTTGGTATTAGAGTCGGCATGACTACTGGAGAGCCATGTTCAAGCATTTGTCTTGCTTGATGATGAATAGGGGATAAGGACCTTGTGCACGGCTTTTTGGTGGTTCGAAAAAATTGCTGTCCAGTCTACCCTATTAAACTCTATTTGAATGGGGTAGAAGAAATTTTCGTGGTGATTACGACCACTACTAAATCTGTGGAGGTTGTGGGGACTGCAATGGCTATGATGTCTGTGACTGCTATGGAGGTCCTGAAGATTATGACAGGGTTGTTGGTGGGGTAGAATTTATCACGAAAATCAAATTTATGAGATGCAAAGGGCCTGATTAATTCGAGTGCAAAGTAAAAGTTGATTATTTTGATGGTCCTGTTCAGGAGTCATGGATTGGTCTGAAGAGATGGATAATGTCTTATATTGTATGGACATCCTGGAGCATAGAAAGGTGAAGCTAGTGAAGTGTAAATTCTGAGTCACAGTATTATGATAATGGGAAAGATTTGAAGGAGAATCGACAGAGCTAGAGAAGGCAATGCGACATGGTAAAAAATGCAATTATTATTAAAGCGGTTTGGTCCAGAGAGTTCATTATCAAGTTCAAAACTGTGCAGTATTACAAAAGACCATGTTTGAACGAATCAAAAGAGATGAATGACAAGCCATCTCAGAGTATTCCTCATGTCAATCATCGAGAAATTGCTCGTGAGCCTCACAGATAGGGTAGCCAACAAATTGATTAAAATGCTGAAACTTACGAATTTCCTTTTTAAAATCTGGAGGATTTTGAACTTGACAAAGAATTTCCGAAAAAAATCCTTTCAATTTTTCTGATAATGGAGTTGATAAATTCAATCATAGAGTATTATAAAGAAGCAGGGTGAATAGTTTTAAAGACTATGATTTTTTTTTATTGCCTTATCTTAATTTATTTTAGATGTGGTGTTAGGATATTAGGTGATTTGTTTCCATTTTATTAGTTTTCATTAGTAGGTTAGATTTTTCTTATTAGTTATTTGTTTCCTATCTTAAAGTTAGCATTTCATTTGGGTTTTGTTAATATAAATAGAGATTATGGTCTTTTGTAATTTGGTTTTCCTCTTTTTATTAACTGATTAAGTGAGATAATCTATTCTGTTATTGCGCAAGTTTTTGTGTTTGTGAGTCACAACTCGTGTTTGTGAATTTAGTATTTTTCTAGATTCATGTTATCAACCAGTTTTGTTGCTTTAGTAGAGGATGCAAACTCGGTTCAAATACATATTTATTAATGAAACAAACTTAATGTATTGAGAAATTCTATAACAATCTCATAAGCAATTTTTCACTTAGCAATCTCATATCGCTGGTTAAAATGGTTATTTATTTTTGGCTGGAGACGACAAATCAAAGAAAAGGAAGAAAATACAACAAATAGGACAAAAAGAAGCTTCCAATGTGCCACTATCTTCTTGACTTATCTTATTGAAATGAACACTGGAAAGACATTTAGTATTAGTCTTCCCATGTGGTCGAACTTGCGAGTTGTAGGGAATATTGTATTTATTAATCAAAAATGTCATTTTCTAATCTCGTGACTAACAATACATATCGACTTTTCTTTATGATCGTGCTCTTTCCTAGAATTTGCTTGTGAAGGAGATAGAGAACAAGCTCTGATTCCTATTTGATATGACCCACTAGGTAAAATGCAAGCATTAAAAACCCATGGCGTTTGGATATATAGTAAAAATAATTCCAACTGAAATTTTCATTGCTTGTAGTTAGTATATTCAACTAATCTTGGAAATTTCGCGGTAATCTCTAGCAGGCATGCACTGCCAATATGACATTGCTTGACTTGTATATGCTTCTAGACTTGGAAAGATTCAACTCGCTGTAGATATTGGCAGCTGATCAAGATCAGGACCACCATTCTGTAGAATTCCAATGCTTTTAATAGGGCATTGCCTTTCAATTCCACGCTTAATTGAGGACTCAGAACAGTCATCGTGTATATACTCCAATGAAGATAAATCAAACCATAACTTATTTCTTTGATCCGGTATTTTGTCTTTTTTTTGGGTCTAAGAGGTCAATTCAACTAACTAGCATGAAAAGCTGTGCATAAAATCGAGAGTAAACTTTTGAAACTTTTTTCTTCATAGACAACGATAATTTAGAGTTTCAAAAGCATGTAATTAGCATATAAGCATATTCATTTTGATTTTGGGAGAATTTCACGAAGTTTGGAAGTTCTGTTGAGAGCATAATTTGTTGAAAAAGTCAAATTATCCTTTATCCTTAACAAAAGACTTTATAGACGATCATAATATAAAATTGACATAGAAGATACCTAGTATATAGTCCAAAGAAGTAGATAGATCAATCCACAATGTCTTTCTCTAATTCGGTATTTTTGTCCTGACAATTTCTCTCCCCATCAATTTAAAATATGCTATGCAATGCACGTGGTATTTGAATAATACATATGCTAATCATATGTAGTAATTGAATATAACAAGTGCGTATGACATGTATAAATGACACATGGGATAATCGAATACGACATGCACTATGATGTGGAACCCAACTGGCATCTAGGGTAACATGGAGATCGAATAAGAAAGTATGAACGACTGTGGAAGGGTGAGAGATTCTGATGTGACACGTGCAAAGGACATGTGCAATGACGTAGAATTTGAATAGAACATGAGCAAATGACATGTGTGAATGATGTACAAATCAAATACGGCTTGAGCGAATCCATGCATAATGACATTTGAATCAAATTATTACATGTGCTAATGACATGCATTATGACACGGAAAATTGAACTATGACATGTTCAAGTGACGTGCATAATCACATGGAATTCAAATGCAACTTGAGTGAATGACTTGCATAATGACGTGAAACTTAACTAGGATATGTGCAACCGACATGTGTCCATTGCTTTATGGTTGATCGGAACAAAATCCTACATATGATATAATTTCATTTAACCACTAGGATTTGCCTTAGTGGTCACCCTCTCTATATGAGAAAGGAGATGTTGGTGATTTGAATCCCCACTTTCTCAGGAAAGTTGAGGTTGGGACGATTTAGTATCAGGTGTGGGTTTTGACTCTTATATTTTGCGAGGTGGTAGGACAAAAATTTGAAAATGAGAGTTAGAGTAGGAATAGAGTAGAATCGACAAAAAAAAGAAATATAACTCTAGTTACTTTATTATTTTTTAGTATGCCAGATGGGCAAGCCAATGTGGTAAAAAAACCTTCGAATGGAAGGTTGGTGGTCGTTGGTACAGGTGAGATAGAAAAAGTATTAAGAGAAAGGAGACTAGAAAATCAATAATGTGGAGGAAAAAAATTATCCTAATTTTAGCATGACCGGAACCAACTATGGAAACCTTTCAAACAGAGCTATCTGGACTTCGCTGCAAAATAGAGGAAGGAGATAGATGTTTGGGCTTACTGAAGAATAGACAAGGCTATATGAACTTTCTACGAAAGACAATAGGAGTATGAAAGAAGTTAGAAAAGACCGTGAACTATTAGTACTGCTGGAGGTCACGTTCATGCCCAGCAATCCTTGAATGGAAACTTTCCACGCTTTGTCTTACTTGTTCATGTTAAGTATAAAGCTCAAATGCAGAAGCAAAAAAAAAAACAGAGGACCAAAACAGAGGACCTCCTGAACAAAGAGACCTCATGAACAAAGATGCCTGGATCGATGATCAATGAACGAAGATGCTCGAGGGCTTAATGACTTGGATCACCAGATGATCAATGAACGAAGATGCTTGAGGGCTTAATGACTCGGATTACCAAAGTCTTAAAGCTTAGTCAAATAGATTCTTTCTGTTAAAAGTAGTTACTATATTCTGTTTTCCTTTGTAACTAAGTTCTGTTACATATCCGGGTATAAGTACTTTGCTTTGCTTTACATAAGGAGTAATGAAAGACAGATAGAAATACAGAAAGAGAGAGAAGTCGCAAGAATTGAGAGAACAAGGTATCGAGATCATCAACGAATACAGAAGGGATCTTGATACAGAAGAAAAGAAAGTTTCAGAGAATGAAGAACAGCTCAAATCCGAAACACTGAAGCAAGTTAAGTAAGTTTGATCTTAGAAGATAGAACAACAGAAGTTTATTCACATTCTGTCTTTCAATTGTACTGAGATACAATGATATGATCATCATTCGGAAATACAAATTGTCTTCAGAATTGTGCACTTGATCTTGTTTGAAGTTCTTCATCTACTCACATGGTATCAGAGCTGTAGGTTGTTTGTATAACTTGGCCTGATCTAAAAGTCTGAAGCAATGGCAATAAGATCACCAAAATATCCTTTTCCAATTCACGTAAACATCTCGAACTTTGTTACAATCAAGCTCGCCGAAGACAATTTTCTGTTGTGGCAAGCTCAAATTCAAAGGTTTCTGAAGAGTCAAGACCTCTTCGGTTTTGTTAATGGTGATGTTGTAGCTCCTTCACGAATATTGCACAACGGTGATGAAGGATGTGATTCAGAACTTGTTAATCCTGATTACATTGATTGGACAAGAACAGATCAGTTGATCTCATCATGGATTAGTGGGGCTGTCACTGAGAATATTCTAAGCCTAATCATTGGTTTAGAAACATCCTTTGAGGTATGGCAGTCTCTTCTAAAACGGTTTACACAAAAATCAATAGCAAAAGAGTTCGAGCTTAGAGGAAAATTACAATCCTACCAGAAACTTGATCAAAACCTCTCTACTTATCTCAGAGAGTACAAAAATATATGCGATCAGTTGAATGCTATTGGTAAACCAGTAGATGAAATAACCAAGATCTTTGGTATACTAGAAGGACTAGGTCCAGAATATGAGCAACTTCGGACCACCATATACTGTTTGAAGCCTCAACCTGACTATGACAAGGTTATAGCTCAACTAGAGAGATTTGAATCTAGAATGAAGACCTACTCCAGAAGTCAGTTCAATCCTAGTCTGGCCTATTTTGGCCAAAGAAAGATTCAAATATATCCTAAAGAAAGTATTAATGAAGAATATCTTTCACAACCTACTGGTTTTCTAGCTCAGAGAGGAAGCTATAGAGGTGGTCGTAGTTTTGGTCGAGGCAGAACTGCTGGTAACAGAGGACGAGCGTTTGATTATGCTGAAAGAAATCAGAATTACAGAGAAGATGCAGCATTTCAAAGACCAGGAGATCAATATCTAAGGCAAAAGAATGTCTTTCCTCCAACTACACAGGGATTTCGACCTTATGCCACACAACCTCAAAGGTATCAAAACAACAAATCTTATCCTCCTCTGTTAAACTCAAAGAAAAGTTTGCGGGATGAGAAAGACACGAGAGGTTGCTAGACTAGAATGTCAAATATGTAAGCGACACTGGGCATGATGCTCTCCGCTGTTGGTACCGTTTTGACAATTCCTATCAAGTAGAAGAAATTCCAGCAGCTCGACAAAGAATTCATATTGAAGATCCAAAAGGAAGTGAATGGTACCACGACACGAGCCACTTTGCTCATATCAGTGCGAATTCTGGTATTCTTCATACCTCTTCTAAATATCAAGGTCTCGATACAGTAATGATTGGAAATGGATCTTGTTTACCTGTTACACACATTGGTAATACTTACCTGAAAACAGAAGTAAACACATTACCTCTTAATGATGTTCTTATAGTACCAGAAATAAAGAAGAATCTTCTTTCTGTATCTAAGCTTACTGATGACTACCCTTGCACTTTTATCTTTGATAAACTTGGTGTTTATGTAAAGGACAACAATACCAAGACAACAATTCAGCTCGGAAAGAAGACTAAGGGCCTTTATCAAGTCAATACACGGACTGCAACAGCCTTTTTCACTCAAAGACAGAAGGCAGTCAATGCAGAAGTATGGCATCAAAGATTGGCTCATGCAAATACTCAAATAGTGGATTATCTACATCATCAGAAACTGATTCATGTTACTTCAGTTACTTCAGTTCCTTCAAACATTTGCAGCAGCTGTCGAATAGCAAAAAGTACAGCTCTATCATTTCCTTTGTCAAATTCCATATCAACTTCATCTCTAGAAAAGGTTCACTGTGACATCTGGGGACCATCACCAGTAGACTCCTTGCAAAAGTTTAGATACTATGTGATTTTTGTTGACAATTTCTCACGATACAGCTGGTTATATCCAATGAAGTTGAAATCTGAATTCTTTGATATCTTTAGTCGATTCCAGACATTAGTCGAAAAACAATACAATCACAAGATTAAGATCTTTCAAAGTGATGGAGGGGGAGAGTTTGTAAGTAAAAAGTTTCAAGATCATCTGTAACGTTGTGGAATAAAACAACAGTTATCTTGTCCTCACACTCCTGAACAAAATGGAGTTTCCGAAAGAAAACATAGACATATTGTTGAATTGGGATTGGCTATGCTATATCATTCCAAGATCCCACTGAAGTTTTGGGTCGATGCTTTTGTTACAGCAAACTACATCATAAACAGACTTCCAACACCAAAGCTGAACATGGATACACCATATAGAAAGATTCATAATACTCAGCCACAGTATGATCATCTACGGGTATTTGGCTGTGCTTGTTATCCATGCTTAAGATCTTATTCAAGACACAAGTTCGATCCTAGATCACTTCCTTGTATTTTTCGGGATACGATGATATACATAAAGGCTATAGATGCCTTGTACCTACCGATAATCGCGTATATATCGGTAGACATGTTACCTTCGATGAAACATCATTTCCTTTCACAAAAATTGTGATCAATGAATATGGTCAATATACTCCTTTGTATAGACAGTGGATTGAAGGAGTCAAATTGCTCGAATCTTCAAAAACAGATACAGCAAAGCAAAGTATCTCCCATCAGTCAAAAGGGAGAAGTCAATATCATCCTGCTATGGATAATTATGAAAATCAGCAGATACATCAACAACCTACATCAGCATCAATACAGTTCCAAGATATTTCTCTGACATCAAGGCAAAATGATGATATCCCGAAACTCAATCCGGTCGAATTCTACATCTTTCTCGGTACTCTACCTAGCACTACTAACTCTGACACAGAACAACATATTCATGGTCTGTCTTCTTCTCAGAGAAATGTTAGTAGTCATCCTATGCAAACCCGACTCAGATCAGGTATTATCAAGCCAAATCCAAGATATGCTTGCTTGGCTGAGTATCATGTTCCTATGGAACCAAGATCCATTAAGTCTGCATTAGCTGATACAGGATGGTACAATGCTATGCAAGAAGAGATGAATGCCCTCCATAATAATCGTACCTGGACATTAGTCCCAAGAACAGACCATATGAATGATGTAGGCTGTAAGTGGGTATTTAAGACTAAACTCACATCAGATGGTAGTCTAGAAAGACTCAAGGCTCGTCTGGTAGCCAAAGGATTCCATCAGGAAGCAGGACTGGATTTTACTGAAACATTCAGTCCAGTTGTCAAACATGCCACAATACGTATAGTACTTTCTATAGCTCTCACAAGACAATGGACAATACACCAACTTGATGTGAAGAATGCATTTCTTCATGGAGATTTAAATGAGACTGTTTACATGGAACAGCCACCTGGCTTCATAGATTCTCCAAAATCCAGCCATGTTTGTCTTCTTCACAAGTCATTATATGGACTTCGACAAGCACCAATAGCCTGGTTTGACAAATTCAGCAACTTTCTTCTCGAAATTGGCTTTGTCTGCAGTACAGCTGATCCATCTCTGTTTGTGCTTCATACTGAATCAGATACAGTATTATTACTTCTGTATGTTGATGATATCATTCTTACAGGAAGCTCTACTCAATTCTTAACATCATTAATCCAGAACCTTAGTCTTCACTTCCAAATGAAAGATCTCGGCTATATTCATTACTTCCTAGGTATTGAAGTAAAACATACACTACAGACCATGTTCTTATGTCAAACAAAATATGCAGTTGATCTACTCAAAAGAGCACGGATGATAGATTGTAAACCAATTTCTACACCTCTGCCATTGCGGTCAATTGCTATGACAAATGCTGAAGTTCCTCTGATGGATCCTACTGAATATAGAAGCTTGGTAGGTGGTCTTCAATACTTAACCATCACTCGACCAGATCTAGCATTTGCAACAAATCTCCTTTGTCAGAAGATGCAACATCCCACAATGGCCGATCTTCATCAATTAAAACGAGTATTACGATATGTCAAAGGAACTGTTCATCTTGGCTATTATCTTCACTCTAACAATTTAACAAATCTCTATGGTTTTTCAGATGCTGATTGGGCAGGTTGTCCTATTACTCGACGATCTACTACAGGATTTTGCACCTTCTTAGGCTCAAACTTGATTTCATGGTCAGCCAAGAAACAAACTACTGTTTCAAAGTCCTCCACAGAAGCTGAATATCGAGCATTAGCATCTACAACAGCTGAGTTAACTTGGATTGCTTTTGTTCTACGCGATATTGGAATTCCTCTCACCAAAGCTACATCATTATTCTGTGATAATAAATCAGCTATTTCCCTCACAGCCAATCCTGTCCTACATGCACGAACAAAGCACATCGAAGTTGATTTCCACTTTGTTCGGGAAAAAGTATCATCTGGTTCCATTTCTATTCAATATGTTCCAAGTCATCTTCAAGTAGCTGACATATTCACTAAGTCTCTTTCTCACTCAGCTCATCTGTCTCTTCGCACCAAATTAGGAATGGGATTCAATCCACTTCCCAATTTGCGGGGGGATGTTAAGTATAAAGCTCAAATGCAGAAGCAAAAAAAAACAGAGGACCAAAACAGAGGACCTCCTGAACAAAGAGACCTCATGAACAAAGATGCCTGGATCGATGATCAATGAACGAAGATGCTCGAGGGCTTAATGACTCGGATCGCCAGATGATCAATGAACGAAGATGCTTGAGGGCTTAATGACTCGGATTACCAAAGTCTTAAAGCTTAGTCAAATAGATTCTTTCTGTTAAAAGTAGTTACTATATTCTGTTTTCCTTTGTAACTAAGTTCTGTTACATATCCGGGTATAAGTACGTTGCTTTGCTTTACATAAGGAGTAATGAAAGACAGATAGAAATACAGAAAGAGAGAGAAGTCGCAAGAATTGAGAGAACAAGGTATCGAGATCATCAACGAATGCAGAAGGGATCTTGATACAGAAGAAAAGAAAGTTTCAGAGAATGAAGAACAGCTCAAATCCGAAACACTGAAGCAAGTTAAGTAAGTTTGATCTTAGAAGATAGAACAACAGAAGTTTATTCACATTCTGTCTTTCAATTGTACTGAGATACAATGATATGATCATCATTCGGAAATACAAATTGTCTTCAGAATTGTGCACTTGATCTTGTTTGAAGTTCTTCATCTACTCACAGTTCAAAGCTCTTCTCCAATATAAATACATCGTAGTGATCATCATATCCTCCAAGTCTCTCTCTCTCTCACACACACACAGAAACGCAAACACAAACACACTCCGTTGCCTTTTCACACAACGCTTTTCAATGATTCCTCTAAGAATCTTTTTCGATGCTGAAAAGCTCCCCTTTTTAGTCCTCTCCTTTTTCGCAGTAGTTGTGACCTTCACCGACGAAACTCAGCCAGCAGTGGCGCAAGGCAGTAACAACAGCAATCCAACAACGATTTCAGTGAACGTTGGGGTGATTCTTGATCTGGAGACGGAGGTGGGTCAGATGGGATTGACCTGCATTAACATGTCTCTCTCTGACTTTTATAGTTCAAACCCTTCCTACAAGACTAGGCTCGTCCTCAACGTTAGAGACTCCAAACGAGATGAGGTTGCCGCTGCTGCTGGAGGTTCTCTCTCTCTCTCTCTCTCTAACATACTGACTGGTCACGATGCTTGGCCAGAAATATGTGATGACACCAGTTTTTGGGTTAACATTTTTGAACTTATGTTGATCGCGTTGAAGATTGTTTTGGTTAATCTTTTCTTTTACCGAATTTTATGAGGTTAAATCTCTGCTTGAACTTCGAAGGGGTTTGGTTTTACGTTAATACACATACTGCGGAAGAGCATAAACTATTCTATGCAATTGTTTGTGTGATACAAGAAAAAAACCAATTATTGTTCGTAACAACGTATGCGGGAATCATATGAAAATTTCAGCTTCTATATATTTGAAATGTAAAAACAATCCCCAATTAAGTTTTTTTTTTTTTGACATAATTAAGTTTTCAATGACAAAATATGTGTTCCATTCAAAGAAATATGCATTTGCCTAGCAGCGATGGTCCAAACAACATTTTCCAAAGCTTCATGAAGGAACGACCAAGGTTAAGTTTACCAAAAAAGAAAGGGACCAAGATTTTTGCTCACCCGCAAGAACTGTCTGTCACCAATCTGTACTCACTGTCTTAGTTGCCTTTTATATACTCTTGGTTTAGACAGGCGGAACTTTCTTTCCCCCTTTCAAAGTTAATGATTGCAATATATTAAAAGGGTTTTTTTTTTTTTTTTTAATCATCGCGAAAACGAAGTCCTTATCATCTTATGATAGGATCAAAGATGACGTAAAATGGATCTTGAAGATTCAGTAGAGAAAAGTCCACCTTCTCCATCATCTCATATTGCACCAAAACGAACATATGTACATAAATCTGCGGATACAAAGTTTCATCTTGTTAAAGACGTGCAAATAGGATTCTTGTTTATGATCTGGGATGAGGAAATATTGGACTACTATTGCTTGTTCTATTATTGAAGAGTATAAAGCTTTCCTGTCACTCTTGCCCTCTGTAAATGTAGTAAAATTTTATAAAATTATGTCTAAATGTAGATGATAAGTGAACTCTATTAGAAATTATCTTGCTGAAGACACATGCTATATAGTTATAGTTTTGGAAAAAGAGCCTAACATTATTGTGCTTTTCAGGCTAGAAAGATAATCATTTCTGTGGAGATGGTTGATAAAGAAAATTTAAAATTCATCTTTGGGAAAATATTTACATAGAATATATTTCTACATAATTATTCTATTTCCAGTTGAGCCATGCATAACATTCTACTATCGAGTTGAGTTAATGATAAATAATTTCCAGGGAAACTGTGTTTCAATGGTCAAATAAAACAACTTAGGTTTGAAGTTCAACCAAATAATTGTCAATAAGTGAAAGGAGTTTAATATGGATGATGAGAGGCTTGCAATATAATACACGTCACAAAGGTCTTTCCTCATAAAATCCATAGACTTGGAATATGGGGCTTGGATTCTAGAGTGGAATTTTCAAATGGCATGAGATAAAGAGGTCAACTTAACGATGAAAAAGAATCAACTTGATCGTGCGTGGGCAAATTTATCCTCTTGTGTTTGGTTCTTAATATTACTTTTATTGAAAGGGGCTTTGCTGGCACAACAATACTTGAGGTACTATGAGAATAATAGTCTATTATGAGCTATAAATTCTTAAAAAAAGTAGGTCCCACAACAATTTATAATTATTTGTGATTTGATTTTTTATGATCCAAAATAGACTATTATTCTCACTTTATATTAAAGTCTGTCACACAATCATTTCTGTTTCAAAGGAGCTAGTTGCTGATTGGTCAATAAATTAAATCTTTCAACAACCTCATGGGTTGGTTTCAGTTGGTATGAAATAGAGGTGCAGCCTCAATTCCCACTACATGGTACAAATAATTTCTTGAATCTATAGTTTACTTAATTAAAATGTGCTTTCTCAACATTAATAAATTTTGCATTTGCACGCAATTGTTCATGATGTCTGAAATTACGTTAGTATCCAAATGGGAAGGTTCAACCTTTCGTGAGTATAATTTCACATGTACTTGAAAATAAGAGGTTTCGCTTACCAGTGTTGGAGTAATTTGCATTGTATCATCTTAAGGACACGTTGAATTAGGAGTCTAATCATAATGAAAGAAAATTCAGCAATACATTCAACTTCATAAACATTTTATTAACATGGGTTAATGTCACTACAGTAAACGAAGAAAATGGAGACGTTTTAATCATTAGCAGACACATCCTTCTGCTTAAGCATTTCTATTTTATGATATTGCATCAAGTTTTAATTGACTTCTGATCAAAACATGCCTTTCCAATAAGAATTTATATTATTATCTGACTTATTTTTACTTTTTCACCGTCTTCTGGTTCACCCTTGCAGCACTTGATCTGATAAAGAACAAGCAAGTCCAAGCCATAATAGGTCCTCAAGGTTCAGCGCAAGCAGACTTCCTCATTCACCTTGTAAACAAATTACATGTGCCAATCATCTCTTTTTCTGCTACTAGTCCCTCCCTCAGTTCCATTCGGAGTCCATACTTCATTCGAGCTGCACAAAATGACTCGTCCCAAGTGAATTGCATAAGTGCAGTCGTGCAAGCTTTTGGCTGGAGAGAAGCAGTCCTCGTATACATTGACAATGAGTTCGCAGAAGGCATCATACCTTCTCTTACAGATGCTTTGGAAAAGGTCAACACGCGAGTGCCCTATAGGAGCCTCATTCATCCTTTGGCCACAGACGATCAAATCCTACGAGAACTCTACAAGTTAATGACGATGCAAACGCGGGTCTTCATTGTTCACATGTTACCTACCCTCGGTTATCGTCTTTTTGCCAAAGTAAAAGAGGTGGGAATGATGAGTGAAGGTTATGTGTGGATAATGACTAATGGAATCACTGACCTATGGCGTTCTGTGGATTCGTCCGTTGTCGCTAATTCCATGCAAGGAGTATTGGGCATCAAGACTCATGTTCCGAGCACGCAAAACCAGCACGACTTCATGCTCCGATGGAAGATGAAATTCCTACAAGACAACCCATCCATCCTTAATCCTATGTTGAACATTTTTGGATATTGGGCTTATGACGCTGCTTGGGCTCTCGCAATGGCTGTCGAGGAAATGGGTGCGGCGAATTTTACCTTCCAGACGTTGAATGCTTCCACAGATGTGATAGATGTGGACACTATTAGGGTCTCTCGAAATGGTCAGAAGCTTTTCCAAAATCTAGCCAATATGACATTCGTGGGCCTCACTGGATATTTTAGCCTCGTCAATGGGCAGCTAGAGTCGTCAGTGTTCCAGATAGTTAATATCAATGGAAATGCAGCAAGAGGGATTGGGTTTTGGACGCTAGAAAATGGGCTGCTGAGAGATTTGAATTCATTCAACACAAGCAAATATTCCACTTTCAAGAGTAACCTTGGACCAATAATATGGCCCGGCGATTCAACTTCTATTCCCAAGGGATGGGAGATTCCTGGGAATGGGAAGAGATTGAGAATCTTAGTTCCCGTGAAGGAGGGTTTTAATCAATTCGTAAGGGTGACTCGAGATCCTAACACGAACACATCCCTAGTCACCGGATACTGTATCGACATCTTTCAAGCTGTGATAGAAAAATTACCTTATGCTGTGCCTTATGACTTTTTTCCTTTTGCCTTGCCTAATGGAAGTAGTGCTGGCAGTTACAATGACATGATCGATCAAGTATTTTACCAGGTGAGGTAACTCATTGCAAGTGCTTGATTTTGTGTGGTTATATGTTGAAACTTACTATGCTGTCACGTGGTTGACATAGAAAAGATTTCCCTTCCTTCTGTTGGAACAGAATTATGATGCAGTGGTGGGTGATACAACAATTATTGCGAACAGATCATTGTACGTGGACTACACTTTACCATACACTGAATCGGGAAATGCGTTGCTCGTGCCATACAAGGACTAGAAGGGCAAAAGTGCCTGGGTTTTCTTGCAGCCACTCACTTGGGACCTTTGGCTAGCAACAGTATGCTTCTTTGTGTTCATAGCACTGGTCGTGTGGATTCTTGAACATCGTGTCAATGAAGACTTCAGGGGTCCGGCCATGCATCAAGTTTGCACTAGCTTCTGGTTTTCCTTTTCAACCATTGTCTTCGCACAAAGTATATGCCTTTCACTTTAATAGATCAATCGAACATTACAAGTTACATACCGTTGTTATAGAATTTATGTGCTTACCCTTAATTTGGATTGCAGCGGACAGAGAATTTAGCAACCTAGCAAGATTTGTTGTGATCATTTGGGTTTTCGTAGTACTTATCCTAACGCAAAGTTATACGGCAAGTTTGAGCTCTCTTTCGGTGGTGCAAAATAGTAAACCAACTGTGACTGATCTGAATCAGCTCCGAAAGAGTGGAGAAAAAGTGGGATACCAGTATGGCTCTTTTTGCTATGGAATTCTAAAGCAAATGAACTTTGACGATTCTAGGCTTATAAGTCTGTTGAAGAATGCGATGCGCTTCTTTCCAATGGAAGTGCAAAGGGTGGTATCGCAGCAGCGTTCGACGGAGTCCTTTCCATTAAACTTATACTTTCTCAATATTGTAACAAATATACCATGATCCCGGCATCTAAAACTGCTGGATTGGGCTTTGTAAGTCCTATCCCTTGATTCTAACCAAAAGAGAACCCTCAAAATTTCCAATTACTAGGATTAGTAGTTATTTCTTTGATTGAAAAATCTTAGACCGTGTCTTTTTGTTTACAGGTTTTCTCCAAAGGGTCTCAACTTGTACCGGATATTTCACGAGCACTCCTAAACATAACTGAAGGGCCTAAAATGACGGAAATTGAAAACACATGGTTTACATCGAAGACCAACTGTCCGAATTCGACTACCTCGCTTTCTTCCAACAGCTTGGGTTTGGATAGTTTCTTGGGCCTATTCTTCATTGCTGGAGCTGCTGCAGTTTTAGCTCTCCTCATTTTCATGGTCATGTTTGTCAAAAGAAACTGGCATGAAGTAACAGGTTCTTCAAGTTCATCGTGGGAGAAAATTGTTGCATTAGGAAGAAGATTTTACCAAAGAGACCTCAATTCCTATACTTTTAGGAGGAAGAAGATTTTACCAAAGAGACCTCAATTCCTATACTTTTAGGAAAGGCAGATTTAGAGATAAAAGTATATATGATGGTGGCAATGAGATTGCAGCTGTTGTAACTTTGGAAAACACTTCCTTTCCCCCGAGTCCATCAAGTGAGTCCGGCCAAATCAACGACGTTTTGACCAATAAGCAAGGCACACCATCTCCTGAAGTAGGATTTCCTAATCCTGTAGACAAAGGCGGCCTCGGGACAGCGATAAATGCGGAGCTTAGCAGTCAAAAGTAAGAGAGGGACATGCCTCAACGTAAATTATGCAGTTCTTTATAGATGATTTTGCAGATTGTTCGAGTTGACGTCTCGATCCTCTACGAGCTCTGATTGAATATCCGCATTCATCTTACAGGTGAATAATCTCCCTTGACATCAATTACGACTGTCATCGTTCGCTTACAAAGTACGATTTTCGCTTCAATTTGTTGGAGGATGATGGAGTGGAGTTAATGAGCCGGCGTGAAACTAAGAGAATCTCAACTGGGCGTCGGTCATCTCAAAGTCTCGATCCTCTGGAAGAGCTTGTTCGTTGTCGTAGTAGTTGTAGTCTGACATGGTGATGTCAAGGATTCCCGACGCAAACACCGAGTATACTGTTAAAGTGTTAATGTTGAATAGGCGTATGGTCAATCATGATCCCGTATTGTACACGCGTCATTTGAACTTTATAAATGTATAATAACAAAGCTCGGCAGAATGAGCGTCAATGGCTGCACCACCTGTTGAAATCCTATGTATTTTCATCTTTTATGTGAATGGAGATGATGAAACAATTTCATGTGACATGCAAAATGTTGAAATTAATGGTATTAATTACTCAACATAAGCTCACACATTTCTTCTTCAACCCTGGCGTTAATGGATGATTTAATAAATGCATTCCTTCAGCCTTTGTGCATCAGGAATAGTTTTATGGACAAATTAATTGATGCATTAGTGGATCCATATGCAGCAGTTTGCATTTATTGACGAATTAACGGATGGATGTGTTAATGGAGGAATACCTTTGTCTTCGTTAGTAGATTTTACTTGCATTAAGGGACATGTTAATGACAGATCTTCCAAAGTTTTTCACAACAATTCCAAGATAATCTTTAGCTTACGAAAATGATTATCTTTTGAGTCTTCTTTAATTTGCGGTGGATAAAGTCATTCAGAAATTAGAATTTATCTTTGGAAAAACATTTCTCCAAGTGTGCCAGTTTCTAAAAGTGTTTGACAGAGTCTTGTTTATATAGTGTTAATATAAAAGGGTTCGAAGTGTTATATCTTGAGAAGCATAGTTTATAAAGCTGCTTAACACTATTGACATGAACTAATCACCTTAAAGATATTTGGTTAACCGTACCTCACCTCCTATTCAATTTCCTATAAATTTTATTACTGTAAAACAAATTTGTATTTGGGCTATGATTCAGCAGCTTTATCTAGGAAGCACAAACACTTTTTGGGATCTTTTGTGTCATGTCAAACACTTTGACACATGTCCAATACTCTTCGACATTCTCCGGCACTTGATCAACATGTGTCGGACAATTCACCACCTAATTAACTCTCTGATAATTTCCGACATGCGAGTCGGGAATTCCAACGTGTGAATTCAAAATTTTGACACATGATTCCAACAATCATAGTATCAATTTTGAAAACTTTCAATAAATGAATGGTGAAAATATAAATATATAAGAAAATAAAAAAATTATAAAAATAATAAATTGGAAAAGAAGAAAAACCTAGCTTTCTCTTTTCTTCTTACACTTATTACCCATGACACATAATTCACCTTCAAGATTAATTTTCTCTTCTCTTCCGACACTCTTTGTGTCATGCCTCGATCCTCGAGCGCATGCCCATCCCTCAGTGGTCGATCATTTTGCGATGTCCCAGGATGCAACCAACCCATTCATTTTAATGCGCATGCAGAAGTGTATAAATAAATCCCCAGACAATATAAAGATGAGATAAAAAAGCAAGGCCACAAATTTTACAAACCTCAACACACCTTTATACACAACCAACTAGTTTATTTACAATACTAGTCTATAGATGAGAGTCTATACAAGTAGAAAGGTTTATAAGAACTCTAGGCGGTCAAATCCCCTTCAGAAACCTCCGAGCTCTCTTGGGGACTTGGGTCCACCACTGTCCCACCAAGAGGGTCAACTGTACCCGCGCCGAAAGCGATCTCCAACACCGATGCATGTACCTCAAGACTCTTGAAGGGGACCCTCTCTGGGTCCATTTAGCTCGTAACGGTACCTGCTTTGAATTGATGGGGTACCCTCTGAGGTAGGGCCACATCAACCCAAACGATGGTCATCACGAGCTCATAGACCCAGGTTCCTTGACCCCTGGGAAGAGGAATCTGCATGACCTGTTCGGTGACCTTCTTCGACTGGCCAAAATGCTCAGGAGGAGCAACCATCTACGGACCTGAAAAGGTTGAGCCCATGACGGGGTAAGACAATGTCTTAACAAGTTCACCTCCTAAACTCCAACTAGGAAAGAAATACACCTAAAGGCATCCTATGCACACACAAGACAGAGGACTTACATTACCTCAGTTCCTTCATACATGTCAGTGAAAATCATATACTCAACCAATCAATTCAATTCAATTTAACTCATCGATCAATTGACTCACTCAATTGAATATGATTCAATACCATCAATACCATCTATAAATCCGATCGATTCAAGCACTTTGCTCACCCAAGCTAAAATAGATGGTATAGCTCACCAAAGCTGATATATATATATATATATATATATATATATATATATATATATATATATATATATATTGCTCACCGAAGCTCCTAGATATCCATGTTGCTCGCCGAAACTGCTAGATATCCATATTGCTCGCCGAAGCTGCTAGATATTTATATTGCCCATCGAAGCTGCTAGATATTTATATTGCTCATCGAAGTTGCTAGATATCTATATTATTGCTCATCAAAGCTACTAAATAATATAGCTCATCGAAGCTGATAAACATTATTGCTCACTGAAGCTGACATATCAAGGCCCACAGGCTGATATAGTGTATTGTTCTCGCTAATTGATGATTCATCGCTTTTATGATACCCGATAAAAATAATCGTGTGTGGGTACACGGTTGACTTGAGCCAAAATACAATATTTTCCTTTTCAAAAATCCCACTATTTAATTTAATCCAAAAAGATATTTTTGACGTTGTAAACTGACACTTGGTGTTTCCAAATTAAATATTGAAATTACTCAATTTTGGGATAAATACCCCAAAATTACCATTACCACTCAAATAGCACAAATTAGCATTCAATTAAATAAACCAAGCACACCAATGCAATCAGCACGAAATTCTGGTCACCGGCTATCTCGGTCTAATTTTCGAAAAATAATAATTAATTAGATAAATACCAAAAATAATTGAATAAATACAATTAAATGCCGAAGATAGAAACTTAGGCCGGAAATGCCTAATTAAATACTGAAATGGGCTCGGAAAATTTCTAAATCAATCTAGATAAATAATACGATCTATCTAGTCTTTAATTATGCTACTCTAACCACCTAACATGCAAAATCAAATAATTAAATCGTTAATCCATTCCAACTAACCACCTAAACCTTAATCAAGCTAAACTAATCAACCCTTAAGCATCATTAACTCCCTAAGCAGAGTTTGCGATCTGGTGAGTCCACAACGACGACAACGTGGAGATGGGAAACAAACTCCAAAACGGCGACACCCAACGAAGCCCGGAAGCGGTCCAAAATGGGCCTAACAGTACAAGACTGGGCTAAAGGGGCTTGGTTCTAGTCTTAGGCTGAAAGAGGTGGCACGGGGTTGGAAACGACAAAGCTGGCGGACCGGTGGCTGCAATGGTAAGTAGGCAGGTAGGCGGGGACTTCCAGCGGCTAGATGGCAGCGCATGGTGGCTAATAGGAACGGATGGAGGCCAGGCTTCGTCAGACAGGAGCGAGGACGGCCAGGGATGAGTGGCTGGGCGCAAGGCAAGGAAGCCATAGAGATGGGCTTGCGGGCGATGCGATGAGGCGCAACAGGGGCAGGTGGGTGTGTGACAAGCAAAGGCGGTGGCTAGCTTGGTTTTCTAGTTCTTTGGAGCTTCAAAGGCTTCTAAAATGGTGAAAGGTGGTTTGCTAAGGAGAAGGGCCAACTGCAACTTGGAGGGGGGCCACCAAGCCTTCTAGAAGCCAAAGTTGTCCCCTTTGAGCCCACCAACATGCCTCGCAACTTCAGCCTTTGACCAACAATCCTTATCCATTCCAAAATTTCCCCAATACACTTGCCAAGTGGTCCCAAAAGGTTACAAACCATGGGGGCTACGATTTTGCACATAATTTCCCCCAAATTGAACCAATTTCTCTTCAATTGGACCTAAACCAGTCCCCATAAATTCCACCAAAGTGTCCTCAACCAAATTAACATTCTTCATCACCAATAGAACTAACTTGCATCCTAAAAACGCGATAAAAAGTAGTTCTCTGATTTTTCCGATCAAAAATGCCATTAATTTGAATTTTCGCCAAAAATCTTGGTTCATAGAAAAATCTTTGAAGGATGAGTTGACGTTCCTAAAATAACTCGTGATATGATAAAACTTTCAATTTTTGAAATTGGATTTAAATTCGCAGTTAATTTCAATCTAGCGCGATTTTAGCATGACCTAGCATACGTAGTACCTTTTAGGAACTTTTAGTGCAATTGACCTGTAGTTGATTACTTTCAAGCCACAACGTACATTTTCGACACATTGGTAACTCTTGGTTGTCAGGAAAATCTCGAAGTTTCGAATACGGACACAAGGTACCAAAATAACAGAAAAATCGGCCTAGTGTTGGTTAACAAGAATTTTGTAATTAGGTGGAATCATCCATGCACTAATCACATACTTTTGTCAAATCAATATATCTCCGGTCTTTAATCGATTTTTAACTGTGCCATAATGATCTCTATTGATTAGCACGATTAAGTAGTCGATTTATGGTCGATTTCTCAAGTCTAATGTATTATAATCCTTTAGCGGCTTCACCTGGTAAACTAGTTATCTTGTAAGTGATCAGTTTAGAGAAAAGAACTATAGGCGCATCGATGAAAAGCCCAACTTATTTGCTTGAAGACATAACCTGAATTTCAGGATGTCACACTTTGACATGCGAGTTCAAAATGTGGATTGATTGTTTTTTTCTCCAAGTTTTATGGATTATTTAAGTAGAGTTGAATTTGTCAAATTGAAACAATGAATGATATTAATAAATTGTGGATTAATATTTTTAATGTAAATTCATTATATGGTCTTTTATTATTTATCTATTTATGAATTTGAAACAAATTAATTTGATACTACCGCTTATAGTGGCGCAGCTGGCTTGGGGCTCTCTCCCCCTCATGAAGGGGAGGAGTTCAAATCCCAGCGACGCCATTAGGGATTCTTACCTGAAGTACTGTGGTGGTGGGTCCTGCAGTCGCTCTCCTAGGATTTGCTCACCGGCTATCGACTTATGAGGTTCCCTAGGTTACCAAAAAAAAATTAATTTGATTAAAATAATCATAAAAATGATAAGTCATCACGTATAAAAATTGTGACATCATGAATTTTCGATTCTGTTTTCTACTGAATTAATCGGGCATTTTATGGACGCGTCTATAGGGTTGTTCTCAGAGCTTATCACTCTCGAGATAACTAAACTAACTAGGCAATCCATTAAGAAAGTTTAAGGCAATAAACTTGAGAATTCTATCAGAAATCGGCTTCTCAACCATACTCATCTTTAGAGACCATTATGACACAGTTAAAAATTGAATTGAAATCAAAGATAGGACGGTTCGATTGAGACGTGTGGCCAATCATGGGTGACTTCACTAAATTAGAAAATTCTCATCAACCGACAATAATTTGATTTTATTGTCGTTTTGGTATCCTGTGTCCATAATTAAATTCTTGAGATTTTTACAACAATTGAGAGTTGCCAATATGTAGAGTGGGTTCATAATGGCTCAAAGAAAATTGACCACGGGTCATTTGCCCTAAAAAGTTTTGAAAACTACCCGGTAATCTAGGTCACGCTAAAAACGTGCCAAATAGAAATTATCCACCAATTCAAGTCCAATTTCAGAACTTGAAGATTCTATCATGTCACAATAAATTCTAGGACCCACGGCTCAATCTTAGAAGATTTTTCTAACAACCGAGACTTTTTGGGAAAAAGTCGGTTTATGACCGTTTTGCGCAAAAAAGGCCAGTGATTGTTTTTAGTCGCACATTTGAGATGCAAGATGGATTCTTGGGCAAGGAAAATTATCAATGGAGGCACTGACATGTTAATGGATTTTATGGAGGCCAAATGAGAGTGAATGAAGAGAGAATTGATGTGCAATTGAAACCTTTGCTAAGAAATTCGTAGCACCCCATAGGACCTAACATTTGGACCTCTTAAATCTTCTAGATGGGGGCATTTTAGGCTGCAAAGAGTTGGTGGAAGACAGCCTTGCAATGGATGAGGTTGAGGGGGGAAAATTTTGTGGAAAACTTGGCCAAAGCGGGCCCTCATCTCTCATCTCTATCCTCTCCCTCACTCTCTTCCATTTCCACCGTCCAAGACCCTCTCTCTCCATCTGTCTTTTTGCTCCAACGAAACCCCATGCCCACCTGCTCGTCTCTCTCGCTGTTCAATTCACTCACGTCCCACGCTTCTGTCCATTTCTTTCATTTCTCTCCACCTCACGCCCAGCATACCATCGAAAACACCGGCCCAGCATCTCCTCACCTCTCTCCACTCACCGAAAACCCCCCAAGAAGTCAACTCAGCAACGATTTCAGGCAATTTTTGACTCCTTGCCGCATGTTCGCCCTGCCAGCGAAGTCCACCGGAGTGAAGCCGCACGCGTCCGACGCCAGGCCCACCGAAGGCCCACTTCTGCCCGTGTCTTCACTTGCTGCAGCTCCACACCAATGCCCCCGCCATCCTTTGTGTCTTCCTTAGCAGCAGCGACATCCATGTGGTCTTCAACCGCTCCCATCGTCGCTCGTGGATCATCTTGCCAACAAGCTGCAGCAACGCACGAAGCAATCCGTGAATTCATGAGTCTTCGGCCCAGCAAAATCGTCAACAGCTCATGCATTTCACGGGCTCAGCAAAGCCAACAACTTGGCCCAAGATTTTAACAATTTGGTCAGCTTGAAGTCAGCCCATCTCATTTCAAGCCTAGCCCAAGAAGCAGCCCATCAATTAAGTTTTTGAGGCCTGCGACTTCAGCCCATCTTCATGCAAGTCAACCCGTGAAATTGCAGCAGCCCGGTTCAAAGCAAAGCCCGATTTGAGTTCAACCCAATTCCAGCTTGAGGCCCGTGCAATCAAGCCTAGTTTCGAGCCCAAGTTCGACCGTCGTCGCGCCACCATCGCGGTGTCCCGGTCTTCGCTTTGCACGAGTGAGTTTTACTCACTAATATTTTCTTAGTTTGCTAATTATGCTTAAGGGTTTATTAGTGTTAATTAAGTAGGATTAGGTGGTTAGATTAGAATGGATTAGTGATTATTAGATAATTATAATGCATGTTAGGTAATTGAATTGTACAATTAGCAAGTAGAAAAGTACTATTATTTATTGAATGCATCTCGAGATTTTTTCCGACCCATCTCGAGCTTCAATTAGGCATTATGGGCTTAAATTGGATTTTTAATTAATTATTTATTTTCAAAAAATCAGGCAGGGATAGTCGACGATCGGAATTTTATGTTGATTATCATGGTGCAGTCCGTTATTTAATTGAACTTTATTTTGTGTTGAATTGAATTATTTGTGAAATTGAGAATTATTCTTTAATTGAATAATCTTTGGTTATTAATTGAAAAATAACCGGGCATCGGTTGATAATGCCAAAAGAATTTGAGTGAACTACAGAAAATGTGGGAGTTATGGAAAGGAAAAAGATTATATTTTGGCTAAGGCCAACCGTGTGCCTACACACGTGTACTTTTGTCAGAAAAGAATAAAAAAGGGACAAATTGATTATGTGTTCGAAGTATCACGTGAAATACCGGCTCGGTGATCCTATAGGTCATTTTTTAGACAGACGGTATCCAATACTGACTCGGTGACCCTATAGGTTATTTTGTAGATGGACGACATGCTATAACAACTCGGTAACCAAATGGGTTATTTTGTAGAATGGACGTTATCATGAATATACTCGATGACTTATAATGTCATTTAGAAGAATGAATCGTATAAAATACTGGCTCGGTAACCCGAGAGGTTATTTAGAAGAATGGACAGTATTGACTGAAATGACCAAGAATCGTTCGACTGACACGTAATCGACTAGGTCGATTGATTAATGATTTGATCCAGTGTTGTGAATTGATTGATTATTGAATGTGATATACGAGACATCTGTGTATAACCTTGAATTGCAGGTTGGGACTGAGGCCAAGATAAGTCATCTGACTCATGCTATGCTTAGGCAGCCTGGTTAGTGTATTGGTTTACTAATTGAGTCTTATGGGGTAGAACTCGCTGAGACGTGATTTCAATAGTTATTGTATAACCATTTCAGGACCCTGATGAGGAGCCTAAGGAGGAGGAATCTGAGGAGGAGCACCCTGATGTGAAACTTGAAGAGGAGGAAGATTTTTGGAAGAATAAGATGATCCAAAAAAGGATCTTAAGTACGATCCGAATGAGGACTGAGATCTCATCATGTTTTGTCAGACCTTGTCTGTATGTGAATAGATGTTAGATCAGCCTTATGTATATAGTATTGTAGAATACTATGAGGTGTTTGTATAAAAGTGTGGTTGTGAATTTTCAGTATGAAAAATATAGCTCTGCTTTTCTATCCTATCGTTTTATTGTATGTGGATTTATAATTGCTTCCGCATGTGCTTATTTAAAATGAAAGAGTCAACAATACTTAGTCTTGGGATATCGCATTTAAAATCGACCAATGTAAGGGATGCGCGTGTGCCTGAGAATCGGGGTGTGACAAAAATATACATTTAATATATAACGTGTTTTAATGTGTCGGAATTTTCTACTTTTTTAGAAGTAATGTGTCGGCATGTTGTGCTGTATCGTGTATCGTGTGTCGGTGTCAATATTACTTAGCATAAAATCAAGTGTCATTGATAATAACATTTTCTTCGTAGATGGAATAGAAAGTTCCTTCCCATAAATTTTGCTTCTTAATTACCGTGATTCTGAAAATTAATTTATATCATCTGTCATATGGACAATATCTTTCGTTCTTTTATAATATTTGCAATCTTGAGCTCAATCAAGGGACAATAATATTATAATCAAGTCTCATTTTTCATGATCTATTCAGTTCTTTGTATCACGTATGATTCTTGTTTGTCTTGTTCTCCGTTTATTAATTCCAAGCCCCGTTCTTCATCTTTGGTTTGCACATGACAAATGATCTTATATTTGTGCAGTCACCCTCCACCTCCATAAAAAGTAGTCAATCATAACAAAAGTAATCATGTTATGCGGCACATAGATGATTCTGAAGTTTATTGAAATTTTTATCACTTATACATTGATATTGGTATCACATTAGCATCGATGGAGCAATATAGATGCTCAACAAATATCAAGCGTAAGATTTTATTCATCAGTAAAAATCCACGACATATATAGTGGCATGTAAACATAATCAAATTTATGATCAGATGTAAATCCCATCAGTTTGCTACTGATTAAAGCAAACATATCAAGATCAGGATTTAATTTTTTCAAATCATGAACCTTTTTGTTAGTTTGAATAAATGAACTTTTAAAAGACAAACATTTCATATGATTTGTAGATTAATATGTACTCTTAGAATCGTGCCTAGACAATTCACTAGTGTATAACATAATTTTGAACTGGACAGATAGAACAAGTGCTTATAAATTAATTAAAAGTTTCTTATGTTGTGCATGTTCAGCCTATCAAAAGGCCTAGAACGTTAGCATGAATTATGGCACTTTGGTCTTCTTTTTTTAGTTTGTACTACTCTGTGTGAAAACCAGAAAGTTTGGACTTGTCGCCCCATATTCAACCATCATACAATAATTCTTCGACTAACCGTGTGAATCAGGTAATTGTTGTTGCACACAATTTTCTTGCTAAGCTCCATAAAAGATACAGATATCATTCACCTTATCTGCCACATGACTCATTGTCACGACCTCCTCGAATTTTTTGAAGGGTGAATTATTTGAAAGGGCTAATGGGCTACTAAGTCTAAAGACTTGGCACGAACCCTCCCAAGTCCTATCAATCGCGACTTGATAGAAATTAACTCATTTAAACATGCAATTATATTCAATTTGGAGCCGCCACTAACCAATTAGGGTTGGTTAGAAACCCAAGTAAAGTATGGGAGAATAGTTTACTTTTGCGAACCAGAGATTCAGTAGGTCCGGATACATGGTTACGCTAGATTAGTCTAACGTCCTTTCGGTACCTTTTATTTTAATTTCAAAAATATTTTGCAGGCAATGTTGATTAATTTAAACTTAAGCTACTAACATGCAAATAGTGGTCATGCAGGTGCACAATTAATAAAATAACATTCAAATAAAAATGCTAATAAAAATGCATGTCTTAAACATGATTTCTAAATGACATGACACCTAATTTTTCTTTTTTTTCTATTTTTTTTAAAAAATGTTAATTATATGCAATCTTAATCTAAATTTAATATGCATGGATTTTACTTTAATGATATGTAAAATGCAATTCATATGGCATAACTTAAACTATCACTATATGTATGCAATCTAATTTATATAATCTTAAATATACATGTGTTTCATGATATAGGATGAATGACGTGGTAATTCTATATGTATGCTCTTTTTATGATTTTTTTATGATTTTTTATTGCACATATGCAACCTACACTAACAATGATGACATGAAATGGAATTAATTATAAACTAATTTATTAACTAACCAAGTAAATGACCTTCTTGTGTTTTCTTTTTTAAATGACTTAATAATTCTTATTAAAAGATAATGATGCAATACTAATCTTCAGCTTTTTTTAATATTAAAAATTACACGATGAGAATATTAAAGCATTAACCTATGACCCACTAACTAAAGCGCAACATATGGTGTGCACATTATGAAATCTATATAACCTAAATAACATTTTTTTTTGTTTTTTGTTTTTAATATTTTTTTTGTGTTTTGGTTTTATTAAAGGAAAATCATCCTAATTCTACATGAATCTTAAAAAAACTAAAATGTGTTGCTTCAAATGTGAAAAGTGTATAGACCTAAATACCTAATGTGATGCATGATATGTGATGAACAAATAATAATAACACGCCAAAATAAAAATCCATCCATGTAAATCAATGGCATTATAATATGAATCAATGATGCAAAGTAATTCATGAATTTTGCCATAAAAAGTCGAAATAATAAAAAATTTAACCTAACGTCTCGCGGGTCAATATTTTTTATTATCATAACTTAATATGACAAATTTCCTAATGATAAAAATAAATCAAAACAAATCAAGTTAGAATATAAAAAAAAAAAAAAAAAAAAAACTATGAGTTCGAATATTCGAACTAAATTTAGCCCAAGAATTTTACCTATTCCTGATACTGATACGGCTTCCTCGAGAGATGGCGCCGGCACAAGTGGTAGCCTGCAATGGTGGTTCACCAAGGGGTCGAGCTGTTCGTCGGAGGTCCGGCGAGGTAGACCTGCAACAAAACAGGGGAGGACCTTGGGTAGAATGAAAGTGCAGCGAGGACAGCAGCAGGTTGTCGGTCACGGCAGCAAAGGTGCTCGGGCTTGGGCGCGAGTGGAGCGGGTTGCGGCTCGGCGGAGCTTCAGGTCGGCGTCGGGACTCCGGTGAAGGCAGGCGGTGGCGAGGCGAGCGTTGGTGGACAGCGAGTGGAGCGGTGAGTTGCGCTGCGGAGCTTCAGAATCGCAATCAGGGCCGATCACAAGGGCTGCGGTAACTGGCGCAAGGGGGCTCGGTGGTGCGCCGGTGAGGAGGAGCCGTCGGTCTGCGGGCCAGGGGCGTCGAGCCGGGTCCGACGTCGCGGGGGTTTGCAGGCGTCGGGGAAGGGCAGCGCGCGATAGTGGCAGACTGGTGTCGCGAGGCTGACCGAAGCGCGAGGACTGGTGACTCGCGGTTGCTGGCGTGGTGGCCGGCGCAGGTTCTCAGGCTGGTGCAGCGTCGCGGGGAGCGGGCTGCTGCGATGGAGGTCCGCCGGTGTTGAGTGACGCTGGAGCAGCGGCGTAGGCGCGGCGGGCCGGCTCGGAATTGGCTGGGCCGCAGGTTGCAGAGGCGCGGTCGTCGGGGGTGACGAGCGGCGATGGCAGGGATGCTCAGGCGGAGCTCTGGTGTACGGACAGAACAAGCGGCGGCCTTGGGCGCGGGAGCTCGCGGACGAGCGGCGATGGCCGGCGAGAAAGGTGCTGCCGAAGAAGATGAACAGTTCGCTGTTCTCCTTTTTTCCTTTTCTTTTGTTTTTTTCTCTTTCTGGCCGCACGTCCCTTCTCACGTCTTCTCCCTCTGCTCTCTTTTCCCTCTGCAGCAAATCAGCAGAAGGGAAAAAGAAACCTGCTCCTTTTCTGACTTTCTATTCCCAAAGAACCGAAACCCCTCTTCCTTCTTCTCTCTTTTCACTTTTTGACTTTTTTTCTCTTCCTCTTCAGTTTGCTATTTTTTTCTTAGACGAATAATGAAGAGAAACCCCCCGTACTCGGTTCTGAAGCCTCGCATTTTATAGTGAAAGCGCTCAAAGTTGTTTTTGCAGGCGAGACATTCACTCAACGACTCCAACAATAAAAAGGCTCCAAAATCAAATAAAAAATGATTTTTTTTTCGAATTTTGAAATGAAGATATATTTTCAACAAAAAATTTCAAAAATCGAATTTTTATTTTATTTATTATTTTGTAAAGTATTATGTGTCAACACTCATATAATCGGCCCATTCGTCGAATCTTCGTGTCATGTAATGGAAATAGAATTCAATGGACGAGATCAGATAATACCTTCCCATTTGAATAGAGCTAATTGACTGCACCTAACTAATTTCAAAGTCCTTTTAGATCACATCATTTTAATACTTACCACTAGCTCATAATAAGATAAACAATGTAATCCCTCGCAAGAAGCAATGACCTGGTGCTTTCATATGCATCAAATGAGCCAAGGGTAGAGAGAAACCACACTCCCATCTTTATCCATCACATTTAAATACGATCATATCTTTCCTCAAAAGCATATCAAGAATCCTAATGTTGTGGTCCCTGCGTTAATTTCTTGGATGACCTCATCAATGGTTGATCTATTGACTTGTATCCAAAATAAAGAGACCAGTTATTTAGTTTCTCCTACATGAAGTTTTCGCTTTTTATAATTCTTTTGATAGATTGTAAATTAATTGCCGGGTCCATTTGATATAGAGATATATTTAATATACACATACAATTAAAATACATTGCTATAATGCTCTAGCTTGCTATTAGGCAATTATAGTGTATTTGGTAACATTTTTGTTTACAGGAATAATTTTTTTTTTTCAGAAATAGTTTTTTCTATTTCTATTCTCGGTAATAATTTTTGAGTAAAAGAACACATTTGGTAACTACACAAAATTTATGTTTCCAAAATAGAAAATGTACAGGAATGCATTTGGCACGACCCTCAAATTTTTTTGTATGAAGAATTTCTTTTAATTTTTTAATAGTTTTTTCATTTTTTTTCTTTTCTTCCTCTCTTCTTCTTCCTCCTTTAGCCAATCACCAAGCCTCAACGATGGCCGATGACTGGCCAAAGATGAGAGCCAGTGAGGTTGTCAGCCTCGGACGAGGTCGAGCCTTGCCATGCCAATGAGGTCAAGCCTCGTTGAGGGCTGGCAAGCCTCGACGAGGTTGCTAGACCTCATCTCTAGTTAATCGCTAGCCATGCCAAGGTTCGACGACTAGTTAGGAGAGGAAGAAAAAAAAAAGAAAGAAAACGACTTTTTCTAGAAATTTTTCTAAGGAAAAATAAACAATTTATTTCTACTTCTTGTTTATGTTCTAAATCTATACTAAGCTACTTTTCTATCTTGGGGAATAGACAAATTAACGGATGTTACTAAATAGATTTCTATTTTTTTTCCGTACCAAGAAATAACAGAATATAAATTTTAAGAAATAGAAATGTCAACAAACATACCCTTAATGGCTAAGGTCAAACGATTGCACTTTGGTCATAAATGATTCCTATGTTCCTTTCAAAGCTAGCTAGATATGGAACAATGCAATTCTCACTAAAGCCATTATAATATTGGGAAAAAATCAAGTCATCTTAAGAAAATGAGGGCATTTGAAGTTCTTACTTGAAATTTTCCTTTTTTTAGAAAAATAAAAGCCGACTCAGAACATCTATTCCACAGAAGATCAGCTTACAAGCTTTAACCACAGAATCTTCTAACAGACACTTGAGATCGAATACTTACTTTAGGGGTTGACAAATTCCAGGAGAGCGTTGGGTTATCTGTTGAAATACGGAAATGCGTCCCGTGGGAAAATAAGATGAAAGGAAAAATTGAGAAAAATTAATATTCTTTATTTTCCCAAAAAAGAAAAAACAAGGTCCTTTATTTGGGAAAAAAGGTGAAAGAGCACCTTTTGGTTCTTTTGTAGCGAAAGACTAAAGCTTCAACACGTAGAGGCTTTGGGCAGACAAAGAATAGGGTGGTCATCTGTTTGCACTTGAACGAAAGTAACCTTGGACCTTAGTAAGTCCTTAAATTGCTACACCTGAACACCAAAATATAAAATTTTGAGGGTGTTCCCTAAGATGAGAGAAGAAAAACTATCTCCTAATTTAGGGGGGTGGGGCATGCGGGCAACAGTAAGTTTAAATAAAAAATCATCTATGCGACTTGTCATCAGGACGCTGGCAAACAGGCGATAGAGGCCCCATCAGTAGCTTTGGCTATGCTTGCATTGGTGAGGTACCCTCAGTAACGAAAACCTAAAGCTTCAACACATAGATTTTAGGCAGACAAAGAGTAGGGTGGTCATCAGTCTGGCCTTGAACATTAGCATGTAGCGTCATTGTGTGTGGGTGGTTGTCTTTTTCTATTCTAAAGCTGCTTGACTATATTGGCAATTTGTTTTTTTTTTTTAAATTATGTAGTCTAATTGTCACACCCTAAACTCTGGGTATGCACACATCCCTCACAATATATTCAAATTAGGCAATGATATTGATAATTCAAATTCGGGTAAGGAAAGTAAACTAATATAAAAGATCTGGTTTTCGAATTGAGGACAGACGGAGGGACGCTCACAGCTGTGGCAGGTTCTTGGCCAAGGGTTGGCTCACGAGGAGGAGCAAATCGCGATCCAAGGATGCCGTCGAGACTCAATTCAACAACAATAGGAATTGCGGTGGTGTAGGAAGCCCCTCAAAAACCTGCATAAATTGGACGAACTAGCTTGGAGTGTCGCGAGTCTACTGGGAAACAGGTCGCCGTCGTCGTCGGGCCGAGGAGTTCTTAAGGCCTGCAACACAGGACATCTGTAGGGAGTGAAGTGGGGTAGCGGCTTTGTCAGCGAAGTGGGACCACCGATGGATGGTCTTCTCGGGTTGGTGGTTGGTGAGCTGCTTGGTCCGGTTCGATAGTCGATGGAGAGAAGGGACTCTCGGCCTTGGTTTCTGGTCGAGACTCAGTGAAAACCTGCAAAATAGAAATGTTATACCCCTCCACTCGGTGAGGGTGAGGGTTCAGCGAAGGCTCAGCGAGGGGACAGTGATGCAGGTTGCGATTGTGGTGGGTCTCAACTTCGTCGGTTGATCTGGTTCAGCGATGGTCGTCAAGCGCAAAGGTGGTGCAGTAGCCACAAACCTGGCTCCGTCGGTGCAGCAGACAACAAGGAGCAACGGCGGGCAGTAGCAAGGTCGCGGCCGTGAGGAAGGATCCTCGGCTGCGACTCCCTCTGTCTCTTTCTCTTTCACTCTCTCCGTGTTTCTTTCATCGTGTCCTTTAATTCTCGAAAACTGTCGACCTCTTAATTGTGAAGACCTGATGTCCATTATGTGATTTTCGGCCACCAAGTGTGCAATGAGGCTTGGCCAATTTTTGCTGTCTTCATGGGATCAGCTCATGCAATTCGATTAAGTTTAGAATCTTTAATTAGGTCCCTCCACCATAAGTCCAATTAAAATGCGATATGAGCTTAACTATTAATGCAATAGAGCCCTTAATAATTATACGTGATTCAACTGTTTTTTGTCTAAGGATCAAGTTCAATCCCTAATTTTTCTAAATGACACGATGGATAGCTAAAATTTAAGTGTCAACTCAATACAGGAAAAAGTATCCTACAGGGGTCAAAATTTAATAGATGATGAAATTGAAAGGCTTCTTAGTAGGTAAAAAATTTCATGGTCAAGATTGATTCAACACATCATTTATTGGAGTCAAAATTCGAAACAAATTACCATTAAGGTACTTTTTTGGATCACCAATAGTTGTGGAGCCTGAATAACCTGTCTAATGAAGATGGATATTAACATGAAATAGATCAGTTGGGACCAAAACAAAAAGCCAACTATCAAAATTAGGGTCGGAAAAACAAGTTGACAAGTTTTCTTGCAAATTTAAGATATGCAAGAAATGAACTTCTAGGGCCAAAGATTCTTCCAAACTGATATCCAGCACGAGACTTACCATTCTTGATATGTTACGCTAGTTTAATTATCCTACCAAAGTGGTTATGAGCATCTTTCACATTGTTTGCATCTAAAAATGTAAGATTCTGCTAGATTTGAATAGTCTTGGTGTCTGCAAAAACACTCAAGATAAGTGCAGAGCCCATGAGCATGGAGCGAGGATCCATCGACTGCTACTTGGAGTCTCCAAATCTATCTTGGTCATAGAGTTGTGAGAGAGTCGGTCACTAGACCTTCTTGTTTGCTTCTCGACACTTTTGCATTTGATGATAGGGTCCAACATTCTAGGAGCTTCAATGGCCCGTTGCAATAATAACATTCATTATGTGGTAATCCTCATGCAAAGTGTGGTAATAAAAAAAATCAAAAGATTTATAATTAAATTGAGAAATTTACTCACATTCCCATTGAACGACATAGTACTCTCAAGCATTCTTCCTGCTAACTATGTGGGGAAAAGAAAAGAATTTCTAGAGTAAAAACATTTCCTTTGTATAATATCAATTATTTTTTTTAGAATTTCTCATACACTTATTCGTAAATATTAGATAAAAACAGTGGGCTACAAGAACAACTAATAGCTTTGGCTATACTAGAAACCCTGAAATTCTTAGTTCTTGTTCAAGTACCTCCTTCGAATGAACTGAAATCAGTTAGATCTCATTAATGGCTCATAAGGCCCAGAAGAAGCTTCTTGGTAGATCAGTCTGCTTATGAAGAAAGCCTAAGCCCACCTTAGCTTTTATTCGAATCTTAAAGCGGCCCATTGAAGTTGACAGGCAAATAATGTGGCAGACTGGGTTGTAAAAGCCCAACGTAAAAAAAGTTTTCATTCTAATTGCATCTTGTATCCCCACAAGCCCTTTGGATTCTAAATATGTTCTGAATCTGCAGCTATGTTTGCTCATCCTTTATCTTGATGAATGAGAATTATATTTCAAACAAAAAGAAATTGGTCAGATGTCCGAGTACAAGTTTGCTAAGTTTAACGACTCACGTTCTTAGCGAGGCGAGCGGAGCAAACTGAACATGGAGAATATAAGGCAAAGACGTTTGTACTCCCTCCCATTAATGTTTAGAAAATATTGTTCTTGTATTATCAGACACGTCATCCTTTAGCTCCTCCTTTTCTACACAATTTCTTTTATTCGAGTGAGCTAAGCCACACGCCATGAGCATTATCTACCCCGAGAGACCATCTCTACATGTCGATTTCTTAAATGGGTCAAAATCCAATCTGCAATCAGACAAGTTTTTTGATATTTTCTTTCTGATATAAGTACGATATTTACCATTATTTTTTCATTTGAAAGAGACAATGGAAGCAACCAACTCATCATGCCAAATTGATAGCTACTTGAAAGAGAGTCACCGACCATCATGAGTTCTCTTAGAAAATTAGTTTCCATGACTAGATCCCTTTTAATATGTCGTCAAAGTTTCCATATACTTCGACAATAAATTTAATTTTGGAACTGAACTTAGACAGTGATCAATTTGACCAGTGATTAGGCGGCATTTTCTTCTGAATATCATGGAACTTACATTTGTGTTAAGTTTACGTGGTTTATAATTTGCGACGAAACTTTCGGTTATGCTTTCATTTTATGGGCACTATTTACTAATACTTTCAGGATGCTTTATTGAATGGATTCTTTGGTGGTTATCCAAACATGATTGCTGATGACTTTTTGGAGCATTCGGACAAACAATCCAACAAGCGGGCCTGGGGCAACAATCTGCGTAGCGCGCGAGAAAAATATGAGAACCGCAATGGGAAAAGCTCCTTCCAAGCAATATATCTCTAGCAAATTGGGTACATCGTTCACGGTTGTTTCAGACCTCCAAAACTATGGTGTAGGCATGTTTCAGGGCATTTTTCTATTTTTATGTCATTTATCCGCGCCATTTTGGGCTTTTGTTTTTTGTCTGAATTCTTGTTGTGACCTCCCAAGAGGTGAACTACTAAAAAGAAAAGGCTAACAGACTACTAAACGAGATGCTTAATGCAAACTCTCTTAAGCCCTACTAGTAGCAACTTGATACTTGAGTCTACATGCATTTTATCTTAACTTTTGAGCTGCTACTAATTGGTTATGAATAAATTAGACATCTCACTTATACAAATCAAAGATTCAATAAATTTGAAAACTTGATTATGCTAGATTAATCTCTTAAATCCCCCTTAAAGTTCATCTTGGGAGGGTTCATCTTGGGAGGGTCATGAAACCGCCATTTAAGAATTGAGATTCTCTCATGATATTAGGAAGTAAATTTATATATTAAATTTTCTCGCATAAGAAGTTGATGTCTCACCACATATGTCATTGGACAGTTTAGATTTATTCTTCTTTTTTCCTTTTTTTTTTCCCACTTTCTTTTCTTCCCTTTGCTTTCTTTTTCCCTTCCCACTTCTGCCTCCGTCCCGCTCTCTCCTTGGATCTTGAATTCGGGGTTTACAGTGGACGATGTCACCGAATGGAGAGGAGAAGAGCCAAGAATAAAATGCGACCAATAATAAACAGGGTTTCTGATACTTAATTAGACGAATCTCCAGTTTTATTGCGAAATCATCATCTTTACGATAGTATGTCAGTTAAATGGAGTAAATAGTGTCACAGAAATCATTTGAAATAAAAAAATAATAAAAAACTTAACATCACTCAAAATAAAAAAACGCTAATAGAAACATGCAAACTGTCGTTAGAGTTTTAATGTCTTTAAGATAAGAAAGAAGGCGCAGTCTCTTGTGTTAAATGTATCACCTCATTGAGAAATTTTTTCTTTATACTTAATGTTAACTTGTTAACGAGACCCAAAAAAGAAGAGTTTTAAAAGCTTATGACTTCTATCTACTATAAATTACACTAGTATGATTCCCGGCTTTTCCAGTATAAGAAAATTCTCAGCTCTTTCTGGAACCAATCGACCAATTTCTTGGCTAAGTACGCAACTAATTTTATAGATAAGAATTTCGCAGTCCACACAAAAGAGAAAACCCCGCATAGTTTCGTTTTCTTCGGCTCTCGTCGCAGAATGGAGAGGGAAACCAGAGCTAATGGTGGATAATATCACCGGGAAGGATGCGAAATGGAAAACTGCCATCCCTTTTTCAAATCCGCGTGAGGGAAGGGGTCCTTCAATTGACCAATTTTCGGAGTATGGGCCGCGTGCTTGACGGAGAAAAGAAGTAACTAGTCTAGCGTTTTGTCGGGAGTAAAGGGGAAAAATCTCATCCAGTAGCAGATTGAGATGGAAAAAGAAATCGAATTTATGTTCTGGCTTTCCTTTTCATCGTCCTCGTCTTGCTTTCACGTTACAATTTAGTCACTGTGGGGCCACATGATCGTTGACAAACTTGTGTTTCTCGGGTTCCGGTCGAGAGTGTGCTCGCGAGCCTCACATGGTGGGTAGCCAGCGAAGTGATTGAAAAGTTGAAACTTCCAAAGATGATGGACTTTGAGCTGGGGAAAGATGGAAAGATGATATTATAAGTTAATTTTAGAAAAAGTTGTTGAAAATTCTTAAATTTATTATACAACAACTAATTCAATCTTACATCTTTAGATTGCATTATTTTACTCATATATCTTTTAAAAATTTGTCAATATAGTCTTTCCAGCCAATTTTGACAAACATGGACGTCAACTGTTCTACATTTGTTGGTCACCGGGCCTCGGCGATAGTCAGTAGGGATCGCCGTCCACAAGCAAGGATCACCGTCATTGGCCTCTAGTGAGAGCTAGTACAAGTCTCTTAACTAGTCTCTAGAGAGGGTCACCCTCGCCAAGCGAGACCCCTCACCAAATCTAGAGAGGATAGAACAAGCACTTTCCTAGAATTTGCATGCGAAAGAGATAGAACAAGCTCTAAGAATTTACTTGATAAAAACCTACGGGGACAATGCAAACATTACAAAACTATGACATTTCAATGTATACTAGAAATAATTACTAGTGAAATTAATAATATTTTTATTGCTTGTAATTAGCAATTAAACTAATCTTGGAAATTTCACGGTAGTTCTAGCAGACATACATTGCCAATATGACATTGCATAATTCATATGCTTCTAAACTTGTCGCTCAAGTCTTGAATTTCTAATGATAAGAAACTCAAGTTTCAAACTAAGAGACTTGGAAAGATTCAACTCGAAGTAGACATTTGCAGCTGATGAAGACCACGACCACCAATGTGTAGAATTTCAATGGTCTATCAATTCCCCGTTCAATTGAGAATACGAACATTCATCTTATTAAATAGACGGAATATTTGACTAAATAATTATAAATCTAAGTTCTTATTCATGTCACACTTCAACTCTTGTTGAACTCGTAATATTCTCCTTGATTAATTTTAATTAGATAAGAGTTTAAACTGCAATTGTCCAATGCTTGATTTTGCAAGATTTAGAGTTTGAAACCGTCTATTTTGTTTATAACCATGTTCGTTTTGATATTGGTAAAATTTCACAAGTTTGAAAGTCAAGTTTAGAGCATAGTCCATTGAAAGAGTCATATGTTCCTCTATCCTTGATTTTAAAAAAAAAAAAATCATAGATGATCACAATATAATATTCACGTGGAAGATACACATTATTTAATTCCAAAGAAGCATAGTCATTTCACAACGTCTTCCTTTAATTCGGGTCTTTTTTCTTTTTGTGCTGGAGATATGTCTCTTAATTGTAATATGCATCATTTGGCCGATATTATATCAAAGTTTGTTCAATTTTCTAAATATCATTTTACAAAAGATTGACTGTAATTGGAAAAATTATTTTCTCATAAGATAAAAAGGAATTTTTTTCATAAATTGTGTTTCTTAATTACCATAATTCTGAACATATATTATTTTGTGTCAATTGTGGCCTGGACAATATTTTTCTTTATTATATGATATTTACAAGGGACATTAATATCATGATCAAGTCTCATTTCTATGCCCTATTTAGTTTATCATTCTGTTGCTTGTCGTATTCTCCGGTAACTCATTCTTGGGCCTATTCGTCAGGTTCGGTTCGCTCATGAGAGGGTTTACTTACAGGTTTACTAATGATCCTATAGTTAGTCACCCTCCACTTAATATCTTTCAAGGTTTAATATTGTTGGAATATAATACGCGAAAACGATAGGATCTTGCAATTTACGTCACCACAAAATCACCAAAAAAATAAACGAGAAATAATAAGGACACAAGAAATTTACATGGTTCGGTCCAAGTATCGGTACCTACGTCCATAAGGAGAATCGGCAGTAAATAATCTACTATAATTGGAGAATCAGAGTTTACAATCGCTTATATGCTTGAGTGTTTCCAACACCTAGATTTAACCCAAAACCCAATGTGTTTATAAATAAATAACTCATTGAGATATAAACTTACTACACAGCGTTCAAACTCGAAACAAAAACGCTCTATGTAAGCCAAAATCAGGAACTCCAGCGTTCGTCTTTGGTCTACGTACATATGGTTTCACATTCTTATTCAAGGCTTCGCGTGGCTCCTACATGCGGTTCCTTTTTCTCTCGTAGGACTGTCTTTTTCTTTTCCGCTGAAGAGCACACCTTTTGTATTATGTGTGTGCCCAAAGTCAAAACTTTGTGAGTCCACCCCTGATTCTTTTTCTCCAATATGGATTCTTCTTCTACCTTCTTCTGCACGTACAATAAAAGAAAGATGGAAAACCCTCACCTTTTTTTTTAATTCTATCTTTATTTTATTTCCTCCTTTGTGCAGTTTTAAGGAGTCCAAGAAAATAAAAGTTTCTTCATCCAATTTGAAATTTACTTGAGAAATTTTTATCAACAAATTCGATTTAACAAATCGTTATCCAAATTCAAACTTGAGACATTAATTTACAAGCATATCCATAAAAAAGTAACTCATGATAACCAAAAAAATTATATCGTCTCATGCAAATTTATTTCAATTAAGCAGTATAGATACTAGCATATCAAGTATAAGATTCTATTTATAGGACTAATATACATGATATATACATATATATACATAAAACAAGTGCTTATGAATTAGTAAAAATTTTCTTGTGGTGTGCAGCCCCAAATCGAATGGCCTAGAGACCACTGGCCGTGGTGGCTCCGCTGGGTAGGCTCCAGACCTCCGGTTTGGAGGTCAGGAGTTCGAAGCCCTTGCAACACAAGTTGCAGGAAGGCTGGTGAATCATTAGGCAATTTAAGTGTGGTGCCGGGTGGTGGTTCCCTGCTAGTGTCATCAGGGGGTTTACGGCGCACTGTCGGTGTAAGCTGGTTCTTCCTATCATCCAAAAAAAAAAAAAAATCGAACGGCCTAGAGCATTCCCGTGAATCATGGGCACTATGTTTTTTTATTCTTGATTTTTTGTCATTCAGTATTATTTTATTTGTACTACTCAAGTACATGGGACAGCCAAATGAAAAGGACTCCTGTGACCCGTCATTAAATAATCGTCTGGTATGTATCAACCATCATATGACTTCGACTAATCGTATGAACCAAGTAATTGTTGTTCTGACTCAATTTCATGTTTTTCTTTTTTTGGGTACCCAGGGAACCTCCGTGCGCCACTTCGCAGCCCTGACTGCCCCGAGTAAATCGTGGGTTCCTTTCTCGCAAGGCAGACGACGTAGCAATTCGAACTCAAGACCTCTCCCGAAAGGAACCTGCGCTCAATCACTACGCCGCCACCACGGGTGGTTCTAACTCAATTTCTTGTTGAGCTTCATAAAAGATGCAAATTTTCCGAAACATTATTCACTTTGTCTGCACATGACTTGCATAACCAGCCCATTCGATGAATTTTTGTGTCAAGTAATCGGGATATGATCGAATGGATGAAATTGAATGGTACATTGAGAATCAATTAATGCCCGCTAATAGAATGGACCCAATTGACTAGAGCTAATTAATTTCGAAGTCATTACCTAACTCACATAATTTTAATAGTTACCAATAGCTTATGATAATACAAACGATATACTCCCACACAAGAAGCAATGACTCGATGCTTTCATATGCACCAAATGAGTCAAGGGTAGAGATAATCCACGCTCCCATCATCATCCATCACATTTAATTGCGACCATGTCCCTACTCATAAACATATTGAGAATCTTCTTGTCGCGGTTCCTAATTTAATTACTTGGATGACCTCGACAAGAGTTGTTGTACTGACTTGTATCTAAAGATGTATTGACTTGTATCTAAAGTCAAGAGGCCAGGTACTTAGTTTCTCCTAAATTAAATTTTCCATATTTTTTATTAGTATTTTTTGTTGTTGATAACTTGTAAATTAACTGCCAGATGAATTCTACAAAGATATGTATTTAATACACACACTCAGAATATATATTGACATAGTGCTCAAGCTTGCTGTGTACCCAACAATGGCTGAGGTCAGAGACGGTTGCATTTTGGTCATGAACTCCGGATGTGTTCCTTTCAAGCTAAGTAATAGGGAACAATGCAATTATCACTAGAGCCATTATAATATGGGGAAAAATTCAATTCAAAAGTTTTGACTTCAAGGCAAACGCAGCTTCTTCGAAACTCACAAAAGTAACTCTCAAACAAGAATAACAAAAATAGGTGAACAAGTTTGGTTCCATACAGATATTTTCATCTGCTTTCGAATTTTTCTATACTTCTTCCAAAACCTGAGGGCTCTACTCAACACGGTAATATTCCCGGTCTTCCCTTCAACTTCAACTTGAGGAGAGTGTTGAGTTAAAAAAACAAAAAATATATATGGAAACTAATTTTTGTTAGTTATTTTACCTATTGAATTTTAGTCAATTGCTCGCTTTACAACTTAAGGCATTTAAAGGAGTGACCACCGGATATATTTATCGCCTAACTTACCTATTGAATCTACTATAGGATTGGTTTCTTGGGTACGTAATGATTGAATTCTAGCAAAGTTTGCAATTAGGTGGTTAAGAACTGATTATAAGGTTATCGTGGAATGATGATTGTCCTGTGTGGAGTTCTCATGTTGAATCGGTCAAGGTAAACAAGGTGGGACAAAGACAGATTTCTACCTTCACATGAAGATGTCCACTCCCGTAGACAAGGACCTTTCTCTGGTGTTCAGCCAAAGCAAGGAAGAAAAAACAGCTAACCGGACCATCTGGTGAGGAGTTCCTAGGGTTGCCCGCAGGTGTCTGACATCTCGCGTATTTGCTTTGTCTCCTAAGATAAAGAAGAGATATTGCAGGGTTTATAGTATATATCCCTATGTCATCTGATCCATTAATTATTTGAGTCATAGGATGAAATTCATATAACCACCGATTTAGATGAGCATGTTCTTTATGTTTTATTTGACCATGCAATATTTTTGTTTCAAATGAGAAGTTATTATATAGTTTATAGATCATATCCACCAATATCACGGAATCATAAATTATTTGGGCCGTATTTTGGCAACAACATGATCAAAGATTTAGATGTTCTTGGTATATGTATATATTCTTGGTTCTAACACAAAAGCAGGTCCTAAAGATTCTCTAGAGCATCCAAACTTGTAGAAATCAAAATGAAAAAAAAAAATCATAAATAGGCCAAAAATTATTTATCAGAAGGTTCCGCTGGGCCCATGAGGCTAACTGGCTAGCTGGGAGAGTTAGATTTCAACATTAAATCCATATCTTTGCATAATTTTTGTCGATTTTGTGTATAGGGTTATCAAGAATTTCTTTAGTATTAAATACTTATTTTATTCTAGAAAATGACAACTTTGTTAATTATTATTCAGAATACAACTGAAAAGATTATCTCTTTTCTTGCGCAAATTCATTTACGAGAATCTTTCGTGTGGGAACTTGGTTTGACTTTAAACACGCGTTGAATATGGTCCCACCGTGCAAGGTTCTCATGACCCACTTCAACGCCATCCTAACCAATTCAAAGTTGGAATTCTTGACCTCTCTTCTTCCGCAAAAGAAGAGATGCCAACAATCTCTTACCGCCATGTGACACTAGGGCTCCATTTCTGTGGCGAAAGATAAATGATTTGAAAACAATTTTCCTAAAATTAATTGGTTAAATAGCTTAAAATAATTAATCAATCAAAATTATTTCCATTATCGTCAATAATGTATATCTAAATAACTTTGTGGACAATGAAAAAATTTCGTTTATTTATTTTGTAATTGATATAATCATCCAATTACAAAAAATATATAAATATATATTTATTTAAATATTATTTTTTCTTTTATTAATTTTTTTTTTGTTCTTTCTGTTTTTCCTTCATTCGCTGACAACCCACATGGGTCATTGGGCAAGCGCTAGAAAGCCCTCGCCTGTCGTGGGCAAGGTAGCGCTTGCCATGATTTGGCAAGCACCTTCGCACCCTCGCTCGCAATTGGTGGGGCTACGAAGGACCACGATGACCTCCCCCAAGGCAAAGAAAAAATTATAAAATGTTGAAAAACATTATTAAAAATATTTACATCAGTGTTGGTTATGTCACATGAGATGTTTAATGTCTACGTTAAAGATTTCACCTAAATTAATGAGATAGACTGAATTTGTATCAATATGAAAAGATTTAGGATTAAATTGGTTTAAAATTGAAATGTTTAGCACTGAATTAGTAAGTTTATGACTTTTTTTTAGTATTTTTTTCCACATAATTTAGATTTGAGATCCCACGTTTCATGATCTTAAACTCAAGCCATACCACCACTGAACCAAGTTTCATCATTAGCTCCTTAAAACAAGATGGTAGTAGCAGGAAAAAGAATGAAAAAACAATCCTGGGGTTAAAGAATTTCTGGGATTCTTAATCCCAAAGAGAGAAACATGAACCGTCGGTACTACCGGAGGTCATATTATCATTCTATATGTTACGTAAGCGCAGATGGGTCCCGTCCACGCCGTGCAATCCTTGAAATGGAAGGTCTGCATTCCTTGTCTTATTTTCAAAGCTCCTCCCCATTATAAACACATCGTCATCATCGCCGTATCCTTCAAATCTTTCCTTCTCACACTTGCCTTTCCCCTTCTCAATGATTCCTTCAAGGATGTCGTTCGATGCTGAAAAGCTCCTCTTTTTGGCTCTCTCCTTTTTCACGATCGTCTCTACCTTCAGAGATGGCCCTCGCATCGCAATGGCACAGAGCAGTAACAACAACAATGCCCAAACAATCCCAGTGAACGCTGGGGTTGTTCTTGATCTGGAAACACGAAGGGGTCAGATGGGATTGAGCTGCATTAACATGTCTCTCTCTGACTTCTATAGTTCAAACCCTTCGTACAAGACCAGGCTCATCCTCAACGTTAGAGACTCAAAACAAGATGAGATTGCCGCTGCTGCTGCAGGTTCTCTCTCTCTCTCCCTCTCTCTCTCTCTCTCTCTCTCTCTAGCGTAATGATTGGTAATAGAGGATAAAGATCTTTGTGCAGCTGCTCGTGTGATGCAAGATAAGTCTAATTATTGTTCATAATGACGTATTTGCAAATCATATGAACACCTCAGCTTCAACATATGTGAAATTTGAGAACGATTCCCAATTAAATTATCAAGGACACTACGAAATAATGTGCGTTCCATCCAAAGTAATACGTGTTCTCGTAGCAGAGATACTTAAAGCCCCAATTTCCAGAGCTCCAAGAAGAAACGGCAAAGGTTAATTTTGCCCAAAAAATAAGGAAAGAGCGATATTTTGGCTCGTCTTCAAGAACAAGAAGTGTCTGTCACCAATCTGTGCTCACTGTCTTAGCTGTCTGGCATGCACACCTGATTTAGATAGATGGAACATTTTGTTGTCATAGAATTTTTTATCATTATCAAAAGGAAGTCGTTATCATCTTCTGACACAATCAAAGATAACATCAAGTTGGAACTTAAGATTCAATTTGTCTCAAAGTCAGAAATAAGACGGTTAGCTTGAGAGCCGGGAAGCTTCGTGGGATTTGGTCAATCCACGCAATGCGGTGCTTCTCAATAAGACTGGTCTTTGAGCGTAACATTTGACCTTGGAACCATTTGATTTATTTATCAATTTCCAGTTCCTGGAGTTTATTTAGTTCCAGTCTTGGAGTTTACTTTTCAGAAGCTATATCAAGAAATATTATTGGTGAGAATCAATCTTAGGGAGCATCCAACTATAAAAGCCTGATGGAGATAATTATTTCCCAGTCACGCCAAACCGAACATCTCTAATCTGCTGGACCTTTTCCTGTGGTGTTGTTCCTTGTGGTTTAAGGGTGCAGCACCATTGAGATAATATCATACGCATTGTTGCCGGTCAGCAATTGATCTTTGAATTGAGAAGTCCATCTTCCCTATCATCTCGTATTTCACCGATATACATATCTACATAAATTTATGGGTACAAAGTTTCATCCTGAGCAAAACATGGGGAAAAGTGTTTAAAAAATCCTAAACTTTTTGTATTTGTGCCAATTTAGTCCTAAACTTTTTTTATTCTGCCAATTTAATCTTAATCATTTTTATTTAGTGCCAATTCAATCGTTTCCGGCCAATTTTGGCCGGATTTTGCTGACTAGACGCCGGCTGGTTGATGTGGCCTGATTGGTGCTAACGTTGACAACTTTTAATAATATTTTAATAATTTTGAATTTTGTTATTTTTCTTTTTCTTTTTTCCTTCCCCTATTCTAGCTAGTTGCTGGACCTCAGCAATCGGCCGGGCGATGGCTGCGAGGTTGACCTCGCCGCACCTCGCCAGCCACCACGCTAGTGGCCACGAGGCCACGAGGGAGGCCTTGTGCTGGGCGAGGCTCAACCTCGCCAGCACCTCCTAGGCCGTGATTCGGCAAGTCGAGCCTCGCCCATTGGCGAGATGGCTGGTGAGGTTCGGCGGGTCGACCTCGCCGGCCGTCGCCTCTAGCCGGTCATCAAGTTCGGGCAATCGGCTATAGGAGGGGAAGGAAAAAAGAAAAAATAAAAATAAAAATAAAATTCTAAAATATTAAAATATTATTAAAAATTATCTACGTTAACACCGATCAGGCCACGTCAGCCGATTGACGTCCAATCAGCAAAATCCGGCCAAAATTGACCAGAAATGACTGAATCAGCACTAAGTAAAAAGGTTTAGGACTAAATTGGCACAAAAAAAGATTTAGGACTAAATTGGCACAAATACAAAAGGTTTAAGACTTTTTTTTAACACTTTTCCCAAAAAACATGTGTAAGAAGGATTTTCGTTTATGGCCTAGGATGGGGAAATATACTAGGTCTACTATCGTCTATTCTATTTTTTGAAGAATATACAGGTCCCATGTGACTCCCATCCCACTATAAATGTGGTAAAATTCCATCAAATTATGTCTGCATAGTGAACCCCTTAGTAATCGCCTCACAAAAAGCACATGCTACACAGCAAAATAGTCACTTCAGCAAGGAAGGTTGATAGAGACAACTCCAAATTCTTTAATTTAGGAAAATATATACATGGTACACATCTCTATATAATTTTATTGATTTTTATTTAGTTGAGCCAAAAATCATGGTTAACGAGTTTGGTCGAGCTGAGCTAGTGACTAATTATTTTCATGGAAGTTGTGGGGTATTGATGATGAAAGAAAACAACTAGAGTTTCGACTTCCACCAAATAATCGTCAATGCGTGAAAGCAGTTTAATATGGATGTCGACGCGCTTGATATATACTATAACATCACGTAGGTCTGCCCTCACGAAATCCATACAATTAAAAATGGGGCTTGGATTCTAGAGTGGAATTTTCTGAAGCCGAGATAAATAAGTGAACTTAATGATAAAGAATAATCAACTTAACCGTGTCTGCGCCAATTTATCCACTCTTATTTTGTTCTAAATTTACTTATTGAAATAACTAGTTTCTTATTGGTATGCAATATCATACGCCAATGAATGTCAAAGGCAACAACCGAATGCCTTCAATCAGGTAAATAATTAAATTCCAACTTCAAAATCATGTTCTTCTTTTTCTGAAACATTCTATTTCTATAATATTGCATCAAGTATTATCTGCCGTATTGTTATTGTTTCACCGTCTTTCTGGTTGACCTTCGCAGCACTTGATTTGATAAAGAATAAGCAAGTCCAAGCCATAATGAGGCCCTCAAGGTTCAGTACAAGCAGACTTCATCATTGACCTTGGAAACAAATCTCATGTGCCCATCATCTCTTTTTCCGCTACTAGTCCGTCCCTCAGTTCGATTCGGAGTCCATACTTCATTCGAGCCGCACAAAATGACTCGTCCCAAGTGAATGCCATAAGCGCGGTCGTGCAAGCCTTTGGCTGGAAAGAAGCTGTTCTCATATATGTGGACAACGAGTTCGGAGAAGGCGTCATACCTTCTCTTACTGATGCTTTGGAAGAAGTCGACACGCAAGTGTCCTATAGGAGCCTCATACCTCCTTCGGCCACGGACGATCAAATCCTACGAGAACTCTACAAGTTAATGACGATGCAAACGAGGGTCTTCATAGTGCACATGTCAACTACCCTTGGTTCTCGATTATTTGCCAAAGCAAAAGAGATAGGAATGATGAGCGAAGGTTATGTGTGGATCTTGACTCATGGAATTACTGACCGATTGAATTCGATGGATTCGTCTGTTGTCGCCGGTTCGATGCAAGGAGTACTGGGCATCAAGACTTATGTCCCGGACACGCGAAACCTAGACAACTTTACGGTACGATGGAAGGTGAAATTCCAGAAAGACAACCCATCCGTCCTTAATCCTAAGTTGAACTTTTTTGGATACTGGGCTTATGACGCCGCTTGGGCTCTGGCAATGGCTATCGAGGAAATGGGTGCTGTAAATTTTACCTTCCAAGCGTTAAATGCTTCGACAAATGCGACGGATCTTGACACTATTGGGGTCTCTCAAAATGGTCAGAAACTTCTCCAAAAACTTAGCCAACACGACATTCGCAAGCCTCACTGGAAATTTTAGCCTCGTCAATGGGCAGCTAGAGTCGTTACCATTCCAGATTGTTAATATCAACGGAAATGCAGCAAGACGGATTGGGTTTTGGACGCAAGAAAATGGGCTACTAAGAGATTTGAATTTATCCAACATAGGCAAATATTCCACTTCGAAGAGTAATCTTGGATCAATAATATGGCCAGGAGATTCGACCTCTTTTCCTAGGGGATGGGAGATTCCAACGAGTGGGAAGAAGTTAAAAATCTTAGTTCCCGTAAAGGATGGTTTCAAGCAATTCGTGACGGTGACTCGTGTACCTAGCACAAACACATCCAAAGTTACTGGATACTGTATTGACATCTTTCGAGCCGTGATAGAAAAATTGCCTTATGCTGTGGCTTATGACCTTATTCCATTTGCCTTGCAAAATGGAAGTAGCGATGGCAGTTATAATGACATGATTGATCAAGTATATAACCAGGTAAGATAACTCATTGTGAGTGCTTGATTTCCTTTTTTTAGATGTTGAAACTAACTATGCTATCATGGGGTTGATAAAGAAAATATCTGCCTTCCTTCTGTTGTAACAGAACTATGATGCAGTGGTGGGGGATACAGCGATCATTGCGAACAGATCATCGTATGTAGAATTCACCTTACCATACACCCAATCCGGTGTTTCGATGCTCGTGCCATACAAGAACAACAAGAGCAAGAATGCTTGGGTTTTCTTGAAGCCCCTCACTTGGGACCTTTGGCTAACGATAGGATGCTTCTTTGTGTTTATAGCATTGGTGGTGTGGATTCTCGAACATCAAATCAACGAAGATTTCAGGGTCCAGCCTCGCATCAAGTTGGCACAAGCTTCTGGTTTTCATTTTCAACCATGGTCTTCGCACAAAGTAATTGCCCTTCACTTTAATAGATCGGTTGAACATTACAATTGACATATCGTTCTTGGAGAATTTATTTGCTTACCCTTTAAGTTGGATTGCAGGGGAGAGTGTATCAAGCAATCTAGCGAGATTTGTTGTGATAGTGTGGGTTTTTGTGGTACTTATACTAACGCAAAGTTATACGGCAAGCTTGAGCTCTCTTTTGGTGGTGCAAAATCTTCAACCAACTATGACTGATGTGGATCAGCTCCTAAAAAGTGGAGAAAAAGTGGGATACGTATACGGCTCTTTTGTTCACGAAAGGCTAAAGCAAATGAAGTTCGATGATTCCAGACTTATATCTTATCAATCTCCTGAAGAATGTGATGCGCTTCTTTCTAATGGAAGTGCAAAGGGCGGGATTGCAGCAGCAATCGATGAAGTCCCCCACATTACACTTGTTCTTTCTAAATATTGCAACAAATATACTATGATCCCAACCTTTAAAACTGCTGGATTTGGCTTCGTACGTCCACACAGTCTCTCAAATTTTACCCTTAAAATTTTCAATTACTAGAATTATTCACCATTTCTTTGATCGAAAAATCTCATGTCTTGCTTCTTTTGGTTTACAGGTTTTCCGTAAAGGGTCTCCGCTAGTGTCGGATATTTCGAGAGCAATCCTCAACGTAACTGAAGGGCCTAAAATGACGGAAATCGAAAATCGGTGGCTTACACAAAAAACCAGCTGCCTGGATTCGGCTAACTCAATTTCTTCCAACAGCTTGAGTCTTGATAGTTTCTGGGGCCTATTCTTGATTGCTGGAGTTGCTGCTGTTTTAGCTCTTCTCATTTTCATGGTCATGTTCGTCAAAAGAAATTGGCATACCGTCACAAGTTCTTCAGGTTCAATGCGGGAGAAAATTGTTGCATTGGGAAGAAGATTTTACCAAAGGGACCTCAACTCTCATACTTTTAGGAAAGCTAAATTTAGAGATAGAAATATGGAAGATGGTGCCAATGAGATTGCAGTTGTTGAAATTATAGAACACACCAACTTCCCCCCGAGTTCGTCAAGCGACTCCAGCCAAATCGACGTTGTCTTAATCAATGAGCAAGGGGCACCATCTACAAAGCAAGGACTTGCTAATCATGTTGTCGAAGGGTGCCCGAGTCAGCAATAAACACCGAGCCTACCAATGTAAATTGAGAGATGTAGATGCCTCAAGAACCATAGATACTAGACTTTAATCCTTGACTAGTTGAAGTCGGTACTTCTAGATGACAATATCTTCCCTCTCACTCTCTTCTCATGTAAGTAATGCCATTGAAACTGCTTGTTGTCTAATCTCAGACAATATGGACGAAAGACAGATGTTTTTCATTCAGCAGAGCCCGAGTTATTCACCACGGCTTGACTCAAATTATTAGTTGCTTGGGGAAATGCGGTACTAGTTCATGCAATACACGTGGGCTCATCAATGTATAGTATCTGAACGGTGAATCTAGTCATAAAAAAATGTTCTCATTCAATTCGAGTAAGTACGCAATATAATGTCTACACATACCTAGACTAGTTAGATTTTAACTGTGATGGCCTTTTTTTTTTTGGACTTTCTCCTTCCATTTAGTGAATTTTCAATAAATATTGGACTTGTGGTTATATCAGCATGATTTTTAGGGAAGAAAACAAAAACTAGCACAATATTTCTGTAGCTATATATATATTTTGGTGCTGGAGGAACCGCCTCAGCCGATAGCTGAAGCGTAAACCCCCAGGTGCCTTAAGCGGAAGGACCCACCACCCCCGGTAGCACACTTAAGACGCCAATTAACTCCGCCAGCCCCCTTGCATTGCAAGGACTTCAAACCTCTCCCCTCCCTCACAGAGGATCATTGAAGCCTACGCGGCGGAGCCACCACGGCCAGTGGTTTTCTGTAGCTATATTGACACTTTGGACTTACATTAATTTTCAAGTTCAAAAAAGGTCATTGTTCATATATGTAAACTAACATCTTCATGTTGGTTGTGGCCCATAAAGGCAAGAGCCTATTTTGTCACAAGTGACCCTCAAATTTCAGGCCCAAAATAAGTATTGTCATGCAAATTTGAACCCACCACCCCCAACCAAAAAAAAAAAAAAAAAAAAAATAGAAGTTATGCAAATGTGACCCAATGAAATAGAAGTTATGCATTGCTTTTCTTTTTTTCTTTTTGATGAGTAATACAACATAAAAATTATCCATAAAAAATAAAAATAAAAAATAAAAAAATAAGAAAAAACCTCCCATTTAGTGGATATTTGAAAAATTATTGCACTTGTGGTTATTTACGGGCATTGTGTGGAAGGTCTACTTTGTATTTTCTTAATGGACCACCCAAAAAACTTTTTACCTTAAAATATAATCATACAAGCTTCAACAATTTTTTGGAGTGCAGCAGTTGAGGAGATCACAAGAGAAAGCCCAAGTTTGAGCTTGTTAATATTGTAATTGCTTATGGTCAAGTGTACAAGAGTAAGTGCAATGTTCTTTTAGACTAATAGTGTAATTATCTATGAGGGGAACTGCACTAACCAATTGTCACTTGAACTATTGATTATTAGTGGAATCCGGCTGCTATTAAGGCTATTAGTCTAAGAGTGGACATAGGCTTGGTCATAAGCCAAAGTACTATACACATTTATATGATCTACTTATTCTACTCCGATTGACTTACCAACATCACATATACTAATTGGGGTGAGTTGAGAACGTTATCAATCTCAAATTGCTTATCATGTGAATATACAGACTGTGCTCTAATTTTTTTACCAATAAAGATAACATTTGATTATGGTGAGAGTTGGGATAGTTGGCAATGGACTAGGATAACATAGATCAGTCAAGACCAAAGCTAAAAGCCAACTGTCGACGTTCTAAACTAAAAAGCAAGTTGATAAGTTTTCTAGCAAATCTAAGATATCCAAGAAATGAACTTCTCGGGCAAAAGATTCTTCCAAACTAATATTTAACACGTAAGATTTTGATAGATTTGAACAATGTAAGATTCTGATAGATTTGAACAACCTTGATGCCTACGACAGAGCACAAGATAAGTGTAGAGCCCATGAGCATGGAGCTCATCGAATGCTTCTAAGAGTCTCCAAATCTATCTTGGTAGAGTTTTGAGAGTGTCGGTGATTTTTTGTTTGCTTCTCAACTATTTTTGCAATCAACGCTAAGCTCCAACCTTTTGGGAGCTTCAATAGCCCGTTGCACTAATGACATTCATTTTATTATAATCCTCATGTAAAGTGTGGTAACAAGTAAAATCTTAATAGATTTATAATTAAAATGAGAGATTTACTCACATTCTCATTCAACGCCCCAGCACTCTCAAGCACTTGTCGAAAGCCCACAAGCTTTGTAAGGGGAAGGAAAGAATTTATGGATGAAAAACATCTCAACACTATAATGTCAATTATGTTATTTCACAATTTTTTGTATACTTATTCCTAGAATTTAGATGAAAGCAGTAGGCTACAACGAACCGCATTTGTATAAATTGGTGTGCCCGATGCTCGACCACCGGCCATGGCACCCTATCGCATGACTCCACGCAAGTTGGAAGAGTTGCGAAAACAACTGGAAGAGCTGCTCAACGTGGGATATATTCGGTTGTCCAAGGCTCCGTTCGGTGCTCCAGTGTCGTTCCAAAAGAAGCATGACGGACCTCAACTTCTCCACCAACATGCATCCCCAAACTGACAGACAGACAGAGCGGGTGAATGCATTGCTGGAAATCTACCTCCTGCACTACGTGAGCAACACGTAGGTGAATTGGGCGCAGCTAATCAACGTGGCCCAATTTTCCTACAACCTACAATAGAGCGAGTCCACAAACCAAAGCCCGTTCGAGATCGTGACCAGGCAACAACTGCTTACACCAAGCACAATTGCCTCAGGATATTGAGGAAGCAGCCCCTTTGTGTACAAGTGCACTAAGAAATGGGATGAGCATATGGACTTGGCACGGGCATGCCTCAATAGAGCTGCAAAGCGCACCAAGAAGTGGACCGACAAGAAGCAACGAGACTTGGAATTTCAGGTCGGGGACTTGGTGTTGGCCAAACTTCACGTGGTCCTTCGATACTATGACGTGCATAAAGGGCTGATCCGTCGCTATGAAGGTCCCTTTCAAGTGTTGCAGTGGATCAGGAAGGTGGCATACAAACTGGACTTGCCGACCAAGCTCAAGGTGTACCCCGTGTTCCATGTAAGTATGCTAAAACATTTCCATGCGGAAGAGGACAACCCAGATCAAGGCGAGTCACAACGAGCACCCCTGGGAGCAAGAACGTCGTATGATCGGGATGCTAAATGCATCATGGTGGACAGGGTCATACGGAAGAGGTACTGTGCGTCAAGGAAGGAGTACCTCGTCCGGTGGAAGGGCTTTCCCGAGAGTGAAGCAAGTTGGGAACCCTCCAAGGCTCTATGGCAGTTCAAGAAACACATTGAAGCTTTCCATGCCATAGATGCGACAAGGGCGTCGCCATATTAAGTGGGAGAGAATGACACGGCCCACAGACGGAGCATGATCCAAGACCGTCCATGATCAGCCCTGTCACGCAAAAAAGGCTACCCAAGAGCAGCCCACGACCGACCTACAATCAATCCATGAGCGGTACGAGCAAATGCCCATACGCAACCCGGGGACAACCCATGAGCAATGTTCGACCAGCCCATGTGCAGATTCGTTACTGGTTGATAATTTCCTTGGCTGCGGATTAGCCCATGCGGCGCCTGGCGAATGGAATTCATCATGCTAGCCTTCCTTCTATAGTTGTTCTAAGGAACAAGACGTTGAATAGTGATGACTTTCAGAACTTACCATCCAAATGGAAATAAATAGTGATGACTAAGTACCAATGTAGCATCGATGTTTATAATTATTGCAATAATTGTTGAACTAGTAGCAATGACTCTTAAATATGGTTTTTGGGGGATTTAATCCATGTGGACTGGACCAAATTGTTACAACTCCAGGCTTAGGTCATTTTCCATTGTTCATTCCACCTCGACACCAAATGTTAATCTCTAACACACGGTCAGCAAATTTTGTCTGTATGTAGATGGAAATACGAAATGTTCCTGGAAATGGAGATGAGAATTTGTTTCAAGGACCAAATCCATAGCAAAATTAAAGTACGAGGAACAAAATTAAACATGAGCAACAATATAGGGACCATCTCCATAATTTATTGTCAATTTAATTTATTTATTTTTGGCCGGAAATATATAGCTTTCATTACTTAACCAACATCATAATACCACAAAGTCTCAACATCTAAGCATAAAATTAACGAAAGAGAATGGGGGGACAAGTAATCCAGTTAAGGGGGAGTTCTCCTACTCGGTGGGCCTTCACAACCTAATCCACTACTCTATTGGCTTCTTTGGGCTCATGGGCTAGTTCAACGCTTGGCATGTGGTTCAAGAGGAGTCTATAGTCTTCAATTATGGATCAGGCAGCCCATGCACATTCTTTTTGGCCCAAAATACCTTGAATAGCTTCTAGATTATCTTAAGTAAGTTGGAACCCCTATTCACTTCCCAAGTACACGTGAGTTCGTGCACTGTCCTGGTCGAAGTTCTTCAGGCAAAGTAAGGCTTCCCTCACCGCTAGGGTTTCGGCGATTAGGACTGAAGACACATGGATGGGTTTTGCAAAGCCGTCAATGAGGGGTCTGCTATTGTTTTGGACAACCCCCAGCACCAACCCGACATTGTGAAGCTACACCATGCACTATCAACGTTGATTTTACAGGTTTGGGACTTTTTGGAGCTGTTGCTCGTCGAATCCAGGCTGCCATTCGTCAGAGTTGGGCTTAGCTTTGCTTGCTAGATTTTGGTTCACAAAAGCTGATGCTTAAATAGTAGGGTCATGGAGGTCGTGTCTTCAAAAATCAACCTAAGATTTGGCCGACGAGCTTGGAAAATCATAGCGTTCCTTGCTTTTTAGATCTGCCATAGAATCCCAGCAAAAAGGGCCTTTGCCTAAGGATCAACCATTGAGGTAAGGAAATCCATAACCCATTTGTCGATACGGGTTATGTTCATCGGGGAGGTGTCAATATGTAGTCTTGGGTCTAACCAAATAGCCTTTGTCTAGCTGCATAACGCGAACAAATGCTCCACCATTTCTGGATTTGGATTGCAAATCAAGCATCTCGAATCAGGTATCATCTCCCTCTTGAATAGACTTTCTTTGGTAGGGAGAGCATTGTTACACATACTCCATACTAAGAATCAGACTTTAGGACTAGTCTGGAGCTTCCAAATTTCATGCCATAATGATTTGGGGATCTGGTAGGAAGTGGAAGGGTGCATTGTTGATGAATTCCTCTCGTGATCTCAAAGCCGATTATAGCCACTCTTAACTATGTAGGTTCATGATCCATTTGCCATCCAAAGTAATTTATTAGGTCTCGGGGTTAAATTAAGAGGGGTCGCTAATATTTCTTTTACCACTCTCACCAAAGGTCATATTAATTTTCTAGGCATTCCACTCTCTAGTGGTTTGGTCTATCAATCCAGCCACCCTTTGTGGATCGTTTCTATTTGACGGACCACCAATCTTGCCCAAGGTTAACCATGGATCCTCTCTAATCCTTATTTTCTCCCCATCTCCTACATCCCATTTAGTTGCAAGTTCAATCACATCCCTACCCATCAAGAGACTTTGCCATCCCCAAGATGATCTATGAACATTGTTTGCACTCCAAAAGGTATCTCGTGGAAAGTATAAGCTCTTTAAAATTATGCTCCATAGGGCACCCGTGGCTTGAATTAGCCTCCATGCTTGTTTCCCTAGCAACACTCTGTTGAAATCCACAAGATCTTTGAAACCAAGGCCTCCACAGTCCTTTCAAGTCTTCAAAAAGTCTCAATTCTTCCGGTGAACACATTTCTTTGCTGAATTTTGTTTCCACCAGAAGTTGGATATTCGTTGTTCTATCACCCAACACATAGATATTGGGATTTTGAAAATCGACATAGCATATTGTGGCAAAGCTTGGACCACTGTCTTGATAAGAATCTCTTTTCCCGCCTTGGATATTAGTTTTTCTTTCCAGCCCTCTAATTTCCTATCTACTAGAGCAAGGACCCAAACAAATATTTGTTTTTTGGTCTGGCCCCAATCTGAATGTATTTTAAGATATTTCCCTGTTTTTTCCATGATAGGAACCCTAAAAATATGGGTTCATTAGATATGGTCAATGATCATTAACCCCCATTTTCGTTTGCAAAATAGTAGACTAACATCATTGACTCATAATTAAGCTCTAATTACCTTCCTAGACTACTCAATGAAAGACATGCATCAAGATCCCAACGTGCATATAATCAATCATGTGCAAGGTCAAATAAAATGTGCAAGTTAGACATATGAATTAACCATCAAACACAATAGCAAGGGCACTAATTACACTAAAAAAGACAAGAATTGGGCTTTTTCCTGACCAATTTTCTAATTTTTAATTATTATTGTATTTTTAAATTTTTAATTAAATTTTCTTTTTTCCGCATTTTAATAGTTTTTTTATTCTGAAAACAGGGACCCAGTTCGAATATGGGCTACAGTCCGGTCTCATGGTTCTGGGCTAGAGACACAAAGACCTGGATCAAAGGATTGGGCTTACTAAAAGCAAGCCCAACTCAAACAGATTAAACTAATCGATAAAACTCAAAGACCAGCCCAAACTCAATTAGACTAAATCAAGCCCAAAACTACTAAACCAAATTAGGCACAAACTTGTTTAGCCCACGTTCACTAAAAAGGAGCAAACAAAATCCATGCTAAGGTTCAATTTGTTTGACAAAAAATGAATGATTTGAAAAATATTTTCTTAAAAATTATTGTTCATATCACTTAAGATAATTAATCAATGAAAAATTGTTTCATTGTCGACAATAATTAATATTTAAAAAAATTTGTAAATAATGAAGAAAAATTCCATTCGTCATTTTTATAAATGATACAAGTAATTATTTTTTTGGAAAAATATTTTTGACAATATCTATTTTTCGCAAACGCATCCTTATTTTTCTCTCTTCCACACGTTCTAGATAGCCCTTTCCTCGTCCCCTATTCAACACTCTGCGCATTTGTTTCAAATACCAAAGCTACAACGACAACAAATTTGCCACCGTCCACTCGGACCTTCGGCCATCGATCTCCACCACCTCGTTTCACTGCCGGACAACCAAACTTCCTCCCCACGACCATCGTGACGCTGGCCGTTCACAGCCAAACATCACCACCAGCCACATCAATCAAAAAGCAACCGGGAAACAAAAGTAAAAGACAATGTGCAGATTTGAGTTCAACGACAAGGATTTTAACTGAAATCGTAATCATTTAATCAGTAAAAGGTTCCTTTCATGAATACAAGCATGCTTGTAAATGCTCAAAATAGTCCAGAACCGGATTGAACCGTGCGCTAACTTGGTCTGGGCATTTTAACAAACAAGTTGTGAGTACAGAATGAGGAGAAAGAACGGACCATTCGAGGACTCAAACTCACGCCCAGATTCGAAGGGAACCGACAAACGAGGCTCGAAACCATCGGATAATGGCTCGTTCAAACCCAACGCGCATATGAACTTGGAATATCAAGCTTCGGTCTCACGATTTGGCCAAAACAGGGGTAAAGGCAACAGAGGGCGCCGTAGGAACGAGCTTTGATGGCGAAAATCCCTACCCGACTCAGGAACGGCGGCCCACAGGACGAGATCGAGATGAGCCGAACTACTGTCGGCCACCTCTCATTGTGTCCAAATCGGGTTCCTCGGGGAGAGAAACTCAAGATGACGGCTGAAATGACTCACGGGAATCGAGGGGAAAGAACTCGCGATAGCGAGGACGCCGGTAAGAGGTGGTCGGACTGCGACGGTGGAGGCGGCTGGTCCGGCGTAACGAAGCGGGGAGCGAGGCTGGCCCATGAAGCTGCGTGTTTATGGGCTCGGATCAATATACGTATAGTCTTTTATTTTTTGCTAAGTTGTCTATTTGTCTATTTTTGTTGTTTTATGTTATTTTGATCCTTTTATAAGAAAGGACGACTTGCCGAATTGACAGAATCAGGTGCCAACAATGTTGGCCGAGGAATTTGCATGATATAACCAAAACAAAACAACATTAGTGCTAGAGATGTTGGCGGGGTAGTGACGGTCATCGACTGATATTTTAGGGTTGTTTGAAAGAATATATAATACAAGAACATGATTTCCTTTTTCTCTCTTAAAAAAAAAATAAAGAAACTCATTTTCTCATATTTTTAAAGGAATATTTTCCATCGACTCAAAATACTCCCTTTGACCGGTCTATTTTTCCCGCGTCAATCATCAAAGCCCTATTTGGTAACCATCTAAACATGGCCAAATTCTAATTTTTCATTCCCGCACTAGTTTGGCTCAAAATTGCATTTGGTAAAATTTTTGTTTTAACGTTGGAAATAGAATCAAGAATTAAAAAAAATGTAATTCTTGTTCCGAATCGAAATTGAAAATCAAAACTCTTATTCTTCTCTTTTTTCTTCTTCATCGACTTGTCATCCCATGACCGCCACTTGCCGCCATCGCTAGTTGCCGACAACCGGTCCGACGAGCTCGGCCGGAGGCTCGCCAAGCCAGGGCAAAGTTTGGCGAGCTCGTCAATGGCTAGGCCGGCCTCGCAGGATGAGGCAAGGCCCGTCTAGCCCGGTGAGGCTCGCCCAACCCCGGCAAGGCTCACCTGGCCACCGGCGAAGCTTGATTGACAAGGGCCGGCGATGCTCTGGTGAGGTCGCCAGCTCTCATCTGACCGATTGCCGGTCTAATGACCGGCTTAAAGAAGAAGAAGAAGAATAGGAGAAAAAAGGAAAAAAAAAAAAAGGAAAAAGGAAAATATTATAAAAATTATTTAAAAATTGATTTGGAACATAATCAATGAACACGTATCAAACATAATTCTATTCGAATCATAAATTTTGTACGATTCTAAATGCGTTCTTTTACTCATAATTAGTTTCAGAAAACAGAATAAAAAATAATCATTTCTAATCATAATTTATTTCCAGTAACAGAATTGTTACCAAACGCGCCCCAAAAAATTCAGAAATGTTTTTTTCTAAAGTTCTTTTAATTGAAACAAACGGAGCCCAAACCAGCGCAAATTTTGTATGGCTCCATGGACATTTTGTATTTTAATTTATTTATTTTTCAAGTTTTGGATAGGCTTGTTTCTCCTTTGATACTGGCTTCATTGTGTCGGTTGTGAGCCTGTGGCCCATAATGGCACGAGCCTATTCGTCACAAATTACCCTTACAGTTCAGGCCCATAAATGAAAAAAGCCCGCCCAAATTTCTCGAGGGCAGAGATGAACCAAAGGGGAGCAGACCCATATAGAAGTTGGGCAAATGTGACCATAAAAAATATAGAAGTTATGCATTAAACGATACTAAAATAATTGTAATAGCTGAGAACAAGCGTTTTTGACTTCTACTGGAAGGAGCGCTCCACCTTTTTCTTTCTTTTTACCAATGCAACAAAAATATTACCTTAAAAGAAAAAAAATCGTCTTGTTTAGTGGATTTTCAAACGTTTATGCACTTGTGATTATGATTTTGGTAATTTTTTTTTTCATAATAATTTTGGTTATTGTATTTATGGATTGATCGGAAACATTTATCCTCGAAAAAATCGACATACAAGCTTATATCCATCCTTTCTTTTTAACCACGTAATCTCTTAATAAACACCGGGGGTCAAAATACCTAATGCAGGTGCTGACTAATTTCAAGACCATGTTGGACTATAATTTACTAACCGACACTTTTTTTATATAATAAAAAAAAAAAACAAAAGGTGAAAGAGAACCTTTTGGTTCTTTTGTAGCTAAATACTAAATTAAGCAGGCAAAAGAATAGGTTGGTCATTTGCCTGTGCGTGAACATCAAGCAGGTAGTGTCATTGCGTGTGCGTGGTTCTATTCTTCGATTCTAAAGCTGCTTGCTTACGTTGTAAATTGATTTTTTTTCTTTTCTTTTTTGTGCCGCGCAACCTACAAAGAGATATCGGGAGCCAAATGCCAAACGCGGGTGTTGACTAACTTCAAAATTATGTTAAAAAGCTAATGTCGGAAAGCTTTCGACGTGGGAAAACGTTATGCATACAACAGACATGATGAAAGCTGGAAAAAGGACGGCTATAGATTTGGTTTCTTCAGTTGGTCGAGCATTATGTTCCAATGGGGACAACTCTGCTTTTTGTTTTCCTTCCTGTTCTTGTTCGAAAAAAATGATTCCATTCGAATGCCAGGGTATTACGCCGTTAGGTTATGGAGGATGGTAATCCTGGTATAATTGTTATCCCATTCACTTGCAAATTTACCATGTATTCCATTGTTAAATTTGACATTATCTTATTAGAATGTTTTGTTTCCCTCTTCCGGCGTTCTTTATATTCTTTTTTTGTTCATTGTCCATCTTGGCAAAGATAATTGTCCAAAAAATCCTAGACCTATTACACTGCAGCCAATTCGATTATAAATTTTTTAATTGTACCAATTTAATTTTAAACCTTTGGGCGACTTATCAATTTAGTGTTAAACCTTTCAATTATGCCAATTTAGTCATAAACTTTTCGAAGATTTGCCAAGTTAGTCCTAAATCTATTATTTGAATATTTGGTTGGAAAGACTACATTAATAAATTGTCAAAAAGTTTAGGACTAAATTAATAATCATTAAAAGGTTTAGAATTAAATGAAAGTTTAAGACTAAATTAGCAACTCGTAAAAGGTTTAAAACTAAGTTGGCACAATTAAAATGTTTAAAACTGAATTGGCTTCTGTACAATAGGTTTAAGACTGTATTGGACAATTTCCCAATCTCAGCATCCCCTTTTGATTCTTCCTTTTCACTTCTTCATCTTCTTCTTCTTTTCCTTCTATTCTTTTTATGCTTCTAGGGTTGTTACTGCATTAGAAAGAGATCGGTTGATAGTAATTTTCTGAAGGAGTCCTAATAAAGAAAACGAACAAAAATCCCGAAGTTGTCAAAACCAAATACATGATGCAACTTGTGCTTTCAGTAGGTCAAAACATTTCTGGGTCAAGATTGATTCATGGATACAATTAGTGGAGTCAAAATCCAAGGACATAAACTACCAAGGTCTTGTGTTGGATGACCGATTGCTACAAAGCCGGACTAACTTTTCTAACATAGATTGATATTAACACGAATTAGATTAGTTGGGACCAAAACTTAAAGTTAATGAGTTGTCTCGCGAATTTAATGATATGCAAGAAATGAACTTCTCGGGCCAAAGATTGTTTTAAACTGATATCCAACACGAGACTTACTGTTCTTGATATGCTATGCTGGTTTAGCTGTCCTACCAAAGTGGTCATATGCACTCTTCATACCTTTTTGCACCTAACAATGTAAGATTCTACCAGATTTGAACAGTCTTGGTGTCTTTGAAAGGACACGAGATAAGGGTACAGCCCGTGAGCATGGAGCTACAACCCATTCAACTGCTTCTCGGAGTCTCCAAGTCTATCTTGATGAGAGAGGTTGAGAGTGCCGGTGACAGACCTTTTTTGCATGCTTCCCAGCTACTTTTGCACTAAGCCAAAAGCTACGACCTTCCAGGAGCTTCAATAGTTATGAACAACCCTAAAGTTGAAGGTTGTATAATCAAAGTGGGAGATTTACTTACATTTTTCATCCAAAGGCCTGGCACTCTTGAGCACTTGTCGAAAACCGACCAACTTTGTGGAGGGAAAGAAAATAATTTTTTGAAGAAAAATTCTCATCCGTATAATGTCGATTATGTTATTTTATGTAATCAGGTGCTAAAACTTTTAATTATTATTTAGGTGAATAGCCAGGTGCTTGGTGCACTTAGGCCCTAGGTTTTGTGATAGATCATCAAGAAGCATGGCATAAAGTCAAGGACAAGCGAGTTACGTTATGCTTGAATTGAGATTTAATTTTATCACTGTTAAAGTTTATTTTGAAGTAACAACATATTTATGTTAGAGTTTCCTATCGGTTCACAAATATTGAACTCCGATGAAAAGTATTTTCAGAGTATCTAATTTTAAATGGAAGATGATTCTATTTCTCCTGTATGGTTAACTTTGCAGATAGTCCATAATACTTGTATTTTGAAAAATTAGAGCGAAAAATACAAAAATGGTTTGTCTCTTATAATTGTGAAATTTGTGACAATGGATAAAAGAAACTCTCGTACCTATTATTCTCATTTGTCATTCACCATAATTAAAAAATTCGTAAACTAATGTCGTCTCTAAGATTCAAGCAAAAAAATAAATCATGTAATTTTGAATATTTCAAATTCAACTGAGATTCAAGCAAAAATATATATGCACAACAGTGAGTCAAGTCAGTGCAATCGAGTTGACCTTGTCCTAGTAAGGAATTTTCGGGTCAGGATTCGATTGACCCAATACTGTACTTTTTGTGGCATGTTATTGGGTCTAGATTCAACGGACAATTAATATATTTAATGAACTTATAACTCATAAATTTAAGCTTTTTTAATGAAGATGAGTCCAACTAAATACGTTTATAGGCTTGGATGCACTCTTCAAATTAAAGTATCAAGTTTCCGTTTGCATGTCCAAATAGTAAAAAGTTGTCTTTCCTTCTTTTTAGTTATCTGTTTGTTATCAATTTTGATCCCAAAATTAATTTATGATCCTGATTTAGGACAACTTTCAGATTTTACCATCCAAATGCAAGTGAATAGTGATGACTAAGTACCAATGTAGCATCGATGTTTATAATTAGTGCAAGAACTGATGAACTAATAGCGGTGTTTCCTAAATGGTCGACTCTTAAATATAGTTTTTCTGGGATTTAATCCATGTGGACTGGACCAAATTCTTACAACTCCAGGCTAGACCACACGTTAACGATTTCTAGCCAAAACTAACCTCAAGTTAGTGATTTCTAGCCAAAACTGACCAGAATGACTAATTTGGAAAATCATCAAGAAGATTTAGGATTAAATTAACACAATGTTACAAGATTTATGACAATTGGCACAATTGAAATATTTAGAACTACATTGGCATATGTACGATAGGTTTATGAATAAATTGGCCAAATTGAAAAATTTAGAATTAAATTGGATTAATACATTTTTGATAATTTTCCCTATATTTTAAAATTTAAATACTCTAACACATACTAATGAGCATAAACTACTCTATGGAGCTCTTTGTGTAATGCAAGATAAAACAATATTATTGTTTTTTTTTTTTTTAGTGATCGAGGAACTGCTGGAGACTCCCTTATGGGGTCACACAACCCTCCGATACCCGGTGGCACCATCGGACGTCGTTGCAAGCCACTATTTAGACGTAAAACCTTGGGGGGACTGACCTAATAATCCACCCCTGGGACCCTCACTTAAGTCATGGAATGCAAACGAGAGGGTTCGAACCCTTGACCTTGACGATGAGAGAGAGCACGCACACTATCTACGCTGCCCATGGGTGGGTAAACAATATTATTATTCATAATAAGGTATTTACAAATAATATGAAAATTTCAAATCTGAAACCATTCCCTGCTAAATTTTCAACAACACATGTAAAGAAACGACCAACGTTAAGTTTACCAAAAAAAAAAAAAAAAACTGACCAAGAGCATAAAATTGTTGCGCCTTTCAGATTAGAAAAAGTCATTTTAACGTGGACGGTAGATAGAGACAATTTCAAACGTTTTTTAAGGAAAGTATTGGCGTGATACATGCCTCTACATGATTGTACTATTTGTTTTTCTTGTTGAGCCATCCGTCATGGTTAACGAGCCGCGTCGATTTGAGCCAAACTTGTGTGATATCTTACGTGTTATTAATGGTAGAATGAGGCACCTTTTGTTTCCAGTTCCACAAAATATATGTCGATTTATGAAAGTATTTTAACATGGGATGATGAGAGGCTTGGTGTGTAATATAACAATAAAATGGTCTGCCCTGACAAAGTTCATAGACTTGAAATATGGGGCTTGGAGTCTAGCGTGGATATTTCTGATGCCACGAGATAAAGAGGTCGACTTAACAATGAAGAAGATTCAACTTTATCGTGTCTGGGCCAATTTATCCACAATGGTTTTGTTCTTAAAATTACTTTTTCGAAATAATTAGTTTCTACTTGGTTTGCAATGTCACATGCCAAACAATATCAAAGGCGACAATCAAATGACTACAATCCGGTAAATAAATAATATCTTTGAACAACCTCATGTTTGTGTCGCTTATTTAGGCTTTTGCTTGCGTCTTTCTTGATTAATCGTAAGCTAGAGTATTTCATGGATCTGCAGTTTTATTAATTAAAGTACACTTTCTCGACATTATTGGATACTATCTTTGAATACAATTGTGCACCATGTCCGAAATTACTTTCATTTCCTAATGGGAGTGTTCGACTATATCATGTAGGTAAAGTTTCATATTTTCTTCTAAATAAGAGGTTTCGCTTACCCATGTCGGAGTAATTGACATTTTATCATCTTAAAGACATGGTGAATTATGATTCTAATCCAAATGAAAAAAAAAAAATAGTTTATTGGTACTCAACTTAATAAACTTTTTACCAACATGAGTTCTTGTCAATACAATAAACAGAGAAGATGGAGAAGTTTTTCTAGTTAGTGTCGTTTTCTAACTTCAAACTTCCATGTTTATAAACTTCATACCCCTGTTTTTCCTTCTTCTTAAACATTTCTATTTTTGTAATTTTGAATCAAGCTTTAATTGACTTCTGATCAATGCTATGCATTTTCCAATAAGACTTTCCATTATGTGCCGTATTGTTATCGTCTACCCCTACAGCTCTTGATCTGATAAAGAACAAGCAAGTCCAAGCCATAGTAGGCCCTCAAGGTTCAGCGCAAGCAGGCTGCCTCATTCAACTTGGAAACAAATCTCATGTGCCCATGATCTATTTTTCTGCTACTAGTCCTTCCCTCAGTTCCATTCGGAGTCCATACTTCATTCGAGCTGCACAAAATGACCCGTCCCAAGTGAATCCCATAAGCGCAATCATGCAAGCTTTTGGCTGGAGAGAAGCGGTCCTCGTATACGTGGACAATGAGTTCGGAGAAGGTATCATACCTTCTCTAATGGATGCTTTCGAAGAGGTTGACACGCAAGTGCCCTATCGGAGCCTCATTCCTCCTACAGCCCCGGACCATCAAATCTTGCCGAAACTGTACAACTTACTGACGATGCAAACGAGAATGTTCGTTGTGCACATGTTACCCACCCTTCGTTCTCGGCTATTTGCCAAAGAGGTGGGAATGATGAATGAAGGTTATGTTTGGATCTTTAGAAGCTCCCACTGCATCTGAGATCGGTATTTGAACATGGTTGTTTGGTACTTCATTATTTTCTTCTTATAAGAATATTTTCCGTTTAGCATCACCTTCCCAAATGAACTCATTCTCTAGGAAAGAAGCATGCTTGTTGACCAAAATTCTTTGGTTAGAGTGAAAATATAGAAGTCTCCTTTGGATATCTAATGAATCGACCTTGCTTAGATCTAGCCTCCAATTTTTCCATTTTCAGTTTTTTGACAAAAGCTGGACGATCCCAATCTTAATATAATTAAGACTTGGTTTCTTACTATACCATATCTCATAAGGCGTAGTTGGAATAGATTTGGACGGCACTCTGTTTAATATATATGCAGCTGTCACAAGGGCATATCCCCAAAATGATATAGGCAAGTCAGTGTAACTTATCATAGATCGCACCGTATCTAATAAAGTGCAATTTCTCCATTAAGATACACCATTGTGCTTTGGAGTTCCAGGAGGTGTCTATTATGATAAAATGTTGTTGTCTTTAAGATAGTCAAGAAATTCAGTACTAAGGTATTCACCTTTTCGATTAGATTGAAGAGCCTTAATACACTTTCTTGTTTGTTTCTCAACTTTAGCTCTGAATTCCTTGAACTTTTCAAAAGATTTAGATTTATACTTCATTAAGTACCAATAACCATACCGTGGCTGATCATCGGTGAAGGTGATGAAGTAAGAATAACCATCTCTAACAGTTTCATTAATTGGTTTTTATACATCTGTATGTATCAATCATAATATGTCTATGGCTCGCGCATTATGTCCCATAAAGGGCGCTTTAGTCATTTTTCTTAGAAGACATGCCTCACAAGTCGAGTATGACTCAAACATGGACGGATCAATGTACCCATCATTACTCAACTTATTCATTCTATCTTCTCCAATATGACTTAATCAGAGATACCATATGTACTTCGAATTTGGACTATCTCTATGGCGTTTATAGTTATGGCATTTATATCAATTATATTTTTCTTATTAACATTGATAATCGCATTACCGGACATTATAATGATATAAAAATATTGGTTAATATGCCAAAACCAACACATATTCTATTATGATAAATAGAATATACATCTTTAGCAAAAGAAAATTCATAATTCTCTTTGCTCAAATGAGGTATAGAGATGATGTTTCTAACAACATTCTCATAATGCAAACAGTTTTTCAAAACCAATACATGTCCAGAAGGTAAACATAAATGAAAAATCCCTACAAATAATACAACAACTCTTGCTCCATTGGAAAATGTCAGGACAATTTCATTTTGTCATAGTCTCTTGCTTAATTCCAAATTCTGCAATGACATACATATATGTGAAGTTGCAACATAATCTAGAACCCATAAGTTGGATTCAGCACTAACCATAAGATTAGTTTCAATAAATATAGACAACATACCTTCATAAGGTTGGTCCTTGGGCTTGACCTTCAAGCTCATGAGGTACTTCTTATAGTTCCTCCTCCAGTGTCCTTCAATACTACAGTAATGACATTTCCCCTTTTCAACCATGGGCTTTGATTGCACAATAGGTTTGACAGGCCTCTTCCATTTGTTTTTCTTCAAAACAGTCTTATTTTTTGAAGTAGAAGCCTTAGCTATAGCCACTATATTGAGTCTCGTTTTGTGCATTTTCTTCCCATAAACTACCAACATGCTATGTAACTCAGCAAGAGTTTTTTTTTAGCATCTTATGCATGTGAAAGTTTTGAACAAAACTAGAGAAGGAATTGAGTAAAGATTGAAGAATCAAATCCATAGCTAACTCATTGTCCATAATAAGATTTAGCCTAACAAACTCTCTAATGTGCTAGATCATTTTCAAAGTATGATCATTAATTGATGATCCTTTAGTCATCCTCATATGATATAATGCCTTAGATATCCCATATCTAGAGGCTCGATCAGTCTCATCAAAGTATTCCTTTAAGTGTAAGATGATTGACCTAACATTTTCCATAGTTTCATATTTCTTCTACAATTCATTATTAATCAAAGCAAGCATATATGACTTAACTTTTAAGTCATTGTCACGCCACTTGTCATAAGTGACACGTTCCTTTAAGGTCTCACCTTGAGGAAAAAAGTCTGGCATCTTTTCATTAAGCACATACCCAATTTTTTTTTTTCTAAATTGAGAACAATTTTCAAATTCCTCACCCCAATGGAATTGGGCCTATTCAAACAATATTGTCAAGTATAGAAGCGAGTGGGCTGATGGTCGCCATTTTTCAAAGTATTAATATATTTGTGCAGAAAATATATTATTAGCCATTGCATTTCAAAATAACTATTTCATTTTGGCCTTTAAATGAATTAGATATTCCCACTAAACTTATGTTCACATTCCATACTCCTTAAAATGGGAAATGGTAATCTTGTGTTGGATAAAGATTACTAGTGGGGATTTGAGTCCCACTAGTCCAAAGCGCATCTCACTTGACAATTATTGGTGTTCAATGAACTTAGTGAGCGAACCAATTTGTTCAGCGCATCATATGCAAGTCCAATCATAACTTTGGTCTCTAGACCATGAAAACCTCACCTAATAGTTATTGGCATCATGATCATAGTTAAGTCTAACCCATCATCTCATGCAAGTATAGAAAGCACAAACGATCCCCTCACCTGACAGTTATTGAAAATCGTTCGACTTCAACCCCATAGCATTACATGCATAATGGAGTGGTCCAATATTATGAATGTCAATTGACCCCTATGTATTCATAGCCGGTCAATCAACCATTATAATATTGGATCAAACCATGATGATGGATGCCATAAGTTCGAAACCTGTTTCAACTTAATATTATTAATAAGAAGGTTTTGGTCATTATTAACGGTCTCGCTTTGCACATTAACTGGTTTAATATGCATAATAACATAAACAAAATAAATAAATAGATATCAAATGCATAGATATCTATCATACGTGGTGATCATGGAATTATGGCTCAATGGGTCTCAAGCCAATGAGGCCCATTTAGCCATTTTAATATTTTAATAATAGAGATCTGTTCTTCACTTCTTCTTGGATCCTTGAACTCTTCAAAGACCTGGCCCATAGAGCTCTCCAGCTTTATGGCTCCTTCTCTCGTAGCATTTACATTAATAATTGATATACTAAACTATGCTAAAAATATATTTCATGAAAAATAAAAGGAAGGATGCAGCCTCCATTTAATAATTGCAAAAAAAAAAAAAAAAAAATACATGTAATCATCTTACATTCATCCATTCATCAATCATATTAATTAGGGATTTTTCCATGATCATCACCATTCCTTACAAGCCATAAATTCATAATTTATAGCTTTAGAGGGCACAAATAAAATTCTGCATCGAATCAAATTCACGGCGGAGCAACGCAAGCCACATCAAGAGATCAAAACCAGTGAAATGAATTTCACGAGCGTGATTCCAAGCGGTAGCTACATTGTTGCCTCTAGATTCATGTTTGCGAATCATTTTGCAAAAGATAAACACAAAATATAGCAAATTACAAATTTTTTATTCAAAATTGATTTAGTTCCAATTTTAGCTCAGTTGATTAAATTTATCACATAAATTAATCAACTTCTATTGGTCATGTAAGAGCAAGTGATGGTATACAGCTACTTTATCGAGAATGATAAAAAGATGGAATTGATTGTATGATTGTGATGGTATACTATATCGACTTATGGGCAATATGTCAGCTTAGTAGAGGGCAGTATACCAGTATACTATATTAGACTACGGGCGATATATCAACTTAGCAGAGAGCAGTATACCTTATTAGTTTTGATGAAATATGTTGGTATACTATATCAGCCTACGAGCGGTATGTTAGCTTAGCATAGAGCAGTATACCTTATCAGCTTAGATTGAGCACTGTCGATATATTATATCAGCCTAAGAGCGATATGGCAGCTTAGCAGAGAACAGTATACCCGATCATCTCAGAAGTGAGCTATACTATCTATTTAGCAGCTTAGCAGTGAGCAGTTCTTATATGAATGGACTTATAGATAGTATGAGATAAGTCGACCAAGAAAATGATCGAGATGACACGTAATTGACTAGTTTGATTGATCATTACTTTGATTTGATATTGTGAATTGATTGATTGAATTGAAATGATCGATGAATGGTCCGATTGACATGAAATTAACTAGGTCAATTGATCGAGATATCGATCTGTGATGTGATTGCTTGAGTGCCTCTTGAACTGTGCTAATATGCAGGTGAAATCTGAGGCCAAGGTAAGTCATTTGATTCATGTTATGCATAGGCAGTCCTAAGGTGTATTGGTTTACTAATCGGGTCTTAGGGGGTAGAACTCGCTGAGACGTGGTCTCACTGGTTATTATATAACCATTTCAGGACCCTAGATGGCAACACCTCCACCTCCTCGTCCTCCGATGCATTTTGGTATTCCTGTGAATGTTACCGAAGAAGAATACCCCTTCCCAATGGACCACCACCCAGAGGGACTAGAGTATGTGTTGATAGAGTCTAAGGTGTGGGTTGAAGTGAATAGAATTGACTTGGTATCCCATGAGTATCGATCATGGTATCGTCACTATCATGGTGGGCGAAGAGAAGGTCTTATCTCGGAAGGCGATGTGCCTCTATATGTCCTAGAGGCAGCATTCGGGCTAGAGACGGCAGATCCTAAGGATGGGTCAGTAATGGATGCTAAGGATCCCAAGCTCGAGGACGATCCTAAGTCATTGGCATACTCAGCCAAGGGTGCTAACTAGAGTGAAGAAGAAGAAGGGGAGGTAGTAGAGCAAGAGGAACGACCCGAGGTAAAACTTGAAGAGGAAAAATCTGAAGATGAAGAGTTGGAGGAGGATCCAGAGAATGATTCAAAGTATGAACCGGATGAGGATTGAGATCCTATCCTGTTTCGCGAACCTTAAGAAGTGGACTGACATGTGATAGATTAGACTTTTGTAAATAGTATGATGATATATATATATATATACACTATATGGTTTGCTTGTGTAAAACTGTGGTTGTGATTTTCAATTCTAAAAAATATAACCCTACTTTTCTATCTCATAGTTTTATTGTCTGGGGATTTATTATATGCTTTCGCATGTGCATTAAAATGAAATGGTTAGCAATGCGTCCCGAGACATCGCTATTAATTGACCAGGTGAGGGATGGGCACGCGTTCAAGGATCAGGGCATGACAGTAAAAGCCCAACATAAAAAAAGCCTTTCTTCTAATTGGATTTTATAATCCCTCAAGCCCTTTGGCTCTAATATGTTCTAAATCTATAGCTATGTTTGCTCATCCTTTATCATAATGAATAAGAATTATATTTTAGACAAAAAATATTGTCCAGATGTCCAAATACAAGTTTGCTAAGTTTAAAAACTCACATTCTCAATAAGGCGAGCGGAGCAAACTGAACATAGAGAATATATGACAGACATATATACTTCCTCCAATTAATGTTTAGAAAATATTGATTCTTGTATGATTAGATAAATCATCTTTTAGCTCCTCCTTTTCTACGTAATTTCTTTTATTTGAGTGAGCTAAGCCACACGCAATGGTCATTATCTACTTTTAGAGACCATCTCTATATGTTGATTTCTTAATTGCATCAAAATCCAATCTGTAATCTGACAAATTTTTTAGATATCTTCTTTCTGAAATAAGCACGATGTTTCCTAGAATTTTCTCATTTGATAGAGACAATAAAATCAACGAACTCATCACACCAAATTGATAGCTACTTGAAAGAAAGTGACAGATCATCACGACTTCTCTTAGAAAATTATGCTTCCATAACTAGATCGCTTTTAACATGTCGTCTAAGTTTTCCATATACTTTGACAAGAAATCTAATTTTCAAACTGGACTTAGACAGTGATGAACCTAATTAGTGATTCGGGGGCATTTTCTTCTGAATATCATGGAACTTACATGGTTTTAAGTTTACGTGGTTTCATAATTTGCGACAAAACTAAGGGTAATGCTTTCATTTTATGGGAAATATTTACTAATACTTTTAGTAAGTCTCATTGTATGGATTCTTCCGATGGAAATGCAGATATGACTGCCGATGACTTTTTTGAGCATTCGGACAAACAACCGAACAAGCGGGCCTGGGACAACAATCTGTGTAGCACCCACGAAAAATATGAGAACAGTTATGGGAAAAGCTCCTTCCAAGCAATATATTTCTATCAACTTGGGTACATCCTTCGGGGTTGTTTCAGACCTCCAAATCCACGGTTTAAGCACGTTTCAGGGCATTTTTCTATTTTTATATCATTTATCTGCAACATTTTGGGCTTTTTTTTTGTAATTCTCCAAATTCTTATCGCAACCTCCCAAGAGTTGAACTACCGAGAAAATGCTAATAGACTATCATGTGAAATGCTTCGTACACGCTCTCCTAAGCCATACTAATGGCAACTTGATACTTGAGTGAACATGCATTTTATCTTAACTGGTAAAATGGGTCATAAACCCATATTATAACCAATTTTTAGTTAAATGTGTCATATATGGGTCAGGTGAAAATTAAATGGATCAGAAATGGGTCTAAGAAAGTAAAACACAAAAAAAAAAAGGTCTAAATGAGTTATTTTATTAGGAAAGGAAACCCATTTTAAAGTTTAAACCCATGGCCTTTTTGAACTTTATAAAAAAATTAGAAAAAAAATCGAAATTATAATTATTTTCATATTTTAAATTTTTTTCTTTTCTTTTTTCTTTCTTTTTCTTCCTTCGGCGGCCGGCGACAAGCTAGGCGAGACTTGAGCTCGCCGGCGTCGTCAACGATTGGCGAGGCTCGAGCCTCATCGGATCTGGCAAGACTCGAGCTCGCTAGTGTCGGGCAGGGTCTTGGCCTCGCCAGATTGGCGAGATCGAGCCTCGCCGAGACGCCGACGAGCTTGAGTCTCGCCGGATCCGAAGAGGCTCGGCCTCACCAAAGACCGGCGAGCTCGAGTCTCGCAAGATCCGGCAAGGCTTGGCCTCATCGACGACTAGGGAGGCTTGAGCCTCGTTAGATCCGGGCGAGACTTGAGCTCGCCGCGCATCGAGCGGGGGCCTCGACCTTGCTAGATCGGCAAAACTCGAGCTCGCCGGTGTCGGGCGGGGCCTCGGCCTTGCCAAATCGGCGAGATCTAGCCTCGCCCAATGCCAGCGAGCTCGAGTCTCGCCGACGGTCGCGAGGCTCGAGCTCGCGGTGTCGGGCGGGGCCTTGGCCTCTCCAAATCGGCGAGATCGAGCCTCGCCGATGCCGGCGAGCTCGAGTCTCGTCGATGACGGTGAGACTCAAGCTCGCCGATGTCGAGCGGGCCTTGGCCTCGCCAGGATCGGCGAGATCGAGCCTCGCCGATGCGCGAGATCGAGTCTCATAAATGACTAGTGAGACTCGAGCTCATCGTCGTCGTGGGACCTCGGCCTCACCCGGATCGGCGAGATCGAGCCTCGTCTAATGCTAGCAAACTCGAGCCTCACCGGTTGTGGACAAGGCTCGGCAAGGCCAAGACCCCACCCGACGTTGGCGAGCTTGAGCCTCACCAAATCCGGTGAGGCTTAGCCTCGCCGACGATTGGCGAGCTCAATCTACTTTGTGGCCAATCGTCGTCGTCGTGGTGGCCGACGGTTGGCCAAAGAAGAAGAAAAAAGAAAAGAGAAAAGAAAAAAAGAAAAAAATTATTAAAATTAAAAATTATATTTAAAAAAATAAAATTTTGATTTTTTTAGATATTTAAAAAATTATAAAAATTTTCATTAAATCTGTATTGCATAAAAATTGTTAAAAAAATTTATATTACATATAAATGTATTAAAATACTTTTTTAATAAAAAATCATAAAAATGAGTTTTTTTTAGGTTTAGTTAAAAAAATTTCATGTTACGCTTTTAGTTATTCAATGGTATGTTCACTTCAAATAAAAGAAGCATGTGCACAGTCTAATTTTTTATAAATATTTCAATTTTTATAGGTTTTTTTAACTTCTTTTATTTTATTTGCTATTTTAATTTAATTTGAAGTTTTAATCCAATTAGCATATAATAGAAGTGGGTTTTTCTAGAATATTAATAGGTTTTAGTAATACTGGTCGGGTATGGGTCGGGTACGGGTCGGGTTGGGTATGGGTTACTAGATTTACATTATAAGAATATGGGTCAAAACATGTTAAATGAGTCAAATATGGGTCGACCCATTTCAATTGTATGAACAAGAGATTCAATGAATTTGAAAACTTAATTACACTAGGTTAATCTATTAAACCCCTTGAATCTCGGGAGAATCGTGAAACCGCCATTCGAATATTGAGATATTATTAGGAAGTAAAATTATACCTTAAATTTTCTCGCTTAAAATGTTGATACCTCATCACCTATGTCATTGGACAGTTTAGATTTGTTCTTCTTTTTTCCTTTCTTTTTCCACTTTCTTTTCTTCCCTTTCCGTTCTGCCCCCGTCCCTCTCTCTCCTTGGATCTTCAATTTGGGGTTAACAGTGGACGATGTCATCGAATGGAGAGAGGAAAAGCCAAGAATAAAATGCGGCCAATAATAAGCGGGGTTTCTGATACTTACTTAGACGAATCCCTAATTTTATTGCGAAATCATCATTATCATTACGATAGTATGTCAGTAAAATGGAGTAGATAGTGCCACAAAAATCACTTTGAAATAAAAAATAATAAAAACTTAACATTACTCAAATAAATAAATAAATAAATAAATAAATAAGCGAATATAAACATACAAACTGTCGTTATATTTTTACAATCTTTAAGATAAGAAAGAGGGATTTTGTAAAAATAAATAAAAAATATATATCATCATTTTCGATGCAGTCTCTCTCCTGGCTTTTCCAGTATAAGAAAATTCTTAGCTCTTTCTAAGGCTCACGTCGCAGAATGGAGAGGGAAACCAGAACTAGTGGTGGATAATGTCACCGGAAAGGATGCGAAAGGACAATTGCAATCCCTTTTTTTTCAAATCCGCGTGAGGAAAGGGGTCCTTCGATTGATCAATTTTCAGAGTATGGACGAAATGCTTGACCGAGAAAAGACGTAATCTAGCGTATTGTTTGAGGTAAAGAGGCAAAATCTCATCCAAAATTAATTGAGATGGAAAGAGAAATTGAATTTATGTGCTGGCTTTCCTTTTCATCATCCTCATATTTCTTTCGCATTACGCTTCAATTACCGTGGGGCCATATGATCGTTGACAAAATTGTATTTCTCGAGTTTCTAGAGAAAAAAAATGTTTTGAATTTTTGTGATAATGGAAAGAAGTATTTTTAAGGCAATTCTTGGAAAAATTCTCAAAAAAGTCATAAATCTATTGTACAACAACTAATTCAATCATAAATATTTTAATTGTGTCACTTTAGTCATATAACATTTGAAATATTTGTCAATATAATCTTTCCAGCCAATTTTGATAGAATTTCATTGACGTAGACACCAATCGTCCTCCCTTTGCCGATCACCAAGCCTCAACAATGGTTGGTGGGGATCAGTGGCCATAGGCAAGGGTCATTCTCTTCGGTCCCTAGCGAGGGCTAGTAATGGTCTACTAAGTAGCCTCTAGTGAGGGTCATCCTCACCTTGGCGAGGCCCCTCACCAAATCTAGCGATGGCTAGAATTTGCCTCACTACATTTGGTAAAGGCAACCCTTGCCCGTGGCCATTGACCAACAGAGGAAAATAGGGTTAAAAATTAAAAATCATCAACGTCGATGCCAGTCGAGCCATGTAGGATAGCCAATGCTAATTAGATTGCTACATCAGCATTTTCCAACCAAAATTAGCCAAGTGACTACATTATTAAATCGTGACAAGGTTTAAGTTTACATTGACAAATCCTCAAAAGATTTTAAACTGCATTGGTATCGCACAATAAATTTAGGACTTTTTGGACAAGTGTCCCGTTTATTTTGGAGATCAAATTATTTCTAAAATCGATGTTAAAGACTTCAATTGTGATGGAAGCAACTAGATTCGGTTATCTAAAAATATGGACAAAAAGAAAATCAAGTTGTTGAAGAAGGGCGTGCAGAATTTCTACACAAAATTGATTTGGTGATTATGTGAAATTTCTATTATCCAGTTTAACAATTCATCTTAAGATTTTCTCGAGTAATCTTGAAGAACAAATCATGGTGTTAATCCAAATCATGATGCAGTTCATGATTTCAACTATAAAGTATTTTATATTGCGCAGTCGAGTCTTCTCAAATCAAATGAGGATTGTCACACCCCGATTCTCCGAGCACGTGCCTATTCCTCCTTAGTCGATTAAATTGCAACGTCCCAGGACGCATCGCTGACCCATTCATTTTTTTAAATGCACATACGTACAGATAAATAATCCCCAAACAACAATTCAATGGGATAGAAAAGTAGGGCCAATTTTTCAAACCAAAACAAACATTTTATAAACAACCAGGTTTATTTACAAGACTAGACTATTTACAAAAAGGTCGGCTCATTTTAAAAGGAACTATCCTATAACCTACTAGTCAAACTCGTTCACTGATTGTGGTCTATCCACCTTTTCAAACTTCAGGGCTTCCGATCCTCCACCAACATCATCTAAGGACCTGAAAATATTTATATAATAACCAATGAGACAATGTCTTAGCAAGTTCAACTCCTTAAGCCCCGATTAGGAAGAAAATACACCCTAAAAGCTGCCTAAGCACATATAACTTATCTTAGCCTCAGTTTCTTCCTGCAAATCAGTATATACCAAATATATACAAATCACATCAATTCACCTAATCAGATCACATTATTATTCAATCGACTCAGTCGATTACATGTTACCACGACCTTCTCTTGGTCAGTACATTCAATACCATTTATAAAGTCTGACCATAGTCTAGGACTGCTCACTGCTAAGCTGATAAATAAATAATATAGCTCGCTTCTGAGATGATTGGGTATACTACTCTCTGCTAAGCTGCCATATCGCCCGTATGTTGCTATAGTATACCAACAATACTTAGTCTAAGCTGATAATGTATACTGCTCTCTGCTAAGCTGTCATATCGCCCGTAGGCTGATATAATATATCGACATATTCAATCAAAAGTAATAAGGTATAATCGCTTTCTCGCTAAGGCGATATATCGCTCATAGGCTGATATAATATATAGATATACTGCTCTCCGCTAAGCTAACATATCGCTCGTAAGCCAATATAGTATACCATCCCAATCATATAACCTATATAACCTCTTTTATCAATTCCGATAAAATAGCTGTGTGTGGATACACGGTCGGCTTTAACCAAATTACAAGGCTTTCACTTTTGAACCTCTCACTATTTTCAGCAATCCCAAAATAAATTTTTAGCGCTGTAAACCGACGTCCAGTGATTTTCCCATTAATTACCAAAATTAATTAATTTATGAATAAAATCCCAAAATAAATTTTTGGTGCTGTAGATCAACGTCTAGTGATTTTCCCATTAATTACCAAAATTAATTAATTTATGAATAAAATCCCAAAATCACAGTTAATTCAATTTAACACAATTTAGAGCTCAAATAAATAAACAAACTACACCACAATAACCAGCATAAAATTCCGGTCATCGGCTATCCCAACCTTATTTTCGAAAAATAATTAATTAATTAAATAATTACCGAAAATATTAAATAAATGCCAATACATCCAATTTAGGCCTGTAATGCTTAATTGGATGCTGAAACGGACCTAGAAAAATTTCAAGACTCGCTCAATAAATAATAACACGAGTTTACTTGCTAATGTCACTAACCATTTGCCTAACATGCATTGATAAAGCACTAATTTAATTATTCTACTCTAATCTATCCACTTAATCACACTTAATTAAATCTAAACAACTCCTAAGCATAATTAACCGACTAAGCAAGGATTAGTGAGTTCAACTCACTTGTTTAATGAACCGCTCGGTTCAAATCGACGGGGATGCGGTGAGGCTCGATCCTCTCCAAAGCGACGATGCCGACGGGGGCCGGAACAGCTTGAAATCGGCCACGCAAGCTCACAGCTTGGCTGGAATTTCTGCTCTCGTGCTACTGACCTTGCTGATTTGGTGGAGATGGTTCTTCAAGTGGCTGAATGGAGCGGGCCGAGAGATTGAGGAACGTGAAGCTGCTGCGTGGGCTTCGAAGAAATCGTGGAGCTGGCTTTGTGGGCTTCAGCAGGCGGAGTCGCGGACATGAAGGCAGCGAAGAAAGAGGATTGATGGTTGCTGGAGTCAACCGAAGGGGAGGATTTGCTGGGTTGTTGACCATGGGCGAAGATGCTGAAGACGCGTGGACAGAAACGGGGGAAATCGGTGGGGGCGTGCGGCTGTGGGATCCAAAATGGAAGGGCTGCTTCGGTGAAGTCACAATTAAAAGAAAATAGAAGATAGTTGGATTCAGTCCAAGGAAAGGGAAGGCCAACGCACGGAGGTGGAGGGAGTGTCGGTGGGGGTGGGACCATCTTGCGTGAGTCTTCGTGAGAGATAAGAGTTGCGAGATAGAGAAAGACGAGTGAGAGAGAGGATAAGGGTGACTTTGAAAAGTCAAAGAAAATAAAGTAAGGGGAAAGGGATTGGCAGAGGATGGTCGTCCAAGTAAAAGAAATGTGCAGAAACTAAAAGAAAAAATGGAGAGAGAGAGATGCGTCGACGTGAGGGAGGCCACGGATGGGGCGCGCGAGAGGGAGAGAGGAATAGAGAGAGAAAGATGAGCGGGAAGGGGAAGACCGAAGAATAGGGGGAAAGAAATTAAATAAAACGTCCTATAAATATCCATTCTTGGTCCCACGATTTCCATTCAATCCAATTTGGTCTTCAAAAATCTTCATGTTAAAGCACTTGATCCTCATTTGTTTTCTTGTACCCAATTTTCCTCAAATAACAAATATTGGGCAACAAAACGGTCATTTCCTTCAATTTCAAATTCTAATTCATTTATCTTGGAATCTGAGTTTTTGAACAAACTTTTTCGATTGAGGTCCGATTGTTGCAGAAAAAGCCCGCGAAATCTCCCGTCACCAACTCACTCATAGTAGATGCCAAAAATCCCTTCCAATTGGCCAATCCAAATTCACATTCATTTTCCAAATCGCCCAATTCAATTTCCCATAAAAATCTCGAACTCACTGAAAATTCCTTGAAAGATGAGTCGACATTCCTAAAATTAATTGTGACATGACAAAACTTTCAATTTCTGAAATCGGGTTCAAATTCGCGGTTAATTTCAATCTGACTCGATTTTAGAGTGACCTAACCTATCGAGTAGTTTTTAGAAATTTTTGGTGCAATAGACTCGTGGTTGATTTTCTTCGAGCCACACGTATCTTTTCGATACATTGGCGACTCTCAATTGTCGTGAAAATCTCAAGGTTTCAAATACGAACACAGAGCACCAAAACGACAGAAAATCAATCTAGTGCCGATCGACGAGAATTTTGCAAATTAGTAGAATCACCCACGTTTAGCCACACATCTCAGTCGAATCGACCTATCTTTGATCTTTGATAGGTTGTCGATTGTGTCATAATAACCCTTGCAGACTAACACGGTTGAGCAGTCAATTCCCGGTCAAATTCCCAAATCTATTGCGTTAAAATCCCTTTAACGACTTCACCTAATAGGCCAGTTATCTCGTGAGTGGCCATCTTAGAAAAAAGCACTAAAGTCGCATTGATGAAAAGCCCAACTTATCCGATCGAAATTAGAACTTGAATTTTCAGGATGTCACGAGGATGAAAAAGTAGACAACTTGCCTGATCCTGGTGGGAGGAAATGATATGGGCCGCATATTTTTTAGAAATATATATTTTTAATTTCCTTATCTGACTTCTTTTTAAAAGATTATGTTAAAATATTAGGAGATTAATTTCAATTTTTAGTATATTAGGAGATTAATTTCAATTTTTAGTATTTCATCTAGATATTTCAGATTTAGTAGGTTGAATCTTATTATTAGTTAATCAATAGTGTCATTTTCTGATACTGCGATTAACTACACATACCAACATTTTTCTGTGAGATTGTTAGGTGAAGGAGACTGAACGGGCTCTTTCCTAGAATTTGTATGTGAAAGAGACATATCAAGCTCTGATAATTTACTTGGTACAAACCTTACGGGGACAATGCAAACGTTACAAGTCTATGACGTTTAGATGTATACTAGAAATAATTACTAGTGAATTAATAATATTTTCGTTGCTTGTAATTAACAATTAAACTGATCTTGGAAATTTCACGGTAGTCTCTAGCAGACATGCTCTACCAATATGACATTGTGTGACTCGTATGCTAGTAAACTTGTCTTTCGAGTCTTGAATTTCTAATAATAAGAAACTCAAGTTTCAAGCTAAGAGACTTCGAAAAATTCAACTCGACGGAGATATTTGCAGCTGATGAAGATCATAACCACAAATATGTAGAATTTCAATGGCTTGGGTTCCACGCTAATTGAGAATGAGAACATTCATCTTATTTAGGGAATATTTGACTAAACAATTATAAATTTAAGATCTTATTCATGTCACACTTCAACTCTTGTTGAATTCATAATTATTCTCCTTAATTAATTTTAATTAGACAAGAGTTTAAACTCCAATTGTCAATTGTCAAATGCTTGATTTTGCAAGATTTAGAGTTTGAAATCATATATTTTGTTTATAACCGTGTTCGTTTTGATAATGGGATAATTTCACAAGTTTGAAAGTCAAGTTCAGAGCATAGTCCATTGAAAGAGTCATATGTTCCTCATTCCTTTATTATTATTATTATTATTTTTTTAAAAAAATCATAGATGGGCACGATATGATTTTCACATGGAAGATACATATTACATAATTCCAAAGAAGCATAGTCAATTCACAAATATATGGGGCGCATATTTTTCAGAAATATATATTTTTTAATTTCCTTATCTTACTTCTTTTTAAAAGATTATGTTAAAATATTAGGAGATTTATTTCAGTTATTAGTATTTCATCTAGATATTTCAGATTTAGTAGGTTGAATCTTATTATTAGTTAATCAATAGTGTCATTTTCTGATACTGCGATTAACTACACATATCGACATTTTTCTGCGAGATTGTTGGGTGAAGGAGACAGAATGGGCTCTTTCCTAGAATTTGCATGTGAAAGAGACATATCAAGCTCTGATAATTTACTTGGTACAAACCTTACGGGGACAATGCAAACGTTACAAGTCTATGACGTTTAGATGTATACTAGAAATAATTACTAGTGAATTAATAATATTTTCATTGCTTGTAATTAACAATTAAACTGATCTTGGAAATTTCACGGTAGTCTCTAGCAGACATGCTCTACCAATATGACATTGTGTGACTCGTATGCTAGTAAACTTGTCTTTCGAGTCTTGAATTTCTAATAATAAGAAACTCAAGTTTCAAGCTAAGAGACTTCGAAAAATTCAACTCGACGGAGATATTCGCAGCTGATGAAGATCATAACCACAAATATGTAGAATTTCAATGGCTTGGGTTCCACGCTAATTGAGAATGAGAACATTCATCTTATTTAGGAATATTTGACTAAACAATTATAAATTTAAGATCTTATTCATGTCACACTTCAACTCTTGTTGAATTCATAATTATTCTCCTTAATTAATTTTAATTAGACAAGAGTTTAAACTCCAATTGTCAATTGTCAAATGCTTGATTTTGCAAGATTTAGAGTTTGAAATAATATATTTTGTTTATAACCGTGTTCGTTTTGATAATGGGATAATTTCACAAGTTTGAAAGTCAAGTTCAGAGTATAGTCCATTGAAAGAGTCATATGTTCCTCTATCCTTTATTATTATTTATTTTTTTAAAATCATAGATGATCACGATATGATTTTCACATGGAAGATACATATTACATAATTCCAAAGAAGCATAGTCAATTCACAAATATATGGGGCGCATATTTTTCAGAAATATATATTTTTAATTTCCTTATCTTACTTCTTTTTAAAAGATTATGTTAAAATATTAGGAGATTTATTTCAGTTTTTAGTATTTCATCTAGATATTTCAGATTTAGTAGGTTGAATCTTATTATTAGTTAATCAATAGTGTCATTTTCTGATACTGCGATTAACTACACATACCGACATTTTTCTGCGAGATTGTTAGGTGAAGGAGACAGAACAGGCTCTTTCCTAGAATTTGCATGTGAAAGAGACATATCAAGCTCTGATAATTTACTTGGTACAAACCTTACGGGGACAATGCAAATGTTACAAGTCTATGACGTTTAGATGTATACTAGAAATAATTACTAGTGAATTAATAATATATTTGTTTGGGGAACAACTAACCGGACCATCTGGTGTGGAGTTCTTAGGCTTACCGCAGGTGTCTGACATCTCACATATTTGTTTTGTCTCCTAAGATAAAGAAGAGATATTGCAGGGTTTATGGTATATATATCCCGATGTCATCAGATCCTTTAATTATTTGAGTCATAACATGAAATTAATATAACTACCGATTTAGATGAGCATGGTCTTTATGTTTTATTTGACCATGCGATATTTTTGTTTCGAATGAGAATTTATTTAATAGTTTATAGATCATATCCACCAATATCACCGAATGATAAATTATTTGGGCCATATTTTGGCAACAACATAATCAACGATTTAAATGTTCTTGGTGTATGTATATATTCTTGGTTCTAACACAAAAGCAGGTCCTAAAGATTTTCTAGAGCATCCAAACTAGTAGAAATCAAAATAAAATAAAAATCATAAGTAGGCCATAAATTATTTATCAGAAGGTTCCATTGTGGCCGTGCTGGGAGAGCTAGTTAGATTTCGACATCGAATCTATATCTTCGCATAATTTTTGTCGATTTAGTATATATATGTATTGATCTAATTTATTATCTATTTAATTAGGGTTATCAAGAATTTCTTTAGATTAAATACTTATTTTATTCTAGAAAATGACAACTTTGTTATTTTATTCATAATACAACTAAAAAGATTATCTCTTTTCTTGCCCAAATTCATTGACAGGAATCTTTTGAGATGCGGACCTGAAGTGCTATAATTTGACAAAAAATGATACTTAAGTGCCATAACTTACGAAAGGTACACTTAAATATCAAAAGCGGAGCAAAATGGATTACTTGTATGTCAATCTAGCCAAAATCCAGCCAAATTGCATACGTGGCATTTTACCGGTGAAACGAGTGCAAAACGACGTCATTTTGCACGTTGACATGGCAAAATAATGCAAAAAAACGGCGTCGTTTTGGGCTGACGTGATAAAAAAATATAAATTCAATTTAAAATTAAATTTAGTTAAAATATTTAAAATTAATAATTTTTAAAATTAAAAATAATTAAAATTAATAATTTTTATATTATTTTTTACCACATCAGCTCAAAAAACGACTTCGTTTTTGCATTATTTTACCACGTTAGCGTGCAAAACGGCATCATTTTGCACTTGCTTCATTGGGAAAATGCCATGTATGCAATTTGGTTGGATTTTGGCCGATTTGCACTTCAAGTGATCCATTTTGCTTTGATTTTGACATGTATCTTTTGTAAGTTATGGCACTTAAAAAATGGCCTGTCTTGCCAAGTTATGGAACTTGTAGTATTCTTTTCTCGGAATCTTTTGTGGGGGAACTTAGTTTAACTTTAAATATGTGTTGAGTATGGGCCACCGCGCCAGGTTCTCCCGACCCACTTTAACACCATCCTAACCAAATTAAAAGTTGGAATTCTTGACTTCCCTTCTTCCGCAAAGAAGACATGCCAACAAACTCTTACCATCTTATGACACTAAGGCCCCATTTATTTCGTAAAAATAAATGATTTGAAAAGAATTTTTTCAATAATAATTTCCTAAATCGCTTAAAATAATTAATTAATCAAAAATATTTTTATTATCATCATTAATATATGTCTAAATAATTTTGTGGACAATGAAAAAAATTTCGTTTATTCATTTTTATAAATGATATAACCATCTAATCATAGAAAAATATATATTTTTAAATTATTCGTTTTTCTTTTATTAATTTTTCCTTTTTCTTTTTGGTTTTTCCTTCATTTGCTGACTGCCCACAATGTGGGCTAGGCAGCACTTGCCAAAATTTGGTGGGGGCCTTCACACCTCGCTTGCAGTTGGTGAGGCTACGAAGGGCCATGATGACCTCCCCGAAGACCGAGAAAAAATTATAAAAAATTCAAAAATATTATTAAAAATATTCATATCAGTGTCACCATGTCAATTAGGATAGCTAGTGTTTTATGTTAATGATTTTCAACTTAAATTGGCCAAATAGACTAAATTGATACCAAAGTAAAAAAAAAAAAAGAATTAAATTGACTTCAAATTGAAATATTTAGCATTGAATTGGTATCGATATAATAAATTTTAAAAAAATTTGGTACTTTATTTCACATAATTTAGATTTGAGATCCTACATTTCATGTTCTTAAACTCGAGCCATGCCACCACTGAACCAAGTTTCATCATTAGCTCCTTAAAACAAGATGGTAGTAGCAGGAAAAAGAAAGAAAAAACAATCCTCGGGTTGAAGAATTTCTGGGATTCTTAATCCCAAAGATGGGTCCCGTCCACGTCGTGGAATCTTTGAATGGAAGGTTCCCATGCCTTGTTTTAATTTTCAAAGCTCTTCCCCATTATAAATACATCGTCATCGCCACCATATCCTTCAAGTCTTTCCCTCTCACACTTGCCTTTTCCCTTTTCAATGATTTCTCCAAGAACCTCGTTTGATGCTGAAAAGCTCCTCTTTTTGGCTCTCTCCGTTTTAACCATCATCTCAACCTTCAGGGATGGCCCTCGCATCGCAGTGGCACAGAGCAGTAACAACAACAATGCCCAAACGATCCCAGTGAACGTTGGGGTGATTCTTGACCTGGAGACGTGGATGGGTCAGATGGGGTTGAGCTGCATTAACATGTCTCTCTCTGACTTCTATAGTTCAAACCCTTCCTACAAGACCAGGCTTGTCCTCGACGTTAGAGACTCCAAACAAGATGATATTGCTGCTGCTGCTGCAGGTACTCTCTCTCTCTCTCTCTCTCTCTCTCTCCAGCATACTGATTGGTCGTAAAGGATAAAGATCTTTGTGCAGCTGCTCGTGTGATGCAAGATAAATCTAATTACTGTTCATAATGACGTATTTGCCAATCATATGAACAATTTAGCTTCAACATATGTGAAATTTGAGAAGGATTCCCAATTAATTTTTTAAGGACACGACGAAATAATAAGTGTTCCATCCAAAGCAATACGTGTTCTCGTAGCAGAGATACTTAAAGCCTCAATTTTCAGAGCTCCAAGAAGAAACGACCAAGGTTAATTTTGCCCAAAAAAATAAGGAAAGATCAATATTTTAGCTCGTCTTCAAGAACAAAAACTGTCCGGCGCCAATCTGTGTTCACGGTCTTAGCTGCCTGGCATGCACACTTGATTCAGAGAGATGGAACAATTTGTTGTCATGGAATTTTTTTGTCATTATTAAAAAGCAGTGGTTATCATCTTCTGACACAATCAAAGATAACATCAAGTTGGAACTTAAGATTCAATTTGTCTCGAAGTTAGAAATAGGACGCTTAGCTTGAAAGCCGGGAAGATTCGTGGGATTTGGTCAATCCACGCAATGCGGTGCCTCTCGGTAAGACTGGTCTCTGAGCGTAATATTTGACCTTGGAACCATTTGAATTACTTATTTATTTCCAGTTCTTGGAGTTTACTTTTCAGAAGCTATATCAAGAAATATTATTGGCGAGAATCTATCTGCCCTAGCATCCAACAATAAAAGCCTGATGGAGAGAGTTATTTCAGAGTCACGCCAAACCGAACATCTCTAATCTGCTGAACCTTTTCTTGTGGTGTTGTTCCTTGTGGTTTTAAGGGTGCAGCTCCATTGAAATAATATCCTATTGCTGTCGGTCAACAGTTGATCTTTGAATTGAGAACATCTTCCCTATCATCTCGTATTTCACCGATATACATATCTACATAAATTTATAGATACAAAGTTCCATCTTAAAAAAACGTGTGTAAGGACGACTTTTGTTTATGGTCTAGGATGGGGAAATATACGAGTACTACTATCGTCTATTCTATTTTTTGAAGATTATATAAGTCTCGTGTGACTCTCATCCCACTACAAATGTAGTAAAATTCTATAAAATTATGTCTGCATAGTGAACCCCTTAGTAATCGCCTCACTAAAGGCACACGCTACATAGCAAAATAGTCACTTCAGTGGGGAAGGTTGACAGAGACAACTCCGAATTCTTTAATTTAGGAAAACATGTACATGGTACACATCTCTTTATAATATTATTGATTTTCTGATTTTTATTTAGTTTAGCCAAAAATCATGTTTAGAGAGTTTGGTCGAGCTGAGCTAGTAATTAATTATTTTCATGGAAGTTGTTTGGTATTAATGGGGAGGTAAACCAACTAAAGTTCCATCTTCCACCAAATAATTGTTAATGCATGAAAGTAGTTTAATATGGACGTCGAGGGGCTTGATATATACTATAACGTCACATAGGTCTGCCCTCACGAAATCCATACAATTAAAAAGTGGGGCTTGGATGCTGGAGTGGAATTTTCGGAAGCCATGAGATAAAGAAGAATCGACTTTATCGTGTCTGGGCCAATTTATCCACTCTTATTTCTTTTTCTAAATTTACTTATATGAAAGAAGTAGTTTCTGTTCTACCAAAAAAAGAAGTAGTTTCTGATCTTTACCCAAAAAAAAAAAAAAGAGTAGTTTCTGATTGGTATGCGATATAATATGCCAAAGGATGTCAAAGGCAACAATTGAATGCCTTTAATCAGGTAAATAATTATATTCCAACTTCAAACTCTTATTCTTCTTTATCTGAACCATTCTATTTCTATAATCTTGCATCAAGTATTGTCTGCCCTGTTTTTGTTTCACCGTCTTTCTGGTTCACCTTTGCAGCACTTGATTTGATAAATAATAAGCAAGTCCAAGCCATAATAGGCCCTCAAGGTTCAGTACAAGCAGACTTCATCATTGACCTTGGGAACAAATCTCATGTGCCCATCATCTCTTTTTCCGCTACTAGTCCGTCCCTCAGTTCGATTCGGAGTCCATACTTCATTCGAGCCGCACAAAATGAATCGTCCCAAGTGAATGCCATAAGCGCGGTCGTGCAAGCCTTTGGCTGGAAAGAAGCTGTCCTCATATATGTGGACAACGAGTTCGGAGAAGGCGTCATACCTTCTCTTACTGATGCTTTGGAAGAAGTCGACACGCGAGTGTCCTATAGGAGCCTCATACCTCCTTCAGCCACGGACGATCAAATCCTACGAGAACTCTACAAGTTAATGACGATGCAAACGAGGGTCTTCATCGTGCACATGTCAACTACCCTTGGTTCTCGACTATTTGCCAAAGCAAAAGAGATAGGAATGATGAGCAAAGGTTATGTGTGGATCTTGACTAATGGAATTATTGACCGATTGAATTCGATGGATTCGTCTGTTGTCGCCGGTTCGATGCAAGGAGTACTGGGCATCAAGACTTATGTCCCGGACACGCAAAACCTAGACAACTTTACGGTACGATGGAAGGTGAAATTCCAAAAAGACAACCCATCCGTCCTTAATCCTAAGTTGAACATTTTCGGATACTGGGCTTATGACGCTGCTTGGGCTCTGGCAATGGCTATCGAGGAAATGGGTGCTGTAAATTTTACCTTCCAAGCGTTAAATGCTTCGACAAATGCGACGGATCTTGACACTATTGGGGTCTCTCACAATGGTCAGAAACTTCTCCAAAAACTAGCCAACACGACATTCGCAGGCCTCACTGGAAATTTTAGCCTCGTCAATGGGCAGCTAGAGTCGTTAGCATTCCAGATTGTTAATATCAACGGAAATGCAGCAAGACGGATTGGGTTTTGGACGCAAGAAAATGGGCTACTAAGAGATTTGAATTCATCCAACATAGGCAAATATTCCACTTCGAAGAGTAATCTTGGATCAATAATATGGCCGGGAGATTCGACCTCTCTTCCTAGGGGATGGGAGATTCCAACGAGTGGGAAGAAGTTAAAGATCTTAGTTCCCGTAAAGGATGGTTTCAAGCAATTCGTGACGGTGACTCATGTACCTAGCACAAACACATCCAAAGTTACTGGATACTGTATTGACATCTTTCGAGCCGTGATAGAAAAATTGCCTTATGCTGTGGCTTATGACCTTATTCCATTTGCCTTGCCAAATGGAAGTAGCAATGGCAGTTATAATGACATGATTGATCAAGTATATAACCAGGTAAGATAACTCATTGTGAGTGCTTGATTTCCCTTTTTAGATGTTGAAACTAACTATCTATCATGGAGTTGATAAAGAAAATATCCGCCCTCCTTATGTTGTAACAGAACTATGATGCAGTGGTGGGGGATACAACGATCATTGCGAACAGATCATCGTATGTAGAATTCACCTTACCATACACCGAATCCGGTGTTTCGATGCTCGTGCCATACAAGGACAACAAGAGCAAGAATGCTTGGGTTTTCTTGAAGCCCCTCACCTGGGACCTTTGGCTAACAACCGGATGCTTCTTTGTGTTTATGGCATTAGTCGTGTGGATTCTCGAACATCAAATCAACGAAGATTTCAGGGGTCCAGCAGCACACCAAGTTGGCACGAGCTTCTGGTTCTCGTTTTCAACCATGGTCTTTGCACAAAGTAATCACCCTTCACTTCCATAAATCAATCGAACATTACGATATACATATTGTTCTTAGATAACTTACGTGCTTCCCCTTAATTTGGATTGCAGGGGAGAGTGTATCAAGCAATCTAGCGAGATTTGTTGTGATAGTGTGGGTTTTTGTAGTACTTATACTAACGCAAAGTTATACTGCAAGTTTGAGCTCTCTTTTGGTGGTGCAAAATCTTCAACCAACTATAGCTGATGTGGATCAGCTCCTAAAGAGTGGAGAAAAAGTGGGATACCAGGATGGCTCTTTTGTTCTCGAAATGCTAAAGCAAATGAAGTTTGATGATTCTAGACTTATATCTTATCAGTCTTCTGAAGAATGTGATGCGCTTCTTTCCAATGGAAGTGCAGAGGGGGGGATTGCAGCAGCATTCGATGAAGTCCCCTACATTAAACTTGTTCTTTCTCAATATTGCAACAAATATACTATGATCCCGACCTTTAAAACTGCTGGATTTGGCTTTATAAGTCCTCAATCTCTCAAATCTTTCAATTGCTAGAATTATTCACTATTTCTTTGATCGAAAAATCTTATGTAATGCTTCTTTTGGTTTACAGGTTTTCCCTAAAGGGTCTCCGCTAGCGTCGGATATTTCGAAAGCAATCCTCAACGTAACTGAAGGGCCTGAAATGACGGAAATCGAAAACAGGTGGCTTACATCAAAAACCAGCTGCCTGGATTCGGCTAACTCAATTTCTTCTAGCACCTTGAGTCTTGATAGTTTCCGGGGCCTATTCTTGATTGCTGGAGCTGCTGCTGTTTTAGCTCTCCTCATTTTCATGGTCAGGTTCTTCAAAAGAAATTGGCATGTCGTTACAAGTTCCTCAGGTACAATGCGGGAGAGAATTGTTGCATTGGGAAGAAGATTTTATCAAAGAGACCTCAACTCCCATACTTTTAGGAAAGCTGGATTTAGAGATAGAAATATGGAAGATGGTGCCAATGAGATTGCAGCTGTTGAAATTATAGAACATACCAACTCCCCCGCGTCCGTCAAGCGACTCCGGCCAAATCGACGTTGTCATAATCAATGAGCAGGCTGCAGGGCAAGGACTTCCTAATCATGTAGTCGAAGGGTGCCCCGAGATAACAATAAACGACGAGCATACTAATGTAAATTAAGAGATGTAGATACCTCAAGAACCGTAGATACTAGACTTTAATCCTTGACTAGTTGAATTCGATACTTCTAGATGACAATATCTTCCCTCTCACTCTCTTCTCATGTAAGGAATGCCATTGAAACTGCTTGTTATCTAATCTCAGACAGTACAGACGAAAGAAAGATGCTTTACATTCAGCAGAGCCGAGTTATTCACCCCGGGCTTGACTCAAATTATTAGTTGCTTGGGGAAATGCGGTACTAGTTCATGCAACAAAACTTAATGAACACGTGGGCTTATCAATGAATAGTATCTGAACAGTGAATCTAGTCATAAAAATATGTTCTTATTCTGAGTAAGTACGCATTATGATGCCTATACATATCTAGACTACATAGATTTTAACTGTGATGGCCTTTTTTTTTTTCCTGGACTCTCTCCTTTCATTTAGTGAATTTTCAATAAATATTGGACTTGTGGTTATATCAGCACGATCTTTCGGGAAGAAAAAAACTGGCACGATATTTCTATAGCTATACTGACACTTTATACTTTCACTAATTTTCAAATTCAAAAAGGATCATTGTTCATATATATATATTAACTAACATCTTCATGTCGATTGTGGCCCATAATGGCAGGAGCTTATTTGTCACAAGTGACCCTCAAACTTTAGGCCCAAAATAAGTATCGCCATGCAAATTTGAACCCCCCCCCAGTATTGCCATGCAAATTTGAACCCCCCTCCCCTCTCCCAGCGCAAAAGAAAAAAAAAGAATAGAAGTTAGGCAAATGTGACCCAACAAAATAGAAGTTATGCATTACTTCTTCTTTTTTTCCTATTTTTGACAGAGTAATACAACATTACACTTGCCTATTAAAAATCCTCCCATTTAGTGAACTTTTGAAGAATTATTGCACTTGTGGTTACTTAGAGGCTTTATGTGGAAGGTCTACTTTGTATTTTCTTAATGGACCGCCCCAACAACTTTTTCCCTTAAAATATCAGCATACAAACTTCAACGACTATTAGAAGTGCAGCGAAAGATCGATATCCTTCGCTTGAGGAGGTTGCAAGAGAAAGCCTAAGTCTGAGCTTGTTAATATTGTAATTGCTTATGGTCAAGTGTACAAGAATAAGTGCAGTGTTCTTGTATCTCGATAGTGTAATATATCATGCAAAGGAAACTACACTAGTCAATTGTAACTTGCACTACTAAGTATTAGTGGAATCTGGCTGCTATTAAGGCTATTAGTCTGCAAGTCGATGTAGGCTTGGTCATAAGCCAAAGTACTATACACACTTATATGATCTGTTTATTCTACTCTGATTTACTAACCAGCGTCACACATACTAATTTGTCTAGAACACCATCTTGAGTGCTAATTGGTTGATATTCCGCAAAGATTTTAATCCATTAACATTAAACCTATTCAACCCCCTTCTAAGTTGCTTTGTTAGCCTTACTAGTCTTCACTCTATGTTGATGCTTGTGTGCAACAATCCGATTCTAAAAAAGAACGTACAGACAAGAGATGCATTGATGGATACCATGATCGAGAAAGTGAGAACGCATGGCAAAGGATAAGAACTTGAGCGCTCCATCACACTGAATCATCTAAAGACTAAACTGAAGTTAAGTCTCCACAAGGCATGAAAGGCATTAAAATGTTGGAAAAATGATCTCAAGATGTGAAAGGATAAAACCAAGTGAATTGAGAATGGTCATCTACAAAACAAATGTAGTATTTACAACCAAAAAGGAATGTATGTGGGATGGACCCAAACATCAAAATGAACCAACTAAATGGGGAAGTGGCCCTAGAATGGGTAAAGGAGTGGGGCTGACGATGACTTTTACTGAGAGCACATGTTGTGCACATGAAAGAGGGAGAATGTCAAATGCTAGTTTGAGTTGAATTTAAAAGATAAATTACAATATTTGAGGAGGCATGTCCCAAACAGTGATGCCAAGTAGGGAGTGAACTGGCATGGGAAGACATAAAAGTAGATGGAGAAGTTGTAGAGCTGGAGGGCAAGATATGGTAGAGGCCAAAATCAAGCTATCTCAAAGAAGGATCTAACTCGTATCTAAGCACACTACACAAAAAATATGTAGGGTAAAATAAGAAAATATAGTTATTATCAAAAGAAAATTGAGAAACAAATAATATCTTTTTTGGTAATATCAAGAACAACTAAAACGTTCTTGAGGATAAAGATAGGACACATGGAAAACAAAAAGCACCTATGTGAGTGATAGGATGGGAAAAGAGATGATGTTACCCATAGTAAGTTGTTGCGAGCTTGTATAAGGAGTGATATTGGTAAAACCAATGGTACTATCAATGACATGATCGACGACACTAGAGTCAGGGAACCAACTTGAAGTAGTATAGGCAAAGCAACATTGAGGCAGAGGAATTGGGACATCCTGGATTTTTCGATTCTACTTTCAATTAAATTAATCAGGCCTTTCATCAACACGCCTATAGGACTGTTCTTAGAGCTGATCACTCTTGAGATAACTAGACTATCAGGGAAAGCCATTAATGAATTTTGATGCAATAGATTGGAGAATTCGACCAGGAATCGGCTATTTGACCATGCTCATCTTTAGAGGCCATTACGACACAGTTAAAAATTGATTAAAGATCAGATATAGGTCAATTCGACTGAGATGTGTGGCTAAATGTGGGTGACTCCACTAAATTGGAAAATTTTTGTCGGCCGGCATTAGACTGATTTTTCTATCGTTTTGGTACTCTGTGTTTGTAATTGAATCCTTGAGATTTTCACGACAACTGAAAGTAGCCAATGTGTCAAGTGGGTTCATTGTGGCTCAAAGAAAATCGACCACAGGTCATTTGCACTACAAATTTCTGAAAGTTACTCAATAGCTTAGGTCACGCTAAAAACACGCCAAAGTGAAATTAACCGTGAATTTGAATCCGATTTCAAAAATTGAAAGTTCTGTTATGTTACAAGTCATTTTATGAATGCCGACTTAATCTCAGAAGATTTTTCTGCAAACCGAAACTTTTTGGGAAAAAATCATTGTAGGGTCATTTTTGTCCAGAAAGAGTCGGGGACCGTTTTTAATCGCACTTTTGGGGTGCAAGCGAGATCAATTGATGAGGAAAAATACCAATTGGATCGTTGAGGTGTTGGTTGATTTTATAGAGGTCGGTTTGTGTTGATTCAAGAAAGAATTCATGTCCAATTGAGAGGAAACCAAGTGAAATTCGTAGCTCCCCCTTGCCTATGGCTTTTGGACCATTTCAAGGGATGTAAGTGAAGCATCGGTGGCTGATTTCAGCCAAGGGGTGTAGCTGGTAGTGAAGATTGGTCAAGGGACCAAGTAGAGGAGGATAGAGCTTGGTGGCCCCCTTGTCTCCTCTCTCTTCCCTCATCTCTTCTCGTCTGCTGGCCGTCCGACCCCCTCATCCCTCCTTCTTGCCAATTTTGAACTCAGCAGCCAAGAGAGAGACTAGCTGAAGCTAGCCAATCGTCGGGATTGTTCACCGTCGTCGCTCACCGCCGCCTTGTGCACGCGCCACCGCGCCACTCACGCGATCCCGACGTTCCAACCACCATCCCTGGCTGTTCAAGAGCTATCTAGCTCGTCCCTGCCACTGTGAGTTGTTGCCGGTCGCCGTTCGTGCTCCATGAGTGCCCGCCTAAGCCTAGTTGGGTCCTCTCAACCTTCCTCAACCCATTGTCCCCTTAAACCGAGCTTGTTTCCCTCTTTTTCAGCCAAGATCATAGAGCAAAACAGTGGGTATTCCAGCACTGTTTTGGCCCGTTTTAAGGTCATTCCCGGCCCTGAAAGCTAGGCCTGCCGTGGAAAAAATCGAGCCCCGTTGTGTCCCCATTGATTTGCATCGACTGGATGGCCGGACAAGTGAGTTTAACTCACTAATCCTCACTTGGTAGGTTAATCACGCTTAAGGGTTGATTAGTTTAAGTTAAGCATGATTAGGTGGATAGTTAGATTATATTAGTAGATTTAATTAATTGCCGATGCATGTTAGGCGGTTAGTTAGTGCAATTAGCGTATAAATAGACTCTAGTATTTATTTGATGAGTCTTGAAATTTTTCCGGGCCCATTCCGGCATATAATTAGGCATTACGGGCCTAAGTATGCATTTATTGCATTTAATAATTAATTTTCATAATTATTTAATTATTTAATTATTTTTTGGAAATTAGACCGGAATAGCCAGTGATAGAAATTTTATGCTGATTATTGTGGTGCAATCTGTTTATTTATTTGAGCTTTAATTTGTGCTAATTTTACATGATTGTGATTTTAGGATTTTATTCCTAAATTGGATTAATTTTGGTAATTTAATTGGAAAATAACCAAGTGTTGGTTTACAACGCCAAAAATATTTTGGTGGACCATATGAAATGGTAGGATTTGTGGAAAGAAAATTATTATATTTTGGCTAAGGTTAACCGTGTACTCATACATAGCTATTTTATCTGGTATGATAAAAAGTGAGAAATTGTTGGAGAATGAACGTTGGCTGGATGACCTGGTATGTCATCTCGGAGAAAGACGTATATTATGTCAACTCAACGACCTGGTATGTTATCTCGGAGAAAGACATTATATTATGTCGGCTTGATGATTCAGTATGTCATCTCAGAGAAAGACATTATACTATGTCGGCTCGATGACTCGGTATGTTATCTCAAAGAAAGACATTATATTATGTGGGCTTGGTGATTAGATATGTTATCTTGGAAAATGCACGTGAGCTCAGTGACTAGGTATGTCATCTTGGAGAATGCACGTGAGTTGGGTGATTAGATATGTCATCTTGGAGAATGCACGTGGGCTCGGTGACTAAGTATGTCATCTTGGAGATTGCATGTAGGCTCGGTGATTAGATATGTCATATTGGAAAATGCACAACGTTAATTAGAATGACGAGGGAACGGTCTGATTGACATGTAATCAACCAGGTCAATTGATCGATAAGTCAATCTAAGTGAATGATTTGATGTATTGATGTGACTCGATGAGATTATGAATTATGTTGAATTGTAGGGAGGAACTGAGCCAAGGTAAGTCCTTTGACTCATGATTAGGCTTAGATAGCTCTTATGGCGTATTTACTTCCTAATCGGGTCTTAAGGGGTAGAACTTGTTGAGACGTAGTCTCCTCCCGTTGTGGGATAACATTTCAGGTCCATAGATGGCAGCACCTCCAACTCCTCTCGAGCATTTTGGTATACCAAAGGAAATCACAGAAATAGATTATCACATTCCTATACACCACCACCCCGAAGAATTAGAATATGTATTGGTGAAGTCCACCGTCTGGCTTGATGTGGGTGAACCCCAAAAGGTGCCCTATAAATACCGGTCCTGGTATCGCCATTACAATGATGGATGAAGAGTGGGCATTGTACCGGAATTTGATGTATCTCTGTACGTGCGTTTGGGAAGGGTACAACAGATCCTAAGAGTGGATCAGTGGTGGATGCAAAGGATCCCAAACTTGGTGATTGTTGACACCTATTTAAATTTAATTTTTAGAAATGAAGATAATCTTTGATTAGAGGGAATTTTTTTAAATTTTTTTTTTTTGAATTCAAAAACTCAACCGTGGGATTTTGGAGCCACTTTGTTGTTGAGAGGTTGAGCGAAAATCTCCACCGGCGAAACGGATTCGAGTTTTCGCTTTATAAATAGGGGGCTCCTCTTCACCTTTCGGGGAGGGGGGGAGAAAAAAATAGAAAATTGAAGAGAAAGAGAGAAAAAGTACAGAGGTAGAGAGAGAGACAGAAGGGGAAGGCGTGAAAGCGACGTGAGAGAGAGAGAGAGAGAGGGGAGAGTGACCAATCAAACAAACAAAGAGGGGCATCGTCTTCCTCCCCTGTACTTGCTGCCCGCACTGTTTTTTCTGCAACTCACAGCAGCTTCCTTGCTGTGCCATCGCACCGCTTTGCCGCTTCCGTTCGTCGTCGCCGGCACACCAGCAACTCGTCGCACTGCCACAACGACCCCGTTCGCCTAGCCGTCTACCAGATCTCGCTGCGCCAATCCCACCGCACTTGGAGTCTCTCAGCTCGTGATGCCCTTCGCCGGTGGTCCGCGCTGAAACCCGCGACACCCCGCTGCCATCTTTCGTTCGGCACTCGACGTCTGTACAACCCCTTTTGCTGCTGCATTACTCTGCCTCCAACGTGCCCTTTGCCAGCGACACCGGAATTCGGTGCCCCCGCTCGAGCTTCGACACCCAGCCAACGACCGTAGCTCCGCTGTCCGATCCACTCGCGCTCGAAGCCAGCCCGCCCGCGTCACCCCCGTGCCCCGGATCGCTACGACGTCTACAGCACACCTCACTTTGCTCTACTCCCGACGTCGACTTGTCACTCCGCCAGCACCGCACTGCTTGAAACCAATCCCGAGTGCCCGACATCCCCGCCGTGACGTTGCTGCTCCTCTGTTCCATCCAGCAGTGACCCCTGGTGCCTCTGGTCATCACAGCTCACCCTCTCGAGCTCCTGCCGCCGCCAATCCCGATCGAGCACGCCGCCGTGCTCTCGACCCACATGTTGCCTCCCCTGTTTTTGTTGCGGGGCCTTAGGTAGTTTTTTTTTTTTTTTATACTTATTTCATGTTATGTTAGCTTATTTTTAAGTTTCATTATTTGAATTGCGTATTGTATGTTAATATTTGTAGACCTTGTAGACATTAGGAATTTTATCCCAAATTAAGGTAATTATTAATTTGACCCGTAAGACGTCGGGTCATTTTTTTAATTACTTTAATTTTTAGGAATTTGGATAGCATTTTAATTATTAAATCATTATAGAGTTAAAATAATTGTTAATTTAATCCGTGAGACAACGGATTATTTTTTCGGTTATTTTAATTCTTATCTTCATTCTTTTAAATAATTACTTATTTGGAAAAATTAAAAAAAATCAAAAAAATCAGAAATGCATAAAAATCTAAATATTTCATTAGAGCATTTAGGTTTAGTAAATTACGGTATTTTTAGGGTTGGTAAATTAGAATTGCATTTATAGGATTATAACTTTAGATTATACTTTTAGATGGGTGATTTTTGTTAGGACTAATTTCAAATAATGTTGGCATGTCATGATATAGTTTTTAAGATAAGATATAGTTTAAGTTAAATTGATTATTAAAATAAATTAGAGTATCATTCACTTTAGTTAGTCTAATTAGTTTTAATTTCGAATTTCAATAAAAAAATCAAAAAATATTAGGTGCATATTAATTAATTTGCATAATAGGGTTTAATTAGAATTTTTTTATTAGTAAATATTGTCATATCTAGAACTTAGGTACTTAGGTCCATACATATTTTATATTAAAGCAACACACCTAGATATTTTTAGATTAAGTCAATTTTCATTTAGTAAAACAAAAAGAGGAACAAAAAATGTTATGCATGCCATATGAATTAGAATTAACTTTTTTTAAACAAAAAGGAAAATGCTAAAAGATGATCATTGCACCATTAAGTTACTCTCTTTTCAATAAAAAAACTTTATGTCATTAAAAAAATAAATCTAAAGATTATTTCTTTGGTTAGTTAATAGGTTAATTCATAATTAATCTCATATCATCTTTATTTAGCATAGGTTGCATATATGCATTAAAAAATGAATCATCATAAAAAAAAATCATAAAAAGAGCATGCATGTAGTAATACCATGTCATTCATTCCATATCACGTAGCACATGCATATTTAGGATTATATAAATTAGATTGCATATATATAATGATAATTTTAAGTCATATCATATGAATTGCATCTCGCATGTCATTAAAACAAATTCATGCATATTCAGTTAAATTAAGGTAATTAACTTTTTTTAAAAAAATAAAAAGAAAAATTAGGTGTCATGTCATTTAAAAATCATGTTTAGGACATGCATTTTTACTAACATTTTTATTTGAATTTTATTTTATTGATTGTGCACCCACATGACCACCATTTGCATGTTAGTAGCTTAGATTAAAATTAATCAACATTGCCTGCAAAATATTTTTTAAAAATTAAAATAAAAAGGTACCGAAAGGGCGTTAGACTAATCTAGCGTAACCATGTCCCCGAACTTATTGAATCTTTGGTTCGCAATAGTAAAGTATTCTCCCATACTTTACTTGGGTTTCTAACCAGCCCTAATTGGTTAGTGGCGGCTCCAAATTGAATATAATTGCATGTTTAAATGAGTTAATTTTTATCAAATCGCGATTGGTAGGACTTGGGAGGGTCCGTGCCAAGTCTTCAGACTTAGTAATCCATTAGCTTTCTTTAGGTAATTCACCCTTCAAAAAAAATTCAGGAAGGTCGCGACAGCTTGGCGACTCCGCTGGGGACAGAGTTAAAACTCATAGTGGACATCGGCCTGTTTCTTTTTTAAAATATTTTGTTTGGTAGCATGGAAACAAGGTACGTTCCTAATATAAAGTGTTAAATGTTTTTGCAGATGGGAGGTATAAGGGGAGTAGTCTTTCTAACCCTTATTTTGCAGGTTGGAGTTAAGGATGAATGGTTGAATTTAAACTATAGAAGTGTTGTTTGCAATTAAACTGTTATGCATGTATAACAATTTAATTGCTTTTAGCACTACACTATTGCACACACGACCTTTTGCCGGACTTGGGCTGCGATAGAATTCTTAGGATGGTGTTGAGAATGATACTTCCTCTAAAGCGAGACTGCTATATAGAGGTTGACCTTCTCTTCTCCGAAAGTTCTTTTACGATGTCGAATGTGTTTGTCCATATTCGCGAGACTGCGTGATTATTAGGTATTCCATTCGACTGAGTCGGAGTTAGGGGGACCTGACACGTTAATGCGAGACTGCAACGGTCAAATCATCCCCTTAACTCCACCTTGTTAAGACGTTTAGACAGAAATCGAGCCTCACTTTTCATGCGTGTGTCTATGTGATTGTCATCCATTACCAGTGAAAGTAATTTGTTTAATTTCTCACTACTGCAATTTACTTACTTGCAATTTCGTTGGTCATGACATTAGGTTTCGTCATCGGTCTTATTTTATATGCAATGGGGAAAACCGATGTACAATTCATTTTCACTCCCAAAAAAGAGCTCAAGAGGTGGTTGGACCAATTAAATCAAGATGGTCAGAGATATGTGAAAGCCAGGATCGCCCAACTTCTCCCATTGTTAGAGATCGACATCCATTCTGGTGTTATACAGGCGTTGCCTCACTTCTGGTGTCCACAGACTTCCATATTTGTGTTTGGTGAGTTCAAATTGACTCCAGCACTTGAAGAATATAGTGTTGCCATTGGAATGCCCTTGGAAAAGGAACTTGTTAGGCCGTCTATCGGTATAGATTCTATCTCTGAATTATCTCAATTTTTAAAAATCGAAGCCAAAAGAGTAAGGAAAGTTGTCAAAGCCAACTGTTTTGCATGTCCATTTTCATTCTTAGAAAAATGTTTTGCAAACCAACCAATGATTTCAAAAGCCAGAATTTTCATGTTAGCATTTTTTGGGCTAATCATTTTTCCTTATCGAAAAAATGCCATTAATCCTGTAATTTCATGGGTGGTTAATCGGGTTTGCGACGGGTTGAATTACGTGAATATGATTTTAGCTGAAACATTTCTGTCATTAACCTGTTTCAAACAAAATGAGGAAAGGACAATGCGTGCCCTCCCCGAACTTTTGCAAATATGGTTCTTCTCCCACATAAGAGGATTTGGGCATCTTATAAAACTATTCAGGATAGACGATTCTCGGCATCCCATACAAAAATTTGCGGTTCTAGAACGTTTTTCCCCACATAAACAGTATGCCCGTTAGATTAATTTTTTGAAAAACCTTAATCCTAAGGCATTCTTATGGCATACTAAATGGCTCCACATTGAGGAGGCTTGTTTTTCTCACAAATGTGATGGACCGATCCCGCTGCTGGGCCTCTCCGGTGCTACTTCCTATTATCCACATAGAGTGGCTTGTCAGTACAAAGCTCTTCAAGAAATTCCCCCATCTCTCAGGATAGATTTGTTCCAAGCTCGTTTCATTCGAAAGGATTATGACTACTTCAACAAGATCCAGGCGATCATTACTACATGGAGAGAATGTCATCTAGAGAAGATTTTGGTGCCCATGAGACTGAAGGGCGAGGAGGAGATTCACCATGCATCGGCGTTCTACATCCAACAACATCGGATTCCTGCCGCCTTGCGTCCAGTAGTCCCTGATGTGACCGAGAAGCCCACCCAACGAACACAAATTGAGCATCTTAAGTGGAAAGTGGAAATGCTCGAAGCTAAAAATAATAAGCTTCGCAAGGCGTTGGGTTCCCGAAAGCATATGAAATGAGATATTTTGTTTTCTTAGTTCAATGTCTAGGGACTTTTATTTTAGTTCAATGTTTTTTAGTTTTTAGTTTGATGTTTAGGGACTTGAATTTCAATTCTTAGTTTAATGTTAGGAAGTTTGGTTCAATGTTTAAAATAAATCTTGAATAAAATCAGGTGATTAGACCATTGTCATGGGCCATTTCTCCTATCTTGTCACTGGTTCTTACATTATTTTATTTTTCCTCCTTAGGTCATAATGGATCCACCACGATCGCCTATTATTACACAATCAAGGGCTAAAATGGCTGACCAAAATGAGATGCGTGATCGTATGTCTGCTGTGGAGACTCAACTCCAACAAGTACTCGCCTTTATACAGCTTGTGACAGATCAACTCCAATTCCTCCAAGCAAATCCAACAATTGCACTCGCTTTTCCTGAAGTAATTATCCCGAAGCAAGCAAACAAGGTTCAAATGATTGATGACGACATGCCTGGGCTGGAAGATGACCCAGTCATTGTTGGAAAGGCCAAGCTTGACGGTGTTCCCAAGATAGATCAGGATAAGCGTGTTGCGAAGCTGGAAGAGAAAGTGAGACAGCTGCAAGAGTCACAAAGCTCCCTCCCGTTCGACCTCTTAGTCTATGAGAAGGTCAAAATGCCGAGTAAGTTCAAAATGCCAGAGTTTGAGAAGTATGATGGCACATCTTGCCCAAAATCTCATCTGCAGATGTACCACGTGCGCATGGCCCAGCACGTCAAAAATGAGCCCCTCATGATCCAATCATTCCATGTGAGTTTGACTGGACCCGCACTAAACTGGTATGTGATGAAGAATGTGAACCTGCTCGATACCTGGAACGAAGTGGCTGACGCATTCCTCAAACAGTACAAGTTCAACATGGACATCGCGCCTTCCCAAGAAGACCTGGAGCGGATGGAAAAGAAAAGGAGCGAGTCATTTAAAGAGTATGCTGTGAGATGGAGAAACTTGGCAGCCCAAATTACTCCTGAGCCCACCAATAAGGAGTTGATGAAGTTGTTCATAAAGACCCTTCCATTTGAGTTCCATAACCGAATGGCCAGTACGTATGTTGAGAGCTTCAATCAGCTTATTCCTGTAGGAGAACAGATCGAGATGGGGATAAGGGAATGATGGTTTACTGAGCCATCTAGTAGGAGATTCATTACCAAGAAGGAGAAGGAAACGGCAGTGGATGTGAATGTGGATTATAGCCAAGAAAATGTCAAACGTGCCCCGGCCATCCAAATGAATCCAAGACAACCACAAACCACTAGCCGTCAATCATTTGCCCAAGCAAATAATAGAAGGCAATTTTCTCCTCTCCCTTGGTCTCCATCCCAAGTGTTGACGATCCTTCGAAAGAAAGGTTTGCTTACTAATGAACCAAAGCGTCCCAATCGCGAAAACATTCGCGGTTATGACCCGACAAAGAAGTGTGACTACTATAACGGTGAATTGGGGCATTCAATTGACGAATGTTTCACCCTCAAGCACAAGATCCAAAATCTCTTGGACACAAAGACCTTCTCATTTCAAACTGCTCAGCCAAATGTCCAGAAGAATCCGTTACCGGAGCATGAGGGTACAGTTAATGCTATCCTAGAACCTGAAGTTAGACGGATCAAGAACTCGAAGGTGCGTGTGGCAGATGCCTACAATGGACTGGTGAGAGCTGGATATTATCCATATCAAGAAGATGTTCCCCTATCACTGATGAAAGAAAGAGTTGCCAGAATGGTGGATGATGGCATCATTGTGTATGCTGACCATAACTGCATAGTTTCCACTATTTCCCACATCATCATCGATTGGAAGAAGGAGCAGGCTACTCTCGATGATGGTAAGGAAGAAGTAGATCCGTCACTCGCAGATATGCCCCCGCTAGAAGATGCAATTGATGAGGAGATTGTGATCGAGATGCCTCAGCCGTATGAGTATGTCAATAATAAAGCGGTGCCTTGGTCTTATGACCTAGATGTTGACCTCGTTACAAGGTCTGGTTGAACTTATGCTCAAAATAATGCTCAACCTACAAAGCCCGTCACTGACGAAGAGGTTAAGGAATTTCTGGCTGTAATTAAAGCAAGTGAGTATAACATTGTCGATCAGTTATGAAAGATGCCTGCTCAGATCTCTTTGCTCGAGCTCCTCCAAACCTCCTCTGTGCATCAAAAGTCACTGATGAAGGTGCTAAGTGAAATTCGTGTACCCGAAACAGTTAAGGCAGATAAGCTAGAGGATTTTGTGGGACCGGTCCTTCTCAAGGACATGATTGCTTTTTCTGATGAGGAATTCCCTCTTGAGGGTAGGGGGCGTAATAAAGCACTCTACATATCTGTCAAGCACAAGGCTTCTCATGTGTCTCGAGTGCTCATTGATAATGGGTCCGCCCTAAACATATGTCCATTGGCCACTTTTCACTGCCTCAAGGTAGACCTGTCCAAGATACATGCTGCGAAGACTTCTGTGAGAGCTTTTGATGGAACGAAAAAGGAGGTGATCGGGGAAATCCATCTTGACGTGCAAATAGGGCCGGTCGTCTTCAACATTCCTTTCCAAGTGCTAGATATCCTACCGCATTCAATTTTCTGCTAGGTCATCCCTGGATACATACTGCTGGTGCAGTCCCTTCAAGTCTACATCAAGCTATAAAATTTGTGATTGAAAGGAAGCTGGTCACTGTGTATGATGAAGAAGACCACCGGATTTATCACGAGATGGCTATCGCTTATGTAGAGCCGGATTCTGAGCTTGAATCAAGTTACCACTCATTTGAGTTAGTGTCTACCATACATGCTTCTCGAGGTTCATCGCCGCCCACTCCTGAGGTTTCAGATGCTGCCCTCATGGTAGGAAGAGTAATGGTTAGGAATGGTTTTGTCCCTGGTAATGGGCTTGGAAGAAATGGTCAGGGCATTCGAAACCCCATTGAAGCCCCTCAGAGGTCCCGATCTGCTGGGTAAGGGTACCATGAAAGAGGTTGAGGAAGTTCTGGAAGACAAAGACAGGGAAGGTATAACTCGCCACTTGAGCAAGGGCGAGGGAGGCAAAATTTACCACCTCCAAACATTCATGAGACGTTCCCTAATCCTCCAATTATGATGCAACATGAAGCTGAAGTGATGGATACTCTCGGACAACCAAGTGGGAAGTTCGACTATATGGTGAAGTATTCGGCTCCTCCCAGCTTTTACTTTGATGCCCGCAATATAGTTCCAAGTGGATGGGATGGCATGGATGATCCGACGCCTTCAAAGACGGAAAACTCTGACGACACCCTGCAAGGAATTTCAAGTTTGTTCAATGACCTCTCCATTGGAGCCATTGATGGAGAACCTCTGGAAGAAACGGGCCCTCGCCCACAAGAGTAACCCATTCATCACTTTTTCACATTCCCCTGCGTGGGAATTTTTATTGCTTTCTAGGAATTGTTTTCGATTTCTTCTTTTTTGCTTTCTTCTTAGGACTTGAATTGCATTTTCCATTCAATAAATTGTAATTGATTGATGAATTTCAATGAAATTACAAGTTTTATTTTGAGGGTATGATGAGGTACACCAAATCAGCCCGGTGATGATATCCAGCTGATAAAACAAAATCAAAATCCAAGGAGAATTCTGAGGCGTGGGCTTCATCATGCTTCCTCATGTCAAAATGTTTCGAAACATGCTTTTGCAAAAGAGTTTCAAAAAAAAAATCACAAAAAATAAAATATGATTAACCCTGTTTGTCTTTTTGATCCGTCTATTTCATGTTTTAGGGACGATCATATAACATGCAAAAGTGTGGAAATGGTCCGATCCAATGCAACAAGTGCTGATAATGATGATCCTGAAGAGTTGATCGAGGATTCCATTGAAGATTCCATTGAGGTGCGACGTAGCTGGGAACAACATGAAAAAGCCAAGGCTCTCACGTCCGAGTAGACCGTCACTATTAATTTAGGTGACACTGAAGAAGCTAGAGAGGTGAAAATTGGGGCAAATCTCCCCAAAGATGAGGCCAAGCTCCTAATTCAGCTACTGAAGGAATATCAGGATATCTTTGCATGGACCTATGTTGATATGCCTGGTTTAGACCCGTCAATTGTGGAGCATTGCCTACCTACTAATCCAGACGTGCCACCTAAGAAGCAAAGGTTACGAAGAACTAAGCCTGAGCTCTCAAAGAAGATAGAGGAGGAAGTAATGACGCTATTTAAGGTGGGATTCATCGAAGTTTCACAGTACCCCGAATGGGTGGCCAACATTGTTCTAGTAATGAAGAAGAATGGTCGGGTTCGAGTTTGTGTTGATTATCGGGATCTGAACAAGATTAGTTCGAAAGATGATTTTCTGTTACCACACATAGACGTCCTTATGGATTGTACTGCTGGTTTTGAGCTATTCTCATTTATGGATGGTTTTTCGGGATACAATCAGATAAGGATGAATGAGGAAGACAAGGAAAAAACTGCCTTTATCACCCCATGGGGAACCTTTCATTATAAGGTTATGCCCTTCGGACTAAAAAATGCTGGGGCAACTTACCAGCGAGCCATGATAGCACTGTTTCACGACATGATGCATCAAGAAATTGAGGTCTATGTTGATGATATGATTGCAAAGACTCGACCTGGAAAAAGCCACATCGAGACCTTGAAGAAGCTATTTGATCGACTTCGTGAGTTCAAGCTTCGACTAAATCCCACTAAGTGCGTATTCGGAGCAACATCCGGTAAATTACTCGGATTCATTGTGCGTAGTAAAGGGATTGAAATCGACCCAGCTAAAGCTAAGGCCATTTGTGAGCTGCGACCTCTGTCAACGGTGAAAGAAGTCCGGAGCCTTTTGGGGAGGTTGATTTACATTGCTCGATTCCTTTCCCAACTTTCTGAAACCGCTAAGCCGTTCTTCAAGCTCCTAAAGAAGAATGCATGAGTAACCTGGGACGATGAATGTCTAGAAGTGTTCGACAAGTTGAAGTGTTACTTGATGAATCCACCAATGCTTGTCCCGCCATCACCAGGGCATCCTTTAATTCTTTACCTCACCATTCATAGTGAGTTATTAGGTGCGATGTTAGCTCAGGAAAGTCCCGTTGATAAAAAAGAACGTGTCATTTATTACCTGAGTAAAAAATTTACTGAGTCAGAGCTGAAATATTCTGATGTGGAAAAAATTTGTGCTGCACTAGTATGGGTGTTGCATAGATTGAGACAGTACACACTGCATTATCAGACATTCCTTATAACTGAGAATGATCCTATCAAGTACCTACTTGATCGGCCAGCCTTGGTGGGTAAGTTGGCTAAGTGACAAATTTTGATCTCAGAATTTGACGTGCAATATATGCCACAGAAGTCGGTTAAGGGTCGAGTGATCGCCGATTTATTAGCTGAGAATCCAAAAGTCTCAAATAATGATGATCGTTCCCTGGATGACCGTATCTTGAGTGTAAAAGAAGATTCATGGACAATGTTCTTTGATGGAGCTGTCAACTTGTCTGGTTCTGGCACTGGGGCAATTCTGATATCCCCATACAGACAACATCACCCAGTAGCTGCAAAATTGATATTCCCAAGCACTAACAATATAGCTGAGTATGAGGCTTGCATCCTCGGGCTTCAAGCTGCGATCGAGATGGGTGTAACCAAATTAAAAGTGTTCGGGGATTCTGCATTGATCATACTACAGACTGTAGGTGAATGGAAGACTAAGGATGCTAAATTGCTCCCATATCACAAGTACCTAGAAGATTTGATCAAGGAATTTGATGAAGTTTCATTTGAATACTTATCAAGGTCTCACAATCAATTTGCAGATGCACTCGCAACTTTATCATCTATGTTGCAAGTCACTAACGGATTAGAAGTTGAGCCGTTGAAGATAGAGGTTCTGCCAAGGCTGGCTTATTGTATGGTAGTGACAGAAGAGTCTGACGGAAAACCATGGTATTACGATATCATGAACTACATCCAAAAACAGGAATTCCCCGAGGGAAGCACTTCAGCTGATAGGAAGTACATTATGAAGATGGCCTCAAAGTTCTTTGTCAGTGGTGAAAATTTGTACAAGAGATCTTATGATTCAGTCTTGTTGCGGTGTGTGAGTGCAGCTAAAGCCACTTAAATTATGCAGAAGGTTCACGAAGGAGTGTGTGGCCCCCATATGAATGGACACATGATGGCTAAGAAGATCATGAGATTAGGCTATTATTGGCTCACGCTAGAAGGTGGCTGTGTTCAGCATGTTCGAGTTGCCATCGTTGCCAAATTCATGGTGACAGGATAAATGTTCCTCCAACAGAGCCGCACCAGTTTTCTCGAGCCATGGCCCTTCTCAATGTGAGGGATTGATGTGATCGGCCTGATAAATCCTAAGGCTTCAAATGGACATCATTTTATTTTGGTGGCGATAGATTATTTTTCCAAATTGATAGAAGCTATGTCATTTGCAAGTGTCACTGCTCGCAATGTTGCGAAATTCATCAAACGTGACACAATTGCTCACTATGGTGTCCCTGAAACGATTATCACTGACAACAGGACAAATTTGAACAACAAGCTTGTTGATGAGTTGTTAAGCGAGTTCAAGATCAAGCATTTGAATTCATCCCCTTATCGCCCTCAAATGAATGGGGCTGTTGAAGCGACCAATAAGAATATTAAGAAGATCTTGTCTAAGATAGCCGAAAATTATCGAGATTGGCATGACAGATTACCCTTCGCACTGATGGCATATCGGACATCGATTCGTACTTCTACCGGGGCAACTCCTTTTGCTTTGGTATACGGCATGGAGGCAGTCTTGCCTGTGGAAGTGAAGATTCCTTCCCTGAGAATATTATCCCAAATGGAATTATCTGAGGCAGAATGGCCGCAACAAAGACTTGAACAGTTAAACTTGATCGATGAGAAAAGACTGAAGGCTCTCTGCCATGGCCAAACATATCAATAGAGAGTAGCCAGATCTTTCAACCGAAAGGTGCGGCCGAGACATCTCGAGGTAAATGATCTTGTTCTGAGGAAGCAGTTGCCAATTTTTCTAGATCCTAGGGGGAAGTTTGCTCCAAACTACAGTGGCCCATATGTGGTAAAGAAAGTACTTCATGGCGGTGCTTTGATCTTGGCTGAAATGGATGGTCGTGTGTTTTCCACTCCAGTTAATTCAGATGCTGTCAAGAAGTATTACCCATGATTGAATTTGCCACGTCATGTTTTGAATTGCAAACATTTTATGATGAATAAATTGCCTCATTGAATTGCAGATTCAAACTTGTTGGAAATATTGCATGTTTTCCTTGATGAATTATGTGAGATAAATTGAATGTGTCAAATGGGATACTTTGGAATGACGAAAGGCAAACCTTATTCCATACACTGTTTCATACACTAATCCCTAGTGAGTTGTGTGGAAAAATTCCATGCCTACGAGGAAAAGGGTGATCTCGCAAAGGGTACGTCAACCAAGGTGATGAGAGACAGTTTCTTCTACTACCCGAAACACTACAGGTAAATCCATTGTTCAGCCCTTTGAGCCCACACACATGAAGAGCTTTTTAAATTATCCCCATCAAGAACCGTCCCATACTGGGACAAGATTTGAAATGAATGATAGGAATTTTCCTACTCGCACTTGCATCAATCTTCGAGTATTGCTTTTACAGTGTGACTTGTATAATAATTTAAAGTGCCTTAGGATGATGAAGAGCAATTCTTTCTCTACCCTAAACACTTATATCCTTTGCATAGCCCACTTGAGCCTGCAATTTCATTTCAAGTTAAACCCAATTGGTGATCATCCCCCACACTGGGGCAAGACAAAAGATAGATGAAGACCCTTGAATGTCCGAGTGTCATCCAAAGTGTAATTCCTTAACTCATGTACTATGTGCAAAAATTAAAATAGAACTAAGGGGCATGAAAAAAGTAGTGTGCCTGGTAAAGTAAGGCCAATGCCCATGAAAAGAAGTAAAAAAAAAAAAAGATGAATGAGGGGCATGAAAAGTAGTGTACCTAGTAAAAGCAAGGTCAATGCCCAAAAAGAGAAAAATCAAACACTTGTTGTAGTGAGTCGTATCCCTAACAAGGCGGTACTAAAAAAGACTCAAATGTTGTGATGTTGCAATCAGTGGAGTTATGATGTGAAGAAAATCTTCGACAATGGGGAGGAAAATTGTTGGAAATGTCAAAATGATCACCAACTTTGACCCCCTAAACACTTTTTGAGCCAAATGATCATTTCATTTCTCAACCCATGAACCCAACCTACGTTACGTCCCTTGCAAAGTCTCTTCAGATTATGGCACTTGAATTAACGTAAAAGTTCATATGTTTGGAAGCATCGCTTGAAGAAGTGAGAGTAAGATAATTTCTACTTCATTTCTCATGTTTCTTGGCTTGTAAACCCCAAGATGATTGTGAAATATCATTCATTTTTTAATAGCCTCGACTCAAAGAGTCTCCTTTGCTAAGCCGTTGACCAAGCCAGCATTGCGGTCCCTGTTAAAGACCTCTCAGAGTAGTAAAATTCATACCACTTGCGAGATTGCTCGAACCCTTGTTTGGCATGATGATAGAAAGATAGAGTGATTGACAAAAATCCTGTATCAAAGGTTAGCATAAAATAGCTCATTTTAATGAGGATGAGTGAAAAGTCCTTTCAGACCAAGAGGTCTCTCATTTGGCACATCCATGACACTCATGTGTTCAGATTGGAACATTTTTTGCGAAATCTTTCCCAATGGAAATTAGGTGATGCAGGCTTGATATAAATCATAGTGCATGAACCTCCCTTAAATTAATGCATGTTTGTGATCACAAATGCATATTGCTTTTCCTATGACCATGTTTTGCAGAAGACATTTCCCCTAGGAACAGAGATGTTACCAGGTAAGTATATCTCTATCTATACCTTAAATACTTGTCGTTGTACAGGTATTTTCCCTTTTGAGTACACTGACACTCGATGGAGTTGTCCCCAAAGATTTTTCCCTAGATTGGAACGCTGGGCGACCGAAGAATGGTTCGGGTCCTAGCCAAGCAAAACCTCCGTTTAGGCGACCGTAGAAAGGTATGGGTCCTAGACAACATTTATTGCTCTAACAGGTGACCGTAGAATGGTACGAGTCCTGGAAAAGCAGTTTCCCCATTCAGGCGACCATAGAATGGTACGGGTCCTCGACAACACCTATTCCCTATTTAGGCGACCGTAGAATGGTACGGGTCCTAGACAAAACCTATTTCCCTATTCAGGCGACCGTAGAATGGTACGGGTCCTAGAAGGTAAATCCTCGTTTAGGCGAACATAGAATGGTACGGGTCCTGGGAAAGCAGTCTCTTTGTAAAGTTATGTTACTATTTTAGGCGACCGTAAAATGGTACGGGTCTTGAACATGTAACACCAATTGCCTAGAACTATTCTATCCTTCTTCAAGGTAGGTTATTCCAAGTGCTTGGGATCTGATGAGAGTTCTAGATCTCTAAAGACTTTGAGCCTTTCAATTATCTGAAGAGATTTCCAGATAAGTCTGAATCTCATAGGAATCATTTCACACCTAATAATACTTTTCTGAATCTCCAGATAAGTATGTCAGGTACGTGTTTTTCTTTGCATTTGCATTTCATTAAGCATGGACACATAGAAATATATGTTCTTGACCAAATCATTGCATTTACATTGCATAATTTATATATATATATTTTTTTTAAAAAAAAGTCATTGACATTTGCATATTGCGTATCCATTTTGCATGGTTAAAATTTAGGTGTCATTTATCTTTGAAGGAAACCTCTATAAGCTTCCCTTCAAAGAGGGGTAGCTGTTGACACCTATTTAAATTTCATTTTTAGAAATGAAGATAATCTTTGACTAGAGGGAGTTTAAAAAAAAAATTGAATTCAAAAACTCAATCGTGGGATTTTGGAGCCACTTTGTTGTTGAGAGGATGAGCGAAAATCTCCACCGGCGAAACGAATTTGAGTTTTCGCTTTAAATAGGGGGCTCCTCTTCACCTTTCAGGGAGGAGGGGAGAAAAAAAATAGAAAATTGAAGAGAAAGAGAGAAAAAACACAGAGGCAGAGAGAGAGACAGAAGGGGAAGGCATGAAAGCGACGTGATAGAGAGAGAGAGAGAGAGAGTGGTGAGAGTGACCAAATCAAACAAAGAAAAGGGGGCATCGTCTTCCTCCCCGCACTCGCCGCCCGCACTATTTTTTCTGCAACTCACAGCAGCTTCCTCGTCGCGCCATCGCACCGCTCCGCTGCTTCCGTTCGTCGTTGCCGGCATGCTAGCAACTCGCCGCACTGCCACAGCGACCTCGTCCACCTAGCCGCCTACCAGATCTCGCTGCGCCAACCCCACGGCGGCCTCGCTTCCGATCAGCACCTGCACCTGGAGTCTCTCGGCTCGCGACGCCCTTCGCCTGTGGTCCACGCTGACACCCACGATACCCCGCTGCCATCTTTTGCCCGGCGCTCGACATCTGTACAGCCCCTTTTGCTGCTGCGCTACTCTTGCCTCCAACGTGCCCTTTGCCAGCGACACCAGAATTCGGCGCCCCTGCTCGAGCTCCGACGCCCAGCCAACGACTGTAGCTCCGCCTGTCCGATCCACTCGCGCTGAAAGCCAGTTGCTCGCGTCACCCCTGCGCCCGGATCGCTACGACGCCTGCAGCACACCTCGCCACTCTACTCCTGACGCCGACCTGTCACTCCGCCAGCACCGGCACCTGCTGAAACCAATCCTAGTAGCCCGACATCCCTGCCTATGACGTTGCTGCTCCTCTGTTCCGTACAGCAGTGACCCCTGGTGCCGCTGCTCGTCGCAACTCACCCTCTCGAGCTCCTGCCGCTGCCGCTCCTGATCCAAGCCTGCTGCCGTGCTCTCGACCCACTTGTTGCCTCCCCTGTTTTTGTTGCCGGGCCTTAGGTAGTTTTTTTTTTTTACTTATTTCATGTTATGTTAGCTTATTTTTAAGTTTCATTATTTGAATTGTAGTATTGTATGTTAATATTTGTAGACCTTGTAGACATTAGGAGTTTTATCCCAAATTAAGGTAATTATTAATTTGAACCGTAAGACGTCGGGTCATTTTTTTAATTACTTTAATTTTTAGGAATTTGGATAGCATTTTAATTATTAAATCATTATAGAGTTAAAATAATTTTTAATTTAATCCGTGAGACAACGGATTATTTTTTCAATTATTTTAATTCTTATCTTCATTCTTTTAAATAATTACTTGTTTGGTAAGATTAAAAAATCAAAAAAATGAGAAATGCATAATAATCTAAATATTGCATTAGAGCATTTAGGTTTAGTAAATTAGGATGGTATTTTTAGGGTTAGTAAATTAGAATTGCATTTATAGGATTATAATTTTAGATTATACTTTTAGATGGGTGATTTTTGTCAGGACTAATTTCAAATAATGTTGGCATGTCATGATATAGTTTTTAAGATAAGATATAGTTTAAGTTAAATTGATTCTTAAAATAAATTAGAATATCATTCACTTTAGTTAGTCTAATTAGTTTTAATTTCGAATTTCAATAAAAAAATCAAAAAATATTAGGTACATATTAATTAATTTGCATAATAGGGTTTAATTAGAATTTTTTTATTAGTAAATATTGTCATATCTAGAACTTAGGTACTTAGGTCCATACATATTTTATATTAAAGCAACACACCTAGATATTTTTAGATTAAGTCAATTTTCATTTAGTAAAACAAAAAGAGGAACAAAAAATGTTATGCATGCCATATGAATTAGAATTAATTTTTTTTAAACAAAAAGGAAAATTCTAAAAGATGATCATTGCACCATTAAGTTACTCTCTTTTCAATAAAAAACATTATGTCATTAAAAAAAACTAAAGATTATTTCTTTGGTTAGTTAATAGGTTATGTCATAATTAATCTCATGTCATCTTTATTTAGCATAGGTTGCATATATGCATTAAAAAATGAATCATCATAAAAAAAATCATAAAAAGAGCATGCATGTAGAAATACCATGTCATTCATTCCATACGACGTAGCACATGCATATTTAGGATTATATAAATTAGATTGCATATAAATAGTGATAAGTTTAAGTCATATTATATGAATTGCATCTCGCATGTCATTAAAACAAATTTATGCATATTAAGTTAAATTAAGGTAATTAATTTTTTTAAATAAAAAGAAAAATTAGGTGTCATGTCATTTAAAAATCATGTTTAGGACATGCATTTTTATTAACATTTTTATTTGAATGTTATTTTATTGATTGTGCACCCGCATGACCACCATTTGCATGTTAGTAGCTTAGATTAAAATTAATCAACATTGCATGCAAAATATTTTTAAAAAATTAAAATAAAAAGGTACCGAAAGGGCGTTAGACTAATCTAGCGTAACCATGTTCCCGGACTTATTGAATCTTTGGTTCGCAATAGTAAAGTATTCTCCCATACTTTACTTGGGTTTTAACCAGCCCTAATTGGTTAGTGGCGGCTCCAAATTGAATATAATTGCATGTTTAAATGAGTTAATTTTTATCAAATCGCGATTGGTAGGACTTGGGAGGGCCTGTGCCAAGTCTTCAAACTTAGTAATCCATTAGCCTTCTTTAGGTAATTCACCCTTCAAAAAAAATTCGGGAAGGTCGCGACAGTGATCATCCCAACTCTCCGGAGTACTCAGTAGTGGGCTTCAGCTGAAGCATGGAAGAAGGAGAGATCGTTGAGGAGGAGGAGGACCCGAAGGAGGATCCAAAGGAGGATCGAAACCCCACCCTTGTCTGCAAACTATGTTTTCTAAACTAGTTTTTGTAGGACCTGAAGTTTATGTTTGTATTGTGATATATACAACTTTGGTTGTTTGTATATAAGTGTGATTTTTTCTTTTTAAAGTTCGAAACTTGGTTCTACTTTCCCATCCCATTCTTTTATTGTCTGAGGATTAATATCTACTTTCACATGCGCATTTCAAATGAATAGGTCGGCGTTGCATTCTGGAACATCGCTATTTAATCGACTAGTAAGGGATGGGCGCGTGCTCGAGGATCAGGGCGTGACATCCTCGTTTAATGGTATTAGAGCAATGGTTAGAATTTGAGTGATAAGGTGCGATAGTCATGGGATAATGGTAGGAATGGCCTTTAAATTCATGCTGGTACATGTCGGTGATAGTTGTTTGGTAGAATTGCTTGTTGTTTTGATCACTCTATTTCTAATTCGGTGTGGAATTGGAAACATATTCCAATAGAGAAGACTGAGCCATGAGTGATCAGGAGCCAAGAACTCCAAGCAAGAAGACCATTGGGGCCGTAACTCAAGGTAGAACACCAACCAGGTTTGGCACCCAAGGAGGCTGAGGTCGAGCGCCAGCATAGGCTCGCGAGGGTGGAGTGGCACCACCTCCGGTTGGTGCCGGGGTAGCAACCCCGGTGATCCCAGAATCGAGGTGATCATGTAGGTGTTAGAGGCCAAAAGAGACGTGATGGCACAGCAGGCACAGAATCAAGCCTTTGTTGCTGCTGCCATTGCTACCGCTGCTGAGGCCACATCCGCTACCACACCTGTTGCAACACATGCTGAGGTTCAACCTGAGAATGTAGTGGTGCAAAGAGAGACCGATACATAAGCTGGTGGAGCAGTTTTTGAAGCTGAGCCCGCCAAGATTCACAGGTACCAGAGACACCAAGGTTGCGTCTCTATGGATACAAGATCTGGAGAAGGCCTTTGCACTCTTGATGTGCACTAAGGTAGATAAGGTAACCCTGGCAGTATATCAGTTGCAGGGCAATGCCAACACCTAGTGGAGAGTTGCCAGGGAGATAATGTTTCCAAAAGGAGTGGTCCCGCTGTGGGATGCGTTCCTTCAGGTGTTCAACGAATAGTACTTCTCAAGGAACTCCAAGGAGCATAAGATAAAAGAATTTTTGCGACTTTGTCAGGGGTCGATGACTGTTGACCAATATAGGGTCAAATTTGTAGAGCTATCTCAGTATGCTTCGAGACTGATTGAAGACCCTCAGGAGAAGGCTCGAAGGTTCAAGAATGGCCTTCAACAAGAGTTAAAGCAGCCACTGGTTCCATTCAATTTTATTGATTACCAAGATATTTACTGTTGAGCATAGCTACTCAAAAGAAGCCTAAACAAGCAAGTCACCTCGTCTAGATCAAGGTTTACTTCGCACCAAAAAGGGATTCACCATGGGAAGAGGCCCATGATTGGAGGTAGATTCCAAATCCCGCCCAACAAGAAGGGTGGAATTGGATGGTCAGTGCTCAATAGGAATGAAATGTGTCGTTTTTGTGGAAGGCAACACGAGTCAGCCCTGTGCCAACCTAGGTCGGGTGCATGTTTTGAGTGTGGCTAGCAAGGCTACATAGCCAGAAATTGTCCTAGGTGACCAAGATGACAACCGCAGTTACCACTGCCGCCACCGATGGGTCAAATCAGAGGGTATGTGTCGCGACCCGATCTCGCCGCCCCTCGAAATGTATCCAAGGAGGGAAAGGTATCCAAGGAGGGAAAGGTCAGGTTTAGGGGTACTTGATCTCAAGATCACGAGCTCTCCCAAGCTCGTACCCCGCGTGACAGCAGATTTATTTATATGATCTAGGTATTTAACAACCTAAAAAATAGACAGGAGTCGCCACTAACCTCATTTTTGGGGGTCGGCTAGAAACCCAATCGAGGGTCGGGAGTGTTCCCTCAATACCTACGCAACCAAATATCTAAGTTCGGGGACTTGGGTTACGCTAATATTGCTATTAACGCCCTTTCGGTACCTAAACAGTATGTTGTGTTTTTCCTAACATGTCAATGTGTTTCTTTTTTACATTTTTAGGATCGTCAATTCTATACTAAATGATCATGCGTGGTGGATTACTTTCATTCTATTCTATTTCTAAAAAATGAAGTAAACAATCAAGATAAAGCAAGAAATTTAATCATGCAATTCTAAAGAATATAAAAGAGAAAACAATCGAGAAAGAAAGGAAACCCGCAACTCGTCGGGCTTTATACAATACATGAAACCCGAGACATATGTCAGGAAAAATGGGTATTACATGAAAATGATCGGAATGGACATCGACCTACACCATCTTCACACCTTCTCCATCTTCAAGGTCCTAATCTAAACCTCATCTAAGAAATTTATGACTAGGTGCATACAAGTGAAAGAAACAATCATCATAACTAAGATCAAAGCAATTGGGGTAGAACCCATGTATGATTGGCTCTAAGAAAAAAGCGCAGAAATCAAGCACTTTATAAAGAGCAACTTTCATGAATGGAATTTCTTGAGGCGTATCAAGTTCAAGTAAAGTCAAATTCATGGAAAAAAAGCAACAATCGCTAAAGCATGCAAATCAATCATAAGCAAATCAGAGAATGATGCATGATAATTGATTTGTTAAGCCACCTAATCAATGCATGAAAATCATGAAATTTGAACATGACGTAGGGTTAAATGTGAAGAAAAAGTTTGATTTAGACATTTAACCCTAAATCCATGTGCAAAAGGCCACACAAATCCATTAACGTTGATATGTGACTTGTCATTAGGAGCAAAATGCATAACAATTTAAATTGCTACATGTCAACTTGAATTCTAAGGTTACTTGACCCTACAAATTCTCAAATTTTAGCATGGGATGGATATGGATATTATGGACAGCTTTCATTGAGAATTTATCCTCAAGATCATTATGTATAAGATCACACAAAATTGGTAGACAGTCAGATTCATAGAGATAAGACAGCACTGCAGGTCAAGACAAATTCAGACTTCAAAAGTTGATCTAAAGAAAAGAAAAAAAACAGGGCAAATGATGGGCAAATTGGACAAACAAGGCATCGTTAGAAAGCTCAAGGTGTCCTTTATGAATTCCTAGTAGGTGACAATTGCACTTTAGGTCTTTTTCTAGCTCAAGAAAAGCCATTTGTATAAGTGGTCAGATCAGATCATAACAAGCAGAACACATCAGCAGATTAGTGCTCTTTGCAAGAAACATCAGGCAGGGCAAATGATGGCAAAATCACACATATAATATGTCAATGGAAATTTTGAGAAGCCTATTACGAATCTCTAGAAGACATTAAGTCCTAATAACATCATCTTCCAGCTCGTTCCAGTTAAAACAGAAAATTGCAGTAGGTCAAAACAGCAAATCAACCTAAAAAACTACTGCAGAATTGACAGATTTTGTAGGTGTTTTTCAATGACTGAATGACGTCTGTTCAGGGCATGCAACATATCAAATCAAAGTTTGAGAAGTCTATTTTCTATGTCTAAAAGGGCTCAAGACTAGAAAGCCTCATCTATCACCTCATTTAAGCCAAAACAGAAAGTGACATATCAAGGCAAATCAAGTTCAATCAACTTCAAGTTCATGATCATTGATCATCAATCCACAAAAATTCATTAACCTCAGTAGATTATATCAATATATTCAAGACAACGTATGATTAGAGAACAAACATAGATCATGCCAAAACTATCATTGAAGAATTAAAGTCAAAATTTCCAGATTCAGCTCCTAGATTTAGTGGCTTGTTTCTCACAAAGAAATGAACTTCAATTTTAACGGGCACCCTACCGATTCGAAGCTTTAAGAAATCAGAATTATTTTTCTAGCTGATTTCTTCCATTAATTTCTGCGTTTAATTGTCCAAATCAATCTATTAATCACATTGACTCATTAACCTCCAAAATCCTGCAATGCAGATTAACATTGGACGATCAATCACCAGTCAACTCCTACTCGGCAGACTCAACATCCACCTCCCCAAAAATCTTTCTTAAGGGCAGTGAGATTTTCACGGGCCTCAGAGAACTCTTCCTCCTCTATACCCTCATTGACATATCGGTGCACAAATACACGCTTAGCAATACATGAGATCAAACTTGTGGTCAATCTGAGAGAAAACTTCGGCCATGGAAAAACTTATTTCATCAATGGTTTAGTTTCAGACATGAATTGATTACATTTACCAATCAACAGTTGAAAGAGACACTCGATAGCCAACCCTGATCTAGCTTGAGCATTTCATTGAGCAGAAAGTAGGTATCTCGGCCTCGAGTCCAAAATGCCACAGCCAGATAGGAAAGCGCAACCAAACTTATCACGACAACAATTTTACAAGCTCAGATTACCTAGTGCACTTCAATAGTAAGCAATTCATAGGGGAAAACAGAGAGAGAAAGCAAGCGACAGGCTGAGCGCGAGATAGAGCGATTGAGAGAGAGATGGCGAACCTGATTGAGCGAGCGAGCATCAAATCTCCGGGAAAGAGTCAAAGAACACCTGATCCAAAGCTTCCGAAGCCGGATCCAGCGAGAGAAACATCCGATTGAGAGACCTCGAGCTGAGAGAAAAAAAAAATCCGGGCCGCTCGAACAGAGAGAGCGAGAACTCGAACAGAGAGAAAGAACAGATTTCCCTAGCGATCTCCAACCGCCGGCGCTCGATCTCCGATCGCCTGCTAATGGAAGAAAGCCTTCGACCCAAGCTTCGACGGAGAAGGAGCCTCCGAAAGAACGGTTGAACCCTCACGAATCCAGAGAGAGATCCCTTTGAGAGCGTCCGTCGATCCGGCCGAGCCACGCGAGGCGGTGAGATCCGAGAGCTTCCAATCGGCGGTGGCGGCGACGCTGCTCTTCGACGGTGTCCGGGCGCGATTTGCGACGATGGGAATCGAACAGAGCTGCTTCGCCGGTTCGCGATTGGATCCGAGATCCAATCAAGGGTTTCGAACGCACCAGATGATGAACTGATCAGAGAGAGAGAGTCCTAGAGACCGTTCGGCCGTTTTTTCTTTGAGAGAGGGATCCTCCCTCCCGCCAGAGAGAGATCGTCCCTGAGAAAAAAAAAAAAACGTCCGGCAGCCAAGAGCGCGGGAGAGAGACTCCATGCGAAGTGTGTCCCGCGAGAGCGTCCCTTGCGAGCCTTTTAGAGAGAAAAATCCTCATCCCTTTTTCTCTCTTTTTCTTTCATTTTTTCCTTTTTTCTAATTTTAATTTTTTTAATTTTTTTTCATTTCATTCCTTTTCTTTTCTTTTGTTTTCTTTTGTTTTTTTCTTTTCTGCTTTCTTTTCTTTCTTTTCTTTTTTGTTTTCTTTTCTTTTTGGCTCTTTATTTATTTTTTATTATATTTTTGCAAAAAAAATGAATGATTAAAATGTCGACGAAAATTTCGGGTGTCAACAGTATGTACCTCAGAACACGCAACAAGGAGGACCGCTCAGACCCCCAGTTCAAGGTACGGTGTATGCCATTACTTAAGGTCAGGAAAAAGTTGCGCCTGACGTGATCACAAGTATGGTTTCGTTGAACGACCATCCTGCTTATGCTTTATTCGACTTAGGAGCAACTCATTCTTTTGTTGTCGAGCAATATGTTAAGTTGTTAAGATTAAGTCCTATATTGTTGGAGTCAGCAATTAGCATATCTACACCATTGAAGGATAAAGTGATAGTTGCTTTGGATTGTTCTGGTTTCAAGTTAGTGATTAGTGAGCGAGTGGAGAAAATAGACTTATTAGTCCTAGCCATATACGACTTTAATTTAATTATTGGCATGGATTGCTATTGCAAGGCGATTCAGTTTGACCCGTTAGAGGGTGAGAGCTTCAAATTTGTCAAGAATCAAGGAGGACTCTCGATTACCTTGATCCCGTCGCTAGAGGCAACTCATTTGTTAGATGAGGGTTGTCAAGGTTACTTGACAACTGTAGTGGATACAACAGTTGAGGAGCTAAAGATGGAAGACATTACTGTGGTGCAAGAGTTTCCAGATATCTTTCCAAATGAATTGCTAGGATTGTTGCTAGAAAGAGAAATTGAGTTCATGATCGAGCTAGCACCCAGGACAGAGCCAATTTCTAAGGCTCCTTACTGGATGGCGTTATCTAAGTTAAAGGAACTGAAGGTGCAGATGCAAGAGCTACTGGATAAGGGATTCATTCATCCCAGTACATCATATTGGGAGCACCGGTTCGTTTGTGAAGAAGAAAGATGGTTCGTTGCGTCGTGCATTGACTATCGGCAACTCAATTAGGTAACGATCAACAACAAGTATTCACTCCCGAGGATCGATGATTTGTTCGATCAATTGCAAGGAGCATCGATATTTTGAAAGATCGACTTGAGGACAGGATATCATCAACTGAGGATCAAGAATGAGGACGTTCCTAAGTCAGCATTTCGTACTCGGTATGGTCATTATGAGTTCACAGTGATGCCATTAAGGTTGATGAATGCTCCAGGCGCCTTCATGGATTTGATGAATCGTGTATTCAAATAATAAGTTGTACGCCAAGTTTAGCAAGTGCAAGTTTTGGTTGACTTGTGTTGCTTTCCTAGGTCACGTGATTTCAGGCAAAGAATTCTCCGTGGACCCCGAGCAAGATTGAAGCGGTGATCAACTCGGCTGAGACCAACTATAATGATAGAGATCGGAAGTTTTTTGGGTTTGGTAGATTATTATAGACAGTTTGTGGAAAGATTCTCATCATTAGGGTCGCCACTAACAAGACTCCTGAAGAAAAAAGAGAAATTCGTGTGGATAGACAAGTACAAGTATAGTTTCCAAGAGCTAAAACAAAAGCTGACTACTGCACCTGTGCTGACCATTCCATCTGGTCTTGGAAGATACGAGATTTATATTGATGCGTCGTTTAGAGAATTGGGTTGTGTGCTGATGCAACAGGGCAGAGTTGTTGCATACACCTCCCGTTAATTGAGACCTCATGAACAGAACTATACAACACATGACTTGAAATCGGCAACCATCATATTCACTCTGAAGATTTGGAGACATTACTTGTGTGGAGAAAGATTTCAGATCTTCACTTATCATTAGAGTTTGAAGTATTTATTCCCTCAGAATAAGTTGAATATGAGACAGCATCAATGGATAGAATTGCTGAAGGACTACGACTGTGATATCCTATATCACTCGGGAAAGGCGAATAAGGTCGTCGATGCTTTGAGTCGGAAGTCTTCAATTGCTCATATACTGATTAAGGAGTGAAACTTAATTGAGAGAGCTCAAGATTCGGTATTCAAGTTTGAGGTAAGCCACCTTTCGAGTCTTATGGCTACCCTCAAAATTGAATCGGATGTCCAAATCAGAATCAAGTTACTCCAACTAACAAACCCAAATGTTCAGAAGATTTTACAATAGGACACTGAGAAAAGGAAAGCTAACTTTTAGGTTTTTGATGACGAAACGCTGAGGTTTCGAGGACAATTGGTTGTTACTAACGATGTGGAGCTTAGAGAGGATATATTATCAGAAGCTCATTGTAGCAGTTACAACATTCATCCTAGTAGTACCAAGATGTATAAGAATCTGCGTCAACACCACTGGTGGTTTGGTATGAAGTCGGACATCGCCAAGCATGTCGCCAAGTGTTTGACGTGTCGACAGGTCAAGCTCAGCATTGCAAGCCGGAAGGACTTCTGCAACCTCTAGAGATCCTAGAGTGGAAATGAGAGCATATCACGATGGATTTCGTGACTAGACTACCAAGGAGTAGAAGAGGAAATGATTCAATCTGGGTAGTGGTCGATAGGCTGACAAAGCCGGCTCACTCCATTGCAGTTCGAAAGGATCTCAAGTTGGATAGACACGCAGATCTATACATGCATCAGGTAGTTCTTCTGCATGGAGTGCCGCTGACAATAACTTCATATTGAGACCTAAGATTTACCGCCACTTTTTGGAAGAGCTTACAGAGTGCCTTAGGTACCAAGCTGCAGTACAGTACGGTATATCATCCTCAGACAGATGGCCAGTCTGATAAGACAATTCAGACCCTCAAGGACATGATGAGAGCTTGTGTACTAGACTTCAAAGGAAGGTGGGAAGATCAGCTACACCTAGTGGAATTTGCCTACAACAACAGTTATCAGCAGAGCATCCAGATGGCTCTATTAAAAACGTTGTATGACCGAGTGTGCGGGACACCGGTGTGTTAAGATGAAGTTAAGGAAATGAAGATCGCAAGCCCAGAGTTGGTCCAACTGTTAGTGGCTACCGTGGTAGTGATCAGAGGCAAATTAAAGATTGCTTAAAGCAGATAGAAAAGTTACATAGATAAGTGCTGGAGAGTTTTGGAATTCCAAGTTGCTGATCACATTTTTTTGAAGATGTCACCAATGAGGGGAACTTCGCGCTTCTAATAGAAAGGAAAACTGAGTCCAAAATACGTATGTCCATTTGAAATTCTTAAGAGAATTGGGACCTTAGCATATCGTCTTGTGTTGCCGCCAAAATTGGCGCAAGTGCACGACGTCTTTCACATGTCCATATTGAGGAAGTACGAGTCTAACCCGATCCACGTGCTTAATTTCGAAGAATTGGACGTGGATGATCGAGTGTCATACGTTGAAAGCTTGGTTCAAATCGTGGACAGAAAAGAGCAAGTTCTGTGTATAAAGACCATTCCGTTGGTCAAAGTGGTTTGGCAACACTATGGTACTGAATGAGCAACACAGGAGACCAAAGAGTCAATGAGACATTTATACCCCCACCTTTTTGTTCAAAATGTGTAATGGTTTAAATTTCGAGGATGAAATTTTTATAAGAGGGGAAGAGTTGCGACATCCTGGAATTTTCGATTCTAATTTCAATTAAATTAATCGGGTCTTTCATTAACGCATCTATAGGGTTGTTCTCATAACTAATCACTCCCGAAATAACTAGACTATCAGGGAAAGCCATTAAAGAATTTTGATGTAATAGATTGGAGAATTCGATAAGGAATCGGTATTCAATCGTGCTTATCTTTAGAGGCAATTATGGCACAGTTAAAAATCGATTAGAGATCAGAGATAGGTCAGTTCGACTGAGATGTGTGGCTAAATGTGGGTGACTCCACTAAATTGGAAAATTCTTGTCAACCGACACTAGACTGATTTTTCTATCATTTTAATACCCTATGTTCGTAATTGAATCCTCGAGATTTTCACAACAATCGAGAGTCACCAATGTGTTGATTGGGTTTATTGTGGCTCGAAGAAAATCGACCACGGGTCATTTATACTAAAAATTTCTGAAAGCTACCCGGTAGCCTAAATTACGCTAAAAAAAAACACTAGAGTGACATTAATCGTAAATTTGAATCCGATTTTTGAAATTAAAAGTTCTGTCATGTCACGAGTCATTTTAGAAACGTCGACTCAGTCTTAGAAGATTTTTCTACAAACCAAGACTTTTTGGGAAAAAGTCGTCGTAGGGTCATTTTTATCTAGAAAGAGTCAATGATCGTTTTTAATCGCGCTTTTGGGATACAAGCAGGATCAATTGATGAGGAAAAATACCAATTGGATAGTTAAGGTGTTGGTTGACTGTATAGAGATCGGTTTGTGTTGATCCAAGAAAGAATTGATGTCCAATTGAGAGGAAACCAAGTGAAATTCGTAGCTTCCCCTTGTTTATGGCTTTTGGATCATTTCAAGGGTTGTAAGTGAAGCATTAGTGGTTAATTTTCAGCCAAGGGGTGCAGCTGGTAGTGAAGATTGGTCAAAGGGAGTAGAGGAGGATAGAGCTTGGTGGCCCCCTTGTCCCCTCTCTTTTCCCTCATCTCTTCTCATCTGCTGCTGGCCGACCCCCTCATCCCTCCTTCTTGCCAATTTCGAACTTAGTAGCCAAGAGAGAGACCAGTCGAAGCCAGCCAATCGCCAAGACCATTCGCCGTCGCCACTCACCGCCCACGACGCCACCGTCGCCTTACGCGCACACCACCGCGCCACCCACGTGATCCCAACGTTCCAACCACCATCCCTTGCTGTTCGAGAGCTATCCAGCTCGTCCCTGCCACCGTGAGTTGCTGCCAGCCACTGTTCAAGCTTCGTGAGTCCCCTACCTAAGCCCAGTTGGGTCCATTCAACCTTCCTCTGCCCATTACCGCCTCAAACCAAGCTTGTTTCCCACTTTTTCAGCCAAGATCATAGAGCAACATAATGGGTATTCCAGCACCGTTTTGGCCCATTTTAAGGTCGTTCCCAGCCCGGAAAGCTAGGCTCGCCTTGGAGAGAATCGAGCCCCGTTGCGTCCTCGTAGATTTGCACCGATCGGATCACTGTACAAGTGAGTTTAACTCACTAATCCTCGCTTAGTAGGTTAATCATGCTTAAGGGTTGATTAGTTTATGTTAAGCATGGTTTAAGAGGATAATTAGATTAGATCAGTGGATTTAATTAATTGTCAATGCATGTTATGTGGTTAGTTAGTGCAATTAGCGAGTAAATAGACTCTAGTATTTATTTAACGATTCTCAAAATTTTTCTGGGCCCATTCCGGCATTTAATTAGGCATTACGTACCTAAGTATGCATTTATTGCATTTAATAATTAATTTTCCTAATTATTTAATTAATTTTTTATTTTATGGAAATTATACTAAGATAGCCAGTGACCGGAATTTTATGCTGTTTATTGTGGTGCAATCTGTTTATTTATTTGAGTTTTAATTTGTGCTAATTTTGCATGATTGTGATTTTAGGATTTTATTCCTAAATTGGATTAATTTTGGTAATTTAATTGGAAAATAACTGAAAGTCGGTTTACAACGCCAAAAATATTTTGGTGGACCATATGAAATGGTGGAATTTATGGAAAGGAAATTATTATATTTTGGCTAAGGCCAACCGTGTACACACACACAACTATTTTATCTAGTATGATAAAAAGCGAGAAATTGTTGGAGAACGAACGTCAGCTCGATCACCTGATATGTCATCTCAGAGAAAAACATATATTATGTTGGGTCGATGACTTGGCATGTCATCTCGGAGAAAGACATTATATTATGTCGACTTGATGACCCGGTATGTCATCTCGGAGAAAGACATTATACTATATCGGCTCAATGACTCGATATATCATATCGGAGAAAGACATTATATTATGTGGGCTCGGTGATTAGATATTTCATCTTGGAGAATGCACGTGGGCTTGGTGACTAGATATGTCATATTGGAGAATGCACGTGGGCTCGGTGATTAGATATGTCATCTTGGAGAATGCATAGTGTTAAAAAGAATTACCGGGGAACGGTCTAATTGACATGTAATCGACTAGGTCGATTGATTTATTAGTTGATGTGAGTGAATAATTTGATGTATTGATGTGACTCGATGAGATTATGAATTGTGTTGAATTGCAAGGAGAAACTAAGGCCAAGGTGAGTCCTCTGATTCGTGATTGTGCTTAGGCAGCCCTTAGGGCATATTTGCTTCCTAATCGGGTCTTAGAGGGTAGAACTTACTGAGACGTAGTCTCACCCCGTTGTGGGATAACATTTCAGGTCCATAGATGGCAACACCTCCAGCTCCTCTCGAGCATTTTGGTATATAGGAGGAAATCACAGAAATAGGTTATCACATCCTGATACACCACCACCCCGAGGGATTGAAATATGTATTGGTAAAGTCCATCATCTAGGTTAATGTGGGTGTACCCCAAAAAATACTCCATAGGTACCAGTTGTGGTATTGTCATTACAATGATGGACGAAGGGTGGGCCTTATACCAGAATCCGATATACCTCTATACGTTTTGGAGGTTGTGTTCGGGAGGGGTACAACAAATCCTAAGGGGGGATCAATGGTGGATGTGAAGGATCCCAAACTTGGTGATGATCCTAACTCTCCGGAGTACTCAGTAGTGGATTTCAGTTGGAGCATGGAAGAAGGAGAGATCATTGAGGAGAAGGAGGACCCGGAGGAGGATCTAGAAGAGGATTGAAACCCCACCCCGTCTCGCAAACTATGTTTTCTAAACTGGTTTTTGTAGGACTTGAAGTTTGTGTTTGTATTGTGATATATACAACTTTGGTTGTTTGTATATAAGTGTGGTTGTTTTTAAAAGTTCGAAACTTGATCCTACTTTCCTATCCCATTGTTTTCGTGTCTGGGGATTAATATCTGCTTCCGCATGCACATTTCAAATGAATGGGTTGGCGATGCATCCTGGGACGTTGCTTTTTAATCAACCAGTAAGGGATGGGCACGCTCGAGGATTAGGGCGTGACAGGAATTAAGGGGTATTAGTCTTTAAATGGTGGTGTTCTCCGTTTATTAATTCCAAGCGCCATTCTTCATCTTTGGTTTGCACATGACAAATGATCTTATATTTGTGCAGTCACCCTCCGCCTCCGTAAAAAGTAGTCAATCATAACAAAAGTAATCATGTTATGCCGCACATAGATGATTCTGAAGTTTATTGAAATTTTTGTCACTTATACATTGATATTGGTATCACATTAGCATCGATGGAGCAATATAGATGCTCAACAAATATCAAACGTAAGATTTTATTCATCAGTAAAAATCCACGACATGTATAGTGACATGTAAACATAATCAAATTTATGATCAGATGTAAATGTGACATCCCAATTTTCCGATTCTATTTTCAATCAATTAAGACGGGCATTTCGTTGGCACGCATATAGTTCTTTTTCTTGAGTCGGCCACTCATGTGAAAACTAGTCTATTGGGTGAAGCCATTAAGAGTTTCTAATGCATCAGACTCGAGAATTTGACCAGGAAGCGACCTTTCGACCGAGCTAATCTGCAAAGGTCATTACGGCACAAATAAAAATCGATTAAAGACCAGAGATAGGTCGACTCGACAGAGGCATGTGATCGAGTGTGGGTGATTCCACCGAATTGCATAATCCTTGTCGACCGACACTGGACCGACTTTTCTATCGATTGGGTACCCTGTGTTCGTATTTGAAACCTTGAGATTACCCCCAACAACCGAAAGTCGTCAATGTTTCAAAGATGTACATTGTGGCTTGAGATGATCAACCACAAGTCAAATGCATGAAAATTTCTAAAGGCTACCCGGTAGGTTGGGCCGCACTAGTATCGTGCCAAAGTGAAATTAACCGTGGAATTGAGATCGAATTCAGAAATTGGAAGTCTGGGTGTGTCACAAATTATTTCCGGATCATTGGCTTATCTTTAGAAGACTTTTCATGTAATCAGAGTTTTTCAGCAATTAAATCAGAAAATGGTTAATTTGGCTCGAGAAATTAGTAGGCCCACATTTGGTCGCGCTTTTGGGACTTAAGTTGGTTCTATGGACAAGTGAAGATGTGAATTGAAGTGTGGTGACATTGGATTAATTTTATGGACTTCAATTTGATTCAATTGGAAGAGAATCAAGTGAAATTGAAGAATTGGTCGTACAAGATTTTGGACCCCGGCGGAAAAATGAAAGTGCAACCATTGGAAGATGTTGTGGGGGGATGAGATAGTGGAAGATGACATCACTTGATGTCATGGTAGTTGGCGCCAATTTGAATGAGAGCTTGACAAGTAGCAAATGCTAATTGGTCCCCAAAAAGTGAAGAGGTCCCACCATCTTCTTCTTCCTCAAGCTTGGAACCGGTTGGGGGAGGGGGGAGCTGCTCGTGCGACTAGACCAGCCAGCCGACCATACGCTGCCCCTTCGCCGCTCGACGCCGCCAGCTTCGCCGGAGAAGCTCGCCGCTGCCGTCGTCCGTGCGCGTCGCCCACGCATCGTGGCCGCTCGTCGTCGCACCATCTCCACCGCCTCCAGCCTTCATCCGCGCGGCCCGAGCTCCTACCCCCGCCGTCAAGCTACTACTACCGCCGCCGAAGGGTCGCCGGAGCCGCCGCCTTGCCCGCCCAAGCTGCCGACGCCCTTCTCCGCCATTCCCCGCGCCCAAACCGCCGCCGTGCAGCCTCCGTTCGGCCTCAACTAGCAGCCAAGAAAAATGGGCATGGCAGCACCTATTTGGCCCGTTTTGGCCGCCTTTCCGAGCCCGGATGCTTGGCCCACTTTGAGGAAAGTTGTTCTCCTCGGCGTCCTCGTCGTTTTGGTCCACTCGGCTCGCTAATCCGGTGAGTTTAGCTCACTAAATCTTGATTAGAGTGTTAATTATGCCCTAAGTGTGCTTAGTTCAAATTAAGTAAGTTTATGTGGGTGGATTAGTATATTTAATTATAAAGTGGATTAAGAGGTTGGTTTATGTTAAAGTGTGTTTAAATTAAAGGTTAAAAGAAGTTATTTAAAGTTAAGCCTAGATGTGACATAAAAGGATTTTAGTTTTGAATTATTTAAGTGCTTCGAAATTCTGGAAAATATAATATTATTTTATAATCCGAAATTATTAATAATATTATTAAAAAAACGAAAAAATTATTTTTGACCCCGGTTGCTCAGAATTTCGTGCCGAACACTGCTGTGTATTCGGATTTTGAAATTGATGGTTGGATATTATAAATTGAGCGTGGATTGTGAAAAATATGGATATTATTATTTAATTAATTTTCGGAATAAAATTAATTATTTATTAAATTCCGAAAATTTTTGTTGGAACCTTATTTGCTCACAATTTCATGCCAATCGCTGTTGTGCATTTAGAATTTGAATTTGATGAATGGATGTGGCAAATTGAGTGTTGATTGTGATAAATATGGATCCTTTATAAAATTCTAATTGTGGAAATTGATGGGCGATTGGCCGTGATATGCCACCTATTAGAGGTCACGCCCAGTGGGGCCGTGATATGCCACCTATTAGAGGTCACGCCCAGTGGGGCCGTGATATGCCACCTGATAGAGGTCGCGCCCAGTGGAGCCGTGATATGCCACCTGATAGAGGTCGCGCTCAGTGGGGCCATGATATGCCACCTATTAGAGGTCACGCCCAGTGGGGCCGTGATATGCCACCTATTAGAGGTCGCGCCCAGCCGGGCCGTAATCTACCACCTTTTTAAAGGTCGTGCCGAGTGGGGCCGTGATGCCACTGATTTTAATTCTACCGAGTGGGGTCGTGATTAAGAGTAATGATTGATTTGCTGAATTGACATGTAATCGGTCAAGTCGATTGATCGCTGAGACGATCCAAGTGGTTGAATTGTCCTGATGATGTGATTGTGCCATGGTTGTGTGGTTATCATAATTGTACGTGGTTGAATTATATAAATTATGTTAACCTCCAGATGAAGGCTAATGCGAGGTAAGTCTTCTGTGTGATGTGGCTAGGCCACCCGGGGCGTATTTTCTTTCTAATAGGGGTTTAGAGGGTTGAACTTGCTGAGACATCGTCTCATCCCGGTTGTGGGATTAAAATTGCAGGTCCGTGGTGGACGGAGCGGCCGGATAGCTTTAGTTGGCCTTGAGGAGTTGCAGAGGTGAAGTCATAAGATTGGAGAACGTGTTCGACTTGTAGGTCGTAAGACAATTCCTTTTTAAGAGCCGGTCTTTTGTAGACTTTTGGCCGTAGACCTCTGTTTGTAATTCTGTTGAATTATGAAAGTGTTATCTTGTGATTTTGTTTCCTGCTTTTCTATCCCGTATTTTATTGTCAGGGGTTTTATAATATGCTTTCGCATGTGCATTAAAGATATGATTGGGTCGGCGACTTAACCTGGGAACGTCACATTTGATCGACCGCAGTGGGATGTGCGCGCGCTCGGGGTTCGAGGCATGACAGTAAATCCCATCAGTTTGCTACTGATTAAAGCAAACATATCAACATAAGGATTTCATTTTTTCAAACATGAATCTTTTTCTTAGTTTTTTTTTGGTTAGAACAGGAAACTATATTGGAGAAATAAAACCATTACAACCGGCAGCTAAAGCATCCGTGCAAATAAGATCAATTAAGTAAAACAGGGGAAAAACAGCCCAACTTTGAACGGAAGAAGTACGGTCATGGGCCTTTGCGGCCTAGTCGGCAGCAACGTTGGCCTCCCTTCTATAGTGCACGAGCGAAAGATTAGGGAAACATGAGTACAAGGAGGCGGCTTCGATGAAGAGAGGCCGATCCTCCCATGGCAGCTTGCAGCGGCGATTCAAGATCTCGACCACCAGGAAAAACAGCCCAACTTTGAATAAATGAACTTTTAAAAGACGGACATTTCATATGATTTGTAGATTAATATGTACTCTTAGAATCGTGCATAGACAATTCACTAGTGTATAACATAATTTTGAACTGGACAGATAGAACAAGCGCTTATAAATTAATTAAAAGTTTCTTATGTTGTGCATGTTCAGCCTATCAAAAGGCCTAGAACGTTAGCATGAATTATGGCACTTTGGTCTTCTTTTTATAGTTTTTACTACTCTGAGTGAAAACCAGAAAGTTTGGACTTGTCACCCCATATTCAACCATCATACAATAATTCTTCGACTAACCGTGGGAATCAGGTAATTGTTGTTGCACACAATTTTCTTGCTAAGCTCCATAAAAGATACAGATATCATTCACCTTGTCTGCCACATGATTCATATAATCAGCCCATTCGACGAATCTTCGTGTCATGTAATGGAAATAGAATCCAATGGACGAGATCAGATAATACCTTCCCATTTGAATAGAGCTAATTGACTGCACCTAACTAATTTCAAAGTCTTTTTAGATCACATCATTTTAATACTTACCACTAGCTCATAATAAGATAAACAATGTAATCCCTCGCAAGAAGCAATGACCTCGTGCTTTCATATGCATCAAATGAGCAAAGGGTAGAAAGAAACCACACTCCCATCATCATGCATTACATTTAAATACAATCATACCTTTCCTCAAAAGCATATCAAGATTCCTAATGTTGTGGTCTCTGCGTTAATTTCTTGGATGACCTCATCAATGGTTGATCTACTGACTTGTATCCAAAATAAAGAGACCAGTCATTTAGTTTCTCCTACATGACGTTTTTGCTTTTTATAATTCTTTTGATAGATTGTAAAATTGCCGGGTCCATTTGATATAGAAATAGTGTATTTGGCACGAAATTTATATTCCTAAAATAGAAAATGCACAGGAATGCATTTGGCACGACCCTCAAGTTTTTTTGTGACATAGAATTTCTTTTAATTTTTTAATAACTTTTTTCACTTGTTTTTCTTTTCTTTCCTCCTCTCTTCTTCTTCCTCCTTTAGCCAATCACCAAGCCTCAATGATGGCCGATGATTGGCCAGAGATGAGAGCCAGTCAGGTTGTCGGCCTCGGACGAGGTCGAGCCTCGCCATGCCAATGAGGTCAAGCCTTGTTGACAGCTGGCGAGCCTTCGACAAGGTCGCCAGACCTCATCTCTAGTTAATCGATAGCCATGCCAAGGTTCGACGACTGGTTGGGAGAGGAAGAAAAAAAAGAAAAAAAAAAAAAAAAAAAGACTTTTTTCCAGAAATTCTTTCAAGGAACAAGAAACGATTTTTTTCTACTTCTTGTTTATGTTCTAAATCTATTCCAAGCTACTTTTCTATCATGGGGAATAGACAAATTAACAGATGTTACTAAATAGATTTCTATTTTTTTTATGTTCCAAGAAATTACAGAATAGAAATTTTAAGAAATAGAATTGTTAACAAACATACTCTTAATGGCTAAGGTCAAACGATTGCATTTTGGTCATAAATGATTCCTATGTTCCTTTCAAAGCTAGCTAGATATGGAACAATGCAATTCTCACTGAAGTCATTATAATATTGGGAAAAAATCAAGTCATCTTAATAAAATGAGGGCATTTGAAGTTCTTACTTGAAATTTTCCTTCTTCTTTTTAAAATAACTAAATAAATAAATAAAGCCGACTCAGAACATCTGTTCCACAGAAGATCAGCTTACAAGCTTTAACCACAGAATCTTCTAACAGACACTTGAGATCGAATACTTACTTTAGGTTTTGACTAATTCCAGGAGTGCGTTGGGTTATTTGTTGAAATACGGAAATGCGTCCCGTGGGAAAATAAGATGAAAGGAAAAATTGAGAAAAATTAATATTCTTTATTTTTCCAAAACAGAAAAAACAAGGTCCTTTATTTGGGAAAAAAATAAAAGGTGAAAGAGCACCTTTTGGTTCTTTTGTAGCGAAAGACTAAAGCTTCAACACGTAGAGACTTTGGGCAGACAAAGAATAGGGTGGTCATCTGTTTGCACTTGAACGAAAGTAGCTTGGACCTTAGTAAGTCCTTAAATTGCTACATCTGAACTCTAAAATATAAAATTTTGAGGGTGTTCCCTAAGATGAGAGAAGAAAAACTATCTCCTAACTTAGGGGGGTGGGGTGTGCGGGCAACGGTAAGTTAAAATAAAAAATTCATTTATGCAACCTGTCATCAGGACACTGGCAAACAGGTGATAAAGGCCCCACAATAGCTTTGGCTATGCTTGCATTGATGAGGTACCCTCAGTAACAAAAAACTAAAGCTTCAACACATAGATTTTAGGCAGACAAAGAGTAGGGTGGTCATCAGTCTAGCCTTGAACCTTAGGATGTAGCGTCATTTTGTGTGGGTGGTTGTCTTTTTCTATTCTAAAGCTGCTTGACTATACTGGCAATTTGTTTCTTGTTTTTTTTTTTTTTTAAAAATTATGTAGTCTAGTTGTCACGCCCCAAACCACGGGTACGTGCACATCCCTCGGCGGTCGATTTAAAATGCGACGTCTCAGGATGCGTTGCCAACCTATTCTTTTTTTATCTTTCAATTAAACGCATGTGGAAGCAACATAATAAACACCTAGCCAACAAACAAACACGAGGATAGTAAAAACACGGCAACCAACGCCGGAAACAACATATTCATTTATCAACTGTTAACCCTATGAAGTTTAATACTTACAAGCTTTTCCACGGCCACTTCCTATCAACCCTCTCAAAAACCTCTAAGGGTTAGGGTTCAACCTACTTCACTAGCGACAAGACCAGCCAAAAGGTGTCGCATCTCACGCCTACTACATCCACACTCAGCAGATCTTCACATTATGGCTCTGAAAAATGTTAACCACGGCGGGGTGAGATAAATCTCAGTGAGTTAAAACCCTAAACCCTGATTATGATGCAAATTCTCCTCGAAGGCGGTCATAAACACATACCATACAAAACTTACCTCACCTCGGCACATCCCTACACATTAGTGTGCCACATAAGCATTTAGGGATAGAACAAGCGTAATTAATAACCGGAACACATACTTTTCATTCCTCAAACAATCTCATGGATCCTGATTATAAGGTAAAACCGTTATAACACGTCCTATATCGTGCTACAATCAAGTGCAACTATCACAACCATTCAAGCATGTTCCGATAATTACAACCCATCGGTCACGGCCAACTCAATAGTCAGCGATCATCTAGCGTAACCGGGCATCGTCCTACTTCGTCGGGCACGGCAATGTCTAGCACTACACGCCTAGACGGCATTCCATAAAGGAGCATCGGCCCAGCCTCCACTACGACCGACATCTATTGACGTGAGGCATCCGAACTTAATCAGGCATCGCCTCCCCAACTCTCGTTGGGTAACAGGTTCCGATAGTGACCACATGAGCACGTACTCAGCTAAGGACACCTTGCTTTGCATTCAAATATCTCGTTTTCAAATAATAAACTTGGCCATTTTAATTTCGTATTGAAAATCCTGGTAAAAATAATCGTGCGTGGTCATGTATTAAAAGCAAACAGTCAAACCTGGTGTGCTCCTATTTTTAAACTCCACATTTTATATAGTACATAAAAATTGGCATAAAAAACCGATACCTGGTATTTTTCTAATTAAATGGCCATAAAATCGAGTTTTGCAATAATAATGAATCACTACCACCAAGCAATCAATTGCACATATAAGTCATCAAAATCACACAAAAATTCATCCACGAATGAGCGTAAAATTTCACAAAACGGCTAATCCGTCACTAGTTACACTAATTATGATTAATTAAATAAATCGCGATCACTTAAATAAATTGTGATTAATTAAACTAATCAAACTTAATTAATCTAACCATGATTAATTAACCTAACCATGGTTAACTAACTAACCAAACTAACTAGCCTAACCAAACTAACCTAAGTAAGCTAGTTACTCTAACTAAACTAATTAACACTAATCCACGTAGCACTAATCTAACCCCCAAAGCGCAATTAACAACCTAATAAAAAAATTAGGCAGTTAACTCATCGGATTAGGGCGGCAGCGGGTTCACGGCAACGGCAACGCAACAACGGCGAAAACCTGAGACTACTGTGTCTCCAATGGAGCTCAACCGGCAGCTGAAATCAGCCCTACAAGTCATGGCCAAGAGGGAGGTTCGATTATGTGGTTGCTAGACCATAGGGGCTGGTGGCACAGCTGGGCTGGACACAGGCTGGCGAGCGGAGCTAGCAAGCTGAACAGGCGAACGGTGTTGAGTTGTGGCTGATTGGGACAACGGCTGTGGTGGTGCAGAAGTGGAGAGGCGGTGGCTGTTGACTTCGGTGAAGTGGACTGAAGCAGCTGGATAGGCAGTGTGGGGTTGGACGGTGAGGGTGAGGGATCGTGGAGGGTTGCTGGGCTGATGGCATGATGGTGTAGGAGTGAGGGGAAGATGGAGCAGCGATGGAGATGGTGAGCTGATGTTGTGGTGGCCTGGACTGGTGAAAATGTGCCACAATAGAAGGGAAGTGGAGATGGAGTAGATGGGCAGCAGGGAGAGTTGGCTGAGGAAGGAGGAAGTGCACGCATGAAATATGGGAAAAGAAAGAATGGGAGAGAGAGAGCGAGAGGGAAAATTGGAAGTCAAAGTTGCAGCTAATGAAAAGCCTAAGGAATATCTAAATGATCATTGCAAAGCCCCAAAGTCTTCAGCCCTAGAGTCTATTGGCCAACCAATAAGAAATTAACTTCAATTTCCACAAACAAAGCCAATTTGGAGGTAGAAAATTGCACTTCTTCAGCCCATCTGTCTTTCCCTTAATTTCTTATTTTTCCGAAAATTGATTTTCCACTAAAATTCTAGATTCGACGAAAATTCGCCGAAAGATGAAACGACGTCCTATAAATAAATCGTGACATCCTCAAACGTCCAATTCCTGAAACCAAATTCAATTTCATGGTTAAAATTGGCTGAATGCAATTTTAATACGACATAACCTATCGGATAGCTTTTAGGGATTTTAGCGCGTTTGACCCGTGGTCGATAATTTTCGATTCATGTTTGTGCATCTCCGACTTGTAGACTACTCTCGTTTGTCGCAAAATCGTAAGGTTTCAATTACGTGTCCCGAGTATAATATCGATTGAAAATCGGTTTACTGCCGTTCAACGTGAATATCGCAATCATGCGGAATCACCCGCAATTCGACTCCGTAATTCCATTGAATTGACTTATATCCGTTCGCTAATCGATTATAACGGTGTCGTATTGACCCTTGTCGATTTATAGTCGAGCAATCGATTTCCGATCGAATTCTCTAGTCTGTCGCGTTTCTATTCCTTAACGGCTTTACCTAATAGATTAGATAACTCGTGAGGGGCTAGTTTCGAGTAAAATGGCCATAGGCGCATTGACGAAACAACCATTTCATATAATTGAGACGGGGTCAAATTTCGGAATGTCACACTAATGCCCTAAACAATTTTTAACTTTAGTTGGTGTCCCAATTTGACATTTTGTCTCATAAAAAAAACTTTTAATTTTAAGTCCAGTCGTGATTCTATCATATATATATATATATATATATATATATATATATATATATATATATATATATTTGTCTTTTAGAAAGATATTGGAGGTCAAACACGTATTGCGGGAGAAAGATATTGGAGGTCAAACACGTATTGCGGGAGTTGACTAATTCTAGAATTGCGGTAGAAAGGTTTCCTCGTAAGAAAATAATTAAATGACACAAATGTAATCAAAGTTGGAAAGTATATCTGTGAGTTTTATTTCAAGAATTTTTTAAGCATCATCTTCTGTTCCAATGGTGGTCAGCTCTGGTTTTAGTTTTCCTTCCTAGTCACGTTCAAAACATGATTTCTTTTTAATGAAAAGCATTACAAGGTTAAGAGATCCTACTAGAATTATAATCCAATATAGACAATATTATCCAATTAGAATTTTTACTAATAGATCAATTTATAGTAATTTTCTAAAAGGGTCCCAATATGTCGCGATCTTTCCTTAGGTGAACTAGCCAAGGGATGGCTAATGAATTACTGAGCTCAAACACTTAATTCAAGCTCTCCTAAGTACATATTAATTCTCAACTTTCGAATTAATTAGCATGCAAAATCAATTCACTTAGGACTTGCTACTGATCGGTTATTGGTGGGCTGATTAGATACCACAGTAAATTGTGGAAGAGTATTTTATTTTCGTAAATGGATTCATGGACTTGAGTACGCTAGATTACTTTAACACTCTTGCGGCACCTTTTCTCTTTTATTTCAAAAATATTTTGCAATAACTTGGATTAATTTTTAACCTAACCACTAACATGCAAGTGGTGATCATGCATATGCGATAATTAAAGGTAACCCTCAATAATCAAAAGCAATAAATAAATTCCAAGAAATGAAGAATTCAAACACTGAGTTGATCTAAAGCACTAAGTATATTAAACTTAGCGGAACCATGATTTTGTAAATAAATATGCAATTCTAATTAACTCTTTTTAAGTTTTCTCTTATTTTTTCCTTTTTTTTTTTTTTAACAAAGACTAAACTATAAGCAATGTGATGGTTTTATATGAGATGGGCTTAAGGCCCGTCCGCCCAAGTTGGGCCCAAAAAGCCCGGCCCACGGGAATAGGGCCCGTGGATGGGGAAGGTATAAAAGGGAGGAGAGAGAGAGATGACACCTTTTGGACAATTAACGTACGTCTTCTCCTCTCCCGCGCGCTCTCTCTCTCCAAATAAAAACAGTAAAGCATACGGCGCGTTTTTCTTCCCTTCAAAGGCGATTTTGCTTAATCGGATCGAACAGGGCCAAGTTTCTCTTTCTCTATCGGCGTCGGTGTTTAATCTGTGGCTAAAAAGGTACGCTCGAATTCGTGGTGTGCTTTAGGATCAGTGATACGTGTTGTTTTCCCAGGCTCGTTTTCCGCATTCGATTTAGGGGTTCGATTTAGTGTCGAATCCGATTTTCGGGGATCCTTTATTCCTAACATTGGCATTAGAGCCCTAGTTCACGTTTTTCCCGATCAATTTGATGTTTTTTGATTGATTTTTCGCAAAAGTGATTCGGCCGTACGGATCGGGCGAAATCCCGACACCCGAGCGCCGTTCATCCTTTTTCTGAGTTTTTCGTAAGTCGAAATCAATTTCTGAATGCACTGGGTGAAAAAGGTCGTCGAGATGAGTCCGACGACATGTCGTGCGCCGCCGGGTGACGCTGCACGCGCCCACACGCGCGGCCAGAAGGCGCTGCGCGTAGGCGTGACACGCCTAGAAGCGCTGGATCGCCTAGTGCGTGCGGCACATGCGCCGGTCGACGAACCGGCACACGCCGGTCAGCGAACCGACGCGTGCTGGCGTCCACGCGATGACGTCACCGTGACGTCACTCAACCGTTAGTAACCGCCGGGATGACCTCACCGATGACATCATCGCCTACGACGGTTGGCCGGGCGGTCACCGGCCCGCGACCCGACCCGACCTAACCCGACCCGAACCGACCCGCGGACACCTGGCACGCACGCAGCACGTGCCGGATGACGTCTGCGTGACGTCAGCCAGCGCACGCGCCCGGCACGTGCGATCGGTTCGTTCGACAGGGTCCGACCGACTCGTCCGGTCCAACCACCGACGACTTGACCGTTGACCCTCTGACCGCTGACTGCTGACCGTTGACCGTTGACCGACGACTGTTAACCGTTGACCGTTGACCCAAAAAAAAAAAAGAGGGAAAAAATGTGTTTTTTTTCAATTAAGTCTATGTGGGTTATATGTAATCCCTTATTTGTTCTACATTTGTTGCAGGAACAATGCCTCCCTTGAAGTTGCGCACACTTATTCGCGCAATTACCGATGAACAAAAGGAAAGGCTGTCTAAGTTGATAGCTGAGCTAACTGATCATCGATGGGAGAGTGGTGACTTAATTGATCACGTCCTTGAAGTCAACGGGAAAATTCAAAAGGTCATATGGAATGGTCGTCTCATGCCACAGTCAGAGATGGTGCGATTTTTCATAAACACTCTTCCACCTGAATGGCAAGATGTGTTGAATCGCATATGGGATGTCAACGGAGCTGCTTCATATAAGAAAATTATGATGGATTTTGTAAATGAATATTACTGTATTGTTACAAGGGAAAAGATCAAGAAATTGAACAATAGAGGATCTTTCCCAGTTCGTGTGCTAACTTGGTGTTAGTTGTATTTGCTGATCTTTTTTTTAAATGTGCTTTGTGGACATCTTATGTATTGTTTACTACCTAATTGTTGTTGATGTAGCAACCTATACATTGGTTGTATTAGTTGAAAGCATTATTGTTTTTATTGGATGTCAATTATCTGTTACTTTCTGTTATTACTGGTTTCTGTGGGTAATTAGATGTGGGTAGTTTTAGAAGTTTTTGTAACTTCATAGAATTGATTTTGCATGAGACAATCATATTAATGATAGTTCTAAGTTAGGATTTTTGGAGGATGATTGGAAACATAGTGACCTTTTGATTCTGAAGCCTTACTTGAAATTATTCATTAATATGATGGGTCTGTGCAAAAGGGATGCATAAATGATAGGCATTAATAATTCGTACATATATGTCTGATGTGTTCAGATGAATGGCTTCAGCCACAAAGAGCATAGTTGCCGAACTGAACAAAGGTGAAAAGCTCAATGGTGACAACTATGATATATGGCACATGAAAATCCAATATGTGCTGAAAAAGCAAGAAGCACTAGAAGCTCTTGACCATATTATGGAAGATCTTGAGGATGCCATGCGCCACCTTGAGCTAGTAGAGGACCGCCTAACGGCATTTGAGTCGAAAATAGACATTTGCAATGCTGGTTCTAGCTCAGAAAGGGCTTTGAGCTCTAAGCGTAAGCGTATTGATTCGTTCAATATGTGGGATTGCAAAGGATCAAGTCCTTGTTGCAAGAAATCAAGAGTTAACCAACACAAGAGAGGAAAATGTCCTCAAGTGAAGAAAATGTCAAGAGTGAGATGTTACAATTGTGACAAGAAAGGTCACTATACTCGCGACTGCCGTGAGCCAAAGAATGTAAACACCCCTTGTATTAATCAGAACTTTACTTTTATGTCGAGTTCTGTATTCTTGACTGAGTCTAATCCTTTGTGGACTGTAAATTCAAGAGCGATAGACCATGTAGCGAAGGATAGAGGATCCTTCGTGGAATTTCGACGAGTACCAACTGGAACTAAATTGGTCTATGTGGGAAATAACTCCAGAGCTGAAGTGAAAGGAATTGGCACCTGCCAACTGAACATGCGTGGTGGACGCACTTTGTTCCTTCATGATGTATTATATGCTCCGGAGATTCGTCGAAATTTAGTGTCTGTTTTAGTGTTGGTTAAATTAGGTTTTAATATGAACTTCCATAATATAGGTGTAGATTTGTATTTGAATGCAAACTTCTATGGTTGTGGTTATTTTATGGATGGTTTCATTGTATTAGATATTGATTATGTTAATACAAATGTTAGTTATTCCCTTATCACGTCTCCTAATACCTATGATAATGATGTGAATGTGTGGCATGCTAGACTTGGTCACATTGGCCAACAACGTATGAATAGACTAGCCAAAGATGGCTTGTTGGGCAACATTGAAAAAGTCGATTTGCCCATATGTAAGCATTGCCTAGAAGAGAAAACGACACGAAAACCATTTGGAAAAGGTAAAAGAGCTGAATTTCCTATGCATTTAATCCATTCTGATGTCTGTGGTCCAATGAATGTGAGAGGAAGGCATAGGGCTGTTTATTTCATCACCTTTATTGATGATTATACTCGATTCGGATATGTCTATTTGATTTCTCATAAATCTGAAGCAATAAGTTGTTTCAAAAGGTTTATGAATCTGGTAGAGAATCAATTAGACAAGAAAATAAAAGCATTGAGATCCGATCGAGGTCGAGAATATTTATCTGATGAGTTCAGAAAATTATGTGATGAAAAAGGAATAGAAAGACAGTTGTCTATTCCGTATACTCCTCAACAAAATGGTGTTGCGGAGAGAAGAAACAGAACCCTACTGGAAATGGTTAGGTCCATGATGGCACATGCTAACTTACCTATCACTTTTTGGAGTGATACATTGTTAACTGCTGTCTATATACTTAACCGGGTGCCTTCCAAATTAGTTACTTTCACTCCATATGAGTTATGAACAGGTAGAAAACCGGACTTAAGTTTTCTTAAGCCATGGGGTTGTGCTGCCTATACACATGAGTCCTCTCACAAGTTGGGAAATTGGGTCCCAGAGGAAAGAAGAGTATTTTCATAAGATACTCAGAACGCTCAAAAGGGTATGTGTTCATAGGTGAGAAGGAAAGTGGGAGTATAACTGAATTTGAATTACAAGATGTCACATTCTTAGAGGATGAATTTCCTAAGAATGGCGAAATAGGTGAAGATTATTCCCTATTTAAGACCTTGGATCAAGATAATGATATTAGTGGAGTTCGTCCAAGTGAGAATAATATGAGAAGTAATGAATTAAATTCAACTCATTCTCAATTGCAACCACATGATGAGATGACGTCATCATTATTTAATCCAAGTGGGAGCATGATGGGGAATGATGTGCAAAGTGTACAATCTCCCATATGGCGAACAAGTCGCCAAAGTATTCCCCGTCGACGTTTTGACATGAAGGGGAAACTTTTATGGTTGCTCCACAAGATGAGGATGAGCCAAGAAATGTTAATGAGGCTCTGAATTGCCCTAGTAAGGAAAAATGGATTCATGCAATGGAAGAGGAAATGGAGTCAATGAAATCAAACCAAGTCTGAGAACTGGTTGATCTTCCAAAAGGACGCAGAGCTATTGGGAACAAGTGGGTTCTCAAAATAAAGCGAAAGGCTGATGGCTCGATAGAAAGGCATAAGGCCCGCCTTGTGGTGAAGGGGTATAATCAATAGGAAGGAATTGATTATGAAGATACGTTTTCTCCTGTAGTGAGATTTACCTCGATTCGCATCATTCTGGCAATAGTGGCAAGTTTGGATCTTGAATTACATCAAATGGATGTAAAGACTGCTTTCCTCAATGGAGAATTAGAGGAAGAAATATATATGGAACAACCTGCTGGTTTCATAGTGAAAGGCCAAAAACAAAAAGTATGTCGACTTTTGAGGTCGATATATGGTCTTAAGCAGTCATCAAGACAATGGTATATACGTTTTCATAATGCCATAATAGCATATGATTTTACGATGATTGATGAGGATCATTGTGTATATATCAAAAGATCCAAGATCAATTTGTGATCATATCATTATATGTTGATGATATACTTATTGCCGGAAGCAATATGGAGTTTGTTAAGACTGTCAAGAGTTGGTTGTCTTCCAACTTTGAGATGAAGGATATGGGTGAGGCTGCATACATTCTTGGAGTTAAGATTTCAAGAGATCGTTCGAAGAGATCATTGTCTCTTTCGCAAGAAATATATATAAATAAGGTTCTTGAACGATTTCGTATGCAAGATTGTAAACCTATAGACACTCCTATTGCAAAAGGTGAAGGATTGAGCCATAGACTCTGTGTGCGGGACTCCACAAGAGAAGGAACAAATGAAACATGTTCCTTATGCTAGTGCTGTTGGGAGCTTGATGTATGCTATGATGTGTACAAGACCCGACATATGTTTTGCAGTTGGAATGGTGAGTAGATACCAATCCAATCCAGGTCTAGCACATTGGAAAGCCGTCAAGAGAATACTGAGGTATCTGAAGGGAACTGCTGATTACAAGTTGAATTACCAAGGAAAGGATCTGCGATTTGAAGGCTATTCTGATGCTGATTGGAGAGGAAATTTAGATGAAAGAAAATCTACCTCTGGATTTGCTTTTTTACTGAACAATGGCGCCATATCATGGAACAATAAGAAGCAGACGTGTATAGCCTTGTTCACGATAGAAGCTGAGTTCGTGGCATTATCAGTAGCGGTATAAGAAGGAATTTGGCTTAAAAGATTTTTGGATCATTTAGGTGTTAATGAGAATGCTGCAAATCCATTGTTGGTTAACCATGATAGCCAAGCAGCTATAGCGTACATCAAAGATCCAAAATATCATGGCAAAACCAAACATATAGATACCAATTATAACTTTATGAAAGATATGGTTACACGAAAGGATGTGAACTTACAGTACATATCTACGCATAGAATGGTAGCAGATCCTATGACAAAGCCAATACCTAAAGATGTGTTTTGTGATCATGTAAAATCTCTAGGATTGCGTAGAGTCTGATGTACTGGATATTGTAATTTCCCTGAGTTGTTCACATCAACGAACTTGTGTCGTTTCATTATTAATATCTATGAATCTTTGTATGATCTTTATGCATCTTAATGCTCAGTGCATTATTTTAAGTTAAGAAAGTATGTCGGACAGATAAAAGATTAGCCCACTCACACGAGTAATCGCCTCTATTTACTGCGTGATAAGTAGAGATAAGACTGTTTTTTAAGCTTATTATCTAGGTAATAATCGAGAGCTCAAGCTTAAAATACGTATGTCGCCTTAACTAAGTGTTAAGATGAGGATATAATACTTACAATGTCCGAAAGTAAAATACCCCACATATTTTACTTTATCTGTCTAAGATGCCAGATGTGAGTTCTGATGAATTTTGTGATTGAGTAGATACGTGAACTCAAGTTAGACATTGGGTATGTCTGAACTATCATCTGTACGGTATTAAAAGGTGTAGACATACGCTCCATGGGAAAGGAGTTAATACCGTAATATGTATTTCATACTGTGTATGCATGAGACAACCAATAAGAGTGGCAAAAAGTTTGATCTCAACTTTTATGATGTGTGAGACTCTTGAGGAAAAGAGTTCCTCAATTTTTAGTCCCCTCATGACTCTTACTTATTCTCAAGATTTCTATTTAGTGTTTGCTATCTTAGGGTGTTGCCAATGGTCATGAGATGATTCGATCTAGTGGGACATTTCTAGAAAAGCAAGCTGGACTGAAATTGAGAGTTTGAAGGAAAGAGGAAGATCGATTTTGGAGAATCACATTGTGGTTTGTATTCACTGGTCGACCAATTATGACTGTCTTTGTGATAATTATAATTGTGAATACAATATATATATCATATTTAAAAGAAATCAAGATAGATATAAATGTGATCGATCGATCTAGGGTACTGCATACTAAATCTACTCAGAGTAAGACGCCCATATGAGTTGCTAAATATTCCTAACAGATGTATAGCAACGAGCTCTCAAAGTATGCTGATCGCACGGATTATTCACTGGTATGAATGTTGAAGAGAGGTAAAGAGAATCCTGTTCGGCCCACCATGTGCGAGTGGGAGATGATGATTTTATATGAGATGGGCTTAAGGCCCGTCCGCCCAAGTTGGGCCCAAAAAGCCCAGCCCATAGGAATAGGGCCCCTGGATGGGGGAAGGTATAAAAGGGAGGAGAGAGAGAGAGATGACACATTTTGGACAATTAACGTACGTCTTCTCCTCTCCCGCGCTCTCTCTCTCTCTCCAAAGAAAAACAGTAAAGCATACGGCGCATTTTTCTTCCCTTCAAAGGCGATTTTGCTTAATCGGATCGAACAGGGCCAAGTTTCTCTTCCTCTATCGGCGTCGGTGTTTAATCTATGGCTAAAAAGGTACGCTCGAATCCGTGGTGTGCTTTAGGATCGTGATACGTGTTATTTTCCTGGGCTCGTCTTCCGCATTCGATTTAGGGGTTCGATTTAGTGTCGAATCCGGTTTTCGGAGATCCGTTATTCCCAACACAATGCAAGTGATGCAAACTTAGACCCAAATGCAATTCATGAAAAATGCCATATATGACCTAATTCTGATTGGAAAAATTACCAAAAAGTTCTAACTTTTTATAATTGTATTAATTTAGCTTTAAACTTATTTTTTTTTGGCCAATTGAATCATAAACATTTTATAATTATGATGGTTCATTCCTTCAGGCCAAAATTGGCCTGCGGGTGTTGATGTGGCCATCGGTTGGCACTAGCGACAATTTTTTAATAATATTTTATTTTTTCAAATTATTTTGTTAATTTTAAAACATTTCTTCCCTTTTTTTGTCTTTTTTTTTCCCCTCTCTCTCCTCCTTCCGTCCTCCCTCTTTCTTTCTTGGGCTCCGGCGACTAACCAAAGGGGAGGGCTGGCCAACCGCTAGGCCGAGGTAGCCAAGCGAGGGCGAGCTTGCCCAACCACTAGAGCAAGCGAGCCCCAACCAAGCGAGAGCTCACCTTGCTAGGCCTAGTGACAGCTGGCAAGGTGAGCCCTCGCCAAATCCGGCGAGGGCCTCACCTCACTAGACCCAGTGATGATGAGGCCCCCTTGCCTAATCTAGCGAAGCCCCCTCCCCGAATCTGGCAAGGGCTTGCCTAGCTAGTGGCTGGGTGAGCTTGCCCTCACCATATCTGGTAGGGGTTCGTCTCACTAGTGGCTAGGCGAGCTCGCCTCGTCGTCGCTCACTAGTGGCTGGGCAAGCATGCCCTTGCCCAACAACGACAAGGTGAGCTCGCGCAGCCGCCTTAGTCTAATGGCCAGCTAGCCTTGGCCTCTAACCAGTCACCAGTGCCAAAGGAAGAAGGAGGGAGGAGGGTAAAAAAAAAAGATAAAGAAAGGAAAAAAAAGATAAAAATTTAATAAAGTGATTCAAAAAAATTGTCGTCTACGCCACCTAGTGGCTACATTAGTGCTAGTCAGCCAATTTTGGCAAAAGGACTGAACTAGAACAATTACAAAAGATTTATGACTCAATTGGCCAAAAAAATAAGTTTATGATTAAATTGGCATAATTGCAAAATGTTTAGGACTTTTTTGATAATCTTCCCAATGTTGATGACATGCAAAGATAAAATAAATTTATTCTAACATTGCATGCAATTTGAACTAAACGAACCTAAACATGCAATCACTAAATGACATGAAAAATATGACATGGTAAGAAAGTGACAAACATATTGACTTGGCACAAATGATGTAGGATGATGACATGGAAAACATGAGCATAAATGATGTGGCAATCATTATATGGCAAGAATCATGCAACCTATTCTATATGATAAGCACCTGCTATTTCTTTGGACATTTATAAAATTTGAAATAAATTATCTTGAGTGAGAGATTATTTAATTCAAACTAGGAATTAAATTAGATTGAATCCTATCTCAACTTGGAAAAAACTATTACAAATTAGAGTTAATACCACAAAAAAGCCCCAAATTGATATAGCTATTACAAATTTATCCAAACTAATTTTTTGTACCACCAAAAATCCTAAATAATTTATCCACTATTAGTTTTCATTAAATAAAATTAGTAATTGATATACTTGTAACAAATGAAGGGTTAAATCCTAAACTATTATACCCGTCAATTGTCACATGTCATGTTATATCACAATATATTCAAATTAGGCAATGAAATTGATAATTCAAATTCGGGTAAGAAAAGTAAACTAATATAAAAGATCTGGTTTTCGAATCGAGGACCGACGGATGGACGCTCACAGCTGTGGCAAGTTCTTGGCCAAGGGTTAGCTCACGAGGAGGAGCAAATCGCGATCCAAGGATGCCGTCGAGACTCAATTCAACAACAATAGGACTTGCCGTGGTGTTGGAAGCCCGTCAAAAACCTGCATAAATTGGACGAGCTAGCTTGGAGTGCCGCAGGTCTACTGGGAAACAGGTCGTCGTCGTCGGGCCGAGGAGTTCTTTAGGCCTGCAACACAGGACATCTGTAGGGAGTGAAGTGGGGTAGCGGCTTTGTCAGCGAAGTGGGACCACCGATGGATGGTCTTCTCGGGTTGGTGGTTGGTGAGCTGCTTGGTTCGGTTCGATAGTCGACGGAGAGAAGGGACTCTCGGCCTTGGCTTCTGGTCGAGACTCAGTGAAAACCTACAAAACAGAAATGCTATACCTCTCCACTCGGTGAGGGTGAGGGTTCAGCGAAGGCTCAGCGAGGGGACAGTGATGCAGGTTGCGATCGCGGTGGGTCTCAACTTCGTCGGTTGATCTGGTTCAGCGATGGTCGTCAAGCGCAAAGGTAATGCAGCAGCCACAAGCCTGGCTACCGTCGGTGCAGCAAACAACAAGGAGCAACGGCGGGCAGTAGCAAGGTCGCGGTCGCGAGGAAGGATCCTCGGCTGCGACTCCCTCTCTCTCTCTCTTTCACTCTCTCCGTGTTTCTTTCATCGTGTCCTTTAATTCTCTAAAACTGCCGACCTCTAAATTATGAAGACCTGATGTCCATTTATGTGATTTTCGGCCACGAAGTGTGCAATGAGGCTTGGCCAATTTTTGCTGTCTTCATGGGATCAGCTCATGCAATTCGATTAAGTTTAGAATCTTTAATTAGGTCCCTCCACCATCAGTCCAATTAAAATGCGATATGAACTTAACTATTAATGCAAATAGAGCCCTTAATAATTATACGTGATTCAACTGTTTTTTGTCTAAGGATCAAGTTCAATCCCTAATTTTTCTAAATGACACGATGGATGGATAGCTAAAATTTAAGTGTTAACTCAATACAGGAAAAAGTATCCTAAAGGGGTCAAAATTTAATAGATGATGAAATTGAAAGGCTTCTTAGTAGGTAAAAAATTTCATGGTCAAGATTGATTCAACGCATCATTTACTGGAGTCAAAATTCAAAACAAAATACCATTAAGGTACTTTTTTGGATCACCAATAGTTGTGGAGCCTGAATAACCTGTCTAATGAAAATGGATATTAACATGAAATAGATCGGTCGGGACCAAAACAAAAAGCCGACTATCAAAATTAGGGTCGGAAAAACAAGTTGACAAGTTTTCTTGCAAATTTAAGATATGCAAGAAATGAACTTCTAGGGCCAAAGATTCTTCCAAACTGATATCCAGCACGAGACTTACCATTCTTGATATGTTACGCCAGTTTAAATCCAACCAAAGTGGTTATGAGCATCTTTCACACTGTTTGCATCTAAAAATGTAAGATTCTGCTAGATTTCAATAGTCTTGATTTCTCCAAAAACACTCAAGATAAGTGCAGAGCCCATGAGCATGGAGCTAGGATCCATCGACTGCTACTTGGAGTCTCCAAATCTATCTTGGTCATAGAGTTGTGAGAGAGTCGGTCACTAGACCTTCTTGTTTGCTTCTCGATACTTTTGCATTTGATGATAGGGTCCAACATTCTGGGAGCTTCAATGGCCCGTTGCAATAATAACATTCATTATGTGGTAATCCTCATGCAAAGTGTGGTAATAAAAAAAATCAAAAGATTTATAATTAAATTGAGAAATTTACTCACATTCCCATTGAACGACCTAGTACTCTCAAGCATTCTTCTTGCCAACTATGTGGGGAAAAGAAAAGAATTTCTAGAGTAAAAACATTTCCTTTGTATAATATCAATTATTTTTTTTAGAATTTCTCATACACTTATTCGTAAATATTAGATAAAAACAGTGGGCTACAAGAACAAGTAATAGCTTTGGCTATGCTAGAAACCCTAAAATTCTTAGTTCTTGTTCAAGTACCTCCTTCGAATGAACTGAAATCAGTTAGATCTCATTAATGGCTTATAAGGCCCAGAAGAAGCTTCTTGGTAGATCAGTCTGCTTATGAAGAAAGCCTAAGCCCACCTTAGCTTTTATTCGAATCTTAAAGCGGCCCATTGAAGTTGACAGGCAAATAATGTGGCAGACAGGGTTGTAAAAGCCCAACGTAAAAAAAGTTTTCATTCTAATTGCATCTTGTATCCCCACAAGCCCTTTGGATTCTAAATATGTTCTGAATCTGCAGCTATGTTTGCTCATCCTTTATCTTGATGAATGAGAATTATATTTCAAACAAAAAGAAATTGGTCAGATGTCCGAGTACAAGTTTGCTAAGTTTAACGACACACGTTCTTAGCGAGGCGAGCGGAGCAAACTGAACATGGAGAATGTAAGACAAAGACGTTTGTACTCCCTCCCATTAATGTTTAGAAAATATTGTTCTTGTATTATCAGACACATCATCCTCTAGCTCCTCTTTTTCTACACAATTTCCTTTATTCGAGTGAGCTAAGCCACACGCCATGAGCATTATCTACCCCGAGAGACCATCTCTACATGTCTATTTCTTAAATGGGTCAAAATCCAATCTGCAATCAGAAAAGTTTTTTGACATTTTCTTTCTGAAATAAGTACGATGTTTCCCATAATTTTCTCATTTGAAAGAGACAATGGAAGCAACCAACTCATCATGCCAAATTGATAGCTACTTGAAAGAGAGTAACGGACCATCATGACTTCTCTTAGAAAATTAGTTTCCATGACTAGATCCCTTTTAATATGTCGTCAAAGTTTCCATATACTTTGACAATAAATTTAATTTTGGAACTGAACTTAGACAGTGATCAATTTGACCAGTGATTAGGCGGCATTTTCTTCTGAATATCATGGAACTTACATTTGTGTTAAGTTTACGTGGCTTATAATTTGCGACGAAACTTTTTTCGGTCATGCTTTCATTTGATGGGCACTATTTACTAATACTTTCAGGATGCTTCATTGAATGGATTCTTTGGTGGTTATCCAAACATGATTGCTGATGACTTTTTGGAGCACTCGGACAAACAATCCAACAAGCGGGCCTGGGGCAACAATCCGTGTAGCGCGCGAGAAAAATATGAGAACAGCAATGGGAAAAGCTCCTTCCAAGCAATATATCTCTATCAAATTGGGTACATCGTTCACGGTTGTTTCAGACCTCCAAATCTATGGTTTAGTCATGTTTCAGGGCTTTTTTCTATTTTTATATCATTTATCCCCGCCATTTTAGGTTTTGTTTTTTGTCTGAATTCTTGTTGCGACCTCCCAAGAGGTGAACTACTAAAAACAAAGGCTAATGGACTACTAAACGAGATGCTCAATGCAAACTCTCTTAAGCCCTACTAATAGCAACTTGATACTTGAGTCGACATGCATTTTATCGTAACTTTTGAGCCGCTACTAATTGGTTATGAATAAATTAGACTTCTCACTTATACAAATCAAAGATTAAATGAATTTGAAAACTTGATTATGCTAGACTAACCTCTTAAATCCCCCTTAAAGTTCATCTTGGGTGGGTCATGAAACCGCCATTTGAGAATTGAGACTCTCTCATGATATTAGGAAGTAAATTTATATATTAAATTTTCTCGCATAAGAAGTTGATGTCTCACCACATATGTCATTGGACAGTTTTGATTTATTCTTCTTTTTTTCCTTTTTTTCCCACTTTCTTTTCTTCCCTTTGCTTTCTTTTTCCCTTTCCACTTCTGCCTCCGTCCCGCTCTCTCGTTGGATCTTGAATTCGGGGTTTACAGTGGACGATGTCACCGAATGGAGAGGAGAAGAGCCAAGAATAAAAAGCGACCAATAATAAACAGGGTTTCTCATAATTAGACGAATCTCCAGTTTTATTGCGAAATCATCATCATTACGATAGTATCAGTTAAATGGAGTAAATAGTGTCACAGAAATCATTTGAAATGAAAAATAATAATAATAACTTAACATTACTCAAATAAAAAACGCTAATAGAAACATGCAAACTGTCATTAGATTTTTAATGTCTTTAAGATAAGAAAGAAGGTGCAGTCTCTCTTGTATTAAATGTATCACCTCATTGAGAAAATTTTTCTTTATCCTTAATGTTAACTTGTTAACGAGACCCAAAAAAGAAGAGTTTTAAAAGCTTATGACTTCTATCTACTATAAAGTACACTGGTATGATTCCTGGCTTTTCCAGTATAAGAAAATTCTCAGCTCTTTCTGGAACCAATCGACCAATTTCTTGACTAAGTACGCAACTAATTTGATCGATAAGAATTTCTCAACCCACACAAAAGAGAAAACCCCACATAGTTTCGTTTTCTTAGGCTCACGTCGCAGAATGGAGAGGGAAAGCAGAGCTAATGGTTGATAATATCACCGGGAAGGATGCGAAAGGAAAACTGCAATCCATTTTTCAAATCCGCGTGAGGAAAGGGGTCCTTCAATTGACCAATTTTCGGAGTATGGACCACGTGCTTGACGGAGAAAAGAAGTAACTAGTCTAGCGTTTTGTCGGGAGTAAAGGGGAAAAATTAGTAGATTGAGATGGAAAGAGAAATTGAATTTATGTGCTGGCTTTCCTATTCATCATCCTCGTCTTGCTTTCACATTACAATTTAGTCACTGTGGGGCCATATGATCGTTGACAAACTTGTCGGGTTCCGGTCGAGAGTGTGCTCGCGAGCCTCACATGGCGGGTAACCAGCAAAGTGATTAAAAAGTTGAAACTTCCAAAGACGATGGACTTTGAGCTCGGGAAAGAATGTCTAGAGAAAAATGTTTTAAATTTTTGTGACGATGGAAAGAAGATATTATAAGTTAATTTTGAAAAAAGTTGTCGAAAATTCTTAAATTTATTATACAACTAATTCAATCCTACATCTTTAGATTGCATCATTTTAATCATGTATCTTTTAAAAATTTGTCAATGTAATCTTTCAAGCAAATTTTGACAAACATGGACACCAACTATCCTACATTTGCTTCTTACCAAAAAAAAAAAAAAACTATCCTACATTTGCTAGTCACCAGGCCTCGGCGATAGTCAGTAGGGATCGCCGGCCACAGACAGGGATCACCGTCATCAGCCTCTAGTGAGAGCTAGTACTGGTCTCTTAACTAGCCTCAAGAGAGGGTCACCCTCACCAAGCGAGACCCCTCACCAAATCTAGAGGGGACAGAACAAGCACTTTCCTAGAATTTGCATGTGAAAGAGACGGAACAAGCTCTAAGAATTTACTTGATAAAAACCTACGGGGACAATGCAAACATTACAAGCCTATGACGATTCGATGTATACTAGAAATAATTACTAGTGAATTAATAATATATTCATTGCTTGTAATTAGCAGTTAAACTAATCTTGGAAATTTCACGGTAGTTCTAGCAAACATGCACTGCCAATATGACATTGCATAATTCATATGCTTCTAAACTTGTCGCTCAAGTCTTGAATTTTTAATGATAAGAAACTCAAGTTTCAAACTAAGAGACTTGCAAAGATTCAACTCGACGTAGACATTTGCAGCTGATGAAGACCACAACCACCAATGTGTAGAATTTCAATGGCCTTTCAATTCCACGTTCAGTTGAGAGTAAGAACATTCATCTTATTAAATAGATGGAATATTTTACTAAATAATTATAAATCTAAGTTCTTATTCATGTCACACTTCAACTCTTGTTGAACTCGTAATAATTCTCCTTGATTAATTTTAATTAGATAAGATTTTAAACTCCAATTGTCCAATGCTTGATTTTGCAAGATTTAGAGTTTGAAACCGTCTATTTTGTTTATAGCCGTGTTCATTTTGATATTGGTAAAATTTCACAAGTTTGAAAATCAAGTTTAGAGCATAGTCCATTGAAAGAGTCATATGTTCCTCTATCCTTAATCATAGATGATCACAATATAATATTCACGTGGTTGATACACATTATATAATTCCAAGTAGCATAGTCAATTCACAACGTCTTCCTTTAATTCGGATCTTTTTTCTTTTTGCGCTGGAGATATGTCTCTTAATTGTAATATGCATCATTTGGCCGATATTATATCAAAATTGGTTCAATTTTCCAAATATCATTATACAAAATATAGAGTGTAATTGGCAAAATTATTTTCTCATAAGACAAAAAGGAATTTTTGTTCATAAATTGTGTTTCTTAATTACCATAATTCTGAACATATATTATTTTGTGTCAACTGTGTATTGGACAATATTTTTCTTTATTATATGATATTTACACTCTTAAGCTCAATCAGGGGACATCAATATCATGATCAAGTCTCATTTCTATGTCCTATTTAGTTTATCATTCTGTTGCTATTCTTTGATAACTCATTCTAGGGCCTGTTCATTAGGTTCGGTTCGCTTATGAGAGGGTTTACTTACAAGTTTACTAACAATCCTATATGTTAAATTAGTATATCAAGTTTGAATTCGGATAACGATTTGTTAAACCGAATTTTATCGAGGAATATTTTCCCGAGGGGATTACAAATCAGATGAAAAAATCTTTCTTCTTATTGAACATACTTTTGGACATGCAAAATATCACTATAAGACAAAAGAGGAAATATATGAGATGAAAGAAAAAGGAAGTAAAAGGAAGGTTTTTTTCCCCTTACCTACAATGTACGAATCCCCTTAAAGAAGGAAAGGGACATGGGGCCCAAAGTCAAAGTCTTGACTTTGGGCACACAATATTGAAAAAGGAAGGTTATACTGTCTCGTGCATATTTATTTCAATTAAGCAGTATAGATACTAGCATATGAAGTATAAGATTCTATTTATAGGACTAATATACATGATATATACATGATATATATATATATATATATCATGTATATATATATATATAGTGGCATGTAAACATGATCAAATTCATGATCCAATATAAATCTCATCAATTGATGAAAGCAAATATAACAGGATGAGGATCTCATATTCTAATATCATGAATTTTTTATTGGTTTAAATAAATAAATTTTTGAAAAATGAATATCTCATATGATTTTCCAAAACATATAAGTTTGTTTTCTTTGACTCGTAGATGGACATTTCACTAGAATTTACGATAATCTCGAACTACACACACACATAAAACAAGTGCTTATGAATTAGTAAAAAATTTATTGTGGTGTGCAGCCCCAAATCGAACGGCCTAGAGCATTCCCGTGAATCATGCGCACTAAGTTTTTTTGTTCTTAATTTTTTTTTATCATTTACTATTATTTTATTTATACTACTCAAGTACATGGGACAGCCAAATGAAAAGGACTCCTGTGAAAACTAGAAAGTTTGGACCCGTCATTAAATAATCATCCAGCCTGTGTCAACCATCATATGACTTTGACTAATCGTATGAACCACGTAATTGTTGTTCTGACTCAATTTCTTGTTGAGCTTCATAAAAGATACAAATTTTCCGAGAAATTATTCACTTTGTCTGCACATGACTTGCATAACCAGCCCATTCGATGAATTTTTGTGTCAAGTAATCGGGATATGATCGAATGGATGAAATTGGATGGTACATTTTAGTGTTAATTAAGCATGATTAGGTGGTTAGATTAGTTTAGATCAATTAAATTAGTGACTTAATGATGCATGTTAAGCGGTTAGACTTAATCATTAGCAAGTAGAGAGCTTCTAGTATTTATTGAACGAACCTCGGGATTTTTCCCGGTTCGTATTGTCTTCCAATTAGACATTACAGGCCTAAATTGGATTCATTGCTATTTATTTATTAATTTTTTGTAATTATTTAATTATTTATTTATTTTTCAGAAATTAGGCTAGAATAATCGACGATCGGAATTTTGTGCTGATCATAGTGGTGATCTTTGTTTATTTAATTGAGTACCTAATTGTGCAAATTGAGTGAAAATGGTGTGGATGAGTATTTTATTTTAAAGTTGGAAAATTTGGTAATTAAATGAGAAATTGATTTCATTGTTTTATGTCGGCTTGATGACTGAGGATTTCATCTAGGAGAAAGACATAGTATTAACTTGATAATTCAATCTATCGCATCGAAGAATGCACGTGGCTCGATGACTAGATTTTTATATCATCTCGGAGAATGCACGTGGCTCGGTGATAAGGAATATCACCTCAGAGAATGCACGTGGCTCGGTGATTGGTTCTGTCAGTTGAAACTGAATAGTAATGGCTAGAATGACTAGGAAATGATCAGATTGACATGTAATCGACTAGATCGATTGATCGATATTTCGATCTATTGTGATTGTTTGGGTGCCTATTGAATTGTACTGATTTGCAGGTGGAATCCAAGACCAAGGTAAGTCCTCTAACCAGCGTGTGCATAGGCAGCCTGTATGGCATATTGGTTTACTAATCGAGTCTTAGGAGGTAGAACTCACTGAGACGTTGTCTCAATGGTTATTGTATAACCATTTTAGGTCCCTAGATGGCAGCACTTTTACCTCCTCGTCCTCCTATGCATTTTGGTATACCCAAGGAAGTCACCGAGATAGAGACTCACTTCCCGATACACCCCCACCCGGAAGGATTAGAATATGTTATGGTTAAGTCGATCGTCTGGGTTGATGTGGGTAAGGACACCCTGAGGCCCCATGAGTATTGGTCATGGTATCATGAGTATCATGATGAGTGAAGGGAGGGTCCCTTGCTAGAAGGTGATGTGCCAATGTTTGTTCTAGAGGAAGCATTTGGGGAAGGGATGGTTGATCATAAGGATGGGTCGGTGGTAGATGCGAAGACCCTAAATTCGAGAGTGACACCGACTCTCCTAAGCAATCGGCAGTAGACTCTAACTGGAGCATGCCAGAGGGAGAGGTCGATCAAGAAGAGGTATACCCAGAGGAGAAACCTGGGGAGGAGGAACTAGAGGAGGATCAAGAGTTGGAAGACCCTGATAAGGAGCCAAATGAAGAAGATCCTGAAGAAGAGGATAATCCAGAGCAGGATCCAGAGTACGACCCTAATGAGGACTGAGATCTCATCCTGTTTGTAAACCTAGGTTGAGAACTGATTTGTGATAGTTCAGCCTTTAGTGAATAGTATTGTAATATATACTATGTGGTTTGCCTTGTACAAAAGTGTGGTTATGGCTTTTCAATAGTGAAAAATATAGCCCTACTTTTCTATTCAATTGTTTTATTGTCTAGGGATTATTTTATGCTTCTGCATGTGTATTAAAATAAAAGGGTCGGCGATGCGTCCTAGAGCATCGCTATTAATCAACCAGGTGAGAGATGGGCACGTACTTGAGAATCGGGGCGTGACAAAGTCTCTCATCAAGTATGCTGCCCATACAACAAATAGAGTTTCCTTAAGAAGAGTGCTTCACATGGAAAGAGTATTTTGTCTTTTGAAGATTAATTCATCCAACATTCACTAAAATCCATCTTAAGAGATTGGATTTGATATTCATTCCCTCTTGGATAAGTCTCTTGATTATAGAAAGAAATCCATTGATTTTCTAGCCCAAGGATTGTCTTCTAGAACAATATCTATATCAACTATATGAATTACTTCAAGATTTAGAGTCTAAATCTTTGAGTCTAATGATTAATGTCTAATGGTGCTCATCAGAGTTTCCACTGGAAAAAATTTTCATCAGAATCATAGAAAATTTTGTTAATCATCAAAACTAGTAAGGAAATTTTCCTCAACAGTCTCCCTCTTTTGATGATGACAAAACTCTTTTACAACAGAGCCGATTTAAAATAAATGATTTTGATAAAACTCTGAAAATAGTAGAATATGTATTTAGAGTGCAAATTTGATCATAAGAATGAAAGATATAAAAGTTGAGATTCTTATAGATATTTTACATAAAAGATAGGAAAGATTTAACCAATCCTGGAAAAAACATAACCTCAGAGTACGAATTGCATTGCATCAAAGTCTTCGAAAAATATCCTAGAAGTTCTGCGTATTTCTCCCCCTCTTTGTCATAAGCACTAACGGTAATAATAGTAATATAATAGCAAACCAATTAGTTCAATACTTAGTAACAACCAATCAAAGCAAAAACCAAAAAATACCTCAGGCAAACCGATAAGTCAAACAGAAAATAAGCCAACACTTCTGTCAAATCAAAATCCTTAGAAGATTCTCCAATCAATCTCTACAAGAGTGACTAAGATCCACTTCGATCAACCTGAGTTCTTCTTCTTTTTGCAGGAGGTGAGGCTAAGTCAGCCACTGGACCTTCAACACTAGTTCGAATGGACTTGCCATGTCTATCTTGCCACTATCCCTAAACAAATCTAAATCCCATCTTCTTCATCATTTTTTCATCCACTGATAACAAAGGGAGTTGCTTCTTCTAGAAATTGGATGGGATCGCAATATCATAATGCATGAAAAATTTTGTAATCAAAGATCCATAGGGAACTGTCCTTTGGCTTCAAATTGAGAGACATTTGTTCTTGTGGAACCTTTTGGCCAAAGACAATTAATTATAAGTTTTTGCAAAACAATCTATTTCAAGGGGAAGTTATGATGTGAAACGTGAGATAGACCATCTCGTGAAAAATCTGAGATATCCGAGAGAGATTGATAAGCTATGTAAAGATCAATATTAATTGGGACAAACTCTGAGGTGACTGACAAAGAAAATTCTTGCTAAATCAATAGCATGAATAATAATAGATCTATAAATAATAGTAAATTCAATGGTATAAGGAAAATAAAAAAATAAAAAAAGCTTGAGTAAAAGTATGATGATAAAGAGGGATAATTTGGAAAAATCTCGGCACACAAATTTGTCATAAGAAGTTTGTTGAAAATATGCTTTATCTTAATCCCAGAAGATTCAAAGAAATCAAAGTCAACAACCCTTTGATTTATCAGTCCTCTTCTCAACAGCTTTTACAAATATTCACCAATTTTCTGGTCGTTGCACGAGGATTATCTTTTAGAACAATATCCTGATAATCAAATATCAAAGATATCAATTACTTCAGAATTTAGAGTCTGAATCTCTAAGTCTGATGAGTAACGTTTGATGGTGCTCATCAGAATTTCCACCTGGAGAAACTTTTAATCAAAATCAAAGAAAGTTTTGTTAATCATCAAAACTAGTAAGGAAATTTTCTTCAATAGTAAAATGATGTGAAACTTAAATAGGATATGGGTGACTGACATGTCTCCATCGCTTTATGGTTGATCGGAACAAAATCCTACATATAATGTAATCCCAGTTACATTTTTTTTTTTCTTTTCATTATGCCAAATGGGCAAGCCAATGTGGTAAAATGCTTTGAATAGAAGGTTGTTAGATGTTGGCAGAGGCAAGATAGAAAAAGTTTTAAGAGAAGGGAGACGAGAAAATCAATAACATGGAGGAAACAAATTATCCTAATTTTAGCATGACCGGAACCAACTATGAATACCTTTCAAACAGAGCTATCTTGACTCCTCCGCATAATAGGTGAAGGAGATAGACGTTTAGGCTTACTGAAGAATAGACAAGACTACATGAACTTTCTACGAAAGACAATAAAAATATGAAAGAAGAAAAAAAAAAAAACCATGAACTATTGGTACTACTAGAGGTCACGCTCATGCCCAGCAATTCTTGAATAGAAGCTTTCCATGTTTTGTCCTACCTTTTCGAAGCACTTCTCCAATATAAATACATACTAGTGATCATCATATCCTCCAAGTCTCTCTCTCTCTCTCTCTCTCTCTCTCTCTCTCTCTCTCACGCACACAGAAACGCAAACACAAACACACTCAGTTGCCTTTTCACACAACGCTTTTCAATGATTCCTCTAAGAATCTTTTTCGATGCTGAAAAGCTCCCCTTTTTAGCCCTCTCCTTTTTCGCAGTAGTTGTGACCTTCACCGACGACACTCAGCCAGCAGCGGCGCAAGGCAGTAACAACAGCAATCCAACAACGATTTCGGTCAACGTTGGGGTGATTCTTGATCTGGAGACGGAGGTGGGTCAGATGGGATTGACCTGCATTAACATGTCTCTCTCTGACTTTTATAGTTCAAACCCTTCCTGCAAGACTAGGCTCGTCCTCAACGTTAGGGACTCCAAACGAGATGAGGTTGCCGCTGCTGCCGGAGGTTCTCTCTCTCTCTCTCTCTCTCTCTCTCTCTCTCTCTCTCTTTCTCTCTCTCTAACATACTGACTGGTCACGATGCTTGGCCAGAAATATGTGATGACACCAGTTTTTGGGTTAACATTTTTCAACTTATGTTGATCGTGTTGAAGATTGTTTTGGTCAATCTTTTCTTTTACCGAATTTTATGAGGTTAAATCTCTGCTTGAACTTCGAAGGGGTTTGGTTTTAGGTTAATACACATACCGCGGAAGAGCATAAACTATTCTATGCAATTGTTTGCGTGATACAAGAAAAAAAAAAAAAACCAATTATTGTTCGTAACAACGTATGTGGGAATCATATGAAAATTTCAGCTTCTATATATTTGAAATGTAAAAACAATCCCCAATTAAGTTTTCAATGACAAAATATGTGTTCCATTCAAAGAAATATGCATTTGCCTAGCAGCGATGGTCCAAGCAACATTTTCCAAAGCTTCATGAAGGAACGACCAAGGTTAAGTTTACCAAAAAAGAAAGGGACCAAGATTTTTGCTCCCCCGCAAGAACTGTCTGTCACCAATCTGTACTCACTGTCTTAGTTGCCTTTTATATACACTTGGTTTAGACAGGCGGAACTTTCTTTCCCCCTTCCAAAGTTAATGATTGCAATATATTAAAAGGTTTTTTTTTTTTTTTTTGTTAATCATCGCGAAAACGAAGTCCTTATCAGAGGATCAAAGATGACGTAAAGAGGATCTTGAAGATTCAGTAGAGAAAAGTCCACCTTCTCCATCATCTCATATTGCACCAAAATGAACATATGTACATAAAATCTGTGGATACAAAGTTTCATCTTGTTAAAGACGTGCAAATAGGATTCTTGTTTATGATATGGGATGAGGAAATATTGGACTACTATTGCTTGTTCTATTCTTGAAGAGTATAAAGCTTTCCTGTCACTCTTGCCCTCTGTAAATGTAGTAAAATTTTATAAAATTATGTCTAAATGTAGATGATAAGTGAACTCTATTAGAAATTATCTTGCTGAAGACACATGCTATATAGTTATAGTTTTGGAAAAAAGAGCCTAACATTATTGTGCTTTTCAGGCTAGAAAGATAATCATTTCTATGGAGATGGTTGATAAAGAAAATTTAAAATTCATCTTTGGGAAAATATGTACATAGAACATATTTCTACATAATTATTCTATTTCCAGTTGAGCCATGCATAACATTCTAGTATCGAGTTGAGTTAATGATAAGTAATCTCCAGGGAAACTGTGTTTCGATGGTCAAATAAAACAACTTAGGTTTGAAGTTCAACCAAATAATTGTCAATAAGTGAAAGGAGTTTAATATGGATGATGAGAGGCTTGCATTATAATACACATCACAAAGGTCTTTCCTCATAAAATCCATGGACTTGGAATATGGGGCTTGGATTCTAGAGTGGAATTTTCAAATGGCATGAGATAAAGAGGTCAACTTAACGATGAAAAAGAATCAACTTGATCGTTTGTGGGCAAATTTATCCTCTTGTGTTTGGTTCTTAATATTACTTTTATTGAAAGGGGCTTTGCTAGCACAACAACCCTTGAGGTACTATGAGAATAATATATTATGAGCTATAAATTCTTAAAAAAGTAGGTCACACAACAATTTATAATTATTTATGATTTAATTTTTTATGATCGAAAATAGACTATTATTCTCATTGTATATTAAAATCTGTCACACAATCATTTCTATTTTGAAGGAGCTAGTTGCTGATTGGTCAATAAATTAAGGAAAAAACCACAAAAAATGCCAAACTTTGCTCAAAGTGATAGATTTACCTAAACTTTTTTTTTTTGTAATGTGAAAAACCCTAAAGTTTGCCAACCGTAACACATTTACCCTAAATTATAGGACAGTTTGGTCTTTTTAATTTTTAATTTTTCTTTTCTTTTTTTTTTCTTCTCTCATCCCTTCGCCGACCAGCCGGTAGAGGGAAGTTGGCGTCCGGCGAGGGTTGCCCTTGCCGGCGTCGAGCAAGGGCAACCCCGACCGGGTCGGGCGATGGCCTCCCTCACACACTCGCCCCGGATCGGGGAGGGAGGTCCTTGCCCTACGCCGACGAGGGCACCCCTCGCCGCATCGGGCGAGGGGTGCCCTCGTCGGCGATGGGCGAGGACGGCCCTCGCCCGATCGGGCGAGGTGCCCTCGCGCCCTCGCCCGACGCCGGCAAGGGCGGCCCTAGCCTACCGAAGAGAGGGCAGCCCTCGTCGAATGTTGGCTTCCTGGCCGGCGGAGGGAAGAAGAAGAAAAAAATAAAAAGAAAAAAGAAAAAACAGAAAAAATAAGACAAAAATGCCCTTGATGGGGTAAATATGTCACAGTTCGAAAAGTTTGGGATTTTTCACGTCACAAAAAAGTTTAGGGTAAATATGTCACTCGGGTCAAAGTTTGGGGTTTTTGGTGGTCTTTTCCCATAAATTAAATCTTTCAACAACCTCATGGGTTGGTTTCAGTTGGCATGAAATAGAGGCACAGCCTCAATTCCCACTACATAGTACAAATAATTTCATGAATCTACAGTTTACTTAATTAAAATGCGCTTTCTCAACATTAATAAATTTTGCATTTGCACGCAATTGTTCATGATGTCTGAAATTGCGTTAGTATCCAAATGGGAAGGTTTGACCATATTTCGTGAGTATAATTTCACATGTACTTGAAAATAAGAGGTTTCACTTACGAGTGTTGGAATAATTTACATTGTATCATCTTAAGGACACATTGAATTAAAAGTCTAATCATAATGAAAGAAACTTCAGCAATAAATTCAACTTCATAAACATTTCATTAACATGGGTTAATGTCACTACAATAAATGAAGAAAATGGAGACTTTTTAATCATTAGCAGACACATCCTTTTTCTTAAACATTTCTATTTTTATGATATTGCATCAAGTTTTAATTGACTTCTGATCAATAACATGCCTTTCCGATAAGAATTTATGTTATTATCTGACTTATTTTTATTTTTTCACCGTCTTCTGGTTCACCCATGCAGTACTTGATCTGATAAAGAACAAGCAAGTCCAAGCCATAATAGGTCCTCAAGGTTCAGCGCAAGCAGACTTCCTCATTCACCTTGGAAACAAATTACATGTGCCGATCATCTCTTTTTCTGCTACTAGTCCCTCCCTCAGTTCCATTCGGAGTCCATACTTCATTCGAGCTGCGCAAAATGACTCGTCCCAAGTGAATGCCATAAGTGCAGTCGTGCAATCTTTTGGCTGGAGAGAAGCAGTCCTCGTATACATTGACAATGAGTTCGCAGAAGGCATCATACCTTCTCTTACAGATGCTTTGGAAAAGGTCGGCACGCGAGTGCCCTATCGGAGCCTCATTCCTCCTTTGGCCACAGACGATCAAATCCTACGAGAACTCTACAAGTTAATGACGATGCAAACGCGGGTCTTCATTGTTCACATGTTACCTACCCTCGGTTATCGTCTTTTTGCCAAAGTAAAAGAGGTGGGAATGATGAGTGAAGGTTATGTGTGGATAATGACTAATGGAATCACTGACCTATGGCGTTCTGTGGATTCGTCTGTTGTCGCTAATTCCATGCAAGGAGTGTTGGGCATCAAGACTCATGTTCCGAGCACGCAAAACCTGCACGACTTCATGCTCCGATGGAAGATGAAATTCCAACAAGACAACCCATCCATCCTTAATCCTATATTGAACATTTTTGGATATTGGGCTTATGACGCTGCTTGGGCTCTGGCAATGGCTGTCGAGGAAATGGGTGCGGCGAATTTTACCTTCCAGACGTTGAATGCTTCCACAGATGTGACAGATGTTGACACTATTAGGGTCTCTCACAATGGTCAGAAACTTCTCCAAAATCTAGCCAATATGACATTCGTGGGCCTCACTGGATATTTTAGCCTCGTCAATGGGCAGCGAGAGTCGTCAGTGTTCCAGATAGTTAATATCAATGGAAATGCAGCAAGAGGGATTGGGTTTTGGACGCTAGAAAATGGGCTGCTGAGAGATTTGAATTCATTCAACACAAGCAAATATTCCACTTTCAAGAGTAACCTTGGACCAATAATATGGCCCGGCGATTCAACTTCTATTCCCAAGGGATGGGAGATTCCTGTGAATGGGAAGAGATTGAGAATCTTAGTTCCTGTGAAGGAGGGTTTTAATCAATTCGTGAAGGTGACTCAAGATCCTAGCACGAACACATCCCTAGTCACCGGATACTGTATCGACATCTTTCAAGCTGTGATAGAAAAATTACCTTATGCTGTGCCTTATGACTTTTTCCTTTTCCCTTGCCTAATGGAAGTAGTGCTGGCAGTTACAATGATATGATCGATCAAGTATATTACCAGGTGAGGTAACTCATTGCAAGTGCTTGATTTTGTGTGGTTATATGTTGAAACTTACTATGCTGTCATGTGGTTGACATAGAAAAGATTTCCCTTCCTTTTGTTGGAACAGAATTATGATGCAGTGGTGGGTGATACAACAATTATTGCGAACAGATCATTGTACGTGGACTTCACTTTAGCATACACTGAATCGGGAAATGCGTTGCTCGTGCCATACAAGGACTACAAGGGCAAAAGTGCCTGGGTTTTCTTGCAGCCACTCACTTGGGACCTTTGGCTAGCAACCGTATGCTTCTTTGTGTTCATAGCACTGGTCGTGTGGATTCTTGAACATCAGGTAAATGAAGACTTCAGGGGTCCGGCCATGCATCAAGTTTGCACTAGCTTCTGGTTTTCCTTTTCAACCATTGTCTTCGCACAAAGTAAATGCCTTTCACTTTAATGGATCAATCAAACATTACAAGTTACATATCATTGTTGTAGAATTTACGTGCTTACCCTTAATTTGGATTGCAGCGGACAGAGTATTTAGCAACCTAGCAAGATTTGTTGTGATCATTTGGGTTTTCGTGGTACTTATCCTAACGCAAAGTTATACGGCAAGCTTGAGCTCTCTTTTAGTGGTGCAAAATAGTCAATCACCTGTTACTGATCTGAATCAGCTCCAAAAGAGTGGAGAAAAAGTGGGATACCAGTATGGCTCTTTTTCCTATGGAATTCTAAAGCAAATGAACTTCGACGATTCTAGGCTTATATCTTTTAAGTCTGCTGAAGAATGCGATGCGCTTCTTTCCAATGGAAGCGCAAAGGGTGGTATCGCAGCAGCGTTCGACGAAGTCCCTGTCATTAAACTTATGCTTTCTCAATATTGTAACAAATATACCATGATCCTGGCATCTAAAACTGCTGGACTGGGCTTTGTAAGTCCTATCCCTTGATTCTAACCAAAAGAGAACCCTCAAAATTTCCAATTACTAGGATTAGTAGTTATTTCTTTGATTGAAAAATCTTAGACCGTGTCTTTTTGTTTACAGGTTTTCCCCAAAGGGTCTCAACTTGTACCGGATATTTCACGAGCACTCCTAAACATAATCGAAGGGCCTAAAATGACGGAAATCAAAAACACATGGTTTACATCAAAGACCAACTGTCCGAATTTGACTACCTCGCTTTCTTCCAACAGCTTGGGTTTGGATAGTTTCTTGGGCCTATTCTTCATTGCTGGAGCTGCTGCAATTTTAGCTCTCCTCATTTTCATGGTCATGTTCGTCAAAAGAAACTGGCATGAAGTAACAGGTTCTTCAAGTTCATCATGGGAGAAAATTGTTGCATTAGGAAGAAAATTTTACCAAAGAGACCTCAATTCCTATACTTTTAGGAAAGGCAGATTTAGAGATAAAAGTATATATGATGGTGGCAATGAGATTGCAGCTGTTGTAACTTTGGAAAACACTTCCTTTCCCCCGAGTCCATCAAGTGACTCCAGCCAAAGCAACGACGTTTTGACCAATAAGCAAGGCACACCATCTCCTGAAGTAGGATTTCCTAATCCTGTAGACAAAGGCGGCCTCGGGATAGCGATAAATGCGGAGCTTACCGGTCAAAAGTAAGAGAGGGACATGCCTCAACGTATATTATGCAGTTCTTTATAGACGATTTTGCAGATTGTTCGAGTTGATGTCTCGATCCTCTACGAGCTCTGATTGAATATCCGCATTCATCTTACAGGTGAATAATCTCCCTTGGCATCGATTACGATTGTCATCGCTCGCTTATAAAGTACGATTTTCGCTTCAATTTGTTGGAGGATGATGGAGTGGAGTTAATGAGCTGGCGTGAAACTAAGAGAATCTCAACTGGGCGTCGGTCATCTCAAAGTCTCGATCCTCTGGAAGAGCTTGTTCGTTGTCGTTGTAGTTGTAATCTGACATGGTAATGTCAAGGATTCCCGACGCAAACACCGAGTATACTGTTAAGTGTTAATGTTGAATAGGCGTATGGTCAATCATGATCCCGTATTGTACACGCTTCATTTGAACTTTATAAATTTATAATAACAAAGCCTGGCAGAATGAGCGTCAATGGCTGCACCACCTGTTGAAATCCCATGTATTTTCATCTTTTATGTGAATGGAGATGATGAAACGATTTCATGTGACATGCAAAATGTTGAAATTAATGGTATTAATGACTCAACATAAGCTCACACATTTCTTCTTCATTCTTGGCGTTAATGGATGATTTAATAAATGCATTCCTTCAGCCTTTGTGCATCAGCAATAGTTTTATGGACAAATTAATTGATGCATTAGTGGATGCATATGCAGCAGTTTGCATTTATCGACAAATTAATGGATGGATGCGTCAATGGAGGAATTCCTTCATCTTCATTAGTAGATTTTACTTGCATTAAGGGACATGTTAATGACGGATCTTCCACAGTTTTCCACAACAATTCCAAGATAATCTATAGCTTATAGAACGATTATCTTTTGAGTCTTTTTTAATTTGCGGTGGATAAAGTCATTCAGAAATTAGAATTTATCTTTGGAAAAACATTTCTCCAAGTGTGCCGGTTTCCAAAACTGTTTGACGGTCTTGTTTATATGGTGTTAATATAAAAGGGTTCGAAGTGTTATATCTTGAGAAGCAAAGTTTATGAAGCTTCTTAACACTATTGACATAAACTAATCACCTTAAAGATATTTGGTTAACCGTACCTCACCTCCTATTCAATTTCCTATAAATTTTATTACTATAAAACATATTTGAATTTGGGTTGTGATTCAGCAGCTTTATTTAGGAAGCACGGACACTGTCCAGGATCTTTTGTGTCATGTCAGACACTCCGACACGTGTCCAACACTCTTCAACATTCTCCAGCACTTGATCAACATATGTCAAACAATTTGACACCTAAATAACTCTCCCGACACTTTTTGACATACAAATCGGGAATTCCAACATGTGAATTGAAATTTTGACACATGATTCCAACAATCATAGTGTCAATTTTGAAAACTTTCAATAAATGAATGGTGAAAATATAAATATATAAGAAAATAAAAAATAATAAAAATAATAAATTGGAAAGAAGAAAATCTAGCTTTCTCTTTTCTTCTTACTCTTATTACCTGTGACACATAATTCACCTTCAAGTTTATTTTTCTCCTCTTCCGACACGCTTTGTGTCACACCCCGATCCTCGAGCGCGTGCCCATCCCTCAGTGATTGTCATTTTGCTATGTCCCAGGATGCGTCGTGTCACGCCCCGATCCTCGGGCACGCACACATCCTTCACAATTGGTCGATTTTATAATGCGATATCCCAGGACTATGTATCGCCGACCCTTTCATTTATTAAGCACATGCGGAAGCAGTTAAAATCCCCAAACAATAAAATGATGGGATAGAAAAGTAGGGCCATATTTTTCATATTGAAATTTATAACCAAACTTTTATACAAAACACACACCAGAGCACTTCATAACTTTTACTCTAAACTCTATTTACATCAAAATAGAGATCTCAAGAGAAGATAGGATCTCAATCCATCCGGGCCGTACTCAAGGCCCTTCTCGGGTTATCTTCTTCTTCCAAAATCATTCTCCTCAAGTTTCACCTCCCAGCTTCTCCTTCTCGACTCCTCCTCATCAGCTCCTCATCGGGTCCTGAAATATTTTCCCCAAACTGGGATGAGACTATGTCTCAGTGAGTTCTACCCCACTAAGCCCAATTAGTAAACCATTATACTATAGGCTGCCTAAACACGCACAGGTGAGGGGACTTACCTTGGCCTCAGATCCCACCTGCAAGTCAGTACAATTCATAATAGGCACCTAAGCAATCATATCACCGATCGAAGCATCGATCAAATTGACCTAGTCGATTACATGACAACGAGACCACCTATGGTCATTTCCATTCAATCAATCAATTCATAACCTCAGATCAAAGCAATGGTCAATCGACTTAGTCGATTACATGTCATCACGACCCATGCTTGGTCGGCACATTCAATACTATTTATAAGTCCAACCATAGTCCAGGACTGCTCACTCTACACTGATATATCGCCCATAGGCTGATATAGTATACCCCCGATTCTCACACTCAATTAATCATGCATTCTTAGATTTGATCTCGGCATATGGCACGGCCTACTCGCTCGGCGGTCTTCCGCATTGCCAGGCATCGCCTTCCCCAAGGAGCGCGGCTTCGTCATTACGTTGACGGCATTCCCGAAGGAGCATCATCTCCCCCTTGAGCACGGCCGTCACTACGTCGACGGCATTCCCGAAGGAGCATAGGGTCCGTAATCAACTGCGACCAGCTTCCCATTGTCCAGGGGTATCCCACATAGGGATAACGTCCAGCTCAACAGTCCGGGACGATTTCTCATGACCATCACACGATCACTCAAATATGGGCTCAAGGCACTAGAGGTGACCCCAACACAAAGTCTCGCCATTGTGCGGTACTTAGACCTTGACCACAAATAACAATAGTATAAGGTGCTAGAGGTAGCTCACACAAAATTTCGCTATCGTGTAGTACTTAGTCCTTAACTACAATAAGCAATGGTACAAGGCGCTAGAGGTAACTCACACGAAGTCTTCTACTTGTGTAGTACTTAGTCCTTTACCCGCCATAATCCATTGGTTTCCCTCAACACAAGACACATCACATCAGCTTCCAATAATCATCTTGCTTCAACTATAAGCCAATACACGATTAATCCATCACAGCCCAACAACATTGTGCCTCGCACTTAACTTTCTCAATTAAAGTAATGTCTTGGTCTCATTTCTTTGTATTAGAAATATCCAATAAAATATCGTGCGTGGCACACACGATCGCCTTAGCCAAAATCTAATGTTTTCCTTTCCATAAATCCCACATTTTCCATAGTCCATTCAAATATTTTTGGCATCATCAACCGATGCTCGGTTATTTTTCAATTAATAACCAAAGATTATTCAATTAAAGAATAATTTCTAATTTCACAAATAATTCAATTTAGCACAAAATAAAGCTCAATTAAATAAATGGATTGTACCACGACAATCAGCACAAAATTTCGATCATCGGCCATCTCAATCTTAATTTCCGAAAAATAAATAACTCATTAATTAATTTCGAAAAATTAAATATTAAATATTAAATATTCCGTTTAGCTCAAAATAAGGTCCAATTAAATAAACGGACTTCACCACGGTCATCAGCATAATTTTCCGGTCACGGGCCATCCCAGTTGAATTTTCGAAAAATAAATAAATAATTAATTAATTTCGAAAATTAAATAATTAATATTGAAAATTCAATTTAGCTCAAAATAAAGCCCGATTCAATAAACGGACTTCACCAAAGTCATCCGCATAATATTCCTGTTCCGGACCATCTCCTTTGAATTTTCATAAAATAAACAATTATTTAATTTAATTCCGAAAATTAATATTTAAATGCCCAAAAATCTCACTTAGGCCCAAATCGCCAAATTGAAGCCCGATTAGCGGTCGGAAAATTCCCGAGATGCTTCCAATAAATAGTAGACCACGTCTACTTGTTAATTGCACAATCAATTTATTTAAATCACATCACAATTGACTAATAATTGCTAACTTATTCTAATCTAACAACCTAAACATAATTAATTAAAACTAAACCAACCTTAAAGCATAATTAGCCAACTAATCCAAGATTAGTGAGATTACTCACCAAATCGCGCGCAAATCGGATCAATCCGACGGCGGCGGCGCGAGGAACAATTCTTCCCAAAGCACGACTGGGTTCGAAGCCCGGAACGGCCTAAAACGGCCTTGAACAAAGGCTGGAAACCCATTTTTCCAGCTGCTGTTCATGGCCAAACGAAGCTGTTCCGTGGCTGAGATGGCGAGCAAGGCCGGCGGAGGGCGAGGGGAACATCGGGAGGTCGGGCGGAGTTGGACGGTGGCCGGAGGTGGCCGTACGGTGGCTGGTCGGTGCGGACAGGGCGAAACAGGCTGATTCAAGCGGCCGGATCGCGCGGACGGCGGGACGACGGCGAGCAGCGGGCGCTCGGCGCGGCGCAGACGCTGGCGGCAGTGCGCAGCGGGGCGACGGCAGCCGCTTGTGGTGCTACTTCTTCTTCTTCAGTTTGCTGGTTTCGGGCTAGTTCGCATAAAGAAGAAGGAAGAAGAAGAAGTCGGTTACAAGAGAGAGTGGGGGAGAAGAGAGAGGAGAGAGAAGAAGAGATAAGAGAGAAAAGAGAGAGAGAAGACAAGTTTGACTAGTCAAATGGAGAGAAAGAGAAGCCAAATTGAATTTGGCAAGGGTTAGGCGGTCGGTGGGGAGGGTGTCCGCACGAAGGGGGGATGGGGAGAGGAGAGAGAAGAGAGAGAAAAAGAGAGAAAAGGGAGGGAGAGAGAAGAAATTCAAAAATCATATTATTCTTATTTTTTTCTCTTCCCCTTTCTATTTTCTTTTTGGTCTTCAATTTTTCCTCCGATAATTTCTTTATTGAAATTTTTGACCCGTCAATAAATTGACGAGCGATGAGACAGATCCTATTTATCCAGTCAAATTAAAACCCGAAAATTTGGATGTCACACGTCGCCAGCCCATTCATTTTAATGCGCATGTGGAAGTATATAAATAAATCCCCAAGCAACACAAAGATGAGATAGAAAAGTAGGACCACAAATTTAACAAACCACAACACACCTTTATACACAACCAACTAGTTTATTTACAATACTAGTCTATAGACGAGAGTCTATACAAGCAAAAAGGTTTATAAGAACTCTAGGCAATCGAATCCCCATCAGAAACCTCTGAACTCTCTTGGGGACTTGGGTCCACCACTGCCCCACCAGGAGGGTCAGCTGTACCCGCGCCAAAAGCGATCTCCAACACCGACGCAGGTACCTCAAACTCTTGTAGGGGACCCTCTTTGGGTCCATTTCACTCATAATGGTACCACACTCTGAATTGATGGGGCACCCTTTGAGGTAGGGCGAAAACATCGACCCAGACAATAGTCCTCACGAGCTCATAAACCCAGGTTCCTTAACCCCCGGGAAGAGGAATCTGCATGACCTATTCGGTGACCTTCTTGGACTGGCCAAAATGCTCAGAAGGAGCAGCCATCTATGGACCTGAAAAGGTTGAGTCTACGACAGGGTGGGACAATGTCTTAACAAATCCACCCCCTAAACTCTGACTAGGAAAGAAATACACCTAAAGGCCTCCTATGCACACACAAGACATGACTTACCTTGCCTTAGTTCCTTCCTGCATGTCAGTGAAAATCATATACTAAACCAATCAATTCAATTCAATTCAAGCCATCGATCAATCGAATCACTCAATTGAATACGATTCAATACCATCAATACCATTTATAAATCCGATCGATTCGAGCACTACTTACCTAAGCTGAAATATATGGTATAGCTCACCAAAGGTGATATATATATTGCTCACCAAAGCTGCTATATATTTATATTGCTCACCAAAGCTGCTAGATATCTTTATTATTGCTCACTGAAGCTACTAGATAATATAGCTCATTGAAGTTGATAAATATTCTTGCTCACCGAAGCTGACATATCAAGGCCCACGGGCTGATATAGTATATTGTTCTTGCTAATTGATTATTCACTGCTTTTATAATACTCAATAAGAATAATAATATGTGGGTACACGGTTGGCTTGAGCCAAAATACAATATTTTCGTTTTCAAAAATCCTACTATTTAATTTAGTCCAAAAAGATATTTTTGGCGTTGTAAACCGACGCTCAGTGTTTTCGGATTAAATACTGAAATTACTCAATTTTTGGATAAATACACCCAAAATTACTATTACCACTCAAATAGCACAAATTAGCATTTAATTAAATAAACCAAGCACACCAATGCAATTGGCACGAAATTCTGGTCACCAGCTATCCTGGTCTAATTTTCGAAAAATAATAATTAATTAAATAAATACAAAAAATAATTAAATAAATACAATTAAATGCCAAATATAGAAACTTAGGCTAGAAACGCCTAATTAAATACCAAAACGAGCCTGGAAAATTTTCAAACTAATCTAGATAAATAATACAACCTATCTAGTCTCTAATTATGCTACTTAACCACCAAACATGCAAAATCGAATAATTAAATCATTAATCCGTTCTAACTAACCACCTAAACCTTAATTAACCTAAACTAATCAACCCTGAAGCATCATTAACTCCTTAAGCAAAGTTTAGCGAGTAAACTCACCGGTTTTGCAATTCGGTGAGTCCGCGACAACGACAACGCAAAGATGGGCAACAAACTCTAAAGTGGTGACACCCGACAAGGCCCGAAAGTGGTCCAAAATAGGCCTAACAAGACATGGCTAGGTTGAGGGGGCTTGGTTCTAGTCTTGGGTCGAAAGAGGTGGCGCAGAGCTAGAAACGGCAAAGCTGGCAGATCGGTGGGTGCAATGGTGAGTAGGCAGGCAGGTGGGGTGTGGCACCCGAGAATTTCGCAAACCGTGATGTGCGACAGCAATGACTGATCAATAAAAGCATCGCCGAATGGTATTATTAGTATTGTGCATGAGCATTGTTTGATTCCATTAACGGACCGATATCTCATGTTTATTAAGGGTTCAATCATTGAATAGATTATCGACATATATTTCTTTTGATGACTCGACACAATTATATCACTTGAGTGCACATAAGTTAAGAAAAGAAATTGAAACACCAAGACCATGGGACCGAGAATGCTCCACATTTGTGCAAGTTTAAGGATCAGTTTTTATTTATTTATTTGGGCCTTGTTATTGAGGGACTGGACATCCACTAACTTACTAACCCAATACAATCCGAAGACCCCTTAATAGTCAATAATTAAGTCAACTAATTGGAAGAGATGTTGACTAAAGCATGGCTGGATGATGCCACGTTGCTGGCGTATGGATAGCCAGCGAAATGCATGGGGAGGCCTGCTGAAGACACGTCCATTCCAGCTATCCGTTCCCCTTGCAACCACCGAAACATGATTCTCTTTTGTTAACTGGTTTTAGCAAAACCAGTGATCTTGTGTTTGTGAAAGTGGTAATCACGAGAGTGAGTGAAACCAGGAGTAATCGAGAGACAGTGAGCGAGAAAGGTTGCGAGTGAGCAGCGAGTGAGTGAGTCGGCAAGGGAAGGAAGGAAATTAGTCCCTACCGTGCTTGCACGTTGCCGCCGCCGTTGAGCCGCGCACTCGTCACCGTCTCACCACACACCGTGGAATCGTAGGACATCGAGGCAAGTGAACGTCCATGAATCTGTATAATGTGATGCTGTTATTGTCCGATGATGCAATATACTTGGAAACAATTGAATTCTGAAAGTAGAATGTTAAATCGTGGGTAATCGAAGTAGAGCGGGATCATGAGATTGAGGAATTACTTTGGTTTTGTGTACATTTTGATCATGTTGATGTATTGATGAAAGACTGACTATTAGTAGACTTGTGGAAGGAAGATAGTCACGGTTGGAATGGGATTTTATGGGATTCACTTAATCCAGTGCAATTTCATGTGTAACCCTGTAACTTTGTGAAATTTGATGAAGAGTTCTAAAATGAATTTGATCCCGATTCCTTCACAGAAGTTGTGAGGAATTGCATGAGCTAGAGTATATATTTTTATCAGAACCTCTTTTAATATGCAATGCTTGCTGTTGAATTTTATTCCGTGATAAAAGAATCCTGAACTGAGTTATGTGAACTACTACTCATTATACATAACGAATCTGGCCTAGTGTCCTTAATGAAACTTTTTCCTCTAGATCTCAATTATAACGTGTTAAAATTTCAGAATTTGTCATGGTCATTTGCTGGTTATTTCGAAATCTCTATTGAAGGCGTGCGTTCTGGCCTTTACATTGTTTTACTATGAAACTGTTCATTTTGTTCTAAGAATCATTGTATCTTGCGTTGTTATTTGTTATTCACTTGATAGATGCATTGATATTCAGCATATCACATGACATTGGAAAATTTGATAAAGTCTTATAGATCCATGGAATCCATGACGTCATTGCATCAAAATATATTTTGTAATGAGATGTATATTATGATGCGAATGTTACCGTCGGAGGTGTGAGCCGACGATGCCCCGGGAGTGTCAGGATGCCCAAGGGTCAAGTGAGTCGACGCCGTTGGATGCCCGGAGGTTTGTGCCGGAGGGTCCTCGGGAGTTTCGGGATGCCTGGTTGTAGGGATTGTACATAAATCCGGAGGGAAGGGGCAACCATTTTCATGGTGAGCCCTGGATAAACCTCGTGATGCCAGGTGGGGTGCAAGATGCCCAGGGGTGTGACGGAATACGCTCTGGATGCCCGGAGGTTTGTGCCGGAGGGTCTCACGATGCCAGGTTGGGTGCGAAAGCCCGGAGGGATGCAAACACTGGTCCCCGGGGAATGAAATCTTTCTTTGAATGCTAAAATCCGGTACATTAAAGGAGTGCATGTGTGTGCATGTGTCATGATATGAGAATTTGCTTATGAAATTGAGTGGGCTTCATCCGGTATTGAAAATGCGTTCGTTATGGCATTGAATTGTTTTTATGAATGTGGTGCAAGTGAATAAACCCTTGATGGCATGTATATATATAAAAATGACATATGTGTTTTGCATGCATCTGGATGGTTAGAGTTTCTACATAATATAGTGTAATGGATCTTTTACTACTGAGTGGTTGTACTCACCCCTTTTGGGGACCAACATTTCAGACTAAAAGAAAAATGCCGCTGCTGCCTGCGACTCCTGGTATGTTTTATGGACTACTGATTGACCTATAGTGGGAGTGGTCAGAGCACCGTTATCCTGGGGTGCACGGGTTGGTATTCGAGCGCATAAGGATTTTGCTGACTTTTGATGTGACATCCCGATTTTCCGATTCTATTTTCAATAATTTGAGACGGGCATTTCTTTGGCACGCATATAGTTCTTTCCCTTGAGTCGGCCACTCATGTGAAAACTAATCTATCGGGTGAAGCCGTTAAGAGTTTTTAATGCATTAGACTCGAGAATTTGACCAGGAAGCGACCTTTCGACCGAGCTAATCTGCAAGGGTCATTACGACACAAATAAAAATCGATTAAAGACCGGAGATGGGTCGACTCGACAGAGGCATGTGATCGAGTGTGGGTGACTCCACCGGATTGCATAATCCTTGTCGATCGGCACTAGACCGACTTTTCGGTCGATTGGGTACCCTGTGTTCGTATTTGAATCCTTGAGATTACCCGACAACCGAAAGTCGCCAATGTTTCAAAGATGTACATTGTGGCTTGAGATGATCAACCACAGGTCAAATGCATGAAAATTTCTAAAGGCTACCCGATAGGTTGGGCCGCGCTAGTATCGTGCCAAAGTGAAATTAACCGTGGAATTGAGATCGAATTCGAAAATTGGAAGTCCGGGTGTGTCACAAATTACTTTAGGATCATTGACTAATCTTCGGAAGATTCTTCATGCGATCAGAGTTTTTCAGCAATTAAATCAGAAAATGGTTAATTTGGCTCGAGAAATTAGTAGGTCCGCATTTGGTCGTGCTTTTGGCACATAAGTTGGTTCTACGGACAAGTGAATATGTGAATTGAAGTGTGGTGACATTGGATTAATTTTGTGGACTTCAATTTGGACTCAATTGGAAGTGGATTGATTATAATTGAAGAATTTCATGCACAAGAATTGGACCCCGGCGGAAAAATAAAATGCAACCATTGAAGAATGTTGTGGTAGAAAAGATAGTGGAAGATGACATCATGGGGATGATGTCATGCTGATTGAAGCCAAGGATTGAGGGCTTGACAAGTGGAGGGAGGAGATTTAATCTCCAAAAAGGGGCCATCACCATCATCTTCAACCTTGGGAAGGAGAGAGAAAGGAAAGGGGGGGAGAGACCGACCGGACCAGCAGCCGCTCGACCGCCCCTTCGCCCGCTCGACGTCGCCTCCGTCGTCCGCCGCCCGCTCGCCGTCGCTCAGCCCCGCGAGCACCTCCGCCTCCCTCTCTCTCTTGCTGTCTTCTTCTTCCCTAGTCGTTGCTTGAACCGCGAGCAGATCTGAGATCGCTTAAGCAGCAGCCAGTCCACGCCACCAGCCGGAGCTCCTCGCCGTCGCAGCTCGCCGCCGTTCGACCGCTCGCCCGCACGCCGCTCCGCGGTCAGCTCGCCGGCTTGCTACTCCGCTGTTTCGCCTGGCTCGTCGTCCCCGAGCTGCTGTTCAGCTCGCGCAAGAGCTGCCGGAGCTCGTCCCCGCCACCGTGAGTCCCGCCGAAGCCACCGCCTACGCCGCCCGAGCTACCGCCGCCCCTCTCCGCCGTTCCTCGCACCCGAACCGCCGCCGAGCAGCCTCCGTCGGCCTCAACCGGAAGTTGCAGAAAATGGGTATCGCAGTGACGTTTGGCCCATTTTGGCCGCCTTCCCGAGCCCGGATGCTCGGCCCGCTTTGAGGAAAGTTGTTCTCCTCGGCGTCCCCGTCGTTTTGGTCCGCTCGGCTCGCTAATCCGGTGAGTTTAACTCACTAAACCTCGCTTAGAGGGTTAATTATGCTTTAGGTGTGTTTAGTTTATGTTAATTGTGATTAGGTGATTAGTTTAATTTATTTAAGTGTGGATTATATTAATGTGTTTAATTAGCTTAAAGTGAGTTTAATTTAAGGCCAAATGAAGGTTTATATTAATATAAGCCTTGATGTGACATAAAGGAATTTACTTTTGATTTATTTAAATATTTCGAAATTATTTAATAATTTAATAATATATCATTATTCGAAATTATTAAAATATTATTATTTAATTATTTTCGGAATAAATTTAATTATTTATTAAATTCCGAAAATTTTGTCTGACCCTAAATTCTCGAATTTCGTGCCGGTCGCTGCTGTGTATTCGGATTTTGAAATCGATGGTCGGATATTATAAATTGAATGTGGATTGTGAAAAATATGAATATTATTATTTAATTAATTTTCGGAATAAATTTAATTATTTATTAAAATTCGAAAATTTTCGATGGGACCTTATTTGCTCGGAATTTCGTGCCGATCGCTGTTGTGCATTTAGAATTTGAATTTGATGAATGAATGTGGCGAATTGAGTGTGATTGCGATTTATGAGAATTCTTTAGAAAACCCTAAGTGTGGGAATTGATGGGAGATTGGTCGTGATTAACCACCTATTAGAGGTCGTGCCTAGTGAGGCCGTGATTAACCACCGATTGGAGGTCGTGCCTAGTGAGGCCGTGATTAACCACCGATTGGAGGTTGTGCCTAGTAGGGCCGTGATGAACCACCTAAGAGAGGTCGTGCCTAATAAGGCCGTGATGAACCACCTAAGGGAGGTCGTGCCTAATAGGGCCGTGATGAACCACCTATGAGAGGTCGTGCCCAGTGAGGCCGTGATTGACCACCTATTAGAGGTCGTGCCCAATGAAGCCGTGATGGACCACCTATGAGAGGTCGTGCCCAGAGAGGCCGTGAATTGCCACTTGATAAAGGTTGCGCCGAGTGGGGCCGTGATTAAGAGTAATGTTTGAATTGCTAGAATGACATGTAATCGGCCAAGTCGATTGATCGCTGAGACGATCCAAGTGGTTGAATTGTTCTGATGATGTGATTGTGCCATGGTTGTTTGGTTATCATAATTGCACGTGGTTGAATTATATAAATTGTGCTAACTTGCAGATGAAGGCTAATGCGAGGTAAGTCTTCTCGTGATGTGGCTAGGCCGCCGGGGCGTATTTTCTTTCTAATAGGGGTTTAGGGGTTGAACTTGCTGAGACATCGTCTCATCCCGGTTGTGGGATTAAAATTTCAGGTCCCTAGATGGCGGTCGTGGAGGACCCGAAGCCCTAAATCTAGAAAGGTGGAGATTGAAGTATCAGTGATCGTGTCTTGCTAGTTGGTTTTGGGATGGTTTCACTTTTGTCGAGCTGGTCTATTTTGTAGATAGTCCAGAGTTGTATTTAAGCCTATGTGCTTGTAAAGGAGCGTTTGGTATGCTGATTGATTGCCTGCTTTTCTATCCCAAGTTAAATATTGTTAGGGGATTTGTTTCGCTTCCGCATGCGTAATAGAAATTGAATGGGTCGGCGACGTATCCTGGGATATCGCATATTTGATCGACCATAGTGGGATGTGCGCGCGCTCGGGGTTCGGGGCGTGACATCCCCGTTTAAGTGGTATCAGAGCATGGTCTGGGTATGGAGTGATAAGGTGCGATGAGTCATGGGATAGTTAGTAGGAAAGGCTTTTAATATGCTAATGCATGTGAGTGATAGCTGATTGGTAGCTTGTTTGTGGGGTCACTCAAATTCTAACTTGATGTTGGAATCGGAAGACAGGTGTCTATAAAGAGCCTGTAGGATGAGTGACCAGGAGTGGAGAACTCCTTGGAGGAGATCGATATGACCTGTATCTCGGGGTAGGATGCTGACAAGAGTCGGTACCCGAGGTAGAGCGCAGGCTTAGACCAGCGCGAGTGTGAGAGTACCGCCACAAGTCGGTACTTAGAGTGTAGTAGCACCGAATGATCCTAGGTTTGATGGGATCGTTCAGGTGCTAGTGTTCATTGGAAGCTTGTTGGGTCAGTAAGTTCAAGACCGAGCCGTTGATGTTGCTGTTGTTTCTCGCTTTTGCCGCGTGTTGTGACCATTGTCGTTGCCATGCCCGTTGAGACCCAACTGGAGTGGTGATCGAGGATCCAACCACCGTATCTCGAGTCAAGGTTCAGTTTAGACAAAGATGGAAGTCGATTGAGGAGAAAGGCTAATGTCAGGAGAAAGGTGCCCTGTTTCACCTAATTGGAAGAGTAAAATTGGAAAGCCAGAGCTCGACTCGATAGATGTGGGTTGTGTCTGTAAGAAAAGACTTGGATCTGTTCCGTGCTGTAAGAGAGAGAGGACATGTTACAAGGGTCGCCAGTGCAGTCATTTGATCAAAGATTGTCCGTACAGATAGATGGAATCATAGCTGTTTTTGTCACCGCCGTTGATAAGACAGGACAGAGGAATCATGCTTCGGGACATTTAGTGGGGTACTTGGAATGGACTTCAGTGCAAGGAAGGGTGCATGATGTTCCTTGATGGGAGGTAGAGGACTCACCGATTGTGTGCCGAGTTTGTGAAAAGGAGGCATGAGTCAGCCTAGTGTCAGAGTAAAAAGGGAGCATGATTTGAATATGGCCAGCACGGCCATCGAGTTAAGAACTGTCCGTGAAAGTTCAGGAGAGCGTAAGCACTGTTATTGCAGAGAGGACGCCACTAGGATGGCTAAAGGAGCATGAAGGGATCGACCATGCATCAATCAGAAGAAGAATATTTATGAGATGTTTTATGCAGAGTAATGCAACAGAATTTTCAGTGAAGGTTGTAGAGTTTTCGCTGTGGTAATAAAGTAATAGGAAGATGAGTCTCTGACTATAGTCGTACTTGATGGTTGCTTATGTATGACTTGGAAGTCATTTATGAAAAGATTTGGCTCGAGGAGCTTTCTGCTGTTGTGAATCGTGGCAGTGATATAATTCCGTTTGTTCAGTTAGCGTAAAAAAAAAAGTTTTGAATTACCGAAAGTTGAAGAGGAACTTCAATCCTTGCTATTCGTCACTGAAGATGATTTGGTTCAGGTTATTGGTTATCGAATCTACATGACAGCTGTAATGGATGCGTCGGTTGATGAGCCGAAGATGGAGAATATAATCGTGGTACATAAGTTTTCTAAGGTATTTGCTGAAGAATTGTCAAGTTTGCAGTCAAAAAGAGAAATAGAGTTGTGATTAAATTAGCATCCGGAATAGAGCCAGTCCCTCAGGCTCCTTACCGGATGGTGTTACCTAAGTTAAAATAATTGAAGGTGCAGATGCAGAAAGTGTTGAATAGGGGATTCATACGTTCCAGTGTATCGCCTTGGGGAGCACCTGTTCTATTCGTGAAAAAGAAAGTTGGTTCGTTGTGTTTGTATGTCAATATTCCTCAAGATCGACTGGAGGTCATGGTATCATTAGTTGAGGATCGGGAAGAAAGATGTACCGAAGTTAGCATCTCGCACTTGATATGGCCGTTATGAGTTCATTGTAATACCGTGTGGTTTGACGGACACCTTAGCTATTTGTTTGGGTCTTATGAGCAAAATGTGTAAGGGTACTTGAATCAATTGTGATCGTGTTCAATGAAGTTATCCTAGTGTGTTCAAAGAGTACTGAGGAGCACGAGAGACATCTGGGGATGGTACTTCAGACCTTGAGTGCTCTTGGATTTTGCGATAAGTTTAGCAAATGCGAGTTTTGGATGACTCGTGTTGCGTTCCTAGGTCACGTGATTTCAGGAGAAGGAATCTTCATAGACCCCGTCTGAGATTAAAGCAGTGATCAGTTGGTCGATATTGACTACAGGGATAGAGATCATAAGTTTCTGAGGATTAACAGGATATTACAGAAGTTTTATGGAAGGGTTTTTCGGTGTCGGCGTTGCATGTGATTCGACTACGAGGAAGTGAGAAAAGTTTGTGCGGACGGATGAGTGCGAGCGTAGTTTTCAAGAGCTTAAGCAGAAGCTGACTGCCGCACCTGTGCTGACCATTCCATCTAGTCCTGAAAGTTATGAGATCTGCAATGATGCGTCGTTTGAAGGATTGGTTACTTGTTGATGCAACATGATAGGGTTGTTGCATATGCGTCTCGTTAGTTGAGACCTCGGAGTTGAATATGAGACAGCATCGCTGGATGGAACTCATTAAGGACTATGACTATGATATTTTGTATCACTCTAGAAAGGTGAGCAAAGTCGCAGATGCACTGAGTCGAGAGTGCTTAGTTGCACAGTTGGTACTCAAGGATTGGATCTTATTTGAGAAAGTTCGAAATTCAGTTTTCAAATCTAAGGTAGGCCACCTTTTTAATCTTATGATTACCCTCAGAATTGAGCCGAGAGAGCAGATCAGAATCAAATTGCTTCAGTGGATAGATTCAGAAATTCAGAAGGCTCTATAAGAGAATGCAGATGAGAGAGAGGTTGACTTCTAGATTTCTAAAAATAGAACGCTAAGGTTCTGAGGACGATTGTGTGTGATTGATGATGCAGAGATTAGAGAAGAGATCTTATCGGAAGCTCGTCGTAGCAGCTTCAGCGTTGTCCAGATAGGACGAAGATGGGTCAGAATTTGCGTCAACAGGATTAGTAGATCGTTGTGAAGACCGATATCACCGACAAGTCGCAAGTGTCAGATGTGCTACCAAGAGAAAGCACGGTTTTGCAATTCAAGAGGACCTTTGTAATCTCTCGAGATCCTCGTGTGGAAGTGGGATCGCGTCGCAACGGATTTTTGTGACAAGTCTACCGAGGAGTCAGTGGTAATAATTTCGTTTTGGGAAGTAATTGACAGACTGATGAAATCAGCCCACCTTGTGGTTGTGCGGAAGATTATTGATTGGATTAGGCATGCAGAGGCGTTTGCACATCAGATAATTCGTTTGCATAAAGTGTCAGTGTCAGAGTTATGTCAGATCTTGACCAGAGGTCCTCAGTTTCAGCAGATCAGTCAAATAGTTTCAGCAGATCAGTCAAATAGTTTCTTTTTAATCAGTGCAGAGTAAAGTGTACAGGACTTCAGTCGGTTGAGATGAGATCAGAGATCAGAAAACTGCAGGTCCAGAGTTGGTTCAGAAATTAGTGATTCAGTTGCAGTTATCAATGACAGATTAAGGACCGCTTAGAGATGCCGGGAAAATTTACGCAGTAAAGTGTCGAAAATCTTTGAATTTTTAGATTGAGAATCCTGTTCATCCTTGGATGTCACCTAGGATAGGGACATCTCGAATTGTTAAGAAAGGAGAGCCGGAACTGTTTAAATGGCGGAATATTTCGAGTTTGAGATCAAAGGAGAATTTTGGCTTTAAATAAAAAAAGAAAGCGGCTTGGGACACCGTCGGCGCCTCTAGCCAAGTTGGTATCCGGGATGAAGCTCGTCGGTCCGAAGTCGGGAGTTCGAATCCCCGGCGCGGTAGTTAGCCGCTTTGTGGAAAAATAAAAAGAAAAAGAAAAAGAACCAAAAATTTTGCAGCTTCCATTTTTGTAAATTTGGACAAGTGCTTAGTCTTTTTGGGAATCAAGAATTGGTCTGGTTAATTTGGTAATGTTTCGTCGGCATCGAGGATCTTGGATAGCAGTGCGAAGCAGAATGAAGGAGCAGAATTGCTGAGACGACAATACCCCACCATTTTGAAGAAGAATTTTAATGGTTTAAATTTCGAGGACGAAATTTTTATAAGAGGGGAAGAGTTGTGACATCCCGATTTTCCGATTCTATTTTCAATAATTTGAGACGGGCATTTCTTTGGCACGCATATAGTTCTTTTCCTTGAGTCGGCCACTCATGTGAAAACTAATCTATCGAGTGAAGCCGTTAAGAGTTTCTAATGTATAAGACTCGAGAATTTGACTAGAAAGCGACCTTTCGACCGAGCTAATCTATAAGGGTCATTACGACACAAATAAAAATCGATTAAAGACCGGAGATGGGTCGACTCGACAGAGGCATGTGATCGAGTGTGGGTGATTCCACCGGATTGCATAATCCTTGTCGATCGGCACTAGACCGACTTTTCTGTCGATTGGGTACCCTGTGTTCGTATTTGAATCCTTGAGATTACCCGACAACCGAAAGTCGCCAATGTTTCAAAGATGTACATTGTGGCTTGAGATGATCAACCACAGGTCAAATGCATGAAAATTTCTAAAGGCTACCCGATAGGTTGGGCCGCGCTAGTATCGTGCCAAAGTGAAATTAACCGTGGAATTGAGATCGAATTCAGAAATTGGAAGTCTGGGTGTGTCACAAATTACTTTAGGATCATTGACTAATCTTCGGAAGATTCTTCATGCGATCAGAGTTTTTCAGCAATTAAATCAGAAAATGGTTAATTTGGCTCGAGAAATTAGTAGGTCCGCATTTGGTCGTGCTTTTGGCACATAAGTTGGTTCTACGGACAAGTGAATATGTGAATTGAAGTGTGGTGACATTGGATTAATTTTGTGGACTTCAATTTGGACTCAATTGGAAGTGGATTGATTATAATTGAAGAATTTCATGCACAAGAATTGGACCCCGGCGGAAAAATAAAATGCAACCATTGAAGAATGTTGTGGTAGAAAAGATAGTGGAAGATGACATCATGGGGATGATGTCATGCCGATTGAAGCCAAGGATTGAGGGCTTGACAAGTGGAGGGAGGAGATTTAATCTCCAAAAAGGGGCCATCACCATCATCTTCAACCTTGGGAAGGAGAGAGAAAGGAAAGGGGGAGAGACCGACCGGACCAGCAGCCGCTCGACCGCCCCTTCGCCCGCTCGGGACGTCGCGCTCCTCGTCCGCCGCCGCCGCTCGCGCCGCTCGCCCCGCGAGCACCTCCGCCTCCCTCTCTCTCTTGCTGTCTTCTTCTTCCCTAGTCGTTGCTTGAACCGCGAGCAGATCTCGAGATCGCTTAAGCGCAGCCATCCACGCCACCAGCCGGAGCTCCGCCGTCGCAGCTCGCCGCCGTTCGACCGCTCGCCGCACGCCGCTCCGCGGGTCAGCTCGCCGGCTTGCTACTCCGCCTGTTTCGCCCAGCTCGTCGTCCCGAGCTGCTGTTCAGCTCGCGCAAGAGCTGCCAGAGCTCGTCCCCGCCACCGTGAGTCCCGCCGAAGCCACCGCCTATGCCGCCCGAGCTACCGCCGCCCCTCTCCGCCGTTCTCGCACCCGAACCGCCGCCGAGCAGCCTCCGTCGGCCTCAACCGGAAGTTGCAGAAAATGGGTATCGCAGTGACGCTTGGCCCATTTTGGCCGCCTTCCCGAGCCCGGATGCTCGGCCCGCTTTGAGGAAAGTTGTTCTCCTCGGCGTCCCCGTCGTTTTGGTCCGCTCGGCTCGCTAATCCGGTGAGTTTAACTCACTAAACCTCGCTTAGAGGGTTAATTATGCTTTAGGTGTGTTTAGTTTATGTTAATTGTGATTAGGTGATTAGTTTAATTTATTTAAGTGTGGATTATATTAATGTGTTTAATTAGCTTAAAGTGAGTTTAATTTAAGGCCAAATGAAGGTTTATATTAATATAAGCCTTGATGTGACATAAAGGAATTTACTTTTGATTTATTTAAATATTTCGAAATTATTTAATAATTTAATAATATATCATTATTCGAAATTATTAAAATATTATTATTTAATTATTTTCGGAATAAATTTAATTATTTATTAAATTCGAAAATTTTGTCGGGACCCTAAATTCTCGAATTTCGTGCGTCGTCTGCTGTGTATTCGGATTTTGAAATCGATGGTCGGATATTATAAATTGAATGTGGATTGTGAAAAATATGAATATTATTATTTAATTAATTTTCGGAATAAATTTAATTATTTATTAAAATTCGAAAATTTTCGATGGGACCTTATTTGCTCAGAATTTCGTGCCGATCGCTGTTGTGCATTTAGAATTTGAATTTGATGAATGAATGTGGCGAATTGAGTGTGATTGCGATTTATGAGAATTCTTTAGAAAACCCTAAGTGTGGGAATTGATGGGAGATTGGTCGTGATTAACCACCTATTAGAGGTCGTGCCTAGTGAGGCCGTGATTAACCACCGATTGGAGGTCGTGCCTAGTGAGGCCGTGATTAACCACCGATTGGAGGTTGTGCCTAGTAGGGCCGTGATGAACCACCTAAGAGAGGTCGTGCCTAATAAGGCCGTGATGAACCACCTAAGAGAGGTCGTGCCTAATAGGGCCGTGATGAACCACCTATGAGAGGTCGTGCCTAATGAGGCCGTGATTGACCACCTATTAGAGGTCGTGCCCAGTGAGGCCGTGATGAACCACCTATGAGAGGTCGTGCCCAGAGAGGCCGTGAATTGCCACTTGATAAAGGTTGCGCGAGTGGGGCCGTGATGCCACCGATTCTAGTTTTGCTGAGTGGGGCCGTGATTAAGAGTAATGTTTGAATTGCTAGAATGACATGTAATCGGCCAAGTCGATTGATCGCCGAGACGATCCAAGTGGTTGAATTGTTCGATGATGTGATTGTGCCATGGTTGTTTGGTTATCATAATTGCACGTGGTTGAATTATATAAATTGTGCTAACTTGCGAGATGAAGGCTAATGCGAGGTAAGTCTTCTCGTGTGATGTGGCTAGGCCGCCCGGGCGTATTTTCTTTCTAATAGGGGTTTAGGGGTTGAACTTGCTGAGACATCGTCTCATCCCGTTGTGGGATTAAAATTTCAGGTCCCTAGATGGCGGTCGTGGAGGACCCGAAGCCCTAAGTCTGGAAAGGTGGAGATTGAAGTATCAGTGATCGTGTCTTGCTAGTTGGTTTTGGGATGGTTTCACTTTTGTCGAGCTGGTCTATTTTGTAGATAGTCCAGAGTTGTATTTAAGCCTATGTGCTTGTAAAGGAGCGTTTGGTATGCCGATTGATTGCCCGCTTTTCTATCCCAAGTTAAATATTGTCGGGGATTTGTTTCGCTTCCGCATGCGTAATAGAAATTGAATGGGTCGGCGACGTATCCCGGGATATCGCATATTTGATCGACCATAGTGGGATGTGCGCGCGCTCGGGGTTCGGGGCGTGACATTTGAGGTAGGCCTCTCTGTCGGGCCTATTCACCAGGAGTACATATCAGTTCTCGTCCATATGGATGGCCGCCTTCTGAGGGTACTACCACCACCACCGGCTAATGGACCTGACTGGATATGACCTAGAGTCGAGGGTAGCAAGAGATGCATTTTTGGGATGCCGACACATGGGTGATGGACGAATGCAGACGATATCCAAGGATAGAAGTTGGTTTTCTTTTGGGTAATTGCCAGGCACAAAAAGTCCTCGGCGTTTTGTTGTACCAACTATCATAGTCCATCCCTTATATAAATAAAAGTGTTTGGCTTAAATTATGAAAGTTTTAGTATGGTGTGCATCACTTTATATTTTGATGAAGGGTAGTTGAATTATGCTTCCGCCATATTATTTGCGCAGGGACCGGTAAAGAAAACTAATGAAAACCCCCAGGTATTATAAGTTATGTTAAAATTTCTTTGGTCTCAAAGTAGTATGCTACAAGAGAATGTAACTGTGGCGACCCTAACGGATCAGGGGCCATTTCGAGGGTGCCACATGGGGACTTCTAGCGGCTGGACGGTGGCACACGGCGACTGGCAGGGACAGATGGAGGCCAGGCTTCGTAGAATAGGGGCGAGGGACGGCCAGGGATGCGCAGCTGGGCGCGAGGTGAGCAGGATGCCGAGCTGGGCTCGAGGCACAATGGCGGCAGGCAAGTGTGCGACGGGCTAAGGTGGTGGCTGGCTCAATAATCTGGTTCTTTGGAGCTTCAAAGGTTTCTAAAATGGAGAAAGGTGGTCTGCTAAAGGAGAAGGGCCAACTGCAACTTGGAGGGGGGCCACCAAGCCTTCTTGAAGCCAAAGTTGTCCCCTTTGAGCCCACCAACATGCCCCAGCACTTCAGCCCTTGACTAGCAACCCTTATCCACTCCAAAACTTCTCCAACATACTTGCCAAGTGGTCCAAAAGGTTGCACACCATGGGGGCTACGAATTTGCACATAATTTCCTCCAAATTGAACCAATTTCTCTTCAATTGGACCTAAACTGGTCCCTATAAATTCCACCAAAGTTTCCTCAACCAAAATAACATTTCCCTCACCAATAGAACCAAATTGCATCCCAAAAATGCGATAAAAAACAATCCTCTCATTTTACCGGTCAAAAATGCTCTTACTTTGAATTTTCGCCAAAAATCTTGGTTTATAGGAAAATCTTCAGAGGACGAGTCGACGTTTCTAAAATATGACATCCCAGATTTTCAGTCATGTTTCCTATTGAATAAATCAGACATTTCATTGACATGTCTATAGGGCTATTCTCAAAACTGATCACTCTCGAGATAACTAGACTATTTGGGGAAACCATTAAGGATTTTAAGGCAAATAGACTAGAGAATTCGACCAGGAATCGGCTGTTCGACCAGGATTTTAAGGCAAATAGACTGAGATCATTACGGCACAGACGTAAATTGATTAGAGATCAGAGATAGGTCGGTTCGACAGAGATGTGTGGCTAATTATGGGTGATACCACTAAATTGAAAAATTCTCGTCGGCCAACACTAGACTGAGTTCTCTATTATTTTGATACCCTGTGTCCGTATTTGAATTCTTGAGATTTCTACGACAATCGAGAATTGCCAATGTGTCGAGTGGGTTCATTGTAGCTCAAAGAAAATTGACCATGGGTCATTTGCACTAAAAAGTTCTGAAAACTACCCGGTAGTCTAAGTCACGTTAAAAATGCGCTGAATGGAAATTAACCGCCAATTCAAGTCTGATTTTATAAATTGAAAGTTCTGTCGTGTCACAATCTATTTTAGGAACGTCAACTCATCCTCCGAATAATTTTCAGAGATTTCAGAAATTTTTACAGAAAATAATTTCGGATGTTGCGGAAAATTAATGGAAATTTGGATCGGCCGAATTGAAGAAATTTTCGACTTGTAAACTAAGCTTTATGGCAAAGAGGACCTATAGAAATTATGCAGACTTTTTCTACATCAAATTGGACGTCGAATTTGGGAAATTGTCGAAGAAATAGATGTCCCAATAAATTGTGAAATTCGGATTTAAAGGAGGGCAGCATTAATTTAGACTTTAAATTGATTTATTGGTGGAATATTGTGCTTGAAAGTGATTGAGAGATATAGGGGATGAGATTGTGGGCTTGTGGGGCCAAAGCATTCAATGTAATGGCTAAGGATTATCTAAATTCACCCTCCTCTTAGCTGGCTTCTCCTTTACGTACGCTCCATCTTCGATCTTCATCATCACTCGCCAATCTCCCCCTCCGCAACTTCATCTCTCTCTCCCTCTTATTGTTGCTTCAACCTGAGAGCCCACCGACCGGCCCACAACAAACGAAGCAGCTTCACGTGTGACGTCCCTTGCAGTTGCCTCATCCAGCGCACATCCACGACGTCCATCGAAGGCACCGAAGGAGCTGCCCTCGTCCGTTTCCTCTCAACGCGTGTCTCTCTTGGCCCAAGTGAAGCTACTCCTCCATCAAGTGTCCTCTACCAGGCGTCCGCTTCAGTCAACAACCGAAAGCACTGAAGCCTCTTTGTTGACCGAACAACACACGTGAATCTCTCCACCAGCTCAACGCCAGCAAGACCGAAGTCCATCGTCTTCATCCAAGTCTCTACATGTCCCCTGCTGGTCAAATGAAGCTGCCCCTTCTTGCCGGTTGTTGACCATCATCTCTGCCACCGCTTCACGTTTCGCTGCCCTCTCTCACGCCTCAACGTGACCGAAGCCAGCTACCTTCGTTCGCAAGGTCTTCCACGAAGCAAATCCGTGGGCCGTGTCTTCCCCCGGATCGCCCACCGGCTACTTCTATCCTCGGTCCAATGGCCCAACAATTGGGCCATTAAAGCCCATGGTTTAGGCCTTCTTCTTCAGCCCGTGAAGCCAGCAAAGTTCAAATCCAACAGTCCACTTGGCAAGCCCAATTCCAGCAATTAAATTTCAAGCCCAGCGAAGCCATCACCTTCGGCCCAATTGCAATCAGGCCCAATGAATTCAGCTCTAAAGCCCAGCAAAATTAAAGGCCCGTGAGGACAGCCCATTCAAGGCCCGTTCTGTCAAGTGAAGCCCAGTCCAGTACAAGACAAATCTCAGTTGGGCTGAGATTCATTGGGCCAAGTTTAAGGCCCAGTCCAAGCCCGCCGATGTCACTGAAAGCCCGATTTCGGCCGTCGTCGCGTCGTCATCGCGGTGATCCAGTCCCCGCTTTTAATCAAGTGAGTTTTACTCACTAATGCTTTCTTAGTTTACTAATGATACTTAAGGGTTTATTAGATTTAATTAAGTGCACTTAGGTGGTTAGATTAGTTTAGAACAATTAAATTAGTGACTCAATGATGTATGTTAGGTGGTTAGACTTAGTCATTAGCAAGTAAAGAGCTTCTAATAATTATTGAATGCATCTCGTGATTTTTCCCGATCCGTTCTAGCATCCAATTAGGCATTACGGGCCTAAATTGGATTTTTAGTATTTAATTATTAATTTTTGTAATTAATTTAATTATTTATTTATTTTCCAAAAATTAGGCAAGGATAGTCGACGATCGAAATTTTATGCTGATTGTCGTGGCGCAGTCCGTTTATTTAATTGAGCTCTATTTCATGCTGAATTTAATTATTTGTGAAATAATGAATTATTCTTTAAATGGATAATCATTGGTTATTAATTGAAAAATAATCGAGCATTGGTTGATAATGTCAAAAATATTTGAGTGGACTACATAAAATGTGGGAGTTATGGAAAGGAAAATATTATATTTTGGCTAAAGCCAACTGTGTCTTCACACACGACTATTTTATCGAGAAGGATAAAAGATGGAATGGATTGATTGGTTAGATAGTATACTATATCATTCTACGGGCTCTAATATGTCAACTTAGTGAGAGCAGTATATTGGTGTACTATATCAGCCTCGGGTGATATGTCAGCTTAGCGCGAGCAGTACACTTTATTAGTTTAGAGTGAGCATTGGGAGTATAATATATCAGCCTGCAAGCGATATGTCAGCTTGGCGAGAGCAATATACCGGTATACTATATCAGCCTATGGGTGATATGTCAGTTTAGTGAAAGCAGTATACTTTAACTTTATCAACTTAGTACGAGTTATACTATCTATTTATCAGCTTAGAGCGAGCAAATCTGATATAAGCGGACTTATAGATAGTATGATAAAAGCCGACCAAGAAAGGGTCGAGATGACATGTAATCGATTAGGTCGATTGATCATTGCATTGATTTGATGTTGTAAATTGATTGATTAATTGGAAATGATCATGAGATGGTCCAATTGACATGTAATCAACTATGTCGATTTGATTGATGCTTTGATCAGTGATGTGATTACTTGGGTGCCTATTGAACTGTGCTAATATGCAGATAGAATCTGAGGCCAAGGTAAGTCTTCTGACCCGTGTGTGCATAAGCAGCCTGGTTAGTGTATTGATTTACTAATTGAGTCTTAGGGGGGAGAACTTGCTGAGATGTGGTCTCAATGGTTATTAAATAACCATTTAAGATCTTGATGAGGAGCCTGAAGAGGAGGAATCTAAAGAGAAGAACCCTGATGTGGAACCAGATGAGGAGAAAGATTTTGGAGAAGAAGATGACCACGAGGAGGATCCTGAGTATGACCCTTAATAAGGGCTGAGATTCCATCCTGTTTTGTCAGACCTTGATTATATGTGGATAAGTGTTAGATCAGACCCCTGTGAATAGTATTGCTTTATATACTATGAGGTGTTTGTAAAAAAATAGTGTGGTTGTGAATTTCAGTATGAAAATTATGGCTCTACTTTTCTATCACATTGCTTTATTGTCTGGGGATTTTATTATATGCTTCCGCATGTGCATATTAAATGAAAGGGTCAGCAATACATAGTCCTGAGGTATCGCATTTTAAAACCAACCAAAGATGAAGGATGGGCACGTGACTGAGGATCGGGATGTGACATAAAATGACTCATGATATGACAGAACTTTCAATTTCTAAAATCGGATTCAAATTCGCGGTTAATTTCAATCTAACGCGATTTTAGCGTAACCTAACCTACTGAGTAGCTTTTAGAAATTTTTAATACAATTGACCTGTGGCTAATTATTTTCAAGCCACAATGTACATCTTTGACACATTGACGACTCTCAGTTGTTGTGAAAATCTCGAGATTTCAAATACGGATATAGGGTACCAAAATGACAAAAAAAATCGGTCTAGTACCGATCAACAAGAATTTTGTAATAATGTGGAATCACCCACGCACTAATCACATACCTTTTTCAAATCAATCTATCTCTGATCTCTAATCAATTTTTAACTATGTCATAATGATCTCTACAGATTAGCACGGTCGATCAGTTGATTCCTAGTCGAATTCTCAAGTCTAATGTATTATAATCCTTTAGTGGCTTCACCTAGTAAACTAGTTATCTTGTGAGTGATCAGCTCGAGAAAAGAACTATACGCACATCGATAGGCACGTCGATGAAAAGCCCAACTTATTCGCTTAAAAACGGAATCTGAATTTTAGAATGTCACACTTTGACACGCGAGTTCAGAATGTGGATTGATTGTTTTTTCTCCAAGTTTTATGGATTATTTAAGTAGAGTTGAATTTGTCAAATTAAAACAATAAATGATATTAATAAATTTTGGATTAATATTTTTAATGTAAATTTATTCTATGATCTTTTATTTTTTATCTATTTATGAATTTGAAATAAATTAATTTGATTAAAATAATCATAAAAATGATAAGTCATCACATATAAAAATATACATTTAATATACAGCGTGTTTTAATGTGTTGGAATTCTCTATTTTTTAGAAATGATGTGTCGGCGTTTCGTGCTGTATCGCATATCGTGTGTCGGTGTCAGTATTACTTAGCATAAAATCAAGTGTCATTGATAACATCATTTTCTTCGTAGATGGAATAGAAAGTTCCTTCCCATAAATTTTGCTTCTTAATTACCGTGATTTTGAAAATTATTTTGTATCGTCTATCATATGGACAATATCTTTCGTTCTTTTTTAATATTTGCAATCTTGAGCTCAATCAAGGGACAATAATATTATAATCAAGTGTCATTTCTTATGATCTATTCAGTTCTTTATATCACGTATAATTCTTGTTTGTCTTGTTCTTCGTTTATTAATTCCAAGCCCCGTTCTTCATCTTTGGTTTGCACATGACAGATGATCTTATATTTGTGCAGTCACCCTCCATGTCATGCCCCAATCCTCCGAGCACGTGCCCATCCCTCCTTGGTCGATTAAATTGCGATGTTCTAGGACGCATCGCCGACCCATTCATTTTTAAATGCACACGCAGAAGCAGATAAATAATTCACAGACAACAATTCAATGAGATAGAAAAGTATGGCCAATTTTTCAAACCAAAACAAATATTTTATAAACAACCAGGTTTATTTACAAAACCAGACTATTTACAAAATGGTTGGCTCATTCCAAAAGGAACTGTACTATGACCTACTAGTTAGACCCGTTGGTCTATCCACCTTTTCAGACTCTGGGGCTTTCCATCCTTTATCAACACCATCTAAGGACCTGATAATGGTTATACAATAACTAGTAAGACAATGTCTTAGCAAGTTCAACCCACTAAGACCTAATTAGGAAGCCAATATGCCTTAAAAGTTGCCTAAACACAACACAGGTTAGAGGACTTACTTTGGCCTCAGTTCCTTCCTGTAGGTCAATATAATTTATAATTCATCGAATTAATTCACCACATCAAATCATTCAATTAGATCAAATCATCAATCAATCGACTCAGTCAATTACATGTCAACGATGACCATTCCCCGGCCATTTTAATCAATAGTACCTATAAGTCCGATCACGCCCAAGACTACTTATTATGAGCCGATAATATGTAGTATAACTCACTAGAAGCTGCCTCAAATACTGAGATTATATACATATATATATATATATATGCTTGCCAAAAGCTGCCTCAATTTCTAATATAGTATATTATATATGCTCACCAGAAGCTGCCGCAATTATACTCATATAGCTCACTAGAAGCTACAAGCCATACTTTCATAGTATGCTGATAAATGTACATATACTTGCCAGAAACCACCCGTCATACTTTCATAGTATGTTGATAAATGATCATTTAATTAATTCACAATTTTTATCCTTCCTGATAAAAGTACCCGTGCGTGGGTACACAGTCGGCCTTAGCCAAAATGTGAGATTTTCACTTTTGAACCTCCCACTATTTTCAGCAGTCCCAAAATAGATTTTTCGCGCTGTAGACCAATACTCAGTAATTTTCCACTTAATTACCAAATTAATTAATTTAGAAATAAAATCCTAAAATCATAATTAATTCAATTCAGCACAATTCAACGCTCAAATAAACAAATAGATCACACCATCATACTCAGCATAAAATTCCGGTCGTCCGTTATCTCAACATAATTTCCAGATAAATAATTAATTAAATAATTACGAAAAATATTAAATAAATGCAATAAATTCAATTTATGCTCATAATGCCTAATTGGAAGCCAAGGCGAGCCCATAAAATTATCGAGACTCATTCAGCAAATACCAGGACCTATTTCCATGTTAAGTACATTATCCATTTGCCTAACATGTATTAATAAGTCTCTAATTTAATTATTCTAATCTAATCTATCCACCTAATTACATTTAATTAAATATAATCAACCCCTAAGCATCATTACCATACTAATAAGGAATTAGTGAGCAAAAATCATCGGATTAACGATCCGCTTGAATCAAAACGCGACGGAGTCGCGGCAAGGAACAACAACCCCCAAAGCGGGATTGCCAACGGGGCATAGATCGGGCCGAAATCGACCACGCAAACCTCGGCCATGAATTGGAAAAACCGGTTCTAATCCTGTTTGTTTTTGGCGCCGGGCAACAACTTGGTTTGAGTCAATGAGCGGTCTCAGGTGCGGTTGAGTTGGTGGCGTCGTTGCTCAACAAGGAGACGAGATGGCAAAGTAGCTGCAAAGAAACACGGGTTGTAGCAGCTACGGAAGAAACAGGCGAGAGCTAGATGGCAAACGGCAAGGAGCTAAGCGCCGCGGTTCACCGGCGTGGGGAAAGAAAATGTGGGGCGGGGAAATAAATTTGACTCAAAAGTCAAAAGTGAGGGGGAGGAAGGAAAGTAAGTCACGGAAAAGAGGGAGAGGTTGGTTTGTGGGGGGTGGCTTTCGCACTAGAGAGAGAGAAGAGAGAGAACGTGCGCATGAGAGGGAAAAGGGAGTGTGTGGCCAAAGGGAAAAAAAGGAGAAAAAATAAAAGAAATTCCTAAACCAAAACTTCTCGGTCCCACTTGCTCTTGATTAGTCTAATTTAGTCCCCAAAAATCTCCATGCTAAGTACTTGATCCTCGCTTACTTTTTTCCATCAACTTTCCCTTAAATAACAAATCTTGGGCAACAAAAACGGCAATTTCCTTCAATTCCGAATTTTAATTCATTTTTTTTTTTCGGAATCCGATTTTCTGAACAAACAAATCCGGTTGAGGCCCAATTTGAATTTAGAAAAAGTCCAAACAACTTTCATTCACCATTTCACTCACACCGATGCCAAAAATCCCTTCAAAGTGGCCAATCCGAATTTCCATTCATTTTCTGAATTGCCCGAAATGATTTTCCATAGAAATCCCGAACTCTTTTAAAAATCGTTGAAAGATGAGTCAACGTTCTTAAAATGACCTGTGACATGATAGGACTTTCAATTTCTGAAATCGGGTTCAAATTCACAATTAATTTCAATCAAAGGCGATTTTCGTATGACCTAACCTATCGAGTAGCTTTCAGAAATTTTTAATGCAAATGACTTGTGGTCGATTTTCTTCGAGTCATAATGACCCCATTCGACACATTGGTAACTCTCAATTATCGTGAAAATCTAAATATTTCAAATACGGACATAAGGCGCCAAAATGATAGAAAAATCAATTTAGTGCCGATCGACAAGAATTTCGCAAATTAGTGGAATCACCCACATTTAGCCATACATCTCGGTCGAGCTGACCTATCTCTAATATCTAATCAATTTTTAACTATGTCGTAATGACCCTTGCAAATTAATACGACTGAGCAGCCGATTCCTAATCGAATTCTCAAGTGTATTGCATTTAAAATCCCTTAACGGCTTTACATGATAGATAAATTATCTCATGAGTGGCCATCTCAGAGAAAAGCACTATAGTTGCATCAACGAAATACCCGACTTATCCGATGAAAATCAGAATTTGAGTTTTTAGGATGTCACAACTTTTCCCTTCTTATAAAAATTTCGTCCTCGAAATTTAAACCTTTACCGATCCTTAAACAAAAAGGTGGGGGTATCGTCGTCCCATCGCGTCTTACTTTTCCCGATTGCTTCCTCAATCCCATGGTGTTGTTGGACCACTTTGATCAAGGGGACCATCTTGGTACACAAAATCTGATCTTTTTGGACCACACTTTGAACCGGGCTTTTCACGTACAACACTTTGTCGTCCATGTCTAATTCGTTAAGATTTAGCACATGGGTCAGGTCAAGCTCATATGTTATCAACCTCGACACGTGAAAGATGTCATGCACTCGCGCCTACTTTGACGGTAATGCAAGATGATAAGCTAGGATACCGACTCTTTCCAGAATTTCAAAGAGACCTACGTACTTCGGTTTCAATTTTTCCCTCCCTGCCGAAGCACAAGATATTCCTCATTGGTTACACCTTCAAAAAGATGTAATCACCAATTCGGAACTCTAAGGGCCTTCGATGTTCAACCATACAAATTTTCTGGTGATTTTGAGCGGTCTTTAATCTGATTCTAATCATGGCAACTACCATCACTGACTACTGCACTGACCCCGGTCTATGATCTTTCTTTCCTTAACTTCATCTCAGCAATTGAAGTTCTGCATTCTCTACTATGCATTGCTTCAAAAGGAACCATATGAAAGCTCTACCAAACTTGGAACCTCTGATCTATATTCAAAATATAATTCATCCACAGCACTTTATGTAGACGAACTATCTGACACACATACACTTCTGTATGCTTGTCCAAATCAAGATCCTTTCGTATTGTACTAAAGTGAGCCGATTTCGTCAGCCTGTTAACCACTACCCAAATAGAATCATTGCCTCTCTAATTCCTTGACAAGCCCATCATAAGGTCCATCGTGACATACTTCCATTTCCACTCAAGACTCTCGAGTGATTGTAAAAGTCCTCCCAATTCACATTACTAAACTTCCACTTACTAGCACATTTGACACTTGCAACTTGTCTGGCGATATCTACCTTTATATCGGTCTACCAATTGAGCTGTTGCCAATTCTAACCTACTTGTACTGTCTTGTGAAATACTGCAACTATTACAGTGAATTCCTAACAAGGTCTCCTTCTCAAGTTCTGTACTGTCTAACACCTATCATCACCCACGATACTTCAGCATTCCATCTTCCGAAATATGAAATTCAACATTTCTCTTATCGGTATCCTCTTACAAGATTTCCTGAACATTTCGATCTGTAAGCTAAAGCATTTGCTTCTAACCTGAATATCTAGTTCAATTCTGATGGTCGCCATAAAATTCGAAATGTGGCCTACCTCAAATTTGAAAACCCAATTTCGAACTTTCTCAAGTAAGGTCCATACTTTAACCAGCATATGCACAATTGAAGACTCTTCACTCAACACCTCAATGACTTCTTTCGTTTTTCCAAGGTGATACCAGATACCACCATCCTAGCCCTTTAAAAGTTCTGATTCACAGCGCTATCTCATATTCAATTCCTTCTGAGAGAATAAATATTGGAGACTTTGTTGGTCAGTGAAGATCCAGAATCTTTCTCCACACAACTAACATATCCAAATCTTCAGTATGAAAATTAATGCTACAAGTTCCAAGTCATGTGTTGAGTAGTTCAATTCTTGAGATCACAGCTGATGGAACGTGTATGCAACAATCCTACCATGTTGCATCGATACGCAATCCAGTCCCCTAAACGACGCATCACTATAAATCTCGTGTCCTCTAGAACTAGATGGAATGGTCAATACAAGTGTGGTAGTCAGTTTCTACTTAAGCTCTTGGAAACTACGCTCGCACTTATCTATCCACACGAACTATTCTTCTTTCCTTAGGAGTTAAGTCAACGGCGACACTGATGTTGAAAATCCTTCCACAAATTCTCTGTAGTAATCCGTCCAATCTATATTGCTTCTGATCCCTAACATTGTTGTCATTCCTGGCCCGCTAACAGCTGTTTTGATCTTGGCTAGGTCCACGAAGATTTCTTCACCTGAAATCACGTGACCATTCTCAGGTGACTCTCATGATTCTCAGCACTCAACAAATATACTAGAATATCCTTGAGAGACATAACCACAAACTAAACTCGATATTTTTTTTTTTGAACATTCGATTGGCCAAGTCCATGACAGTAGTTGGAGTGTTCACTAGACCAAACGGTCTTACAATACTCTTGTAATGACCATCTCGAGTATTAAACACTAGATTCCATAGTTACTTCTTTCTAATCCTCAACTGATGATGCCCTATCCTCAAGTCGACCTTTGAAAATATCGACACTCTTTGTAAGTGGTCACATACTTCATTGATCTTCAGTCACGAACACTTGTCCTTGATCGTCACCTGATTGAGTGAACGATAGTCGATGCCTAATTGAAACGAATCATTCTTCTTTCTCTCACCCACAAACTAATGTTTCCTAAAGTGATGCACCGGCATGTATAAATTCCTCATTCAATAATTCTCACATTTGCACCATCAGTCCTTTTAACTCAGACCACCACAACTGGCAAGAAGCCTTAGCGAGTGGCTCTGTCCCAGATGCTAACTCAATCGCAAATTGTATCTCTTTCACTGACAATCGACCTGACAATTCCTGTAGAAATACATTCAGAAATTCTTGAACTACAGTGATGTCCTTAATCTTCAGTTCTTCAATCTGTCTTATCTATAACAATTGCCAAGTAACCTAGGCAACTTCCATATAATCAAACGGATTGCCTCAAGTGACGAGATTAAGGAAGTCGAGGGTCCTTCTCGGCTCCCAATAAACTCAACACTTCTACATGCTAATGGATTAAGTTGGATTACTCCATGACCATAATTCATTACCACAAGATGTTTCATGAGCTAATTCTTTCCACACTTGACGATATAGTTGTACACCAATAGCAAATCAAGTACAACTCTAGTCGGTGGTTCTTTTCTTACAACCTTAACACGCAAACGGAAATTCCACAATTTAATCCCCAAAACTCTGAGGCACTATTCTGATAAAAGCTTCCCAAGAACACTTTTCCTCTAATTGGTGCAGGGTCAATTCTATTCATGTCCCTCTCGCCATCCTAGTGGCGTCCAACTGCGATAGTGGCATTTATGCTCCTTTGGATTCTCATTGATAGTCTCTCACTTAATGGTCGTGCCGGTCACAATCGAAGTACATTCTAGCCATACTCGGATACTGGATTTATCCGTACATTCCTTCCATACTTCCTTCTACAAATTCGATACATAATTGGTGAGTCATCTATCTCCTATCAGATGATAGTATGCATTCTTACTTGCACCGGGGTCTGTTCCAACACATTCGCTAATCTTATCTTATCAACGGTGATGACACTTCCGATCCCATCAATGGTGATGGCAACTGCTATTATGGTCCCATTGACCTTCTGGAACAGTCTCTTGCCAAGTGACCTTGTAGGTCATAATCAGAATAACCATCCATTCTAAAATGGTACAGGGTTGATTCACCTTGTCTTCCATGATACACAACATTTTGATTTAATACTGACTTGTCTATCTCACCTTTCCTGATGGGCGAAATAAAAATGTATTTTTCCGGTCATAGGCTCCTTTCTAAATGGTTTCCATCTTTAATGAATCTGAACTTTAACTCGGATGCAACAACTTGCTCCCATATCACATCTCCATATTGAACCTCGACAGGTGTGGCAACAACAACGGTTCCAGCACTGACGGCAATAGTGATAGCGGCAACAACAGCGGCTTGATCCCGAGCTCATTGGCTCGACAAGCTCCTTGGGAAAACTTGCACCTGAATAATCCCATTGAACCTAGGATCGCTCAGTATTGCTACACTCTCAGTATCAACCTACGGCGGTACTCTTACACTCGCGCTAGTCTAGCCGACGCTTTGTCAAAACTACTTTGGGCACCGATCCTCGTCGGCGTTCCTTCACGAGTTCCAAAGGCTATTGTCCTCTTACTAGGAGTCCTCAGCTCCTAATCACTCATATTACATGATCTTTATAGAAACCTATTTTCTAATTCTAATACTTGATTAGAATTTGAGTGATCCACACGAACAAATAATTCTACCAATTAGCTACCACAGACATGCACTAGCATGAATTAAATGTTCTTCCTATTAACTATCCCATAACTCATCGCATCTTATCACTACAACTATTGACCCGCTCTGATACCATTAAATGAGGATGTCACACCCTGATCCTCCAAACACGCGCCCATCCCTCTTTGGTCGATTAAATTGCGACGTCCCAAGATGCATCACCAACCCATTCATTTTTGAATGCACACGCGGAAGTAGATAAATAATCCCTAGACAACAATTCAATGGGATAGAAAAGTAGGGCCAATTTTTCAAACCAAAACAAACATTTTATAAACAACCAGGTTTATTTACAATACCAGACTATTTACAAAAAGGTCAACTCATTCCAAAAGGAACTATCCTATGACCTACTAGTCAGACCCGTTCATCGATTTTGGTCTATCCACCTTTTCAAACTCCGGGGCTTTTGGTCCTTCATCAGCACCATCTAAGGACTTGAAAATGGTTATACAATAATCAGTGAGATAATGTCTCAGCAAGTTCAACCCCCTAAGACCCTATTAGGAAGCTAATACGCCTTAAGGGCTGCCTAAGCACAACATGGGTCAGACTCCAAGGCTTTTGGTCCTTCATCAACACCATCTAAGGACTTGAAAATGGTTATACAATAATCAGTGAGATAATATCTCAGTAAGTTCGACCTCCTAAGACCAAATTAGTAAGCTAATACGCCTTAAAGGCTGCTTAAGCACAACATGAGTCAGAGGATTTACCTTGGCCTCAATTTCTTCCTGCAGGTCAATACAATTTATAATTCATCGAATCAATTCACTACATCAAATCATTCAATCAGATTGGATCATCAATCAATCGACTTAGTCGATCACATGTTAACGATGGTCATTCCCCTGCCATTTTAATCAATACTACCTATAAGTCCAATCACGCCCAAAACTGCTTATTATAAGCCGATAATAAGTAGTATAGCTCACCAAAAGCTGTATCAAATACTAAGATAATATAATATAATATATATATATATGATCGCCGAAACTGCCTCTCAATTTCTAATATAGTATATTATATATGCTCACCAAAAACTACCACAGTTATACTCATTATACTATTTATGCTCACCAGAAGCTGCCGCAATTATAAATATAGTATACTATAGCTAACCAAAAACTACCGCAATTATCAATATAGTATACTATAGCTCACCAAAAGTTGTCAGCCATACTTTCATAGTATGCTGATAAATGTATATATGATCGCCAGAAGCTGCCGATCATACTTTCATAGTATGTTGATCATTTAATCAATTCACCACTTTTATCGTTCCTGATAAAAATACTTGTGCGTGGGTACACAGTCGGTCTTAGCCAAAATATAATATTTTCACTTTTGAACCTCTCACTATTTTCAACAGTCCTAAAATAGACTTTTGGTGTTGTAAACCGACGCTCAGTAATTTCCCACTTAATTACCAAATTAATTAATTTAGGAATAAAATCCTAAAATCATAATTAATTCAATTCAGCACAACATAATGCTCAAATAAATAAATTGATCACACCATCATACTCAGCATAAAATTTCGGTCGTCGGCTATCCCAGCCTAATTTTCAAAAAATAATTAATTAATTAATTACATAAAATATTAAATAAATGCGATAAATCCAATTTAGGCTCGTAATGCCTAATTGGAAGCCAAGACGAGCCCAACAAAATTACTGAGACTCATTCAACAAATACCATGACCTATTTTCTTGTTAAGTACACTATCCATTTTCCTAACATGCATTAATAAGTCTCTAATTTAATTATTCTAATCTAATTTATCCACTTAATTGCACTTAATTAAATGTAATCAACCCATAAGCATCATTAGCATACTAATAAGGGATTAGTGAGGAAAACTCACTGGATTAATGATCTGCTTGGATCAAAACAACAGGGTCGCAGTGAGGAATGACAACCCCCAAAGCAAGACCACCAACGGGGGCATGGATCAGGCTGAAATCGACCACGCAAGCCTCAGCCACGAACTGGAAAAACCGGTTATGATCCGGTCATTTTTGGCACTGCTGGGCAACTCGATTTGAGCTGGGCTAAGTGGTATCGGGTGCAGCTGAGTTGGTGGCGTCGCTACTCAACAAGGAGACGAGATGGTGGAGCAGCTTTAGAGAAACACGGCCTGCAGCAGCTACGGACGAAACAAGTAGAGAGCTGGATGGCAAACGACAAGGAGCTGGGCTGCTTCACTAGTGTGGGGAAAGAAAACGTGGGGGAGGGGAAATAAATTTGACTCAAAAGTCAAAAGTGAGGGGGAGGAAGGAAGGTAAGTCACGGCAAAGAGGGAGAGGTCGGTTTGGGGGGGCTTTCATGCGAGAGAGAGAGAGAGAAAGAGAGGGAGAGAGAGAAGAGAAAAGAGAGAGAACATGTGCATGAGGGGGAAAAGGGAGTGTGCGGCCAAAGGGAAAAAAGGGGAAAAAATAAAATAAATTCCTAAACCAAAACTCTTCGGTTCCACTTGCTCTTGATTAGTCTAATTTAGTCCCCCAAAATCCCCATGCTAAGTACTTAATCCTCACTTGCTTTCTTGCATCAAATTTCTCTCAAACAACAAATCTCAGGCAACAAAAATGGCCATTTCCTTCAATTCCGAATTCTAATTCATTTTCTTTTCGGAATCTGATTTTATGAACAAACAAATTTGGTTGAGATCCAATTTGAATTCAAAAAAAGCTCAAACAACTTTCATTCACCGATTCACACATACCATATGCCAAAAATCCCTTCAAAGTGGCCAATCCGAATTTCCGTTTGTTTTCCAAATCGTTCGAACGATTTTCTGTAAAAATCTTGAACTCTTCGAAAAATCCTCGAAAGATGAGTCGACGTTCCTAAAATGACAAGTGACATGACAAGACTTTCAATTTCTAAAATCGGGTTTAAATTCGCAGTTAATTTCAACCAAACGCATTTTTAGTGTGACCTAACCTATTGGGTAGCTTTCAGAAATTTTTCTTGTAAATGACTCATGGTCAATTTTCTTCAAGCCACAATGAACCCATTCGACACATTGGCGACTCTCCATTGTCGTGAAAATCTCAAGGTTCCAAATACGGACGATGCCAAAATGATAGAAAAATCAGTTTAGTACTGATTGACGAGAATTTCGCAAATTAGTGGAATCACCCATGTTTAGCCACACATCTCAGTCGAACCGACCTATCTTTGATCACTGATCAATTTTTAACTGTACCGTAATGACCCTTGCAAATTAGCATGGTCGAGTAGTCAATTCCTAGTCGAATTCTCAAGTCTATTGCGTTTAAAATCCATTAACGGCTTCACCTGATAGGCTAGTTATCTCGTGAGTGGCCATCTAGAGAAAAACACTATAGTTGTGTCGACAAAAAGCCTGACTTATCCAATCGAAATCAGAATCTGAGTTTTCCGGATGTCACAATCATTTCCCTCTTATAAAAATTTCGTCTTCAAAATTTAAACATTTACCAATCCTTAAACAAAAAGGTGGGGGTATGGTCGTCTCATCGCGTCTTACTTTTCCCGGTTGCTTCTTCAATCATGTGGTGTTGTTAGACCACTTTGACTAAGGGGACCATCTTGGTACACAAAATTTGATCTTTCTGAACCACACTTTGAACCGGGCTTTTCACGTATAACACTCTGTCGTCCATATCTAATTCATCAAGATTTAGCACATGGGTCGGGTCAAGCTCATATGTTCTCAACCTTGACACGTGAAAAATGTCATGCACTCGCGCCTACTTCGGCGGTAATGCAAGACGATACGCTAGGATCCCGACTCTTTCCAGAATCTCAAAAGAACTTACATACCTCGGTTTCAGTTTTTCCCTCTTTGCCGAAGCGCAAGGTATTCCTCATTGGTGACACCTTCAAAAAGATGTAATCATCAATTCGAAACTCTAAGGGCCTTCGATGTTCAACCATACAAATTTTTTGGTGGTTTTGAGCGGTCTTTAATCTAATTCTGATCATGGCAACTACCATCACTAACTACCGCACTAACCCTAGTCTGTGATCTTTCTTTCCCTAACTTCATCTCAGCGATTGAAGTTCTGCATTCTCTGCTATGCACTGCTTCAAACGAAACCATCTAAAAGCTCTACCAAACTTGGAACCTCTGATCTAGATTCTAAATATAATTCATCCCCGGCACTCCATGCAAACGAACTATGTAACGCACATACACTTCTATATGCTTGTCCAAATCAAAATCCTTTTGTATTGTACTAAAGTGAGCCGACTTCGTCGGTCTGTTGACCACTACCCAAATGGAATCATTGCCTCTCTGATTCCTTGACAAGCCCGTCACAAGGTCCATCGTGACATACTTCCATTCCCATCAGGACTCCCGAGCGATTGTAAAAGTCTTCCCGGTTTGCATTACTGAACTTCCACTTACTAACACCTTTGACACTTGCAAAGAGAGAGAACGTGTGCGTGAGGGGGAAAAGGGAGTGTGCAGCCGAAGGGAAAAAAAGGAGAAAAAATAAAAGAAATTCCTAAACCAAGAGTTCTCGGTCCCACTTGCTCCCGACTAGTCCAATTTAGTCCCCAAAATCTCCATGCTAAGTACTTGATCCTCACTTGTTTTCTTGCATCAAATTTCACTCAAACAACAAATCTCAGGCAATAAAAACGGCAATTTCCTTCAATTCTGAATTCTAATTCATTTTCTTTTCGGAATCCAATTTTCAGAACAAACAAATCCAATTGAGGTCCAATTTGAATTTAGAACAAGCCCAAAGAACTTCCATTCACCAATTCCCTCACACCATATCTCAAAAATCCCTTCAAAGTAGCCAATCCGAATTTCTGTTTGTTTTCTGAATCGTTGGAAATGATTTTCTGTAAAAATCCTGAACTCTTCGAAAAATCTTCGAAAGCTGAGTCAACATTCCTAAAATGACATGTGACATAACAAGACTTTCAATTTCTGAAATCGGGTTCAAATTCGCAATTAATTTCAATCAAATGCGATTTTAGTGTGACATAACCTATTGCGTAACTTTCAGAAATTTTAGTGCAAATGACTCGTGATTGATTTTCTTCGAGCCACAATGAACCCATTCGACACATTGGCGATTCTCGGTTATCGTGAAAATCTCAAGATTCCAAATACGGACGACGTCAAAATGATAGAAAAATCAGTTTAGTACCGATCGACGAGAATTTTGCAAATTAGTGGAATCACCCACATTTGGCCACGCATTTCGTGGAACCCACCTATCTTTGATCTCTGATCAATTTTTAACTGTGCCGTAATGACCCTTACAGGCTAGCATGGTCGAACAGTCAATTCCTGATTGAATTCTCAAGTCTATTGCTTTTCAAATCCCTTGACAGCTTCACCCGATAGGCTAGTTATTTCATGAGTGATCATCTCAGAGAAAAGCACTATAATTGCGTCAACAAAAAATCTAACTTATCCGATCAAAGTCAGAACATGAGTTTTCAGGATGTCACACTCCACCTCTATAAAAAGTAGTCAATCATAACAAAAGTAATCATGTTATGCCGCGCATAGATGATTCTAAAGTTTATTGAAATTTTTATCACTTATCCATTGATATTGGTATCACATTAGCATCAATGGAGCAATATAGATGCTCAACAAAATATCAAGCGTAAGATTTTATTCATCAGTAAAAATCCATGACATAAATAGTGGCATGTAAACATAATCAAATTTATGATCAGACGTAAATCCCATCAGTTTGCTACTAATTAAAGCAAACATATCAAGATCAGGATTTAATTTTTTCAAATCATGAACCTTTTTGTTAGTTTGAATAAATGAACTTTTAAAAGACAAACACTTCATATGATTTGTAGATTAATATGTACTCTGAGAATCGTGCACAGACAATTCACTAGTGTGTAACATAATTTTGAACTGGACAGATAGAACAAGCGCTTATAAATTAATTAAAAGTTTCTTATTTTGTGCATGTTCAGCCTATCAAAAGGCCTAGAACGTTAGCATGAATTATGGCACTTTGGTCTTCTCTTTTTAGTTGGTACTACTTTGTGTGAAAACCAAAAAGTTTGGACTTGTCGCCCCATATTCAACCACCGTACAATAATTCTTCGACTAACCGTGTGAATCAGGTAATTATTGTTGCACACAATTTTGCTAAGCTCCATAAAAGATACAAATATCATTCGCCTTGTCTGCCACATGACTCGTATAATCGGCCCATTCGACAAATCTTTGTGTCAATTAATGGAAATAGAATCCAATGGACGAGATCGATAATACCTTCCCATTTGAATAGAGCTAATTGACTGCACCTAACTAATTTCAAGGTCTTTTTAGATCCCATCATTTTAATACTTACCACTAGCTCATAATAAGATAAACAATGTAATCCCTCACAAGAAGCAATGACCCGGTGCTTTCATATGCATCAAATGAGCCAAGGGTAGAGAGAAACCACACTCTCATCATCATCCATCACATTTAAATACGATCATATCTTTCCTCAAAAGCATATCAAGAATCCTAATGTTGTGGTTCCTGTATTAATTTCTTGGATGACCTCATCAATGGTTGATCTACTAACTTGTATCCGAAAGGGTTAATACCCTGGAAAACCCCAAACTGGTACATTTGTGACAAATTTACCCAAAACTATTTTTTTGACCATGAAAAACCCCCAAACTGATATACTTATGACAAACTTATCCCGACTGACTATAAAAAAACCCTAAACTAGTACATTTATGACAAATTTGTCCCAAACTAATTTATTCGACTGCAAAAAACCCCGAAATTGTAAATTTGTGACAAATATACCCTATGCTGAATTGGATTAATACCACAAAAAAATCACAAAAATTGTAAATTGTGACAAACGGAGCATAAAATCTTAAATTGGTATACCGATCAATTGTCACGTGTCATTTAACTTAATAATTTGATAATAAAATTTAACGAAAACTAACAGAGGGTAAATTTGTCACAAGTGTGCCAATTTGGAGTTTTTCAGAGTATTAACCATATCCGAAATAAAGAGACCAGTTATTTAGTTTCTCCTACATGAAGTTTTCTCTTTTTATAATTCTTTTGATAGATTGTAAATTAATTGCCGAGTCCATTTGATATAGAGATATATTTAATATACACATACAATTAAAATACATTGCTATAATGCTCTAGCTTGCTATTAGGCAATTATAGTGTATTTGGTAACATTTTTGTTATTGGGAACAATTTTTTTTCAAAAATAGTTTTTTTCTACTTCTATTCTCGATAACAATTTTTGAGCAAAATAACAGATTTGGTAACTACACAAAATTAATGTTTCCAAAATAGAAAATGTATAGGAATGCATTTAGCACGACCCTCAATTTTTTTGTGACATAAAATTTCTTTTAATTTTTTAATAAACTTTTTCACTTTCTTTTCTTTTCTTTTCTTCCTCTCTTATTCTTCCTCCTTTAGCTGATCACCAAGCCACAATGATGGCCGATGACTAGCTAGAGATGAGAGCCAGTGAGGTTGTCAGCCTCGGATGAGGTCGAGCCTCGCCATGCCAATGAGGTCAAGCCTCGTTGAGGGCTGGCGAGCCTTCTATGAGGTTGCCAAACCTCATCTCTAGTTAATCGCTAGCCATGCCAAGGTTCGACGGCTGGTTAGAAGAGGAAGAAAAAGAAAAGAAAAAAAAAATGACCTTTTCCAGAAATTCTTCCAAGGAACAAGAAACAATTTTTTTTTCTACTTTTTGTTTATGTTCTAAATCTATTCCAAGCTACTTTTCTATCCTGAGGAATAGACAAATTAACGGATGTTACTAAATGGATTTCCTTTTTTTTCCGTTCCAAGAAATAATGGAATAGAAATTTTAAGAAATAGAAATGTTAACAAACATACCCTTAATGGCTAAGGTTAGACGATTGCATTTTGGTCATAAATGATTCCTATGTTCCTTTCAAAGCTAGCTAGATATGGAACAATGCAATTCTCACTAAAGCCATTATCATATTGGGAAAAAATCAAGCCATTTTAAGAAAATGAGGGCATTCGAAGTTCTTACTTGAAATTTTCCTTCTTTTTAAAAAAAAATAAAAAATAAACCAACTCAAAACATTTGATCCACAGAATGTCAGCTTACAAGCTTTAACCACAGAATCTTCTAACACACACTTGAGATCGAATACTTACTTTAGCTGTTGACTAAATCCAGGAGTGCGTTGGGTTATTTGTTGAAATACGGAAATGCGTCCCGTGTGAAAATAAGATGAAAGGAAAAATTGAGAAAAATTAATATTCTTTATTTTCCCAAAAAAAAAAACAAGGTCCTTTTTTTGGGGAAAAATAAAAGGTGAAAGAGCACCTTTTGGTTCTTTTGTAGCGAAAGACTAAAAGCTTCAACACGTAGAGACTTTGGGCAGACCAAGAATAGGGTGGTCATCTGTTTGCACTTGAATGTAAGTAGCCTTGGACTTAGTAAGTCCTTAAATTGCTACATCTGAACTCTAAAATGTAAAATTTTGAGGGTGTTCCCTAAGATGAGAGAAAAGAAACTATCTCCTAATTTAGGGGTAGAGGTTGCGGATAACGGTAAGTTAAAAAAAAAAAAAACAATCATCTATGCAACCTGTCATCAGGACGCTGGCAGACAGGCGATATAGGCCCCATCAGTAGCTTTGGCTATGCTTGCATTGGTGAGGTACCCTTAGTAACGAAAAACTAAAGCTTCAACACATGGATTTTAGGCAGACAAATAGTAGGGTGGTCATCAGTCTGGCCTTGAACATTAGCATGTAGCGTCATTGTGTGTGGGTGGTTGTCTTTTTCTACTCTAAAGCTGCCTGACTATACTGGCAATTTGTTTTTTTTATATATATATATATATATATATATAGTCTAATGCCCTAAACAATTTTCAACTTTAGTTGGTGTCCCAATTTGACATTTTGTCTCATAAAAAACTTTCAATTTTAAGTCCAGTCATGATTCTATCATAATTTTTTTTTTTTTTTTTGTCTTGTGAAAAGATATTGGAGGTCAAACACGTAATGCAGGAGTTGACTAATTCTAGAATTGCGTTAGAAAGGTTTCCTCGTAAGAAAATAATTACATGACGCAAATGTAATCAAAGTTGGAAAAGGACATCCATGAGTTTTATTTCAAGAATTTTATGAGCATTATCTTCTGTTCCAATGGTGGTCAGCTCTGGTTTTAGTTTTCCTTCCTAGTCACGTTCAAAAGATGATTTCTTTTTAATGAAAAGTATTACAAGGTTAAGAGATCCTACTAGAATTATAATCCAATATAGACAATATTATCCTATTAGAATTTTTACTAATAGATCAATTTATAGTAATTTTCTAAAAGGGTCCCAATATGTCGCGATCTTTCCTTAGGTGAACCAGTCAGGGGATGGCTAATGGATTACTGAGCTCAAATACTTAATTCAAGCTCTCCTAAGTACATATCAATTCGCAAATTTCGAATTAATTAGCATGCAAAATCAATTCACTTAGGACTCGCTACTAATTGGTTATTGGTGGGCTGATTAGATACCACAGTAAATTGTGGAAGTGTATTTTATTTTCGTAAATGGATTCATGGACTTGAGTAAGTTAGATTACTTTAACACCCCTACGGTACCTTTTCTCTTTTATTTCAAAAATATTTTGCAGGCAACTTGGATTAATTTTTAACTTAACCACTAACATGCAAGTGGTGATCATACATGTGCGATAAATAAAGATAACCCTCAATAATCAAAAGCAATAAATAAATTCCGAGAAACGAAAAATTCAAACACTAAGTTGATCTAAAGCACTAAGTATATTAAACTTAGCCGAACCATGATTTTGTAAATAAATATGCAATTCTAATTAACTCTTTTTAAGTTTTCTCTTCTTTTTTCCTTTTTTTTTTTCCTAATGAAGACTAAACCATAAGCAATGCACGTGATGCAAACTTAGACCCAAATGCAATTCATGAAAATGCTATATATGACCTAATTATAATGGGAAAAATTACCAAAAAAGTTATAACTTTTTATAATTGTACTAATTCAGTTTTAAACTTATTTTTTTGGCCAATTGAGTCTAAACCTTTTATAATTATGATGGTTCAGTCCTTCAGGCCAAAATTGGCCTGCCGATGTTGATGTGGCCATCGGTCGATCGGTGACAATTTTTAATAATATTTTATTTTTTCAAATTATTTTGTTAATTTTAAATATTTCTTCCTTTTTTATGTCTTCCCCCCCCCCCCCTCTCTCCTCCTTCCTCCCTCCCTCCTTCTTTCTTGGGCTCTAGCAACTGACCAGTCGGGAGGGCTAGCCAGCCACCGAACGAAGGCAATCAAGCGAGGGCGAGCTTGCCCAGCCACTAGTAGAGCAAGCGTGTCACGCCCCAATCCTCGAGCGCATGTCCATCCCTCGGTGGTCGATAAAATTTGCGACTTCCCAGGATGAGTCGTCGACCCTCTCATTTTATTACACATGTAGAAGCGAATGACAAATCCCCTAACAGTAACCATCTCGGGATAGAAAAGTAGGACAACATTCACAACGAAATATGCTTTTATAAACATACTGAGTCATATACAAAAGTTTATAACCAAAAGGCTTCAAAAGATCGACTCTCAAAAGGAGCTATCCTATCGACCTACACCTCAAATCACCTTAGCTCGGCTCCAGGTCTTCCACCCTACGGTCTAGAAAAATTAAGTCCACGATGAGATGAGATATAAATCTCAGCGAGTTCACACTCTAAACTCCGATTAGAAAGGTAATACGCCTAGAGTCGTTCTAACCGCACAATCGAACAGAGGACTTAAATTAGATTAAATCCTATCTCAACTTGGAAAAAACTATTACAAATTAGAGTTAATACCATATAAAAAAAAAAAAAAAGCCCCAAACTTGTATAGCTGTTACAAATTTATCCAAACTAATTTTTTTTACCACCAAAAATCCTAAATAATTTTCCACTGTTAGTTTTCATTAAATAAAATTAATAATTGATATACTTGTAATAAATGAAGAGTTAAATCCTAAACTATTATACCCGTCAACTGTCACATGTTATGTTATATCATAATATATTCAAATTAGGCGATGAAATTGATAATTCAAATTTGGGTAAGGAAAGTAAACTAATAGAAAAGATCTGGTTTTCGAATCGAGGACCGACGGAGGGACGCTCACAGCTGTGGCAGGTTCTTGGCCAAGGGTTGGCTCACGAGGAGGAGCAAATCGCGATCCAAGGATGCCGTCGAGACTCAATTCAACAACAATAGGACTTGCGGTGGTGTTGGAAGCCCGTCAAAAACCTGCATAAACTGGACGAACTAGCCTGGAGTGCCGCGGGTCTACTGGGAAACAGGTCGTCGTCGTCGGGCCGAGGAGTTCTTTAGGCCTGCAACACAGGACATCTGTAGGGAGTGAAGTGGTGTAGCGGCTTTGTTAGCGAAGTGGGACCACCGATGGATGGTCTTCTCGGGTTGGTGGTTGGTGAGCTGCTTGGTTCGGTTCGGTTCGATAGTCGACGGAGAGAAGGGACTCTCGGCCTTGGCTTCTGGTCGAGACTCAGTGAAAACCTGCAAAATAGAAATGATATACCCCTCCACTCGGTGAGGGTGAGGGTTCAGCGAAGGCTCAGCGAGGGGACAGTGATGCAGGTTGCGATTGCGGTGGGTCTCAATTTCGTCGGTTGATCTGGTTCAGCGATGGTCGTCAAGCGCAAAGGCGGTGCAGCAGCCACAAGCCTGGCTACCGTCGGTGCAGCAGACAACAAGGAGCAACGGCGGGCAGTAGCAAGGTCGCGGCCGTGAGGAAGGATCCTCAGCTGCGATTCCCTCTCTCTCTCTCTCTCTCTCTTTCACTCTCTCCGTGTTTCTTTCATCGTGTCCTTTAATTCTCTAAAACTGTCGACCTCTTAATTGTGAAGACCTGATGTCCATTATGTGATTTTCGGCCACTAAGTGTGCAATGAGGCTTGGCCAATTTTTGCTGTCTTCATGGGATCAGCTCATGCAATTCAATTAAGTTTAGAATCTTTAATTAGGTCCCTCCACCATCAGTCCAATTAAAATGCGATATGAGCTTAACTATTAATGCAATAGAGCCCTTAATAATTATACGTGATTCAACTGTTTTTTGTCTAAGGATCAAGTTCAATCCCTAATTTTTCTAAATGACACAATGGATAGCTAAAATTTAAGTGTCAACTCAATACAGGAAAAAAAATCCTAAAGGGGTCAAAATTTAATAGATGATGAAATTGAAAGCTTCTTAGTAGGTAAAAAATTTCATGGTCAAGATTGATTCAACACATCATTTATTGGAGTCAAAATTCGAAACAAATTACCATTAAGGTACTTTTTTGGATCACCAATAGTTGTGGAGCCTGAATAACCTGTCTAATGAAGATGGATATTAACATGAAATAGATCAGTCGGGACCAAAACAAAAAGCCGACTATCAAAATTAGGGTCGGAAAAACAAGTTGACAAGTTTTCTTGCAAATTTAAGATATGCAAGAAATGAACTTCTAGGGCCAAAGATTCTTCCAAACTGATATCCAGCACGAGACTTACCATTCTTGATATGTTACGCTAGTTTAATTATCCTACCAAAGTGGTTATGAGCATCTTTCACACTGTTTGCACCTAAAAATGTAAGATTCTGCTAGATTTGAATAGTCTTGGTGTCTCCAAAAACACTCAAGATACGTGCAGAGCCCATGAGCATGGAGCTACGATCCATGGACTGCTACTTGGAGTCTCCAAATCTATCTTGGTCATAGAGTTGTGAGAGAGTTGGTCACTAGACCTTCTTGTTTGCTTCTCGACACTTTTGCATTTGATGACAGGGTCCAACATTCTGGGAGCTTCAATGGCTCGTCGCAATAATGACATTCATTATATGGTCATCCTCGTGCAAAGTGTGGTAATAAAAAAAATCAAAATTTTTTAATTAAATTGGAAGATTTACTCACATTCCCAGTGAACGACCTAGTACTCTCAAGCACTCTTTAAAAACCCGCCAACTATGTGGGGAAAAGAAAAGAATTTCTAGAGTAAAAACATTTCCTTTGTATTATATCTATTTTTTTTTTTTTTAGAATTTCTCATACACTTATTCCTAAATATTAGATAAAAACAGTAGGCTACAAGAACAAGTAATAGCTTTGGCTATGCTAGAAACCCTAAAATTCTTAGTTCTTGTTCAAGTACCTCCTTCGAATGAACTCAAATCAGTTAGATCTCATTAATGGCTTATAAGGCACAGAAGAAGCTTCTTGGTAGATCAGTCTGCTTATCAAGAAAGCCTAAGCCCACCTTAGCTTTTATTCGAATCTTAAAGCGGCCCATTAAAGTTGAAAGGCAAATAGTGTAGCAGACTGGGTTGTAAAAGCCCAACGTAAAAAAAGCTTTCCTTCTAATTGCATCTTGTATCCCCACGAGCCCTTTGGAGTAATATGTTCTGAATCTGCAGCTATGTTTGCTCATCCTTTATCTTGATGAATGAGAATTATATTTCAAACAAAAAGAAATTGGTCAGATGTCCGAGTACAAGTTTGCTAAGTTTAACGACTCACGTTCTTAGCGAGGCGAGCGGAGCAAACTGAACATGGAGAATATAAGGCAAAGACGTTTGTACTCCCTCCCATTAATCTTTAGAAAATATTGTTCTTGTATTATCAAACACATCATCCTTTAGCTCCTCCTTTTCTACACAATTTCCTTTATTCGAGCGAGCTAAGCCACACGCCATCAGCATTATCTACCCTGAGAGACTATCTCTTCATGTCAATTTCTTAAATGGGTCAAAATCCAATCTGCAATCAGACAAGTTTTTTGATATTTTCTTTCTGAAATAAGTACGATGTTTCCCAAAATTTTCTCATTTGAAAGAGACAATGGAAGCAACCAACTCATCATGCCAAATTGATAGCTACTTGAAAGAGAGTAACGGACCATCATGACTTCTCTTAGAAAATTAGTTTCCATGACTAGATCCCTTTTAATATGTCGTCAAAGTTTCCATTTACTTCGACAATAAATTTAATTTTGGAACTGAACTTAGACAGTGATCAATTTGACCAGTGATTAGGCGGCATTTTCTTCTGAATATCATGGAACTTACATTTGTGTTAAGTTTACGTGGTTTATAATTTGCGACGAAACTTTCGGTTATGCTTTCATTTTATGGGCACTATTTACTAATACTTTCGGGATGCTTTATTGAATGGATTCTTTGGTGGTTATCCAAACATGATTGCTGATGACTTTTTGGAGCATTCGGACAAACAATCCAACAAGCGGGCCTGGGTAACAATCTGCGTAGCGCGCGAGAAAAATATGAGAACCGCAATGGGAAAAGCTCCTTCCAAGCAATATATCTCTAATCAAATTGGGTACATCGTTCACGGTTGTTGCAGACCTCCAAATCTATGGTTTAGGCATGTTTCAGGGCATTTTTTCTATTTTTATGTCATTTATCCGTGCCATTTTGGGCTTTTGTTTTTCGTCTGAATTCTTGTCACGACCTCCCAAGAGGTGAACTACTAAAAAAAAAAAAGGCTAACAGACTACTAAACGAGATACTTAATGCAAACTCTCTTAAGCCCTACTAGTAGCAACTTGATACTTGAGTCGACATGCATTTTATCTTAACTTTTGGAGCCGCTACTAATTGGTTATGAATCAATTAGACATCTCACTTATACAAACCAAAGATTCAGTGAATTTGAAAACTTGATTATGCTAGATTAATCTCTTAAATCCCCCTTAAAGTTCACCTTGGGAGGGTCATGAAACCGCCATTTGAGAATTGAGATTCTCTCATATTATTAGGAAGTAAATTTATATATTAAATTTTCTCGCATAAGAAGTTGATACCTCACCACATATGTCATCGGACAGCTTCGATTTATTCTTCTTTTTTCCTTTTTTTTTTTCCCACTTGCTTTTCTTCCCTTTGCTTTCTTTTTCCCCTTCCACTTCTGCCTCCGTCCCGCTCTCTCCTTGGATCTTGAATTCGGGGTTTACAGTGGACGATGTCACCGAATGGAGAGGAAAAGAGCCAAGAATATAATGCGACCAATAATAAACAGGGTTTCTGATACTTAATTAGACGAATCTCCAGGTTTATTGCGAAATCATCATCATTACGATAGTATGTCAGTTAAATGGAGTAAATAGTGTCACACAAATCATTTGAAATTAAAAAAGATAATATAAACTTAACATTACTCAAATAAAAAACGCTAAAAGAAACATGCAAACTGTCGTTAGATTTTTAATGTCTTTAAGATAAGAAAGAAGGCGCAGTCTCTTGTGTTAAATGTATCACCTCATTGAGCAATTTTTTCTTTATACTTAATGTTAACTTGTTAACGAGACCCAAAAAAGAAGAGTTTTAAAAGCTTATGACTTCTATCTACTATAAGGTACACTAGTATGATTCCTGGCTTTTCCAGTATAAGAAAATTCTCAGCTCTTTCTGGAACCAATCGACCAATTTCTAGGCCAAGTACGCAACTAATTTTATAGATAAGAATTTCCCAGCCCACACAAAAGAGAAAACCCCACATGGTTTCGTTTTCTTAGGCTCACGTCGCAGAATGGAGAGGCAAACCAGAGCTACTGGTGGATAATATCACCGGGAAGGATGCGAAAGGAAAACTGCAATCCATTTTTCAAATCCGCGTGAGGAAAGGGGTCCTTCAATTGACCAATTTTCGGAGTATGGACCACGTGCTTGACGAAGAAAAGAAGTACCTAGTCTAGCGTTTTGTCGGGAGCAAAGGGGAAAAATCTCATCCAGGAGTAGATTGAGATGGAAAGAGAAATCGAATTTATGTGCTGGCTTTGCTTTTCATCTTCCTCGTCTTGCTTTTACGTTACAATTTAGTCACTGTGGGGCCATATGATCGTTGACAAACTTGTGTTTCTCGGGTTCCGGTCGAGAGTGTGCTCGCGAGCCTCACATGGTGGGTAGCCAGCAAAGTGATTAAAAAGTTGAAACCTCCAAAGATGATGGACTTTGAGCTGGGCAAAGAATTTCTAGAGAAAAATGTTTTAAATTTTCGTGACGGTGGAAAGATGATATTATAAGTTAATTTTGGAAAAAGTTGTAGAAAATTTTTAAATTTATTATACAACAACTAATTCAATCCTACATCTTTAGATTGCATCATTTTAATCATATATCTTTTAAAAATTTGTCAATGTAGTCTTTCCAGTCAATTTTAACAAACGTAAACGCCAACTGTCCTACATTGTTGGTCATCGGGCCTCAACGATAGTTAGTAGGGATCGCCGGCCATAGGCAGGAATCGCCGTCATTGGCCTCTAGTGAGGGCTAGTACGGGTCTCTTAGCTAGTCTCTAGAGAGGGTCACCCTCACCAAGCGAGACCCCTCATTATGAAGACTTATGAACAGAACAAGAAAACAGAGACGAGAGAAGATGATGGATTTTCTGTATTCAATGAAGAAAATGTTCGTCTGAGAGAATCACAACTTACTTGCTCTTCAATCCTATTTATATTACAAGCTGTAAAGTTCAACTAACTAAGAAAACTCACTAACAGAAACAACAACAGAAAGTAAGCAATTACATGCTCAAAACCGAATAACGATTCTGCAATGGACACGTGCTGCAGATTTCATTATTGACTTTATTCCATTTATTCTTGTTCGAAATAGCATAACCAAGCTCATTGACTTCATCTCTTTTATTCTTGGTCGAAACAGTAGCACTAGACGCACCAGGCTTTCTCACTTTACTTCCTCTGTTTTCGGCAATATCAGATTCTCCAGTAGTACAATGTGTGTTCATATATCCCTTAACACTCACCAAATCTAGAGGGGACAGAACAAGCACTTTCCTAGAATTTGCATGTGAAAGAGATAGAACAAGCTATAAGAATTTACTTGATAAAAACCTACGGGGACAATGCAAACATGACAAGCCTATGACATTTCGCTGTATACTAGAAATAATTACTAGTGAATTAATAATATTTTCATTGCTTGTAATTAGCAGTTAAACTAATCTTGGAAATTTCACGGTCGTTCTAGCAGACATACGCTGCCAATATGACATTGCATAATTCATATGCTTCTAAACTTGTCGCTCAAGTCTTGAATTTCTAATGATAAGAAACTCAAGTTTCAAAATAAGAGACTTGGAAAGATTCAACTCGAAGTAGACATTTGCAGCTGATGAAGACCACAACCACCAATGGCCTTTCAATTCCACGTTCAATTGAGAACAAGAACATTCATCTTATTAAATAGACGGAATATTTGACTAAATAATTGTAAATCTAAGTTCTTATTCATGTCACACTTCAACTCTTGTTGAACTTGTAATAATTCTCCTTGATTAATTTTAAGTAGATAAGAGTTTAAACTCCAATTGTCCAATGCTTGATTTTGCAAGATTTAGAGTTTGAAACCGTCTTTTTTGTTTATAACCGTGTTCATTTTGATATTGGCAAAATTTCACAAGTTTGAAAGTCAAGTTTAGAGCATAGTCCATTGAAAGAGTCATATGTTCCTCTATCCTTGATTAAAAAAACAAAAAAATCATAGATGATCACAATATAATATTCACGTCGAAGATACACATTATTTTTTTTTTTGTCTAAAGATACACATTATTTAATTCCAAAGAAGCATAGTCAATTCACAACGTCTTCCTTTAATTCGGGTCTTTTTTCTTTTTGTGCTAGAGATATGTCTCTTAATTGTAATATGCATCATTTGGCCGATATTATATCAAAGTTGGCTCAATTTTCTAAATATCATTTTACAAAAGATAGAGTGTAATTGGCAAAATTATTTTCTCATAAGATAAAAAGGAATTTTTTTCATAAATTGTGCTTCTTAATTACCATAATTCTGAACATATATTATTTTGTGTCAATTGTGGCCTGGACAATATGATATTTACACTCTTAAGCTCAATCAAGGGACATTAATATCATGATCAAGTCTCATTTCTATGTCCTATTTAGTTTATCATTCTGTTGCTTGTCGTATTCTCCGAAAACTCATTCTAGGGCCTGTTCATCGGGTTCGGTTTGCTCATGAGAGGGTTTACTTACAGGTTTACTAACGATCCTATAGTTAGTCACCCTCCACTTAATATCTTTCAGGGTTTAACATTGTTGGAATATAATACGTGAAAACGATAGAATCTTGCAATTTACGTTACCACAAAATCACAAAAAAAAAAATAAATAATAAATAATAAGAACACCAGAAATGGTCCAAATATCGATACTTATGTCCATGGGGAGAGTCAACAGTAAATTATCCACTATAATCGGAGAATCAGAGTTTACAATCACTTACATGCTCGAATTTTTTCCACACTTAGATTTAACCCCAAACTCAATGTGTACTCACTGAAATATAAACTTACTACACAGCGTTCAAACTCGAAATAAAAACGCTCTATGTACGCCAAAATCAGGAACTCCAACATTCGTCTTTGGTCTGCGTACATATGATTTAGCATTCTTATTCAAGGCTTCGCGTGGCTCCTACGTGCGGTTCCTTTTTCTCTCGTAGGACTGTCTTTTTTCTTTTCCACTGAAGAGCACACCTTTTGTATTATGTGTGTGCCCAAAGTCAAAACTTTGTGAGTCCACCCTTGATTCTTTTTCTCCAATATGGATTCTTCTTCTACCTTCTTCTGCACGTACAATAAAAGAAAGATAGAAAACCCTCACCTTTTTTTATTATTCTATCTTTATTTTATTTACTCCTTTGTGCAGTTTTAAGGAGTCAAAGAAAATAAAAGTTTCTTCATCCAATTTGAAATTTACTTGAGAAATTTTTATCAACAAATTTGATTTAACAAATCATTATCTAAATTCAAACTTGAAGCATTAATTTACAAACATATCCATAAAAAAGTAACCCATGATAACCAAAAAAATTATATTATCTCGTGCATATTTATTTCAATTAAGCAGTATAGATACTAGCATATCAAGTATAAGATTCTATTTATAGGACTAATATACATGATATATATAGTGGCATGTAAACATGATCAAATTCATATGATTTTCCAAAACATATAAGTTTGTTTTCTTTGACTCGTAGACGGACATTTCACTAGTATTTACGATAATCTTGAACTAGACACACACACACACATAAAACAAGTGCTTATGAATTAGTAAAAACTTTCTTGTGGTGTGCAGCCCCAAATCGAACGGCCTAGAGCATTCCCGTGAATCATGGGCACTATGTTTTTTTATTCTTAATTTTTTATCATTCACTATTATTTTATTTGTACTACTCAAGTACATGGGACAGCCAAATGAAAAGGACTCCTGTGACCGGTCATTAAATAATCGTCCGGTCTGTATCAACCATCATATGACTTCGACTAATCGTATGAACCAAGTAATTGTTTTTCTGACTCAATTTCTCATTTTTTTTTTTTTATACCCAGAAATTTCCGTGCGCCGCTTCACAACAGAATAAACTTAAGAGTAGCAGTAGAGTCGCCACCACCCTTACTTGTCTCGAGTAAATCATGGGTTCCTTTCTCGCAAGGCGGACAACGTAGCGATTCGAACTCAGGACCTCTCCCAAAAAGAACCTGCGCTCAATCACTACGCCGCCACCACGGATGGTTCTAACTCAATTTCTTGTTGAGCTTCATAAAAGATGCAAATTTTCTGAAACATTATTCACTTTGTTTGCACATGACTTGCATAACCAGCCCATTCGATGAATTTTTGTGTCAAGTAATCGGGATATGATCGAATGGATGAAATTGAATGGTACATTGAGAATCAGTTAATGCCCACTTAATAGGATGGACCCAATTAATTAGAGCTAATTAATTTCAAAGTCATTACCTAACTCACATAATTTTAATAGTTACCAATAGCTTATGATAATACAAACGATATACTCCCACGCAAGAAGCAATGACTCGGTGCTTTCATATGCACCAAATGAGTCAAGGGTAGAGAGAATCCACGCTCCCATAATCATCATCCATCACATTTAATTACGACCATGTCCCTACTCATAAACATATTGAGAATCTTATTGTCGTGGTTCCAAATTTAATTACTCGGATGACCTCGACAAGGGTTGTTGTACTGACTTGTATCTAAAGACGTATTGACTTGTATCTAAAGTCAAGAGGCCAGGTACTTAGTTTCTCCTAAATTAAGTTTTCCATCCTTTTTATTAGTATTCTTTGTTGTTGATAACTTGTAAATTAACTGCCAGGTGAATTCTACAAAGATATGTATTTAATACACACACTCAGAATATATATTGATATAGTGCTCAAGCTTGCTGTGTACCCAATCAATGGCTGAGGTCAGAGACGGTTGCATTTTGGTCATGAACTCCGGATGTGTTCCTTTCAAGCTCAGTAATAGGGAACAATGCAATTATCACTAGAGCCATTATAATATGGGGAAAAATTCAATTCAAAAGTTTTGACTTCAAGGCACACGCGGCTTCTTCGAAACTCACAGAAGTCACTCTCAAACAAGAATAACAAAAATAGGTGAACAAGTTTGGTTCCATACAGATATTTTCATCTGCTTTCGAATTTTTCTATACTTCTTCCAAAACTTGAGGGCTCTACTCAACACGGTAATATTCCCGGTCGTCCCTTCAACTTCAACTTGAGGAGAGTGTTGAGTTAAAAAACCAAAAATAAAATAAAATTATGGAAACTAATTTTTGTTAGTTATTTTACCTATTGAATTTTAGTCAATTGCTTGCTTTACAACTTAAGGCATTTAAAGGAGCGACCACCGGAAATATTTATCGCCTAACGTACCCATTGAATCTACTATAGGATTGGTTTCTTGGGTACATAATGATTGAATTCTAGCAAAGTTTGCGACTAGGTGGTTAAGAACTGATTATAAGGTTATCGTGGAATGATGATTGTCCTGTGTGGAGTTCATGTTGAATCGGTCAAGGTAAACAAGTTGGGACAAAGACAGATTTCTACCTTCACATGAAGATATCCACTCCCGTAGACAAAGGACCTTTCTCTGGTGTTCAGCCAAAGCAAGGAAGAAAAAACAACTAATCGGACCATCTGGTGAGGAGTTCTTAGGGTTGCCCGCAGGTGTCTGACATCTCACAAATTTGCTTTGTCTCCTAAGATAAAGAAGAGATACTGCAGGGTTTATAGTGTGTATATATATATATCCCTATGTCATCTGATACATTAATTATTTGAGTCATAGCATGAAATTCATATAACCACCGATTTAGATGAGCATGTTCTTTATGTTTTATTTGACCATGCAATATTTTTGTTTCAAATCAGAAGTTATTATATAGTTTGCAGATCATATCCACCAATATCACGGAATCATAAATTATTTGGGCCGTATTTTGGCAACAACATGATCAAGGATTTAGATGTTCTTGGTATATGTATATATTCTTGGTTCTAACACAAAAGCAAGTCCTAAATCCTAAGCATGACCTTAAAAGGCTTTGACATCCTAGAAAGACAGGGTAGAAGGAGGGATCCCCCTCGAGAAAGATAGGATCCCCATGGGCTACCCGGTCCACAATCCCCTTGGGGGTCTGGGAGCCCGCCTGGATTCCCGTGAAGCCAATCCCCCCTTAAACATGGGGGGTAGGTTCACGAAAATGAAGGGTCATTTAGATGTTCTTGGTATATGTATATATTCTTGGTTCTAACACAAAAAGCAGGTCCTAAAGATTCTCTAGAGCATCCAAACTAGTAGAAATCAAAATGAAAAAAAATCATAAATAGGCCAAAAATTATTTATCAGAAGGTTCCGCTGGGCCCCTGAGGCTAACTGGCTAGCTGGGAGAGTTAGTTTTCGACATTAAATCTATATCTTTGCATTATTAAGAGTTTCTTTAGTATTAAATACTTATTTTATTCTAGAAAATGACAACTTTGTTAATTATTATTCAGAATACAACTGAAAAGATTATCTCTTTTATTGCGCAAATTCAATTACGAGAATCTTTTGTGTGGGAACTTATTTTGACTTTAAACACGCGTCGAATATGGTCCCACCTTCTCATGACCCACTTTAACACCATCCTAACCAATTCAAAGTTGGAATTCTTGACCTCTCTTCTTCCGCAGAAAAGAGATGCCAACAATCTCTTACGGCCATGTGACACTAGGGCTCCATTTCTGTGGTTAAAGATAAATGATTTGAAAACAATTTTCCTAAAATTAATCGGTTAAATAGCTTAAAATAATTAATCAATCAAAATTATTTCCATTATTGTCAATAATGTATGTCTAAATAACTTTGTGGATGATGAAAAAATTTCGTTTATTTATTTTGTAATTGATATAATCATCCAATTACAAAAAATATATATTTTAAAATATTATTTTTTTCTTTTATTAATTTTTTTTTGTTCTTTTTGTTTTTCCTTCATTCGCTAACCACCCGCGTGGGTCGCTGGGCAAGTGCTAGAAAGCCCTTGCCTGTCGTGGGCAAGGCAGCACTCACCAAGATTTGGCAAGCACCTTCGCACCCTCGTTCGCAATTGGTGGGCCTACGAAGGGCCACAATGACCTTCCCCAAGGCAAAGAAAAAATTATAAAATGTCCAAAAACATTATTAAAATTATTTACATGAGTGCTGGTTATGTCACATGGGATGATTAGTGTCTACATTAAAAATTTCAAGATAAATTGACCAGATAGACTAAATTAGTATCGATATGAAAAGATTTAGAATTAAATTGGCTTAAAATTGAAATGTTTAGTACTAAATTGGCAAGTTTATGACTTTTTTTTGGTATTTTTTTTCCACATAATTTAGATTTGAGATCCCACGTTTCATGATCTTAAACTCGAGCCATACCACCACTGAACCAAGTTTCATCATTAGCTCCTTAAAACAAGGTGGTAGTAGCAGGAAAAAGAATGAAAAAACAATCCTGGGGTTAAAGAATTTCTGGGATTCTTAATCCCAAAGAGAGAAACATGAACCGTCGGTACTACCGGAGGTCATATTATCATTCTATATGTTACGTAAGCGCAGATGGGTCCCGTCCACGTCGTGCAATCCTTGAATGGAAGGTCTGCATTCCTTGTCTTACTTTTCAAAGCTCCTCCCCATTATAAACACATCGTCATCATCGCCGTATCCTTCAAGTCTTTCCCTCTCACAGTTGCCTTTCCCCTTCTCAATGATTCCTTCAAGGACCTCGTTCGATGCTGAAAAGCTCCTCTTTTTGGCTCTCTCCTTTTTCACGATCGTCTCTACCTTCAGAGATGGCCCCCGCATCGCAATGGCACAGAGCAGTAACAACAACAATGCCCAAACAATCCCAGTGAACGTTGGGGTTGTTCTTGATCTGGAAACACGGAGGGGTCAGATGGGATTGAGCTGCATTAACATGTCTCTCTCTGACTTCTATAGTTCGAACCCTTCCTACAAGACCAGGCTCATCCTCAACGTTAGAGACTCCAAACAAGATGAGATTGCCGCTGCTGCTGCAGGTTCTCTCTCTCTCTCCCTCTCTCTCTCTCTCTCTCTCTGTGTAGCGTAATGATTGGTAATAGAGGAGAAAGATCTCTGTGCAGCTGCTCGTGTGATGCAAGATAAGTCTAATTATTGTTCATAATGACGTATTTGCCAATCATATGAACACCTCAGCTTCAACATATGTGAAATTTGAGAACGATTCCCAAGTAAATTATCAAGGACACTACGAAATAATGTGTGTTCCATCCAAAGTAATACGTGTTCTCGTAGCAGAGATACTTAAAGCCCCAATTTCCAGAGCTCCAAGAAGAAACGGCCAAGGTTAATTTTGCCCAAAAAATAAGGAAAGAGCGATATTTTGGCTCGTCTTCAAGAACAAGAAGTGTCTGTCACCAATCTGTGCTCACTGTCTTAGCTGTCTGGCATGCATACCTGATTTAGATAGATGGAATATTTTGTTGTCGTAGAATTTTTTATCATTATCAAAAAGCAGTCGTTATCATCTTCTGACACAATCAAAGACAACATCAAGTTGGAACTTAAGATTCAATTTGTCTAAAAGTCAGAAATATGACGGTTAGCTTGAGAGCCGGGAAGCTTCGTGGGATTTGGTCAATCCACGCAATGCGGTGCTTCTCCATAAGACTGGTCTTTGAGCGTAATATTTGACCTTGGAACCATTTGATTTATTTATCTATTTCCAGTTCCTGGAGTTTATTTAGTTCCAGTCTTGGAGTTTACTTTTCAGAAGCTATATCGAGAAATATTATTGGTGAGAATCAATCTTAGGGACCATCCAACTATAAAAAGCCTGATGGAGATAATTATTTCCCAGTCACGCCAAACCGAACATCTCTAATCTGCTGGACCTTTTCCTGTGGTGGTGTTCCTTGTGGTTTAAGGGTGCAGCACCATTGAAATAATATCATACGCATTGTTGCCGGTCAGCAATTGATCTTTGAATTGAGAAGTCCATCTTCCCTATCATCTCGTATTTCATTGATATACATATCTACATAAATTTATGGGTACAAAGTTTCATCCTGAGAAAAACATGGGGAAAAGTGTTTAAAAAGTCCTAAACTTTTTGTATTTGTGCCAATTTAATCATAAACATTTTTATTCTGCCAATTTAATCTTAATCATTTTTACTTAGTGCCAATTCAATCCTTTCCAGCCAATTTTGGCTAGATTTTCTTTTGGATGCTTGGCGGGTTGATATGGCGATTGATCTTGACGTTGATAACTTTTAATAATATTTTAGTATTTTTGAATTTTTGAATTTTTCTTTTTCTTTTTCTTTTTCTTTTTTCCTTCCCCTCTTCTAGCTAGTCGCCAGACCTCAACAATCGGCCGGGCGACGGCGGTGAGGTTGACCTCGGCGGACCTTGCTGGCCACCTCGCTAGTGGCTGCGAGGGCGGCCTTGCGGCCCAGGTGGCAAGGCTTGCCCTCGCCCGGCCACACAGGGCCAATGGCCGCAAGGGAGGCCTCGTGCTAGGTGGCGGCTCGACCTCACTAGCACCTCCCGGGCCGCGATTCGGCAAGGTCGAGCCTCGCCCACCGGTGAGATGGCCGGCGAGGTTCGACAAGGTTGACCTCCCCAGCCGTCGCCTCTAGTCGGTCATCAAGTTCCGGCGATCAGCTATAGGAGGGGAAGGAAAAAATAAAAAATAAAATTCAAAAATATTAAAATATTATTAAAAATTATTCATGTCAACACCGATTAGGCCACGTCAGCTGATCAGCATCCGATCAGCAAAATCCGGCCAAAATTGATCAGAAATGACTAAATCGGCACTAAGTAAAAAGTTTTAGGACTAAATTGGCACAAAAAAAAAGGTTTATGATTAAATTGGCACAAAAAAAAAGTTTTAGGACTAAATTGGCACAAAAAAAAAAGGTTTAGGACTAAATTGGCACAAATACAAAAGGTTTATGACTTTTTTTAACACTTTTCCCATAAAACATGTGTAAGAAGGATTTTCGTTTATGGCCTAGGATGGGGAAATATACTAGGACTACTATCGTCTATTCTATTTTTTGAAGAATATACAGGTCCCATGTGACTCCCATCCCACTGTAAATGTAGTAAAATTCCATCAAATTATGTCTGCATAGTGAACCCCTTAGTAATCGCCTCACAAAAAGCACATGCTACATAGCGAAATAGTCACTTCAGCAGGGAAGGTTGATAGAGCCAACTCCAAATTCTTTAATTTAGGAAAATATATACATGGTACACATCTCTATATAATTTTATTGATTTTTATTTAGTTGAGCCAAAAATCATGGTTAACGAGTTTGGTCAAGCTGAGCTAGTGATTAATTATTTTCATGGAAGTTGTGGGGTATTGATGATGAAAGAAAACAACTAGAGTTTCGAGTTCCACCAAATAATAGTCAATGCATGAAAGTAGTTTAATATGGCCGTTGACGGGCTTGATATATACTATAACATCACGTAGGTCTGCCCTCACGAAATCCATACAATTAAAAATGGGGCTTGGATTATAGAGTGGAATTTCTGAAGCCATGAGATAAATAAGTCAACTTAATGATAAAGAAGAATCGACTTGACCGTGTCTGGGCCAATTTATCCACTCTTATTTTGTTCTAAATTTACTTATTGAAATAATTAGTTTCTGATTGGTATGCAATATCATACGCCAATTAATGTCAAAGGCAACAACTGAACGCCTTCAATCAGGTAAATAATTAAATTCCAACTTCAAACTCCTATTCTTCTTTTTCTGAAACATTCCATTTCTATAAAATTGCATCAAGTATTATCTGCCGTATTGTTATTGTTTCACCGTCTTTCTGGTTCACCTTTGCAGCACTTGATTTGATAAAGAATAAGCAAGTCCAAGCCATAATAGGCCCTCAAGGTTCAGTACAAGCAGACTTCATCATTGACCTTGGAAACAAATCTCATGTGCCCATCATCTCTTTTTCCGCCACTAGTCCGTCCCTCAGTTCGATTCGGAGTCCATACTTCATTCGAGCCGCACAAAATGACTCGTCCCAAGTGAATGCCATAAGCGCGGTCGTGCAAGCCTTTGGCTGGAAAGAAGCTGTCCTCATATATGTGGACAACGAGTTCGGAGAAGGCGTCATACCTTCTCTTACTGATGCTTTGGAAGAAGCCGACACGCGAGTGTCCTATAGGAGCCTCATACCTCCTTCGGCCACGGACGATCAAATCCTACGAGAACTCTACAAGTTAATGACGATGCAAACGAGGGTCTTCATCGTGCACATGTCAACTACCCTTGGTTCTCGACTATTTGCCAAAGCAAAAGAGATAGGAATGATGAGCGAAGATTATGTGTGGATCTTGACTAATGGAATTACTGACCGATTGAATTCGATGGATTCGTCTGTCGTCGCCAGTTCGATGCAAGGAGTACTGGGCATCAAGACTTATGTCCCGGACACGCAAAACCTGGACAACTTTACGGTACGATGGAAGGTGAAATTCCAAAAAGACAACCCATCCGTCCTTAATCCTAAGCTGAACATTTTCGGATACTGGGCTTATGATGCTGCTTGGGCTCTGGCAATGGCTATCGAGGAAATGGGTGCTGTAAATTTTACCTTCCAAGCGTTAAACGCTTCGACAAATGCGACGGATCTTGACACTATCGGGGTCTCTCAAAATGGTCAGAAACTTCTCCAAAAACTAGCCAATACGACGTTCGCAGGCCTCACTGGAAATTTTAGCCTCGTCAATGGGCAGCTAGAGTCGTTAGCATTCCAGATTGTTAATATCAACGGAAATGCAGCAAGAGGGATTGGGTTTTGGACGCAAGAAAATGGGCTACTAAGAGATTTGAATTCATCCAACATAGGCAAATATTCCACTTCGAAGAGTAATCTCGGATCAATAATATGGCCAGGAGATTCAACCTCTTTTCCTAGGGGATGGGAGATTCCAACGAATGGGAGGAGGTTAAAAATCTTAGTTCCCGTAAAGGATGGTTTCAAACAATTCGTGACAGTGACTCCTGTACCCAACACAAATACATCCAAAGTTACTGGATACTGTATTGACATCTTTCGAGCCGTGATAGAAAAATTGCCTTATGCTGTGGCTTATGACCTTATTCCATTTGCCTCGCCAAATGGAAGTAGCAATGGCAGTTATGATGACATGATTAATCAAGTATATAACCAGGTAAGATAACTCATTGTGAGTGCTTGATTTCCTTTTTTTAGATGTTGAAACTAACTATGCTATCATGGGGTTGATATAGAAAATATATGCCTTCCTTCTGTTGTGACAGAACTATGATGCAGTGGTGGGGGATACAACGATCATTGCGAACAGATCATCGTACGTAGAATTCACCTTACCATACACCCAATCCGGTGTTTCGATGCTCGTGCCATACAAGAACGACAAGAGCAAGAATGCTTGGGTTTTCTTGAAGCCCCTCACTTGGGACCTTTGGCTAACAATAGGATGCTTCTTTGTGTTTATAGCATTGGTGGTGTGGATTCTCGAACATCAAATCAACGAAGATTTCAGGGGTCCAGCCTCGCATCAAGTTGGCACAAGCTTCTGGTTTTCATTTTCAACCATGGTCTTCGCACAAAGTAATTGCCCTTCACCTTAATAGATCGGTTGAACATTACAATTGACATATCGTTCTTGGAGAATTTATTTGCTTACCCTTTAAGTTGGATTGCAGGGGAGAGTGTATCAAGCAATCTAGCAAGATTTGTTGTGATAGTGTGGGTTTTTGTGGTACTTATACTAACACAAAGTTATACGGCAAGCTTGAGCTCTCTTTTGGTGGTGCAAAATCTTCAACCAACTATGACTAATGTGGATCAGCTCCTAAAAAGTGGAGAAAAAGTGGGATACGTATACGGCTCTTTTGTTCGCGAAAGGCTAAAGCAAATGAAGTTCGATGATTCCAGACTTATATCTTATCAATCTCCTGAAGAATGTGATGCACTTCTTTCTAATGGAAGTGCAAAGGGCGGGATTGCAGCAGCAATTGACGAAGTCCCGTACATTACACTTGTTCTTTCCAAATATTGCAACAAATATACTATGATCCCAACCTTTAAAACTGCTGGATTTGGCTTCGTAAGTCCATAGTCTCTCAAATTTTACCCTTAAAATTTTCAATTACTAGAATTATTCACCATTTCTTTGATCGAAAAATCTCATGTCCTGCTTCTTTTGGTTTACAGGTTTTCCGTAAAGGGTCTCCGCTAGTATCGGATATTTCGAGAGCAATCCTCAACGTAACTGAAGGGCCTGAAATGACGGAAATCGAAAATCGGTGGCTTACACAAAAAACCAGCTGCCCGGATGCGGCTAACTCAATTTCTTCCAACAGCTTGAGTCTTGATAGTTTCTGGGGCCTATTCTTGATTGCTGGAGTTGCTGCTGTTTTAGCTCTTCTCATTTTCATGGTCATGTTCGTCAAAAGAAATTGGCATATCGTTACAAGTTCTTCAGGTTCAATGCGGGAGAAAATTGTTGCATTGGGAAGAAGATTTTACCAAAGAGACCTCAACTCCCATACTTTTAGGAAAGCTAGATTTGGAGATAGAAATATGGAAGATGGTGCCATTGCAGCTGATGAAATTATAGAACACACCAGCTTCCCCCCGAGTCCGTCAAGCGACTCCAGCCAAATCGACGTTGTCTTAATCAATGAGCAAGGGGCACCATCTACAAAGCAAGGACTTCCTAATCATGTAGTCGAAGGGTGCCCCGAGTTAGCTATAAACACCGAGCCTACCAATGTAAATAAAGAGATGTGGATGCCTCAAGAACGATAGATACTGGATTTTAATCCTTGACTAGTTGAAGTCGGAACTTCTAGATGACAATATCTTCCCTCTCACTCTCTTCTCATGTAAGGAATGCCATTGAAACTGCTTGTTGTCTAATCTCAGACTATATGGACGAAAGACAGATGCTTTTCATTCAGCAGAGCCCGAGTTATTCACCACGGCTTGACTCAAATTATTAGTTGCTTGGGGAAATGCAGCACTAGTTCATGCAACAAAACTTAAAAATGAACACGTGGGCTCATCAACGTATAGTATCTGAACGGTGAATCTAATCGTAAAAATATGTTCTTATTCAATTCGAGTAAGTACGCATTATAATGTCAATACATACCTAGACTAGTTAGATTTTAACTGTGAACCACGCAAAAAACTTTTTCCGAAAATATAATCATACAAGCCTCAACCATTGTTTTAATGCGCATGGGGAAGCAATTAAATAACCTCTAGACAACAACAAAATGGGATAAAAAGTAGGGCCATAGATTTTTGAAACCACAACATGCTTATATATACATATACTAAGTCATGTCATATACAATACTTGTCTATAAAAACATAGTTTGCAAAACAATGAGATTTCATAAAACTACAGATCCTCATCCTCGTCCTCCTTCTCATTGGAGCCTTTAGCTGAATACACCGGGGTCTTTTTCCCATTGAACCAGCAGAAGGATCTGCTGTGCCTTTCCCATAAGTAACCTCCAGCACATATAGAGGTAACTCAGATTCTGATATGGGACCCTCTCTTTGGCCATTCCGCTCATGGCAGTACCATGATCTACTTTGGTGGGGTACCTTGTGGGGTAGAGCCTCATCAACCCAGACCACGGTCCTTATGAGCTCATAGATCCAGCCCCTAGGGTTCCCATGTAGTGGAATATAAGACACCTGTTCTGTGACCTTCTTCAACTAGCCAAAACACTTAGGACGATTTGTTATATAGGGACCTAAAAATGTTATCTCACAACGGGGTGAGACGACGTCTTAGCAAGTTCAACCCCCTAAGCCCCGACTAGAAAAAAAATACGCTGTAAAGGCTGCCTAAGCATAAACACAAGTCAGAGGACTTACCTTCATCTCAAATCCTTCTTGCAATTCAGATTATATCATATACTTACGAATCACATCAACCAATCACATCAAAACAGATTGAGTCATCGATCAATCGACTAAGTTGATTCCATGTCACCATGACCTTCTCTAGGTCAACCTACTCAATACTATCTATAAAGTCCAATCATATTAGGTTAGCTCACTCTAAGCTGATAATAGATAGTATATCTTACACTATGCTAGTAAAGTATATTGCTCATGCTAAGCTGACATATTGAGGTCCTCAAGCTGATATAATATACTGACACTGCTCACTTTAAACTGATAGGGTATATTGCTTGCGCTAAGATAACATATCGAGGCCCTCAGGCAAATATAGTATACCAATAAACTACTCACTCTAAACTAACATATTGTAGAGCTTTTAGGTTGATATAGTATATCACTCTGACTATCTAACAAATTTACCATTTTTATTATACCCGATAAAAATAATGGTGTATGGGTACACGATCGGCATTAGTCAAAATATAATATTTTTCCCTTTGAAAATCCCACTAATTTCCACAACCCATAAGCACATTATTGGCGCTGTAAATTGACGTCCAGTAATTTTTTTAATTAATTACCAAAATTATTAAATTTTGGGATAAATACCCATAATTGAAAATCGCACTCAATTTGCACCATCCAACATTCAATTAAATAAATATATCACAACATTGTGATCGGCATGAAATTCTGGTCACTGGCTATCTCGGTCTAATTTCAAGAAAATAATAATTAATTAAATAATTGTGAAAATTAATTATTAATTACCAATAAATACCAAAATACACACTTAAGTCGGAAAAGCCTAATTAAAAGCTGAGACAGGCCTGGAAAATTCTTGACCCTATCTAATTAAATACTATGACCTATCTACTTGCTAAATGCACTACTCTAACTACCTAACATGCATAAACGAACCATTAAATCACTAATCGAGTTTAATTAACCACAAAATCCTAGCTTAACCTAAATTAATCAACCCTTAAGTGTCATTAACTTACTAAGCAATGATTATTGAGTTAAACTCACTTGATTTGCGATCTAAAAGCACCACAATGACGGCGAGGCGGAGAGGGTCGATAAACTCCAAAGCCGATGTGCCTTTCGAGGTTCGGAAGGACACCAAAGCGGGCCAAGCAGTGGCTGGGAACCCAAGAGCTTCGATTTCTATCCTTGGCTGAGAAGTGTGGGACTAGTGGCTAGTTTGGTTGGAAACGAGATGGGACAAGTGGAGGGGCTACAATAGGTCCCAACGCGGGACTTCACGGCGCAAGCGATGGTTGAATGGCGGTTGACGATGGCTTGAGGTGGCATGGCAACGTCCCGGACAATCGAGTGAGGGCTAACGAGACGGATGGACAGTGGTGATGTGCGGCGAGTAGGTGAGGCTTGTGAGGCAACGATGGCGATGTGGTGGCTCTAGGCGATCGAACGGGGCTGTTTGATGAAGGAGGGACTAAGGTGCGGTCGGTTCTCTACAAGTTTTTGAAGTCTTCAAGCTGCTGGAAGTTAGAGGGCTCGATGGTGAGAAGGGAGGAGGAGGGAGAAGGGGACTGGTTTTGCTTTGGAGGGGGCCACCTTGGCCTTCTCTCATCTTCTTGTCCCCTTGACCTTCGCCCACCATGGCTGGCTGGCCTCCACTGCAACTTGTAGTAGCCATAGCTTCCTCTAGAAGCTATTAAATCGGTCTAAATGTTGTGTCTAAGGGGGCTACAAATTTGAAGACATTTGGCTCAATTCCACCTCAATTCCTTTTTGAATCAACTCAATTCGGCTCCTATAAACTCCATTATCAAGTGCTTGATGAAATTGGTATTTTTCCTTGCCATTAGAACCTACTTGCATCTTGATTTCTCGATAAAAAACGGTCCTCTGAATTTTTTGTACAAAAACGGCACTATCCATACATTTCACCAAAAATCTCGATTTGTAGAAAATCTTTTTGGAAGATGAGTCGATATTCTTAAAATAATTTGTGACATGATAGAACTTTCAATTTCTAAAATCGGATTCAAATTCGCCGTTAATATCAATCTGCACGATTTTAGCGTGACCTAGGCAACCAAGTAGCTTCTGAAACTTTTAGTGCAAATGACCCATGGTCGATTTTTTTTTAGTAACAATAAACCTCTTAGACACATTGACGACTCTTGGCAGTTGTGAAAATCTCGAGGTTTCAAATACGGACTCATGGTACCAAAATGACAAAAAAATTAGTCTAGTGGCGATCGATGATAATTTTGCTATTTAGTAGAATCACCCACGTTTAGTCACATAACTCAGTCAAACCGACCTATCTCTTATATCTCGATCTTACTATGTCGTAATGGTCTCTATAAATGAGCACGGTCGAGTAGTCGATTCTTGGTCGAATTCTCAAGTCTATTGCATTAAAATCCCTTAATGACTTTCCTAGATAGTCTAGTTATCTCAAAAGTGATCAGATTTGAGAACAACAATATATGCGCATTGATGAAAAGCCTGATTAATATAATTGAAAGTAGAGCTGAAAATCTAAGATGTCACAACTCTTCCCCTCTTATAAAAATTTTATCCTCGAAATTTAAATCATTACAATCTTTAAAAAAAAAAAAAAAAAAAGGTCGGGGTACAATCGTCTCTTTGACTCTTCGCTCTCCCAGGTTGCTCCTTCTATGCCATGGTGTTGCTAGACTACTTTAACCAATGGGATGGTCTTTGTACGTAGAATTTGTTCTTTTTGATCCACGATTCGAACTAGGGTTTTAATGTGCGACACTCAGTCATCCACATCCAATTCCTCAAAATTAAGCACGTGGGTCGAGTCAGGCTCATACTTCCTCAACATCGACACGTGAAAGATGTTATGCACTTGCGCCAGCCTTGGCGGTAATGCAAGATGATACACTAGGATCCCGATTCTCTTGAGAATCTCAAACGCACCTACGTACCTCGGACTTAGTTTTTCTTTTTTACCAAAGCGCGAAATTCCCCTCATTCATGCACCTTCAAAAAAACGTGATCACCAACTTGGAATTCTAATGGTCTCTAGTGCTTATTTGCATAGCTTTTCTGGCAGCTCTAAGTGGTCTTTAATCTGTTCCTAATAACTGCAACTACATCCACTGACTGCTTAACCAACTCTGGGCCTGTAATCTTTCTTTCCCCAACTTCATCCTAACACACTGGTGTTTTGCACGCTATGACAGACAATGCTTCGAAAGGAGCCATCTGAATGCTTTGCTGGTAGCTGTTGATGTAGGCAAACTTGACAAGAAGAAATTGTTCCTCCCAACTTCCCTTAAAATCCAATATGCAAGCTCGCAACATGTGTTCGAGGGTCTGAATTATCCTCTTAGACCGGCCATCTGTCTAAGAATCATAAACCATACTATACTGCAGCTTTGTCCCAAAAGTAGCCTGCAAACTCTTCCAAAAAGTAGCTGTGAACCTCGGGTCTCGGTTTGAAGTAATCGTCACTGGCACTTCATGCAATTGAACTATCTGGTGCACATACAACTCTACATGCCTGTCGAAGTCCAGATTCTTTCATACCGCAATGAGGTGAGCCGACTTTGTCAGTCTGTCGACCACTACCCTAATGGAATCATTACCTCTCTGACTCCTCGGTAGGCCAGTCACGAAATCAATTGTGATGTGCTCCCATTTCCATTCTAGGATCTCGAGAAGTTGCAGAAGTTCTTCTGACTTGCAATGATGTGCCTTCACTTGCTAACATGTCAAACACTTGACAACATACTTGGCGATGTTCGCTTTCATACCAGACCACTAATAGTGTTGACACAGATTCTGATACATCTCCATACCACTAGGATGAATACTGTAACTGCTACGATGACCTTATGATAAGATCTCCTCTCTAAGCCCTGCATCGTCAGGTACACAGAATCGTCCTCAGAACCTCAGTGTTCCATTCTCATAAATCTAAAAGCCAACTTTTCTTTTATTAGTATCTTTTGAACATTCGGATCTATTGGCTGAAGTGCTTTGATTCTAATATGAACATCTGGCTCAATTCTGAGGGTGGCCATGAGATGCGAAAAGTGGCCAACCTCAAATTTGAACACCGAATTTCAAGCTCTCTCGATTAAATTCCACTTTTTTACCAACATATGTGCGACTGAAGACTTTCGACTCAACGCGTCGGCAACCTTATTCGCCTTCCCGGGATGATACTGAATATCACAATCGTAGTCTTTCAAAAGTTCCATCCATCGATGCTATCTCATATTCAAATTCTTATGAGAGAATGGATACTTGAGACTTTGATGGTCAGTGAAGATCTGGAATCTTTCTTCACACAAGTAATGTCTTCAAATTTTCAGAGAGAAAATGATCTTTGCGAGTTCTAAGTCATGCGTCGGATAATTCTGTTCATGAGGTCTCAACTGATGGGAGGCGTATGTAACAACCCTACCATATTGCATCAACACACAACCTAGTCCTCTGAATGACGCATCACTAAAAATCTCATATCCTCTAAGACCAGATGGAATGCTCAACACAGGTGCGGTAGTTAGTTTCTGCTTAAGCTCTTGGAAACTACACTTGCACTTGTCTGTCCACACAAACTTTTCTTCTTTCTTCAGGAGTGGAGTCAATGGCGATGCTAATGCTAAAAATCCTTCCATGAACCATTTATAATAACCTGCCAAACCTAGAAAGCTTCTAATCTCTATCATTATAGTCAATTTTGGCTAGTTGATCACTGCTTCAATCTTGGACGGGTCCACGGAGATTCCTTCACCTAAAATCACATGACCTAGGAACGCAACACGAGTTAACCAAAACTCGCATTTGCTAAACTTAGCATACAACTGATGGATCCTCAAGGTTTGAAGTACCAATCTCAAATGATTCGCATGCTCCTTAGCACTCCTTGAATACATTAGAATGTCATCGATGAACACGATCACAAACTAATCTAGGTATTCCTTGAACACTATATTCATCAAATCCATAAAATCACTAGGGCGTTCGTCAAACTGAACGGCATTACAGTGAATTCGTAATGGCCGTATCGAGTATGGAATACTGACTTTGGAATGTCTTCCTTCATGATCCTATTGGCCACATTCAAAACAAGCACCTATTCTTCGTGGGCATGAGGTCGTATCATGTCGCCTTCCACAAGAGCGACATATGCCATTCTAATTTAGCGCTAGCTTTCCAATTCCACCTTTTCTGTTGGGCGGAATATGGAATTTTCCTCTAGTCATGGGCCACTTCCCATGTCGGTTCCCATCCCTATTCGAATTAAACCTCGATCCAAACAAGACGGCTTGCTCATTCAGACTTCTCTCTAGCAGTTGGACTCGGTTGTACACTTCACGATAATCTTTCAAATCCAAAGCACCAACGGTTGTTTCAGCTTCAGTCGAAGGCCATTCTTGAACCTTTAAGCCTTGTCTTCTAGATCCTCTATTAACCTCGGAGCATACTGAGAAAGCTCCACAAATTTGACCTCATACTGATCAACAGTCATCATCCCTTAGTGGAGGCATTGAAATTCCTCCATATTCTGTTCTCGAGCGCTACCCAAAAAGTACTTGTCATTGAAGGCTCTAAGGAAAGCGTCCCACACCAAGATCACGCCTTCTAGAAATACTGTACCACTAGTGGCTCTCCACTAGGTATTCGCGTTCCCTTACTGTTGATATATTGCCATAACAACTCTTTCCTCTTTATTGCACCTCATAAGTGCAAAAGCCTTTTCCAAGTCCTAAATCTATAGCTAGGTAGTCTCAGGATCTCCAGTACTAGTGAACCTTGGCGGGTTCAGCTTTAGGAATTGTTCCACCAACTTATGGATCCGTCTCTCCCTCTCCACAACTATGTTCCCAATTGGAACTTCAATAGGTGTAGCGACGGGTGCGGCCTCAATAGCGGCGGCAACAACAGCAGTAGCAATAGCTTGAGCGGTAACGGCTTGATTCTGGGCTTGTTGGCCTATCATATCTCTTATGGCTTCGAGCATTTGCATGATCCCTTTGATTCTGGGATCACTAGGGGCTGCTACCCCAACATCGACATGAGGTAGTGCTATTCCACTAACGCTAGCCTGAGCTGGCACTCAACCACGGCCTCCTCGGGTACCGACCCTTGTTGGCATTCTACCCCAAGTAACTGGCCCATTAGTATGCTTCCTAGGAGTTCTCTACTCCTCATCACTCATGGCTCAGTTTTCTACCGAAACCTGGCTTCCAATTCCACATAGAATTAGAAGTTGAGCGGTCCACACAAACAAACAATTCTACCAATGAACTATCAAAGACATGCACATGGAACTTTCAATTTCTGAAATCGAATTCAAATTCGTATTTAATTTCAATCTAACTCGATTATAGCATGACCTAGGCTACCGAGTAACTCTCATAAATTTTTAGTGCAAATGACTGACCCGTGGTCGATTTTCTTTGAGCCACAATGAACCTCTTCGAAACATTGGCGACTCTCGGTAATCGTGAAAATCTCAGGGTTTCAAATATGGACACAAGGTACCAAAATGATAGAAAAATCAATCTAATACCAATTGACGAGAATTTTTTCAATTTGGTGGAATCACCCACGTTTAACCACACATCTCAGTCAAACCGACCTATCTCTAATCTCTAATCGATCTTTACTATGCCATAATGATCTCTGCAAATAAGCACGGTCGAGCAGTTGATTCCTAGTTGAATTCTCAAGTCTATTATATTAAAATCCCTTAATGACTTCCTCAGATAGTCTAATTATCTCACAAGTGATCAACTTTGAGAACAACACTAAAGGCACGTCGATGAAAGGCCCAATTTATTTAATTGAAAACAGAATTGAAAATTTCAGGATGTCACATCGCAAGAGAAAGCCCAAGTTTGAGCTTGTTAATACTGTAATTTTTACGGTCAAGTATACAAGAGTAATGTTGTGTTCTTTTATACTTATAGTGTAATTATCTATGAAGGGAACTACACTAACCAATTGTCACTTGAACTATCAATTATTAGTGGAATCCGGCTACTATTAAGGCTATTAGTCTAAGAGTGGACATAGGCTTAGTCATAAGCCAAAGTACTATACACATTTATATGATTTGCTTATTCTACTTTGATTGACTTACCAACATCACATATACTAATTTGTCTAGAACACCATCTTGAGTGTTGATTGGTTGATATACCGCAAAAAATTTTAATCCGTTAACACTAAACATATTCAACCCCCTTCTAGATTGCTTTGTTAGCCTTAATAGTCTTCACTATATGTCGATGCTTGTGTGCAGCGATCCCATTCTAAAAAGGAAAGTACATACAAGAGATGCATTGATGGATGCCATGACTGAGAAGGTGAGAGTGCATGGTAGAGTATAAGAACTCAGGTGCTCCATCACACTAAATCATCTAAAGCCTACACTGAAGTTGAGTCTCCACAAGTGCATGAAAGGTTTTAAAAATGTTGGAAAAATGATCTCAAGATGTGAAAAGATAAAGCCAAGTGAATTGAGAACAGTCATCTATAAAACAAATGCAGTATTCACACCCAAAAAGAGAATGTATGTAGGATGGACCCCAAACATTAAAATGAACCGACTAAATAAGGGAAGTGGCCCTAGAATGGGTAGGGGAGTAGGGCTGGCGATGACTTTTGTTGAGAGCACATGGCATACGCATGAAAAAGGGAGAACGTCAAATGATAGTTTTTTGTTGAATTTAAAAGAAAAATTAAAATATCTGAAGAGGCATTTCCGAAATGGTGATGCCAAGTAATGAGTGAGCTAGTGCGGGAAGACATAACAGCATATGGAGAAGTTGCCAAGTTGGAGGGCAAGATGTAGTAGAGGCCAAAATCAAGGCTACCTTGAAGAAGGATCTGACCCGTATCTAAGCACACTGCAAGAAAATATGTAGGGTAAAATAAGAAAATACAATTATTATCGAAGCAAAATTGAGAAACAAATAATACCTTTTTTGGTGACATTAGGAACAACTAAAACATTCTTAAAGATAAAGATAGGAGACATGGAAGATACAAAAGTACCTATGTGAGTGATAGGATGGGAAGAGAGATGCCTCCACCCACATTAAGTTGTTCGAGCCTGTATAAGAAGTGATATTGGTAAAACCAATGGTATTATAAGTGACGTGATGGATGGCACTAGAGTCAAAGAACCAACTGGAAGTAGTATGGGCAAATGGACATTGAGGCAGAGGAATAGATGGTGGTAAGGAGCTCTAATATGCCTGTAGAGGTGGATAAAGGGCACGACATTGAGGTGGGTAAGTGGGAGTAGATAATAGGTTCATAAAGCATGTGCAGCATAATGAGCTTGATGAGGAGATGTGGCACAAATTGAGAATTATATTGTTCACATCAAGTTCTAGTGTGGTGACCTCGATGATAGCAAATCTAACAAAAGGGAGCTCCTTAACAGCAACCCTTGCTACTGGGGAATTGGTATGTGACCAGTGACAACGAGGTGGGTAGATGACTAGTAGATGGCAAGCTATAAGCAGTGTTGGTTGGTGCTACTGTGGGCTCAAGATTGATGATTTGGCTTAAAAGGTGAAAAGGTTGGTAATGTACCATGGACAACAAATGCAACTAGAAGTGTTTGACCAACATCCAAAGCTAAATGCTTTAAACAGCCCTTGTGATACAACAACAAATTATGTAGCTCATTTATAGAGAGAGTGGAGGACTAGGTATAAGCTTAAATAGCCAATCTAGTAGTGGCCAAAGTGGAATATTCCAAACCTAGACCATGGAAGAGGTGGGTTTGGTACTCTACAATAGAAATAGTTTCCTCAATAGCTAGTGATTGATTGGCAATCTAGGTAGCCTCCTATATATATTTAGTCACACTCCTATTGTCTTTTCTCATGGATTGAAGGTGCATCTAGAGGGAAAATGAGTGAGCATTGGATTGAGAAGCATATGCGTCAAACATGTAGAACCAAACGACGCAAAAGTTTTGTGACTAGTGAATTGTGCTACCATGGGACTTATCGTGATATTTAGGATCCAACCAAGGGTTGTTTAATCTTGAATGTACCATGCTTTGTGGGCCGAGTTAAGAGTGAGTATGTTGCGTATACCACAAAAATTAGTTTAGAGGCTTGAAAATATGGTAGAATCCATGTGCGCCAGATCACATAATTTGTTCCATCTTGACATTCTTCAAAGGATGGAGAAGAGAGAAGACTGGAAATAATAGTGGCAAATGTGGTGGTAATTGTAATGGGAGGCCAGTGGTTCTGAATGGTGGTTTGTTTGGGGAAAGAGGAATTTGAGTCACTCATACTTGGATCGATGAGCTTTCGCCTTTTTCTGCCTTGATACCAGGATAACAATACAAATGTAGAACAACAAAGAATATTGAAGGTATAAGAATTGTCTATTTTGATTTTTAAATTGTGTATTACAATCAGTGATAACTCCTATATATATACACTTAGAATCAATTTCGGGAAATAAATATTGACAATAGAATTGGTAATCACCGCTGAATATAACATTTGAATTAATCTTGGATTGCTTATCATGTAGATATCATGATTGTGCTATGATTCTGGGGTGAGTTGAGAACGTTATCAATCTCATATTGCTTATCATGTGAATATACAGATTGTGCTCTAATTTTGGTACCAATAAAGATAACATTTGAATATGGTGAGAGTTGGGATAGTTGGCAATGGACTAGGATAACATAGATTAGTTAGGACCAAAGCTAAAAGCCAAATGTCGAAGTTCTAAACTAAAAAACAAGTTGATAAGTTTTCTAGCAAATCTAAGATATCCAAGAAATGAACTTCTTGAGCAAAAGATTCTTCCGAACTAATATTTAACACGTGACTTACTATTTTTGATTTGCTAAACCAGTTTAGCTATCCTATCAAAGTGGTCATGTGTAGTTTTCGTACCGTTTACACAGAACAATGTAAGATTCTGATAGATTTGAACAACCTTGATGCCTACGAAAGCGCACAAGATAAGTGTAGAGCCCATGAGCATGGAGCTCATCGAATGCTTCTAAGAGTCTCCAAATCTATCTTGGTAGAGTTTTGAGAGTGTCGGTGATTTTTTGTTTGCTTCTCAACTATTTTTGCAATCAACGCTAAGCTCCAACCTTTTGGGAGCTTCAATAGCCCGATGCACGAATGACATTCATTTTATTATAATCCTCATGTAAAGTGTGATAACAACTAAAATCTTAATAGTTTATGATTAAAATGAGAGATTTACTCACATTCTCATTCAATGCCCTAGCACTCTCAAGCACTTGTCGAAAGCCCACAAGCTTTGTAAGGGGAAGGAAAAGAATTTATGTATGAAAAACATCTCAACACTATAATGTCAATTATGTTATTTTACAATTTTTTGTATACTTATTCCTAGAATTTAGATGAAAACAGTAGGCTGCAACGACATTTATACTTCCTACAAGTACAAGATTGCTAAGTTTGAAAAAGTCCTCAATGAGGCGAGCTAAACAAACTAAACATGGAGGATATATGATAGAGATGTTTGTACTTCCTCCAATTAATGTTTAGAAAATGTTGTTCTTCTCTTCTTAGACACATCATCCTTTAGCTACACCCTGTCTTCACAATTTCCTTTATTTGAGTGAGCTGAGCCACATGCACTGTGCATTATCTACCCCGAGAGACCAACTCTATATACATGTTGATTTCTTAATTGGGTCAAAATCCAATATGCAATCAGACATATTTTTATATTTTATTTCTGAAATAAGCACGATGTTTCCTATATTTTCTTATTTGAAAGAGACAACAGAAGCAATGAACTCATCACACCAAATTGATAGCTACATGTTTAGTTTTGAAGAAAAGTAAGTTGTTATTTTTTGTTTTTTAACAAAGTGTAATTTGGTTCTATTCATAAACAAGCAATCAACACATCTCTTAGAAATAGGTATCTTATTAGAAATATCACCACTTTTAATAATCAACCATTATTTCTCTTTATGTCAACAATCAATTTTTTTTTCATTTAGAATAATCAATTTTGTATGATAACAAACTATTTCAACAATCCTCCACTTAGTTTGTTATCTATACTAATTTACATAAATTTATACGTACAAGAAGGTATCTGTTAAGATTTCTATCTTTAATTAGTATAAATAATTCCATTAGTGAAATCAACGGTAGATAAAGCTTTGAACCATGATTCCATCTGATAATCAAATTATTGCACATATGAATTTACACACATTTGGTTAGAAAATTCCTATACCTTGCCACTTTTATGGCCTTTTGCTTCCTTTTTACACATGAACATTTAGAAAAGTTCATCTGACTTTTATTAGAAGTGATACCACTTCTTAGGGTCATATAGGTAAAGTTCCTAACTTATTACCTTACCCTTGCCTTGCTAAAACCTGAACTTCATAAGAGTTCTTTCTTACAATCATTCTCCTAGCTTTCCCTGAGTAGTAACTTTATGCCTCAGTACTTGATCACTATCAAGATACAATAACTTGTTGTTATCCATTGAACTTTAACAAATTTGTTGGAGATTGTAATGTAGGGTTTCCACTATACTTGACTATTATCAATTGGTCTAAGACTCATTTCTTTGGCAATACTACCGATTAAACCTATCAAGAGTCCCTTAGTAAATGAATCGAGAAGTTATTATTTGCCCAAACATAGATTACTGTAATAATTCCATCAGTAATTAATTGTCAAATATACTCATGTGGCAAGCTAATGTCTAGATTTTTCATTGTATATTTTATCACATGCCTGGGAAATTTTTGCCTCACTATCACAATGTAAAGATATGGCTTCAATTGGTTGTGGCCACAACTCTTCATCAAATAGCAAATTCCATAACCATTCATCTTTATTGCCAACCACTAGTAGTGTTATAAATTCAGATTCCATCGTTAAATTAATTATATATGCACTGCACCATTTACAAGCTTAAAAATCCATTCAAATACTTGTTATCTATTGTGCTTGTTATCTAACTAGCATCTAAATATCCTTTCAGTATTATTGGTTGTCTTTCATAAATAGCCCATAATTTATTGTTTTCTTTATTGTGCATAAATTTAGAGATTTACACACAATACAGGCTATATCCAATCTAGTGTAATGCATAACACATTTCAGGCTTCCAATTGTACCATTATATTCTAACTATGCTAAAGGTTGTCCAATAATTTCTATCAGCCATCATTCTCTTCATGTCAACAACCACTTCTTTTCATACAAAACAATTATTTCTTTTCATATCCAATAATCACTTCTTTTTGTGATAACAAACTATGTCAACAAATTATTGTTCAAATAGATGTTAAAGACTTTTTTTTTTTTTTTTGGTATGTAAGGTTAAAGACGTCAATTGTGATGAAAGCAACTAGATTCATGTATTTAAAAATATGAACAGGAAGAAAATCAAGTTGCTGAAGAAGGGTGTGAAGAATTTCAGCACAAAATTGATTTTGTGATTTTGTGAAATTTCGCTCATTTCTTTAAAAAAAATTATCCTGTTAAAAAATCCAATCTGGAGATATTCTCGATTTATCTTGAAGTTCAAATCATGATGATAATCTTGAACAGCTTGCGGTTGATGAATTCAATTATAAAGTATTTTAAAGTGCGTGTTTGAGACTTTTCAAACCTACTAATCAAGTTTCTCCTAGAGGGGGGGAATAATGTGGGGCGCATACTTTTATGGGAAAATCTCAAATAAGGACCTGAAGTGGAGCCATTTTCTCAAAAAAGGACCTAAAGTGGACACTGTCTCAAATAAGAACCTGAAGAGGCTAACTTACTCTCAATTAAGGACCTGAACTTCTAATTTTATTCACAGCCATGGGTACTTTTGTCCAAGAACGTTGTTGTTTATTTTTTGTCTCTCTCTTTCTTCTTTTTTCTTTCTTCATCTTTCTCTCTCTCTACATCACCTCCATTATCAGCCCCTCCATCGCTCTGTGTCATAACCAAGATTGGGTTTTCTTTAACACGAGCCATTACAACGTAGTCTAACTCGTTGAAAATTTTAAATTTCGCTCCTCAAAATGGTTTGTAGACAATTCCACGAAGCCAAAATGAGCCTTCAAAAATAAGTTCTTTTTATTCCAACATTGATCGCAAATTTTGATCTCAAAGCCATATTATGAATATGCTTTTGCTGAGACTCAACTTATTGTCCAACTCCCAAGCTATGCAACTAATCCCTTTGGCGATGTATTTCTCTCACCTAGAGAGTGCATCAAACTCCACTTATTCCGAGCCTTTCGCTAACCCAGCAACTGCAATTTTTTGTATCATTTTTGGTCTTGCCTGCCAACAACAGAGTAGCAATATCCAAGCATCGCCAAATTGTCTTGTTTGACTAACTTATGCCTCTATTCCATTAACACTTGTTGGTCAACAATTTCACGCCAAAGAACAATTTTGTTGTAGCTAGTGACTATTTCAACCTTAGCAAGAGTTTGCTTCATCAATTTCAAATTTGGGTTTGCCTCTCTTGCGTAAATTCAATCTTTCAAAGATCCCCCTTCCCCTTTGCAATGCCAATGGCTCCTTTCAATAATCCCTAGTCTGGAGACACTCATTCACACTCTTGCCATTCTCATCGACACAACACTTCTCCTCAATCGATAACCCATATTGAGATTGATCATTGGTCGTATCTAACATCATTAACTATAGAAATTGTTGTATTTCATTGCCCCATTGCCGCCATTGACAAGTCATATTCGAGCTCTCGACCTCATCAACTGCTGCTCCTAATAGAAAATCCAACATTGTCATCATCAAATGGAGGTCAATCTGAGCTTTAGGTTGAGCACAAGTGAGCCCAAATTTGGTGCATTTTGAGGAACTGAGGATTTTAGCATCCGAGAAGGTGGCCAGTAGCAAATGACTTCGATCCAACTTCTTGTCATCCGTGATGACGTGAAGCTCATGAGGTCACTGGTAGGGGCCTGATTATGGTGTTGAAGAAGGAGGCAATATAGACCGAAGGAGGAGGTGTGAGGAAGATGAAGAAAGAAAAAAAAAATTAAAGAAAAAATGTTCTTGGACAAAACTACCCCACGATGTAAATAAGATTGAAAGTTTGGGTCCTTATTTGAGACAAAATTAGCTACTTTGGGTCCTTATTTGATACAATATCCACTTTTGGTCCTTAAAGAAAAAATGTTCTTGGACAAAACTACCCCACGATATAAATAAGATTGAAAGTTTGGGTCCTTATTTGAGACAAAATTAGCTACTTTGGGTCCTTATTTGATACGATATCCACTTTTGGTCCTTTTTTGAGAAAATGAACCAACTTTAGGCCCTTATTTGAGATTTTCCTTACTTTTATGGATTTTTTTTTTATTTCCTTAATTTACTTCTTTTTCAAGATTATGTTAGGGTATCGGGTGATTTGTTTCAGTTTTCAGTAGTTTTCATTTAGATATTAGTAGGTTGCATTTTATTATTAGTTAATATATATCCAGTTTCAAACTTAGAATTTCCGTATTTGTTTTTAGAAATAAATAGATTATGTTACCTTGTAATTTAGTTTTCCTCTTTAGATGACGCAAAGTTAGTGTGTTCGCAAGTTACGAATCGTGTTTGCAAATTTAGCATTTTTCTAGATTTGTGTTAGCACTCATTTTTGCCGCGTCAGTGTAGGATGAAATACTAGTTCAAATATTTACTTATGATGAAGCAAACTCAATAAATTAAGAAATTATATCGCCATCTAATATATAAATCTTCACTTAACACTCTCACATCGCTGATTAGAATCGTTTTTTTTTTTTTTTTTTTTCAGTGGGGATGACTAACAAAAATTTAGAAAATTTAGAAAAGGAAGAAGATACAATAAATAGGACACAATAAGAAGTTTTCAGTATGCCACTATCTTCTTGACTTATGTCATTGTAATGAACACCTTCCACTTTGTATTTATTAGTCAATAGTGTCATTTTCAGATATTATGATTAATGACGCATGTCAACCTTATTATAGATCGTACTCTTTCCTAGAATTTGAATGTCAAAGAGACCAGACAATGCAGACATTACAAGCCCATGACGTTTCGATGTATATTAGAAATCATTACTACTGAATTAATAATATTTTCATTGCTTGTAGTTAGCAATTGAACTAATATTGGAAATTTCACGGGAATCTCTAGAAGACGTGCACTACCAATATGACATTGCGTGACTGCTTCTAAACTGGTCGCTTAAGTCTTGAATTTCTAATAACAAGAAATCAAGCTAGAGAATTGGAAGGACTCAACTCGACGTAGACATTTGCAGCTGACCAAGATCACAACCACCGATGTGTAGAATATTAATTGCCTTTCAGTTCCATGCTCAATTGAGAACTGAACATCAATCTTAATTTATCTAAGGAATATTTCATAAACATATTATATCTTTTAGAATCTTATTGATGTCTTTTCTGTTTCATGTCGCCCCTCACCTCTTGTTGAACTCATAATAACTCTCCTTAACTAATTGTAATTAGAAAAAAGTTTAAATCCAATTGTCTAATGCTTGATTTCCCAAGATTTAGAGTTTTGAAATTGTCTTTTTTTTTTTTTAATCATGTTCACTTTGAGTTTAGGAAAATTTCACAAAGTTTGAAAGTCAAGTTGAGAGCATAATTAACCGGGACGGCGGCCCACAAGATGAGCTTGAGATGAGCCGAACTACTGTTGGCCACCTCTCGCTACGACCAAATCGGGATCCTTGGGGAGAAAAACTCAAAGATGACGGCTGAAATGACTCACGGGAATCGAGGGGAAAGAACTCGTGAGAGGGAGGACGCCGGTAAGAGGTGGTCAGACAATGACGGCGGAGGCATCTGGTCCGGCGTATCGAAGGGGGAAGAGTTTCCAAGAGCTCCCCCAAAAAAAAAAAAAAAAAAAAAACGAGGCTGGCCCATGAAGCTGGGTGTCATGGGCTCGGACTTATATATAATCGTTTATTCTTTGCTGAGTTACCTATTTGTCTATTTTTGTTGTTTTATGCTATTTTGATCCTTTTGTAAGAAAGGACGACTTGCCGAATTGACAGAGTCATGTGCCAACAATGTTGGCCAAGGAATTTGCGTGATATAACCAAAACAAAACAACATCAGTGCTAGAGATGTTGCCGGTGTAGTAACGGTCGTCGACTGAGCTAGCTTCCGATGAGGAATAGTTGAGAGGTACGAAGAGTAGTGGACAGATATTTTAGGGTTGTCTGAAAGAATATATAATACAAGAACGTGATTTCCTTTTTCTCTCTTTAAAAAAAATAATAAAGAAACCCATTTTCTTATATTTTTAAAGGAATATTTTCCATCAACTCAAAATACTCCCTTTGACCGGTCTATTTTTCCTGCCTCAAACATCAAAAAACCCAGAAATGCTTTTTTTCTAAAGTTGTTTTAATTGAAACAAACGGAGCCCAAACCAGCGCGAATTTTTTATAGCTCCATTGACATTTTGTACTTTAATTTATTTATTTTTTCAAGTTTTGGATAGGCTTGTTTCTCCTTTGATACTGGCTTCATAGTGTCCGTTGTGGGCCTGTGGCCCATAATGGCACGAACCTATTCGTCGCAAATTACGCTCACCATTCAGGCCCATAAATGAAAAAAGCCCGCCCAAATTTCTCGAGGGCAGAGATGAACCAGAGGGGAGCAGACCTTTATAGAAGTTGGGCAAATGTGACCATAAAAAATATAGAAGTTATGCATTAAAAGATACTGAAATAATTGTAATAGCTGAGAACAAGCGTTTTTGACATCTACTGGAAGGAGTGCTCCACCTTTTTTCTTTCTTTTTACCAATGCAACAAAAATATTACCTTAAAAGAAAATAAATCGTCTTGTTTAGTGGATTTTCAAACGTTTATGCACTTGTGATTATGATTTTGGTAATTTTTTTTGTCATAATAATTTTGGTTATTGTATTTATGGACTAATCAGAAACATTTATCCTCGAAAAAATCGACATACAAGCTTATATCCATCCTTTCTTTTTAACCACGTAATCTCTTAATAAACACCGGGGGTCAAAATACCTAATGCAGGTGCTGACTAATTTCAAGACCACGTTGGACTATAATCTACTAACCGACACTTTTTTTATATAATAAAAAAAAAAAACAAAAGGTGAAAGAGAACCTTTTGGTTCTTTTGTAGCTAAATACTAAAATAAGCAGGCAAAAGAATAGGTTGGTCATTTGCTTGTGCGTGAACATCAAGCAGGTAGCGTCATTGCGTGTGGGTGGTTCTATTCTTCGATTCTAAAGCTGCTTGCTTACGTTGTAAATTGATTTTTTTTTCCCTTTCTTTTTTGTGCTGCACAACCTACTGAGAGATATCGGGAGCCAAATGCCAAACGCGGGTGTTGACTAACTTCAAAATTATGTTAGAAAGCTAATGTCGGAAAGCTTTCGACGTGGGAAAACGTTATGCATACAACAGACATGATGAAAGTTGGAAAAAGGACGGCTATAGATTTGGTTTCTTCAGTTGGTCGAGCATTATGTTCCAATGGGGACAACTCTGCTTTTTGTTTTCCTTCCTGGTCTTGTTCGAAAAAAATGATTCCATTCAAATGCGAGGGCATTACACGGTTAGGTTATGGAGGATGGTAATCCCGGTAGAATTGTTATCCCACTCACTTGTAAATTTACTATGTATTCCATTGTTAAATTTGACATTATCTTATTAGAATGTTCCGTTTCCCTCTTCCGGCGTTCTTTCTATTCTCTTTTTGTTGATTGTCTATCTCGGCAAAGATAATTGTCCAAAAAGTCCTAAACATATTACATAACAGCCAATTCGATCATAAATCTTTTAATTGTGCCAATTTAATTATAAACCTTTGGGCGACTTATCAATTTAGTGTTAAACCTTAGTCATAAACCTTTCAAATATTTTACAATTTAGTCCTATATCTATTATTTGAATATTTGGTTGGAAAGACTATATTGACAAATTGTCAAAAACTTTAGGACTGAGTTGATAATCATTAAAAGCTTTAAAAGTAAAATGGCACAATTGAAAGGTTTAAGACTAAATTGACAAATCATAGAAGGTTTAGGATTAAGTTGGCACAATTGAAAGGTTTAAAACTGAATTAGCACAATAAATTTAAAATTAAATTGGACAATTTTCCCTATCTCGGCATCCCTTTCTGATTCTTCCTTTTCACTTCTTCTTTCTCTTCTTCTTCTTCTTTTCATTCTATTCTTGTCATGCTTCTAGATCTGTTACTGCATTAGAAAGAGATCGGTTGATAGTAATTTTCTGAAGGAGTCCCAGTAAAGAAAACAAACAGAAATCCTGAAGTTGTCAAAACCAAATACATGATGCAACTTGTGCTTTTAGTAGGTCAAAACATTTCTGGGTCAAGATTGATTCAAGGATACAATTAGTGGAGTCAAAATCCAATGACATAAACTACCAAGGTCTTATGTTTGATGACCGATTGCTACAGAGCCGGACAAACTTTTCTAACATGGATATTAACACGAATTAGATTAGTTGGGACCAAAACTTAAAGTTAATGAGTTGTCTCGCGAATTTAATGATATGCAAGAAATGAACTTCTCGGACCAAAGATTGTTTTAAACTGATATCCAACACGAGACTTACTGTTCTTGATATGCTATGCTCGTTTAGCTGTCCGACCAAAGTGGTCCTTTTTGCACCTAACAATGTAAGATTCTGCCAGATTTGAACAGTCTTGGTGTCTTTAAAAAGACACGAGATAAGGGTAGAGCCCACGAGCATGGAGCTACAACCCCTTCAACTGCCTATCGGAGTCTCCAAGTCTGTCTTGATGAGAGAGGTTGAGAGTGTCGGTGACCAGAGCTTTTTTGCATGCTTCCCGACTACTTTTGCACTCAGCCAAAAGCTACGACCTTCCAGGAGCTTCAATGGCCATGAACAACCCTAGAGCTGAAGATTTTATTATCAAAATGGGAGATTTATTTACATTTTCATTCAACGGGCTGGCGCTCTTGAGCACTTGTCAAAAACCCGCCAACTTTGTGGAGGGAAATAAAAGAATTTTTTGAAGAAAAAATTTCATCTGCATAATATCGGTTATGTTATTTACGTAATTGAGTGCGAAAACTTTTAATTATTATTTAGGTGAGTAGCCAGGTGCTTGGTGCACTTAGCCACTAGGTTTTGTGATCAATCATCAAGAAGCATGGCATAAAGTCAAGGATGAGCGAGTTATGTTATGCTCGAGTTGAGATTTAATTTTATCATTGTAAAAGTTTATTTTGAAGGAACAACCTATTTATGCTAAAGTTTTTCTATCGTTTCACAAAAATTGAACTTTGATGAAATGTATTTTCAGAGTATCTAGTTTTAAATGGAAGATGATTCTATTTCCCTAGTATGGTTGAACTTCGCAGATAGTCGATGATACTTGTCTTTTGAAAAATTAGAATGAAAAATACAAAAATGGTTTGCCTCTTATAATTGTGAAATTTGGGACAATGGATAAAAGAAAATTTCATACTTATAATTTTCATTTGTCATTCACTATAATTAAAAAAGATTCACAAACTAATGTTATCACTAAGATTCAAACAAATATATAAATTGTTTAATTTTGAATATTTCAAATTCAACTGAGATTCAAGCAAAAATATATGTGCACAACAGTGGGTCAAGTTGAATCGAGTTGGCCCTATCTAACTAAGCAATTTTCGGGTCAGGATTTGATTGACCCAAAACTTTACTTTTCGTAGCGTGTTATTGGGTCTAGGTTGAATTTTGCCAAGTCTACTTGTATGTGCTATGCAGACAATTAATATATTTCAATTAACTTATAACTCATAGGTTTAAGCTTTTTTTTTTTTTTAATAAAAATGGGTCTAACTAAATATGTTTATAGGCTTGGATGCACTTTTCATATTAAAGTATCAAGTTTCTGTTTGCGTGTCCAATAGTAAAAAGTTGTCTTTCCTTCTTTTCAGCTATCTGTTTGTTATCAATTTTTATCCTGAAATTAATTTGTGATCCTGATTTTAGGATAACTTTCAGAATTTACCATCCAAATGGAAATAAATAGTGATGACTAAGTACCAATGTAGCATCGATGTTTATAATTAGTGCAAGAACTGATGAACTAATAGCGGAGTTTCCTTAATGGTCGACTCTTAAATATGGTTTTTGGGGGATTTAATCCATGTGGACTTGACTAAATTGTTACAGCTCCAGGCTTAGGTCATTTTCCATTGTTCATTCCACCTCGACACCAAATGTTAATCTCTAACACACGGTCAGCAAATTTTGTCTGTATATAGATGGAAATACGAAATGTTCCTGGAAATGGAGATGAGAATTTGTTTCAAGGACCAAATCCATAGCAAAGTTAAAGTATGAGGAACGAAATTGGACATGAGCAACAATATAGGGACCATCTCCGTAATTTCTTCTCAATTTAATTTTAATCGCCTTATCAATGTCACATGTTCATCTTCGGTACTTAGTTAACTTTTTCCACCAATATATGACAAATGGAATTTGTCCGAAATTATGAATGGAGATTTGCTCGGAGACCAAATTCGTTACGGACAAACCATAATTAGATAAGAAAGATAGTACAGAGACCATTTTTTAATTTGTCCATTTTCTATCGGTAAGTTGGCTTCTTCTTCTTTTTTTCAAGTTTTCCCAAAAGTCCAACGTGGTGCGTGTGACGAATGAAAGCAAACTCTGTCATTAAGAAAAGAGTGAGAAGGGTATTTGTTTTTCCCCTCCTTTTTACCAAATGTTTGAATTCTATTAATGGGAAAACATTTTCTCAACCAGATTGCTGTGGTATGATTAAAGGTATGGCCTAGATTTGGCACCTTCAGCATTTAAATCTGACAGTCTTCTGCCTAGAGTTATTTTGAGGACCATATTTTTCTATGGGGTGCATGGGAGTCATATCAAGTGGGGGAGCTATGTGATACTTCTTGAACTTTACTTGCATTAATGATGGGACACAATTCCTGCATTTCACCTGCATTCCAAGAGCGATGTCCGGTTCAGTTCGGATCAGTTTATCCAATTACACAACAACGTTGTTTACTCGAACCAGTCACGTGCAAGGATTGTGATCAATGTTCAGTCCAAACAAGGATTTTGGACCAACATCAATCATCACTTTAGGTCACATCTCAATTTTCAACGATGACATTGGAAAAACGACCAAACTTTAGAGTTGTGGATGTGTTGTTTGGATTAAAAATACTTTCTTATTATCTTTAGTGCCCCCAATCGTAAAAAAAAAAATAAGCTTCAAACTGATATTAATAGATTCATCAAAATAAAAAACTAACAAATACCCACACTCATTATGCCATCTTATAGGGAAAATTACCAAAAAGGTTCTATACACATTATATGAATACCACTTAAGTCCCACACTTTTCAATTTGACCTATAAATCTATTGACAATATAGTTCTTTTTATCAATTTTGGCCGACAATCGCTAACACTAACACTGGCCATTCTGCATGGCACGACTAGCATAGACATAGATAATTTTTGCAATTTAAAAAACATTCCAAATATTTTTCTCTTTTGTTTTTCCTTTTTTCATTTTCTTATATCCCTTTGTCGATCCACAACCTTAATGGCGACCACCCTCCCCCAAAACTAGCAAGAGCATAGCAGCCGTCGACTGCCACAATGAGAGCCTCAAGCGAGGGCCATGATGCCTTTTTTAGCCACAACAAGGGCCAACGAGGGTGTCCCAACCCTCACATATGGGCAACAACCTCTATTGGCTATCGCCATTGCTGTGGACCGATGAAGGGAGATAAGAAAAAAAAAGTTAAAAATGCAATAATTGTCTATATCGGTACCCATCGTGTCACATAAAATTATCAATGTCCATGTTAGCGATTTCCAATAAAAATTGTCCTGAAATACCATATTGATAAATTGATGAAAAGTTTAGGATTATACTGACCATGCTCAATTCCCAAAAAAAAAAAATGGTCAAATTAAAAAATTTATGAATAAATTAACATTTATATAATAAGTTTAATTTTTGGTAATTGTGGCCCATCCTAATAGGTGTGATACACTTGGATAATAGCTAGTTTAATAGTCTTGTTATAAGTTAACATCAAAAGAAAAAGGGAACCATCAAGTTTAGAATCCAATGTAATCACAATCCTGATTGTACTTCCACGAGGCGGCTGGAGCACAAAATGCCCTCCAAAAAGTGAACCCTAATCATCACCAATTGCTGTATGAAATCGAAAGTTGCCTCCCACCTAAGCATTTTATCATAATGATCACCCCTTTATTATTTATTAGAAAAGACGGTTTTATACTCCTAATTGCCAAAAGAGAAGATGCCGTCAAGACATTTAACCTGCTAAGCCCATCTAGCCAAAATAAAAATAAAAATAAAAGCAGAAAACCCTAATCTCCAGATGCCATGCATTAATCGCCCTCGCATTTTTCTTATCCTCTCTCTTTGTTTTTTTTTTTTTGGCTAGATAACATTTTGCTTTTCCTCAATCATCCACTTCCAGGGACCTTTGTTCTAATTAAAATTGTTTATTTTTTACTACTTTTCTATAATGAATTGTCAACTAGACTTCAAAGGATGCACCCATTTCCTATTAATTATGCCCACTTTTTTTCTTCTTTTTTTCCTTTTTCACAGGGGCACTACTGACATGACCTAATACATAAGTTTCTTATGAAATTCTTTATGCAATCTTTCCTGTTACCTTTATAATAAAATATGTCAAGGGACCCTTTTCCTCCTTTTTCATCTCACTGCTTGTTATGACAGTCAAAGACATCAACGTCCTTACCTGAACTTGTTGTCCTAATCCTAGAGAGGGCAATATTGACACGCCATGAGGGTCCCCGGATCATTGTCCTCTACTAAGACTGTACTCTCCATACTGGGCAGGAGTGTATAAGGGAGATTTTCCCAGCAATCTTTTACGTCATGGTAATTTACAAATTTTCACTTCAAACATTATAAAGTCGGTCTAGCAGGTCATGGAAGGAAAGAAAAAAGTTACTAAAAATCTGAAAACTTTATCAACTTTGACATATTTATTCCAAAAAAAAATTATGACATCAAAAATCTCAAGTTTATATCTATATGACACATGTACCCTAAACTTTATTTATATGACACATTTATCTCAATTTTTTTTATGATATCAAAAATCCAAAACTTTTTCTTGTGACACTAAATTTTTGAAATAAATATGTCACACGAATATCAGTTTAATTTAAGATAAATGTATCACTTACATACAAGTTCATGATTTATGATGTCATAAAAAAAATTTGGGTAAATTTATCATAGTTGTGACTTTTACCCTAGAAAGAACTCTAAACGTGAGTATTATATATCATTCAATTATGTGACGAGTTGTTTACTAAATATCATATGGTACTCGAATAGCTAAATAATTTGGCCGGAGGCTGCTCTAGACGGTTAGGATCCCCATTCTCTGTCGCTCCCATAAATCTATGGGCAAAATCTATTCTATATTTCATCAAAAGAATGCGGGTTTAGCTCCTCGATTTGCTCCATGCTTGTCACACGCTTCATAAAGAAAAGAAGCTGGTCAATCCCCTATTCTCTCTTGCTCAAAAAAAAAAAAAATCCCCTATTCTCTCCTCTCCTTATACTGATAAAAAAAAAAAAGAATTATTTTGGTCAATCCACCCTGAAGACGCCTTTATCTAGAACAATGTCGCGAGATCCGGAGTTCGTTGAATTTGCACTTGCCCTTATGTGATTATTATTTGCGACAGTGATGCAAGCGAGAGATGGAGCTTTTACTTGGAGTCAACCAGAAATGCTTGCCACTTTTGCTCAGGTGGTCCATGTTTTTAGCGTAAATTTTCATTTTTTATTAGATGGCTTTACTGATTTAAACCCTTGATTTCTCACATAGAATTTAACTCATTCCGTTAGCTGAGATTATGCACCAAGTGGGTATTCGGCAGAGGCTAATTTTCCTTTTTTTAGTCCACTGATCTAGCAAGGGAGGACGGAAGCGGCGGGAGAGAGAGGGAGAGAGAGAGAGAGAGAGAGTGGCTTTTACCTTGGAGTACTTGACGAGTGCCCACATGCCGGAGTGTGTTGAGTGGGGAGTGTGAAGAAGAGTCTTTCACAGCTTCACCAGCATATACCTTCCCTCATAATGGAGCTTCTTCTCTCTTTAACCAGGTTGGTTGTGGCTTGTAAGAGGGGGTAAGAGCCTTTTTGGGAAGCATTAAAAGAACCTCTCCAGCACTCTCCTCCTCTCGGCCATCTTTTTCTCTACATTCATCACCAACAGTGAAAGGGAAGAGGCCCTTGAAATGCTTTCCTTCCTGTGTTCTTCCTTCACTGGGTCCACTTCTCTCTGATCAGTTGTAGCAATGAGGGAATTCCTTTCATCATTCTGAGATCTGGGTTCACACACTAAAGAGAGGATTTCCAGTCTCACTGTGCTCTTGGGGTCTTTATTCCTCGGCCGTCTGTTTCTGGGTTTCAAGATTTTCCAAGGGCCTCGCGGGAGAAATGGCTCCAAGATTGGATTTTTCAGATTGGTGGGCGAAGGAGAACAGGAAGGGAACCCCTGTGGTGGTGAAAATGGAGAACCCGAGTTACTCTGTGGTTGAAATTGATGGCCCAGATGCCGCATTCAGGCCGGTTGAGAAGAGCAGAGGCAAAAATGCAAAGCAGGTGACTTGGGTCTTGCTTCTGAAGGCCAACCGTGCAGTGGGTTGTGTGGCTTGGTTAGCCACTGTGCTCTGGGCATTGCTTGGCACCATCAAGAAGAGGCTGATCTTCAGGCAAGGAGTGGCCATGGAGAGTGATAAAATGGGGAAAGGAAGGTTGTTGTTCAGGGTCATAAGAGTGTTCTTGGTCACTTCTCTGGTAATCCTGGGTTTTGAGGTGGTCACTTATTTCAAAGGCTGGCACTATTTCGAGCACCCAAACTTGCACATACCACGGACCACTGATGTCCATGGCTTGCTCCACACGATTTATGTCGCTTGGCTGACTTTTAGAGCTGATTACATTGCCCCACCAATTCAAGCACTCTCCAAGTTTTGCGTGGCTCTGTTCTTGATCCAATCCGTGGATCGGATGATACTCTGCCTCGGTTGTTTGTGGATAAAGTACAAGAAAGTCAAGCCGAGGATCGAGAGGGATCCATTCAAATCGGATGATGCCGAGGGGATTGGATGCGAGTACCCCATGGTTCTTGTTCAGATCCCAATGTGCAATGAGAGAGAGGTAGCACACTGATTATTTCTCCTCAATTTTCTTTTTTTCTTTTTTTTGTCTTGCTTCTCAATTTGGTCAGTACATGTGCACATAATCTCAAGTTGTTTAATTCTCAATTATAAAAGTCCCATTCTCTTTTTCAAGCCAATTCAAATGATCGAGGGTAAATTTTGCTAGAAACGTTTGTGATATTAAGAATTGGAAAAGAGATATATAGCCTTCAGTTAATCATGGTTGACATCTACAATTCATACTTCCAAGGTGAGTTATGTCGTCATGTGCGTTTATATTTTTGACTGCTTCAGAGAGCTGAGCTTATTCATGCTAATTTGAGCTGGACCATGAAAGCGAAGTCACTCTTAAAAGGACAAGTTACAGGGACGGCTATTGACAATAGAAAGCTATAATAAGTCAAACTTCTGTGTTGAGTTCTTATGGTGATAGTGATTTATTCTTCTAATTCATACAGGTATATGAGCAATCTATCTCTGCAGTCTGCCAAATTGACTGGCCGAAGGACCGTCTACTTATCCAAGTTCTTGATGATTCTGATAACGAGAGTATACAGTGCTTAATTAACGCAGAAGTGGCCAAATGGAGTCAGCGGGGCATCAACATAATTTATCGACATCGTTTGGTTCGAACTGGTTACAAAGCTGGAAATCTCAAATCTGCTATGAGCTGTGACTATGTGAAGGGTTATGAGTTTGTCGCGATCTTTGACGCAGATTTTCAGCCGACTCCCGATTTCCTAAAACAGACTGTTCCACATTTTAAGGTTGATAGCACATACCATTTTTTGTTTCTTTTTCTTTTTCTCGCTGTTAAAATTTGCATGAAAATTGACGCCAGATTCCTTTTATGCATTTACTCGCAGGATAATCCTGAAGTGGGATTGGTCCAGGCTAGGTGGGCTTTCGTGAACAAAGACGAGAACCTGTTGACTAGGCTTCAAAACATTAACCTGTGTTTCCACTTCGAGGTAGAACAGCAGGTTAATGGAGTGTTCCTGAATTTCTTCGGCTTCAATGGAACTGCTGGTGTCTGGAGGATCAAAGCTCTTGAAGAATCTGGAGGCTGGCTCGAAAGGACAACCGTAGAGGACATGGACATTGCAGTCCGTGCGCACCTTAATGGTTGGAAATTTATCTTCCTAGATGATGTTAAGGTATTAACAAAATTCCTCTTTCACCTCTCTATCGGGCTCAATTAATTCCTTTTCGTATATTAATTGCTGGTGACAACGTATCCATGATTGGGCAGAATATCACCCTTTAGCATGATATATCTAGTGATGCTTTCTTTCACGTTCTTGCCTTTCAAGTTACAACTTCAAATAGCTCTCTTGGCCCCCTTATGTAAACTATGAATGTTTAAGTCTCATGAGTTTCTCTTTCTGAACTTATAAAAAATTGGGTCTATGCTTCATTTCTTGAAATTTCAGGTACTCTGCGAGCTTCCTGAGTCATATGAAGCCTATAAGAAGCAGCAACATAGATGGCATTCTGGTCCAATGCAACTTTTTCGTTTGTGTCTACCTGCAATTGTAACTTCCAAGGTTTGTATCATTCTTGATTTCCATGTGTTTTATACTTCCTCAATAAAATGATGATACTCACAAAGCTTTTGAACTTTTCTCGACTCAGATCTCTGCTTGGAAGAAGGCGAATCTCATACTCTTATTCTTTCTACTTAGGAAACTCATTCTTCCCTTCTACTCCTTCACCTTGTTCTGCATAATCCTTCCACTAACCATGTTCGTCCCTGAGGCTGAGCTCCCCATGTGGGTCATATGTTACGTGCCCGTTTTCATGTCATTCTTAAACATCTTCCCCGCTCCAAAGTCCTTCCCCTTCATCGTGCCTTACCTCCTGTTCGAAAACACCATGTCTGTTACCAAATTTAATGCAATGATATCTGGACTATTCCAGCTCGGCAGCTCCTATGAATGGGTTGTCACCAAAAAGGCTGGCAGGTCATCAGAATCGGACCTGCTCGCTGCTGCAGAGAGAGAGACAAAGAGCACAAACCAACAACAACTAATTAAAGGATCCTCTGAGAGTGAGCTTCAAGAATTGACCAAGTTAAAGGAACAGCAAAATGAAGTGACTATTACACCGGTTAAGAAGACCAACAAAATTTACAGGAAAGAACTCGTTTTGGCATTCCTGCTGCTGACGGCTGCCGTGAGGAGTCTCTTGGCTGCTCAAGGAGTCCACTTCTACTTCCTGCTCTTCCAGGGTGTTACTTTCCTCCTTGTGGGCCTCGATCTGATCGGCGAGCAGATGAGCTAAAGTTACTCAAGTGCTGCTATTACGACGAATCAGGGAGTCATCAGCCTAGAGAATTAAAGAGGCTGATGCTAGCATCCACAGCCCAAACTGAGAAAATTCTTCACTACCATGCTCAGTTGCAAAAATGGTAATTGTTCAGACTACATAAGCTGAACCCTTCAGTCTCCAGTGTGAAGCCTCCATAGGTTTTTATTTATTTATTTTTCCTTAATTGACTACTGTGTACAATAAATTGTTTCAAGTTACTCTGATTCATGGTGTTCGTTATAGGTTGGGGGAAACAAATTAATGTCATATTCTACTCTTTTTCTTCTTCTTTTTTCCTTTTTTTGGTTTTTCTAGACCTATTGGAAAAGAGTTCTTTTCCAGGGTTGTGATTTGGCATCTCATCTTGGGAGCCATATTGTACAAGGAGAAAAATAACACAAAGTTGGGAGTTCACTTGCTTGATATTTTCTTTGTTCCAAGATACTTTTCTTCTTCTTCTTCTTTTCCTGTTCCTGCATAAAAAGTGTAGACAAATCTAAGTTTTCTCATTTGCATATTGACAAAATATGTAGTGAGTGTACCAATTGGACAAAAACCTTTCTGGGTCTCCCTGTCCTTTCCCTTTGTCTCCTCTCCTGTTCCTTTTCCCCTTTGGTTGCTTCTGCAATTTGGTAGTGCTAAAGGTAAATACCGCATGCGCACGTGCGCGCGGGGCTCGCGATACGTTGGAGAGCCTAATTGGAAGTGTCGGCAGAGCAGAGTTGAGCAAAGAAACTAAATCATAAAAAGCTTTTTGTGTTTGAGGTGGCTTAGAGGTTTTGTTGAATTCAGCCATGGCTTTATGGAGTGTCTTCCTCCATGGATGGGGCTTGCCTGATTTGAGGACCTGGGAAATCATGGTGTGGGCACACAAGTCTTGGACTGGTGAGGTTCTTGGATGGTGCTGCTGGAGCCCCTTTGGTGATGGTTGGACTGTGGGATGGGGACAAATCTTCTCCCTCCTCCTCTCCCCTCAGGGAAAAACATATATGTGTGATGGGCTCCATCACATCAATATTTTGTCAGGAGAGAAAAGAATCTCTGATTTGACAATCTACCCGAAGTATCCCCTTGGCATCTCACGCTCGTTATCTCAGGATATGCCCTCAGCTGGCTGTCCCTGCTTGGTGAGGCTGCTAGGGTGAAGAGAAAGGAAGGTACATGGACCATTATCACGATTTGCATTGAAGGTGAAATGACCTTTTAGTCTTTGTAACTAAAGTTAAATTCATTTCATTAAAAATAAATAACTTGAAATATATTTTCCAAAAAATATTATTTATATCATTGAAAATAATTAACCATTGAAAAATATTTTCATCGTTGACAACAAAATATATCTAAATATTTTTATAAGTAATGAAAATGCTTTTCATTTATTTATTTTTATAAACGGTATAAGCATTCATTTTGAGCAATATGTTTTTTAAATTATTCATTTTTCAAAAAAACAAACGGAGCCTAAATGTGGTAACATGATAAACATTTAGTTTTGAGTATGAAAAGTGGACCAATTGACGTTAGAGGTGAGCATGTCAGATTGCCCAAATTAAGAACCGCCCAGACCAGACCGGACCAGCCGATGTGGTCTAGTTCCTGGAGGGGTCGTCCAGGTTCCCGAATCCATCAAAATGGAATCAGTGATTGTCGATTCGGTTCCCATTTGGGTGGGAACCAGACTAGATTGGACCAACTCTTTTTTTGAAAAATATATTTTTTAATATCTTAAAAATAATAATAAACTCTAAAAATAGTGATAACTCTAGTGTATTTTTTTATATATAATTTTTAATTTTTTTTTGGCTAAGTAATCGATTCCATGGAATCAATCCAGTTCCTAATTCTTAGGTGGAACTGGACCAAACCAAGAACCAATCACCCCTGGTCCATGTCACTATCACTAAGCACAATCATATTTGGAAACTTCACATTTGAGATGACCAAATATCGGACTGTGAGAAAAAGTTCATCGATAATTGACCAAAATGATTTCAGGTTGCATTTTTGAAATACTGAAAATGGAGGACTATAGGTACTTTATTTGCAAGTAGATATTGATTTCTTTTTATTTGCTAGTAAATGTTTTGCACGGCTACAACTGCCCTTTTGATGTGCAACACCTAACTCAAGTGCCTCTTCAGACAAAGGTGAGAAGTGCATGTGATCATTTTGATCCTTAGTAACGTAGGCATCGCCAAGTCATGTGACTTGCTTGATTCGAAGACGAGAAAGAATTGAGGCACCTCACATAATTCATCAACCAAAATGATATGGAAAGTGCTTGTTTAAACAAACCGCTAAGTGAATTTTATGATTTTCAAATGGATCCTTATCAGAGCTTGAGAATTAACCATCTGCCCTGTCACTTTTACTTCGTTTCCATGATGTCAATCCATCTTATAAGGGGTTGGAGATGGGCCAAGAACCTCATGTCCTCGTCAAACTTGAAAAGTAGCCAAGAAACTCTTCCCCTCGTGATCCTCGTGAAACTTGAAAAGTAGCCAAGCCGGGACTTAACAATGCACACCAAACTCCCTCCCTTTACAGCCTACCAACAGGAAATACAATAGGGTGTCTCTTTTTCGTGTCCGATGTACGGAAAAAAGATTTCCCTCGATCATAGGTCTGTCGGTAGATTACGAAGATGGATGTTACACACTTTAAGCAAAGTTCGCTCATAAATGATGTCCGTAATTTGTAAGCCACCAAACAGAGGCTCGACCGGTGGAACGGAGGAAAATATCACCCCCTCTTCTCTCATGAAAAATGGAGTGACGCCGGGATATATTAAGACTTGTCTATGAAAATTATGGCGATTGTAGCAGCAAGTGGAGTTGTAGGCAAGTGAGTCATGCTCGAGGCACAAAAAAATCCAACCTGTCACTTTAGTAAATTTATTTTCATAAAAGTATTTAAAGAAAAGAAGGAGAAAAAAGAATGGAAATCTCAACTAAAACTGCGGTCCCTGATTAAATGCCCGCCTGAGCGGTACAAGCCAACAAGAAGATCAAGGACAGGCCCCGCGATCTCACTCGATCCTACCAGACCATGTTAGTTAGAATTGCAAAAAATACATAAAAAGAAGTTATAGAAATTTTCAAATTAAAATTTTAGTGGCCCGACAGGTAGGACCGGCTCAAATACAAATGAACCGGCCCGTACGCAGATTATCCGGTTGGATAAAGCTTTGCTTTGGGCCTAGCCCGTAGAGAAAGCCCGTTGAATTTTTTTTTTTGAAGAAAAAAAAAAGTATAGCTAATCTGCAACTCCAGCTATACATGATCCAGACAAGCTGATCTACATGACAGCATCTCAAAATTACATTAAAATGTCAAATGTGTGATTGAATAGGACTCTTACAGCATCAATAAGCAGGAACGGACGAGCTGTGTAATGAACGCGACAATGTACGCCTTCGTGCCCGCCAAATTTCAGCGCTCGCTTTCATGGCGCCTCATCGACCGTGACAAAGTTCAATCCCAATCAGGTCCTGCTGCAGAGTCAGAGGGGCTTGTAGTGGAATGTGTCTGCTAACTGATGCATCAGCTCACCCTTTTGAGGAGGCTATGGACAGAGAGAATCATGGGACATGAGCAATCGTTTCAGGACTTAGTTGCTGGATTACAAGTTTCAATGGTCTCTCCTAGTTGGTGCATCACTAACATGTGAATGATGGTACCGAGTTCCGTTTATACAATTGGGTGTTCGTCACTCGTCGTCGGGCTCTGCCGAGAAGTCCGGCTCCTCGGGCTTCTGCAGCTTGGGCAACACGACATCTTTCGCCTTCTGAGCTCCTCTCCTCGTGTTTGCTGCGAATCTTGAAGCCAATATCGTGACGCCCAGATTTTGCATCACTTGAGAGGAAGCCGAGGATGCGATGCCCCGGTCCCCCTCTTCCTCCCCGTGCTGTTCCGTTTCATCTTCCGGCGTCCTGTGCTCCTCGGAAGCCCACCAGGACTCCCTCATGCTGAGACTCTTCGCCAGCATTCTCTTCTTGTGTCTGCGCCACGCTGCCTGGATGAAGCATGCCCCCCACGTCCTCCAGTGGTGAGAGTAGAAGCGGAACGTGTGCTGCAGCTTCTTGCTGTGGAGGCGCCTGAACTGGTTGGCAACGAACTTGAGATCCTCCGCCCGCAGGGCGAACGCCTCCACTTCGTCCAGAGCTCTCACCGTTCTCGTGGAAGAAGGCAGGTTGAGAGTCGATTTAGGGAGCAACGCCCACGTGAGTAGCTCCTCCCCGCAGAAGTCGCCGGGCCTCAGGGTGATCGAATTGAAGAACCCCGTCCGCCCTCCGTTGGTCGTCCAGCTATCTAGCCTGCCCCTGATGATGAAGAGCATCTCAGTGACCGGGTCGCCTTCGCGGACTATGTATGTGCCCTGAGTGCACAGTGAGGACATGAGGCGCTCGCAGATGGCATCAAGCAGCTGATCGTCCATTTGCGAGAAAAAGGGGACCTGCAACAGCGAATTACTGATTAGGTTACTGCTTGTAATACAGTAGGATTTATGGAACAGTCATTTGGAACCGTGTGACTTCTAGTTTTGTGACTCTAATCTTGTAGAAGTTGGCAACATTGGAAAAACCATCATGTTCGCGGCGAAGTCGACTAGAACTAATGAGAACTTACTCGCCGGACGAGGTCCAAGCATAGGTGGCGCTGGATATCTCTACGGAGATCAGCAGGCAAAGTGTGCAGAATGGATTCCTCATCGACGCCACGAGTCGCTAGCCACTTGTACTGCACAAAGCGCCGGACACGCTCCCGTAGATCTTCGGGGAGTTGACGGTGTCTCATCCACTCCTCTGTGTCCCGCCGCTTGAGCCGCCACTCCTCAAGTCTCACAGTGAGAGATTGCAGATACGTCTACGATAATTTTTAAAAAAAAAAGGTGAAGTTCCTCAGTTAAACTTCGATAGAAAGTATGTAATCTGGCTTTGTAATTTATAGAATTCCAGGAAAGAAAGTGGCACAGACAGCACAATACGTTCTTCCGTTGTTCTTTTGCATTTTGCATCTTCTTTGAGTACTGTATAGACGATAAAGTGAATAGAACAAATTCAGGGTATCAAGCCATCCTGACTACCTGCATGTTTCCAATCAAATGGGCAAACAGGACAAGGCCAAGGATCGCAATGAGTATGGCAAACGAGGTCTCCCCAATGAACATGCTTGTACTCAAATTTTGGCCATACGAACTGCATAATTACACCGGAGAAGAAGTTAGAATTAGCATTTTCGTTCATCCAATCATCAGATAAATGCATCAAAGCTTAATTCTAGAGACAGTGCGGCGAGATCTAATATTCTAGACTACAGATACCTGAAATGCAAAAGGGTTTGTCAACGATATTATACCTTAACTGTTGCAATCCCCACCAGAGACAGTACAGATACTTCTCGAGAAAATCCGAGGACACGACGTTCTCTGTCAAAGCATTCGCGAATATGCCGTATTGGAACACAATATTCCCATTCGGGTCGCAATTGCTAAAGACACTCGTACTGTTGCCCCATATGACACGCTGGCCATCGTCAAGCATATCACAGTCCAGGTAACGAAGATGGCACTTCACGGGGCTAAATTCCTGCTCGCATGTGGATTTCAAGCACGTAGCGTGTCGCTCCATCGACAACAGATACCATGACGCGCCCAGGACCTACAGGAAGGGTCAGAATCATTGCAGCACGAACTTAAAAGACCCTTCGATAACATGGAAGTTATGGAACGTGATATGTACAAGCGGCTACATACATGACTGGCTAACATGTACAACACGAGATTGTATGCCGCTCCAGCCCACGCAGTCTTCGTGACTACGCCAGTGGCTTTGATCAACTGAGAACTCAATGGGAAGATCAGATATAATCTCGGGATGTACTGGAGCAGAACAATCAGTACGAGAGTGTTGGTGGTGTGATCCGAGTGCGAACTTCTTATCGCAGGTATGATGAACCAGATCACAATCTGACCCAAAATGGAAAAAAATATCAAGTTAGCTTGTTCATGAATTCGTAGTAAAACAACAGAGTTCTTACCCAATGGACATAAGAGAAGTGAAGAACTACATGCAACTCAAGCATGATCTGGGAGACAAAGTCACTTTCTATCCTATGACTGATCACTGAATTTAATTGGAAAATCTCTTTACTGATGAAAAAGCAGCCTAGCCTCTCTATGTCCTTTCTTTCTTATCTTTATCTCAGCCAAAAAACTTCTATTATATCCATTAGATTACGACCGAAATGATCCATAGCCGAATTTCTAATGTTAAATGAACCGACTTATCATGATGATCTTAGTTCCTTCTTTCGTTATATCTCAGAAGAAAATCAATATCAAAGTCAGCAAACAGATATTGCCATAGCTTGCAGTTGCGCAGGAAATTAGCATCTCGTCTGAACTAAATCAGATTAGTACTGAAGCGATTAGCCAAAATATCGGCGACACACAAAGGTCTAGTGTTTTGCCTGGAACTATACAACAACGGTTTCGACTTAAGAGTGAAAAACCGGTCCAAGATAGTACCTGCGGAAGAGGCAATGCCGCAAGCAAATCGACCCAGAACTCCAATCTCAAATACCTCCTGGAAATCTTCTTCGGATCCATAACGAGCTCGCCCCTTCCAAACACTCTCGAGCTCGGGGAAACATAAGCCGTCCGGAACTTGACGACCACATGGAGAATGTAGAAGGCATCGGCCAGCGTCCGGAAACACGTCACCACAATCCCCAGGCTCAAATCGGTGGTCAGGCACGACGAGCCATCACGGCTCACGACCGACGGCAAGTAAAAGAACAAGGGGTCGACGAACAGCGCCACCAGGCAGGAGAAGAGGAAAATCCTGTTCCACTGCAAGAAGATTTCACCCCCCGGATCGAGAATCCGCCTCTTCCGCGGCTCCTGGCTTTCAGGGAAAACCTTAAACGTCCCAAATCTTGGAACTTTGTAATTGGCCTTGATCCTACTGGCAGGATCGCCGTCGGGTCTCAGCAGGGTTGGCGCCGCCGGTATCTTATACAAAGGCAATGGCTTTTCCAAGTGCGTGGGATCGTTCTTTTCCCATGAAACGCCAAGATTTTGCTTTCCATCATTATAAAATCTGTAAGCAAGAGAACCAACAACAACATCATGACAAATTCGGGAAAAAAGAATTTCCCACCACATCAGAAACAAACCGGTCTCTGCTGCAAATCAACACTGGAAATGCTGTCGTATCGGGTACCTTACAAACTTCTCTGTCTTCTTCGAGTCCATGTCGTCTTCCTGGTCACTACCATGCTCCGGAAACTCACTGCATTCGCAGGAAAGCCGCGAACTTGCGAGAGGAAACAGAGAGAAGCAGCGGACCCAACTTCTGCCCGGACGAGATTTTGTCAAGCCGATGGACTTTTTCTTCCTAGAGGGGAGTCTTGAACTGGGACTTGCTTCGGAGTGATTAAAAACTGTGGGCACGAAGAGAGGACCCAGAAGAATAATAACCGCAACTATCAGAAGTTAATGGTGATGGAGACGCATGCGTGCAGAAAGAACGAGAGATGAAAGAGAGAGGAAAGAGAGGGGGAAAGAAACCGGTAGATACGAGGAAACGGTTGGGCCTGTCCTAAAGTTTTTGACTTGCAAATTTTAACAATTACATGCGTGCAAAAGAACCGCCGCGGTTGCTTCGGCGACGGACACTCTCATCGGATCACCACGCCTGCAAGGCCCCCTCGAGGCAGGCCTCGGGTCGGACTGGGCTCCAAGCTATCGATCCGGGTACACGGGATCTCGAGATCATAGAAGATCCGGACGATGAGGATTGGCCGGAGACACCGAAAAAGTCAGCGAACGATTCACGAAAGTGCAGAGACAGGGAAACGGAAACTGCAGTGAAAAGAGAGAAAACAATAGCAAACAGTACAGCTCAGAGACCATGCAATATTTTATATGATTCCTCCTCGTTTGAGAGTAAACATGGATCGGGAGAGGACGTGAGTGCCACGAATCTGCATTGAATAAATCGATGTGATGAGCTTGGAGATTAGAAAAGCATTGACTCAAAGATAGACTTTCGGAATCAGCAGCAGATTTCACGGGGGTCGCTTTGTTTTTTTCGAAGGGTTCTTAGCGTCTAGACAAATACCATCCGATCATGTTGCCCTTAGGAGTGATCTGCTCTCAATCCGGAAATCGATACCATGACTTTGGATCCAAGAATTAGATCCAAAATTGGTCAGTTCCAATTCAACTACCGATTCTACCGGAAACTGGTTCAATTTTTGTTTTGTCCCAAAAAAAAAAAATTAATAAGATATTAGCATTGCACCTATTCACTATAAAAATACCTGTTGGTCAAGTGATTATTGTTGTTTATTACTATTGAAGATCATGGTTTGATTCTCCATTCGTGCAAAAGTGTTTCTTTTTATAATATGCATACACATTTACCACAAATAAATGTTTTTACCACGAAAATCAAGTTTTTAGCATAATCCAACACACATTTAATGCATAGTTAGTCTTGAACCAATTAGTTCTCCCTAGAGTTGGACTAAAGTAGCTTAGGTATTGTCCTTTGGCATACGAGCATGCATTTTCCCAAGAGGTTACCCATCTTAGTAACTCTCTAACTGAGCTCACTTAACTTCGCTATTATGACGAAAGGCACCTGCGTGAATCAATTCCAATTTTCACACACACGCACCCCACTAACCATTGTGTTTAGTGCATAGTTCATTTCATTCATTCCTCCTCGGCCATCCTATAAACCTACCAAGGGTTGCTCTTTGTCCAGGTCCTCTGGCTCCAGCAACCACTACCTGCCCTCACACACACATCACAATTGCTCTCCCCATGTTTAGTGCATAGTTCAATTTATTCATTCCTCCTCAACCATCCTGTAAACTTGCCAAGAGTCACTTCTTGTCCACGCCCTCTAGCTCCAGCAATCACTACCTGCCCTCGCATACACATCACAATTGCTCTCCCCATGTTTAGTGCATAGTTCAATTCATTCATTCCTCCTTGGCCATCCTATAAACCTACCAAGAGCCACTCCTTGTCCATGCCCTCTGGCTTCAACAACACACACATTAGAATTGCTCTCCCCGTGTTTAGCGCATAATTCAATTCATTCATTTCTCCTTAGCCATCATATAAATCTGCCAAGAGTTGCTCATTGTCCAAGTCCTCTAGCTCCGGCAACACACACATTATAATTGCTCCCCTTGTGTTTAGTGCATAGTTCAGTTCATTCATTCCTCCTCGACCATCCTATAAACCTATCTATAGTCACTCCTTGTCCAGGTCCTTTGGCTCCAACAACCACTACCTGCCCTCGCACACACAGTACAATTGCTCTTCTTGTGTTTAGTGCATAGTTCAATTCATTCATTCCTCCTTGGACATCCTATAAACCTACCAAGAGCCACTCCTTATCCAGGCCCTCTGGCTCCAGCAATCACTATCCGCCCTCGTTAGACCAAGCCATTACGGAGCCAGACTTGATGCTGACCCCTAACTACTCTTACTTTTTTTACTCATAAAGAAAATTTTACATAAACAATTTTATACACCATTGATCAAAAATTGGATAGTTATAATCCTCAAGCTAGGGATTGATAAGGTCATTTGTATACAATTTCTTTACACAGATCATGTATGTTTTTTTTTTTTTTTTTGGTTCATTTAGGGAAGTTAAATTTGAGTCTGCAATAACGAGACTATGAGATTATGACTGCACAGTTATCATGTGTAGCACCATCCTTGCCTGTAGCCACGTTGGTGTGCTCCAGCCACACAATCTTGGCCTCGCACTAATGCTATGTTGGGAAGGCCAAAAATCAAAATTGTTTCTCCCCATTTTCTACTCGCAAAATGTTAAAAATCTCTCCTATATTCCGCACCCACTTTCGCTCCCCTCTTTTTGTTCTTTTCCCTAATAGAGAAAATAAAGTCATTCTACCCCTTTTTCCATCACTGATTAAAAAAAAAAAAAAAAAGCTCCCGGGTCAAGAAGAATCTAATACTCTAAATCTCACATTGGAACTAGAAAATCGTGCACAATTCATAAGTCGGATCCACCCATCCCAAATGGTCACATCTTGAATGATCAATCTTACATGTTCTTTTTGAAGGCTTGATCCATGTGGTTTTAGTGGAATCAGAGTTAGATCCATTCTAAGAATAAATCAGGTGCTACAGTGGCGTAGGAGGAGGAGTGACTTGCATCACACATCATATATGGCACGCTCAATTCCCACATCATATGGTAGAAACCTTGTAAAGTCAATTCGAAAGTTTCAATCATCACCCTAATTGGTTATGTTGAATACTTTTTTAAAAGATTTGACCTGTATAGATCGAATCACGTCATAACAGAAAATACACTCAGGTCATAGAGAATGGAATCCCATATAATCTCACGCACAAGTATACTTGATATGGGATCCAAAACTTCTTCATCTACTAATACTACAAATTTACTTCTATTGGTATTCCATTTATTACTTGTATTTTATCTATTTCTTAATAAAATATATGTCTCTAGATGAATTACTTGAAGGTTAACTTTAGAGGCAATTTTTAAAAATTTTATGAATTTATTTACTTTTTCTCTTTGCTAGTTATACAAGGCATAGGACATAGGCCCCATATTATTGTGTAGTGATGAGGAAAATTGGCCCGCGTGTGACAGGAGGTGAAAAGAGGCCCAAAAGCGTTGATGCGATGCCTCTTAACTTTTAGAAAAAAGTATAGAGGTGATGAACCATTTGAAGGTTTCTCATTACTTTTAGAAAAAACAAAATATGTTTTTATTTTTTCCTGGAAAAGAAAAAAAAATGGTGATGAAATCCAACGGATATTCGAGTCGTGAACGAAACATTCTCCGTATGATGCAATTTGTGAAATGTACTAATGTTAACTTTTCATCGCACGAAACATGCTAAAAATTGAGCCAACTTGTCTAATCAAGCGTTCATCATATTCTATTTATAGTCGGAAAATCACAAGTGGGGACTCTGAATTGGATGTGTGAAATCACAGCGAATACAGCATGGCACGAGTGTTTTCTCGTGGATTCTCGCACCGGTAGGCTCGGGTCGACATCAAGCCACTTGGCCAAAAAAACAATGGAAATCCCATGCCATGGCTGAGGGATTAGAACCTGGTGGTTCCTTGCTTCAATCCGTCGTGCCGGCCATCAATCCGGTGGAAATTGTGTTGCACTCCATGATCATCTTGACCGAAAGAGCAATTTCATTGCGCGACGGAACTCCTCCAACATCTCCATTGTGGGGGCACGAATTGGTGTCCCCAGCAAAGGTCGAGCCGCCCTTGATTACGAGTTTCTTTTCAACTCAATTTCAATGGAAACCGTTGGCTGTACCAAAATTTATTAGAGATAAATACACTTTAAGTCCTAAACCTTATCAAAATATTACAACCGAGTTTTACAATTTGCAAAATATGTAATCAAATCCTAAAACTTATCAAATTTATGCAATCAAGTCATTGCTTTAATTCTATCCAACGAGGCTGGCAAAAAATACTAATGTGATTTTTTTAATTATTTTCCTTATACTACATGGCAATGATGTGGCTAAAACAATGTTGGCCACAGTGGCAACCCCTATCGATTCGGGTGAGGACCTATCCCACGGTCGAAGCAAGCCATCGTCCACTAGTCAGGGCTCAGTGACACCCACCGGCCATCCCCCCCCCCCCCTTTTTTTGGTCCTTCCCTGTGATAGGGCAACTAGTTTCACACCCCTCTTTCTTTATTTAGTATTCAAATTTAGCTTTTTTATTTTAATTTAAATAATGTTTGTATTAAAAATCAGGATTAAAACAACGTTAGGCCATAGGAAAGTTGAGCAACTCGAAATTCCTAACTGACCAGTCTACTAAATCTATGGTTCAACGAATCTATAGCATCTATAAGAATCCACGTTTAGGGTCGAGCGTCGAAACTTACAAATGGGCCCAGTTGCCTATCTCATCAAACGAAACCAAATGGAGCTCAAATACACCAGGGGAAACAGTATCGGCTCAGCTCCGAAGATCAAAATGCCAGAACCGGAGCCATAAACTCCATTTCAGTTGGGTTCTTTTCATGGATAAGAAGTTGGTTTTTGAGAAGTATATCGTGTCGACTCAAATGGCAACAATGGCAAGTGGGGATGGTCTTGCTAGGATTGAACACTTCTTAGAGGAAAGATGATCTTTTTTGGCTAATGGGCCACGAATTGTTGACGTCAAATCAACCCGATTTGGAAATTGCTTCATCTGGAATGTCAAAACGTCATTGTCCCCTAAGGAAGAGCACCGACGCATTTTCATCCTATCGCTTCGGACACAAACCAAACGGATGCTTGGAGACGGCTCTCACATCAAGCACCACCCCCCGCAATGGAGGGCTATGCAGCTTCAGATTTCAGGTTTCCATATAGCCGACCTAGAGGCAAAACACAACATCCTATCGTATGCAATTCGTACATCTAAACAAAAATGGACCATCAGAATCGATCAAAATGTTCGTTAAAATGTTCATTAAAGATGGCAAGGGCAAAAAGATTGTCGAAATGCATGAATGGCGAGATCTAGATTCAGCCAAAAGCAAACCATCTCAGGCAAAGTGAAGAAATGGGCGACAGCCCAACCTCGATGAATGCACGGGAAAGTATTAAATAAAAAAAAAAAAAAAATTGTAACGATTTACAGAGTTTCGGGATTATCCTCTAGCTGAGATGTTTCTACTTAATCCCTCCTGAATAGATCATTGCACTTGGGACTAATCCACGAGAACAAGTGGATATTGCCAAATCAAGATGGCAAAAATAGAAACCAATATGAATTGATCTGAAAAGGGTGCTAAAATGGCCAAAACCGTAACATAAATGACACGACCACCAAAAAAATACTGGGTTTAACTCTCGGATTCCTATTTCGTGTACAATTGCATCTCCTAAGGCCAATTAACACTAATTATCATAATGATCGTAACTCTTAGGAAAATACCGAATACTAAGGTCCAACATGTTATGAAAACTTTGTTCAGCTATCCTTCAATCTCTTAACACAGACAGCAGATGCTTCCTTGGGACATTTGTTCAAAGACTCCATCAGAGTACAGCTAATTACAAGATAAACTAAATGAGCTCCTTCAAGAAGCAAACTGTTCATTGGGTACGATTATCTTAGTAGTAGAAGCCATGGTTCAGTGATGATTACCAATCACGATGACTATAATAGATAAATCTATGAAAAAATCATCCTTTAAATCTCAAAACCACACTTTCAATCCGTGCAAGCTCAAAAGTCAGTCATGAGGACAAGTGCATTTCCGATATGACAGCTTCAATCCTGTCACTTTACTTATGGCAATCTTTTGAACTGGTAAGCATGACAGTCCCTAGGATGAGTAATAATTACTTAACCAAATATGACAGCAAAACAAGAAAAAAGAAAGGGATGGCAGGCCAGAGATTAATTAAGCAAGTATAGAGGTGATCATTCCAACTTCACGTAAGTTCAAGGTCAAGCCATTCAGGAAAGATTACACTGAAAAAAAAAAAAAAATGCGAACCGACAATGACAAAAATCCCTCAAGGCAAACTCTCAAAGTATGCTTTCACCACCAAGGAGAAAGAAGTCGGTTCAATCTTCCTAGGATGAATATACAGCGACTCAACACAATGTGAGGCCCATATCAATGATTATGCTTTGAGGGAACCCAAAACAAATAGTCCATCTAAACTTGACGTGGCAGAGCTTGTTAAGCTAACTTGCTTAAGAGAATGTAGTGAGACATAGCAGCTCTCAGCAGCATAGGCATCAAACGTATGCTTTGTACAAAGACGATGCCGAAGAAATTGAAATGACTATCATGTAGATGAATCTCAATCAATTAGGAAGCCACTCGACGAAGTGGAGATCTTAGAATATGGCGACACAGATAGCAGCTCTCAGCAGCATAGGCATCAAATGTATGCTTTGTACGAAGACAATGCCGAAGAAATTGAAATGACTATCATGTAGATGAGTCTCAATCAATTAGGGAGCCACTCGACGAAGCGGAGATCATTCTGTAGTTGGGTCCACGGGTCTCGTGTTGATGACAAAGCAGCGAGTGTTCAATTTTGGAAGAAAATCACAATTTAGTTAAAGAAACATTATGAAATTAGAATCAAAGACAGCCGTGTTGTAACCAAAAACAAAAACTATCTAGAAAAGATCATGCTCCAATTCTGACAGCTATGGAAAACATTTAATTGCTTTCTTTTCAATAGAAGTGGAACCCCATTACCTGAAAAATGAAACCACTATTCCATGCTTTGGTAAAACAAATATAATTACCTGATAGAAGTGTTTGATGCAGCTCCTCAAACCTTCTAGTTAACTATATTATGTGCCAATAGAATTTGAGAAGCACGAATCAATCTGGAGAAAGACAAAAGGGAAGCATCTATAGACGAAGCCGACTGGGACCCACAATCATTCAAAATTGAAGATCCCATGACGAGGCGGCGAAGAATCGAGTCCCGCTGAAGTGCAGAAGCACAAAGCGCGGCGTAGATCGAAATCCCATGGAAGTGCAGGAGCATAAAACCAATGAAGCAAACCTAGAAGATACCTCGACACAAAGGAAAAGGTACGGAGATTTAGCAATACCCAGAGAAGCTAATTATGAAGAACTATCTACCAGCAGATAACTTAAGATCCTTTACCTGTAACATAACCATAATAATTCTGACAAAGTAAAAGACAGGAAAACATACTCAGTAATGAGAACTTATCCAAATCGAAGAGGTGTGGCTGAGGGCGAGGCCCGACTAAAACAAAGTTGTACCAAGTCCAAACTACTAAACACACTTAATCCAGATACGATCCAGACAAAACCACATTTTTTAGCTCTGCACCATTCAGCTCCTGCTTCGGCGACGATCACGACCATTGCTGTTGATATTTCAACAGAGATAAAATTAGAATCCATCAAAATCTAGTCATTAATAATTCACATCCGAACTTTGTCAAGACTAGAACTTTAGTTGTCCATACAAAAAAAATCTGAGATGAATACTGCATCTTACCTACCGATCAAATCAATAGGAACAAACAGGTAGCATATGTGGCACTATGTATGTGGCTAAGCTCAAACTAGAGACATGGAGTGAGAGCAGACGTGAAAGTCACAGCAATAAGACAGAACAAATTGCACAAAAATTTGAGGACTCTGACTGATAACAAAATGCCGTGGAAGGCTACAAAAGAATACGTCAACAACACATCACTGAAAAAGACATCATTCATATTAATAAATATATATGCACATTCAATAAAACATGCTCACTGCACACATGCACATGAAAGGGAAATAAAGGAAAAGAGCATAAGACCTCACCCATTAGCATATGGCAATTCGTCACGGGCGCGGAACGGGGGCGACCTGCTATAGCTGCGACCACGAGGAGAGAGACTGCGACGTCTTGGAGATCGACCACGTGGGCTGTAGCTCCTATTAAAAAGCATAGCAAAGCATTGAAACACCCAAAGTCAACTTCTTACAAAAATTGGTCAACTACATCTGTCGTTTCATCATATGAAACACAGAAATCTTAAAAAGTAACACCACACAAATTTGCATTAATGATCATGATCAAACTTTCATATAAAAACATATTGCTAGAACCGAAAAATAGCTCTTAGATAACTCCAATATATTTTACGGTAAACAGACCTTCGACCATAGCTTGGGCTCCTGCGGTATCTTGGACTGCGACTGCGGCTGCGGCTGCGGCTGCGGCTGCGACTTCGACGTCGTCGTGAACCCACACGCAGGCGGCACTCCCGAGCAAAGTGTCCAGGCTCACCACATTCATAGCACTTCAAATCAGAACCACCAGATCGACCACCACGACCACCACGTCCACCACTAGAGTTATGAGAGAGCTCAACTCTCCAGCCATTTTTACCTATTTGATCAAATGAAAAGCATTTCGCCATTCAGAATCATCAAATACTACCTCTCTCTATCCATCCTCAGAAAACCTAACAGCTTTCCAACTAATCAAACCATCCAGCTTCCAAATGATGCAGAAAGAAGTGATAAGGAGACCGCATATAAAGAAAAAAATTATAGTATATGTTAAAGGAAAAAAAAAAATGGCAAGCAGAAAGATCTTCAAGGTTATCATGAATAAATTCCTTCTTACCAAATTAAACAACACAACCAACAATACCAACAAGAGCAGATTCAGAAATCACACAAGAGAACTAGATGTCAAATCTAAGAGGCATCCTCTGATATTCAAGTATAAATCACTTGAGAACATACACAAACAGCTTATTTGTTAATAATGCCATTAATTACACAAGGGAAAAAAAAAAAAACAACAACATTATCGACATTGGCAGCAAAAATCATTTGCGATAAACAATGGCTGCTTTAGCAATCTCTGATTTGGACTGGATGTTCCAATATACAGAGCTTTAGACATACCATCTAGCTCACGGATCGCATCTTGTGCATCCCTATGGTCATCAAAATCAATAAAAGCATATCCCGGTGGTCTTCGGGCAACCCACACACTGCATATGTCATAGAAGAACCAAACTGAGAATCAGCACCAGCAGGAGAAACAAGCATAAACTGCAATTGGAAAAAAGATAAGTTCATCAAGTACTTTCATCAAGTAACAGTCTATCGCGTAAGATCAGATTGTTCTGGTCTTTAAATTAATGAGGCAAAAACACATTGCAACTCTGAGATGCAATCCTATAAATCAAGTTGAAGCAAACCATAAGTCACAGTAAAAATTGCATCCCTTTACTACCATGCACTACTGACAGAAGAGGTTGAACACTAGATGAGTTGCATCAGTACTTCTCAAGTAATTGGGGTAACAAAAAAACAGAATACTATGTCTAAAGAATAACACATTGCATATAAGTGCAAAAGCACAAGGAAATGATTGAACTTTTTAAAGAAAAGGCCCAACCTTCTTATAATTCCAAATGTGCGAAACTCATCCTCGAGATCCCGTTCTGTAACACGAGAATCCAGGTTACCAACATAAACCCGTGCCATTTTCCCTGCCAAACACAATTGAAGAACTCAGACAAACAAAAGCATAATGTCCACGTGACAGAGAATGACGTCTGAACTGCCGAATTCTCGACGAAACACATAAACACAGGACGGCACATCCTCAGCGATCTCGCTGATGACAGCAAAACCAAATGAATCTAGCATAACAACCCCCAAGTGCGTTTATAGGGATGCAGTAATTTCCACTTCAGAACACTAAAAGGCTTCGAATGCCATCGAACGACCATAGAGCTCATCAGAGACAAAACCGAGTAAGGGGAAACTGCTACACCATCAGCACGACACGAACGACCGGCTGCGGAGGGAAAACGCGACGAAGTCGAACCGCACTAACGGAAACAACCCAGAACAACAACACGCGAAACAAAGAATCCGGTCTCGTAATCGAGATCCGGGTCCCCAAAAAATGGGGAATTTCCGACGAGAAAACCACAATCACGCACGCACGAACAAAACACAACCCCGCACGACAAAAGACAGGGACGCGATCTCCCGCGGAAACAATCCGCGGGGTCATCAATCCGACACGACTCTATATCCGTACGCTTTGACAACTACCGGAGCTGGCGGGACGCACGATTACCGGCAGATCGCGTCGACGACGGCAGACCGATTACGCAACGCCGCGAGCCGCGAGCCGCCGCGTCGCAACGGATGCCCTGGCCTGCGCAGCTACGTTCCGAAGGGCAGAGAAAGAGAGAGAGAGGGCGGAGGAACCTGCCTGCGGGAGCGAGGAAGGTGACGGGGAAACCCTAGCGGACCGTACGCCAAACTCCAACTGGTTCGCCGTTTGAACGCTCGGGAATTCTGGGGAGGGGTCGCTCGGCCCTTTTAAAACGAGTCTTGTGGGAATTCCCAGTCGAAGACCAATTTAGTATCGCAAATTTGCCCCCCTGAATTTGAGTTTTATTCTCGAATGCCCCCCTTCTTAACAAGTAGGGTTTATATCATGTTTATGATAAATTTATTATTGGTCAAGTTTTTGTTAAATTGAATCAATATCATAGAAAATCTCAAATTAATACACATATCAAAATGGAGAATAAAATCTTAAATTGATACATTGATCAACCGTTACATATCATTTAACTCATAATTTGATAGTTAAATTTAATGAAAATTAATTGATGGTGAATTTATCAATGGTTATTGATTTTTGGAGGTTAAAAAATTAGGTTTTGATAAAGTTATCATAAATGTATCAATTTTAGATTGCTTAGCCTTTTAAATGGGTCTTGTGAAAAATTCCAGTTGAGCCCAAATTGGTCCAATATCACCCTCGAGCTTGTGTTTTATTCTCAAATGGCCCCCCAATCTTAACAAGTAAGGTAAATACAATATTTGTGACAAATTTATTATCAATTAATTTCCGTTAAATTAAATTAATACTACAAACAAATAAAATGTTATGTCTATAACAAACGGAGGATAAAATCTCAAACTGATACACTTGTAAATTATCACGCATTATTTAGCTCGGTAATTTGATGGCAAAATCTAACGAAAACTAACGGATGATAAATTTATCATGGATATATGAGTTCTTGATGCTCACAAAATTAGTTTAAGATACATTTATCGCAAATACACTAATTTGGGATCGCTCCACCTTTTAAATGAGTCTTGTGAAAACTTATCAAGCATTGCATTATTCCCCCCCCCCCCCCCCCCCCAAACTTCAATAAGTGAGTCTTATGAAAATTTATCTAGTGTTGCATTAATTCCTCTCCCCTCCCCCTAAACTTCAATAAGTGCATCTCACACTTAATTATCACAACAGTTTTGAGTCATCCTTTTAAATGAGTCTTGTGAAAATTTATCAAAGTATTGCATCAATTCCCCCCCCCAAAAAAAAAAAAAAAAAAAAAAAAAAAAAAAAAACTTCAATCGCCGACTATTATAAGTACATCTCACACATGTCGATTCTAAGACTACTTTTTTTTTTTTTTTTAGAATTATATGTTACAAAGAAAATAAAGTGAAAAATAAACTCTAGAGAGAGAGATAGAGGTTGCACAGTGGTGACGTTGCTCGTCGAGAATCGGTAAACGTTTGACATCCTTTGCCAGCCTCCAGTGAATGCGTCAATGCCGGCACGACCACTTCATATGCATGCACAAGTCTCAATTCGAGTGATGGGGTAATATGCACGGTGGAGCAACCCAACTCTTCATAGGACCATCTATTTGTTCTTTTTGGTTATCGATGATTATTGTGGAAGATTAGCAACTTCCAACCATGATAATTTGCTCTTATGATCGCCTTCATGGCGACAATGCTGTGTTCGTCTGAGCCCATTAATAGACATTGGACCTTGGCCGATGCCCAACAGTGCCGTCTCTGTCATTGACCAGCTCCACCCTCTCCCTATTAATGTGTATTTTATATGTATTATAGGGTACTTCTATAATTATGTTTCCATTAGTACTCTTTCCGCAAAATAATCACTCATATAAATACATATTTATATAATCACTCATATAAATACATATAAGCACTTTATCGTTATTTTATCTCTGACTCTAAACATGTCACGCCATAACCATTAGGTACACAACAACCCTTATTCATTTAGGCCATTTGAATGTGACATCTCAAGAGGCATTATCGACCCATTCGTGTTATGGTTTACCTATACACAAGCAAAAGCGAAAATACAATTACCCAACTATTCAATAGGGATAGCATAACATGCGCACGCGCGCACATGTACATTCATAACAACATCATTTCACACAACTTTTTTCCATACAACTTAAGCAACACAAACTTTAGTATTACCCACTACACCACTTCATAAATAACCCAAAAGCAAGGCAACACACTTCCAAAGGGTTTCAAGGGTAAGCATAGTACTTCTAATACTATAAGGATGACTTCAAAAAGTGACACACCCCCACTACCACCTAGTACCCTATGGGCTCCATGTACCAAGGCTCTAGCTTGACGATTATGTCGAGGTTGACCTCCAAATCGGACATTGACCTATTGAACATATGCAAATCCATTGCATCCCAACTAGTGTTCCCAAGCTCTGTACTTAGAGGTCTGTCAAAGCCTCAAATGGGGCTGTACAGGTTATCTCCAACCCAAAAGTACCAGACCAAGAAGGGGTAGGCACTAAGCTCTAAAGCCCATCATCTACCCAAATTGTGGTCATGTAGCTTAACGAGCATGGTCCCCTCAATAGGATACTCAATCACCTCTTGACTCTACTCGATAGGGACCTTGAACCGGACGTGGCAATAGAGCTCAAACATGCTTAAAGCTTGAAAACATTTAAATAAACAACAATGAGATAAAATATGGTAAATAAGCTTCCTAATCTTCACGTAGGGAGGTTATTCACCTTGGAGTCGACCTAAACATGTAAGTTATCTATCGATGATAAATCAATAGCAAAGCCTTTGCTTTGCCTTGATTATTAATAGGAATAATATCTCACATTCTCAAAGCCATCATCCCATAAGCACATAGACAGTTCTCATGATAATTACATACTTATGAGGCAAAAACAAAAACATGCAATGTCTTATAGTCATACATGAATGCCATTAATATTCCAGACATAATCAAATATCATTATCATTCACATTTCACACATATATGTCCAAATTATTACGACCGCTCAAGACCATGGTTAACTCGAAGGTTGGCGGTCTTCCGGCATAACCTGGCATCGTCCCGCCCCATTAGGTACAATATCATCCCACATATGCATGCGCCTTAGGACAGCATTTCAATTGACGAGCTTCGTTCCAAAATCCATCCGCAAACAACACCTTATTGATGCAAGGCATCCAAACTTAATCGAACATTGTCCCACATAATCATACACATCAGAATGGTTGCATCACCCCGCATAATCATATGCTTCAAGGTATTTAAGGGAGCGTTTGGTAATGCTCCCCAGAACACATGTTTCTGTTTTTTTTTTTTTTGTTCTTCGGAATAAAAAAAGAACAAAAATATGTTTGGTAAATTTTTTGTTTCCTGGAATAGATTTGGAATAAAAACAAAAAAAAATCATTTATTTATTCCCGTAAACAAAAATAAAAACAAGAACAATTCTCGCCCCTTTTTACTTCTTGCATCAAAGACGCATTTCTCTCTCTCTATCTGTGTCTCATGAAGTTTTTGTCTCTTCCTCCTCCTTCTTGCATCGATCGATCAACAGTCGCTAGAGACGATGGAGTTGCCGACACCTTTCCTCCTTCTCTGTTGTCGCAACTAGTCCCGAGAAACGATAGGCGTCTCTCTCTTTCGTGATTCCTAGGTTTATTTTTCATTGCTCCCCTCTGCTTTTTGATTGGGTTTGATTTTTCATCGATTAAGCAAAGCTGTTAGTCATAAACCGTTTGAGTTTTGTCCGTTCCTTCGATTTCTTCTCATTGTAGTTCGTTTCATGTCAATTTGGAGGTGGTCTCACTTCTTCTCCTACATCCTTCGCTTTTGCCTTCAGCTTCTCTCAATCCCCAGCTTCACCCCATGCTCGCTTCTTCAAGGAAGCTCCTCGTTTTCAGGCTCCCGAATGGTATCCTGAAAGCATCTACTGAAGGTCTGTTTTTTTTATCCTAGAATGGGTCTTCGCAATGGGGATCTTTAAAACCCTTTTTTTTTTGCTTGTCTATTAGTTTTCTACCGTAGTAACTCTCTCGTGTGTCTACTAAAGGTCCATTTTCTTTATCTTAGAATGGGTCTTTGCACGCGAGGTTATTAGCCAATGAAAAAAGCACGAGTCTATGAACTCAATTCTATATTTCTATTTCAAAAACTTTATATAATTAACTATAACTGACATTTTATAAATTAAATGAAAAAATTGGGAATGAAAATTTTCTAGGAATAGAAATTTTTCTGGTTGTACCAAACACATTTTTGTTCTTTCTTTGTTCTAAAAATAAAAATTTTTTGCAGTTATCAAATACGTTATTTTGCTTAGAAAATGTTCCCAAGAACGGAAATAGAAAAAAAAAATGTTTTTGAAGAAAAATTGTTTCCAAAAATAAAAACGTTACCATACGCATCCTAAATAATTACACAAGCATATCATCACTTAAGCTCATTTCATATTTTTCTCATCAATCGATGTATGAGTGTGTAATGCTCATACAATATGCAATATTGTTATTATATTTCACGTCAAATAACATCATAACATCACTCAAACACTTGAACATATTATATTTCCACATATCTTTACATACATATTAATTGGCTACAATCATTGAATGCCATAAATATTTACCATTTTCCATTCTAAGAGTTACATGAGCATAAACCATGTCTAAATTTAGCATCCAACAATGCATCAATCTACTAGAAATCATATCATAGAGAACACTTATTAAAGGTAAAATAAGTCATTGCATTAAGTATAACTATTATGATAACCTATCAAGTGTCAATATAACCTATCTGATAACTTATCTCATATCAACATATCATATCATAATAATTTATCAAATAATATAATAGCTTATTGCGCTAACCTATCGAGAATCGAGATAACCTATTGAGAATCGCGGTAATCTATCACAATAACTTATCGAAAACCTACAATAACCTATCACTTAAACTTACTTATTACATAACCAAATTATTACTTAACCTTTAGTACTAATCCTAGTCCTAAATGCAATCACAACCCTTGTCGCGACCCGATCTCGCCGCCCCTCGAAAATGTATCCAAGGAGGGAAAGGTCGAGTTTAGGGGTACTTGATCTCAAGATCACGAGCTCTCCCAAGCTCGTACCCCGCGTGACAGCGGATTTATTTATATGATCTAGATATTTAACAACCTAAAAAATAGACAGGAGTCGCCACTAGCCTCATTTTTGGGGGTCGGCTAGAAACCCAATCGAGGGTCGGGAGTGTTCCCTCGATTCCTACGCAACCAGATATCTAAGTTCGGGGACTTGGGTTACGCTAATATTGCTATTAGCGCCCTTTCGGTACCTAAACAGTATGTTGTGTTTTTCTTAACATGTCAATGCGTTTCTTTTTACATTTTTCGGGATCATCAATTCCTAGGCTAAGTGATCATGCGTGGTTGATCGTTTTCATGCTATTCTATTTCTAAAAAAAAAATGAAAAGAAAACAATCAATGAAATTGAAAGTGCAAGACATGAAGTAAACAATCAAGAGAAAGCAATAAACCTAATCATGCAATTCTAAAAATATAAAGGAGAAAACACAATTAAGAAAAAAGAGGGAAAAAGGGAAAACCCGCAACTCGTCGGGTTTTATACAACACAAGGAACCCGAGACATATGTCGGGAGAAAAATGGATATTACGGAGTAACGGTCGGAGTGGACATCGACCTCCACCATCTTCACTTCTTCTTCACCTTCGGAATTCTAATCTAATCCTAGCCTAAAAAAAAAAAAAAAAAAAAAAACTATAACTAGGTGCATACACATGAAAGAAACAATCAAACACGTCAAGCAACCAAAAAGAAAACAATACATCATATCAAAGTCAATTTTTTAAAAGAAGTACAATGCGAAGTCAAGTTTCGAGTGATATCCTAAAGTTCAGCATTAATATGTGTCGCACCAAAATCATTCATCAAATGATCACATGCAAAGCATATAATATGACATACATCCAAGTCATATAACCTCGGTTCTCGGTTAACCAAACAAGTGAATTTGCTTGACAAAAGATCATTCACCAAACAATATGCATCATCGAGCGTGTTCATGCTACATGTATGTCCATCTAATCAATGCTTAATCCACAATTTTCAGCATGCAATCAGAATTGTAACAGAGCACGTGAGACTATAAATTGTAATTGTTTGATGACAAATCGCCGTGAAATTGAAGCCATATCCTACCACAAGCACGTATGAATTTTCTTGATCAAAATGGCATCAATTAATAACCAAACTATCCTCAAGTTAGAATCAAATGCACATCCAATCATGATAACAATTTTCATGGAAAAAAATTTTTTTAACGTGAGCTACATAGAAGTTAAAGAAAATTCAAGAATGCACAATATCATGTGGGAATTGCAGCAAAATATCAGGATGCCATGACACATTAATGGTGATTTGATCTAAAAAGAAAGTTTGAAGAATATGAAATTTTACCACAGCGCGAACAAAAGAGAGGCAAACAGCTTTTGCTAAGGATCCAATCTTAGAATTCCTTAACAAGAAAATCATAGAAAAATGACGACGTCAGCTTCGACAAGGGGAAAACAGGGGTCATGAATTTCATTTTTTATGACAGATTTCTATCATGCGAATCACAAGAGAAGTTGAGTTCAATTGATATGCAAATCATGTGAAATCAGCATCATAGGAACAAATTTCACGAGGAAGCTTCTCAAAATTTTTAACACGTGAATTTCTAAAAGTTCAAGAACATGAACAAGTCAATCAAGAATAGATCATAATAGCATGTCACACCGTCATTCTACAACATATTGAAAGGAATTTTGGACAAACCTACTATCTCATCTTAAGACTAAGAGCAACTATCCACAGAAAAGGCAGCATTTCTATAATCGAATCAACTTCAAAAAATCAAAGACAGCATTGCAGGTCAAGACAAAATTAGACTTCAAAACTTGATCTAAAGAAAAGAAGAAGAAAAAAAAAAACAGGGCAAATGATGGGCAAATTGGACAAACAAGGCACCGTTAGAAAGCTCAAGGTGTCCTTTACGAATTCCTATTAGGTGACAATTGCAATTTAGGCCATTTTCTAGCTCAAGCAAAGCCATTTGTATAAGTGGTCAGATCAGATCATAACAAGCAGAACACAACAGCAGATTAGCGCTATTTGCAAGAAGCATCAGGCAGGGCAAATGGTGGCCAAATTGCACGTATTATATGTCTATGGAACGCTTGAAAAGTCTATTACAAATCTCTAGAAGACATTAAACCCTAATAACATCATCTACCAGTTCATATCAAGCGGTTTATACAGAGGGTCATCCGAGACAGAGAAACAAATATTTGGCAGATTCTGGACCTAACTTTGGACAGGCAAAAACCATATCAAATGAAGTCCGATTAGGGCATTCTATAGCTCATTGGAAAGATAATCGAACCATCTTCAACCTATATGAAGACTTCGAACACAGACAACCATAGCTACCTGCTCATCTCACGTCATTTTGCACAGAAGGTCATTCAGTTAATAGAACAGCAAACATTTAACAAACAGAAATGTGATCGGTTTAATGCCATTCTAGTGCCAATCCCACACTCTCTTCTGTCCATTCTCTCCATTTACTCTCTATGCAGCTCACAGAAGACCACAGAACAAGCGCTGACCCTGTTCTTCTCTAATGACCAAAAACATTTGATGGTTCGAGCAACTAAAGGAACCTAAGCCTAATCAGAATAATTCAGGCGTCATACAAACCACATCTAGCCAACATGCGAATGCCATTCATGGCCACAAATACCACCAACCTTCAACTTTGACAGCTGAGAACTAGTTACGCAGAAGCATAACACGCGCACAAAAACGTCGAAACAAAAATATACAAAACACAAGGAGGCGGTAGACATCTATCGAATTTATCGACAAACTACGAACCCGAAACACATAGAGGACTAAGAACAAAAAGCGTAGATTTTACTCAGGCATTTCCCCAAACGTGTGATAGGCATTTCCATCAAGGAGTTTATACGAGAATCTGAATCAACGATTCACTTTTATTTCCATCACAACAACATCAGAGCAAGCTCACATCAATAGCAGATCTTCAATAAGTTGCTGTTTTCACTCTAAAGTTCTTGATCTCCACTTTTGAATTAATGACTCATGCTTGTTTACTCAAACCCTCAGCTTTTGCCCTCACACGACTATCATTCGCAGCAGCATTATTCTTGTATTTTGACCATGAAATCCAGTCACAACTAGTTCTGTTCTACAACAGAAATCTTGATCTACTTCAACACCAGATACAGAACCTAACGGCTTCCCATATACGGATCATGATCGAGCCAGAGAGAACGATCTAAGAGAGAGTGACGAGAACTCATACGAGACGAGCAAATAAGAAAGAGGAATAGAGCGAGAACTTGATCCGAGAGAGAAACACCGATCGACCAAGCAAGCGTATGATCTCCGAGAAAAAAATCAGGTCCTCGGATCTTCAACCGCCGGAGCTTGATCTTCAATCACTCGCCAATGGAGGAAAACCTTTACCTCCGATCGGAGCTCGGGAAAGAACCGCAAAAACAGAACCGATGGAGAGAATTCAGAATCCACAACCCGAACGGATTGAAACCACAAACGAAACCCTATCGGATCGAGAGTGATAGAAAGAGAACTCACCGATCCGGTGAGCCCAATCCCGAGAGATTTGAGTCGGACGGGCCTCTGCACCCGCGAACCGAGGATGATCCGGCGAACCAGATTCGCCGCCGTCGTTCTTTGCGGCTACCGTCGGCTTCGGATCGAGTTAAATCTGGCCAGCGAGAGAACTAGATCCGGCGAGCGAGAGAACCAAGAGGGGGAGGTCCGCCGAGAAAGAATCAGTCCGGCGGGGCCGAACCGGCCGGCGTCGTCGTCGTCGCTGTCACCGCCGCTGATCGGCTTTGGATCTAAGTCTCTCACCTTGAGCTCCTTCGCCGGCGGTTACTCTATCTTCTAGGGTTTTTTTTTTTTTTTTGGAAATGCAGAGGAGGAGGTCGAGATTTAGAGAGCGAGCCTCCGAGAGAGTTCCCCTCCAGCGCCCCTCTATGTGCGAAACACCCTCAGCAAGAGAATCCCTCCGAGAGCGTTCGCGCGCGAACCCTTTTTTTTTTTTTTAGAGAGACCTCCCCTCGTCCAAATGGCCTCCCCTTTTTATATTCTTTTTTTTTTCTTTGTTTTCTTTTTGTTTTGTTTTCATTTTCACTCTCATTTCATTTTTTTATGCTTTCCTTCATCCATTTTTTTTATCTTTTGGGCTCTTTATTCTTTTTCTCTCTTCTTTTTTTTTTTTTCTTTTATTTCTAATTTTTTTTTTTTTTTCATTTCAAAATTTTTTACTTTTGCAAATTGAATGTTTAAAACGTCGACAAAAATTTTGGTGTCAACAACCCTAAACAAGGGTTAGAAACCCACTCACTCCCGGTTCTAAGCTTGGTAAGTGACGGCAAAGGAGTGGCAAGGGCTAAATGGCAGCGACAATGCTCGACGGTGGCTAGTCGCCCCTCAAATAGCTCACGGCAGGATGGTGAATGGTCTCCAAGCTTGTGGCAATCCAAATAGAGAGGAAAAGAGGAAGAGAGAGGTAGTGGTGAGAGGCTAGGTAGTCATCACTTCATAGCCAAGACTTGGTACAGCGACGAGAACGGCGGTGCAAAAACAATGGCCTCAATGATGGACTGTGGACGATGGGTGATGGAGTGAGACCTAAGGAGAAAATGAGAGCAAATAGACTTGCAAAGAGGGAGGAAAGAGAGGTAAAGGGTTCCAGCTAGTTCAAGGAAGGAGAGGGAATGAGAGCAAAGTGAGAGAAGAGAGAGAATGAGAGGTTAGGTGTGTGATTCAAGAGGGGAAGAAGAAGGGGAGAGAGAGAGAACGAGAAATCTTTGTCATTAATAGAATGCACCTCCAATCACCCAAAATCCTCTCAACTTAGCATTTACTTGGAGAAGGCTTCATGAAGACAACAAATCCAAGGCCATTAATGCCTTAGGTACACACATTGAGAAATGGGGCATAGGCTAGGTCGAGGTGTGACCTCACCTTCTCTCCTCAACCCATGTGACTGCCTCCTCCCAAGTGCATATCCACTCTTGCCCCTATGTCCAAAGTTTAAAGAAAGGTTAAAAGAATTAATACACTAAGATATGATACTATTCAAGCACATGGAATATTTAATGTAGAATCTTGCAAAAAGGACCAAAATGGGCCTAAAAGGTCGATGGGTTCCTTGGGTTGCCCTTCCTTGGGCATGACACCTATTAGGCCTCCCATCCTTGGGCATGGGGCCCATTGGGCCCATGTGGGTCCTCGTTCATGGCCCGTTTATATTTTTCCGAATTTTTTGCAATCTAATGATAAAAAATTGAATTTTCACCCCCAAAATGGCCTTCTTAGTGTTTTCGTAGCCTATAGATCCTTATGTAATCCCGCTTCGAAGATTAGCCATCGTTGTAATCCCATTCCAAAAATTGGGGTCAAATCGAGGATGTCACAAAACGTTAACAAGGTATTAGAACAGAAAAACACATTAAATTCTTCAACATCTCTATTTCAAATCAATACTTCCTTTACTCTAATTACTACCTCAACAATGTCCAATACATCTCTAAATTTTTCTTCATCTTTATCATCTCTTTACTCATCACCTTCTCTTTCTGTTAATCCCAATTTCCCATTGCCTCTCTATAATATTGCACCCAATTTCACCTCTTCTTCCCTCTTCTATGTTGCTCCAATATTTGCTGCTACTGCTCCAATTATGGTTATGCAAGCATCCTCATTATCTCTAGTTCTTGGCCATCCAAATAACGAAGGTCTTGTTTGCAATTCTACCTCTAAGTCGTTATCATGGGAGTCATGTCTTGTAGGAAAATTTCATCGATTGCCTGTTGAGACATTTAGTTATCGTGCATCTTTTCCTTTAGTTGTAATTCATTCTGATGAATGGACAAGTCCAATTTTATTTAATTATGGTTTCAAATATTTTGCGTTATTCATTGATGATTATTCTCAGATCACTTAAGTTTTCCCATTAAAAAAAAAAAAATGAAATGCCTACACACTTTCATCACTTTGATTGTTTTATCGAAAATTTATGCAATACAAATTGATGGAGAAGGTGAATATACCAATAATGCATCCCAATCACACTTATGTGAAAATGGTATTATAGACCATTTTTTCTTGTTTAGACATCCGATCTCAAAACGGTTTATGAGAAAGCAAAATCGGAAAGTCGACATATCTTGAACCTTATTAATCCATACTCATATGCATCCTTCATATTGGGTCGATGATCTTCTAATTATTGTTTACACTATTAATCGATTTTCTACTCTAGTCATATCTAATATTTCTCATTCATTGTTTATTTGGGTTCAAATTTGATTGCTCATTCTTTCAAGTTTTTAGGTATGTTTGTTATCCTTGTCTTGTGTCTCGTGTATCTCATAAGCTAGCACCTCATTTGGTGTCATGTATTTCTAGGGCATGTGTCAAATCACAAAGGTATTGTTGCCTTGATTGGTTAAATGGTCGTGTTTTTATTGGTTGTCATATTCAGTTTGATGAGGAGAATTTTCCCTTTTCATCAAAAGCTTCAAATCTTAGTCCCACAACCTACTGTTTTATATCACCTCCTTCACTTTTTATTTACTCTAATCAATCTATTCTTCCTTCTACCTCCTTTGGCCCTCAAGCTCCTCATCCGCCTCTTCCTTCTTCTAGCCCAACCTTCTGATTTGTCTCTCTCCTCCTCTCGTCTTATACAACCTAGTTCCAATTCTTTTTCACCTCCACCTCATATCCCTTCGAACTCAGTCAATATATCCCCACCTCACTCCTCTCTATCCTGCTTCACTTCTATATCTTCTCTTCCAACTCATCTTATATAAAATCATGCAAATTTGAAATTTCTAAACCTAGGAAAATTTTGCTCTTCGGAATCCATTTGTGCAGCTCTCAAGCTGGTATGGATTAGAGATCTTCAAGAAGGGGCCATAATGGTAAACCTCCTGAATTTAAACGAGACAGCGAAAGTACACAAATTCAATAGTAGTCCTTTAGTGAAATCATCTGTTATAATGGAAACGAGGCAACAATACTCTACTGTTTACAAGTATTAAGTCTTTGCCAACATTTCACCAGAAGATAAAACGCAACTGAAGGATTATCACCGAACTTTACATTGGAAAAAAAAAAAGATCCACGAGCCAAAAAATTAGCTTGTAAGTAACTCCAATATAGGTATATAGGTATATTTAATAGTTAAACAGACCTTCGACCATTGTTTGGGCTCCTGTGGGATCTCGGCTTGTGACTTTGACGTCTTTGTGAACCCATGGGCCATGCATAGGAGGCACTCCCGGGCAAAGTGTCCATGCTCGCCACATTCATAACACTTCAAATCAGAACCGCCAGATCGACCACCACGTCCCCCACTAGAGTTATGAGAGAGCTCAGCTCTCCACCCATATTTACCTATTTGAGCAGGTGAAATGCATTTTGCCATTCAGAATCATCAAATGCTACCTCTATCCTTCCACAAAAAACAAACCAGATTTCCAACTAAACTAGGACCATCCAGCTTCCAAATGATGCAAGAGGAGACAGTAAAGAAATAACTGTAACAAATGTTGAGGAAAGAAGAATAGCAAGAAGGCTCTTCAAGGTTATCATAAATAAATTCCTCATCATCAAACAACAAAACCAACTCAACCCGCGAGAGCATATTAAAAATTTATTCAAGAGAACTAACTGTCAAATCTAAAGTACATCATCCACTATTAAAAAATAATGCACGCAAGAACATATGCAAATTGCTTCTCTGTAATTAATGCCATTGATTGCAAGAGGAGAATAAAACAACATTATCGACATCGACCAGAAAAATCATTCACGATAATCAAAGGCTGCTTAAGAGACCTGTGATTCGGAATGGATGTTCCAAAGTACAGAACTTTAGGCTTACCATTTAGCTCGCAAATTGCATCTTGTGCATCACTATGGTCATCAAAATCAATAATAGGGGTGAGCAGCGGTCTAGGATCGACCCTGGACCGACCTTGGACCGGCCCAACCCTGCCGGTCCTGGTCCGATTCCCAAGGGGATTGGGTCGGTCCTTGGTCCTGAAATTTCAGGACCGACACTGTGCGGGTTGGTCCTCGGTCCTGAGAGTTTTGGGTCGGTTCAACCCTGGACCAACCCTATATATTATATTATATTATTTATAATTCTTTTATATATTCAAACCTAAGTAAAATTTCTATTATATTATATTATATTATTTATAATTCTTCTATATATTCAAACCTAAGTAAAATGTCTATTCAAAAAAAAAAAAAAACCTAAGTAAAATGATGTTAAAGCTATTGACTCCTCAGGCTCACAGTCACGGACAGACGGTATCCAATTCCAAAAGGTGTGAAGTTTACACCATAAAGGTCTTCACGACCTCCTCCTCCACAGTCCAGAGTACGTTCTTCACTGTGAGGACCAAGGACTCCTCACAATCACGGACTCGCAACGTCCAAAACGACATGAAGTTTACGCTGTAAATCTCCTCACGGCTTCCTTCCCCCAAAGTACGTTCTCTTCCATTCTGTCTTCTTTGTTCTTCAATTTGCCAAAATAAAATAGCAACATCCTGCTCGCCGCATTGTGGACCCTATCTTGTCCCATATCTCGATGAGCAGTTAGCAGGTACGAAATTTCTATTATTGTGTCATCTTAAATTTGTTGAATATGTATTGGTATTTATAGTTTAGTTACACAATGCCGCATTGTGGATGGATGTGTAATTTGAATTTGTAGGTTTACTTTTTTAGAGAGTATAAAAAACAAGACAAAAAAATTATCGATCGGTCCGGGTTGACCACGGCCGGACCGAACCCATTGGGTCGGTCCGGTCCTTGGTCCCAGGCTCAATAGGGTCGGTCCTCGGTCCTAAAAATTGAGGACCGACACCGTATGTCGGGTTGGTCCAGGGTTAGGGGGTGGCCCGGACCAACCCGGACCATGCTCACCCCTAATCAATAAAAGCATATCCCGATGGTCTTCATGCAACCCACACACTGCATATATGTAATAGAACTAACCAAATCAAGTATCAGGACCAGCAGGAGAAACAAGCATAAACTGCTATTGGAATAAAGATGAGAAGTTCGTTAAGTAAGAGTCTAGTGCGTAAGATCTTTTTTCTTAATTTTAAAAGGAAAGAGAACATTCCTGTCATTCCAAATTGTTAGGAGTTAAGCCAGGTGATTCCAAGAATAGAGGATTGTGTCTGAGAATCTTCCGGTATTTGGATTGATGAGTCAAAGACACACTGCAATTGTGGGATGCAATCTTATAAAATCAAGCTGAAGCATCCCGTGGATCACAGAGAAAATTTCATTTTTTTAACTTCCACGCACTTCTGAACAAAGGGGGTGAGCACTAGATGAGCTGGATGAGTACTTTCGAGTACTGGGATGGCAACCAAACAGAATGCTACATGTCTAAACAGAAGTTTACGGCACATAAGCGCGAAAGCACAAGGAGATGGTTAATGTTTTTAGAGAAAAGGCCCAACTTTCTTATGATTCCAAATGCGCATAACTCATGCTTGAGATCAAGTTCGGTAACATTAGAATCGAGGTTTATCAACATAAAGCCCTGCCGTTTTCCCCCTCAAATACAAAGTGAAAAACAAAGATAAACGCAAGCATAATGTCCACGCGACAGAGAAAAAGCCAGCACATTTAGACGCGAAACAAAAGAAATCTACTCTCGGAAACGAGATTCTGTCGGGAAAAGACCACACAAACAGCATGCACGCGCGCACAATCCTGCACGGAAGAGACGCAGACTCGATCTTTTGTGTACACTTCGGCAACTATAGGAAGCAGCAGGTGCACGATCATCAACAGATCACGTCGAAACCAGCAGATAACCACACGATGCGGTGAGCCTTCCCATTGCAACGACTGCTCTACCTCTGCAGCTACGCTCCAATGGAGCGAGAAAGAGAGAGAGAGAGAGAGAGAGAGAGAGAGATGCCGCGAGCGAGCGAACGAGCGAGGAAGACGACGGGGGACATCCTAGCGGAACGGCATTCCCCCGATCATAGCCCACGAGAAGGTACTTTTGCTCTCTTGATTGCCTTCGCCGCGACGATGCTGCATCCATCCGAGCCCCGTCGAATGACGCGGACCTTGACCGGGGCCGGGCGGCGCCACCGCCGTGCTCCGCGTTTGCCCAGCTTCACCCTTCCCCATGCTGTCTCTCCATCTTTCATCTCATTGGCGGCCACTATTAAAATTCTAAAATTTATTTTATCCCACATTTTTATATCATATCCTATATTTGATGTCTATTTAAAATAAGATAAAATCGAATATAATAAAATATAAATGGGATAAAATTAGGTGGAATAAAAGTGGATATAATTGCTAACATAGTAAGAAAGTTATTTTTCTCGAATAATAAAATTATAAAATTAACAAAACTGACAAAATTTAAATTATTCGACAAAAAAATTAACGAAATTAAAAAATATTCCAATATATAATTAATATAGTGAATTCAAATATAAAAAATTAGTTATTTTTAATTTAATTTAATTTTTATATATTATAATTTAATTCTATTTTAAAATACAAATTCAATATATTTATTACATATTTTAGGTATTTTATTCTTTTGGTATATTAGTATAGTTTACTATTTAATACAATTTTATTAGAGAGTGATGGAAACACTAGAAAGAAATAACAAAGAAATTATTTTTTTTTTTAAAGAGAGGAAAACAAAATTAAAAAAGCAAATAAAAATAAAGTAGGGTAAAAGTGTTGTGAGAAACTTTTGCCATCTTCGTTTATAATTTTTTTGTTTATTTATATTAATATGCCGTTTATACTAAATAATGTACATGATATAATATAAATATATCCAACTATGAATATTCCTGGATTTCATATCTTATTCTATCTACTAAAAATCTAGATGACCAAATGTAACCAAAAGGTTTTTCATTATATGCTATTTTTCTTCATGCCAATGGTTTATTGGACAAAGAAAATGCCTACTACAAGTTGAAATGGGCTGGGCTAAGTGTTCACAAAATATATGGATCCAAAATCTAGAATAGGTCTTGTAATTCTTCTTTCTCTGTCATATTTGTGTTGGTTATTCAAATCGTTTCGTCTCATTATAAAAAAAAATTAAATCATCATTACAAGTGCTTTTGATAAATTAATATATATAAACATGTCAATCCATGTCTATATTTGAATTTGGGAAAATGACACAAATCATTCTTAAATTTTGACCTAATGTATAATGTAGTCTTGGAACTTTATTTCAATGTGTAATGTAGTTATTGAATTTTCAATTTGTTCACTATAATTTTTAGACTTTTAACATATATTCAACTTAGTCTCTGAACTATATAGAAATATTTAATGTTGTCCATAAACTTAAATTAATTGAAGGACAACATTGAACATATTCTTATAATTCAGGGACTAAGTTGAACATATATTAAAAGTCTAGAGATCACATTGAACAAATTGAAAGTTAAAAAATCACATTGCACATTGAGCTAAAGTTCAATGATCACACTAAACAAATTAAAAGTCCATGGATCACAATGCACATTAAGCTAAAATTTAAAAACGATTTGCATTAAGTTAAAATTTCTTTCAATAAATTCCTCTTTGTGTTTGAGGTGTATCTATTTTGTCAAATATCTCTCTTGCCATGAGAGTTTCTATGGTTGAGATGTTTTCTTAGACCATGTTTGGTAACCATCACCGAAACAACTGCTTTATTATTTTGTTCCCTAAAAAAAAAAAAATTCCATTTGGTAAAATTTTTGTTCCCAAGAACAAAAATTTATTTATTTTTTTGTTCCTAAAAATAGATTTAGGGAAAAAAATCAAGAAATATAAAAAAGTTGCTTCTTACTTCAAGAATAATTCCTAGAATCAAGTCTTAAGTTTTTATTTTTTTTTTCTTCTCTTTCCTCTTTTTCCCTTTTCTTCTTCTTCTTCATCCGTTTGGCTGGAGACCTCACCGAAGCATCGCTAGCCCCCGTCGAGGCTCAGCCTCACGCACTGAGCCTCATCAGGCCAAGGCAAGGTCGACCTCACGCCATCTGAGCGAGGTTGAGCGTCATCCAGATCTAATAAGGCCAAGGCTCACCGTGGCCAGGCAAGCCTCTCCTCGCCCAGCCGATCGTCGGTCGCCGTCGTGGCCGCGCCACAAAAAAGAGGAGGAAGAGAAGAAAAGGAAATGAAAATATAATAAAAGTATTAAAAGATTAAAAGAAACAAAAAAAAATTAAGAATCCTACCAAAAGTATTTCTCTCCCAAGAAAAGAACTTTTATGTAGTTACCAAATGCATTCTTTTATTCCAAACTTGTTCCCGGAATATAATTGAAAAAAATTATTTCTAATCAAAAATTATTCCTAGGAATACAAAAACATCCTTAGTAATATAATGGTGCATTTGATAGCATTTCTATCTCTAAGAATAAATTTTTTTAAATAGTATTTTTCTATTTCTATTCCTTAGAGAAATTTTTAAGTAAAAAAATGTCTTTGATAGCTACACAAAATTTATATTCTTGGAATAGAAAAGAATAGGAATGCTTTTAGTACGACCCACAAATTTCTTTTAATTATTTTAATGATTTTCTTAGATTTTTTTTTCCCTCTCCTATTCTTCTTGCTACTCCTCTAACCAGCAATAGCAGTGTGCGACAATGGGCAGTGAGAAAGAAAAAAAAAGAAAAAAAATTATTTTTTAGAAATTGTTCCCAAATATAAGAAGTTTTTTTTCTACTTTTTATTTCTACTCCAAAACTATTCTCCATTCACTTTGCTATTCCGAGAAATAGAAAAATTAACTAACGTCATTAAATGCATTTATGTTCTTTTTCTATTTATGAGAGTAAAAGAACGAAAGAATGAAAAAAGAAAAGTGTTGTCATGCAGGCTCTAAAATTGCAATAGGATAGAATTGTACCATTCTGCGATAATCAGAATCCAATATATTTGACCAGAATATGTATCACGAGCAGACTGAATTTCATTGATGTCGAACCGGCTTGTTGGGTACCCTTTTATTCGTGATATTGTGTCACACAAAACTAAGCACATTGCATTGGCTAAGTTGCAACACTAGCCGAATTTGGCCAGCATCTGAAGCAGGTGAAGAATCAAGGAGCGCTTGGGAGGGACGAGGGTGAATAATGTGCTGGAGGTTAAAGATTTTATATCGAGGCAAAAATTTGATACTTGTAGCTCAAATAATACCTCATTCTATTTGGAATCGACATGAGTTTCGAGGCTTTGAGAACACTCGAGGCGTTGACAAAGGCCCGCATACGAAGCCGAGGGAGCAGAGGCAGAAATTGGAGATTTCAGAACGGAAGAAGTTGAAGTGGTGGACGAGCGGGCAAAGTGCAAGCTTCGAACTCCATACCGATGATTTCTTAAGTCCGAGAGTGATGAAACCACGGAGATACCCTTTCTAAAACCAAAATTGCTGTGATGGCGGCTTCTCAGATGATACGATTTTGTGCGCCTACCGATTCGAAAGGAAGATACATCATCAAACACTGCAGACACAGAAAGAAACAGCCGGATCGCCTTGCATGCGTCAAAGGAAGAGGCCAATTTTCATACATTGAAATAATAGATGTACAACCTTTTGTATGGTACTCACAAGAGTCAAGTCCTGTAATACAATCTGCCATCAGTGTAGTTCTATAAATGGCCACCACAACTTCCTTTTTCCTTCTTTATTCAACTATGACCAAGCATCCTGAGACTCACATATATCAAAAAAACTGAGAAATCGCAGCTGCCTGGTTCAGCTAAATAATAAATGAGCCTTGACAATATCTAATTGACCCAAAAAAGGAAGAAAACAAAAATGATCTGTCAGGCAAGCTTGGTGCCCACCCAAATGAATTCAACATGGTTAATGGCATCGAATTGTACAACCAGATGACCTGCATACAAAGGGAAAAAATGGATTGTTAGAAACTCATTATTTATACTAGGTAAAATGAACAGTTCTTGATCTAGAAATGAACCAAAGAATTACGAATTACAAAATTTCAAACCAACCCATACAGTGACTCTTGATTGACATATAATTAGTAGAATGCTTAAGATCAAGCTGTTAAAAGGCAATAACGAGTTCTATTGCTTTGACCCTCAGAATAGCTTTGAGTGATCAAAATATGAGTTGGCTTTGCATGCTCATTTATGCAATCCCTTCTTTAAATAATATTCCCAATCAAACGTTAACTCAATATTGCCAATGTTTTCAAAGTATACAACAGTTTGTTGTCATATTCTGTCTTAACTGTAATTTTTAGCCAGTTACTAATGTCCAACAATATCTGCAATTTTAATTGACGACTGACTTTTAGCAACACTAGAGGGACACCATTTGCATTGTTTGAAGTTATTGAAACCTCTTAACACCCACCCTCCCTGGCCACCAAAAGACCAAGAAATAATAAGATAATGCAGACTTGGTCACTTACATCTTTCTAAATCCAACTGAATTGCAGATATAGTCACGAATAAAAGTTCATTAAAACAAAATAAAAAATGATGATATTTTCAAGGGCTAGAGAGCTTGCCCCAATTGAAATAGACTTGACCAGCCCTCAACAAGCCAAGGGTGAAAACATGTCATTTTTCTTCAGCTTTTCAGCCTATAATCCCTGTGATGCAAATTGGCCACTACATGGGATCCATTATTTCAAAATCCACATTTCTTAATCCCCTCAGATTGGACAAGAGTAAAAAAGGTCAAATTAGAAATATTGTATTCATTGTTTTGTATACAGCAGGGAAGTCAAAATAATTCTCATGAATGTCAGATGCTTGGCTATACTTTAAAAGGGGGGTGTCAAAGTACACTTTCAAAAAGGTGGAACGGTTGCATTGTGTTTGCCTGTGATGAAAAAGCATTAAAGCCTAAACCAAGTAAGAACAAGTACTCCAAGGAAAGAAAAAAATCTACAAGATCAATTCAAATATTGGGTCAATATTGATTAATAATAAAGGTAATGACTGGATGCCAACATGCTTATTAGGTTTCTATAGAAATCAAGGGATTATCAATCAGGGTTGTGTGTATCATGTGACAAATTTGGTTCCCTTGAGCCACCAACAAAAAATTGAAGCAAAAATACAGGCAAAACCTGTAGAAAATCTGAGCAAGTGGGTCTACAAATGGGTGTGAACCAGTGGCCTACTAACTGTAATTGAGTTAGGTACAGATATAGTCAGACAGTAATTGAAGCTCAACAAATCGCAAGAAAATAAGGTGATGTCCATAAGAGTAAAAATTCAAAAACTACAATCTTCCCAAACTAGGCAAACCAGGGTCAATCAACCAGCATTTACAGCTCATTTGGTTCACAGAAAAGCTATTCTATCGCCAGACAATACACCAGCCATCCAATATTTGGTTCAAAAATTCAACCAGAGTAGTACAACTCTTTATGGTCAAATGTCGGATTGACAACTAAAAGCAGCTAAGACCAGAAGACCAACATTATCACACTCAAGAGTCACTTGGTGGAAGAGGTGTCCACACAGAATAAAGCATCACTAGACTAACTAGAAAATTTCTAGTTTCCTTTGGTTCGTCAAATGCCTGTCAAACCATCAGCAAGTCAACAGCCCTTTTTACCAACATAAATCATCCACGGGACAATTGATAGATTCAATACATAATGTAGATACAGAGAGAAACAGTCGCACAAACATGAGATCAAGCAAAGGAACCATGGAACATATAATATGAATATTCTAACTGATAAGGAAGATTCACTCACCAGTCTCCTCTGCTTATACTACTAAAGAAGCAAGGAGTGCATGCAATACAGCCCAATATACAATAATGCCAAGCCGTAAAGCAGGTTGTCTCATCAATGTCCGATCACAAGAGACCCTGTCCAGTAACAGATACAAGTACATATATCACTCTCAGTTTAGTCAACTTTCTAGATGAACAACAATAACAAGTTATGATACCTACCAGAGCCCATCAACCATGTCTGTCAAAGGTCTCGTAAATTTCGGGACAATTCTTGATGTTGTAAGTGACTTGAAACCATGGACTGTTGTTGAGAAGGAAGAAATCAAGTGAGAGAAATTCTCAGCAGGACACAGTTGATAACAGCTCTTATAGATAAACTGTGTATAATACCTTTATCATCGTCCTCATCTTCTAACCTAGAACTGCTAGTGGGATCTTCATCAATGGCAATGGCAACTTGGTCATTATTTGCCTTACGCAAACTGCGCACCTGACGGGTGCTGGGAGTAGGAGTCACAGCCCATTTGTTTATCTGCAAGAAAGTCCAATAATTAAATCTCGCATATATGTACTTAAAAGTGCTCTACCACAAGGACGGTTAGAACTTTCAAAGACTAAAATGAAAGACAGTATAGATAATTTAATTTCTATAGAAAATTAAAATAATCAGCAGACGACCCCCAATCAAGATTACACTTGATCAGCAGAATTTACGATACATCAAGGAGAGCAAGAGGTAATTCCAATTTCAAAAGTAAGATAAGAATTCCATTTTCAAGGCCAGAGGTCAGATGTTGCTCGAAAAGGCCAACTATGAAAACATCTTCAATATTTAGGTCTTTCCTAAACTAAAATACCGTTATTCTTACAGACTAGGAAATATTTCTACTTTAAAGAAACATTGCAAACTAAATTATCAAGTATGACATAACATTATCTAAAAAAGAAGTGACGATTTAACAATCAACCAGTTCATGTCTGTTGTCTATGTCAAATCAAAGCTGATACCGGTAGGCTTTTGTCTCAAGTTGATCTAAAAGCTGTTCCTCCAAGGAAAAACAACATCACTCTAACCAAATTCTCAGGCTTTCATTATTTTGACCAAATTCACAGGCTTTCAACCCAAAATTCATAAAAATAGTAGTTCAACCAATTCTTTGGGTAAATCTCCAATCCGGACCCCAATGCTCCAGCTTTACAGATCAAAATGCAGTTCTCTCAGGAGACCTTATGCAGTCTTACAATATACAGCTTTCCCTTCCTAGGTAGCATAGGTTTTATTTCTTCCTCATGCAGCTTAAAACAAACCTACTAAAACAAAACTTTGCAATTACCAGGCATTGAACAAAAAAAAAATAAGTACACTACATGATAATGCAAGAGCAGACAAGCATACAAATATTTCAAAAGCACTTACAAAGTCAAAAGAAAACCAGAATGTCTAAAACATAGAGGACTTCCAAAGTTGGAAGAACTCCTTTAACATTAATAATTAAGCGACAAAGTTGTCCAGTAACTCACCACCGGTTCAAGTTCCACAATTTCAGAAGTCACACCAGATGGCTGCCTTGAATCTTCCCCACCTTGAAGTAAATTTGATTGGGATTCCTTTTCACGTAAAGACCTTTCAAAAGTCTCTCCTTTGCGTGTCAAGTCCTCTACCTTACTTCTTTCTACCAGCAACAAGGCATCCTTACTACGTGCTGCTGCCCTTAAATCCTCCAATTCAGAAACAATAGTCTCAATCTTCTTCTGAAGCAATTCCTTGTATTCACTCACCTGGATGCTCTTCTTATCACTGACATCATGCAATGGTAGCCCAGGTACCAAGGTCTCAATACATGTTAAGAACTCAAAGAAGTCTTCGGCATTTCTATTATTACTCAACCGAGATGACACAAGAACGTCATTGGTGCATCTTGTGACCTCTTGCCTCAAGAAAGACACCTCAGAATCCTGTTCTTTTATTTTGGCTTGAAGCTTTTCAATCTCAGCAAGAAGACTAACTGAGAAATGATGAAGTTCGTCAAATTTATTCACTGTTATAGAAAGCTTTTTCAAAGCCTTCCTCGAGAAGCTTCAAGTTCTTCCACAACCAGATTCTTTTGTTCCAAAACTTTCTCTAGCTCTTCGATCTTTTTGCCCAAGTATTCCATCTGCGTCTCCTCCTCGTCAAGTGCTTGCATCAGGGCCTCAATTTCTAGATCAAATACAGTACTCATCAGTGTCATCACCATGAGAAGACAATTAGAATGAAAGCAAATAAAATAAATGATTACAAGGAAAAAGCAACAGACCCTGATCTTTAGAAGCTAGAAGATCAGTCAGCGATTGGAGCCTCTCCTGTAATTCTGTTGATGCCATTTGCCCATCTTGCATCTCTTTTAATCTCTTCTGCAATAAGGTATGTTGAGCCTCCATTTCTGCAATTTTTATCTCCAAGTTGTGGACCATACTTTTTGAAGATTGGAGATCTGATGAATACCCTAAAGCAGCAGCTTCAGCTTCCTTAATCTGATTCACAAGCTCCATGCAGACGCTGTCTTTCTGGATGTCTTTCTCCTGAAGCTCCTTCTGTAAATTTGCTATTGTACCCTTCAATTCTTTCTGACTGTTGTCAACAATTTCGGCTTTCACAGAGGCAAAATTTTTCACACTTGTTAGGAGTTGGTCAGCAAAGTGTTTCAAAAATTCCTCCGATGAAAAACGGGTATCATCAGCAGAAAATCCCCCATGGAGGAAATCCAAGTTTGTTCTTGAATCTACAGTAGCCAAATTCTTCCCTAACGAAGCAGCTTGACTATTTTCAATTTCTGCAAGGGAACTGGAGCATGCTTCACAAAGCAACGCCATGCCACGGCGCAGCAAAGAAATCTCTTTGTCCTTTTCTCTGTGAGTTGACTTTAAACGTTCCACATCTCTTTCAGTCACTTCAGATGACTCCTTTTGGCCAATAATTTCTCTATTTATAACAGTTAACATTTTGGAAAGACTGCCGGCCTGTTCTTGGAATGCACTAGAATGTTTGTGGAGATCTTCCTTTAAAGAAACAATCCCTGAAGAGAATTGTTGCAGTTGATTCTCAAAGAAACTCCAAATTTCAGGTAGATCTTCATCAACAAACTGGTTCAAAGTCTCAGAATCTGACCCAGTATTAATGTAGAAATACTTATCCTGAACAAAAAGTAAAAGTTATCAGCATGAAATGCGTAGAAAAAAAAGTGCAAAAAAGCAACAAGCACCACACATGCATAGAGATAATGCCATTGCCATCGGCTGGAACTAACGTGTTAAGATTTCACTTCAAAGAAGAAAAACCACCAAGCAAAATCAATAAAATATGCCCTCCCCAAAATCCACCAAACAAAAGATATTTCTTGTTACAAAATTTTCAGAAATGAGTAGTCTAACCATAGCTCAACCATCACAAAATCTCTAGTTTGGGCACAGCATAAAGCCTCAAAACCAAATGAAATGATAAGAAGATTCGGAATTGCAGAGGGCAACTTTGAAGTCAAATCCAACCTTACCCCCAACCGAGCCTCTCCCCCCCCCCCCCCAAAAAAAAAAAAAAAAAAAAAGAAAAGAAAAGAAAAGGACTATAATAAATAAAAAGAATTATACATGCCATCTCCAACACCCGAACTCCAGATTCCATCCTAACAGAACCAAAGAACACCCTGGAAACAGGATGTTATGGGAATATAATAGATGACTACCAAGCCAAAGACAAATAAGAAGACACAGAGCAAAAGCTCAAATAAGTAACAGAAAAGCCAGCTTGCATGCCCCACTAACAGCACAAAGTGATAATGACAAGCAAGCTTATTTTTCCTTTGCAAAACCATTATTTAAGGCGAATTATACCTTTTTAGCATGATTGGAAACAGCAGGAAGAGAACTAGACTTCATTGGCCCAATCACATCAATAGCGTCAATTTTTCCAAGAGATGACTCCATGGCAGTTCCCAGATTATGTAGTATTTCATAATCCTCAGACAGAACATCAGCTAGTAGGCCATTATAATCAGAGAAAACCTTCGAGAGAAGTTCTAAGGAAGATTTCATTTTCGTGAACTCAGAAAACAGCTTCCTCCTTTCCTCATTGTGAACAGAAGATAAACTTTCATAACGTGAAATAGCTTGGAGTCTGGCAGCCTCTGCAGCATTCTTTATCTGAGAAAGTTTGGACAGCTCACTGGCTACTTGTGTTATCTCCTCCTGTAGACTATCATTCCTCTCTTGAACCTCATTCAACTCTGCAAGGAGTAGTTCTGCTGCCCTTTTAGATTTCTTTGACTCTTGTTCCGAAGAACCAATGGCCCGACGTAACTCATGGCACAGTTGCTCAATCTGTCTCAATCTTTCAATGGGGTCACTGGCGTTTACTTCTGAACCCACATCCATGTAAGCTAAAGTACTTAAAATTGCACTCAAAGTACTGCCTTTATTCTGCCAGGAAAGCTCATTTTCTTCCGAACTCTTCCTTAAGAACAGAATCTCAGACTCAAGAGCTTCGACCCTACCTGAGTAAGAGGATAGGTCTTTAATCTTATGTTCATACTCTGCAAGAATAGATTCCCTGTGGCTGATCTCAGCTTTCAAATGATCCATTTCTGAATTTATCTCTTCAATGTTCTGTTTCAAATTGTCACGTTGTTGCACCAACGACTTACCTTTTCTAACAGCAACATTTAACTTCTCTCTAAGAGATGCAGTCTTTTGCTCCTCCTGATTAAGTAATCCTTGCAACTCATCTCCTCTTTTACCAAGTGCTGCAACTTCATGAAACAACGATTCACTTTTTTCCATGTAGCTATCTCTCTCCTGCTTCACCTGCATCAATTCACTCACCGCCTCCTCCAGTTGCTTCTTTGGAACCATGATGCCAGGTTCCTCTCCACCCAATGTGTCCATCGCTCTTTGCCCAATGGCTGTTGCATCAGCCTTCTCAGTGTGCATATCAGTTGCATCAGCAAGTACGGATTCTGTTGATCGAAGGGCAGTGAACTTCCCAATAAGTTTTTGCAGAAGATCTTCCAAAACTGCAATACTAGATCTGCCATTATCCACATCTTCTGTAATATGATCATTCAATGCGTCACCAACCACTTCCTGCAATCTTCTAATCTCTCGTTCGGTTGTCCGAATAGTTTCTTCATTTCCAGCCAACTCAGCTAATGTTTGGTGCAAATCAAAGGCTTCGGTCTTCAGTTTTTCATTCTCATGTTCAAGCTGCAACGCCTTCTCTGATAGTTTCTCATGGTTTTCACTCAGTATCCCCAACCTTTCAGAAAATTGCTCTCTCCCATCAGAGACTTCCTTAAGATCCGCCTCAAGGTCAGATATTCTCCTCTGTGATTCTTCCATATCAGCAGCAAGTGAAGAGCAATAGCTTTCAAGGTCATCAATCTTTTTCAGTAGAGAAGCCCTATCATTTTCAGCCTCTGAGAATGAATTGCATAGCCACTCAATTTTTTCCTCTGGTTCCACAGACTTCACCTGCGAAGGCAAATTAATTTTGTCCAAAATTTCTTCCCATCTCTGAACCAAGTTGTTCCTCTCCATCAATGATTGCTCAAGCATTTCATTTTGCTCAGCCAAACCATAAAATTTACCTTGGAGCTCATCATACTTTCTTCGCAAATCATCTACAGAATTTGAGCCAGGCTGCATGTCATCTCTCCAGGGATCCATAATAACAAAACCAGCGTCTGAGTGGGGACCACCAACTGAGCTCTTCTGGTCCCAATCAGCAAGAGGCAAAGAGCTACCAGAAACCGACCTTGCCAACCATTCAACCTTTTCAACGATATCCTTTGCATGGAAATGCTCAGGCAGATCTAGATCTTCCAAAATCTCTTCTATCTTCTGTAATAATGAGTCTTTAAGAAGAAAAGATTCCCGTAATGCATTGGCTGAGTTACGGATGTACGCAAGTTCAGATTCCAGAGCTTCCACACGCTCACCTGCCTCTGAGTAGGTCCCAAGTTTTATCTCTACCTCAAGAAGTCTGGCTTCTTTCAACTGTAACTCCTGCGAACATTTCTCCAATTCGCTTGAGGTATCAGCCAGGGACTGCTTTAAACTATCGCGTTGCACAACCAGACCTTTCCCCTTGGCAACGGCAATGCTAAGTTTCTCCCTCAAGGAAGCCACTCGCTGCTCCGATTGTTCAAGCTCAACTATTTTATCATGAAGTTGTGTCCGAGCCACATTAATTGCTTCCTTCGCCTGGCTCAAGCTTTCCTTCAGAATAAGGATTTCATTCTCATGCTGAAGATTCAATGAATTTGACTGCATTAACCTTTCCTGCAATTCTGACAATTCCATCTCCTTCGATCCTATTATATTTCTAGAGAATACCACATGCTCATTCGTGTCTCTGTATTTCTGAACAAGGAAAGAAATTAATGACCCTAAACGAGATAGAGGAGGTCCATCAAAGCCTTCCACCTCTTCAACATTTACTACAGTTTCAACATCTTCAATAAACCTGTGAATCAAATCCATATCGACACATCTGGCATTAAGTTCCTGGATTTCTTGCATTCTGCTCTCCAGTTGAGACCTGAGAAGATCAATTTCAGAGCCAAGTTGCAGCCTCTCGCTGAGAATGTTGGCCACTTGTTCCATAAGAACATCATAATTACTTGGATCTAATGGATTATGGAGTCCCTCTGTTTCTATCTGAGTCTCACTAGGTTCCACAGACCTCAGTGAAGAATGTACAGTTTTTCTAAGGTTACTATACACACTATTCAGTAAAGTTACAGCCAATTCACTCTTCCCCTGCAGAACACACAACTTTTCATTTGAGTCCTTGTATAGCCCAGTGATTGCTTCACGATCCTTGGAAATGTCTTCCAGTTTTCCCTGCAAATTGTCGATCACTTCAATGGCAGCACTAACAGAACCAGCAACATGGCTGCTAATGTCCAAGCCATCAAAATTTCGAACTGAGACGGTAGAGGTATGCTCATCTAGTTTACTAACTGTTTCAACAATTTCATTAACAAGTACACTCCATTCTAGCTGGAGCATTACTGTCCTATCAGTGGCCTGTGTCCGGCAACTTTCTAACTGACTTTGCAATGCAGACATCGTTTCATTTGAGCATTGCTGTAACTCATGTAACTGACTTCCCAAATTGTACATTCTGTTTTGGCACTCCCCAAGCTTATCACTAAGCTCAGTGTTTTCTGCTCTAAGAACTGTGCTCTGCTGTTTCAAGGCTTCACAATGTGCCTCAAGTAGACTGTTGTCTGATTCAAGGCTGGATGTTCTTTGCTTCAGCACTTCATACAGAACTCCCAATTCGATGGCACTTGCTTCAAGAGTGTCAGAGTGTTCCCTCAAAGTTTCACATTGAATCTTTAGTTCCCTAATCATTACATTGGCAGCTCTTCTACCATCCAGTTCTCCCTTAAACAGAGCAGCAGCATTATCAACATCAAAACTCAACTGCTTACATATTGCTTTCAGATTTCCTATCTGCTTCTGTGATGAATAGTAAGGATCTTCCTCTGGTTGATCTTCACCCCCATCCTCTTCCTCATGTTCATCAACATGTGTCTTCAACTCAAACGCTTGGATCAGTTTTGACACTCCAGCTGCAGCCACTTTACCACCCGACTTGCTCGAGGACGTCGATTGAGAATGCATACCATCAACTGCCTTCTCAAGTTTTTGAACTATTTTCTCCATCTTCTTCAACAGTCTGCTCAAGCCAAGAAATTCAGAAAATTCATTAGAGAACTTCTCCATAACCACTCCAGCTTGACTACCTGTTTCCTGGCAGCAAGATAGTGGTTTCTCCATCACACTAGATGACACTTCAATAGCTCTGTTTTCGAGAGCTTCAGAAACACCCATAGCATCAACTACCCCTTTTAGACCTTGTGCTTCCATAGATTTGACTTCATTCCCAGCTTCCTCAGCTGATGATTCAATTTGGATACGCTTGTCATCCAATTCCTTCATCTTGGCCGTGTATAAATCAAGACTGCTACTTAGAGAAAGATTTTCCTCAGTCAGCTGTTCAATGCGAATAGTTTTTACTTCAAGATCTTCTTCAGCTCGCATTAGGTCCTTCTGCTTTATAGATAACTGCTCCTGAAGAACAAGGACCTCAGATGAAAGTCTCTCAGACTCAAGGGCAAAATGATCATTCTCATTCCTTGTCTTGTTTACCTCCTGTGTCACCAGAGCAAGGGACTTGTGTAGGTCGGCCTTCTCGACCTCTAAGGCCTCCACTGAACTCTTCAAACCAATTACCTCTATGGATAATCCTTCACTTTCTCGAGCAAGACGTCCCTTCTCTTCCTCAAGTTTTATACTTCCCTCCAACATGGAGGCATGGTCTCCATTTAAAGTTGCAATTTCAGCCTGTAGACCTCTCATCAGTCTCTGGCTTTCATCCAGATCAATCAACAACCTCTGATTCTCACGCAAAAGATTCTCCTTTTCATCCTCAAGATTCTTTCTCTCCACAACCCCTAAACTAATGATTCCATTCAATCTTTCATTTTCAATCTGCAAAGCCGCCATTGAACTCTTACAATCAGCCAGATCTCTTGATTGTTTCCTCAAATTTTCCTGTGACGTTTCCAGCAAATTCTGCAATTCGAATGCCCTTGCACCCAACTCCTGACTTTCATCCTTTGCAGCATGAAGTTGAGTGCAGAAATCATCTCTCCCACGAACAACTGCATCATGTTCAGACCTGCACTGCAGAAGCTCCTCAGTGAGAGAATCGTTCTTCTCCTGAACACCAGCTAGTGAACTTTGGAGCATAGATATCTCATCAGTCAACTGAAACCGCTGATTAAAAAGTTCTTTCTGCAACTTGGAACATTCCTCTAGCTGCAAATGGAAGATATCTTTTGTAAAGTTCATTGAAACCAGTTCTTCTTCAAGATGTCCTACAACTCCTGGATGGCTGTGCTCTTCAACTGAAGAACTTAAATTCAACTCTAAGTTTGCACTAGAAACTGATTCTCTTGCTTTAAGCACCAAATTATATTCGTCTTCACTAAGTTTCTTTATCACCTCTGTAAGCTCTGAGAGGCTAATGGAGCTCACATCCGCTGAAAGAGGGAAGACCACCTGTGACGAATTTGTGGTACTTTCCCAATGCCCTTTATGGCTCATGTCTTTATCCTCTATAGATCCCACCAATGCATAATGCTGTTGACAACCCTCACTAGATTTAGCAGCCTTCACGTCATCATTATCTGGTTCATCTTCAACGACACCATGTTCACCAGATGCCAATGACATGTTTGAGTTGCCATTATCAGTTACCTGCTCTTCCTGCTGGTTTGGATATTCTGGAGTAATATCCAGAACTCGATCCGGGTCTGATGCAGGCAAAGAAGGAAAGGTTAACTCATCTGGCTCATTGTTAGCAGAAGGCTCAGCATGCACTATATCTGCCTCAACAACTTCACCCGTAGCAGATGCTGCCTCCTCGACTTCGCCAGGGGTCAGCTTTGCAAAACTCTCGCCAGGCTCAGGCAAAGAGCATATATGATTGCCTTCAAGCTCCAAGTTTTCACCTCCATCATGATGCTCCAAACCCAAATCATTAGCATCCTGCATTGCCCCTACCCAGCAACAAATGAGAATATAATTATAATCAAAAAGTACATGATTTCATGAAAGGCTTCCCTACTTGTTAGCATGAGTTTAAATTAAAATTTCTGTTAACAGAGTAGCAAGAGAGAAAGTGCAAAACGTACATCTGATGCCTGAACGACCCCCGCTGTATCAATGGCACATCCACATCATGCTTATGTTCAAGCAGTGGAGCCTCTTGATTTTCACCACTTAGCATCTTGCTTTTAGGTGATTCCTTTTGATTTTCCCCCATTAGCATCTCCCTCCCAACCAAAGCAGTTGTCCCCTCTGAGGCATCGCCTATATTAGCAGGCAGAATGTCACTAACACTGAAGAAGGTATTGGTCTGTGCCATTTTTGCATTAGAATCTAGCACTTCTAACATTTCTCTCCTTGTGCTTTCCCCTTCATTTAGGCTTGAGGAATCACCACCAAGCTCTTCATCCACGGTTGTCACTGACACAGCTTTGGGAGATTCTGCAACTTGGGCAAATTCGCTTTCTCTGCCGTTAGAGGCAGTTGATGGGGGAATTGAACTTGGACCATGAGTTGCAATGGAGACATCGGGAGAAGCTGCAGAATCCTCTGATCCTTGTGGCACTGTTCTGTGTTCAGAACCCACCTCAGATTCTGGGCGTTGCAAACCACTCTCCGCCTCGGCAGTGTCGACTACTGTCTGAGGTGTGGAGGAAGTAGGCATGACATCAGGATCAGTCTCATTCTGCTCAGATTTACCAAGCCTTTTTGAGGATTTTCCATGGCTAGAACTGCTCTTCCCATCCTTTTTCTGACGAAACTGTTGAAGCTGATAACAACAACATATATGAGATGACGATGAGTATCTAGAAAAGATGTTCAAATTGGCCATATCCAAGTTACTTATGCAACCAAATCACATTAAACTACACACACATACATCAGAAAAAGATAGTGACCCTCCCTCATTGTTTTATCCTCTAGTCTTAAACTGAAGACTCATACATGAATAATATTTAATCCGCAATGCCCTCGTCAACAAGTGAAATGCAATTTTTCGGAAAGAAAAGGAAAAGCAAGACCGATTCCCATTCCAACATTTCAATAACTGTCACTGCATAGCACTAGAAAGTTAACACGCCGAAAACTAACCCTTTTGCGCCCAGCCGCAAGAAGGTCAGTCCTGTTCTTGTTCTTGTCCATCCAGTCAACCGAGCTTCCGTCTCCGCAGCTGAGCACCCCGAAATCACCACCCCGCCACAGCCACCATCAGATCCTCCTCCCTAATCATTCCCCAAAAGGGGCGACAAGATTAGACAAAGAAAACAAGACCAACGGCCCCAACCACGGCAGTTCTTCCTCCGCCAAGCGCGATTAGCAAGAAACGAAACGAAACGAAACAAACAGCGCCCTCCCCCTACACCCGAACAGAAAAGTTCCCGCCGCAAGCACGCGCATCCAAATGACGCGCCGCCGCACCACCGTCCCAGCAAAACCGCGCCGGAACACGAATTCCGGCACAATCCCCAGCGCTCCCTAGCAACCGAATCACGGCGCCGACGGCCGCGGGGAGAAATTCGAAAATGATTCGAGAGGGAAGGAACGCGGCGGCACCTCGAATCGGCCGGATCCGACGCCGGGGGCCTGGCAGGCGAGGATCGAGGTTCCCGAATCTTGGGGGCCGCGCCAGATCCTCGCTCCTCGCCGGCCGTTCCGTTCGCCTCCTGCTTTTCTTCTCGATGTCGGCGGGTGGCGCGTCGTCGTCGTCGGCGGGTGGCGAGTCCTTTAGATCTGACGCGAGCTCTGCTGCATGTTCGGGACTTTGCGTGCAGTTTAAGGTGAAATGTCGATTTGGGGAAGACCAGACGGAGCCGGGGAATTTTTTTTTTTTACTGTTTTACAGTTTATCCCCCAGATTTCTTTCCTTGTTCGGCAGTTTGGGTTTCGGTTAACGCCAATTTGTTCAGGTTCTTCTTGGATCGGAGTTTCCAAGAGGGGTTTGCATTGGCCTCGATCCAATCTGGGGTCCAAACCGGACCAGACCAAATTGGCCGGTTATGATTGATTTTTAAGAAGGCTATTTCGATTTTCGATCGGGAATAACAAGGCTGACCTAACGCCAAGACTCAATTGATAGATCAGTCAAGATTTCTTAATTTTTTATAATTTTTATTTTAATGTGAATCCTAATTAGTAAATTATTTTTTTTTTAATATTAAGAAACTCTCACTTATAGGGAATAGAAAGACCAAAAAGTAAAAAAGAAGAAATAACAAGTTCCAAGACCAATAGTAAAACTAGATCGAATCGATCTATTCATGCTCCAAGACCAAGTGAGCTAGCTCCTAGTTGTGGACCAAAGTAGGAACTGGCCCTACCTTAAGTTCCAAGTGGAAATTGATCGACTTAATTTCGAAGTTATCTATGAAATCAAATTTTAAGATTCGTCTCATCAGATTATATGATGAATACATAAATTAACAATTGTCTTTTATTTTCGATGTACTTGGATTATAAAATTTGAATGTTTTAATATTAATAAGATTATCCAAAATAATTGAAATCTTAAAATATTTTGAATGTTTTAATATTAATAAGATTATCCAAAATAATTGAAATCTTAAAATATTTTGGGTTAATACTCTGAAAACCCCAAACCGATATATTTGTAACAAATTTACCCCAAACTAATTTTTCGATTACTAAAAACCCTAAACCGGCACACCTATAACAATTTACCCTAACCGACCATAAAAAAAAAAAAATCTCAAACTGAAATGTTTGTGATAAATTTACCCAAAACTAATTTATTTGACTACCAAAAACCTTAAACTAGTATATTTGTGATAAATATACCATCCGTTAAATTTGATTAATACTACAAAAAATTACAAAAATTATTTAATTGTGACAAACAGAGAGTAAAATCTTAAATTTGTATACTAGTCAATTATCACGTGTCATTTTTAGTAATTTAATAGTAAAATTTAACGGAAACTAACATAAGGTAAATTTGTCAAAGGTATATCAATTTGGAATTTTTTAGGGTCAAAAACATTAGTTTGGATAATTTGTTATAAATATACCAGTTTAAAGTTTTTCGGCGCATTAATCCAAATATTTTTTTCTCAATAGAAATACAAGTACAATCAATGATTTGTTTCTGTCAATTAATAATTCATATCTTTTGCAATGAGGTGATTTTTTGTACATTCTCTCAAATGTCAAATTTTTCGTAGGTACAAAACACGTGCACTTCTGCCGGTACAACTAATAATAACCAAAGTATATGCTCCGTACTTACCCATGGTTCAATTCGTGCTTCATTTCAATATGGATCCGAAGTTTCAAGAACCAAATACCGTGGGCGATGAAGTTAGATTTCGGTTGCAAGTATTCTGCGGTGTTTAAAATCTTATGACAATTATTGGGGTTGCCTTAATAATCACTATTTCCACTTGGGAACGAGAAAGTGAGAAATTTGATTTACAACATTTTCAAGTGTTGAGATGAGATCGTATGAGTAAAGGAGCAAAGATTTCATGACATACATACAGCACATAGCATACGTAATAACTTATAAAGTAAATATATTATAGGACTAGGTAAAAGAAAACAAAATGAATTTCATTACATTTTTTGAAAAAAATTTATTTGATTGTGTTACATACAATTAAAAATTGATCGGATGGATTTTATTAACAAAATAAGAAAAGATTTAAGATTCGATTGCTACAATCAAAAGGTTTATTACTAAATAATAAATTCAGAAATTTTTGGGTAATTTTTCCCAATTTAATAACTATTGAGTTGAACCCCGCTGTTACAAACTTACATAATTCTATATTTACGACCTAATCTCGAAATTATTTTAATTAGATGAATAAATAACTTGAATCCTTATGGGACATTGTGAAACAGCCTCACCTTGACTCTACGAGGTCTGCCAAAGCGTGCACGCAGACCCTCTTTTCCTCTCTTTCCCCTTTCATCACGATCTCTCTCCTTTTTTTTTCAAGTTCTTTTTCCTTTAACCTGCTTTGGCCCCCACTTTGTCTTCTTTTCTTCTTTTCCCTTTTTTTTTTTTTTTATTTCGTCGACGTAGACCTTTCTAACCCTCCTCCTCTGCCGCCTCTCCCTCGGGACTTCGTGGAGTTCGAGTCAAACTCCACACGTCAATGATGGGGATCATTAATTAGCTAGCGCCCATCTGTCCCCAGATCTATAAATTGAATTAAACAAACATAAAACCTCCAGCCAAAAACTTAGCCTATAAGCAACAACTAAACTTAAATTTCATTAATCGAATAATGAACAGAAAATTAATCATAACCCGTCTCTAAAACTTTGATTGTTGCAGCGACGATCGTGATAGCAGCCCTCCATCCGATGTTTTGTAATTTTTTTAATAAATATTTGCACATAAGAAAGACCATTGTTCAAACCGTTTGGTCAAAAACATTGAAAATTTCTTTGTGGAAAGGATTAGCATATTGTTTGCACTTTGGGTCCGGCTTGATTAATATAATTTTTCCTTCTTTATTGGATATTATATTTATTAAAATTACTCGTGTTTATATTGTATTGAGATTGTGGTGAGAAAAATATACTTTGATAATAAATAATTTTTAACGAATATATAAGAATAGAAAATTCATGTTTGGTGGTAAACTTATGATAGTTTTCTGATTAGCTGTAGAATTAATGGTCGGCTCCCCTTTAATAAAAAAAAAAAAATGAATAGAACATTAGAACTCTCACGATCATTTTTATTAAATAAATTACCAAATTATAAAATAAAAAAGTCTAAAAGCCATTATAAAGCAAATCACGTAAAAAGCGTTGTAGGAAGGAAAACGCTGCATCGACAATTTCTCTAAATAATAAAGAAAAATTGGAGAAAAACAGTAATAAAAGTAATGCTCCGACTTTTAAACATAACCGTATCCAATTTTAACTTCCAACAAAAATTCGACATTCCTTTGACATTATAAAAATAAATGCATTAGGAGGAAATAGGCGGGAGAACCGCCCCAGGATGAAAAACCCCACGCCGTCCTCCGTATTCCCTCTCTCGGGAAGACAAAAATAGATTGGGAATTTGGGAGCCTCACAGTGGTGCACGTCAGAACTTCAGTTCTAGCTACCGCTAGGTATGGAGGTTTAATAGCCTCTCACGCCTGGGGTGAGTAAGGGTGGGTGAAATGCCCACGACTGTGTTGACGGCCTTATGGCACGATACCCAGCCACCGGTCAACACAGTTCCCCTAGTTGGGTACCATGCCGTCTCTTATCTCGCTCCCTAATAGGTGAAAATGCCCGGAACCACTTTATGCTCTCAAGCAAGGCAAATTTATATCAAGAATGACTGGTTTCAAAATTAATCAATTCTCGGTATATGAAATTGGAAATTGGACTAATCGATTTGGTCCTATTTCAAGATTGGGTCTAAAACTATGATTTCTTCTTCATTTTTTGGGTTGCTTAATTCTACAAATGGGAATTTCCCAACATTTAAAAAAAAAAACTATTTTACGTATTAAGATTTACATCTAAAAAAAATGGAAATCAAATCTTAGGTAGTCCAATTAATCCAATTTCCAAATTTGGTGGAAGGAATTTCGCATTAGTAGCAACTCTTTTTCATGTTAGGAATTTCATGTAATTTCCTTTTACCAATGTTATGGTTATTGTCACTATGCTTAGAGTTCATATTTTTTGTCATAAATCTCATTACTCCGTGTAACTAAGAAATTGGAATCCAATTCTCACAACAAGAAAATAAAAATCTTAATCATGCATGATTCGCCGAATAATTAGTATCGTCACGCTTGAAGCCGAGTAGAGAGGCATTTAGGATGCATTTGGTAACGTTTCTATTATGGGGAATAATTTATGAGTATTTGAATGTGTTTGATAACTATACAAAATTTTTGTTCTTAAGAAAGAAATGTGTTTGGTACGACCTCATATATTTTTATGACTTAGAATTTCTTTTAATTTATTAATAATTTTATTACATTTTTCTCTTTTTCTTTTCTTATTTTCTTTTTCTTCACCTTCCTCAAGTCGGTCGCTAGCCAGAGACTAACCGGACAAGGGTTGGCAAGGTTGGCCTCGAGGGAGGCTCACTTGCCACCAATGAGGTCACCCCGAGCCTAGTCATGATTGGGCGAGGCTCAACCTCACTCTAGCACCGGGTCGGCGACCTGGTTAGGGGAAGAAGGAAGGAAGAGAGAGAAAAAAAAAACAAAAAGAAGAAAACAAAACGGAAAAAAAAAAAAAAAACTCGATTCTTGATTCTTGTTTCTTGAGTTGTTCCTAAGAACAAGAAACAATTTTTTTGTTTTGTTTATTATTTCAGTTCCAAATCTGTTCCTAAGAAAAAAATTTGTTCTCGTGAACAAAAAACTTATAAAACACATTTTTATTTTATTTTTACTCTCGGGAATAAAAGAATAGAAATACCGATTCCTAAGTGTTATCACGCAGCCTTAGTTAATTTTTAATTTTAAAGGGTATTTGGATCATTTCCTTAAAATTTTACCTTGAGGCACCTACCTCCCTTTGGTATTGAACAGACATGCGTGTTTTTTTAGCCAAAACGGCTCACAAGAATACCTCTCACTAGGGGTGATCAGGTCCAGGGTGGGTAGGATCTAGACCTGGACCCTATACCCAACCCTGTTACAACAAGTTCCCATTTTCTGGACCTTATACCCGACCTTGTTTATATTAGACCATGTACCTGACCCACCATGTTTTTCTAGTCCGATTCCAAGGTCAACTTTATTTCCATTAGAACCTATTTTGCAATCTTCCGATATTCTATACAACTTCGAATTTTATATTAATATGCGAGAAAATAATGTAATCTTCATAATTTATATTGAAACATTATCCACTTGTAATAAATAAATACATGAACTTTTTGACTAAATGAAAAATTAAGGATCCACATGGCTAATTATAATAAATAAAATCATAAGACAATGAATTAGGAACAAACATTGGTCTAATATTAGTCTTATTCCCACAACTACTACATGAAGCTACCCATTTATGCAAGCATAACTCCTTATACAAAAGAGAAATTAGGCGAACCAATTCATGTTATACACAAGAATTTAGCGGCGACGAACACCGTCCGTCCATCAGGAGAGGGAGCCAATAAGGGAGGGAAGCAAGTGAGGAAGAGGAACGACAAAGGAGGAGTGCCTTGTATGTTTGAGAGAGTCAAGAGGAAAAATGTCGTGTGACTGCGGGAATAAGAATAGAAATCGGGGGAAACAAAAAGATTTTGGACCTCTACTTACAAAACTAGTCAAGGAACCGGTTCCAAAACTGGTCCAGGAACCGGTTCCAAAACCGGTCCAGGAACCTATTTCCAAGTGGGTAATTACTCGGAACCTGTTCCCGGACCGATTTCAACAGGAACCGGTTCCCGACCCTATTTTCCGAGTGGGTTGGTCCAATTCCCGGGTATACACGGTCCGGTTGCACACCCCTACTTGACAGCGCATTATTTAAAAAAAGAATTATTCTTAGTTAACTGTACAGTTAGCCTAAAAAATGGACAGTCCATTCTCAATCACACATTTTTGATGAGACAGAGGGAGAATTGTGTCTTGCTTGGAAACTTCCATAAGGAAATTTTTGTGGACATCCCTTGATTGTCACACCATCAGACCGTGATGCTAGCGCCATTCAAATTTTATTAAATAGTAAACTATACCAAGATATCGAATATACTAAAATACTTCTAATATGTAATAAATAAAAATATATTTATATTCATATATTGAATTTATTTTATAAAATAGAATTAAATTCGAATATATAATAAGAATAAGATTAAATTAAAATAACTAAATTTTATTTTTTGTCATTTTGAATTTCTTAGGTCATATTGTACAAATTAAAAAGTTCAGAGACGATAGTGCATATTGGATCAAAGTTTAGGATCCATTTGTGCTATTTTCCCTTTTTAGAATTTACAATTAAGTTAGAAGGACCAAAATAAACCTTATGAAAGAAAAAGAAAAAAAAAAAAGAGAAACCTCGTTCTAACAAAAACACTGCGAATCAAATAAGAATTCTACTTTGCTCACTTCCACACCCACACTCCACAAGCATTACTAGCCTAGCCACCGGTGCCGAGAATGCATATGGTAATGTTTCTGTTTCTAGGAATAATTTCTGTTTAGAAACAATTTTTTCTATTTCTATTCCCTAGACAAGTTTTCTTGTAAAAGAATGTGTTTAGTAACTACACAAAATTTCTATTCTCGAATAGAAATGTGTTTAATACGACCCCCAAATTTTTTGTAACTTAGAATTTTTTAATTAATAATTTATTACATTTTTCTCTTTTTCTTTTCTTTTTTTCCTTTTCTTCTTTTTCTTCTAACTAGTCGCGCCTTAGCCATGACTAGCCGACGACCAGCCATATGAGAGCCGACGAGGTCGCCGGCCTCAGGGGAGCCTCGCCGTGGCTAGGGGAGGCTTAGGCTAATGAGTCTCGGCTTAGTAGGGGCCAACAACCAACTAAGGGAAGAAGAGGAGGAAGAGAAAAGAAAGAAAAGAAAAGACAAAAAAATATGATTTAGGTTTAATTCTTGAGTAATCATTGGAATAAAGAAAATATTTTTTCTACTTTTTAACTCCATTACAAATCTATTCCCATGAACAAAAATGACACAAATGGATTTCCATTTTATTTATATGCCGGAGAAAAAAATAAAAAATAAAATAGAAAAACAAAAGCATCATCCTCACCGTTTGGACCATTCTCTCCTTCCAAGTTTGACCTCTAGTTCTCTCGCTCACAATAATGGCATTGGCAAACATAATCTCTATCGCTCCAGGCTTGAACACGCTCGTCCCAACCAAATCTCAAATTTGGACGCTATCGAGGGTGCCACCATTGATTGAATGGGGAACGACACCTTTGGATCCTAAGTTTGGATATGGAGGCATCACCCCCATCAACAACGGTGCTCAACTGTGTTCCACTCCCAATTTGGATAGAGAGGTAGACAATGGTCGTTGGGTGGTGCCGGGTTGATTGAAGATTTCTGGCAATGGCGATCGTTAGCTGAATTGTGGTAGATAAAGGTCGTGACTATCACACTCCAACTCTATAAGGAAAGGGGCAATGATATAGCTATTCTTCTATCCAAAGGATGCGATCTCGAACATCATCAATAGGCTCAACCATGGCTGGCAAAGGCAAAGAGGAAAAGGAGAAAAAAAAGAAGAAAAGAAGAGAAAAAGGGGAAAAAGGAATATAAAAACTAAAGAAGGAAAATAGAAAAAAAAAGGAAAGAGAAAAGAAAATTTTAATGAAAAAATATAAATTTATTGAAATATAATAAAAATTATTCACGTTAATATTAACCGTGCCATATAAACTAGTCGACGTCTATGTTAACAAATTCCTATAAAAATTGATCGGATGGATTTTATTGATAAAACATGAAAAGATTTAAGATTCAATTGCTACAATTAAAAGGTTTATCACTGAATAATAAATTTAGAATTTTTTGGGTAATTTTTCCCAATTTAATAACTCTTAAGTTTAGCCCCACTATTAAAAATTTACATAACTCTATTTTTATGACCTAATCTCGAAAATTATTTTAATTAGATGAATAAATAACTTGAATCCTTATCGGACATTGTGAAACAACCTCACCTTGACTCAACGAGATCTGCCAAGCGTGCACGCATGGAAACCCTCTTTTCCTCTCTTCCCCTTTCCTCACGATCTCTCTCCTTTTTTCAAGTTCTTTTCCTTTCACCAGCTTTGGTCCCCACTTTGTCTTCTTTTCTTCTTTTCCCTTTTTTTTCCTTCGTCTACGTAGACCTTTCTAACCCTCCTCCTCTGCCGCCTCTCCCTCGGGACTTCGTGGAGTTCGAGTCAAACTCCACAGGTTAATGATGGGCATCATTAATTAGCCAGTGCCAATCTGTCCACAGATCTATAAATTGAATTGAACAAACATAAAACCTCCTGCCAAAAACTTAGCCCATAAGCAACAACTAAACTTAAATTTCATTAATCGAATAATGAACAGAAAATCAATCATAACCCGTCTCTAAAACTTTGGTTGTTGCAGGGACAGTTGTGATGGCAACCCTCCATCTGATGTTTTGCAATTTTTTTTTTCTAAATATGTGCACGTAAGAAAGGCCATTGTTCAAACCGTTTTGTCAAAAACGTCAATGTGGAAAGGATTAACATATTGTTTGCACTATGGGTCCGGCTTGATTAATATAATATTTTCCTTCTTTATTGGATTTTTTTTGGTCGGTAAATTACTCACGTTTATATTGTATTGAGATTGGTGAGAAAAATATACTTTGATAATAAATAATTTTTAACTAATATAAGAATAGAAAATTCATGTTTGGTGGTAAACTGATGATAGTTTTCTGATTAGCTGTAGAATTAATGCTCGGCTCCCCTTTAATAAAAAATGAATAGAACATTAGAACTCTCACGATCTTTTTTATTAAATAAATTACCAAATTATAAAATAAAAAAAGTCTAAAAGCCATAATAAAGCACATCACGTAAAAAGCGTCATAGGAAGGAAAACACTGCACCGTCATCCACGGTTAGGCTCTGCGCTCAAGCATGCGATCCAAGTCGAAAAGACGTTAAAAAACAAACAACCCAAAACGGGAAAAAATCATCGGCGCAAGCCGACGCACACAATGAAGCATCAAATTGGAACTAAAGACTAAGCGCGAATCGGCAATTCCGGCGACCATGAACGTCACGACGAGACGGCAAAAAACGAGAAAAGGCAAATCCGAAACACGGCATCTCCAGTCCCAGCCCTTTGGGCCCGGGCACAAAAATGCACTCAACGACAGGGGAGGGGAGAAAAACCACGAGAAATGAAGGAGAAACCATACGGACCGTGAGAAACGCTAGACCCACTCGGCGATTTGCGATACCCGCAGGAGCTCTCCACCGGCCGCAGTCCAAGACCTCCTTCCTTTCTCACCCCGGAACACCGGAGCCGGGAGCGAGGGAGAGGAGAGACGAACCGCAAAGGACGAGCAAAGGAAAAGCGTTGATCGAGGAAGACCTCGTCGAGTGAAAGTGCGATCGAGCGAGAAGAGATTGTCACAAGGGAGAGAGCGACGGAAGGGTTAGAGCGATAGAAGAGAGGAGTGCGGATGAGATGTAGGGTTTTTTTGTTTTCAAAATGGGCAATGGTGGGTTTTCAAGAAAGTTTTGAGGGTAGAATAGACAACTTAATATTTTCATTAAATAAAGCCTTCAGCATTCCGAAAATGCTGAAATGCTCAAGGCTGGTAGAGACTGAGTGCGTTTGGATGGGCATTTAGAAAGCCCATTCAAGCCCTAAAGCCCTTTCACCCTAAAATAGGGGTGTTTGGCAACCACCCCCAAGGAGCTTTCAAGTGAAAGTCTACATTTGGAAATGCTAAAAGCTGAAGGCTAGTCTCCACCAGCCTTGAGCATTTCAACATTTTCGGAATGCTGAAGGCTTTATTTAATGAAAATATTAAGTTGTCTATTCTACCCTCAAAACTTTCTTGAAAACCCACCGTTGCCCATTTTGAAAACAAAAAAACCCTACATCTTATCCGCACTCCTCTCTTCCATCGCTCTGACCCTTCCGTCGCTCTCTCCCTCGTGACAATCTCTTCTCGCTCGACTGCACTTTCGCTCGACGAGGTCTTCGCTCGACTGCGCTTTTCCTTTGCTCGTCCTTTGCAGTTCGTCTCTCCTCTCTCCCCCTCGCTCCCGAAGCCCGGTGTTCCCGGTGAGAAAGGAAGGAGGTCTTGGACTGCGGCCGGTGGAGAGCTCCTGCGGGTATCGCAAATCGCCGAGTGGGTCTAGCGTTTCTCACGGTCCGTATGGTTTCTCCTTCATTTCTCGTGGTTTTTCTCCCCTCCCCTGTCGTTGAGTGCATTTTTGTGCCCGGGCTCCAGTGGCTGGGGACTGGAGATGCCGTGCTTCGGATTTGCCTTTTTCTGTCTTTTGCCGTCTGTCGTGACGTTCATGGTCGCTGGAATTGCTGATTCGCGCTTAGTCTTTAGTTCCAATTTGATGCTTCATTGCGTGCGTCGGCTTGCGCTGATGATTTTTTCCCGTTTTGGGTTGTTTGTTTTTTAACGTCTTTTCGACTTGGATCGCATGCTTGAGCGCAGAGCCTAACTGTGGATGACGGTGCGCAATTTCCTATTTTGAGAGTCTAGGCACCTCTAGACTGTTGATGCGCTGTTACTAATCCCAACTTGCTGCTTACCATGTGTTCGTTGAAATGGTTGAACCAAGTTAGCGTATATGGATGGCGAGGATGGGGAGAGGGATGCGGTGGGGGAAGGATTTAAGGAAAAGGTTGATAATCGTCGAGGGAAAGGAGGGGTTGTTGGGGGCAAGGAACCGTGAAACCACCAAACCTTTGACATAACCACTTCATGAGTCGCAACAAGAAAAAGCGTTGTGATATGAGGACGATAAAGTGGGCTTCTTTTTGCGTAATAATCTGTTGAATTGGTGCTCTCCATTTACCTTTTCTTTCCTTTTGATTGCAGTTGCGCATTGGGACGGGATAGAATTTTCTCCCTCTCCAATAGTGGAATCAAATGGTGCAGAGAACGCCAACATTGGTTATGTGCTAGATGAATGGTAAGCTGAAGTTGAAGTATTGTTAGTCATACTTATGCAGAATCATATACTAGCTGTTATGAACTTCAATCAAAGATATCATTGGTGAAGGAGGCTGAATAGGTAAATGTATTGTATTGTTTGATGGTTGAGGGTTAGCGTTGACATGGAAAATCATGAAAGATTTGCATCTCGGTTCTCTCCTTTTCTAATCAATAGACTTTTTTGACGATATTGTACTTGATGCTTGTAGACATGAATAATATGATTCATTTTTAGGTATATAACCTACTGTGAATGTAATTGTGGGTTGATTAGGAAATCCCATTTCTTGTTAATACTTTGACGATTAAAGCCTGTTGAGATATGAGGGTAAGAACAAAATAAACAGTTAAATAGGAAAAGATGAGCATGGGCGTTTCTTTGGATAGTCAGGGGTAAGGCAACAAAAGAGCAGTATATCATGTACTATGTTGGCTTACATAGTTGGTAGCGATCTGTAACATTGATAGGTAGCACTTTATGTTTTTAGTTTTAAGCACTTATCTCTTAAAATTTACAATATTATATGTTCATATTTGGGATGAAGAATATGACCGGGAAAGAGGAAAAAGGTGAGGCAAGCTAAGATTGATTTTGGTGGCCCAAATTATTTCCGTAAAATCGCATCGGAGAAAATAAATATGAAGAAGACAAAACTTGATAAGGCTAGCTCGGGAGTTTGCCATTCAAGATATAAGGTGAATCTGTGGCGTACTTCAAGCAAAGTCTGTTGATTTTGATCGTCCAATTGATAAAGCTACATTACTTGATTGTTGCCCATCATCGTATGAGGAGTTTGCCCTACTTCTAGCGTTTAGGTACGAGGCTCTGTGAGATTGGCTACTTTTATGACCATTTCTCTGTTTCCTTTGAGATTTTGTTTGTTCCCTCAAGAGGCGTCATGGTGGATCAAGTACCGGGGCATATTTTTCTCGCTTTAGGCTTTTATTGCTCGTGTTATGTATTTAGTGTGTTTGTCTATCGCCTAGTTAATGTAATAAAACCTTTGAAGGGAAGATTCTTTGAACAGCTGACAATGTTGTAGCTCAATATTGTGGAGGGCATTGTTAAATTATTAGATTATTTTCTTTGATGATATCCTAACTCGTAAATCTGGTTTTGATCGACATTTGAAATTTTCTGCATTTTAGAATCGGGGTTGAGCGTTTTAGCAAGTGACTTACAGAAGGTGCCTAATTAAAGGTATCATTCACTCATCATTGAGAGCCGTGTTAAAGGTGGACTCTACATTTGCTCTATTAGGCGCTTAATTCATTTTCTTCTGAATTTTTTAGTTTTGGTCTTAACTAAATTTTTCTCCATAGCCTGCCCTTTCATACCTGTTGAAATCTTTGCAAGAAAAGGCCGTTCAACTACTAGGGTACTTATGACCCAAAAGAAAACTACCAAGGCAATTTCTAGCACTATCATTAGAGGACTTTGATATCACAAAATTGCCTAAACATCCGGAGAGGGCCAAGAGGAAAGAAGGGGGAAAGGCCTTTAGGTTCATTATCTTCGCTGTGCCTATTGGAGTTATGACACTGAGCCACCACCCTCATATGAAGATCAAGTCGTTTACTTCCCCATTTTTTGGCCCCTCTAGGAAATTTGTTGTTATGATAACAGTTGGGTGGTGAATTTAAAGATCTGAGGTACCACCACATGTTCTTTCGACTACCCTGGAAATTGTAGTTAATGTGAATGTTGGAGAGAGAGGTAGAGAGAGACCTTATTGGTTCTATGAATTTAGGAAATAATTAAGGATATTTGTAATTTTTAAGGATAAAGAGCTTCTTTCCTCAAAGCATATGTTATCATGTTTTTATTGTAATAAAAGTATTATTCGTGTAATTAAGAAAGAGAGCACGTAAATTTTTTCCATTTGATTTTTTAGCAAAAAAAGAAATTTTAATTTTAATAAAATTATTTACGCAACATCTTTAATATTGTTGTTAACTATAAATTAAAAAAAAATCGCAAATATTATTTTTTTAATGTTAAACAAACAAAAATTAAAATATTTAAATTAATCACCAAAGGGGCTTTGCAAATGTGTTTTCTATTAAACAGCATTTCTCTTAAAATTGTATTTCAAAGTTGAATTTACCAAACAACAGATTTCCTCTAAAGCCCTTTAGCTAAACTCGCTTTTCAGATTCTCCAAATGAACTTTCCAAATGCCGAACCAAACGCACCCACTAGCCTTCAGCTTTCAACATTCCCAAATGTAGACTTTCACTTGAAAGCTCCTTGGGGGTAGTTGTCAAACATCTCTATCTTAGGGTGAAAGGGCTTTAGGGCTTAAATGGGCTTTCTAAATGCCCATCCAAGCGCACCCTGAAGCAAAGCCCACCTTCTGTGTGTGTGTGTGTGTCTCTCTCTCATCATGTCGCCAGATTCATCCACTCCTTAGGGTTTTCTCTCTCTCCTTCTTCCTCGCGAATCCAAGAACCCGAAAGCCCTTCGAGATTCCGCACTGCGTAAGAGCCTTGCCTTCGCTTTTTCGCCGAAATCAAAATCGACCCTCGTCGGCTCCGCACTCCCACCTCCCGATCTTGGGCTCTTTTCTCTTTCTCCGGGGTCCATTCTCAAGTGGGTGCGTCGTATTTCCTTCCACTTCGCTCGAAGCTTCTTGCTTTTCTTCTGGGTAGTTGAGAAAAGATCGCAAGATTGCTTGTTCCCTTCTTCTTCTTCTTCTTCCTGGGTCTCGTTTGGTCTGGTTTTGGTTGGGAGTTAGGTGGAGGTACGATGATAAAGATATCGTTTTACATTAATCCCGACTAGTTTTCAGCTCTTCGATTCTGCTCCTCGTACACCCGGTTGAGTTGTTTCTGCGTTTTGGGTCGCTCAGATTTCAGGGAGTTGGGTCTTTGATTAGTGGGAACAGGGTAGTAGATTTGTCGATTCAGATGGCTGCATCTGGGGATAGCGCTGCTTGTGTCGAGGGCGTCGAGAAGCTGGTTTCCGCGAGGAAGTCGTTGATCCTGAGCTTGGAGAAGTCGAAAGCCCTGAGCTCGACGCTGGAGAAAACGGGCCCGAGATTGGCCGAGATCAACCAGAGGTTGCCCTATCTGGAGGCTGCTGTCCGGCCTATCCGCGCCAATAAGGACGCCCTTGACGCTGTGGGTGGGCACATTAACCGTGCCGTCGGCCCCGCCGCGGCGGTGCTCAAGGTTTTCGATGCGGTTCATGGACTCGAGAAGATGCTGTTGTCAGATCCGCGCAATGATTTGCCCGGGTACTCGTCGGTGTTGAAGCGACTCGAGGAGGCATTGAGATTTTTGGGGATAATTGTGGATTGGCAATCCAGTGGCTGGAGGATATAGTGGAGTATCTGGAGGATAATACTGTGGCAGATAAAGGGTACATTTCAAATCTGAAGAAATTATTGCAGAGTCTTAGGGAATTGCAGAGCGATGGTGGAAGAGCACATCTTGATGGTGGTCTCCTCGACGCGGCATTGGATATATTGGAAAGCGAGTTCCGTTGGCTCTTGACAGAGCACAGTTCGCCCCTTCCGATGTCTGCTCCATCATCTCTTGGAGAGCAAGCTTGCATTGCACCGTCTCCATTGCCAGTAGCTGTCATTCATAAGTTGCAAGCTATTATCGGGAGGTTGATTTAATATCCAATTTTATCTTATATTAAGTAGACACCAAACGCAAAATATGATAAATTTTATCCAGTTTTGAATTTTATTCTGACCGATAAACGTAACCTAAGTGTAGGTCACCAAACTGAGATCTATTCAGGTCCCTGAGGTGCCGTTTCAGTGCTTTGAGCTTCTTCATCACTATGAACATTCTTGATCCCGTAGGTTCCTATTGTTAGCAAGTGGAGACCATTGGCAGGAATTCAAGGCTAGGATTGCAGAAAATGAACAATTTGAAGGAGGTTTTCTTTATCTGTGGTGTCCAGTCGCACCAAACATGGGGAGTGATTTGAAACCCCTGGAAGTAAGAATTCAACCGAGCGGTGGTTATACTTGTTATGCCATTTTGCATTAATCGAGACTCTATTAAAAGGTGCCATTTTGCATTAATCGAGACTCTATTAAAAGGTACTTAACCGTCTTTTCTTACATTGGTATCTTATCCAATCACTAAATGCTCCCAGTACATTTGTTGAGCTCTGCCAAGGAATTGGAACCATGCTTGGGTGAACATAGCTAGTATACCTTTCTAACGATGTGATTCCTTCATGGAATCTGTAGGATCAACGGTTTGGACGGAAACCCACGAGCAATTAAGGCATTTATGATTTCCTCTGAAAAATTATTTGCACACCTAGTCCACCGTGCACAGGTGATCCTTTCTTATTAATAATAAAAAGGGAAAAAAGAATTATCAAGGGTATTGGCATTGGCACAGCCAAGGACGGGCACCGTTGTCGCAATATACTCGGCCGTTACTGAACTTGGCAGCACACCGATCGCTGCAACACTGGTCAGTACACGCGTTGCTGCACAAACCCTCACCTCCGTTGCACATCTTTGGCGACGGCGGGGTCTGGGGCGGTGAGGGGCAATTGTAATAGCAAGTGCAAAGCGGAGGGCTGATGCTTTGGTCGCACGATCCCTGCGAGCCTGGGCCATGACTCGCGGAGCACCTTTGCTGGCACTCGTCGCCCTTCGTGCATGACCCTAGTCCTTCGGAGCAAAACGCCTCCACCTTCCGTATCTCCATCATCCAACCTTAAAAGAAAGAAGGGATGGTATTAGTGTTAGAACCTCAGAATATAAGGGAAGATAAGGAGCACGACCTGCTCCATTTTTCTTTTCGCGGCTAACTAATGTCTCTGTCTCACAAAGCAAATCTAGTAAAGGGTGAGAAAGAAACCTGCGAATACGAGGACAATGAGAAAAAAACACTTTGGGAAGACTTCGGCCATCCCTTGAAATTGGGTTTATGTTCCCAGTCACTCCCAACTCGCGGACTTGTTCACAAAACCGGTCGCATGTGATTTATTTTGTAATTTTAAGAATAAGTTGTTGACATGTTTACATTCACCAACTTGAGGGAGAGTATTGGAATTGGGTTTATACTGAAGGGCATAATTAACATTGTCTTGTTTTAGCCCTAAACCCTATGTATATATTGTAAATTACTTCATCAATGCAAGTGAGTTCGCCCAATCTCAACAAAAAGGAAAAAAAAAAGAGAAACCTCCTTCTAACAAAAACACTATTGAACAAACCATCAAATAAGAATTCTACTTTGCTCACTTCCACACCCACACTCCACAAGCATTAATAGCCCAGCCACCGGTGCTGATCCTAGAGCCCTCACATGGAATCGTTGACAACCATGAGGTGATTAGCTACCAAGAATGCGTATGGTAATGTTTCTGTTTCTAGGAATAATTTCTGTTTAGAAACAATTTTTTCTATTTTTATTCCCTAAACAAGTTTTCTTGTAAAAGAATGTGTTTAGTAACTGCACAAAATTTCTATTCTCGGAATAGAAATGTGTTTAATACGACCCCCAAATTTTTTTGTAACTTAGAATTTTTTAATTAATAATTTTATTACATTTTTCTCTTTTTTCTTTTCTTTTTTTTTTTTTTCATTTTCTTCTTCTTCCTCTAGCTAGTCGCCAGCCTTAGCCATGACTAGCCGACGACCGGCCATATGAGAGCCGACGAGGTCACCGGCCTTAGGAGAGGCTCGCCGTGGCTAGGCGAGGGTTAGGTTAATGAGTCTCGGCTTAGTAGGGGCCAACAACCAACTAAGGGAAGAAGAGAAGGAAGAGAAAAGAAAGAAAAGAAAAGAGAAAAAAGATGATTTAGGTTTAATTCTTGAGTAATTCTTTGGAATAAAGAAAATATTTTTTCTACTTTTTAACTCTATTGCAAATCTATTTCCATGAACAAAAATGACACAAATGGATTTCTATTTTATTTCTATGTCGGAGAAAAAGAAAAATAAAAAAAATAGAAAAACAAAAGCGTTCCCATACGTGCCCCAAGATGCCCTAATCATCATCCTCACAATTTGGACCATTTTCTCCTTCCAAGTTTGACCTCTAGTTCTCTCGCTGGCAATAATGGCATTGGCAAACATAATCTCTATCGCTCTAGCCTTGAACACGCTCGTCCCAACCAAATCTCAAATTTGGATGCACGAGGGTGCCGCCATTGATTGGATGGGGGACGACGCCTTGGATCCTAAGTTTGGATATGGAGGCATCACCCCCATTGACAACGGTGCTCAACTGTGTTCCACTCCCAATTTGGCTAGAGAGGTGGTCAACAGTTGTTGGGTGATGCCGGGTTGATTGAAGATTTCTAGTGATGGCGGCCGTTAGCTGAATTGTGGTAGATAGGGATCATGACTATCACACCCCAACTCTATAAGGAAAGGGGCAATGATATAGCTATTCTTCTATCCAAAGGATGCGATCTTGAACATAACCATCATCAACAAGCTCAACCATGGCTGGCAAAGGAAAAGAGGAAAAGGAGATGGACCTGAACAAGTCCTTAAAAGATTCCCTCCTGAAATGACCATCCCGGGAGGACTCCTCCTCACAAGCCATTTAAAGGCAAGTGAGGGGGTGAGTAGTATGGAATAATGGTCCCATTGGGAAACCCGGCCGAGCCCTCTACGGGTTAGGGTCCCACCTCTGATCCCCGTGAAGCCTTCCCTGGTAACCAATCCGGGCGTGGTTCAGGGACATGACGAGGCTCGAAAGAACGCCGCTCTCGGGGTGAAAAGAAAAGAAGAAAATAAGAGAAAAAGGGTAAAAAATATAAAAAATAAAGAAGGAAAATAGAAGAAAAGGAAAGATAAAAGAAAAAAATTAATGAAAAAATATAAATTTATTGAAATATAATAAAAAAATTGTTCACGTTAATATTAATCATGTCATGTAGGATAGTTCACATCTATAGCAACGAATTCTTACTAAAATTGATCGGATGGATTTTATTGACAAAACATGAAAAGATTTAAGGTTCAATTGTTACAATTAAAAGGTTTATTACTTCGAATAATAAATTTATAATTTTTTTGGGTAATTTTCCCCAATTTAATAACTCTTAAGTTGAACCCCACTATTAAAAATTTACATAACTCTATATTTATGACCTAATCTCGAAAATTATTTTAATTAGATGAATAAATAACTTGAATCCTTTAGGACATGGTGAAACAACCTCACCTTGACTCAACGAGATCTGCCAAGCGTGCACGCAGGGAAACCCTCTTTTCCTCTCTTTCCCTTTCCTCACGATCTCTCTCCTTTTTTCCAGTTCTTTTCCTTTCACCAGCTTTGGCCCCCACTTTGTCTTCTTTTCTTCTTTTCCCTTTTGTTTTTTCTTCGTCTACGTAGACCTTTCTAACCCTCCTCCTCTGCCGCCTCTCCTCGGGACTTCGTGGAGTTCGAGTCAAACTCCACACGTCAATGATGGGCATCTTTAATTAGCGAGCGCCCATTTGTCCACAGATCTATAAATTGAATTAAACAAACATAAAACCTCCAGCCAAAAACTTAGCCTATAAGCAACACCTAAACTTAAATTTCATCCGTCTTTGTGCTATTTGTGCCTTCTAGATTTCGCCTTGTTGGCTTTTCTTTTATTTCTACCCTTTTACTCATTATGCCTTGTGCATTTTGAGCATAATGCCGATATCGCTTACTTGTACATATTGGCTAAGCTTAATACAATTACTGTTCACAAAAAACTTAAATTTCATTAATCAATAATGAATAGAAAATTAATCATAACCCATCTCTAAAACTTTCGTTGTTGCAGCGACGGTCATGATAGCAGCACTCTAGATGATGTTTTGCAATTTTTTTCTAAATATTTGTACGTAAAAAAGACCATTGTTCAAACCGTTTTGTCAAAAACGTCAATGTGGACAGGATTAACATATTGTTTGCACTCTGGGTCCGGCTTGATTAATATAATATTTCCCTTCTTTATTGGATTTTTTTTTTTTGGTCGGTAAATTACTCGCGTTTATATTGTATTGAGATTGGTGAGAAAAATATACTTTCATAATAAATAATTTATAACGAATATAAGAATAGAAAATTCATGTTTGGTGGTAAACTTATGATAGTTTTCTGATTAGTTGTACAATTAATGCTCGGCTCCCCTTTAATAAAAACATGAATGGAACATTAGAATTCTCACGATCTTTTTTATTAAATAAATTACCAAATTATAAAATAAAATAAAATAATCTAAAAGCCATAATAAAGCACATCACGTAAAAAGCGTCAAAGGAAGGAAAACGCTGCACCGACCATTTCTCCAAATAATAAAGAAAAATTGGAGAAAAACAGTAATAAAAGTAATGCTCCGACTTTTAAACATAACCGTATCCAATTTTAACTTCCAACAAAAATTCGACATTTCTTTGACATTATAAAAATAAGTGCATCTCTTATCCCGCTCCCCGATAGGTGAAAATGCCCTGTATCCACCCCATGCTCTCAAGCAAGGCAAATTTGTATTAAGAATGATCAGTTTCAAAATGAATCAATTCTCGGTCTATGGAATTGAAAATGGACTAATTGATTTGGTCCTATTTCAAGGTTGGGCCTAAAACTAGTGATTTCTTCTTCATTTTTTAGGTTTCTTAATTCTCTAAATGGGAGTTTCCAACATTGAAAATATATATATATATATATATATATATATATATATATATATACTTATTAAGATTTGCATATAAAAAAATGGAAATCAAATCGTAGGTAGTCCATTTAATCCAAATTCCAAATTTGGTGGAAGGAATTTCACATTAATAGCAACCCTAAGGAATTTCGTGTAATTTTCTTTTACCAATGTTATGGTTATTGTCACTATGCTCAGAGTTCATATTTTTCGTCATAGATCTCATTATTGCGTGTAACTAAGAAATTGGAAGCAATTCCTCGCAACAAGAAAATAAAAATCTTAATCACGCATGATTTGACGAATAATTAGTATCGTCACGCATGAAACTGAGTAGAGAGGCATTTCAGTCATTATATCAAATTGAAAGGGCATATTAGTTAATTTTCCATTCTAAAGGGTATTTGGATCATTTCCTTAAAATTTTAGTCCGCGGTGGTACCTGCCTCCCCTTGGCATTGAATAGACTAAGCCTCCAAAAAAAGGTGTGTCTTTTAAGCCAAAACGGCTCACAAGAATGCCTCTCACATCTGATAATAATCAGTTGAAATCCGACAAATTTTCTAGCAAACTACTAGTAGGGCAAACCCGTCACTTACTTTTTAATTGTCATGTCATTGCCCCAAGTGCTATACTAGCTTTTGCTCAAAATTCAATCAGAGCTCCGATAGACATATATCAATTACTAAATTCGAAAAAAATATAGTACCCTAAAGTGATTGAAATAAGAAACAAGAGTCATAGCAAAGCTTAATGATTTCATTATGCCTTGGGCCACAGGGTTGAAACTTTAGGCAAAATTAAGGCGACGAGGTAAATTATGATGATCAAAATCAGTGTCAATTAATGAGGAAGAAGGAAAGAGCAGGTGTGTCCGACCTGGCTTGAGAGCTCCCCCTCCCCTCACCTTTTCCTCAAACGAGAAAAAAAGGTACTTGTTTTGAGCTCTCTCTTGCCTGCCTGTCATGCACTTCGGCACGACTCAGTCGTCCCTGCAAAGCCCACCCTCTGTCTCTCTCTCTCTCTCTCTCTCATCATGTCGCCAGATTCATCCACTTCTTAGGGTTTTCTCTCTCTCCTTCTTCCTCGCGAATCCAAGAACCCGAAAGCCCCTTCGAGATTCCGCACTGTGTAAGAGCCTTGCCTTCGCTTTTTCGCCGAAATCAAAATCGACCCTCGTCGGCTCCGCACTCCCACCTCCCGATCTTGGGCTCTTTTCTCTTTCTCCGGGGTCCATTCTCAAGTGGGTGCGTCGTATTTTCTTCGACTTCGCTCGAAGCTTCTTGCTTTCTTTCTGCGTAGTTGACAAAAGGTCGCAAGATTGCTTGTTCCCTTCTTCTTCTTCTTCTTCTTCTTCTTCTTCCTGGGTCTCGTTTGGTCTGGTTTTGGTTGGGAGTTAGGTGGAGGTACGATGATGAAGATACCGTTTTACATTAATCCCGACTAGTTTTCAGCTCTTCGATTCGGCTCCTCGTACACCCGGTTGAGTTGTTTCTGCGTTTTGGGTCGCTCGGATTTCGGGAGTTGGATCTTTGATTAGTGGGAACAGGGTAGTAGATTTGTCGATTCAGATGGCTGCATCTGGGGATAGTGCTGCTTGTGTCGCGGGCGTCGAGAAGCTGGTTTCAGCGAGGAAGTCGTTGATGCTGATCTTGGAGAAGTCGAAAGCCCTGAGCTCGACGCTGGAGAAAACGGGCCCGAGATTGGCCGAGATCAACCAGAGGTTGCCCTCTCTGGGGGCTGCCGTCCGGCCTATCCGCGCCAATGAGGACGCCCTTGACGCTGTGGGTGGGCACATTAACCGTGCCGTCGGCCCGCCGCGGCGGTGCTCAAGGTTTTCGATGCGGTTCATGGACTCGAGAAGATGCTGTTGTCAGATCCGCGCAATGATTTGCCCGGGTACTCGTCGGTGTTGAAGCGACTCGAGGAGGCATTGAGATTTTTGGGGATAATTGTGGATTGGCAATCCAGTGGCTGGAGGATATAGTGGAGTATCTGGAGGATAATACTGTGGCAGATAAAGGGTATATTTCAAATCTGAATAAATTATTGCAGAGTCTTAGGAATTGCAGAGCAATGGTGGAAGAGCACATCTTGATGGTGGGCTCCTCGATGCGGCATTGGATATATTGGAAAGCGAGTTCCGTCGGCTCTTGACGGAGCACAGTTCGCCCCTTCCAATGTCTGCTCCATCATCTCTCGGAGAGCAAGCTTGCATTGCACCGTCTCCATTGCCAGTAGCTGTCATTCATAAGTTGCAAGCTATTATCTGGAGGTTGATTGCAAATAAGAGGCTTGATAGGTGCATATCGATATACGTAGAAGTGCGCAGTTCCAATGTTAGAGCAAGTTTGCAGGCTCTTGATCTGGACTATCTTGAAATATCAATCTCTGAATTTAATGATGTTCAGAGCATAGAGAGGTATATTGCTCAGTGGGGGAAGCATTTGGAATTTGCAGTGAAGCATTTGTTTGAGGCAGAATATAAACTCTGCAACGATGTATTTGAGAGACTTGGTATGGATGGTTGGATGGGTTGCTTTGCGAAAATAGCTGCCCAAGCAGGTATTATTGCGTTTCTTCAATTTGGGAAGACTGTTACAGAGAGCAAGAAAGACCCAATCAAACTTTTGAAATTGTTGGATATTTTTGCATCTTTGAACAAATTGCGATTGGATTTTAACCGCCTCTTCGGGGAGCAGCCTGTGCTGAGATTCAGAATTTGACCCGTGATCTCATTAAGAGGGTCATTACTGGGGCAAGTGAGATTTTCTGGGAACTCCTTGCTCAGGTAGAGATTCAGAGACAAACCCCACCTCCTCCTGATGGAAGTGTACCGAGATTGGTGAGCTTTGTTACTGATTATTGCAATAAGCTTCTGGGGGACAATTATAAGCCTATTCTGACTCAGGTCCTGCTCATTCATCGTAGTTGGAATCATGAAAAATTCCAAGAGAGACTGCTTATTACTGAGATTCTCAATATTATGAAAGCAGTGGAGCAGAATTTGGAGACTTGGGTGAAGGCTTATGATGATAGTAATCTTGCCAACTTTTTTATGATTAATAGTCACTGGCATTTGTACAAGCACTTGAAAGGGACAAAGCTGGGTGAGCTATTGGGAGAATCTTCATTAAAAGAACACGAACAGTACAAGGAGTACTTCTCCACGGTTTTCTTGAGAGAGAGCTGGGGACAGCTTCCTGGTCACTTAAGTAGAGAAGGCCTAATTTTATTCTCAGGGGGCCGTGCTACTGCTCGTGATCTTGTGAAGAAAAGGCTGAAAAATTTCAACGATGCTTTTGATGCCATGTATTCAAAGCAGTCAAACTGGGTCATGATGGAGAAAGATCTGAGGGAGAAGACATCCCAGGCTATAGTCCAAATGGTTGTGCCTGTTTACAGGAGCTTTATGCAACACTATGGACCGCTGGTTGAGAAAGACCAAAGCTCAAGCAAATATGCTAAATATACTGTGCAGAATTTGGAGAAAATGCTGGAATCTCTTTATCAGCCAAAGCCAACTAGATATGGCAGTTTCAAAGGAAGGCAGTTTAGCGGAAAGTTTAACAATGGGCTACAAGACCATCGTCGAACTACTTCTGCTGTTATGTAATTGTCCCATATACATACTTATTCCATCATGGTTAACCTGCAAGGGAACCATGTTCCAATATATTGACCCAGTTGGATGGTAGTTATTTAGCCTGTCGCCATGTACATATCTCTAAAGATGGAGGGGTTCTGCAGTTTGAGTTGGAAGGTGGACAAGTTCATCCATTGCCTGAAACTTCAATTGATGATGAAGTTTTTAAGTTGCCTGATATTCTTACCTACTGTGCAGACTGTGAGATCTATAAGGTCAGATTGGAATACATTAATTTGTAGCTAGTCTTTACTTTTTTGTATTCATCATTTCAGCCCGATTGCTTGAGTTGCTTTATAGGTGGCAGTATGACCATGTAGCTGCTGCGTGCTGTTTACTTTCTCATCATAAATGTATTCAGCTATCTAGCAGCAAAGTTGAAGGTTCAGATCAGTGCTAGTATGTGAACTATTGTGGTACAAAACATTTGCATTAGGGCTCAGGGTCACCAAAGCAGTGTTGTCAATAAGTAACGAAATCATAGTCTGCCATTGATTTTGATTCAAGAGCAAGTTAATGTTCTCTCTCTCTCTCTGCATGCTGAATTGGTATCATCCTTGGGAAGTAAATGCATCATCGAGCAATAGCTTCTTTCACATTCCTTCTTTCTCCTCCATGAAGTTGCGGAATGGGACAGGGAGGTTTGACCTTATATGGTGCTTGATACTCAGCATGTTGTTTATTTAGCAGTTCCACTGATCTCAAGAGGTGCCTGCTTTTAATATCTACCTTCTGATTACTGAATTTATGGTTCTCTTGGAGCAAGAGGTGCTTGATACTTGGTTCTCCTGGAACAGTTTGGGCTCATTTTTTCAGCATCATCTTCGCATCGGTCAATGATCTTTCGTTAAACACATTTTATACTAATCTTTTTTTTCTTTTTTTTTTTTAAGTTTTTTAGCCTCAGTCCATGAGTTTCACATACAGAAAAATTATCGATAATATGTTAAGTTGGAAAAATATTCGAGGGGATGCCTCATGATGTTAATTAATTCTCACCCGTTGTGATTCCTTCTGCCTTATAATACTCTCTCTCTCTCTCTCTCTCTCTCTCTCTCTCTCCCCTTGATATGCCAACAAATGTTGTGTTGCAAGTATGCATGTAAGACAATCTGCATTTGTAGTGTCCTGTATAACAGTGTCTGTGGTCTGTAGCATTCAGAAGTTTTACCTTTTTTTGGGCTGGAATGGCATTCTAAACTAGTTGGTATTTAGCAAACATCGGATTTCAGCATGAATTGGACAGGTAGATCTTCGGTTTCAAACAACTCTATGCAATTCTTTTCTGCTGAAGTTTTTGATGTCTTGATTCAAGATGATCGCGAGACGAACAGATTGTTTTCAGATAAGCGTAGCACAATGAATAGCGAAAGGCAAAGCTGGTGGTTTGGTAATTTAATCATTTGTGTCACATTCCCTTTCTATCATTGAAGCTGCGGACTCAGTACGTATGAGTTCATTTGTAAACTTAACTCCGGCGATGGGAATATTAATTATTGAAGAACTTCGGAGACTCTCATCTTAAACTAAATCTGGAGTGCGGAATTTATTACGGAATTGGAATGCCTATCGTACGCAAAGTAAGGCGACCTAAACACAAGCATCAAATACTTCTCCTGGCAAACTGTCCTGCGATGCCATTTATGTGCATCTGGGTGCAGTAATGGAATTGAGCAGCTAGCGTTAGTTCAGGGTACATCTTGAATTGTGAAAGGCATTGCCAAGCCACCCCATCATCATCGGGTAGATTTTTCTCGCCACCATGAAGATTCAGTTCACCATTGAAGCAATTCTTTCGATCCAGAATGCTTGGGCATGGCTGAAACCAGGAAAGTTGCAGGGTTTGTAACCAACGATGACTCATTGTCGAATTGGTGAAGTTTCGCATGATCCGTGTGATTAAAGTTGAACCCAGTGATGCTAGATCAAGAAGGAAGCCTACACTGATAATCAAAGCTAGATGCCGTTGTCAACCTCGAGTCCGATGACGAGATCAATGTCGAGATCCGTATTCGAGGTTTGAGATTGAGATAGACAAGCTCCACGGTGACAAGCTCCAAAGCTGAGTTTGCCTGACGACGAGCTTAGCTGTAGCCTTTACCAAGCCAAAGCTGTATGATTGTTGGACTAGAGAATAATCATGGGTACACCAGCTGAGAATGACAGCTGAAGAATTTGATTTTGATGCCACCACGAAGCATGCTGGTGCAGGTTTTATTACATTGAACTCTGCTTCTCAAAGGGAAGTGGGCACAGAAACCCCATAGGCTTTCTAAGATCTACCGATTGCAGCAAACGTAGGAGTTCAAGGTGGATGTGAAGGGTTTTCTTGGGCCATTAGGAAAAGTAGCTTAGCTTAGGGTATATCTCTCTCTCTCTCTCTCTCTCTCTCTCTCTCTCCTGGTGTAGATTGGGAATGTTGGTGAAGTCTCATGTGAGTGCATGAACGAAATGGGGAAGTATGGGGAAGTGACAGGAGTCAAAATCTCTTTGGTCAATTAATTCAAAAAAAAAGGAATGTTAATTATTCTTGGGGACACCATTAGTGGAGAAAAAATTTCTTCACAAGCTGCTTCCACCAGCTTTGAATGTGTGACAAACTATTTTTAAATATTAATATATCAACAGGGATGAAAGTTGTCTTGAAAATAAAATTCTCTCCAATGTATTTTTTAATAAAAATTCAAGAATATTTCATATGACTTAGTATTCATTTACTATAACTTTGGTTATGTAGTAAATGTATGCCTTCGTTAACTTGTATTTTCAAATTGCGGCATCTTAAAATTGAGGTAAAATTACCCAATTAATCATAAACCTATTGTCCGAATATCAATTCAATTATAATTTTTTCAATTGTGCCAAATTTGCTCAGGAAGATTTGCATGAAATTCCAATGTGATCATTTCGGTCGATTTCGCTTAAAATCGTTGACGTAACGGTCCATTTATTGTTAGCATTCCTAGTGGCACACCATCACATTAGCGATATTGGCAAGAATTAATCAGAAAGACTACATTGGAATTTCGGAAAGGTTTAAGATTCAATTGACAAAAAAAAAAAAATTAAGATTAAATTGGCATCCGTATAATAGACTCAAGATTGATTGGACAATCTCGCCTAAAATTGAATAGCACAGCTTTGTTAAAAGCATAATGAGCTATAGTTGATTATCTAGATGTTACAGCTGTGAGGTGTGTAATCTCAATCACACTATGTCTAGCTTCCCATGGAGGAAATCAGGAGTCAAATGTTGTTGGTTTTGGTTGGACTGTCCATTGATGCTGAAACCAAAACAAGAGGTTGCCGCTGGTTCAGGTCAACTTGACTGTTAGCTTAAAGAAAAATAACAACAATTAACACGTGACTTTTCTAGCATAATTGCCCCCAAATAAGACGCAAAATGAAAATAAAACAAATAAAACGTGCAACCTCTTGCTTTGTGGAAAATCAATAAACAGCATGTCATCCAAATCGAGAAAACGTACTGCAAAAATCAAAGGCTTTTTAATTGATGGGTTTAAAGCGAAAAAAACAATAGTAAATACTTGACTTTTCTAGAACAATTGTCCCCAAATCAGAAGCAAAATGAAATAAATAAATAAAACGTGCAGCCTCTTGCTTTGTGGAAATTCAATACACAGGACCCCATCCAAGTCGAGAAAATCGTATTCTAAAAATCGAAGACTTTTTTAATTAATGGGCTTAAAAAGGAGAAAAACAATAATAAACACGTCACTTTCTAGCATAATTGCCCCTAAACTAAAAGTAAAATGAAAAAAATAAATAAATAAAACGCTCAACGTCTTACTTTGTGGAAAATCAATACACAGCATCTCATCCAAATCGAGAAAATAGTACTGTAAAAATGAAAGACTTTTTAATTAATGGGCTTAAAAAAGAGAAAAACAATAATAAACACGTCACTTTTCTAGCATAATTGCCCCTAAAGTAAAAGTAAAATGAAAAAATAAATAAATAAAACGCGCAACCTCTTGCTTTGTGGAAATTAATACACAGCATCTCATCCTAATCGAGAAAATATTGCTGTAAAAATCAAAGACTTTTTAATTAATGGGCTTAAAAAAGAGAAAAACAATAATAAACGCATCACTTTTCTATCATAATTGCCCCTAAACTAAAAATAAAATGAAATAAATAAATAAATAAAACGCGCATCCTCTTGCTTTGTGGAAAATCAATACACAGCATCTCATCCAAATCGAGAAAATAGTACTGTAAAATTCAAAGACTTTTTAATTAATGGGTTTAGCTGGCAAGGCGATGCTTTCCACCATCAACTGGGTCAATGGATTTCACCAAACTTAATGACATTGTTTAATTGAAGATTTTACGTGCCTCATCTGATCTAAAGAGATAAGGTAGGGTAGCAAGATAGCCTAGGACAAGGACAGCCCACACTTTGTTTCATTCCTTACATTGACCCAATGATCCAACATTGATTAGATTAATCATAATTTTTTAATATTATTATCTACTATGCCCATGTTTGAATATCTGTCTGCCAATAAGACATAGCCCACCAATATTTTTTATTTTGTGGCTTTTTTTAAGATTGAGAATCTTCATGAGCATATGTTGTCATTGTGTTCATATATGCACGCTGGACAACCTGGCGATAGAACTCATTTGGGCAGTTCTTCTGGATTGAATTTCTTGGCAGATTGATTCCGGAATTTTAATTTGCGTTCACAACACAGGATTGAATCCACTAATCTGCATTTGTCATGGGACCGATGTGATTCCTTCTTTTTATCCCAATAATGATGATAGTGATGATGTTTTACTGTTGAAGGGAATCGAACAACGATGGAGAAATTGCACACCAACTTTAAAATATTAGTTTTAAATTGTGATAAGTATGTTAAACGTTATAAATTTTTTAGTAAAAGTAGAATTGAGTCTTAAAATTTTCAAAAAATACAATCAAGAATCTATTAAGTTTATATCATTCAGTTGATGAATAATGATGACTTGGTTTTTTGGATATGTTCTCTCCCCGGCACAAGTGTTAATGTTAAGTAAAGTGTGGTAATGATCAAAATGAAACTTTTTTATTTTTTACCCATCCTCAATTACATTAGATTTAAGAGTATAAAGAAAAGTATACAACAAATAGTGACGGATAGAGACGGAAGGGGTTGGGCCATCCTACTTTGCCAGCAGGGTTAGGCGACCCTAGCCTTGCCACAGGCGATGATTGTGAGCCCTTGCCTATGAGTGCTGATGGCAAGTGGTGATGCCACTATCGTACCTTAGGCAAGTAATCCCTCCCTTGTGGCTAGGTGAGGGTCACCAACCTGTGACCCACACTGATGAAGTAGGGGCGACTGAACTCAAGTCCAATCTTTTTTCTTTTTTTCTTTTAATTTCTTCGTTTTGTATCCCTTTTCCTCCTTTTCTTTTCTTTTTTACGTTTTTCTTTTTTCCTTTGCTATTTTTTCAAGCTTTTTTTTTATGAGAAAGTCTCATAAAATCTTGTCGGTGTATAGATTATCATAATCAAGTTACTTATTCAAATTTCCTCCATGTACCATGTATGTTGTTATTGTAAGTGACTTCTTGAAACTTCTCTCTTATGTCACAGCAAGAAAATGAGTGTATGCCATGTCATTTCATTGTAGGCAAGAAACTTTTATTTTTGGGAGTAATATTCCAATACACAAAGTATCCAATTATCCTTAAAAAATATGTATGTAAAATTATTTGAACTTGGTAATTTGGGGGATCATAATTAGGCATATGGTGTGCTGGAGCCATACATATATATATGTCGGTTCCTTAATCATTAATATAATTATATTAGTTTAAGAGTGATTTGAAACACAAGAGTCAAATTAATTTAACTCAAAGGCTCAAGCCTATAAATGACGGGCAAGTTGGACTGGGTACAACATGTGAAATTTGATGAAAAGGGGGCCACACAAGAGAAGTAACATGGAGTAGAACTTGATTGCGACGCCGTGTTGAAAAGTCCAATGTATACACACACACACGGTAGAAAAGTGAATAAGGGCCGCCTTAACGATAAGGTCTTGGGTAGAAATTGAGGACTGCTTTTATAATTACGACGTGACAGAAGTTTTAACAAGCAGCTTGTTAGTCGTGAAAGCTTGGTCGTCAGGGAAAGAGCACCTAATCAGGCAAGGGGAAAATTACCAAGAAAACGAGCCATTGACCCCATAGAGAGTGGCACGAAATTTCTTCTTCTTAGCAACTAGTCTGCCCGTTTACACCTGCTCAGATTTTCCATCTTCCAAGTCCAGGGAATATGCTTTGCTTCCTTACAACAGATTGTGGAAAAAAAAAAAGCCAAAGAACCCGTCAAACTCACAAAGAGCTTGCTTGAGTTTGGCTTTGTTTACCCTCCTTGGCTCATGCGTTTCTCTTTGGCATGAAAATTAGGCGAGAAAGCCTAATCACCATCAGCCAGGATAGGTCGGCGATGGAGGAGTTACGATGTCATTCGCAATATCACAAGTCCCAATTATATCGAGAGAGAGAACATTGGGTGATCTATTCCACTGAGACTTCCTTTTCCGGTGCATCGATGATTGCCGGAAGTTGAACGGATTTGTCGATTTTGGATCCGCAGATCTTGAGTGGACAGAACAATTATTGCATGGTACGAACAGAGCATGTCATGATGGGCTAAGAGATAATTAAAATAAGATGGAAGGAATCAAAATGAATTATGAGGAACAAGAGTTAGTAGGGATTAATTCAAGAATTACTATATTGGGTGACACATTGGATTAAAATATATCCTTTTATGACTTGAATTTTATTCTTTCAAATTGCTATATCAAAAGAAATAAGTGCACTAATGATCTTGAAACTTTCCGTACTGAAGTTATCGAATCTATGGCTTAGCCAATGATTCACCTGTTTACTTGCCTTTTTTTTTTTTATTAACTCATCCCCACCTTCACCAGGAAAAAGGGTTTATTATATTGTCCACCATCAGTGAAATTCGAAGTCCACAATGGGAGGCAATAAATTCGGAACGTTTAACTAATTGATTAATTGTTACAAAAAAATAGATTCAATTAAAAAAAAAAAAAGCACTTTCTTCCTTTTTGTCTTTTTTTGTAAGCAAATTCCTATTTCTGTGAATAAAGTTGAATATTTTTACTCTTTTGCTGGGATGAAAAAATACATAATTTTACTCACTATATTAATGTGGGTCAAGATGCTCCATTTAATCAAAACAATGGAATTTGTTCATGGATATGAAGATGTTTTTCCCAACGTCAAGTAAATCTTAGGACACTTGTGTTGGTCAAGATGCTCAATATAAAATTATTAATGGAATTTTTTTTCTCATCTATATATAGAAAATACTACCAAAAAGTCTTAAACCTATGGCATTTACATCAATTCAGTCTTAAACCTCTTAATTGAATCAATTGAATCATAAATATTTTCACATTTATACCAATTTAGTCTATTTGGCTAATTTAAGTTGGAAATCACTAACGTAAACGTCAGCTCATATCGTGTGACATGGTCGGCATCACGTGGATATTAATTTTTTCTATATGTTTTCCCTATTCTCCTTTCCTTCTATTACTTTTCTTTTCCAATGTGGCCAGCTCACCAATCACTGGGTGAGGTCCTTGAAGCCCTCATCGGCCACTGGTCATGGCCCTCATCTAGTTGTCGGCGTGCTCTAATGACCATCACCGCCATGGTGGAAAAAAAGGAAAAGAAAAGAAAAGAATAAAAAAAAAAAATTTGGAAAAGTTAAAAAGTATTAAAAATTTATAAAAAATTTCCACATCAAAATCAAGTGTATCGTGTAGAATAATCGATGTCTATGTTAGCGATTTCCGCTAAATTGACTAGATAAATCAATTGATATCAATACGGAAAAATTTATGACTGAATTAGTCCAATTAAAAAGTTCAAAAGATAGGTTTATGATTATTTTTATACTTTTCCCTCTATGTGTGGACAACTATTCCTTTTTCCCCACGTCAAATGAATCTTATGGCCCGTTTGGCTGCAATGATGACTATTACATTACAGGTTGATCATCTATTAAAATATTTGCTTGCACTTATAACTATTATAGTGTAATCCTTACTGTAGCTAAAGTTGTTATAGCTATTACATAGACCCCTGGGTAATAATAGCTATTGCAATTATATTTAAATAAACAAACTTAACTATTAATCATAATCATTAATAAATTATCATATATGTAATAAACATGTGATACGATGAATTCTATATTTACTAATTTATATATCTTCTACTTTTTTGATTTAAGAGATGTTTTGGGTATTCTGATACCATTCCCCATGATTACATTTGTCATTCATGGAACTAAATAGTGAAACAAATATCACATCACTTATCTAAACAACGCAATATAGCTTTATTATATTATAGTTTAATAGTTATTACATTACACTTTTATTCTATCATTGTAACCAAATGAGCTGCTACTCTTTTTCCAACATCATAAAGAAGACACTCAAATTACCAAAGTTCTTTCGATAATTTGAAGACTCTTTATGTCTATATACTTGTAGTTTCACAAATAATTCCACAAAGGACCAAGGACTTCTCAAGCTTGGCCGAAAAACAGTAAAATATCCAAATTTTTACAACTTACATTAAGAGAATAAAAAGAAAATGATAAATGCAAAGAATAGAAAAACCTTAACGTAAATGAAATTGAAAATGATTGTTCAACAAAAGTTCTCTCAGACCAAAAAAATCTCTAATTTACAAAAAAAAAATCATCTGAAAATGTCTGCCAATCCTGTCATTGTTCACGTAAACTCATTTATCCAAAAGAGAAATTCTCCTGTGATATGATGGGTTAAAGAAATTAATACTAAGCATGAGTGCTCCGTTCAAAATAATGTGCATTAAGACAAACGGGAAAATAATAAACAACTTCTTCTTTTCCAGAGTAAAATAGAAATTTAGACCTTTTGCTGATATACTACTTAAAATATCATCTTTAAAAGAGTTCTTTATTTAAAGAAATTAAGAAAGTACTTGTCCTATGAAGAAGAACGACAAAAGGGTGTTGTCAGAATCGTTCTATTCAATATAAATATCTCACACTTTGATGGTGACTGCATTGTCTTCCTTGCTTGGTTCCCTGTTGAAATTGGAGGCATATAGCTGCGGAACTTTTCTGCTTGGGGTTAACTCGATGTTAGAGGTTGATAGCATAATATCATGACATAACAAAATCAAAATTTCGTCATTTTTGTTTCAACCACGATCTGAGGAATTATTTTCTTGATTCGAGTCAATATTTTTCAAATTATTAAGTTTAATTTGATCTAATGTTTCTTTAAATAGAACCAAACGATCGGATGCAAATACTCTAATCGCGATATGGAAATCTTCAATTATTTCTAATGGAATGTGCTCATGGAGAAGTTACAGCCTGTTCTGTTGCTTTTGTCAATTCTCTTTGCAAGCATTTCGAGGAAAAGAACCAAGTATCCTATATTATATAAGCAGATAAGATTAGACCAATAATTAGTATGAGATGACTTGCTTGACTAGCCTTCTTCTCAAGTTCTCCACGACTATTATTGGATTGGATACCCTACATTGATCCTTCATATTATTGGGTGCTCAAAGATGATTTTTTTACTGTGATCCCAATATTATATAGCCCTACTTGCTTAGCCCCTTTTAAATAAATTAGGAGAAATTACACAAAATTCCTCCCAATTTTTTTATTATAATACACATCTGTCCCTAAACTTTTACGCATTATATATTGCCTTTCTAATTTATTCATTTTTGTGAAATACACATGACTTTCAAGAAAAAAAAAAAGTATATATTCGTCTCATTTTTTAAAGGAAATCTCTCTTTCACTCTTGATTTTCTTTATCACAGATAAATTTTTAAAAAATGGAGATTAACTAAAATTCTAATAACTGATAATATCTAAAAAATAAAGAGTATTAAAATCGTGTGAATACATTAAAGAAATAATAAAATACTTCAGAGAATAGGAAAACACAATTAACTAGAGTGTAGAAAAACCTCAAATAACAAAAAATGAAATTACAAGAAATGACTAATCAGATTCATTAATGAAAACGATTTGTCAATAGAAAATACTTCACCTTGGATTTCGGTTAATTAACTCTTTAAATGTAGATAATGAGAAACTCACTGTTTATAATTTACATTTTCCCCTCGCGAGGTCAAAACCACCGTGCTCCCTGGCCCGCATCTCATGGGGCAGTACGGGACAGGTCGTCGCTCCACAGGGTTGGGAGGGGGACCACGACCCCAATTCTGTGCCGTCCCGTGTCCATCAATGGTGCTATCCCAAAATTTGAAGAGGTTTTGTGTAATTTCTTTACACTATATATAAGCTACTTGGGCAAAATATTCATCATGTTGGCTGATTTAGCTGTAAAAAGCTTGATTACATCCTGGAAATCAGAGTTGATTCCACCAATAGCAGTCATTTTTCACATGGACTAGTGACAGAACAAAAGAAATTAGAAACTACCTTTCTTAGGAAGAGGAAGGCCATTACTTTGACAATTATTTTATTTGTTTAGTTATGATCGAAAAATTCCACCTTTATCAAGGCCATAAAGGACTAGAGGTGATCGATTCTCATTTCAATTCAATTCCACCTAGGAACTGAACCGGACTGGGAGGATGGGTTTCAAATTTTAGGATTGGAACAAGACTGGACGGTCCTATGAATGGAGATCGATACTAGTCCGGTCCCATGGAACCGATCCCTTTAGCAAAAAAATAAAAATAAAAATTAAGAAAAATACAATAATTGTTACTATTTTTAGGTTTTATTGCTATTTAAAAAAATTAAAATATATGTTTTTAATAAAAAGAGTTGGTTTGGTCCTATTTGATTCCCTCTTGGAATTGAGAACTGATTCATAAAAATGGAACCAGGAATTGGATCGATCATTTCCTAATCAAACCAAAGCGACCGGTCTAGTTATGTTCGGTCCGTGATTGCAGTCAATTGTTCTGATGAGGATGCGATCATGACATGATTATTTTTGTGATCTCGAAATGCAATAAAATAAAAATCCTTCTCTCAATGAGGTATCATATAGATTAAACACCCCATTAATTTCAATCACTAGGATAGTTCCCAATCTCTCACATTTACGTAATTACTATTAAGGCCGCACATATACAATCTTTATATAGGCATTATACTTAATCTCTCTGGATTTAATAGTTTAAACTTTCATTTGGATATTTTAAAGCCATATTGGAGTCGGGTTCTGCCTTAAATTTATTTTACGTGCTCTGCTCATTAATCTCATGTGCCCTTCTTAGTTCAGTTTGCACGTGAAGGGTGTTAGAACTGGGCTGTTAAAGTGCCCTGCATTAATTGTTTACGGCATTTTGTAAGAGCAAACGTGAGACTTATGGCAAATGCATTTCCCACGTTTTCTTTTTTTTTTTTTTTTTTTGGGTGGAAAAATTGTATTTCCCACTCGACCAATCTCTGAATTTTATTAACCCAGAAATGTCATCCCCATGTCCTTTTTGGAAAAATAAATAAATAAATACACTTTACACGAATATAGAAAGATAAATGTACGTCACCAAACATAAAAAAGGAAATTCATCTACATATGATGCAATGATTTTGTTTTTTTTTTTTTGCCATTTTCATGTTTCATTTTTTCTGGGTTATCCTATTTTGCTGTTGAGTGTAGACATAAATGAACACAACGTGCTTTCTATATCACGACCCGGATAGAGTTAGTGAGAACGTGTCATGCTATAATCATGAAGCGTCAACCCCGTTATCATCCACAAACTGAATTTCCTCAGCAAAGGGCAATTCCTCATGTCCATAATGTTGCTGAAATTGGACAAAATATGATCGAATCAGATTGAATTAATCAAGATTAAAAATATTGGCTACAAATTTAGAGAAGATTAAGTGCCCGATTGAATGTATTGAGTCGGCATTCAAACTAGGCCGGAAACAAGTCAATGCAATGCCAAGCTCAACCTCAGCTCAAATTGGATACCCAATCCTCGAACTAGACTCAAATGTGATTAGGATTATTATTATTTTTTTCTAGAGCTTGTATATGTGGGCATGTTATAATTTTTCTTTAAGAAATAGTAGAAGGCCGACTAAAAACGAGCTTATCGAGTTGAGTATTGGGCAGCTTGAACTTGACTACACATATAACTAGAGCTCAAGCTCAACACAAAATTATACTAGCAAGTTCATACTTCTAAAAGCTGTGACTTTTTTTCCATGCTCATTAGTACTAATTGAAAACTATGCTGACCAAATCCTAGAACTAATTGCAAGAGAAGCAAGGCTGATTTGTGTGCAAGATTTAAAAAAATAAGGATTAATATTACTAAAAACCCAAAATTAATATATATGTGACTAATTTTCTAGTCATCCAAAACTTCAAATTATTACATTAATGGTGTATTTATTTTTCTTACTTTTTGTCAAATTTTACAATGAAATTGTTGAGTTGGATAACATGTGATAGTAAATCAATTAATATAACAAATTTATGTTGAAATATACACTATTCTCGTAGGGTAAATTTGTGATAAGTGTATCATTTTAGATAATTTTGATGACTCAATAGTTACTCTCGAATACTTTACAAAAAAAATAGTTAGTTTGGAAAAAATTTATTATAGATGTATCGATTTGGGATCTTTAGTGACTTAAATTGATTGTACTAAATTTATCACAAATGATCAATTTAGAGTTTTTCATGATATTAAAAAAACATAAAAAATAAAAGGTCATTTCAAATAAGATTTGATAAGTTGAATTCAAAATGAAAGTATCAAACTCCCAAAGCGGATGTAGCTAATAGCGGTCTTGGAGAATCCTAGCCTAAGATTTGGAGGTCGCTCGTTCAAACCTGTTGATTTCGTATGGACCGTTTCGGTTAATGAGACTTGTCATGCTCATTAAAAGCTTAGACTTGACCGGTTCATGGGATTCACAAAACATTTTACAATTCTCCCATTCAAAGATTACTAAAAAAAAGAATTAAATAAAATAGGAGCAGTAAAGAGCAGTAGAGAGCTACAGCCAATCGATCCAACAATTTCTTGGTGGACAAAAAAAAAAAAAAACCCTAGGGCTCAACCGACTCATTACATTACATTACACCCTATAATTCAAAATTCCTTTGCCCTGTAGAGGCGGGGCACCCCAAGCAAGAAAAGATCGAGCTGTAGTCGCGAGTATAGGAAGGGGACAGGACCAAGGACCGAAGCCAACGCATCATCTTCCGCCCAAAAAAACACGACCCAGGATCGAATCTTGATCCGATAAGAGGGAACAGGATCAAGATCAAGATTAGGGCAAAACCAGAAGAGAGAGAAAGAGAGAGAGTAGAGAGAGAGAGAGAGAGAGAGAGAGAGCGACTCCTGAATTCGAGCTGTTGTCGACACTTGTTTCTGGTCTCGGTCGGCGCCACGTCACTGGCCGGACCCCCCGTCAAGAAAATCAAGAAAAGGACAGGGAGAGAGAGAGAGAGAGAGAGAGATCAAGAACCCGTGGCGTATTTCGTCGCCGGCGGACGTCGCGGATGGCTCTGATCTAAGAAGGAGCTACTGGCATCTACTGCGCACGCCCGCACGTATGTATACATACGATCTCGATTTTCTTTCTTCTTTCTCCTTTCTTTTATTTTTGTTAAGTTTCGATTTCTTTATTGATTTGCCGCAATAAATATCCGCTCGCCCTATCCTGTTGTACTCTTTCATTCTTATCTCTTCCCACTTGGGAAAAAAAAATAAAACCAGGTTTCTCTCTTCTCTCTCATCTGAAGCCAAGGCTTTCTTCTTCTCTCCTCTTCTCCTTCTCCGATAAAGAAAAGGGCATAGTCTGTAACCCAGAGAAGCCACAGCTAGAATCTTATCCCATGAGACAGCCTAGCGACCCAGATCTTCTTCTTTTGGCGCCTAGCAGAGGGAGAGAGCGATTGATGACCAGAAGCCCCGTCCAGATTTGGAAGCCCAAGGGGAGAAGAAGAGGACGGAGAGGCGAGGGTTGATTTGATTTCGTTCGACCCCCTTTTTTTTCTTCTGTTTTGTGAAGTTTCTCCTCTCCTTTTTCTGGGGGAGGTTTCGTGGAATTTGTGGAGGTCTCTTTCGGAGGAGACGAGAAGGGGACGGATTCCGAGGTCTTTCATGGAGGTGCTGGTGGGGTCCGCGCTGGGGATCCAGGTGAGCTCGAAGTCGGCGTTCGCCAGGGAGCGCGCGGCGCCGCGGCGCAGGGCCGGAGACGATCTGGAGGCGGGTTCGGGGCCGGCCGGTCGGCGAAGTCGGACGAGGAGGAGGAGGAGCAGGAGGACTCGTCGTCGTCGAAGTCGTCGTCGATCGGAGTCCCGGGCGATAGCGACGAGGAGGAAGAGGAGGACGGCGTGGTGTCGTCGGCGGAGGATGCCATGGGGGGCTCGGGGAAAGGCGGCGGCGGGTTCGGATCTTTCGGATCTCTGGCTTCGCTCGAGGACTCGCTTCCCATCAAGTCTGTTCCGTCTTCTGCTACTGTATTTTCTTTTTCCTTGCTGGTTTAGATTTCTTTGCTTTATCTCTTTCTTTCTCTGTCATCGCACTGAAAATTTTCATGGGAGGTTCTGATTGTGATTTGGAGAAAATCCATCGTTAAGATTCCATTCGATTCGCAAAAGGGTTCATTTTTATGGAGGAAAAAGCGACTGATTTGGATGGGTGCATTTGTCTAAGCAGGAGGGGCTGTCGAACCATTTCGCGGGGAAATCGAAGTCGTTCAGCAACCTGGCGGAGGCGAACCTGACTGAGGCGGTGAGCAGCGCCAAGGATCTGGAGAAGCCGGAGCACCCTTCAACAAGAAGCGCCGGATCCTCCGCTGGTCCAAGAACTTCCCCTCCTGTCCGCCGCCAGGTCGATGCCCTCTTTCCCGTCGGCGAGAGGAGGAGGACGACGACGACGACCACGAGCGCGATCATCGCGAAGCGGACGACGGCGACAGCTGCAGCAGCGGGGAGGAGGAGACGGCGAGAGGGGCATGGCCGCCGCCGCCGCCGCCGCGAGCAGGTTCCCGGGCCGCCACGTGAGGAAGCACAGCGTGTTCAAGTCCTCTAGCTGCTTCGCGCTGTCGGATCTGCACGAGGAGGAGGAGGAGGAGGAGGAGGAGGAAGGGAATTGATTTTTTTTTTCTTTATTTTATTTTATTTTATGTTTTTGGAAGTTTAAACTAACTTATGTCCCTAATCATCAATATTAGAAATAAAATAGACGAATTATGCCCCTTTTTTGGGGTCTAAAAGACAAATTATCTTCTTAGTTTTATGAAATGTGGTCTTTTGCTTTTCACATTGGTCGAGGATTGGGGCGAGGATAATTAGTTGTAACTTCTACTTAAAATTAATAACATAATTTAGATTATTATTATTATTATTCTACCAATGTGTCGAAAATTATAATTATATTTTTATTATTTATTAGGGACTATTATCATTATTATGTGATGAAATTAAGGGCGACTGGTCGTATTCGGATAATGGTACATGTAGAGGAAAACTGGAGGCAGATTTTCCAAAGGCAAAGTGGGGGCAGGTGGTACTGGTGCCGGGGGCGATTTGACGAGTTTGACCTCGTAGCTGGTGGGACCGACCGGGGTCAATCTCGTCTTTTCAGCTCGGGGAGGTTTGGTGCGCTATTATCCACCTTATAATATTATGATTTTTTCGCAGGACTTTTTTGTCCTCATTTTTGTTGTTGTTTTTTTTAAGGTAGATGTCGAGACGGCATCGTCTTCTCGTAGCCTCCGAAGCTCTGTCGTGCCTTGATTGACATCTCTCTCTTTCCCTATCGTTGCCTTTTTTTCCAGACTGCGAAATGAAATTTGACGCCATGCGTTTGATTTTTTCTTCCTCGGACGAGATGATAGGGCATGGACGGGAGTTAAAATTCGAGACAAATTGGGAGGATTGGGGAGAACCCTTTTTTTTCTTGATGATGTAGTTGTCGTTTTGGAGGGTGTTTTGATCTGTTCTTCTTTTGACTCTGACCCTGGCAAAGCAAATTGCATCGTCCGATCAGAAAAAAAGGGGCTTATTCGAGGGGACGAGAGGAGTTTGCACGGCCTACGGAAACGTGGGTAAGAGCCAGGGGTTCGGTCGATGGGGCCCTCCTCGATAAGGGTACGGAGTGATGTCATGTGGATGAAAATGTGTTGCAAGTTTGAGGTCGAGTTATCTTTTCAGTGATTGTCTGGAGTGAGGTGTCGACTTTTTATTGCGCGTGCTGCGCTTGTCTTGTAGTGGGCTAGGGTTGAGTGCTCTAGCAGGAGAAGGCGCCCTTGGATTGTGGGGATTATTACAGCGTGAAATTAACTTGTACCCTGTTTTTGCCAGGGTTGGATGGACGGCGAAATGTCTCTTGAATGTATTTGAGAGGACGTTTCATTGAAATTGAATTGACGATCAAATGTCTCTAGAATATGTATGGATCCATGTGCGAATCAACATAGATTGTGAATGGTCATTTGTTGATTTTGATAGGATAAAATGACGAAATTAAGGATATGAAAATTAGAGGCAATCATAGTTAGCCATGAAGGATAAATTGCAGGTTGGTAAAGATAAAGAAAAATTGCAAAGAACATTGAGTTTTATTATTGATTGGGCATTCGCAAAGCATATATAATTGATACAGTTATAAGTATTTTTAAAGTTAAAAGGTAAAGTATTTAATCCTATCTTCAAAACAAATAACTTCATAATCATATTTGTGGTTATAAGAAATATAACAATAATTACTTAGAAGAAGTTTCAAAAAATCCTAAAATAGTGGCACTGAACATAAACACTTTACATTTACCTATTATCTAGTGACATAGTTTTATGTTGATGTCGATGACTTCATCCAATGAAGGTTCCCGTCAATAACCGTTGTTTATTGTCAATAATAACTTCCTTAGCAAATTATTGATACTCTTCAAGTTGTTGACACGTTATCTTTGACGATGACCATCATTGTTTATCAAATTTTGTTATCAACTAAGTCTATCACTTGTTGATTATAAAAGAAAAATTGGTCACTTTTTTGAATATCAACATATGTCCATCTTAAAAGACTTAAATAATTTGTCAATCATTTAAATATTTTAAATTGCATAAGCAAGGGTCATTATATGCACCCTATCATTACACATTTGATTTTTCCTTGCTGAATTTTTATCTCGGTGAGATTTATTATCTTACTCAGATCTTCCATAAAACATGTTTTGTGAAAAGTCTTCATATATCACTCAATCTCTATTTTAAGTAGTTGCTCATATTGAGCACTCTCGTTTCTAATTACTGAAATAAATAAAATCGCATTGAATCTTTCTAAAGATTAAATTCAACCCATTGAAAGCCAAATCCATGAACTAAGAGCAAAGTAAGGTATCTATTTTAACCTTCTAAACAAATTTGATCAACTAGCCATTGACTATATTGATTGAGTTTGGTCAAATCGCAATCGATACCTAAAGTATTGTTCTATGATTTGAAAATGTAATTGTTTTTCCATCTCTCAACTAGTTTCCAATAGAATTGAGTGGTAAATTAGCATAGCAGTGAAAGTAGTTTTCAAAAAAATAAAGGAAATAGGTTTAAAGTCTTAAAAAGCTCTTTGTCTCTTCATGTTGGCCATCAACTCCACTCAATGTGTTTAGTAGTCAAATTTTCATCTTCAAACAATAAAAATGGCAAAGTCAAGGGTTTTTAAGTTCCTGGAGAAGGTTGATCATCGACCCATTAGGATATTGTCTTTTTATAAATAGGTACGATAATGCTTTTATCAAGATCCAATTGTTGTAAAACTTTTCAAAATTGGTTCAATTGTGGATTTGGTTGCCCATCTTGCCTCCTTGGCAAAAGAGTAATGCTAGTATTGCTAGATTATCTATGTTAATCGACATATTAGGCTTAATAGAATATTCATTTTGGGTGGTACCAATGGAGCCATTTGGCTTATATCTCAACATTTCGTTGACCAACATAACAATTAGTTTAATTTTAAGCCGTTATTTCACAATTTGGTTGTTTTTGATGAATACTATTAGCATCAAGAAATGGAGATAGATTAAAAACATACCCTATTATCAATAGATTAACGGAGTGGCGTGGCTAATTGGACAATCCCCGGCCTCGATAGAGCATCATTCACAATATTTATGACAATTGGCTTGATCACATCCAACATGTGATTCATAACATAATTGGCCATTTCATTTTGTTAGTCTTTTGAGGAATTTCTTTCATTGTGACACCATGTTACAATTAGGGATATCCTTGACTCACTTTTACTATGATGCCTTGGAAGATCAACTTCTTCATGTTGATTTCCTTTCCACTACTCTTCGACAATTAAAGATTTAGAATGTCTTGTGCATTATTGCCACCCTCTCTGGCATGAGAGCATGACCTGGTGGGTTAGCATCGGGTACACCTCTGGCAATGTCGAACGTCGTGAAAGTCTTTATCTTTAGTTAAGCACATGTGGAGCGATCATAAACAATCTCCGCACAAACAAACATGGAAGCCAGGCAAGACATATGCAAGCCAAGCAAATAAAAGCAACATATACGTTCAAACAAAACATAGCCAAGGTGTGTGTGTTTGACATGCAAATAAAAGCAACATATATGTGAGGAAGGCAAGACATATGCAAGCCACAAATAAAGCCAAATATATACTCATATATACGTGTGGAAGCTAGGCAAGACATATGCAAACCAAGCAAATAAAAGCAACATATAAGTGCGCGCGCGTGGTGTGTGTGCGTGTGTGTGTGCGTGTGCGCATGAGTGCGTGCGTGCGTGCGTGTAAGTGACATGGAAGCTAGGCAAAACATATGCAAGCCAAGCAAATAAAAGCAACATATACGATGTGAAAGCCAGGCAAGACATATACAAGCCAAGCAAATAAAAGCAACATATACGTGACATATACGCAGGAAGCCAGCAAGACATATGCAAGCCAAAGCAAATAAAAGCACTGGCTCCACGATGCGTGCGTGCGTGCGTGCGTGTGTGTGAGTGTGACATGGAAGCCAGGCAAGACATATGCAAGCCAAACAATATAAAGCAACATATCGATGGAAGCCAGGCAAGACATATGCAAACCAAGCAAATAAAGCAACATATACGTGATATACACGCTGAGGAAGCCAGCAAGACATATGCAAACCCAAGCAAATAAAAGCAACATATACGTGATAGGCAAGACATATGCAAGCCAAAGCAAATAAAAAGAACATATACGTGACATATACGTGGGAAGCCAGGCAAGACATATGCCGCCAAAGCAAATAAAAAGCAACATATACGTGAGCGCAAAGATTTGTGTTTACACATTGAAAGCTGTTTTGATTACATGCCCATTCTAGTCTTGCGCTACTTATTTTCGTTTTCATATAGTTAATAAAAGGGCTGGGGTAGCCTAACTCCTCTACCCAATTGCTCCCAAAGCATTCCCCATGCTAGATTCATTCCTTTCTTGGACCCTGGCCCATCACACACCTGAAATGGTGAGAACAACAATGGTGAGTCGGTGACTAGTAAGTAGAAATCTAACATCTTGCCGTTGATCATCGAATACCAAGGTCATCACCCACTTGTCATGGCAAATCAATAGCAAAGGTTCGTGCCTTGCCTTACTTATGCATATGAAAGGCTCTCATCTATGTGCCAAGAATCAAAGACAATGAGTTAGTGCATATGAACAAGTTTTCCAAGGATCCATGGCTTATGATCATTTTGACCAAAAAAAGGGATGCATCTCTAAGTGAAACTCATTCAAGCACTAAGTGACCTAATTCAAATATATGCTCAAATTGATGGTTTTAACAATACATATTAAACAAACCCAAAATTTTACACATCATCACATGTATCACTCATGAACTACATGACTTTCATTTTCTTTTTTCAGTATCATATTAGTCATAATTAATCGACTCTTCCAATAACAACCAGCATCGGTCCCCCCTTGGCAACTGCATTGTCCCGATCTCATTATCGTAGATGGCATCTGTGGCAGTCCCCTTATCGGTCTCACCCGTGCTGGCATCGTCCACGATCTCAATATTGGGACGGGCATTTGTGGGTTTACCCTGAGGCAATGACCAGCATCCCCTTTAGTATCAAAGATATAAGTCCATCGTGTGTCCATACATTTCAAACATCAACCGATTCATTTTATGTTTAACTTTTAGCCAAATGAAAGGCCCAAAGGCGTGCCATGCAAGGTGAACTAATGAACAACTCTTGTGTTTTATCAAATTAAACTCATGTTAGATGCGATCCGGGTTTGTAGACGTTGACTTAGAATCATTCGCTTAGGCTTTAGCATTGTCCATAGTCATTGAGACATCTCCTCGACATCTGGTGCTTACACTCATGTGGGATCATGACCTTACTTACTGCAACAAAAGTAATAGAAACACAACAAGCATAACAATACAAAGCCAACATAAGCAAACGATGACATGATCCTAAAATTGATAAGCGTAGCACACGCCCTATCGAAGAGTTAGGAAATCTACTACTACTTTTTAGACCTAGCTCCAAGATGCTTTTTTGGTCGGTCGGTGTTTAGGGCTTATCGAAAGAGAAGGAGGAATGGAGAGGAAAGAGAGAAAGACCAAGGCTTAAAATGTGAGGGATGGCTCATCATATGATGCCTCTTTCTCTTAGATTTTTATTGCAAACTCATGATGATGCCTAAATGAATTAAGTTGGCCTACCTATCTTCTCGAGTTGGTGTAGATCTTTTGGTGTTGGCTTATGATTGATCCACCTATTTACTTATCCTCCAAGGCTCACTTAGGCTCATTATTGCCTATGGGCGCCTAAGGGACACATAAGCCCCCTTTAATGTCTAATGTCTTCTTCTTATTGGTTGTTTTTTCCTTGCTCATCAAGGAAATCCAAGGTTATCACACCCTAAATTTATCCAAGATTTGGTCATCAAGAAACTGACTTTGACAACTTGTTTTCAAGTTAAACACATGGGCATGTAACTCATTAAGCCATTAATTAGCTAGCTTTCAAAAGCATTTAATACATTCTTATCTTCAAGCAAAAAGACTCTAGATTGGCTTCTTCCTCTAGTTAGGCGTGCAGCTCCTTCCCCTCAAGTTGGGCGTGTGGTTCTCTCATTCTAAGGTAAAACATGTTTTCAAGTAACTTTAAAAAATCAGTACCATTACCTTTATCAAATGGACTCCGAAATTATATAATTTTAATATGTTAAAAAGAAGACCTTAGAAAACATTTCTTATGAAGGAATGCAAAATTCGTTTTTGTGGAAAGAGGCAGCAAATTCATTAAGAACACAACCCAAAAATTCATCCATCGAGCATATTCAACGGTTAAAGAGAGAGAGAGAGAGAGAGAGAGAGAGAGAGAGAGACTTATTTTCGAAAACCAAATTTTTTCACAAAAATATTTGAAATTTTAATATGTCAGATATGGATCTCTTAAAAAATTTGCATGAAGGATGTCCAAATTCGAAAGGGGAAGATTTTATGAAAATTTGAGAAAGCAACTTGATTACTGTTTTCATTATACTGGGCCAAGTTCTTATACAGTAATTGATTGGTCTTTCGCCTAACCACTTTCCATCTAAAAAATATGAAATTTAAGCATGGTATAGATTAAGATGTTTTGAATAAGCTTTTTGAAGGAAACTTCAAACTCATAATATAAAAAGCTTTGTAAAATTGGAAAACAACAAAGGTCTAGAAATTTCGAAAAATTAAATGAGGGTAAATTCTAGTTAAAAAGAGGAGTGTTCCCATTTGGCCTTGAATCAGGGTCATCCATGGCTATGCAATCATATCTCCTAAGATCCTAAGTAGGCTCTATACTAGCTTGGACACTTGTCTCGGTTATTTATTGGTTAATGTCCAAAAGATAAGATAGACTTTTATTCATCCAAAGTTGACTTGTCTTGGACTTGTCTTGGCCTCTTTGCATGTGGCCTCCTCCAGTTTTAAGATCTACCATTGACACTTAGATCCTAGATATAATGGGCCTAGGCTATAGGGATATCTTTCTCCCCTTTTATTTAATACATTCACACTTGTTCTCATTTGTTACATTTGTTCTCACTATTATTTTCCAAAAGAAATTTGGATTTTCCAAGGCTACAAGGTGTCCCCTTCATTATTGGCTTTAAATCCAAATCTAATCTTATCGGGCCTCTAACGTAAAGCCCCAGCAGCTAAGTGTCTGTGTCTTAATTTACTTCATGATGAAGGCATTAAATGCAACTTGGAAAAATATCCAAATTTTGAAGGCTTTTTCATCCAGATTAATCAAATTTGACCACATTGACTATCTCATTTGGCATGGGGGTTCATGCCTAAGACATGATCGAAGAAGCGTAGACACAACTGGACTTAACCGATGAAACCAAGTTTAGATTTCTCTTTTACCATGTAAAGGGCTCGAAGTTGAGGATGTTTCATGGCAACCTAATAACATCGACACCGACATGCAACAAGACACGCACGTCATTTCTAGAAAGTTGAGAATTCTAACATGTTGGGACATACTGTATATTTATTAATTTTTACATATACATGATAAATTATCATTTTATGATTATTTCAATCAACTTAATTTGATTCAAATTCATAAATAAATAATAATAAAGAGGCCATAATGAATTTACACTAAAAATACTAATCCACTATTTGTTAGTATTTCATTGTTTCAATTTTGAATAATGTTGGCAAGAGGAACAACGCTTGTCAAGAGAAGGGGGGAATTGTGTGTTATGTGTCGTGAGTTAGAAGAAGAGAAGATTAGATTTTTTTTCATTCCCTTTATTATTTTTATTATTTTAAATTTTTTGCATATTTATATTTTGACCTCTTTTTTTATTGAAAATTTTTAAAATTGACTCCATGATCAGAATTTCAGACCTTCAGTGTCGAGTTGGAGAGTTGGAATACATGTTTCCATTATTTCAACACCTATTGACCACATATTAGAGATGTTGACATGTGCCGAGTTCCGACATGATACAAAGACCCCTGGAGAATATTGATGTTTCATAGGTGGCAACTTCATCCCTAGTCTATGGGCATTGGAATATTGTTGCTAGCAACATCGCTAAACTCTTGTTGATTTCTCATTTTTGCCATCATAGTCCTCAAATCAACAAGATCGCGCCTCTACTAGATTTTAAATGGCCAAAATTTGTTTCATTGAAATTGAATTGACGGTGAAATACCTTTCAAATATATCCAAAAACGTTCCAATCAAATTGAATCAACAATGAAATAACTTTTTGAATGTATATGAATTGAATGTATATGGATTGATGTGTGAATAAAAAGATTGAATGGTCCTTGATAATTTTGGACAAGAAAGTAATGATAAGGAATGTAAAGTATGAAAGCTAGAGGGCAATTGTTGCTAGTCACTTAAATAGCAAAAGACAAATTCTAGGAAAGTAAAGATGACGATAAATTGGTAAAGAACGTTGAGTTCTATAATTGACTAAGGGTTTATAAAGAGTACTATGTGACTGTTTAAAACCTACAATTGAGGGTGACAAATAATTTTTGAGTTTAAAAGATAATTTTCCTAATCCCCTCTTCAAAAACAAATAACTTTTAACCCTACCTATAACAAGAAATTTTTTTATAAAATCCTAAAATGGTGGCATTAAATAAACTACTCGGCAATTACTTATTATTTAGTAACACTTATATAAAAGAAGTTGCATTTCCAAAATATCGTTATTTAACCATTACATGTCAATATTGATGACTTCATCCCAATGAAGGTTTCATCAACAAATGATGTTTTGTTGTTGATAACTTTCTTGACAAGTTGTTGATGGTCCCTCAAACATTAATTATTTTGTTTAGCGTAATTCTACTATTCACCAAATTCTACTAAATATCGATTCGTTTATCACCTGCCGATTGCAACTAATCGGGTCATTTTTGGTGCTGACATGTAATGATTTTGCAATTTTGTGAAAACATTTAAAGTTGAGATTTGAGGGAGTACTATAATTGGCATTGTGAAAAATCAGATATAAATGCTAAGATTTGAGTTGGTTCTTTCATGTGTCCTCTTTATGTTGACAGATTAATCTAGGCTGCATATTAAAAAGTTAAATAAGAAGAAAAAGAAGAAAAAACACAAAATCTTTGCCTGTGTGACCAAAGAAGAACACACTCTGGCTTTTCCTGCCGTTAATTGTCCACGTGTCATCTCACGAGGCACACTCGCGACATTGATTGTGCTTGCTTTTCTTCTCCAAAAAGATGTCATTTCATTATCAAATTAATCAAGGATTTCTTTAGATTCAAATCGAAATATAGCCCCAATGAATTTTTTATCCTTTTCAATCGATTGTTGAACGAACTTTCTCCCCCAGAGAACCTTCAATGTCAAATTGACTTTGTAGCACTTGATTTGTGATTCAAGTGAAAACCTAACTCGTTCAAAACCCAAACGCTTCAAAAAACGGGTTTCTTCTGAAAAATCATCAGGAATCATTGAGGCTCTCCGAGAAATACACCAATGCCATCTCGATTGTTTTTATGGGAGAGATTAGCTCAAATCTAAATTCAACATGCAATTTATTGATTTTCATGAAGGAAGACTTAGGTGTAATCCCTTTATATGAATATCAGAAGAACTCTATTTTTCGATTGAATCTTCCCTTTGCTTGGATTTGATAACATGAGGATGTCGTTTTCAGAGAGAAAATGCCACTCATTGTACACGTTAGCATGTTGACTACTGTGTAGATAATCTTAGGGTCGGGCATCAGACATGATTGTCATGACGGATGCTGATTTTGTTACATAAGATAAAGTTTGTGTTTTTGTTGGAACATCTAAAAGTTCGTGTTATTTCTATCACATCGGCCAAAGTTGATGTGCGTGAGTTTCTTTTTCAATGATATTTGACCTGTTAATCTAATGCTTGCTTCTTTATTCGTGGCAATCCTTTGTGTATATATCTGCATCTTGTTGTGCTAGTGCTGTCTTCAAATTTGGGCCAATGGTATTTCAACACTTGCCAACAACAAAAAGTAAGATTTTCCTTAGACCAGGACAACAATTCGGAGGGGAAAAGATAAGGTAAATCATTTTGAAATGTAGAAGAATATCAATGGAAAGTATTCTTCCAAAAACATCTACAACATAAATTAGAAACGTAATTTGAGATAACAAAATTAAAATTATTAGAGATTCTTTCTTAAAGATCACTAACATAGATGTCATAACTATATAATTTCGCGTCAATTCAATTTTGATTTTTTGCATCTTACTTCTTCATAAACTACCACAATGCATTTTGCAAGGTGAAACTCCTGAAATGATCAAATTACTCTTCTTCAAGGGTACTTAGCCTTCACAACCCTATTCCAGATAAAAAATCGACTTTCAAGTACAACTTGAATAACAAAGAGATAACGTGTTTCCATCAAACAGTAGGCTTAATTAGCATATTGATTAATTTTGAAATATCACTATAAGTTGTTGTAATATATCTAGAAGGCGACTAAAACTTATTCGTCAATATGAACACAAAACTTTAGCAATTAGCATAAAAATAATGAAAGAGAACAGTAGTTTGAATTTTATAAATACAAATTGTCCGTTGGCATCGAATTTCCTAATGAAAGGACACATGTCACATTTTCGCAATACTTCTGATTGACTAACTCAGCTCATTATCTTTTTGCTTAATTAAAGACTTTTTTCATGACTTTTTTCTATTAAACAAGCATGGCATGGACACTCGTAAGGGTTAAGTAAGTTGTTGTCTTCTATTTGTCCTGTAAAATATCTTTCAGCGGCAAGCTGGCAAAGCGATTCTTCCTATGGATTTAGAGTGGAATCGGTAGCTCTTTAGTCTTTGACTCTCGTGTCATTGGCATCCAATGCGCTGTTCCAAGAGACATTTCTCCGCATGGCAGTCCTCGTCACCATTGATGTGTTGCTTGTAACTTTGCTTGGGTAGATAAGAACCTGTCCCTCCTTATTAAATCTTACCGCGAGAGTTTCGGCCGGCTCCTTACGTGTGATGGGAGGTGAGGTAATGCAAGGCAACAATGGTGATTGGCCGGGCAGTCCGGTTGTCGTTGAGATGGCTTAAGATAAGATCGAGATTCTGTTCTCCAGGTCGGCAATGGTGATTGGCGGGGCAGCTGCTTTCGTGGAGATGGCTTAAGATAGACCGAGATTCTATCCTCCAGGTCAGCAGTGACAATTGGCCGGAGCAATCATAGTAGGAAGTTGTATGAAAGGAGGTGGAACTTTCGATGATCCTGTAGTCATTTGACCGGCTATTGAAAGAAAAAGCTTGCATTTGCCCTCCGACCAAACTTACGGCTAAAGCATATCGTTAGCGACGAAGGCTCTTGTATGTGATGATAATCTGAAAAGGTCTATACCTATTGTAAACATGCTAATTTAGTCATTAAATTTTCAATTTAATCAATTTTAATTACGGGCTTTTTCGAATGATTTATTAATGTTTTTCGACTTTAATTGCCCCATGCGATCTGATCAATGCCGATGTTAATTTTTTTAAATTTTTTCTTTATTTTTTTTCCTTCTCTTCGTTGGTCACCATATCTCGGTGATTGCTTAGGAATCATTCATAGGTGAGGATTTAAACTCAAAATTATAAAAAAATTATAAAAATTAAAAATTTTCCAATTAGCGTTGACCTAATCTGGAAATATATAATTGTCAGTATCGCGTTAAAGGATTTCCATTCAAAATTGGCAAAAATGATTGTAATGATAACTCATCAAAAGATTTAGAAACTCCCATTTAAAATGAATTAATATGTGCAATTTGATATGTTTAGAACTTTTCTAGTAATTTTCTCGCCTTTGACAGTTTTTGCAATCATAAACCAAAATTTGATTAATGCTTAGTGCATTATTTTAAGTTGAGAAGTATGTCTGGACAGATATAAGATTAGCCCACTCACACGGTAATCGCCTATTTACCGTGTGATAAATAGAGATGAGACTGATTTTAAGCTTATTATCTAGGTGATAATCGAGAACTCAAGCTGTAAATATGTATGTCGCCTTAACCGAGTGTTAAGATGAGGACATAATACTTACGATGTCCGAAAGTAAAAATACCCCACATATTTTACTTCTATCTCCGTCTAAAATGCCAGATGTGAGTTCCATGACTTTTGTGAATGAGTAGATGTGCTCAAGTTAGAATTGGGTATGTTCGAACTTCAAACTATTGAAAGGTGTCACTTTCCATCATATACTGTAATACGTATTTCAACTTTTTTGCATGAGACGACCAATAAGAGTGGCAAAAAGTTTGATCTCAATTTTATTCCGTGTGACTCATGAGGAAAAGAGTTCTCATTTTTAATCCCTTGACCCTTACTTATTCTCAAGTTTCTTTTTGTTTCTTCTTCTTTTGCAATGGTCTATGATTCTCTAATTTCTTCTAGAAAATCAACTGACTGAAATTGAGAGTTTGAAGGAAAGAGGAAGATCGATTTTGGAGAATCACATGTGGTTTTGTGTACCGGCAACCCTTAACTGTCTTAGTTTAATTATAATTTGAATACAATTAATTCATGTTTAAAAGAGTTCAAGGGAGATTAAACTGATGGATGAAAGGTACGATACCTACCAGTGTGCTTCCTATGAGCTGCTATATTTCTAACAGATGTTAACAGAGTCTCAAAGTATTGGGATGATTATTCCCGGCATGGTTGAAAATTAAAAGATTTGTCGGCCCACCTTTGGTGGGGATGAAGGCTTTACTAATTAAAGGGCTTAATATGTCCGCTCAAGTTGCCCAGAAGAAACCCACGGGAATAAGGACCGTGGTAGAGATTATACAAAGGTACTGAAATAATTAGAAGATGTCTGTTGGAAAAAACGTACGAGTCTCAACGCTCTCCCTTCCTTCGTTATTTTCAAGCAAACAGTGAACTTTGCCCATTTTTGCCACCCCGATCAAGGACTGGACTTCCTCCATTGCGGTGTTTCTGGGTGCAAGGTTGCTCGAATCCTTTGGTGTGCTTTACACATACGTGCGTGTTCTGGGTTCGCGCATTCATTTAGGGGTTCGAGATGTCGAAAACGGTGATATCCTCCCAAGACTATTGAATTGAATTAGATTCTGAAAGGAGGTAATGAAAAATGGAAAATCACTCCATTGATTCAGTCCCCTTAACGATCGGTATGTAGCATTAACAGTGGATACATAACACACAATTCGGAACATATGACACGATACGTCGATATATCTCTTTTTTTTTTGGTAAAGATGATATGTTGATATGTTGTTTTTCAAAAATAAAAAATTCCGATACGCTGTATATTAAATATATATTTTAATATCATCATTTTTATGATATTTTAATTTAATTAATTTGATTCAAATTCACAAATAAATAAATAATAATAAAAGAACCTATAATGAATTTACACTAAAAATATTAATCCACCATTTATTAATATCATTAATTGTTTCAATTTTATAAATTCAGTTTCGTTTCACTAATGAAAAAAAAATAGACACTTCACATTTGGAGTATGCTGAGCATGTGGGAAGAGAAGAAAAAATAAACTTCAACGTAAATTATGTGTCATGGGAAGTAAGAATCATAATAAAAGAGAAAACTAGATTTTTTTCTTCGACCTCTTATTTATTGAAAATTTTAAAATTGACTTTGTTTGTATTGGAATTACATTTGCCGGAATTGTAAACTCGCATATTGGAATTCCCCATCAGAGCATCGAGTCTAAGAGAGTATCGAACATGTGTCAAGATATTCGATATGACATAAATGCTCCATGAAAGTATTGCTATTTCATAGATGGTCGGGTCCCAAAAACAGGATGAACGTGGCTGGCTTTCAAGGTGCTACTCAATTGTGAAATTGCGAGTCGCGGGTTGCAATTTATTTACTTTCCTTTTTTATGTAGTCTGGTAATCCGAGAAAAAGCTTAGCTTCATACACTAATGTGTGTTTTTTTTTAGTTGAAAGAAAAATTATATTTATTACTAAAATATATACATGAAAATACATAAACTTTTATGACAAAACAAATCTAAAATAAATGATCAACAAAGCATCGGCAGTTTACTTAAATATTCGTTCCATAAAAAACAAATATGTATTGGCCCCTCAAAATAGTTTAAATCCTCTTCTGTCATCGAATCTCAGATCATTGTTAATATAGCACATGGGAAGGAAGGAAGAAAGAACCATCATTAGTGATGAGCACATGCTAGAAATTTTTCCAATACTTACCACATTGTTAATTGGTGGTGTGCACTCTAAATTCAACTTCCTCTACACCATCACTCTACAAAGACAATTGGAATAGGTCAATAAAAGCTAATCTAACTTTTGAAAGAGTGGATCTTCATAGTTCAGTAAGACGTTAGAGCTCCTACAACCATTATTAAAACTGGATGTGAATGGGAGCACAAGTTATTGAATCCCTGAAAATATTTTTTAACTCTAGATCTAAATCAGGATGGAGACAAAAGAGAGAGGGAGAGAAAGCTAACAGTATGATAGTGTTTTGATAAACTCAATGATAGTAAAAGTAACAGATTATAATTGTCAATGATTATAATCACAAGGCATCATAATGTATTAGGTATGATTTGATCCTTTCGACTACGACGGAGATCTTTTTAGTCGGAACATCCAGAAATCTTCAAGAAATGATTGAACCAACGGTTGAGATGAAAACTTACATGATCTCTCTCATTAAAAAAAAAAAAAATCCGATCAATGTCATTCTCGAGACATCAGAGAGCTTATAGCCAGATCTTTGTGTCTCGTAAACTAAAAATTTTTAAATCGTAATTTTCCCGACACCTATGAGATCAGACGGGGTCAGATACTTCTTTAGTTTTGCCATATCTCTTCAACAATAGTTGAATTATAACCTTAATTTCTACGAATTTCCGTGCTTCAAAGAACAGTGATGAGAACGTCTTCTTCTTCGTCAAGCCGTTCGTTCGATTTCTTTTCCTTCTTCCGGTAGATACTCGCGAATGGAAAATTGCGAACATGGTACAACTGGAACTTTTTCGTTCTCCCTTTGATCCTCCGTAGGGTAGAGAGAAAGAAAAAGCTAAATTTAAACGCAACCATAGGCCAACTAAACGGCAAGTTAATGGCGCTGGAGAAACCTAATTTTTTTTATCGGGTTTTACTCAAATTTTCCCAGAAAAATCTGACTTCGTCGAGATTTTGATGGAAGGGTACAATTGAACCATGCTCTCTGTGAGCTTTTTAACCATGAGTAGTGTCACTTGTTTGTCGGGTGTGCATTAGCTTTGAATCAACTGCGTCTCGTTTCTAGCTATATTGGATTGGTTTTTTCAATTTTCCTTTAGAAATATTAAAAAGAGATTGAGTAGAAAAAGGAGAGAGATTATATAAATTTCTATATTAAGAATAAGGGCGATTTTCAATTTGATTTAATTAATTGAATCAAAATGAGACTATCTGAACTAGAATAAAAAAATGGTTATTTTTTCTATATCCTAACCAATCTCAAACCGAAAAAAAAAAATGTATAAGACTTCGGTTTGGTTTGGATTGGTTCCGGTTTCAATCCGGTTTTCAGTTCTCTGATGCCCTTGACCAACAATACCAAATCTGACCAAATCGGACAGGCTAATGACCAGAAATTGCAACTTCAAGCCATAGCTATCTGATCTTACAATTGTCGGGAACATTATATTATAAAAATCAGGTTTCGGGACATGAAGATTGTTAAAGGAATAAAACAGTTATTAAAAAGTACAGATGGATGAAGAAGCTGGTGGTAGTAGAGAAGCTGAACCTGAGAAAGTCACTGAGGCAGAGGAAGGTTGCGAGAGGAAGGTTGCGAGCTGGAGCAGAGAGCTGGAACAGAGGAAGGTTGCGGTCTTCTAAACAAAGCTCAGAATAGAAATTGATGAGCTGGCGATCCAGCTGAACTGATGAGCTGGCGATCCATGACATCAGAATCTAGAACACAAAAGTTGATCAAACTAATTGGAAGAGCTGCACAGCCAGAGGATATATGTGTTAATTCGTTTTTCTGTTGTAACAGTCCTTTAACAGAAATGGTTAAACGAGTACTGAGTATAAAAGGATAGGTGAATGAGAGAAGAGGGTGAGGAAAAGTTCATTTTTTCTGTATCTTCCATCTTCTGATTTTCATTCATCTTGAGGTTTCTCTCCTACTTCTGCATTCGATAATGGTGGAAGTCATGTAAAGGATGAACCTGAAATTCTGAAGAAGAAATTTATCAGAGTTGAGGTATTTTCATCGATTGTTCAAGATCTAAGATTCTTTCATACATAGATCTTGCTTTATCTCTCGATTTCTTCTCAAAGATATGGATATAAGGTTATAGCTTTTCTATCCAGCGCCTCGAGAGTCACTTTGATTGGATTTTTTTTTTTGGGATACATCGTAGTTTGTCTATTTCGATTATTTCAATGAAGATTTGCAATCCGAACAACTTTAGCATTTTGAGAAACGGATGGTATCTTTTCGAAAAACAGGTGTCTATTTCGATCATCAAATGAGATTGGTCAGCATTCATGTTTCTCTCATCTCAGCATTCATGTTTCTCTCATTCTTGCTTGGTGTTCCCCATGGAGGTGGCTACTTTGCTTCTAATAAATCCTGTGTTTTAACTTTTCATCCATGTTTATGTTAGGAAAACAAGAACCAACACCACCATTTCTTCATTACTAGCAGCAGGCCACCACCGTTAGTTTCCCTTAGTTGCAGCAGCAACCTTTGAAATCAGGATTGAAGAATTTCCGTATGATCTTGGTCACTAAAAACTCCAGTGAAGGGCAGTCATGCACTGTTGTCTGGATGAGTTAGTGCTGGAGTTACTCTAATCTTCTTGTTCATCCCAGAGAAATACCAACAGGCTGCGACATTTTCGCTCGCTCAAGTGCGCTCATTTCGTCCTTGACATATAATCGTTTCAGTGAAGATTCTAGATCATTCTCCGAGAAAACTGAAATGGAATATTGAGCTATATGCTTAGTTATGTACTTTTGAAGTACATATAAGCCTGCTCTGCTGCATTGTTTTGTAGTCATTGTCGAAACTCATTGATAGTGTACCCAACTTTACGTTATTTATTGTCCTTGGTTGTTTCCCAAGAAATAAATCGTTTATCTACTCAGAATCTATTCCTTTAACGAGCTTTTCATCGCTTCAATTCCTTGAAAGATATCGCTGTGAACCTTGAACTTAGGAACACATTCAACTCAGAAGGAGTGAGATGTGGAGCGGCATGTCTGTAGTTTGTCATGAAAAAGAAGAAGCTGGTATCCTAGCCTGAACTAGAGTGCAGCGTAACTGAAGTTCTGCTAGTGCTACCCATGAAAGGAAGAGGTATTTTTGTTGCTTTTTGTTTCCTTCAAGCTCGAAGAGTTCGCAATACTGGTGTGGTGATAGAAACAAAACAAGGAGCATGATTATCTTACTCCTCTCTCATACTATTTTCAAGTGCTGATCCTCAAGCCTTCGTTTATCCTTCGTCTTTTTCATGATCGTTGATTCCGACTTTAGATTACTTTTTTGGAGATTAAAATCATGGCACAATTTTCAAAGTGCTTTGAACAGTGAAGGTAGCAGCATAGGTCTCCTCTGGAATTGTAGGCGCTGTTGGTCCTTCGAAAGTTGCTGCTCATTATGGCACTACAAGCCCAACTTAGGTAGTTGAATGGTTTCCCACGTCTAGATCACGGCTCTTTTGCTGAGTCTCAGCTATAATGCGTTAATAATTTTCTTTTCTGATGTTGATTGACGAATGCAGCTTTAAGATCATTCCCTGATGGGATGCGTAGAGTCTAGTTGCTTCAGAGTTCAGAGCCCAACAAATGGTTGCTTAATCTAGCCCTCTCTCAGAAATAGTAAACCAACATAACCAAAATAGCAGTTGTACTTGCGTCAGCTGTGCATGCCACAGGGTGCTTTATTTATCACTATTGATTATCCTTACGGCGATTGTTAAATTAATGTCTTGAGTTTGAATTCGGATAACAATTTGTTAAATCAAATTTGTTGATAAAGTTTTCCCAAGAAGTTTTCAAATTGGATCATGAAATTTTACGAGAAAAAAGAGGAGCTGCATGTCATCAAGTTGAAGAGGAGCCATCCACGCGATCAAGAAAAGGAGAATACAAAGTAGCACGTACTTGAGAAAAAAATAGACGCTGGAGTTCTTGTTTTCAGCATATGTAGAGCATTTTGTTTTGAGCTTGCGGTAATTTTGTGCCATAAATCTAAGTTCAAGTGAGTTATTTATTTATAAACAACTTTGGGTTTAGGATTAAATTTAGGTGTGGAAACACTCATGAGCGATTGTAAACTATGATTCTCCGATCATAGTGGATTATTTGTTACTAGCTCTCCCCGTGAATGTAGGTACCGATATTCGACCAAACCACACATAAATGGTTCTATTATTTCTCATTTACTTTTTTTAGTGATTTTGCGTTGACATAAATTATAAATATTGTCGTTTTCGCGTATAGTATTCCAACAGCGTTTATGCTTGAAATGATGCGTTGATATTTGAAAAACTGTAAAATTTCTTGTGATGGTATTCTTCAAAGAAGAGCTAACAAGGTATGATGGAGAGAACAGAAGTTTCCATTTCAGTCTGCAGCTTGGAAATATGAAAATTCAGGTTACATTTCGACTTATTGAGAGCATATGAAGAAGACTTTCAGATAGCACGTGACATCTGCTACTTAGAATACGCTTCCATCTGATTACCGGAAATGATATGCGCTGCCATCTGTTTCCTGGTCAGTTGGCACCTCCTAATGCTAAGTCAGATCCGAACGCAAAGCCTTCCAAAGATTTAGCTGTAGATGCAGAATCATTGAGAGGGCATCGCTGGAGTGGTTCCAACTCTCTGAACTTCATTTGCAAGAACACTTGGAAGTTGTCATCGATAATCAATGTTTGCTTGTCAGATTTTCCTTGGATATTGCTGAGCATTCACAATTTATTCAGATGTTCAAGTTGGAGTTTTTTAAAAAAATAAATAAATAACATAAGCGATGCCCTAAATAAACATGATATCTACTGAGAAGTTTTCTCTATATTGACCGAACCTATGCAGGAGTTATTTGAGGAGTCAAATTACCAAGCTCACAGCATGATGACGATCTGGTTTCATATTTAGCGAAAGTTACAAAAAATTTTAAACCATAAGCAACTACACCAAACTTCTACATAAGTTTTTGGTATTTTCTAATCAGATTACTTCTACTCTATCACAGCATAAACAAGACCAAGTAGAAGTCACTTCCTTTTAACCAAACAAAAGTACAGGGTACATGGACAACTACCTTATGCACAACAAGGATGAGCATAAATCTATAAAAAAACTTCATTTGATACACTGGTAGGCATTACTTCCAACAAGGAGGAAGATCGCTTCTCTTCTTGGCAGCCGTCTCGACTGATTTAACGTCCCAAGCACCATTTCTCCAGTAGCCATAACTAAGCTCTGGAATATGAGTGACTTTACTGTATTCTTCATCTTGTTCTTCTGGTTTAAGTTTCTTAATTAGTTCATCAGGCATGTCAAAAGCTCCAGCACTTTGAGCTTGCTGAGATACTCGATTCTGATGGGATATTTTTCAAACACTTGCATCGCTGGATGCTCCACTTTTCAAGGCAAGGCATTGCTCCTTCCTCTACCTGTATGAATGTAAGCTCTTCAAAAAATCAAGACCTAATATCTTGAGCTTCTTAAACCCTTCAGCCTTGAAGCATAGTTTATGCCAATCATAGGCTTGAAGTAACTCAAGGTGTATGAGACTGGGCAAACTTTGGAGGATTAACATTGGATCTTCCTCGGTGGCTCCATTTCAGTTTAAGCTTGGCAAGATTATCGAGCTTGGCAATCCAAAGTGGCAACTTCTGCAATTTTCCTGTTAAAAACACTCTTTGGAGAAACTGTGGAGGAGAAAAAAGGTTTTGCAGATCAATTTCAGCATCTTTAAAAGAAGAAACTGATAGTGCTCGGAGATTTGTCAACTTGGCAATTGATAGGCATAGCTTCCTTCCATCTTCTTTCTTCAGCTTCAGAATGCACAACCTTCTCAGTTGGATCAACTTCCCGATCTCTCTGATCAAGATGCGGCTTTTATTGTCATCCACTTCTACATAGCATAGCTTCTGTAAACATTGAAGGACCCCAATTTCTCCAAGGGTCTCAAAGCCATACTTACTGTGCGAATAAGCAATATTTTCATAACGATATACCAGTAAATGGCGGAGCCTGTGGAGTTTTGTGATTTCCACTGGCAATGCAGTAATAAATGTGTGTTTAAGATCCAGGGTCTCCAAGTTCTGAAGCATTCCTATTGAACTTGGAAGTTTGTGGAGTTTGGTGCACCTAAGATTTAGATAACGGAGAAGATGCAAGTCGATCACTTGTGTTGGAAACCTTTTCAAAGGGGTACCTTGCAAGTCTAGAATTCTGAGTAGTTTGAGACCAGAAGAGAACACTCTATTTAAGGATGATTTGCTTACCCCAAACATGAACAGAGAGCGAAGTTGCCAAAGTGGCTCATTTTGCTGTGCAGATTGAAGTATTTTGTGAACTGAAAGGCGACGAACTCTATCCGTCCATCCTGCATGTTGTTCATCAACTACAGTTGCAAAGTTTCGATCTTTAGACTTCATACTGCTAATTTCCCACAAGAGGTCATGAACTCGATACATCTTGACCCTTCCATCGCTAGTTAGCTCAGCCGCTTGAATGAGGCTCCTGCTTAGGAGATCCTTAAGGTACTCTGCAACTTCTTCTGGTGTCTTACCCTCTTTTGTTTCAACAAGTCCTTCTGCCACCAATAATCGGATTAACCGCATATGCTCAATCTGTTTATCCGTAGGGAATACACTCAAGTGCAAGAAACAAGGTTTTAGGTGGTAAGGCAAGGCGTTGAAACTAAGAGAAAGTACCTTCTTCAAGTTCTTCAGTCTATCATTGCCATCAATTTCAGAACGGATACTTCGATGTACTAGATGCCATTCATCTATTTTGTCGCTGTCCTTTGTGGCCAAGATGCCACTAATGGCAACAATTGCCAAGGGTAGGCCCTCACACTTCCGCAAGATGCTTTCACATATTTCCTTCAAATTCGAAGGACATGAGTCGGCCCTGAATGTCTTCATGCAGAAAAGCTTCCATGATTGTTCAGCACTCAAAGGCTTCATGAAGTAGACCTCTCCAGCAAATTCCTTGCATGAAGATGATGCTATCTTGACATCCCTTGTTGTCATCATTATTCGACTACCATTTTTCTCATTGGGAAATACATATTTGACAGCATCCCAATCATCAACACGCCACACATCATCGAGAATGATCAAGTACCTCGATCTTCCTTGCAGCAAGCTCCTGATCATCATTTTCAGTAGATCAGAACTTAAAGTGTCTGTTCCACTGGAGACAGATTCCATGATGCTGCTAGCGATTTGCTGAAGCATGTCCCTGAGGACTTCTTCTGTCCTTGAAGATGGAGAAAGAGTGACCCAAGCACAGATTGTGAAGTGTTTCTTCACGGCTGGATTGTCAAAGACTTGCTTTATGAGAGTAGTCTTTCCCGAACCTCCCATCCCCACGACTGGAATTATTTCTTTCTCAGGAGGACCCTTCACCAACCACTTCACCAGTTGCTCTTGGGGCTCTTCAATACCCACTAGATCGGCTTTTTCCAATAGAAGGGCATCTCCACGCTGGTCGTGCCATGTGCTGGATGTAGAGGTGGAGCTCGAACCTTGTTCTGCACCTTGCTTGAACTGGTAACAAAACTTTTGATGTTCTTCACAGATACTTTTGACTTTGGAACTTATGTCTCTCATCCAAAGCATGATCCTTCTGCAAGCTTTCCAATTCTTTACATAGCTATGTGACATCTGTAGAAATTCAAGGACTCCATGGCCTTGATGTTGCGCCTTCAGTAGCTTATACTCATCAAGAGCATCTTCGATGTCATCTGCAAGATTTCTTAGTTTCCTGATCGATTCTTTCATGAATTGGTTACCCTCTTCTAGTGAATCTGCATCACGTAGGATGGCTTTGATGCGGTCAAAATCTTCTTTCACAGCATTCACTTCTTGCCAACCGTCTCTTACCTTCAGCACCTCATTTCTCGACGAAGTTCATGGCCTTTGTAGCAAAATAGGTTAGGGAAACAAATGCCATTCTCAAGGTTGGCAGATGCTTACCGTCAAGCACCAGATTTTCTTGGTTTATTCCGTTGTTTTCTCGGGATACAGTATATTTCAATCTGTTAACAATTAGACTGGCTTTCTTGTCTAGATGCGCATGTTCTTGAACAGGCCATGAAAATGATACAACCTTTGAATATGCAAATCTATATACATCATTGAATTACTTTCTCGCAAATGGCCTCTTACTCAGATATCGGAAAGGAACAGAAAGAAAAAAAATAAACATGATTTAGAAGAGTTGGTCAACGGGGCAACACGCTTGTATGAGTGATTACAATGCCGTAGAATATGTAGTGATTATTCAAGATCAGAAGCAACACGTCGCATTCCGGTGCTTTTCTGAGAAGACATTACACAAAATAGGCACCTTCATTGGTCAAGCAAATTATTTCTGATTATTTTAGCATCCGTCTTATTAGAGTGAGTTCATTTTAGCAGCATGTCGCATTCCTGCACTTTTCCGAGAAGATCATTACATAAAATAGGCACCTTTCATTGATGTGGAAGCAACTAATTTCTGATTATTTTAGCTTCTTTGTCTTATCCGAATAGTTCAATTTAATACCACGTCGCATTCTGGCACTTTTCTGGGAAGATCATGAAACAAAATAGGCACCTTTCCTTGACGTGGAATTGACTCATTCCGGATTATTTTAACATGCATCTTACCTAAGTGACTTCATTCTCTCATGTTCAGAGTAGAGTTGTTCAAAAGAAACTTAAGGACGAGACTAAAGTCGAAGCTAGCTTTCCTATTAACAACAGGGTTTCAAGTTGACGACGGACGATCACGGAACATACCTCCTTCCTACTTCAACTATTTCCAAGGCGCCACTCCAGTTTGTTTTTATGTTCTTATTGATAGATGACTCCATCAATTCCTAGTTTGATGTCTCTTGCCAGGACCTTAGCGCACATAATGAAACGTCGAACGGCTTCAGCTTTGCTTTTTAGCCATCGATTTACAGTCACTCGACTAAGCTCTCGGGCTGATAGGGGATGCATGTGCAGTCTTCAGCAAGAAAGGCCGACAGGTTTACCAGTTAGTGCTCGAGCCTCGGTTTTTAAGGCAGCGAAAATCAGGATCGACTTGACGATGAGAGTTCTTGATCGGGCTAAAACAAAGAGGATGGTGGTGAGCAGACGATGAATATTTGCATGCACGAGTTATGATTTATTACTGCGGATTCAGTTTGGTTAACCCTCTGTATTCTTCACATGTTGGGATAGTTCATTTTTCTATTCAATCTTATTGTACCTAACCTTAGCTTAGATTACGATTCCATTTAATTCGTGAATAATAAATTATTTAAAAAATATTTTCATACAAATATATATACATATATTTATATCACTTGAAATAGTCAATAAAAAAATATTTTCATTATTAATAATAATTTATATCTTAATATTTTCTTTGACGATGAAAATATTCTTCATTAATTCATTTGTGTATGCAATAAAAATAATTATTTTTAAGACTATTTTTCAAATTTTCTTTTTCACGAAAACAAACAAAATCTAATAATACAAAAAAGCAAATTTATCATCATTATTGGTAATACTTGGCCAACTCCATCGATCTCATAAATTTAGGATAATTGCCAAATCAATCTCATACCAATTCAGTCTTAGAACTTTCTAACCGCTAACGTGGTTCTAAACTTTTTTGCTAAATTTCAACTTTCACCCGATTGCCACTAGAAATTGCTAAACCTTTGCATGAAATTTAATTAAAAATGTACAAAGAATGAAATCTTATGGAAATTGCATATTCTGTCTGCCCTTCTAACCATATCACATCTCGGATTTGATGAAATAGAATGAATTGAGACAAAAATTTGTATCCACATAGAAATTAGCAAATAACAATGGAATTTAATAAGTGAGATTTCGAAAGTCATAATCTTCTTATGCCTCGAAGAAATTATTCATCGAATAATGAGTCAACATGTTCCAATCAAATGTTAGGTGCCATGTGTTCAACCTTACTTGAATCTTCATTTTATAAGTTAAAAAAGATTAATTAAAAAAATGTTCCATAATTTTTGTTTGCCTTCTTGATTAAAGAAAAAAAGATTGAAATTCTAAAAATAAAAATGGAATTTTCTCAAATAAAGATTGAAGTTGATATTGTTTCAAATAAGCGATATCTTAGTCAACTCACAATCGTGTTCCTTCATTTCCAACCATATAAAAATTGTAAATTGGCACATTCTCGACCAGATTTGATGATAGCCACATTTTCGAGTTTTCGCAAGCTCAAATTAGCATGTTCCGATGAAAGCTTCATGCTTTAAGCACCACCACACAACGCAAATACGCACCGAGAAACTGTAATCCGCCATGGAAGGCAGAGGAGCTTCTTGCTGTTGTAATGAGCAATAAGTCCGTCAAAGCACTAGACTGTTCGTCGACACTATCTTCTACTTTCTTCCTCCCCGCTTGAGAAATCAAAGATGCCTCTATACCGGCAATATCAATCTACTACCACCATCGACTGCCATTGATGATCGCACCGACTGTCTGAATTTGTCAAATGCCGGATTGCTTCACTGATTGTCATCGAGATTTGGTGGAGATTTGTTTGTTCTGTCCTAAGATCACATGTATGATATAATGAATTTGCTATATCCAAATTATAGTTATCAGTGCACATTTTTGAAAAAGAAAAAAAAACCGGCAAAACTAATTCAGTTCGGGAAAAAAGGAACAGCATATGCAATCTCACGAACAAATTCATTGACTGTCTTCTTCTAATTAAAGAGTCGATCATTCATCTTCTCTTGACCCAACGAAAGATTATTTACGCAACCTTGCTTTTAAAATGGAGGACCTTGTCCGTATTCCTCAATTTGGCTGGAGAAAGCAAACCCACGGTGATGCTGCCGACTATAAATCCGGCCTGCCACGTGCCGCTCCCCTCATTGGTGGCCAGTAGACCCGTTAAACGGGTGGGTCGGGTTGGGTTTGGAGTCGGGGTCATAAATTGTTTGACCTAAATCGACCATTTAACCCGTTTATTGCAATGCAAAAATTTTGACCCATATTTGACCTTATCTATACTCAACTCATATCCAACCTATTTAACTAAACTTAATTTATTATATATAGATATATATATTTAAAAAAAATGGTATTGCTAAAATAATTTTATACAACACAAATTTAATGGACAATTTTTATAATTTTTAAAATAATTATTTTAAAAAATCGAATTTTAATTATTTTTTATTTTTTAAATATAACTTTTCTTTTTTCTTTTTCTTCTTCTTCTTCTTTGGCCGTCGGCCGACCCACGGCAATGACGGCCGGCGGCTCCACAAGCAAGCCTCAAGCTCCCCGGCTCATCGATGTCGGCAAGCTCGAGGCTTGCCAAATCCAACGAGCTCTAGCTCGCCCGACACCGGCCGAGCTCGAGTCTTGCCGGATCTAGCGAGCTTGAGGCTCGGGACGCCAAGCTCACCGGCATCGGGCGAGGCCGAGCCTTGTCGGTTTGGCGAACCTCAAGCTCGCCGGGCATCGGGGCCTCGCTCGACGCTAGCGAGCTTGAGGCTCGCCTGGCCTGGTACCTATAGGAGGCAATTGTAAGAGTAATATATTAATTAAGATTGTAATTTACGTTTTACGGATTTGGTTTCATAAGGTAAGATATAAGTTCCTTAATAGTCGAATATGAGCCTAACTTGTGTGGGCCGAGTTCAACTCAGCCCATCCCATGATGAAAGGATCTGGCTAAAAGCTTTATAAACAGCGGTAAAGTCTCTCCTTTAACCCTTCTCTCTGCGAACACACTATCACCTCACATAAGGAAAGTTGTGAGGGATGTTCTCATCGAGCTAGGATCCGAGAGCAATAGAGGAAGAGAACCTGAGCGTTGGATCATCGTCATTTCGCATAAAGAGTGATAGATTCCAAATTAGGTATGCAAATCTCTTTCTTCTCCTTCATTATGTTCGAGTATCTAGTTATGTTGATCCTCGAATGCTATTTCAACGACTTACATTTAGTATCAGCCCTTCATCACCAAGAACTCGAACATTAGGAATTTGGCCTATTTTGAAAAATTTTATTCGATGAAAATTGATTTTGGACTCATCTTGTTTTTTTTTTTTGGTCGAAAGTAATATATATGTATTAGATTAAGTAGTCTTAGAACACACCGATGATTTACAATCTAAAACTAAAATATCCTAGAGAGATAGAGGGGGTATATGCACCCAATTTAGAGGAAGTTTCTTTGCTCGGTGTGTATGTACCAGCCAATCGGCAGCTTTGTTTGCCTCCCGGGGGCAATTGGTTACTGATACATTTTTGCACAGGGAAAGCTCTTGTCGGCATCGTTGAATAATGTCTTGTAAAATCCACGGTATCTCGGCCCAGCCCATGACAAAATTCACCACCGCTAAACTGTCGCTTTCACAAATAAAGTGAACGGCTTGACTTCGTGCGTCTTGCACGTGAGTCGACATCCAGTTCGTGAGATAGCATAACCCATGTAGAAGGGCTTCTGCTTCTGCTTGTACTGACGAAGAAACCCTAGCTTCCGCGACAAAGCCGTTGACAACACACCCCGCTTCATCCTTGGCAATTTCGACAACAGAACAAAAGAATTCTCCTGATACCCATGACGCGTCTACGTTCAATTTCAACTCACGATTTCTCGGTGGTGTCCAGTCCTCTGGTAAGTGTTGAGTTGTAATTTGGTCTGGCTTTTTCGTCGTTCCTCTACTGAAGGCAATATTCTGGGTTTGTGCAAGATCAAGGATATCCGCCAGGTTGGGAGCCTTTGCTCTAAAGATCCATGAGTTTCGAGCCTTCCAGATCTGCCATAGAACCCCTGCGATGAACACTTGATCAGGTAATTTCCTTCGTGAGTCAAATATCGCCTGAAGCCACTGATCGAGTCGTTTGAATTGTTTCATTATTTCATTATATTCATTCCCTGTAGCCGATTGTCTCTCCAGATCTGTTTAGTTCACCTGCAAAATAGAAAACGATGTTCGGTGGTTTCAAATTGCGTGTAACACATTTGACATAAAGGATTTGGGCTAATCTTTTTTTTTTTTTGTAGAGACTCTCCCTTGTGGGAACGACATTGTGACAGATGCTCCAGAGAAAGGTTCAGATTTTTGGTGGGACAGAGAGGCTCCAGATCTGTGTCCATAAAGTTCGTGGGGGCTGGTAAGAGCAAGAAGCTTTATGTTGATTTAGTTTGGTGGTCGATGCATGGGCCCTGTTATTTCTGCACTTCACTATAAATTCCCCTTTACAATTTCCTGTCCATATTCTGATGTCGGGTTTGGGGTCTTTACTTAGGGGAATAGCTAGAATCTCGTTTGCTATTTTGTCCTCAAAAAGCTGATGAATGAGGGTCCGCTTCCATGTTAGGGATTCTTCATTAATCAGTCCTTCCACCATGGTAGGTTCTGCTTGGTTTATTGGTCCTCCTATTAACTCCTATGATAGCCATTTATCCTCCCTGATTTGGATTGATTTACCATCCCCTACTAACCATTTGATATTTGCTTTAATGGTATCTCGCCCCAATAGCATGCTTTGCCAGCACCAAGATGATCGATGGCCCTTTTGTGCATTCCATATATCTCCATGAGGAAAATATATACCCTTTAAAACTTTACTCCATAATGCGTGCGGGCAAGTATGTAACCGCCATACTTGTTTACCAAGCATTGCACAATTGAAGGTAATTAAGTCTTTGAACCCCATCCCTCCTTCATCCTTTCTATTTTTTAGCACTTCCCAGTTCTTCCAATGGATTCCTTTCTTTGTATCTCCTTTCTGCCACCAGAATGAAGCTATTTGCCTTTCAATTGCTCTGCAAATGGACACTGGCAGCTTAAAGATTGACATGGCATAGGTTGGTATGGTCTGCACCACACTCTTAATCAATACATCCTTTCCTGCTTTGGTAAGTAACTTTTCCTTTCAACCCTCCAGCTTTGAGTTTACTTTGGTTAATATCCATGCAAATAATTCTTTTTTGGATTGTCCCCATTCTGTAGGGATACCTAAGTATTTACCCGTCTTTTCAAAAACAGGCACTCTCAGTTCTTGGGCCATGTTCCTCTTAAGTGGTAAGGGACAATTTTTACTAAAATAAACTCCTGACTTGTTTAAGTTGACAGCTTGCCCCGTTGCATAACAATACTGATTAATTGTAAGTGTCAGATTCTAGCATTCCCTTAAAGTGCCATCCATGAAGAAAATAACATCATCCGCAAAAAGAAGGTGAGAGAGCTTAGGACAAGACCTGTTGAGCTGTATACCTTATATGCTGCCATCCGCAACTGCTTTTTGCATCAACCATGTTAACACATTTGTGATTAAGATGAATAAATAAGGTGACAGGGGATCTCCTTGCCTGAGACCTCTGGATGGACTGAAAAAAGGGGTAGGTTCTTCATTGAGCTTAACACTGAAAGTCACTATTGTTATGCATTGCATATTAGAGCCACCCATTTCTCAGAAAAACCCATTTTCAGCATGCAATCTCGAACAAAATCCCATTCAATTCTATCATATGCTTTCTGCATATCTAATTTGAGTACTGCCTGATGTTTTTTCTTTCTTTTGGTGATGCGCAACTGGTGTAACACTTCCTGCACAATGAGGATGTTATCCTGTATCTGTCGACCCTGAATGAAGGCACTCTATTCAGGTGCGATTATCTCTGGCAGCCACTGTTTCAGTCTATTTGCTAGTAGTTTTGAGATAATTTTATAACTGAAATTGCAGAGACTGATGGGTTTAAACTGACTAATTGTCTCAAGATTTTTCACTTTGGGAATCAAGGCAATATATGTTTGATTTAAATGAGGATCCAGAATACTTGTGTTGAAAAAGTTCTGCACAAGATGAAATAGGTCGGTTTGAATAATATCCCAATCATTTTGATAAAACAGGCCATTGAACCACCATCGCCCGCGGTGGCCTCGGTGGACTAGGACTTAGTACCCATCTGCTAGGGGAGGAGTTCGAACCTCGGGGTTGCAAAACACGTGATTCACCTGTGGTTGGGTCTGTGGTGGTGGCCCAATTCACCCTAGGGTTTACTCCACCGTGAAGTGGCGCACGGAGGTTCCCTAGGTCATTTAAAAAAAAAAAAAAGGCCATTGAACCCATCAGGACCAGGCGCTTTCAAGGCTCCCAATTGGAAAACTGCTGTTCTTATTTCCTCCATCATGGGATTGGCCACCAGGGTTGCATTTATACAATCATCAATAGGAGAGTGGCATTGCCTTAAGACTGGTTGATAAGTTCGTTCCCCTTCTGTTTTATATAAGTTGCTATAATAATCTTGGATATGATTTATGATTGCTCCTAGATCCCGACACCACCTGTTATCTTCCAATTGCAGCATTGTAATATGATTTCTATGCCTCCTTTGAACTGTTGTGGCATGAAAAAATTGTGTATTTTTGTCTCCCCACTGTAACCATTTAATTCGCGACCTCAATCCTCAATATTGTTCCTCCTGCTTCCTTAGTGTGTCTATCTGGTGGATGATGTTTTTCACTTCCTTTCTGCTTGTATGCTGTTGTGGCTGATTGGTTATTGCTGTTAGGGCCTGAGTTAACTCTTTTATCCTGTTGGGTGCATGAGCAAACTTCTGTTGACTCCATCGTGTGAGTTTTTTTGAGGTCTCCTAAAGCTTTTCTGAAAAAGTGGCCTGGGGAAAAGCTGTATGAGTCCATACGTGGTGAATAACATCATGATATTCTTCATTTTCTAACCAGAAAGCCTCCAACGAGCGTTTTGGTGGCTAGCGTGCCTATGGCGAAGGTCGCATGAGCCTCCTTGAGCATTTCAAATTTGGCCCGTTTTTGTACTATTTTTCCCATTTTCGCGATTTTTCGTTCGGTAAAAATCAATTTTGATCATGTATTTGGACTCGTCTCGTCTCGACGAGAATTTTGGTGGGTAGTGTGCCTTTGGTAGAGGCCGAACATGCCCCCACATGCCTACACACACTGCAGTGGCTTGACAAAAATTAATGGGGTATAAATTTATCTCGAATGTACCAATTTGAGGTTATTCATAGTATTAACCCATAGATTTACGAGTGGACTTGCCATGTGTACTACCGTGTGTCATTCAATTAAATAATATAACAATAAAAGTTAATAAAGGATAAATTTATTACAAATGTACTAATTTAGTGTTTTCGGTGATCCAAGAAGTAGTTTTTTGATAAATTTATCATGGACATATCAATTTTGAATTTTCGTAATATTTGCCTTTAAAAAAAAGAAGAAATCAATAGGGCTTAGGCTCGATCAATCCACAATTGCCACGTGGCAATTGCCAATGCGACCTTAGGTAGTGTGGGCTAGGCCTTATACAAAGTCGATGGAGCCCTATGCAAGACGATCCAAGCCATTTGAAGGGCCGCGTTACCCTTTTAGAGGGATTTTGTGCCCTGCGGTTTCCCTCAAATCATAAAAATCCCTTACAAATAGGAGTTCATTTTCCCCATTTTTCTTCAAGGTCAGGGTTTTTATCTCAACTCATTCTTATAAAAGTTATCCAGAGCTTTTTGTTTTTCCTTCAAACCAAAGGGGTGTCTATCTTATGGAAAATTCATCAGTCGATCTATGTTAATCCATTCTACATAAGCCGTTAAAAAATAAAATTTTCCACCATTCAATCTTTCTGAAAAATATGCAATCTTTTCATGGCATAGTTTGGTAAGTTTACAGATAAAATCTTTTCAAAATTAATATCTACCATCACATGCACGCAACAAAAGAAAACAGAGGGAGAATCTCTTGTCCGGTCTCAGGTCCACAGATTCAAGAGGATCACGGCCGCTGATCAAATGGATTTCGCATGTAGAGTTTACATAATCAACAGTCATGATGGGTTCGATCCATGTTGATCGCATCCAGGCAGGTAATTGCCAAGGGAGGATTTGCGCTCTGGCAAAGGTTAGCAATCATAGCTTTAAGAATCATAAGTAATGGAAAAAATCCTTCCATAATGCCAAAACCCCACCATTCATCCATGCTAATTTAAATTATAATTATCAATCACTCACGCGACAAATGGGGTAAACTAAAATTTTGCTAAAGACATTTGTGCTCCTTTATTCATCAAAGTCCAAATTGAAATTTAGAATTTTGATGTCATTAAAAATGCAAATATCCTAACTAAAAAACCAACATTACTCGTTAGAATAATTGGTAAAAAACTCAGAAGTCAAATTACTTTAACACACAGATTAACAGTAAAATAATTTTAACTGTGAAGATGATTCTATGAAATCCCATTAATTTGATGAGAGAAGAAATTCTTGCTTCTTTTCTTTTTTCTCCTTTTCCTAGAACACAGATGTGAAAAAAACAATATAAAAAGTTGATCCGATGGAAAATTTGCAGATATTTAAAACAATTCGAGGAAAATGTGTTATTTTTGTGGCATATTTGTGAAGTGAACATACTGTACTTAATACCTATAATCTGAATAATGGAAAGAATACGGCAAACGTACAGATAAAACCCATCAAAGGGCGTTTAAAAATTGTCAATGGCTATAATTTTTGTAGAAATAGCATTTCCCTCGAGAAAATCTACAAAAGAAAAGATATGATTCTCATGGCATAAACATTAGTCAATTGAAATTATCATAGAGGGCAATTCATTAAGGTGATAAGACCAAAACAAATGCTTCATGATCAGTAATAAATATATCCTTAGATAAAAAACCAAGAAAATCATCGCCAATCGATAAATGACAAGCGCGTGGTATACTATATATGCATATATAACAATGAACATTATATTTAAAATATGCATATGATAACTATGGTAATAAATCAAATATTGAAACTGAGCATGGCGTACTTCTCCTATTCGAATCGGATTTGAAATCAAAGCTCTCCTTAGGAGGATAGATGGGACAATTCAAGTAAAATCCAATATAGATCCAACTTTCTATTCATCCGGGGGATTTGGGTGTTCCGAGAGGACCCCGCAGCTCGTCTCTTAATGCATCTCAACTCTTGAACATGAGGACCGAAAGAAATAGCAACATTTGAAAGGCTCACATGCTCCGAGGCCCGAGGGTATTAGTCGTGGAGCATCTAAAAAGCAACTCTCGTACACACGCCACGACGAAAGTCAACTTCATCCAAAATTCGAAAGGTAAAGTTGTTGTTTGTAAAGTGCGCATGGGCGGAGCTGCTTATAAGGCGCGGATCTATGAATAGGTTGTCGTCTTGGGGGAAAATTACCAAAATAGTCCCAAATCTTGGAATTGGCCAATTCAATCATAAACGTTTTGTACTTATATCAATTTAATTCATTCAACCAATTTTGGCCGATTGTCGTTAATGTAGATGCTAGTGGTGCTAATGTGGCGTCGACCAACACTAACATGGCAGTTTTTCGATATTTTTATTATTTTTTAATTTTTTTCCCTTGTTTTCTCTCTTTCTTTTGTTTTTTCTTTCCTTCTAACAAGGTAAAAAAAAAATTAAAAAAAATTGCCACATCAGTGTTGACTGGATAACCAACGTCCATGTCAATACCAACCGGTTAAAATTGATCAGATTGATTGAATCGGCACAAATATAAAATGTTTATAACTAAATTAAGACAATTGTAATAGGTTTAAGATTGTTTTGATAATTTTCCCTCAACTCAGCAATGTTGCACTTCAAAAATTTTATCATTTACTATAATTTACTGCTCCTTGAACGAATGAGTTTGTGGACGTAATTTCCGGAGGATTTACTCCAGTGTTTATCTCCCTTTTGCTTCGAACATTTCTTAGATGATGACTACTCCGAGTATCTTCCTAGTTAGCTACCACCGTCTAGAGATATGGAAGACGTTCCCGAGGAAAGCTTCGACCCGCCCGGTTCGACGAATCATACCACAGTTCAAGAAAGCGATGGACACTGTTCCTTGCTGTCGTTGTTCCGGTTGAACCGCGCTGATAGGGAGATCTCTTACAGTCAATGCACCCAACGACCACCTCGGCCACGGCCATGATCAGTACTAGAAATTTGGATGACACGTCGCTGGCACGATTGGCCTTTGAAATGAGAGTAAATGACTAATAGGGACCATTAGGAGCCATTAGGGGCATTCGTAGTTTATAATCAAAGGTGAAATCTTGAATTTTACTAAAGACGAGCAATTACAAGTGTTTTACCGATGGTGCCGACTAGGGGTTAGCGGACATTGCTCATAAGGCTCGGATCCATGAGTCGTTTTTGCAACTTTACACTTGGAAAAATCATCATTTATCATAACTTAGTGCTCATTGATGAATCGGTTTGGGAGTGTATTTCCAGAAGTTTGCTCCAAGGCTTACCTCCCTCGAGTATCCTCCAAGGAAGTCTTGGTTTAGAGTAGACCCATTAAAATGGATCATTAATCTATTTCTTAACCCATGTAAGTATTAAATGGGTCATAAATAAATGGAGAAATTCTAAAAAAAAGGCCTAAAGTACCTTTATTTCTCAAATAAGGACCTTAAGTGGATCTTGTTTTAAACAAAAACCTTAAGTATCATTATTTTCTTAAATAAGGATCTGAAATAATTATATCTATTTCAAATAACCAGTTGATCAAATGCATTTTACTTATTTACCTTTTTTTGAATTTTTCCTTCTTTCTTTATTATTTTATTATTTTTTTAGTTTTTCTTTTTCATCGCCATTGATGGTCGGAAAGGTTGCCCTCGCCTGATCCTTTAAGGGCCACCCTCGCCAGCCATGGGCGAGGGTTGCCTCACATTGGGGAGGCCGCCTCGAGGCCATCGACAAGGTCGGCCCTCGCCAATGCAAGCAAGGCTCACATCGCCAACGACCAAGGAGGGTCATCGACTTCTTGTTGGCCCTAGGGAGGCCAACCCTCACTAGATCTAGTGAGAGTAGCCTTGCCCGCAGTCAGCAAGAGCTAGCAATCCCTTATTGGACCTTACCAACGGCCGGTGAGGTTAGCAAAGCCCTTGCTGGCCCTTACCAACGGCCGGCAAGGCTGGTTGAGCCCTCACTAGCGGCCGTTAGTCCTTATCCCACCCCCTCCAAAGAATAAAAAATTATTTAAAATTAAAGATGTAATTGGATGAAAACGTCTTTGATCGGTTGGAATGTTTAGCCGTCGGCGACCAACGAGGTTAAACCCTTATTTAAAATAACCACAACCACTTTGAGCTCGTATTTGTTATAAACTCAATTTTGGACCTTTATTTGAGAAAATGAGGACATTTCGAGCCTTTATTTGAAATTTTTCCTAAATTAAATAAATGAATTTAAATATAATGGATGTTAAATATGTCATAAACAGATTTGAAACTTTTTGGGTATATTCGATCAAATATGTGAGTATTTAACAATACGAGTAAGATCAAATACGGATTATTAAAATGAGAATTGTTCATAACAGGTTAAATGAATATATTTGAATATGATCATTTTCGACCCAATCCAACTTGATCCATTCATTTGACGACTTTGTCTAGAGGCAAATGAATTCGTTACCGTAGTCGCCTTCTCCTTGTCATCGCTGATGTATTCCCACTGTCACGATCCCTCGTGATTCACAGGATGAGAAAAATACTCATTCCTGGGAAGGCGGCGTGGACTTCCCCGGGTTTTCATCTTTTATTTCTAAAGTTGGAAACGACCCACATGGGCCTTGAAAAGCATTAGCATAGAGAAAAATGGAACTCCGTTTCGGAGGAAGGCTCGAACTAGTCCGGTCGATGCTGTTCCTAGTCGACATCTTTTCGGTTGAACGACGCAGACAGTCGATCCCCATCATCCTTTTGTCAAACTCATGAGATGTCCCAATGTACCATGCAGCTGTATCTCTTCTTATAATCCCCAAAATAGGGTATAAGAATTTAAAAAACAAAACACACTATGAGTGCCGCAACTTTCATGCGGTACTATCATAAATTTTTTCTTAACCCCTTAAGTGCCATAATTTTTTAAAAACATTCACTTGGATATCATAATTTTCAATCAATATTTGCTTAAAAATTTGACGTGGCATGGCACTTGATGAACATTTTTAGAAAGTTATAATATTGAAGTGATCGGAGAAAAAGTTATGACACTTAATTGAGTGTCCTAAGAAATTATGACATATGTGATATCATTTTGCTGAAAAATTCGAGTAAACTCTAAGACTCTTGATGACGTCGTCTTTCTTCTTCGTCAAACTATCTCTTCTAATAATGACATGGGGGATTCATAAACAAGTCGTTTTCTTAATGGAAAATCATGAATCTTGCAAAGGACTTTCTATCTAACACGTTTCTATCTCTCTCGCCCTAGAGCAAAGTAAGAATGAACTTTTTCCTCTCCTTAAATCATGGATTGGGTTGTAGCAAAGAAGGGGGGAAAAAGCATCAGCAAAAAATAAAAATAAAATTTTAAAAACGACCATGACTTACTAAACAACAAGTTAATGGGGTCGTAGACAACAATTTTTTTTATCAGGATTTTATCGAATCTTTCACCAAAAGTCAACTTCATCAAAATTTCCATCGAATAGAAAATTTAATAATGCTCTGTATAAGCTTTCCAACTGTGCCTAATTTGACCAAAATCCAACGGCCGGAGCATAAAAAATCGCAACTTGGACCATATGATGTCATAAGTGTCGAAAGAATTGAAATTATCACAAATCAGGCTTAAAAACATAAAGATCTGATTAGAAACATTCCAGTATATGAAGAATCACTTCTACCAAAATCTTTTTCTTAGGGGAATATCGCAATTTTTTTTTTCATATTGACCGTCTGTTCTCCCATTAGTTTGGTGATGGAAGAAATTCTTGTTTTTTATTTTTCCTGGAACGCGGATGTGGAAAAACAATATAAAAAGTTGATCCGATGGAAAATGTGCAGATATTTAAAACAATAGAGGAAAATGTATAGCTATAATTATGAGAAAATTATTTAAAAAATCTTAAATTTATTACATTGTTTGTCAATTTAGTTCCAAATCTTTTAATTTTGTCAAATGCGTCATAAACATTTTCACGTATTGTCAATTCAGAATATCTTACGCGAACCATTTCAAATAATATTTTATTCATTTTTTTTTTTTTTTCCCCTTCTTTGTCCTTTGTCTCAATCTTGCTTGCGTTTTATGGAGTTCATTTTGAATGATTTCAACACGCCATAGGCTACTGGCAAGCCTCGCCTAGCCGGCGGGGGCAATGTTAACAAACCATATATATAAATATGACGACGAACATTATATTGAAATCTGCACATGTAAACTATGGCAATGAACCAGTTATTGAAATTGAAAATTTTATAGCATGGAGAGATGGCAATGCAACTTAACTCTCGGACCTAAAGACAACGAGAATTGGAAGATTCACATAAACCTAGAGCATCGGTCGCCGGAGCATCTAAAAGTCGACCCTCGTGCTCGCGCCACGGCCGCCGCACGGTTCCTCGATTCACATTGTGGATTTAACCGAGTCGACGTTCACGAAATCCCTTATGATCTCTACCAGTGCCTGGGCCTTGGCCGGGTCGAACAGCTCCACCCCGTGGCACCCGCCCTCGCCGAAACTGGTCGTCACCGGCGCCCCTCGCGCCTCCAGCATCTTCGCGAACATCTTCTGCCGGTCCACGAGGGGGTCCCGGCGTGCCCCCTCACCAGGCACCTCGGGAGCCGCCCGGCTTTCTCGCGCCCCGCCGCGCCGTCGGCCGTCGGGTCGCAGTACTCGTGGGACCGGTCGGCGCCCAGGGGCAGCGCCAGGGACCACATGAGGTCGTTCGCGGGCAGGGGAAGTATCCGGTCGTTGTCCGACCGCAGCTCGGACTCGGTCCTCTGGACCCCGCCGAAGTAGGGCTGGTTGAATATCAGGCCTCGGATCTTGACCGGCGCCAGATCGACGTCCAGCGAGCGGAGGGCCGCGTGGTAGACGATGTTCGCCCCCGCGCTGCTGCCCATCAGGTAGCACCGCTCGAAGTCCACGCGCTCCCTCAGCCACGGCTCGTCGCCGGCGCCGGCGTCGAGCGCCTGCGACCGGAGCCACGCGAGGCCGCCGCGGCGTCGTCGTAGGCGGCGGGGAGGCGGTGCTCGGGGGCGAGGCGGTACTCGACGGAGACGACGACGGCGCCGAGGGCGGACGCGGTGCGGCAGCAGGAGTCGTGGAACATGCGCGAGGTGGCGCTGAAGAGGACGAACCCGCCGCCGTGGAAGTAGAGGATGACGGGGAGCCGGGCGGGGGCGGGGGCGGGGGCGGCGGCGCGGGGGAGGAAGATGCGGAGGAACGTGGAGCGGGCGGGGTCGAGGGGGACGTCCTTGGAGAGGGCAGGGTCGGGGGAGTCGGGGGCGGCGGAGGCGGGAGCGGTCGGGGGGAGGAGAGGCGGGTGACGGAGCCGTCAGGGTTGGGGGAGAGCTTGAGGAACGCGTAAGGGTCCATGCCGACCGACGATCACCAAACGCAGATGAAGGAGAAGGTCAGAGGAGGAGGAGGAGGAGTATTATGAGTGAGGTTAGGTGGAGCGAGGAACTACTTTTTCGCGCGGGTTTAAATGACTTTAAATTGATTAATTTTTGTTCTTTTTGTTCTTCTTTTTTTGGTGGGGATGGAGATTGGAAAATAGACGAATTTTTTTTAGGACTAATGATGAATTAATTTAAAAGATATTGGGCTATGCTATTCCAATGGCATTAATCGCGAGTTATTATATGAAATCAGAGGTCAACAAATTTGGCAAGAAATTGTTTAAAAAATCCTGCAAGAGGGGCCCCCCTATATTTATTGATAATGAGCTTATAGCTCAATAACTTCTATCACGGGCGTTGCATGTTTATGCCGCGCAGGGGCGTCCACGAACTACGGCTGGGTCTCGCTGGAGAAGTATTGATGATGACGATGATGTCTCACCAAACGCCTTGATTATGGTTTTAGCAAGACTATGGGCCAAAAGAGGGGAAAAAAGGAACACCATGCGGAAAAAGGCGAAGCTCAGAATCGGAAATGAAGAATGGGGTTGGGGTTGTTGAGGAATTATATATTGAGCGACGCGAAAAAGAATCGAATGTTTGAGCGAGGGCCACTAAAAAGGACCGCCCGCGATGATGAATTCGATGGCGTGACTCCATAGGATATAGTCGAAAAGTGCGACGATCTCCAATGGATTATGCACGGAATGCTTAGGGGTGCAATCAATAATTTCTATTCCAAATAATTTTTCTATTCTAAACCTATTTTTAAAATAAAATTCATTTGATAAATTTATTCCTTTTTTTTTTTAAATAGATTTCTATTCTAGAAATAGATTTGGAATAGAAATCAGAACTAAAAACTTTCTACTTTTCTATTTTTGGAACAGAAATGAGAAATAAAAATTTTTCTCATCGTCCGTCAACTAGTCCTTCATCCATTACCATCGACAACCGTCCATTGGTTGCTTGCCGCCACCGGCCCCACCGCCGCCTTCCGACTATCTGGTTACGGTTGCCGTTGCTGGCTTTGATCCTTAAGCTACCACCACCGATCCTGCTCGCCGCCCGGGCAACGCCACGTTTATCCGCTATTTACGTCATTGCGAAAGGAAGAAATTTTTTGTTGTTATCAAATAAATTTCTATTTTTAAAGTATAAATTTTGTATCGTTATTAAACGGTTATTTTTCTTAAAAACTCTTCCAGAAATAAAAGAGACATATATTTCTATTTCTGTTCGAAAAACTATTTCTGAAACAGAATGATTGTCATACGCAGCCTTAATTTATTGAATTCGTAATCATTTCATTGTAGTGCGATTTGCTTGGGGATGGGCGTTTGCTTGGCGTCGCTCTAAGTAGTGCACTGCTCCGTCTCCAGAGGGAGAGAAGGAAAAATAACCTCTAAATCGCGATTTGTCGAAGGGCAATTTAACTCCATGCCGTTAGATTTTAACGCCATAAGTGGCGCCGATAGCCAGCGTGCACGGAGGAGACAAAAAACCAAAGCTTGCTCGCCCATGTGCACAGTTTAAAGCCCAGCGTGAATATTAAATCTATCTAACACAAAGAATGAATATTAAATCTGACAAGTGCCTTTCTTGAGCTTGAAGTTACTTATGACAGAAGCTACAGGACAGCAGGATGATACAGCTTAACTAGAATAAGCAACCGCAATTACCCTGCAACCAAATTCCAACAGAAGCAGATGGAACAGCAAAAGAGAGAAGATGAACGATCCTAATCGACAGGAAGAGAAAAAGATGCCGTTATTTCACAAAGACAGCATGTATATAGACACTACCGTGGCTTTGCACCACCATTTTCTTGGGAGCTGTTAACCGGGGTAGAGGCACCACTCTTCTTGGAGTTGCCAGATTGTCCTGTGATGGTCCGTCCCATGAATTTCCCAGCTTTACTCAAGCCACTTCCCACAGCTCCAAGGCCACTCCCGACCATCCCAGCTCCAGCACCGAGCCCGCTTCCAACAACCCCAACCCCTGCACCTATGCCGGTTCCGACGAGTCCAACCCCAGCACCTATACCCGTTCCCACCAATCCGACGCCAGAACCCACCAATCCGGCGGCTCCATCAAGTGCATCCATGGTACTTCCTATTACTCCTGCTTCCTTCAGTTTCTTTCTCTCCTCCAAGATCCTCTTCTCTTCTTCTAGGGCAACTAGCTGCTCCTCCTTGTTAAATTGGTAGTACAAAGCCTGAAAGTTGAAACATGACAAGAATATAATAAACAAGCTTTTGTATTAGTTTAAAAAAGAAAGAAAGAAAGAACATCGACAAGGTAGTTTCTAGCATTATGGGGAGAATCACTTTGATTTTAGGCTATCAAGAGAGTGCACTAAATATCAGGGTCCACGAGTTAGAAGTCGCATTCCAAATGACCATGGCAAATCAGTCTACCTTGATGGTTACTGTTCCTCTGTCCTTCTTGTCCTTTATCTTCAGCATATCAAGTGATGGAAGCAACCTCAGCTCAACTTCCTTCTCTACACCAGGTGCAAGATCGATCAAAGGTAATTTGGCAATTCCCAGCCGCTTGTCTTGACCAATGTCTTGGTCAAAAACCTGTCCAGGAAGCACTCTAAGCAAACAGCATAGTGATAAACCAATAATTGGTGCATAAGAGTAGAAACGTGTGGATGTATAAGGAAGCATGCCCCCACACACACAGAAGGGAGGAGGCTGGGGGCAGGGACAAATGGCAGAACCTAAACACAAAACAGCATGATCAAGATTGCCAAACAAGCAGACTATAATGAATTCTTAGTAGATAAAACTAATCCATTCATCGCAGTCACACCAAACCTCAGGGCATGGCCATCTGCCTTTCTTTACCAAGAAGAAGAAAACCACAAAAGAAAGAGAAGCATCTACAGGAAATATGGCCTGGATAACACATTTAGAAGCCTCACTTGTGAAGAATAATGTAGAATTGTAACTTACCACATGCTATTACTAACATTTTCATTTGCAGCAGCGATCTTAGATTAGTGAATAGCATCTTAAAATTGTTGTTAAATAACATGCTATACATATATAGTGGACTCATCATTTCCAGTCAGCTTAAATTTCCTCAAGAAAATGGTCATCTCACATGGTACCAGAGAGTACACATCAATAATTCCCATATAGACAATCTCTTTTAATTACCCACCTCTTCCTAAGTTATTCCATGTTTTTTAAGGTCTGTTCCTGCCTTCTATAGTCCATTTGATGTAGTTACCTCCCTGGGACCCATTTCCTGAAGGCTGACAACTTAAATTTTGGACAGGATATTGGCCCAACAATACTAAGCTTTACACAGATATTGAATCCTTCAAGTAAAATGAAATGACAGGCAAAAATAATTCTGAAAGGGATCAATACAGAAACCAAAGATCTCGTCAAGCATCAAGACCATCTAAATCATGCAAAAGATAGAGTTACTTTCAGAAATAGTATCATATCATGTACTGAGATTCATTGCTCCGCAGCACTAGTTCTTGATTTTGGGAAAAAAGAAATTCTACTTAGTTCGCATCAACCTAGTGAAACTTTCCCCACTTGGAACTGTGATGTATTGGACTCTGCCAGCCATGCAGCTAAACCTTCCAAAAATTAAAACTTCAACTTGATTTTCAGAGTTATGGACAATAGACATTCATAAAATACAGGGAAATACCCTAAAGTCCTATTGAAGCTTAACATTTCAAGGAACTGGGGACAGATCTAGCTCATGAGGTTCCTCAACTTCTTAGCCAAAACTCTACTGTAGCTAAAAACTTGATCTCATTGATGTTCTTTCCATCTATAAACAAACAATGGTGTTATATAGATAGCCACAGAAAGGAAGAAATCGTGCTGACAAAACAAAGAACCCATTGTGAGCTTATGATTAGTTAATATTGACTGATATTCAAAGACTGCCAAATGAAACCACACAGAAGTCCAACAATAAGGAAACTTTCCAGCACACGCGCTCTCGCACAGATGCAAACAAAGAGAACAAGGACAACTGTGAAGATAAAATTTAAGCATAAATTACAATAACAAAGCGCTCCTACTCTAGAAGACACAGTATGCAATGAAGAGAGAAATACAATGACACATAGTGAGAAATACAATGACACATAAAAGAGGAGAAGAGGATTTGATGCAGAACCTCAACAGTAAGAAACTGAGTCTCCTTGTCTTCTGCAATAAGCTCAAATGATTGGTTCCAAACAGGATTAAGGTTGTTATCTACAACCTTTGTTTTAACTTTAAACATAGGTCGTATATACACAACGACGTATGGATCGGACTTTCCAATCATTTCCATGTTCTTCAGATTATTTGCTTTAACCACTGTAACATTTATCTTTCCCTGTGGTTTAAGTTCTAAATCACTGCATAAACAGAGAGAGTGTCATATACAAGCCAAGACCTAGAACCAAGAGAGAACCCAACAAGAGAGAATTAGAGCTTTTATGAGATGAGTACTAAGAAGTAATAGAGTACCACCAGCATGAGATACATACTTGAAGATGCAATGCTGCCATAATGGATTATGAAAAAAATATTCACCACAATCAGTAATTACCACCATTTATATACCACCATTGGCATGAGGCAACATAAATATAGGTAAAACTTGCTATCAACCAATTTACAAACTTGAGCTGACTGATGAGTACACTGGTAAAAAAGAAACAACATACTATCATAAGAAGAGAGAAATACCCTCCCTCACCAATGAGGAATATTATTAACACCAAAGAAACCAACCTAGCAAATTCTTGCTTTTGTGAGATTGAAACTTTCAATTGCACACATAATTCAAATTTCCAGTCAAACGCATAAGTCCAAATACTTTAAATTCTACACACTGCCGAGAATTAGGTTTCTCCTGAGTACATGGCAGAAAACATCACTTCTGATGAAGGTTGACATTTGGAGAACTTTGAGTGAATAAAGGGGAAAAGACCAAGAATTGTCTACTCACCTCGTGTCTACTGGAATACCCCAATTGGAACAACAATTCTGTGAGGCCATTGAAGCATATCTGTGACAATCGAATTTACAGTATCCTGCCAAATTTAGAGATAAACAAAAGAATGACTCAAACTCATTGCTTTAGTTGAAATAATCAGTGAGAAGAAAGACAAGTTTGGGCGATGAGTTAGTTAAAACTTACATCAATCATGTCAGAAAGTCCTGGAATGGCTGTTAAGCTTCCACCAACAGCTTTAAGAGTGTAATCAATCCTAGGCTTGGGCTATTGGCACGAAAGTATCAGTGATGTCATGGAAACTACCTCTTGTAAGTCCAACTAAATATATATAGCTGAATGAGATCTCATCTTTCCAGGGAACATATCAAACATAGGAATTCATAATGAAGGCACCAGAAATAGGATTGGCTTAATTAGTTATAAGAAAAATTAGTCATTCCCAGAACAACTATAGGAAACAATAATTGCCACAGAAATAGGCAACCTCCAGTCAGCTATATAGGGCACCAACATAAACACATCATGGGCCATGTCATAAACGGGACAAAAACAAGATCACGATAGTTTTAACTTTCAAAAATTCATATGCTAAAAAAAGGGGAAAAGTTTAGGCCCTCTTCGTTTTAAGCGAATTCTCAAACATGTTTCAGCAAAACATATTCTTCTCTTTGTTGTGAACCTGGAGGAGTTTTTTGTTTGAACCTTCTATGAGGGTTCATGAAGCTTCCTTAAAATGTCATATGAAAAAAAAATAAAAAATAAAAAAAGAAAGAAAGAAAGAAAGGAGCAAAAGATGTCGGTCATGCAATTGAATTAACTAATGAGAGCTTTTTCTACATGTATACCGACAATTGACATTACTAAATCTAACTTTATAATGTCAGTATTAAAAAAATAAAATGTAAAGACTTAGCCAAACATGTTTTCCAATTTTCTTTTCTATAGACTATCCTCATATTCATTAACCAAATGCCTTTTCAAGAAAACACAAAACTGAAAATTGAAGACTGTTTTCATTATCATTAAAACTGAAAAACACAGTTAGTTCCCTTCTCAAACTTAACTGTCACAGATATGAAGTTCAGCTTTCAGTACTAAGTCAAGGGTCCGGCTATAAAAAATTTGTAAAAAAAAAATAATAAAAAAGGGTCCTACAATCATGCCCAAAAGGTGCATTCTGAATTACCAACAGTTATCCTATACTAACCTCAGAAAGCAATGCAACAACAACTGCTGAAATGCAGGGTATCTCTTCAGCAAGTTGGAAGATGACACGAACTACGGTAAAAACTTGAAGGTTTTTCAACTGTCAAAAAGCAGAAACGGTGAGAAAGCATTATTAGAATTGCATGTCTCCGACCTATGAATTAGCTCGATACGCAAGTCTAGAACTGATAGTACGATAAACTTCAATAAAATGCACAGGGTGATACACCACACCAACCTGAATGGGTATTGAAGCAACAAGTGCAGCTTCGACTCCTAGAATGATGCTTGGATCACCTCCCCATCGGAAATCAATGTCCATTGTGATCTGACCTTTCTTAAGACTCTGAACACGAATACCTAAATAATTACACAGCAGATATACTTCAAAAAGGACGTTCAAAATACAAATTAAAGAGGACAGTGGGCAAACATTACCGGTGATAAACAAGGCTGAAAACATAAACATATAAAGAAATAACCAGTTAAAGGATAATAGACCATTATTTAGAAAGGCTTCAACCAACTGTATAATGACTTCACACCAGCAAAATGAACAATAAACATCAAAATTAGCCTCTCAGGCCAAAAAATGCTGAACTCAGAGGACACAATTACAACTGCGATGAAGAAGAGTATGATAGAGGGAAGTAATAATTATTTTAATAACTTTTTGGAAAAAAAAAAATACAAGAATTTGAGTTTTAAACGGAGTATCTTTCGGGAACTATAGTCTGACTCTTGTCAGAATCAGAAGAAAAAGAAAATACAATCCAGTAAAGCTCAAAACCCATTATCAGATTCAGATTGATGATTGACACCAAAACTAACTACAAGGAAGCAAGGGAGACGTATGGCACATTTACTCAGTACCTTCAATTTTCGGTGCCACAGTTCCTAGGGAAAGCTTGCTGAATTTTAATGAAGTAATTCCCGGAGGTCTGTAATCTTCCAACAATGGCTCCACAGACTCCTTAATTATTACTGTAGCTGCCTGAGGAAGAGAAAAAACATTTTGCTTGAGCTGAGATAAAGTAAACTTGCAGTATGAACCAATAGCATATTTCATCTTTTGACAAACCATTCCTCTCTTGGTTCATTTCATTCAGTCAAAGATACGAACTACCATATATAAAGCAAAATTTTCAAGTTAAAAAAAAGAAAAAAAAAAAGGTCAACGTAACAAAAAACAAAGTAATCCAAATCTGATATACTTTGAGGGTATCAAAACCAACTGCATATCTCCAAACCATGTATGCCATGGATACTATATTTTAAGTCAATGTGTGTGCATGAAAGCTTCAGAACCTAGTGCCTGTCAGCACGTTCTATTGCCAGAAAAGGTACTCCATCAAAATTCATATGTAAAAAATGCAGCTTAAAATGCAACAACTCATTTGTGCATATAGAAACATGGACAAAGTACATTACCTCAGCAATGAAGGGCCACAATTTGCTCAGTTGCTTGTTCAGCCATTTCACCTGTGAGAGAGTAGGCACACAGAACAATGTCACAACAGAAGCATTACAAACCATATCCTGAGGAAATATAAAATCACAGGACAAGCCTTTCTAATCACTAGTCACAAAGTTGTCTTAAAACTCCACATAAGGATATTCAAGGATTATCATTATCACTAAAGAAAACGCCATCTCGAATTTATCATACCAAATGATTCACAACCGTTAGGCAAAGGAAAGAATTATATCTCTATTGCTGAACCAAAAAATAAAAAAATAAAAAAATAAAAAACAGACAGAATAGGCTATGTAATACACATTCAAGATTATATCCAATCTTCAATATTTAAAGAGAAAATTCCCAGAAGAAGAAGCTAACCTGCTCAAAAACTGGAAAAGATATCCATTGTGGAAAGTTTTCACCACAAATCTTCTTCAAGTCATCTCTATTGAGGGACCCCAGTACTTTGATGTCGACAGCCTACAAGACAAATAAAAATTGCTACAATTTCCCGAAAACATTGATATAGTGTTGGAAAGCACCGTGCATTCATGTAAGTAGAATGCACAAAATGATACTCAAGAAGATTCATATAATAACTGAAGATCTTATAGAAGCATCTTCCAGGGCAAGATCCACACTGTACAATACGAATGCACTATAGAGAGGAGAGACCAGCTATGAAAGGATAGTTCAATATAGAACAAAAATCATTGAGACAAGATGAAAATGAGTAAAGAGCCTGAAGAAAGCTGTCCAAGCTTTCTAAGCTAGCTTATCTAAGCCACATATGACCCAATATCTAAAAGCTGATGTCTTCATTTGATAAGCGAAGTTGGTGTATCTCCTTCGCTGAAAATTTATCTCATTCATTAGGGCATCAAAACGAACTTGCCATGTCATCTATCAATTTTACATGTCATTTCAAACAGAAGACTTTGGTACTAGCAGAAGAAGATAGTACTCAGCTTCAGCTTGAATTGAAGAATAGTTTATGTGATTTGTCTAGAAACTATTCAATACATTGACCCATATTTTACATAACTTCTGTGTTTTAGGTAACTTTCAAAGTAACTGTGTGCATCTCATCAACAAACAGAGTCCTTGTACTTTATGCATTGGTGGAAAGACTCACTGTCCAATTTCTGTAGGATTTTAGCAGAAACATTCAAATTCCTAAGCCGACCAAATCCAGTCGTAAAGCTTAATAGATGTTGGTAGAGTTATGTTGACCAAAATTTCTAGAGTCCTCCAATAGTACACACGCACGATCCAGGGCATTCAATAATCACAACCCCGGAACATCTTGTTTGTTTCGTCGCTGTAACACATTTAGCCCATCAAGAAATTTGTAAGAAATACAGCTTTATCGAAACAAAGATAGGCTAAAAGGGTCCACTTTTTGGATAAAAAGATGGGTAAGGGATCGGTTTTCCTAACAAACAACTCCCTACTTCGATGCTGCCGGATACCAACAAGTCTGGTTTCTATGTCCCTGAAAACTACTGGAGATTCAAAAGAAACATTCACGATCCATATAATTCTCAGAGACAGATACGATAATTCAGTCATTAACTAAGCCAAAGCTGGTGATGAGTCTTCATAGCTCTCCAAGAACTGAAGAAGTCAGAAACTACATCTCGGAAAAGGGCGCTACGATTTCAAACGGCTCACCTAACTTTCCACCCCGAAAAGGAAACTGAAAAGCGACAGAGGCAACTCTACTCTACAGAGCTCGTCGTCATCATTTCCCCCCACCCCGCCTAACATTTCAACCAGTCAAACGACGAACGGAACGAACATTTCTCACCTTAGCGGTGCGCTTGGAGCTGCGGTACCTCATCATGTGGCGCCACCCGGCCATGATCGCGACGCCGAAGATCGTCCCCATCAGAATCCCCGAAATCAGCCCCATTCCTTCCCAGCCTCCTAAAACCGTTAAAAACAGAAAAGTAAACTCCGAAATCATCACCACCGCCGAGGGAAAAACCAAACCGCCACAGAATTCCCGCTCGGCGCGCGTCCGTCCAACGGAAGCCGGACCGAGCGCAGGAATCCCCCCACCGCAGCCACGCAGAAACACGCATCCCCCGAGCGCTAGAGAGAGAGAGAGAGGGGTGGGGGGGACTTACAGTGAGAGAAACGCCGAGGAGTGGCGAATTCAGATCCGGAAGGAGGAGAAGGAAAACGGAAGCGATCGGTCGGCCAGCTAACGGAAACTCATCACGAGGCAATAACTCTCTCTCTCTCTCTCTCTCTCTCTCTACTTTCTCTCTCTAGAAGGAGGCCGAAGTGAAGAAGAAGAAGAAGATGGAGAAGATGAAAGAGGAAGAAGCGTCGGTTTCACCGCGTGGGGCGATGATGATGATGAGGCGAGAGGAGGAGGAGGAGGAGGAGGAGGAGCATCGACCGAGGTGGGGAAGATATTAATGGCGCTCCCATCAACGAACGAAATGAAATGAAATGAAATTCAGAAAGGAGAAAATTGGAAAGGTCTTCTTTGTCACGTCGGCCAGGGGCAGAGGCTACTTTTCAATTCCCAATTTCTCTCGCTTTTGATTTCTTTATTTTTATTTCCTCTCTCTCTCTCTCTCTCTCTCTCTCTCACTCTCTCTCTTGCTTTTGACATTTCCAATTTTTCTCCTCCTCCTCCTTTCTCTTTTGCACGTTGGTCCTCCATCTATGGATTAATTACCAATAGCACTTAAGGCTTTATTTTTTTACGATATCAATATCGGCTATCCTTATAAAGAAATAAAACGGATGATCCTTGAATTTTGATTTAATATGCTATGTAATCCTTGAAAATTTTTAGTAAATTACTATTAATACATGTCTAGCTTAGTAGATGGAAATATTTAATATTGTTATTTCATTAATTTCAGTTTAAAGACTAAATTGCATATGTACAAAAAGGTTGTGATAAAAGTATAATGTCTCAAATTTTTATTTATTTAATGTGATATTTGAATTGTAACTCAACGTATAGTGAATTAGAAATGTGATTGGAGAGAATCCATTCTATAAAAAAAAAAAAAACGGGTGAATTTCACCAGTCATACCAAGGTTTTGGCTCAACTAACTCAGTTTTGGAAAAGCTGAAATGATGAGCTCAACACTCTGAAAAACACTACAATTTAACATTTGTGTTTTAGAATTTAATTCCCCGCTTTTTTTGGAAACTTAGAGAGTGGATATTTAGTTTCAAGTGTGGGGTTTATAAAGAGATAGGACAAACGTCTATAAATAGTTGAAAGTTAAGGTAGGACAAATAATAAAAAAAGATTACTAGGCTCTAATATTGTGAGGATTTATGTTATCTCATCAAAACCATCGGCGTCCCGGTGCGCACAAGATATTTCTTGCGAGGAAGGCGTACTTTTGTACTTTCACCCCGGGGAATTTATTCTTAACTTATATCAATTTCCCCCTTTTATATTTATTATTTATTTATTATTTACCTTTTGGTAGGGTAGCTTCAATGATGAGGGCGGGGGAGTTGTGGGCGAGATGGGGTTTTAAATATTTGTCTTAATGCGTTACTTTTGCCCTCCTTTTCTCGTCCTTTTTTATGTGGTTGTGGATAAGGAATCGTGTCCCGACAGCCAAATAACATGCAACCGTCGCGAGAGAATCGCCCCGGTTTAGGAAAGTCAAGATTACGAAACTCCAAGTAGTTAATTAATTAATCAATCATTCGCTCAGATAGTGAAATATCTTGAAAGAAAAGGATTAATAATTGCAAGAACTGTAGATATTATTGGGATACACGTAACGGGCATTAGGAATAAACCTGAATTTGTTTTCCTCCTTTTCTTTTTCTATTCTTTTTTTCTTACGCGTGCATACTTAAAGGCTCGTGATAAATGTGAATGCCTCTCTTTTCATTTTCTCCTTCTTCTTCTTCCGCCGATCTTTGAAAGAGCCAATTGGTCGCCACTAGCCTTTCTTTGAGCCACATCACACCACCGCTCGCGTCGCCCTAACACAACCCCCCTCTCTCTCTTCCTGATTTGGGTTCACAATGTTGACTTTCCAATTTGGGTTCACAATGTTGAATCTAAAGTTGCGAACGATATTGCTAGCCTCAAATTTAGATTCAATATATGATTGCTAATCCATCACTCACAGTAAATACGACCACACCTACATTCACACACATGAGTGCGCATACATAGAGAGAGAGTGGATTAATATTTGGGTTTGGTAATTTAGGTAAATTCCTAAAAGGAAAAAAAATGAAATAATTTGGTCATTTTTTGGTAATTATACGTGGTGATGAAGTTAACCTATGATACTCACTAGGCAGGCGGCCCAATAGTAACGAAATTAGAGGATGAAGGTACTAGTATTATAGGCGCAAGGTTCAACTCCTCTGCTAGGCAGAGAAAAGTCCGACCGAAAAAGCAAGAGTTAGAGACCAACTCAAAAAGAAAAAAAAATTAATCCATGTTTGCGAAGTGCCCGTGTCCTTTACAGTTGAGCTCATTATGATGATCCCACATCACATTTTAGAAACCGACCAACTTTATGAATCCACGTCCCTACTAAAATAACTACCACTAACGTACAATACTATCTCTCAAGTCTATGTAGGTATTTGGGATTATTATTTCAGTTTTTCAATTTTGTCCTTCATATATGTTATATATTCAAAATTTAGAAAATATGCTAATATTATTTACGCCAATAGGCTTTGTTAGATATCAAATGTAGTGCCATGTCGCTCTATCATAACCAAATTAAAGCTAAATTATATATATCCAGCAGTTTAGTCCAATACTTAAAAAAAATTTGAGTTCAACGTTCTGACAAATGTCAAAACCAGATTCTCCGATCCCATCATGCCCTAGGTTTATCGCACCTTTGTCGCTCTCCATTCTTCTATAATTCATGCGTAACACAATCGTCCCCACATTCTTCATTCCAGCTTATAAGCAAGATGGGGCGTTGAATACAACCTCACATCGCTTAAGTAGATGATTTGAATTACCCTTTATACAATAGTCTATTTGCTTCTCATAATTTAAATTTTTGGATTGAACTTTCTAATGGACATTTAAAATATTTTTTTATCATCTTCACAATCATTAGGGGAGTTGATTTTACTTTAGCACCTCAGGACAATACTCATTCAAGAATACACCTTTCTGGCGAGCGTTATTTCATTGATTTCGTTTCGTTAGAATATATCGAGCACATAAGGGTAAAGTGAAATTTTTCTTGGATTTTCTCTATATCTCTCAATATGTCCCCATTTCTAAAGTGGAACATATCACGTGCACTAAAAAAAAAAAAAAGCAAAATTCCCACCACCAACTCCAAATTTAAGAAAACTTTCTTCAAATGAAAAATTAAGAGAAAAGGAAAAAAGAAAGTTCTGAGAAAGCGAAAATTCATGTTTTTTCAATATTAAATATATGATCGATTAATGACCAAAATAAAAGGGCTGGGTCAATCACTTTGTATGGGGACAATATCGATGCGCTTTCCTGTTCCTGCGGACGATGAACACGATCATCTCTCATTCGATTCTTGGGTGTGTCGATGTAGAACACGCGGGAAGATAGATGTGAACAATGCACGATCGACAAGACAAGACAAGGCACGATTTGGCTGTGAGACGTGCACAGCTTTGACCTATCACGATTGAAGTCGGCAGAAATCATCGGGACAATTGTTCAAAAACAATCTTGAACCGTTCGTGCAGGTGCCGATTTGGTTCCAAATTCATCAATTTGATCAATTTAATCTTAAAATTTTCATTGAATTGGCCAACTTCGACTATAAATCACTAATGCAACGATTCAGTCAATATAGACATCCCCTACGTTGTTTCACAATTTTTTTTAAATTCTGATTTTTTTCCCAATTTTCTCACTTGATCATGTTATATAGATAATCAATGTTGATAGGACCGTCACGTTAGTAATTTCCAGCCAAACTCAATTGGATAGACTAAGTTGAGAAATCGTCAAAAGATCTAGAACTAAACTAACTAAATTGAAAAGTTAATGACTAAATTGAGGGTGGTATAATAGATTTAGAACTTTATGGACAATTCTCCAAAAAAATATTTGATGTGCTTAGTACATGTATTAAGGATCCGTTCATTTCATGAAAAATGTACCAATTCTAGAATACATTTTCTAGAAAAATGGCTTTTATGTATTGGTGTCTGGCCAAAACATGAAGATCTTAAAAGTATTTTCCATTGTTTGATAAAGAAAATCCAAGGGCAAAAATTAACTAAAAATTTGTATCTATCATTTATTTTCTACATTGTTTGTTTTTATATGTTATTTTATATTATTTTATTTTATTTTATTTCCTTTTTCTTTGGCCAGTCGCCAGCCACGGTGACAACCACTGAGCACCTCAGCGACAGCCAGTGAGTTTCAAGCAAGGCCTCTATTCTCACAAGTGTCTCAACATTCTTCATTCCAATTTATATGCAAAAGGAGGTATTGAATACAATATTGCATCACTTACATACCAGGTTCCAATTCCCCTTTATATAATAAATAATTGTCTTTCTAATGGGGATTTTAATTTTTACAATCGATTGTAAATAGTCTATTTCATTCTAATAACTTAGACTTTTTTTTTATAAGACTTTCTAACAGGCATTTAAAAAACTTCCATTATTTTCACAATTACTAAGGGGAATTTGATTGGTGTTAGTACCTCAAAACAATACTCATTCAAGTACATACCATGCATTTTTCTGACAAGTGTTATTCCATCGATTTTGTTTCACTAGTATTTTTATACCATGACCATGACTGGATAAAGCGAAATTTCTCCTCAAATTTTGCATATATCTCTCCTTCTATTCCCATTTCAAATGATTAACACATCACATGCATGAAAAAGCAAAATTCCCATCATCAACCCCCAAATTTTACTAGTAAAATCAATTTGCTAATCGCGGTATTAACATAAGAAAATTAAGAAAAGACATTACTTCAGATGAAAAATCAAGAGAAAAGGGACAACGGGAAAGTTCTAAGAGAGAGAAAAATTCATTTTTATTTTAATTAAATATATGATCGATTAATGACAAAATCAAAGGGCTAGGTCAGGCTTTTAGTATGGCCACCATCCAGCAAATTCGAATGGCGAGAGACAAATATTGATTGATGCGCTTTCCTGTTGCCGCAGATAATCAACGCGACCGTCTCCTTCGATTCTCGGGTGTGTCGGCCCATGTAGAACACGCGTGGTGATGTGAAAACACGGACAGTCGACACGGCCAAGGCATGATTGGCTGTGAACCTGTAAGGACGTGCACGGCTTCGACCTATCACGATTGAAGTCGGCAGAAATCAATTAGGACAATTGTCCAATGGAATTCTGATCCTATTGCTTGGGCCTCCATTCTACTCCTGACTTATCAATTTACTAATTTAATTATAAACTTTTCAACATTTTTCATTATAGTCCTTTTGGCTAGTTTCAGTAAAACATTATTGATGCGTCGATTCAATTAATTTTCTATTTTATTTTATTTTATTTTATTTTATTTTCCTCCTCTTCGCTTCGTCAGCATGTTACATGTGAAGGGAAGAGAGGAAAATAAGAAAAAAAAATCAATTCTTTAAAATTTCAAAACAATGATATCTCATCCACATTAGTTGCTGGTCGTGCTACATAGGATGGTTGGCAAAGACTAGACTACTGCATTAACGATTTCCGACCAAACTTAACTGGATTGACTAAATTGAGAAATTGGTAAAAAGCCTAGGACTAAATTGACTAAATTAGAAAGTTAAGGAATTGAGAGCAATACAATAAATTTAAGACTTTCTGGACGATTCTTTAGAAAGTAATTCGATGCTCCTAGTTCATTTATTAAGGATCCATTTGCTTTGTGGAAATTTCTAGAAAATATTTTCTAGAAAAATGACTTTATTTTTTGGTATTTGGTTGAAACTCGAAGAAAGATTTGGAAAGTATTTTTTGTTGTTTGGTAAGGAAAATCTAATGGGAAAATTATTTAAAAAATTCATACTTTTTCAATTACTTTTAATTACTGTTTTTTTTTATATATATTCTATTCTTATTATTTTCTTTTTCTTCTTCCTTAGCCAATTGCTTGCCACAATAATGGTTGGTGATCAACCACAAGCTAGCTTGAGCTTGCCTAAGGCCATAGGTTTCAAGTAAGGCCTTGAGTCTCATTGGATATGGCGAGGTTTGAGCTCACTGGCCTTGGACAAGCTTGCTCGCTAACCATCACTTGGTAAGACAAAAAAAAAAAGGAAAAGAAAAAGAAAATAATATATAAAGTTAAAAAAATAATTAAAAAATCGATTTTTTAAAAATAGAACAAAGTTTCAATAATGAATGACCCAAGCCCAAGTATGGAGGACCTATGCACGGCCTTTGCGGACCTAGGCCTATGGGTGAGCATTGATCCCGGGTTAACCCCAGACCGACTCTGGACTAGTCCAACCTTGCCGATGCTGGTTTGGTTTCCAAGGGGATTTGGTCGATCATTGGTCCTGAGATCCCTAGACCAACACTGTGTGAGTTGGTCTTTGATCCTGAAAGTTTAGGGTTAGTCTAACCCGGACTAACCATAACTATGTATATTATATTTATAATACATTATTTATAATTATATATTATAAAGAGAAAACTCTAAGTCGAATGGCATCAACAGCGTTAAACAGAAACAATATTAAACGGCTCCAGACGATGCCCTCCTCCAGTACTCGTTCTCCTCTGTCTTTTTTGTCATCTTAGTCTTCAATTAAAAAACAACTTCTCCACTTGCCGCTCAATACTCGTCCCACTTAACTCCCTTCTTGTTGCTTAATTTTTCATCTTATCCCATATCTCTATGAGTGGTCTTAATTGTTTTTTTTATGGTTTCTTACTTTTAGCAAATATGAAATTTCTATTGTTACCTTATCTTAAATTTATTGAATATGTAACGGTATTTATATTTTGGTTGCACAATGGCACATTGTCAATGGATATATAATTTGAAATGGTAGGTTTGCCTTTTTAGGGAATACAAAAAATGAAACAAAAAAATTATTGGTTGACCTAGGAACCGGCCCAAACCCATTGGATTGGTTCGGTCCTTGGTCCTGTGCTCAATAGAGTCAGTTTTTAGTCTAAAAAATTGAGGACTAATATTGTGTGAGTTGGTCCTAGAGTTAGGGGGTGGACCGGCCCAACTCAAATCATGCTCATCCCTACCTAGGCTAGGCCTAAGGGTTGGGACCAGACTTTGAATGTTAAGGACCTGAGCACAACCTTTATGGATCAGAGCTCAAGTGTTGAAGCATCGAGTATGGGCACCAAGAGTTTAGGCTTGGCCTCGATGGGCTAGGGTGTGGGTGTTGGGGGCCTAGGTCCGAGCACCAAGGTCCTAGGACCTAGTCTTGAACGCCGAGACACGGGAGTCAACTTTAGGATTTTCGTGTCCAAATGTAGAGTTTTGGGTTTAAGGCTGATATTTAGTTATATTTTGGAAAATGTTTTCCGGTTCTTTCAAAGCGATAATCATTTTAATGATTTTAAGTTTCGGTATGAAAAAAATTTCATTTGACTTATTTTTATAAGCAAACCAAATGCTAGAAAACTATGAAATAAACAAATCCTAAATCAAATTAAAATCGTCAAATTTGAAGGGAGCTCCGTGGAGTCCACACGAAACCTGACAGGTCGCATTGGAATGTCCGGATTTGGATTGGGATGGAACATAATAAGGAAGGATTAGAAATGCTCTGAACATCCTCCAGGTCATAAAACATTTCATCATATATTTGGTATAATCCAAGATATGATTAAAAATCTTTGAAAAATCTCATTTGCGTAGGGCAGTCTCTCGTGATATACAGATCTTACCTCTTAACCCTCCTCATCAGCTCATCAAAACCACTCTCCCTCTGATTTGTCTTCTTCGCCGCCGGCTTCGCCAAATCCATCGCAAGGCCATACTTCTTGCTCAACTTCACTACGTGGGAGGCTAATTGAATGGCACCGAAGACGAGCCTCGAGTCGCCGAGGGATCATAAAGTGACCAAGGGAGGTATTGGGCGACCAATTGGTAGACGAGGTAGTAGCAGGCGAGGCAGAGTTGAAGGGCGGCAATAGGGTGGTATATGCCGCACGCGAAGCTCGGACGCCACTTGACGTGGGAGCTAATCTCGGGGTAGTGAGGGGCACCAAATATCTTGAAAAATCTTGATTATTGATCTGTAATTTACCTATGTCAAATATCTTTGATTTGGTTTTAATGGACGGGATTATAGATTGGTATAAGATCGTTTTGGCAATTTGTGTATAGAGATAATGCAATTATGACGTGGTTATTCCTTGTCAGAGACAAAAAGTCACCATTGTTGCACCGCCATAGATTACCAACGGCAATGACAATACGTTGTTGTAATATGTGACAACCAATCTATTTTCATCGTCAGAGCTAGATATTATTTTTTTCAAATTTTATGGGAGGATGTGCACTGTGGACGATGATCAGCAATGTCCTCTCCTTTCACCTTATTTGTCGGAACAAGATCGACAGACGAAGACGATCGGCGATGGTCGAAGGCAATGATGATAGGTTGTCATGAAGGTGATCCTTGCGCGGTGGCCGAATGTGTTGCTTTATCATTAGAAGATAAGTGTTGCATTATTTTTTAATTTTTTCATCCAATCCGGATTTATACCACCCACTAGCTTGGGTTTTTTATTCGGCATTTTATTGAATGTGTCCAAATTTATCCGAATCGGAGGACATTACCAAACACCAAATGAGATATTTTGTTATTTTATTTAGACTGAAATTCGGACTACCAAATGCTATTTTGATTTGGATTAGTTCCTAACTTCCTACACAGTGCGCATGTGATGATATGCCTATGTAATAATTTGTCACATGGAGGGGATATCCCAATCTCTCCAAACTCCGCTTGCATTTATTACGGAATGTGCATAGAGCAATAAAACACAAATAAGAAAGGAAGGTCGCTGTCGATTGTCTTACTTAACCATTCAAATTTAAGGAGAAATATCAAAATAAATACATCAAGTCACCAAGGAAAATATCAAAGACATGGACGTAATTTTTTTTTTTTTCCAAATTAAAGGTGCAATTTTTTTTTTTTTTTAAAAAAATCTCTCTTTGCCTTCAATATTATTGAGAGAAATAATGGCCTTACAATCCGGTGTGGCATCGGTACTGCCTCGTGGACGTTAATTAATTAAATAGTCACTCTCATATGTCGACGTTCTTAATAAATTCCGTGGATTAAGGATCTTGTCGGTTCCTTCTATCTGAATTTTCTGTAGAGCCTTTCTCTACCTTAGCGAAATAATGGCAAAAGAAGACATTATTAGCGAGGTCGACATCAAGTTTCCATTTGCGACCTCGTATATTTGGTTTATGTAATTTGCCACAAAGCAGAAAAGTTGCTAAATGTTAAAATATTTCATCTTTATTTTTCAACTGAAAAAGAATATGGCATAATAAATTCATCACGCAATGTCGAAATATATGCAGCAGCAACTCGGCATTTTGAAAACATAAATTCGCCAATTTGCCGCATCTCATGTTCCCAAAAGTGTTTCCAGTTCTAGGTTTAGGCAATTTATTCGACAATAAGTTTCCAACTACTCAGTCTAGAGTTACAAAGCTAACCTACTTGATCCTAAGTCGTTTGAAAACCTAATCTTAGGCATAGAGAGAAAGTGACCTAACCACCTTAATCGAGATGAAAGCAACCGGTGGTATTCATAAAAGCCCAGATTTTTCAGATGTTCGATTGTGTGCAGGAAATATTAGTAATCCATATATTTTTTTTCATACCATAGTTTTTTTCATCAACTAAATATATTCGCCATTAACTTGCTAAGTGCGGATTAACATGTATAGTAGTAAATTCCCATTGTATTAAACATCAAAAAATTGTAAAGATATATCTGACGTTAGTTTAGTTTTTTCACAATATTTCAACATCTAAATATACTTTTTTTTTTGTGGTCAGATTATTATTTTTTTGTTTGATTTAACTAGAACCAAAAGAACAAATATTTTATGAGTTTATCTATGATAATAACCTAAGAAAATATACTTAAGAGAATCATAAAAGTTATAGAGAACTATTTTTTTTTTTTGGTACAACTAGCTTAGTAATGTATGTGTTTTCTTTCTTTCTTTTTTTTGGAGTTGGCCCTTCAGTCAAAACTAAAATTGGAAATGCAAAGTGGACTAACTCGTAATTATCGAGTCGCACTAATTGGATATATTATTTTTAAGTGTTGACTAGATAAAGTATTTGATTTTTTTAATAAAAAATAAACTTGGGAAGGGGAACGGGGGACAAGGGAGGCGATTAGGTGCAATACTAATGCCGTGACACCCACACATCGATGAGGACCATTAAGCCTAGAACCGATTGGTTTTCGGTCTGATCCGGTTTCAAGATAGAATTGGAAACTCGATTGTGAGGACCGGTTCCTAAATTCTAGGATCGTGAACTAGATCGATCGGTCCTAGAACTGGGAACCAGATCGATCGACTGATTCGGTGGAACTGGTAATTTGTTGTTTGAGGGAAAAAATAATTTGTTGTTTGGATACGATTCATATTTTCTTGTTCTCAGCCGTGCTCTCTTCCATATTGACTCCTTAGAGGGCCTTGGGAATGTTTAGGAAGTTTTGATCTCTTCATTAGTTCATAAACATGGAAGAAATTGATCTGCTAAGCGTGACCCGAACACGAGTGGCATCGTTGAGGTTCCTTGTTACGGAGGTGACACAAATCGAATTGTAAGAACAGTGCCATGAAGAAATGGAGACGGTGTGGTGGGTGTAGTCGATAATCTGGATGATGGAGGACTCGAGGTTGTGGAGGAGGCCACCGTTGGGACGAGCCGGATGCGGTTGGACTTGAGGCAAAGCAGAAAGCAAAAAGGGAAGGAGGGGAAAGCAAAACCTAAAATGGGCAAAGGGATTTTCTCAGTTTTTTTTTCTTTTTTTTAATATCAACCGGTCCAGTCTGGTCGTTCGGTTTCCACCTTGGAACCGGAATTGGACCGACCGACTTACCATCTGGTTCCAAGAATGGAAATAGGGAACTGAACTACTCTTTTTGGGAATTACCCAAAACCAGTTGATTCGGTTTGATTTGAATGGTTCCCCTTGCACACCCCTAGTTGAGCCCATGTTGGCTATCAATAGTTAAAGGACTATAGGGGATGGTTGGCCAAGGTCGTTTGACCCTGGTGGATCGATCATGGCCAGATCTATTCTAAGTTGCACTAGCTTGGGCCAAATTGGGCTGGGGTCATGTGAACCCACAAGGCCCATGAGGGCGCTTTTTTTTTTTTTTTGTCCTTTTGAGTTTTTTTCCCTATTTTTTAACATGTACTTTTAATATTAATTTAAAGTTCCAATTACATAGAAAAAAATCCAGCAACCCGATTAAACTATTTGAAGAAGTTCGGCAACCTTTTATAAACATCATTCTTATTTCTGTCCCTCTCTTCTCACCTTAATCAACAAACGAACATTCATTCGCGTACATCATACCTAACACAGTATGACAACAACAATCCACTACATCATATCATATATTGAAACGAGTTATTCTACAAAGTGTTTGACGAGCTATATTTCGTCCCTTTTAGTTTTCTGTTTGGTAGCATTGCTAGGGATAGAAACGTAGCTGTTACTGTTAGGCGGTCCACGCTACATCACATTCATAGAACCTTCGTATGTCATTTTCAATACAATTATTCCGATAAGAGCAAACGCAATATAAAACCACATTGCCGACGCCAAGTGAAGAACAGAACCAATTTGAAAATCCTACCTTCAATCGAAACATATGACAAAATTCAACGATGTTCAAACCCCCCAAAAAAGAAAAAGCCCAAAATATTTCAAACTGAAAAGGACAGGGCCCCGATCGACGCGTATGCGAATTTCCATATAGGCCCTCCGACAACACCGAAATTACCACATGTGCCCCGCGCTTTTCGAAAAAGTCGGAAAAAGAAATATTCAGAAAAACAGCGTCGCCAACAGCAAAGAAACGCCGCCCCACGCCGCACCGCGCACGCCCGCGCCCCCGCCGGATCCGCCGTTCCCCGGCGCGTTCACCGCCGTGAGGGGCGGCGAGTCCGCCCCGCCCGGGCCGGGCGGCGTGGTGTACGGGGGCGGCGGCGGCTGGTTGAGGCTCGGCGGCAGGCCGGAGCCGTGCTGGACGTCGATCTGGAACCGCATCCCGCTCTGGCACTGGACGCCGTCGTCGGCGTCGGAGAAGAAGTAGTTCGTGCCCTCGTGGGTCAGCGGGACCGCGACGCTCAGCGCCTCCCCGAACTGGTCGCTGCCCCCGCCGTACTGGAAGAAGTCATCGTCGGAGGCGTCGTCGACGCTGCAGGCCTGGTAGTTCGTGAGGTTGTAAGTCTGGATCACGGTCTGGTTCGAGTTCGTGTTGAATACTGCGCACGCACAGATCGCCCAAATCAGGAAGAACAAGAAATCACATACGGAAATCCGACAGATCGAGCGATTCGCGACGAATCGGAGCGTCGAAATTAGCAACGATCGAAACAAGAGCTTTGACCTAATGCATACATTCTCGGATCAATCGGTGCTGTGGATGCGCAAGATGGAGTTGAGAAACGGAGGGAGGTGCTTACGGAGGTAGTCGCCGAGGTTGAAGGTCTGGGAAGCGGCCCAGGCGGAGTAGTTGGTGGAGGTGGCGTTGGTGGTCTCGTTGAACAACCAGCCGGAGTTGCCGCCGACGGTGTAGTTGGCGTACGCGGCGGCGGCGGAGGGGGCGGAGGAGGCGGCGGCGAGGAAGAGGAAGAGCGCGAGGGCCGTCGGATTGGTAGCGGCGGCCATCGCGAGGCGTCTGATCTGGCGACTTTTTTGGGGCCGGTCTTTGCGTGGGTCTCTCTCTGGTGTCGCTGATCTCCGTGAGAGGTTTCGAACTGATGATGATTGATTTCGCTTCGAGTTGACTTTTTAAGGAGGAGGAGGAGCACCTGTTGACTGGCATGATGGGCGTGTTTACACTTCCTTTAGATGTGAAATCCTATCCTTTGGCGACGCTGAAGAGGTTGTTAGCACTTAGCAGTTAGCATAATTTACTTATAAAAAGATATGGGCTTTTCTGTCTAGAGGATAGATCAGTTCGATTGTCGCTATCTTACTTTGTGAATCCCATATATGTCTCGGTGTCGATTTGACATATTATATGATTGTTGTGATGAAATTGGTCGGGAAAGATGAGATCATAAGTTGAAAACCTTTAGTAGGAGCATCATGTATACGTGGTTTTTTGAGGATCGGTTTTGAATATCTAGCACCTTGACGCAACTATGGTTATGGGTACTCTAGCCTTAAATTTCTAGGCCATGAGTAGTACCCAATTGTTATGATCTATGAAACACAAGTACGGTGCCCGTGTCGTGTCGGAAACGTGTTAATGTATTAGACACGCTTGGACATGCGGTCAACATGTGTCAGATTTTTTGATATGTGGTCAACTCATCTCAATACATTTTGAAATGCGTGTCCAAGAGATAGGATCATCGAAGAAGACCATAGAGGATGGAGGCAAGGGTGAGGGAGTGGAGGCTAGGCCGTAAGCGACGATGAGGGAATGCCATAGGAAGAGTAGACACCAAGCCGCGACTACGATGGAAAGGCAGTGATGAGGCTACGACTGCGAAGGAAGAAGGGCTAGAGGGCTTGAGGCGAGGCAATGAGCGTAATAAGGCAACCGAGAGAGAGCAGAGATTGAGAGGAACAGGGTCGTGCGAGGAGGAGGAGGCAACGGCTAGGGTTTGTGAGGGAGGAAACTAAAAAGATTGAAAATGGGATTTGATGGGACTTTGGCATGATTCTTATTTGATGGGACTTTGGCGTGATTCTTTCTTTCTTAGAGGGAGGGAAGGGTGGTGGACAAGAGTGTGTTCAATTTTCAAGAAAGAAGTGACACATTTGGGGAAGGGGGAGAAGAAACGAGGGAAAAAATGAGAAACGAGGGAAGTGAAATAAATTTGGGGGTGAGCGTTGGAGGTGGATCCCAAAAACGTTCTTCTATAAAAAAAAATAAAATAAGGGAGGCTATGAAATTATTTTGAAAAATAAAAGTACTAAATATTGAATAATTGTAAAAAATCATAGATTTATTTAAAAGGGTTAATGCCCTAAAAAACTCCAAACCGGTACATTTGTGATAAATTTATCCCAAATAATTTTTTTGATCATCAAAAATCCCAAACTTAGTATACTTTTGATAAATTTACTCAAAACTAGTATATTTATGACAAATTTACCTTATGTTAGTTTTCATTAAAATTTACTTTCAAATTATTAAGTTAAATGACACGTGACATTTAACTAGTATACCAATTTGGGATTTTACGCTTCGTTTGTTACAGTTTACAATTTTTGTAATTTTTTTGTGGTATTAATCCAATTTAGTGGAGGGCATATTTGTTACAAATTTATCAGTTTAGGATTTTTTGTGGTCAAATAAATTAGTTTGGGGTAAATTTGTCATAAATGTACCAGTTTAGGGTTTTTTATGGTCAGTTGGGGTAAATTTGTCACAAATTTACTAGTTTGGGGTTTTTTATGGTAAAAAAAAATAATTTGAGGGTAAATTTATCATAGGTATACCAATTTAGGATTTTTCAGGGTATTAACCCTTATTTAAATAAGTTAATTCTAATTTTTTGTTAGTTAATTTCATCAATAATTTTTGTTAGAGTTAGAAATATGTCTCCAAATATGGGTACACATTAATTATGAATGTCTTTCAAATTTCCTATAAATAGATTTATTAATATTATTAGTGTAAATTCATTGTAGACTCTTTTTTTTTTTTAATTTAATAATGAATTTTAATCAAATTAATTAAAAATAAAAATATTAATTTAATATACAATATGTCTCAACGTGTCAAAATTTTCTATTTTTGAGAAATGACGTGTCGGATGTTATGTCGTATCGTGTTGCGTGTTACTATCGCGTGTCCGTGCTACTTAGGTTATGATTCCTTTAGCAAGAGCACTATGCATACTTGGTTTTTTGAGGATCGGTTTTGAATGTCTAGCACCTTGATACAACTATGGTTATGGATTCTCTAGCCTTAAATTCCAAGCCACAAGTAATACCGAGTTGTTATGACTCAAAAGTCAAATTGGACATTCCATGACACATTTAGTACTTTGAAGGTAATAATGAAATTTCTAATTATGCGGATCACCTCTCCTTGCCTTTTTTTTTTTTTTCCATATAAATTATAAAATATCATGCAGGCTAGTTCCATCAATGACATGTATAGAAATGGTCCTAGAACTCATGGTATTTTTTTTTTCCTTTTTTTGGGATTCGATTTGGGAGTGCACACATGCAAATGATTAGGCATTGGTAATGTTTGATTTGGCTAGCCGCTAGGCAACACCATGTGTCCCTTGCTTGTGGCTAGCAAGGGCAACCTCGCCCAACCCTCTTCAACCATCGCTAATACCTAGCCATCACCTGAGACAAGCCACCAACAAAAAAGTAATAAAAAATAGAAAATAGAAAATAGAAAAAGAGAAAATATGCAAAAAACTTTTAAAAAGTTACCCATGTCAACTCGGATACATTGCATAGGACAATTGGAAGTGCTGACTAGACTGTCGTAAAAATTGACTGGATAGACTCAATTGACAATATATGAAAATGTTTATAATTTAATAGGCACAACTAAAAGACATAGGATTGAATTGATATGAATATATTAGATATATCACTGTTTTTAAGTATAATTTTTCCCTCGACAAGATGAGTGACACTTCTTCATATGTATAGCTAGTCTCCACCTAAATCTTATCTTTTTGAAGGAGGCAAGATGTTACCACTATCTAAATACCAAGCGCCTGATGGCCTTCAAGAACTTTTTTTTCTTTTTTTCTTTTTTTTGGTAAAAGTAAGATATATATTGACTTTAAACTAAGAAGTTATACAGCAAAGACTCGGCATCAAAAACTTGCACTCTCGATGATAGACAAGTCAAACTAAGTGGAAGGTTGCCGAGAAAAGAAAGGAGGGAAAGACCAAACATTGGCAACCCTCAAAACTAAGACAAAGGAAGGACTTGACACCCAAAAACGATGCACGAGAAAAAGCAGCGGTGGTACCAACAACCCGAATTACAAGGAAATATTGGACAACACAGGAGAGAAAATGGATAGGTCAATTCCCCAGGTCAATTCCCCAACTGCATTGAATCCTCCTATTTCTTGAAGTGTCCGCAACGTTATTGAAAGTCAAGGCTTTGTCCTTGACGACTTTGACAAGGTGGTTCTTCAAGGCCGGAAGAAACAAAGCTTGTTCTCGAAAATGAATACTATTCTGCGTTTTCTAGATCACATGGCATAAGGCTCCTAAAGAGAACCAAGCAATGCATTGATAGAATTCATTGCCTGAGAGAAACTTCAAGGCCCACTAAAGATTGTCCATCCAAGTCTTGTTTCGCCAAGGGGGTTGCATCTAGCTACCAAAAAGGACACAAGGCTTACAGTAATGCGACAACCAAAAAATGAATGATCAATAGAATCCGACCTAAAATTGCAAAAGGCACACAAGACGTCCTCAATCCTCCCATAGGAAAGTAAAAGAACCTAGGTAGGAAGCCGGTTCTTAACAATGAGCCCCAAGTTGAATTGATACTGCGGAGTGAGTGAGTTGCTCCAAATAAATGAGAACCAAGGAACCAAGGTTCTCTTAGGCCAAATGGTTTCCCATGCAAATGCTATTGAGAAGGTTCCTAAGGTACTCTCAATCTAGCCGAAACGATCCAGGTTTTGTGAAAGGATGGGGACGGGAAACTCCCACGAATCCAAAATGGCCTTGATCTCCTGGCCCGCTGCAGAGAACAGGTCCGCAACCGAAGCCATCTTAGATGGACCTAACTGGTAGATGTGAGTGTCCAAGAAAAACAAATTAAGGGGGCCTCTAGGATGCCAATGATCGATCCAAAGGGACATAGAGCGGCCATCTCCAATACTCCATTGGAAGGATTGGCGGAAGTCTCTCCTAAGATGGAGTATCTTCTTCCAAGCCTTTAAGAATGGTTTGATCCCCACTATTCAAAAAAAGTTACACTAGTTGTGACATATGGCCACTTGCCGTAATTAGCTTATACTTGTGACGACTAGGCCCCCACCTATCGACAATCATCCTTGGTGACAAAATGGAATCACTTATTTATAATAGGTTCACACGCTTAGATTTACTAAAAAGGTAAGGAGCTTTGTCGAATTCCTCAAGACCAGATCGTGCATCGATCAATATTGCCAAAGTTCTTGCTTGAGATGTAATAAAAAACCTTAAGGAGATTTTACTATTCCATTCTTAAGGCCCAGAAATAATGAAGAATGGAGCTATAAGGACGGATGTTGTTGCATGTAGCAAGCACTATCTAGGATTTGAGTTGTAGATGATGAAACACAAAAATGACGAATAAGTAAATCTCCTAAATGCCAATCACATGCCTAGTCAATCACATTTGAATTCAAGACTAAAAGTCTCATCACCTGAACCTAAATGAAAAATAAAGGAACAATGTGATTGTAAAGATGCAAGGGTTGCCGGACCCCAACAAAAAAAAGAGATTATAAAAAATTATGAAATTTGTCAATGTTATTACCAATTGTGCCACGAAAAATGGTCGACATTCACGTCGGCGATTTTTGACTACATTGAAAAATCATTAAAAGGTTTAGGACTCATGGATAAGAAAATGTGTCTCGAGGAGGTCTTCATTGGAGTCAAGCTTCCGAGAGAGGCCATCTTGGAATAGCATATGCTTCTTATATTATGCTTGTGGGCGGAAATAGAAATGGACAAAGCCAAGTACTCGTGGTGATTTGGGGGCCAAATGGCATCCGGCGCCGTCGGCCACCAATTCATTAGTTGGTTACTTAACACTTTCCTGGCTTCTTTGGGGGATGAAATGACTATGGTGGTGATGTGGTGATGCTCCCTAATTCTAGGATCATTATGGGTCCATATGTTTTGGAGAGTTCAGAGGGGGCATTATGATGATCTTCATTATGGTGATCTTCAACAAGCTTGATGACGGTTCCGATGTTGGAGGTAATAGGTTTGAGAGAGAAGAAGTGATTGCTTGAAGTATTACACCAAGAGACGTTCAAGTTTGGAATGCTCAACAGTGTTTCCTCCAGCATAGGAAACCTTAGAGTTTTTATATGCACGTTATTGGGCTCCGACCTATATGGACCAAAATAACCATGCTTTTATCTATTGAGCTTTTATGTGAATATATTATTTTAGACTATATTAATAATATATCCAACAATCTCCTCATATGTTTACCATACAGCACAATCTAATAAGGTGGTCAGTGTAATTTTCAAACAAATATGAATCATCTACATTCAATCCAAGACAATCAACTCGGATCGGTCAAAGACTATTCCAGCAGTAAAGTATTAAACTAAATCATCATATGCAATCTAAATAAGTGAATTATTCTTATCATGAATATGTTATGAGATTAACAAAATCCAAATCTCAAAATAAATCTCAGACTCAGTTCATAACCAATATATGCATATTAATAAAGTATAAGTAGGCTAGTCAAAATAGTCCAAGGCCTTACAAATATAAGAAACAAACATTATAATGTCCACAAAATAGTAATAGCAAAATGCAAGTCTCAATTAAATGGACTTCATCAAAATAAGTAATAGCAGATAAACTGTCAAGTCCCTACATGCTTTAAATGATATATATTCATTCATCAAGTAGGTCATTTTGGTTATGATCCCACTCATTAAGCTTTTCTCCATCTCTGCCATCCCCTGTAGAATGTCAAATATGAATTTCATATTATCATGAATTCAATCATTTGAATAAAAACTTAGCATCATTTCATTAGGCAGAGAAGAACATATATTGATGTCATAAAGCATCATAATATCATATCATAAGCATTAAGCCAGTTTCATAAATTATGAACAAGACCTAAACAATGTGATTTACAAAGAGTCATCAACTTAAGTTTATTTGTAGGGAAATAACTATTGTCTATTTTCAAAGAACACAATCAATAGTCAAGTCACTTACAATAATCAAGTCATGTAATATCAAGTTTTAATTAAGAACAAGACCAATAGGCTTCTTATGTAAACAATTATTTCTATATTTCAATTTGGAATATCATAGTTATTGATTTCTTAAAGTCAAATAATCTAGCATCAAGTTTGGAATGAGATCATTTAACCAAAAAAGGATGGTCAAATCTAGTTGAATTGTATCATCAAATTTGGAATGACACAATTTTCCTAGATAGAACATTTGAATTAGGTTAAAGTCATCTTCATCAAATTTGGAATGAGACAACTCACCCTCTTCAAATTAGTTAGTAACTATGAACGTCGATAAAATATATAAACTATGCTTATCATTGTAGCCAATAAAGAAAGATTTGATAATTCAAAACACAAATAGAAGGTAAGTAAATGGTAGTTAAGACTTGCCTATATAGTTTTTAACCCCAGTTCCCCTATTGTTTTGAATAATCGATCTTTAGACATACATTTGGTGAGAATATCGGCTATGTTATTCTTCGATCTCACATTGATCAATGTGATAATCCATTGTTCTCTCAGATAATTCAACAACGCATGCCTCAATCTCACATGTCTTCTCTTTGAATTAAAGAGAGAATTCTTGATGACTTGGACAGCTGCTCGATTATCATAGAATAGGCTTAAAGAATTAATCTTTAGCCGAGTCAAAGGAATATCCATAATCAGATTCTTTATCCACTCTACCTCTTTACTAGCTGAGGCTAAAGCAAAAAGTTCTGATTCCATAGAGGACAATGCAATACAAGTCTGTCGTTTGGATTTCCAAGTAATAGCAGCTCCACCCAAAATGAATACATATCCATTAGTGGACTTACTATTTATAATATCTGAGCACCATGAGGCATCAGACTATCCATCCACAGTTGGATGATAACCAAAATTATAGAGAGCATAATTTTTAGTACCTTTAAGGTATTTCATTAGCCTATTGAGGGCATCTTAATGCTCTTTACTAGGATTACTAGTAAAACAACTCAGCATGCCAACTACAAAGGCTATGTTAGGTCTAGTGCAACTCATAGTATACATGAGACTACCAATTAGTTTCAAGTACTTTAACTGATTCACGTTGGTCCCTTCATTAGGACTCAGTCTATTATTATAATCACATGGTGTCTCACTCAGTTTACACTTATTGTATCCCCAAGTAAAAAATAGCCGCTTAATATAATGAGTTTGGCTAAGGGAGATGACTTGTCGGTTAAAGCTTACTTTCATACCAAGAATGGTATTAGCAATACCAAGATCTTTCATATTAAATTCTTTAACTAAAGTAGTTTTCATGTCACTCACTATAAAATAATCGGAACCAAGAATTAACATGTTATCAACATACAAGCAAATGATGACTATCTTATTTAACATAGAACGATGGTAAATGCATTTATCTGAATAACTAGATTGAAAGCCATAACTCTTTACCATTTTTTCAAATTTAAAATGTCACATCTTAGGTGCTTGTTTAAGACCATACAATGATTTATTCAATTTATAAACTTTGTCTTCAAGACCTTTCATAGCATATCCTTCCGGTTGTTCCATGTAAATTTCCTCATTTAAATCCCCATTTAAGAAAGCTGTTTTTACATCCATTTGATGCACTACAAAGTGTTCAATAGATACCAAAGCAAGAAAAATTCTTATAGTTGATAGATGACACACAAGTGAATAGACATCAAAATAATCTATTCCACTTTGTTGTTTATAGCCTTTAGCTACTAAACATGCTTTGTATTTGGCTATTGATCCATCACTATTCAATTTCTTCTTCAACACCCATTTACAACCTATAGTATAGCTTTAGCCCATTTTGGCAAATTTACTAGCTGCCAAATATGATTCTATAGCAGAGAGCTCATTTCATCATCTATGGCTTCTGTAGTAGAGATTCCTTAGATCTTATTGCTTCCTAATAGGAGAATGGATCATTTTAAGATGGTAAGCAACAAAGTCCTCACCAAAACTTTTGGGAATTCTCTCTCTTGTAGATACTCTAACTGGAGTTGGTTCAATATCCAACTGTGTGGAATTAGTATCAGAAGGGCCTGCTTTAGATTCTATAGGAGATTCTGAAATCATATCTATAGATCCAGAAATATTCAAACCTTGATCTTTGAGAAACTTGTTTTCGAAAAATACTGCATCTCTAGATTCTATCACTTTTTTAGTAGATAGATCTAAAAACCTATTTGTAGTGTTATCTTCTGCATTACTTAGATATACACAAGTAATAGTTCTAAATCCCACCTTAAGTTTCTTAGGATCTAGTATACTTACATAAGCAATATAGCCTCAAGTCTTAAGAGTATAATATCTACAATGGCGCTTATGCTATATCTCATAAGGTGTCATGGACAACTTAGAGTGCGGCAACTTATTCAAGATGTGATTAGCAGTTAGAATTGCTTCTCCCCAATAGGAGGAAGGCATGCCAACTGTAAGTAATATAGAGTTTAACAGTTCAGTTAACATTCTATTCTTACGCTCTACAATACCATTGGATTGGGGTGAATAAGGAGCAGTTGTTTCAAGTATTATACCTTTTGAAGTACAAAATTCCTTGAACCTTGACATAGTATATTTTCCTCCTCTATCGCTCCTAAACCTCTTAATTTTCAAGTTGAGTTGATTTTCTACTCTAGATTTGAAAGTCTTAAATTTTTCAAAAGTCTCATCTTTCAATTTCAATAAATAGACATGACAATATCTAGAAAAATTATCTATGAATGTTATTAGATACTTCCGACCACCTTTAGTAATGTAATTTTTAAAATCACAAATGTCAGGATGTATTAGCTCAATAAGTTGTGTGCTTTTAGAAACCAACTTAAATTGAATAGAAGTATTTAATGGAATGTTGTGAGTTTTAGCTAGATGTTGCATTTTCCTGTAATTCACATGTTCAACTCTATTGTGTAGCAACTTTGGATCAATCAAAGTAGAATTCTCATGATTTATACTATTAGTATTTAAACTCAACATATACATATCATTAACCATGAATGCATAATCAAAATAATATGAGTTAACAGATAAAATTATTCTACCATTCATAGTTGAAAAAGACATACCAGCTTTATCAAGTAAACTCATAAATATCAAATTTTCTTAAGTAAAGGTACTACTCTAACATGTTTCAGAGTTAATAATTTACCTAAAGAGGATTCACCTTTTTGTGACTTGGACTTTTTCTAAGGTTTATTGGAGTGTGAAACTTAGTTGGCAACTGAATTTTGTTGTCCATCTTGTTCCTAAACTTTTCATAATAATATTTTGATCCTCAATATGAATATACCTCTTTAATTCATTCATTTCCATCTATTCCTTCAGTTTGTGCATTTCAGTCTTGAAAGAAATCCATTCATTTGATAGTTTGCTCAACACAAGACCGACAAAGAGATTATCGGACATATCAGAGTTATCATCTTTCAGCTTGTTTCTCATGTTATCAAATTCAATTAACTGAGAGGTGATGCTTGAATTTTCTTTTTTGGTAAAAGGTAAGAATATGTGATGCTTGAATTCATAGTGAATTTAAAGTCAAAAAATTTCTCCGCTATGAGAGTTTTAGAGAGCCCCTCTTGTTTTTGGAATTGAGCGTTCAAGTGATCCCATATCTCTTTCGCCGTCTTATACTCACTATAAATCATAGCTAGATTAGGATTTAGAGAGTTCAACAATTAATTTCTACAAAAATTCTCATCTTTGTTCCATTGATATTCATCCACATTTTCAGTGGTACATGCAAAATCACTTAATACAATATAAAATATGTCACATTCTTTCATGCCAAATTGAACATGTAATTTCTAGTCATGAAATTTAGTAACATCAAATGATTGCAGCTTTATAATATCATAGGAACTACGCTTTGCCATTTTAATCAAAGCAAAGTGTTAGAAAGAGTGCACCCTGGAATCCTCAAAGCCTCAAAGTCAAATAACTCTTCTAACCTTGATCAAAGCACCTTTGTAGAGATGGAATTTGCCAAAATAAACCCCAAAAACAGATGTGGAGTGCCCAAAAACTTTAAGATGGACTGCCCTTGTCACTGAAACTCGCTGGAAATTTTCGCCCCCAAAATTCGCTAGAAATTTCGTCTCCGAAATTCACTAGAAATTCAGATGGAAATTTATGGGTGCTGTAATTTTTTCGTCCGACCTCCGATTGACGCGAGTGACCACTTAAAACGTTTGTATCGATGAGTAGAATAAAGCCCAAGTAGTTTCACCCTCTAAAATTGGTTATAATTATTGGGTTTTTGAATCAAAGATTTCGGTCACTTGAATCTTCAAACTCAGATCTCAATCAATATCACCGTCGAAATCAAAAGTAAATTACAACCGTGAGTTCATCTTGACGAAATCTTCAAGAAGATATTTTACTCACTCAAATCCGACACACGAACCTAATACTTCAAGATTATTAGAGGTAATAGGTTTGAGAGAGAAAAAGCGGTTGCTTGAAGTATTATATCCAAGAGACGTCAAGTTTGGAACGCTTAACAGTGTTACTCTACCGTAGGAAAATCCTAGAGTTTTTATATGCACGTTATTGGGCTCCGGCCTATATGGACTCAAATAACCATACTTTTATTTATTGGGCTTGTATGTGAACATATTATTTTGGACTATATTAATAATATATCCAACATCCGATGACCGGAAGAGGACGATATCAGGAGGGAGGCAACGAAGATTATCACTCTTGAAGATGAATGGCTCCGTGCGGTGGAAGAGGAAGTGAATGCATTTCAACACAACAATAAGCAAAAGAATCTTTCTGAGGCAATTCATCCAAATTCGCTTTGACCAAAAAGGACTTGGAATCTTTACCAGCACAACGTATAAAAGGACACACAGTAAAACGTTTGTCATTGGTACTTGAAGTTGAAAACTCTCTTCGCTTCCCTGGACATCCAAGGAAAAGACGAGACAAAAACAAGACAATGAGATTGAAGCTTCTTGCCCTTTTCAGGTATGTTTGACATTTGGCCATAGGACATGTATTCTTCTGTTTTTATCCAATGAAGAGTGAAATTCGGTGAAGGCATTGAAGGCTGGAATTATTGCCCTTTTCCGGCATACTTGCCATTTGGCCAAGGCGACAAAGTGTTACTTTTACCCAGATAATATGGAGTCTTGGCATCTTCAGCTTGACTTTCCTTTCTATGCACGCAAACCGCCTCGCCGCACATACAGATGGAGGGCATGGCCTTCAAGGTTATAAGACACCAATGTCCCAACACGAGATCTGTCGCATCTAGTTTAAGCACTTGATCACTCAATCAACACTCGGTCGTCAGGGGAGTATTTCGCTTTAACCAAACCATTCGGTTGGAGTCATTGCACTTTTCGGGAATTTTTGACATTTGGATTAGTGGTGCAAGCGGCCCTTTGATCCACTCAAAAGGAGTTAAATGAACCTTTTGGCATGTTTTTCATTTTGTTTAGAAGGCAAGCATCTGCTTTTTTAAACAATTGTAGCTTCTCTGCATTATTTGTTGTTCTTGGTCATTTCATATTCCTGTTTGTATTGTGGTAGCTCAACTTGCCAAGGAAAGTCACTTGTTTCACCTGGAAATATCAGGGGAGTTGTCCTCTGCGACACACTATCTGAAAGTGCGGTGTTTTGCCACTGAGTTACTGATGAATATACCAATCGATTCTTCCGCAAAGGGCTTACGCCTTCCCTTTTAACATCGAAGTCAGTATTCACCTGTGACTGTGAGACAATAATGAAGTGAAAGACCCAGAAAATGGACAGAGACTACACAATTGATCGGTTGATCTCCATTTATACAGCTCAAACTGAATTCATCACAAGCAACTGCCTATACATTTAAACTTCTTAAACCACCAAATTCAGGACGTCTTCAAGCAAGCATGTACTGATAAGCATCCTAGGGATTCTTCAAACTTAAGCCGAAAATATTTAGATCAATGGATGGAAGGTACGTGACATTTTCGGCAATTACTCGAATCAGATAGTAGGTAGAACATTTTGTCCGAGGGAATATATTGCTTTTATGGGCAAGCATTGTCACTGAGAAAGAATGCAGAATTGTAGAGGTACAGAAGGCCTGCATGATCTGATGACGATTTTTCATTTTTGTTTTGGGCTCTTCTACCACTTTATTAACATATGCAGCATTAACAGATTGGTGAACTTAACTTTCGTATCTGCAGGTGACGGAAACATGGAGACCTCCATCGATGTGAAGAGTGAGCATCGTTCTGTAGTTGACAGGTTTTTTTCATCAGCTAATTTGAACGTAAAGCATCTCAGCAGCACAGCGGAAAATATCTTCATCTGCCAATACGCGAATTCTTTACCGAGACAAATCCTGGGTCCAGCCTGCAAAGCAAAAATAGACGAAAAGATAAACAAAATTTTAAGGGGGGAAAAAAGAACAACTGGGCTGCTACTTGCCATAGGTTGATATAAAAATAGTGTGTTTCCTCGATCTAAGAGAACTTGAATGTAGGTATTAATATTGGAATGAAGACCGTATATGGAGAAGAAATGAACGAGATGATGCACGTAATCTTGTTCCCATTCAGACTACTTTACTCTGGCAATCCACCAGGTTACCAACATAAAAGTCAAACTGAAGGTGCATGCAGCGAATGAAGGTCCGGCCCAGGTCAATGCCAATGAATTTAAGTGCATTGTTTTCTGACCTGAAAGGCTGTAAACTTGAAAGGGCTTTCGGGCTGGAATACTCCATTCGAATCTAGCCATCTCTCTGGACGAAAATCTTCCGCATCGTCGCCCCATATGAATTTCATCCTGCCCATCGCATATGGCTGAAAGGATACCGAATCTCCTTTCCTTACACTGAACCCATCTGGGAAAACATCATCAGAGAAGCAGATTTTCGGGTCCTGATTGAGCAACAATTTCAAAATTTATTGGAAAATCCAACAGCTAGGTCTAAATTGAAAAGCGAATTGATAGCAACCATAACAGAGTTAAAGAATAGGATCACAAGAGCTTAAGAAAAACTCTAAACTAATCGTCTTTGTTATCATTTTCTATGTGAAAAAAGAAGGCGTTTGAATGCATTTTGTGCAAGCTAAGATGAGGGAAGGGTTGAGGCTGGAGCATGGGTCTACTTCCCGAGGAGAAGTGGCCTTTACCCAGTGGGCCAACCCTTAAAAGTTCAAAGCTAACGTGACTAGCCAGTGAGAATCAGATAACTCAATAATGCAAACCTATATATCTTTTACGAATAAATTTAGGATCACAAGCTTTCCATGGACTGTGGATGAAGAAAAAATCGAGATACTCCTCACCAATGGAAGGGCAGGATAGAGCCGGAGAGTTTCTGTTATCGTTGCATGGAGGTAGTGCATCTTTTCTAGAGACTCTTCACACATACTCGCAGCAAAACTGGAAAAATCTGAAATCTCTTTGACATTGCCCATTTGTTTTACTTCTTGTGCAACCTTTTCTTGTATCGCTGGATATTTGCAGAGCATGTAAATGAACCAGGAAAGCGTGGCTGCAGTTGTGTCTTTGCCAGCAATGACGAAGTTGAGTGTTATATCCCGCAAGTATGTCTGGTCAGTCTCTGTCATTTGGAGAAATCTAGACAATATGTCTTCTTTCTTCATCTGCAAGGTCCATGCAACATTCCGTCATGATATTTCCATTAAGAAGTGGAGCTGGAGGATTGTTAACTTACAGAAGGATTGTCTGTCGAATTGTGCATTTGCTCAATCTTCCTCCTAATGAGCTTATACACAAAATTGTCAATTATCCTGATGTTTTTCTTCAGCGCTGCTTCTGATCCAATATTCAGAAATTTCTTAATCTTCCAGGAGATGTCAACATATCGCCATAGGGTGATTGCACTTGCATCATCAAAAGCACGACTGAATTCAGCGCCCTCTTCATTTGTTCCACACATGCTATCCAGTTCGACTCCAAATGCAACTTTAAATATGGAATCCAGAGTTGACTTCATAAATAAATCCTGCATAAAACATCTGGTTATATATATGATGAAGAAACTACAGCAAGATTAGCTGAGTCATCTCTGATAATGCAAAATTTACCTGTATGTCTACAATTTGGTTAGTACTTGCTGCTTCAGACAATATGTTTGCTAATTTAGCAGCATTTCTTCGGAAGACCACACTGCTGAAGTCTCTCAACACTTTTGTGGAGAACTCATAGCTTGATGCTTTCCTCTGTTGGCGCCACTTGTCGCCATCGACTGCGAAAATTCCATCCCCTAATAGATCCTTTAGAAGGCTGTAGTTGTACCGTCCCTGCGCAAAGGTTTTTACTTTTAAGTCATACCATGCAATCCTCAAACTTGGGCTTCTGCACTAAAATCTCCATGAAAACCAGCTGTTTTTCATCCGACTCTCTCACAGCTCCTTTAATATCCAGAAATGATATCCAGGAATGCTTCACCTTGTTATGACAATTCCAGATTTAAAAGCATAACTATTAAGTAGATTTCTTGCGTGAATGAAATCAACAAAATCTTAAAACCCCATCAACCAGTGTAATCTCCTACTCTTTCAAACTAGTAAATTGAACACTAATTGACTGTCTAGCTCTTGCCTAGCTAATGTCACTGGCATTAGTTAGGGCTGTCAAATGGGAAGGTTGGGTTGGGTCGGGTCAAGTTTGGGTTGGGTTGATAATAGTCCAACTTATATTGACCCATTTAAACTGTTTTAACTTGTTTCAACAATTTTTCATGCGATGTAAATTTGATGACTCATATTCAACTCGATCCGACCCATACCTAACCCAACTCGTATTACTGAAATAAATTAATATTCAACTCAATATAGGTCAATCCACTCTCACTCATTTAATTCACTTTAAGCTCTTCACCTATATGTTATTTAAATAAAACCTTCACATCAAATTTAAAAAGTAAATTAAACAATAAAAAATTAATAAATAAAACAAAAAAAGTGAAAAACCTTTAATTAAATTTAAGAAAGCTTATTTCTTATCAAGTTTAAAAAAAATAATATTTCCAAAACACTTTCATATAATAAAAATTTAATGGACAACTTATACATATATATTAAAAAATATTTTTAAAAAAGGGAAATTTTAATTATTTATTTTTTTAAAATATAATTTTTAATTATTTTTTCTATCTTCTTCTTTTATTTTTCTTCTTCTCCAGCCGGCTACCAACCACGATGAAGGTGAGCTTGAGGCTTGCCAGATTAATAACATCGAGCTCGCTCGACACCGATAAGCTCGAGTCTCGTCAGATCGGTGAGGCTCGAGCCTCACCAGTTGTTTGGCGACCTCGAGGTTGCTTGATGTCGGTGAGCTCAAGCCTCTCTTGGCCGGTCATTGGCCATCGCCGTGTCAGCCATTGGCTAAAGAAGGAGGAGGAAGGGAAAAAAATAGAATAAAGAAAATGAAATATAAAAAATAATTGTAATTTCAATTTTTATAAAAAAAATTACAAAGTTAAAGAGGGAAAGAGAGAGCGTGAGACTTGCGTTGAAAATGGATCTTAAGTCCAACGCATTTAAGACCCATTTATATTAAATTTTCAATTTTTAAACACATTTAATTAGTCTGTTCAAAATATAAGTGACTCATATATGACCTATTTATGGTTCAAGACTCATTTTGACACATCTATAATTATCTAACAAATAGCCACCACAACTAGTTGCCTACCTAGCATGCCACAATAATTTGTGGTGTTGACATTTCACCAAGGCCACTGGCTCTAAAGGGAACCAGCCCACCCATCCCCATTAAAAGGAATGACGGACACTTGAAAGTGCTAAAACTTGGTAGGGAGGGACAGATAAGTAACAAAAGTTAGGAAAGTGACAGTTAAGTGCTAAAATCGGAATAAAATGGATCAAAGTGTCAATCAGGCCAAAATCCGGCCAAAATGCTGACGTGGTAATTTTCCGGTGAGGTAAGTGCAAAACGACGTCTTTTGCACGTTGACGTGGCTAAACAAAAGCAAAAATGACGTAGTTTTATTTTCTGACGTGGTATATAATTAATTTAATTAAATTATAAAAATAAATAATAATAAGTATTTAAAATTTATTAAAAAAAGTGGGGGAGAGGAGGCGGCAATGAGGGCTTGGCCCTCAGCTGCTACCTCCTCCCCCCTTTTTTTTTTTTTTCAAATAATTATTATTTAATATAATTAAATTAAATTATTTTTTATATTAAAATTCAAACCCGCTAAAAAATGATGTCATTTTTGCCTTTTTTTTTTATTTTATTGAGTAGCACTCCGGCGAGCCACATAGACGAAAAAAATAATAAAAAATTGTCACGTAAAATTTTTGGTAGGGTTCGCTGGAGATGTCATTTAAGTGTCTCACTTTTAAAAAAAATGTAGTACTTAAGTATTACTTTCATAACTGTTTGTACTTAAGTGTCCATTCGTGTTAAGTTTTGGTACCTAAGGTATACTTCTTTCCCATTAAAAATAATAAATTGCTCACACTGCCTTGCAAAAATAGGACCACCAACATCGCAAAGGGATAACCAGTCACTATCCCATCAATACCAAATGGCAAGAATTTTATGGTAAACATGTTTGAGACATTGCCAAATATTTAAAATGCACGCCCCTTCGTATTTCCAAAAAGATATGATAGAATTAAGAAATATTAAATCAAATTTTACAATTTAACAGTTTAAACTTTTAGAACACTTAACGATCGTTTCACGAAATCTTATATGATACCTTACCAAAAGGTCATAAGTTCAAAGTATACATATTCATTGACATGGGCACGTTGACTATAGTCACCCACTTGTTTGGATCAATAAATCATATAATCAATCTTTCAACTAAGCGAACTTTCTTCCCCTCGAGGGAAAAGTAGCCCCATTACGTCTTCTCCCGTAGGCACTAATAAACAACAAACTAATCATGGCCACTTTATAATATCCATCAACAACCCTGCACCCCAATGTACCTTGCCGTAATTCTCAAAGTTGGTCTTGAGCATGTACTCCACGTTGGCCGGGTCGCAGGTGTAGACCTCGCTCCTAAAAGGGCGGAGCAACCTGTAGGTCCTGTGCTTGCCTGCGAGGTCAGTCATGTAGTCGTGCATGCGGCCGAAGTTCAGGAGCTTGTTCAAGACTGTCCCAGCGACGGGGTGGTACTTATTGGCGGTCGCCGCTGCCACTGTCTTGCTGCGGTGATGCTTCCATGTCTTGGCGAAGAGATAGGCCAAAGCTAGAGCCAAGACCAGGGCTGAAGCTGTGAAGAAGGTTGGGTCGGAGATGAAACCCGGGGCCATGTTTAGAGCGGGCAGCGGAGGGGGAAGTGGTCGTAGCCAGTTGGATTCGTGGTTTCTTATAGGCGGGTTTCTTGTTCTGTTTGACGATGGAGTACCAGAAACCACGTCGCGAGATGAGAAGTCATTATGACGGAAAGGATGAAGCAGAATGTCTGACGCATAAAGCTGGCAAACTGGACAGTCATATTATGACCCATTTTTAGTTAAATAGGTCCTATATAAATCAAGTGAAAATTAAATATGAAAAATATGGATTAGAAATGGGTTTTGAGAAAATAAAACACAAAAAGAAATTGGTCTAAATGGGTTATTAGGAAAGGAAAGGAAACCCACTTTAAAGTCTAAACCCATGGCATTTTTTAACTTTATAAAAAAAAATTTTAATAAAAAATCTAAATTATAATTATTTTTCATATTTCAATTTTTTTTTCTTTTTCTTCCTTCCTTAGTTGACGGCTGGCTGACAGTCAGCGACAAGCCAGGCCAAGTGAGGCTTGAGCTCCCCGGTAGGTCGCCGACGACGAGCCTCATCGGTGTCAGGCAAGGCCTTGGCCTCGCTAGATCGATGAGATCGAGCCTCGCCGACATCGATGATGAGATCGAGCCTCACCCAACGTCGGGGGGGGCTCGGCCTCGGAGGACCGGCAAGGCTCGAGCTCATCGGTGTGGGGTGGGGCCTCGGCCTTGCTAGATCCAGCCTCGCCGATGACGGGATTGGGCGAGACTCGAGCTCGCCGACGTTGGGCAAGGCCTCGGCCTCGCCGACCGGTGAGATCAAGCCTCGCTTGATGTCGGCAAGCTCGATCTTGCTTGTGGCCGGTCGCCGGCCGAAAAAGATGAAAAAGGAAAATAGAAAAGAGAAAAAAAAAAATAATTATTAAAAATTAAAAATTATATTTTACAATATAAAAATTATAAAAATATATATTTTAAAAAATAATTCGATTTTTTTTAAAAATATTTTAGAAAGAATTATAAAAATTTTCCATTAAATTTGTATTGCATAAAAATTGTTAAAAAATTTGTATTACATAAAAATGTTTTAACAGTAATGAGCTTTTTTAGGTTTAGTTGAAAAATTTTCATTTAGTTAAAAATTTTTATGTTATAGTTTTTAGTTATTCAATGGTATGTTCACTTCAAATATGAGAAGCATGTGCATAGTCTAATTTTTTTATAAATATTTCAATTTATAGGTTTTTTTATTTTTTTATTTTATTTGCTATTTTTAATTTAATTTGAAGTTTTAATCGAATTAGCATATAGTATAAGTGAGTTTTCCTAGAATATTAATAGATTTTAGCAATACGGGTCGGGTATGTATCACTAGATTTACACTAGAAGAATATGGGTTAAAACGGGTTAAATTGATCAAATATGAGTCGACTCATTTTCAACCCGACCCACCAATTTGCCACCCCTTCTGTCACATCATGAGAAGCACCCAACGTTCTGTCTGCTTGAAAAGTGTAATAACTCCAACCGAAAAATTTGGTGAGAGTGAAATGCTTTGTCCCAACCTCCAACTATCGACCATGTGATCAAATGCCGGAATCGGATGTGATAGATGTCCTGTTCGAATCTCGGTGCCGGTGCCTTCTGTTCTATATGTGCGGCGAGGCGATTTGTATGTATACGAAGGAAAGTCAAGCCGAAAATTCCGAGACTTCATACTAATTAGGTAAAAATAGTACTTAGTACCTTGGCCAAATGACATGTGTGCTAGGAAAGTGCAAGAATTTCAGCCTTCTACGCCTCCACCGAATTCCCTCTTCAATGGGTAAAACAGAAGAATGGACGTCCAGGGGGGAATCCAGCAGATGCTACGAATGCGGTGGTAAAAGCCATTTTTGCAAGAGGTTGCGTGCAAGCCAGGAAAAAATGGAATTCGCCTGGTTCAACAAATTGAGTACCAAACAAGCATTGCGCTTCAAGAAGATGGTCTTGAGTTAGGCTTCCCCTTAAAAGATAAGACTAACTCCAAAATCAGTTTGTGATCTCCAGGCCATACTTGATACCAGTAACAATGATTAGACTAGTGAGAGTATAAATATGATCACCCCTATAACCCAAACCCTTAGATATCTAGGGCACCCAAGCATCTCCTCATGTTCCAGTCTATGTCTTCCCTACCAAGTATGATAAGCCCATCCCACTCAGGAATACTAATGCGGCAGCAGCAGCAACTAATGTAAATTCTTCCTGAGAAACTTCAGGAAAACTATGCCTAGTATTTCCAGTTAGCTAGGCGAAAAGCTTTTGCTACTCAATTGAGGGGCAAACCATTTGAAATACAATTCATCATTAGTTGAGATCTCCTAACCGAATTGCCCATATTAAGATTATAGCATCAAGCAATTCGATTGAAAAGCCAATTCCAACCTTTTGTTGACATCTACATGTTTACCTAGCCTAATCCTCTCATCTAAAACGAATCATTCAAGCCATAATGGTAGCCTGAACATATTTGCGCAAATGCTTAACAGATTTGCGCAAATGCTTTCTTCCATTATGGAAAAATCTAGAATTCTTTTTTCGTCTTACTTTCAAGAAAAATGAAAAGACATTAATTCGACCAACACCAATCATTTGGGGTATGAATCTAGAACATGCAAAGCTAGCCCCATAGGAATGCCATGAATTACTTTGAAAAAATTTGATAAGAACCATGGGTTTGAGTAGCATTCTCAGTCCTAAACAAGTCAGTGGAGAGATGAGACTTCTTATCAATTATAAAGCGCTCAACCATTTCTTGTAGGATGATAAGTGTCACCTACCAAGCAAGAACACCTTGTTTCTCAAATCTCCCATGAATGAAAATAGTTTCTAGATTTGATATCAAAGCAAGATTTGGCAATGGGAATTCCCCCAAAAGAAAGGTTTACAACAGGATTTGTACTCCGAACCAACATTTCCAATGGATGGTGATGTTGTTTGGACTTAAAAGGAGCACCTTCATCTTCGTTGTTTTCAGAATCTTCACTGTTTCAAGAAGGCTATGTGTAAGATTTTCCAGTCCATTCGCCACACGCTCTCATCTACATGGATGATATTCTTGGGCATGCATCTCGAAGATGGAAAGTTCAAGCCATGAGAAGACATTGCAGAGGAACTTAAGAAATTTCCTAATCAATATCTTCCTCAAACGCAAATTATCTACCTTTGCAAAAGCTACTATCCTAAGTAGCACCGACATGCAACACAACACGACACGACACAACACGTCGACACGTCATTTTTCAAAAGTAGAGAATTTCGACACGTTGGACACGTTGTATATTAAATGGATATTTTTAATTAATTTGATTCAAATTCATATATAAATAATTAATTAAAAAAAGAGCCTACATTGAATTTACACTAATAATATTAATAAATCAATTCATTGAAAATTCGAAAAAAATATTCATAATTAATGTGTATCTATGTTTGGAAACATATTATTAATTTTAACAAAAGTTATTGACGAAACTAATGATTAATAAGAAATTAAAATCAATTTATTTAAATAAATCCATGATCTTCTACAAAAGACCAAAATTTATCATTATTCAAAACTCAGTATTTTTATTTTTAAAATTATTTTATAATCTCATTTATTTATTTTTCCGTTTAAGAAAAAAGTCCCCACACCCCCAACTCCTTTCTTTCCCTCGTTCTTTCCCTTCCCCCCAAATTTATTACACTTTTATTTTCCTCCCCCACCACCACCCACCACCCAGTGACAGATAGGCTATTACTTCCCCTCCTCCCAAAATTAAAAGTCACGCCATCAAATCCCTTTTATTATTATTATTATTATTATTATTATTTTTTATTTTATTATTATTAAAATTATTTTTGAGTTTTCTAGCCAGCGAGCCCTCCTTTTCCTCCTCCTTCTTGTTGCTTGCCGCACGACTGCCTTCCTCTCCTCTTCCGTCTCTCATCGTCTCTCGCTATCGCGGGCTCATCGTCGCTCACAGCCTCGTCTCTACTCCCTTGCCAACGCCTCCACCCTCCATCTTCCGGACACACATGCCAAAACGTGTTTGACCACGTGTCCGACCATGTCCAAGTATGTCAACATGTCCAACATGCTCGACACGTGTTGGACATGACAAGCACGGGTAATGTGTCCGTGCTTCATAGCTGCTACCTAAGTAGCACTAACATGCAACACAACACGTCGACATGTCATTTTTCAAAAATAAAGAATTTCGACACGTTGGGACACGTTATATATTAAATGAATATTTTTATTTTTAATTAACTTGATTCAAATTCATAAATAATTAATTAATTAAAAAAAGAGCCTACAATGAATTTACACTAATAATATTAATAAATCAATTCATTGAAAATTCGAAAAATATATTCATAATTAATGTGTATCTATGTTTGGAAACATACTTTTAACTTTAACAAAAGTTATTGACGAAACTAATGATTAATAAGAAATTAAAATCAATTTATTTAAATAAATCCATGATCTTCTACAAATGACCAAAATTTATCATTATTCAAAATTCAGTATTTTTATTTTTAAAATTATTTTTAATCTCATTTATTTATTTTTCCGTTTAAGAAAAAAGTCCCCACACCCCCAACTCCTTTCTTTCCCTCGTCCTTTTCCCTTCCCCCCAAATTTATTACACTTTTATTTTCCTTCCCCACCACCACCCACCACCCAACAGTGATAGATAGGCTATTACTTCCCCTCCTCCCAAAATTAAAAGTTACGCCATCAAATCCCTTTTATTATTATTATTATTATTATTATTATTATTATTATTATTATTATTATTGAGTTTTCTTATCAAAAACCCTAGCCAGCCCTCCTTTTCCTCCTCCTTCTTGTCGCTTGCCACACGACTGCCTTCCTCTCCTCTTCCGTCTCTCGTCGTCTCTCGCTGTCGTGGGCTCGTCGTCGCTCACAGCCTCGTCTCTACTCCCTCGCCATCGCCTCCACCCTCCATCTTCTGGACACACATGTCAAAACGTGTTTGACCGCGTGTCCGACCGTGTCCAAGCATGTCAACGTGTCCGACATGCTCTGACACGTGTTGGACATGACAAGCACGGGTAATGTGTCCGTGCTTCATAGCTCCTACCTAAGTAGCACTAACATGCAACACAACACGTCGACACGTATTTTTTCAAAAATAAAGAATTTCGACACGTTTGGGACACGTTATATATTAAATGAATATTTTTATTTTTAATTAATTTGATTCAAATTCATAAATAAATAATTAATTAAAAAAGAGCCTACAATGAATTTACACTAATAATATTAATAAATAAATTCATTGAAAATTCGAAAAATATATTTATAATTAATGTGTATCTATGTTTGGAAACATATTTTTAACTTTAACAAAAGTTATTGACGAAACTAATGATTAATAAGAAATTAAAATCAATTTATTTAAATAAATCCATGATCTTCTACAAATGACCAAAATTTATCATTATTCAAAATTCAGTATTTTTATTTTTCAAAATTATTTTTTAATCTCATTTATTTATTTTTACATTTAAGAAAAAAGTCCCCACACCCCCAATTCCTTTCTTTCCCTCGTCCGTTTCCCTCCTCCCCCAAATTTAGTACACTTTTATTTCTCTCCCCCACCACCTGACAGTGACAGATAGGCCATTACTTCCCATTCCCCCAAAATTAAAAGTCACGCCATCATATCCCTTTTTTTATTTATTATTTTTTAGTTTTCTTATCAAAAACCCTAGCCAGCCCTCCTTTTCCTCCTCCTCCTCACTTGCCGCTCGCCACACGACCCCCTTCCCTCTTCTCTTCCTCTCAATCCTTCTCCTTCTCTTCCTTCCTCGCTGCACAACCCCCTTCCTCTCCTCTTCCTCTTGATCCTTCTCCTCCTCCTCACCAGACGACCGCCTTCCTCTCTTCTTTCGTCTCTCGCCGTCTCTCGCAGTCGCGGGCTTGCCGTCGCTCGCAACCTTATCTTTGCTCCCTCACCCTTGCCTCCACCCTCCATCTTCTGGACACACGTGTCAAAACGTGTTTGACCATATGTCAGAAAATCCAACACTCGTTGACCGCGTTTCCGACTGTGTCCAAGCGTGTCAACGTGTCGGACGCAACACGGAAGCACGGGCAATGTGTCCGTGCTTCATAGGCTGCTACAGACTCATACCAAAGCCATCCAGGTTTGGAAAGAAAAGCTGCTGCACCTTCGCCTCTACAAATCCCTTCTCATGGGAAGAGGATTCTCCATAGTTGCACAGCAACACCTTAAAATTTTAACTGCAACATGTAGCAAAATGGTGGGGTCAATAGGTAAATAGGAAAAGTTATAAAAACTAATTGAAAAATATTTAAATTGAGTGGGGTCCATTTAATGGCACATTCTTTTTTGAATAAAGTATAACAATAATGGAATAATTATATGAGTAAAATAAATCATGAAGCATAGAATATATACTTCATGACCTAATAACAATTCAAATACTTTGATTTTGTTTGGTTCGTTAGAATTGCTCCGAGGAATAATCTATGTCCTTTAATTAAGGTTAAAAAACGTTCCCCATATAGCTTAAAGTGTATGACAATTAAAGCCAAATTTTCTCTGCATTTCCTTTTCATTTCATCCTAAATTTGTGAGTTATAAAAATATTTTTCTAATTGGCTGACAAAAGCCCCAACACATTTATTTCTAATTAGAGATTAGATATATGATTTCTCAATTACTCGCATTAACAAGTATGCCATTACCACATTTATATCAGAACTGGTGATAATATTAAATTATGATTAATTGGAAAATCTTGTCATTGGGATCTGTCAATTTGATAATGTTAAACTTATGCTATTTAAATTAAATTGTGGAATAAGTTAACATTTCAATTTCTATTTAAATAATAATAACCAAAATGACAATAATAAAGACATAATATACTTATATATGTATATGTATAGTGAAAAGCTGAAGCTATTATATTGGTCAAGTGTCGAGGGATGACTCCTTTAGATTTGGAGAAAATCGCAACTTCATTAGAAAGATAAATTGAAAACAAAATAATTATTCCTTTCAAACAGACGCATTCCATAAGAAAATGCTGGCTAGATTCATTTTTAAATGATACGATGAATACATCCCATTACATATATGGCAACTTATTAATTTTTTTGTGAGATCCAATGAAAGTCCTATTTCTCATATCTTGACATCTGTATTAATATAATTTCAATAACCTAAGAGCACACTCGACGCAAATGTTCTCGTTATAATCAGTTTGGAAAAAAAAGGGCGTTAAGGTACTTAAAAGATGTTCGATCAACTCCTCACACCTTATATTGTTTAGTTTGGAGATATCGAGACTTCTCTAAGAATGAATAAGCTTTGCAAACATCTGTCTTTTCAATTCCTTATCTGGAAATGATACTAAGGGGAACTTTTGATATTACACCCAATACTAAACGCAATTCAAATAACAGCTTAGTCAGCTTTTAAAATAATTGGAAATGGACTCACAATATCTCACAAAATATTCATTAAAAGACGAGCATGAGTGATTCCATGGTTCTTGCAAGGTATTGTCACTCTATATTTCTTTCATCTAAGCAAGAACGATTCAATGGTTGTTAGAGAGGTATTGTCACTTCGTGTTCTTTCATTTTCTTTTTAAGCATGTTTGACATTTGGATTAGAGATGTAGTTATTTCCTATGATCCACTTAAAAGAAGTTAAGGGTGCATTTATTTTGCAGAAAACTCAAGATTTGAAAAATATTTTTTGAAAAAAAATTAATTATATCACTTAGAAAAATTAGTCAATGGAAAGTTTTTTCATTATCGACAACAATTTATATCTAATTATTTTCATGGATGATGAAAATCTATTTCTTTCATTAATTTTTTTTAAGTGATACAAACAATTGTCTTTTGAAAATATTTTTCAAATTTAGAGTTTTTCGTGAAATGAAAGCACCTATATGAACCTTCTAGCACTTTTTTCAATTGGTTTAGAAGGAGAGTATCTGCTTTTTATAACATTATTAGTTTCTTTGCATTATTTGCTGTCTTGGTCATTTCATATTCTGTTTGTGTTGGCAGCTCAACTTGCCAAGTAAAGTCATCTCTTTCTTTGCATCTGTTTCTTTGCATTATTTGCTGCCTTGGTCATTTCATATTTAGTTTGTATTGGCAGCTTAACTTGCCAAGTAAAATCATGTGTTTCACCTGAAAAATTAGATTAGTTATTCACTGTGAGACACCATCCGTTGACACTTAAATTTTAGCGATCCAGTTATTTGTTCATAGAAAATTAGGGATTAATTTTTAAGCTCTAAAAAAATAAAAAAATAAAAATTTGCATCAGAGCAAATAAAAGGAAAATAAGGGAAGAATCAATCTGATTAATTATGAATGGAAGGTGGAAATTCCAATTAGCTACCCTTGCTCCGGTGAATATTCAAATCATAGTAAATGTGGAAGCAAATTCTCAGTCAAAGAAATCAAGTGAATAAAAAGGCAAGAAGTTTGATAAAAGGCAAGGAATCGAGGCATTTGAGGAAAAATCAAGCTCATTACGAAATCACGCTTCCATATGCAGTTCACAAATTAAGGTGATAGAGAATGAAAGCTCAAAGTTGCCTTGAAAAGCGACCGTTTGGAACCACTATAAGAGGGGGACATTTTGAGAACAGAAAAAGGGGGCCGAATTCAAAAAAATCAAGAGAAAAAATTTCGTGAGAGGGGGAGCAAAAAAAAAATCGAAAAAATTCGTGAAAGCTAAAAAAATTCGTGCAAGAGAGTGAAAAAAGGAAGAGAGAAAAAGAAGCGTACCTCTCCTCTGTGCAAAGTCAAAAGGCGTGGAGTCATTTCCTTTCTTTTTCTGACCGCTCGCAGAGAAGAAAGAAGCCAGCAGCAGTAAAGAGAGTCAGCAGAGAGAGGGAAAAGGCAAAAAAAAAATTAAATTAAAAAAAAAAAAGGAGTGTATTCTTCCTTGGCTTCTGCCCGACGCCCCACCTGCGACCTCCGCCACCCTTCCGTCGCCGAGCGCCATCCACCCTCCGCGCGCCTCCGCGCCTCTGCCGAGCGCCACCCAGCCGACGCCCCTGCCTCCCTCCTTCCGGCGAACCCACACCGCCGACGTTGCTGCACCACAGGAGCACCTCCGTCGCCGCCCGCAGCAGCTGCCTCTGCGATCCGGCGCCCGACGCCTGCTGCCCTCTGCCCGAGCATCTCTGTCCGCCGCTGAACACCGCCCCGACGCCTGCAACCAGCAGCATCTCAGCCCAAGGCCTGCTCCTCCCGGCCACCACCGCTCCGTCTCTGCCTGTCCCCGACGACTACAGCCCTGACGACCTCGCCTGCAGCCCCGACGACCGCGCTTGCAGCCAGCGACGCCGCCGCCCCTGCTCGCCTGCCACCACAGCAGCTCCGCCCGGCGTCCGACGTCCTCGCCCGTCGCCGACGCTCGCCCCTGCTGCTGCGCCTCCGCCCGTCGCCGGCGCTTGCTGCCGACGCCTCCCTCTGCCCGGCGCCGCCCACCATCGCCGTTGCCTCTCCGTCCACATACCAGCAGCACCACCCCGCCAAAGCCTGTTGTGTTAGTCCCTTAGGTAGTTTATTTTTATTTTTATTTTTTTCATTTATTTTTTCATTATTTTTATTTTTTAACGTTTTGTTATTATTGCTTAAGTTGGAAGATGGTACGGTGATGTTAATTATTTGAATATTTTAGGTATTATCAGTAGGCTTTTGCCCAAAAATTACTGTAATTACTAATTTGATCCGTAAGATATCGGATATTTTTTAATCATATTGATTTTGAGGCATTTTGATAGTGTTTTGATTATTAAGTCATTATAATTATTAATTTGGTCCGTAAAATTTCGGATCAAATTTTTAATTATTTTGAACTTTCTATATGTTGTGATTTTAGAGTTAAAATAATTGTTAATTTAATTCGTGAGACGATGGATTATTTTTTCAATTATTTTAATCTTTCATTTGATGAAAATCTTGATTAGTTTAGATATAATGTTTATATGATAATTGCTTATCTTACACTAAAAAAATCAAAAAGTCAAATCTTGCATCGGAACATGTCGGTTTCATAAATTAGGATTGCATTTTTAGATTGCATGTTTAGATAATTTTTGAAATAGATTAGGGTTGGATTTAAATAATATTTTATAGTTAGGGTCTTAGATAATGTTTGCACATTTTATTAATCATTTTGTGGGACAATTTTTGATTATTTTTAAAGTTGGCTAAACTGTAATATGAATCGCACTTAATTGTAGGTGTAATATGCACACGTGCATATATATATAGTACAAGGGCTAAAGGAGAACCCTATTAAAAGAATATATAAGGTCAATAGCATCAAAAACCCCAAAATGATATATTCATGATAAATTTACCGCAAATTAATTTTTTTACCACTAAAAATTTCAGGCTAGTATATCTTTGGCAAATTTATCTAAAATTGGTACACTTGTGACAACTTTATCTTTTGTTAGTTTTTGCTAAATTTTACATTTAAATTATTGAATAGGATGACAAGTGACAGTTAACTAGTGTACCGGTTTGAGATTTTACTCTTCGTTTGTTATAATTATATCCGTTTTGTAGTTTTTTGTGGTATTAATTCAATTTAATGGATGGTATATTTGTCACAAATATATTAGTTTAGGATTTTTTGTGGTTAAAAAATTAGTTTGAGAGTAAATTTATCACAACTATATCAATTTGGGATTTTTCATGGTATTAACCCTATACACACACATAAATATATATTGTGTCTTTACAATTATTATTGTTAGTATTACTACTATTTTTATTTTGGTTATTATCATTTAAATAGAAATTGAAAATTTTAAAGTCATTTTGAAATTTAGTTTAAATAGCATAACTTAAACATCAACAAATTGAACACTCCTAATGACATGGTTTTCCAATTAATCCTAATTTAGAATTGTCACCAATCAATTCTGATATAAATGTGGTAATGACATATTAATGCAAGTAATTGAGAAATCACATATCCAACCTCTAATTAGAAATAAATGTATTAGGGCTTATATCGATAAACTATCGTCAGCTAATTAAAAGAATATTTTAATAACTCACGATTTAGGATGAAATGAAAAGGAAATGTGGAGAAAATTATAATTCAATCGTTAGTTTAAACTATATAGGGAATGTTTTTCCAACTTTAAAGGACATAGATTATTCCTCGGAGGAATTCTAATGAACCAAACAAAATCAAAGTTTTTGAGTAGTTATGAAATCATGGAGTATATTCTATGCTTATACATGCTCTATTTTGCTCATATAATTCCATTATTGTTATACTTTATTGAAATAAGAATGTACCATTAAATTGACCCCACTCAATTTAAATATTTTTCAATTAATTTTTATGGCTTTTGCTATTTAACTATTGATCCCACTATTTTGCTACGTTTTGGAGTTAATTTTTGAAGTGCTGCTGTACAACAACCACAACTAGCTGCCTACCCAACATGCCACAAACATTAGTGGTGCTGACATTTCACCAAGGCCACTGGCTCTAAAAGGAACCAGCTCACCCACCCCATTAAAAGAACTAAGGGCGTGTTTGGTCACGATTTTGTTCCGAGGAATAATTTTTTATCTGAAATTATTTTTTTCTAATTCTGCTATCGGGAACAATTTTTGAACAAAAGAACGCGTTTGGTAACTTCCTAAAATTTTTAGTCACGGGATAGAAATACGTTTGGTAGGATTCTTGGATTTTTTAAATTTCTTTTAATTTTTTAATTATTTTATTATATTTTCTTTTTTTCTTTTTTTCTTTTTTCTTTGGCCGGTCGCTGGTTATTGCGGTGGCTGATGATCCATTGGGCAAGGCCCAAATGAGCTCGCCGGAGGCCAACCTAGCCACGGCGAGCCTTGGCCTCGCCTTGGCCTAGCGAGGCCTAGCCTCGTGCCGACTAGGGAGGCCTAGCCTTGTTGTGGCTCGGTGTCTCCAAGGGCCAACGATGCTCTAATGAGGTCGCCGGCCCTTGTCTGGCTAGTCGCTGGCGTTGGCTATGGCCAAGGCTGGCCAAAAGGAAGAAGAAGAAGAAAAAAGAAAAAGAGAGAAAAATAGATTCTGGAAATTGTTTTCGAGAACAAGAGCTACTTTTTTCTATTTCTTATTTCTATTACAAATTTATTCTCGGGAACCAAAATATAGATTTTTTGTTTCCGGAAATAAAAAATATAACCAAACAAGTTTTTATTCTTTTTTTGTTCTCTGAAACAAAAGAATATAAATAGTTGTTCCGAGGAATATAAACAAAATTTACCAAACAAAGCTTAAATCACCTACGCTAGCTTGCAAAAAAATTAGGAGCACCAGCATTGCAAAGGGATAACCAGTCACCGGTCTATCAACGGCAAATGGCAAGAATTTTATGGTAAACATATGTGAGACACTACCAAATATTTGAAATGCATGCCCCTTCGTATCTTCGAAGAGATGATAGAATTATTAAACATTAAATCACGTTTTTCAATCTAACAATTTAAGTTTTTAAAATACTTGACGGTCGTCCCATAGAATCTTATATGATATCTGAACACAAGCTCATAAGTTCAAGGCATACATGTTCATTGACGTAGGCACTTTGACTATAGTCACCCAGTTGTTTGGATCAATAGATGTGAAGCATCATATGATCAATCTTTCGACTGAGCGAACTTTCTTCCCCCCAAGGGAAAAGGCGCCCCATTACGTCCTCTCCCATAGGCAATAAAAAACGACAAACTATTCATGGGCACTTCATAATATCCATCAACAACCCTGCACCCCAACGTACCTTGCCGTAATTCTCAAAGTTGGTCTTGAGCATGTACTCCACGTTGGCCGGGTCAGAGGTGTAGACCTCGCTCCTGAAAGGGCAGAGCAACCTGTAGGTCCTGTGCTTGCCTGCGAGGTCGGTCATGTAGTGGTGCAGGCGGCCGAAGTTCAGGAGCTGGTTCAAGACTGTCCCAGCGACGGGGTGGTACTTCTTGGCTGTCGCCGCTGCCGCTGGCTTGCTGCGGTGATACTTCCATGTCTTGGCGAAGAGATAGGCGAAAGCTAGAGCCAAGACCAGGGCCGAAGCTGTGAAGAAGGTTTGGTCGGAGATGAAGCCCGGGGCCATGTTTAGAGCAGGCAGCGGAGGAGGAAGTGATCGTGGTCAGTGGGATTCGTGCTTTCTTATAGGCGGGTTTCTTGTTCTGTTTGACGAGGGAGTACGAGGAGCCACGTCGCGAGAGAAAGAAGTCGTTGTCATGACGTGAGAGGTAACCGATACCTCGGCTGATTAAAAAATGCAATAACTCCAACCGAAAAATTTGGTGAAATGCTTGAATCGGATGTGATGTGTTGGATCTTGGTGTCATACACTCAGGTAGGGGGTGTTAATGGTTCAGTTCGATTTGATTTTTTTGAAAAATCGAACTGAACTGAACTGTTAAAAAAATCTTTTGAACCGAACCGAATGAGAACCAAATTCAGTTTGGTTCAATTTTTTGGTTTTCAGCTTTTGATTTTTGTTTTTTTTTTTTTTATGTTCAACTCAAAATAATCGAAATTCAATATATTACTGCACTTCAAGCTTAGAGGATTTTACAATTTAGATCATATACTCCATTCCATTTTTTAAGCATTGATCAAATAATGATATCTAATTTAAACAATAGCTTAATATAATCTCTCTTGATGATTCTCTTAGAGACAATTTTATTGTTCAATATTCAAATACTTAACCTCAAATCTTTTGCTCACAAATCAGGTCGATATAATTTACCATGAGAACTGTAGCATCTCTGAATATGTCAACATGAGAAGTACGAGAAAAATGACTTTCTCAATATCGCAAGTGTGCCAATTGCTGGGTAAATTAGAATTGACAGATAGATGGGCAAAACACATGAAGTACAGAGAGATTCATATGATCCTCATACTCAGTTAGGTACAACCAGTCAAAGGTAAACCGATAGTTAGACGATAACAGCTTTGACTGCTGTAACCTTTAATGTGATTCAAAACAAGATCAAGACCATACCTTGGTAATTGTGGAACCAAGATAGCAGTGGGCACCCACAAGCTTCAGCTCGTTTGGATGTGATTTTACAGCATCAAGAAACCACTGCAGCTTCTCATTCCTAATTCCAAACTTAGAGTTTTCGTTTCCCGTGGCAACATATGGATGGACCTGAATTAAAAAAAAAAAAAAAAAAACCCACAGAATTAGTCTGAGACTTTTTCAGGAGAAGGAAGGAACCAGTGACACACCAGCCATAATTCATATGAAATGCACACAACAAATACTGTAAAAAATGAGCTTGACAGAGAATAGTATGTAAGGTATGAAATGTAAAGGTCTTATGAGTGGAAGAACCAAAACTACCTGAGGATCCACGTCTGGATTAATACGAAGTAGGACATTAACTTTCTTGCCAGCTATTCTTGCAGCTGCAACTATGTTCTCCAAGTCAAATTCGCTGTCAACATTGACAAAGACACCTTCTTGTGCTGCTAGAACCAAATCTTCCGAGAGTTTCCCGTTTCCATTAAAAATGCATCTATCATCATTTCCAAAAAAATATATATATAAATTCACTTTGTCATCCAAAAATTGCAAACAAAGTCAAAGCTGGTGCACGTCCTGATTAGCGACCACTGTCATCCAGAAAACAAGAATTAGAATGGTCATAACTAACCCGATGTTCCACCCACCAACAACTTCGTGTAAGCTCTTATCCCATTCAATCATTAAAAGAAGCACAAGCACACGAACTACTTAACATAGACTATCTTGCTAGACTCTGCAATAATTGGCAGTCCTCGACGAGTTCGAATCCTCAGTCAAGAGTCTAAGCCCTCCACACCAGATCATTGGAAATTTAGAACCCATTCGAGCAGCCGCAAAATATTGCCCGATGAACCCCCAACCACAATGTTCGTAACCACATATTGGCTAGACTATACTTAGTCTGAAGCATTCCTCCCACAGAAAAAGTTCCACGATTTACACGCGAGACAAACTTGGGCAAGCTCACTCCCTCATCATCCACGAGCTAAAAAAGAGTAAACCCATTTCTAGGACATCCTCGCCTCCGAGATCACACCCCCCGGGGGAGACAATTAAGAACCAAAAAGCCAAGCCAACCCCAATCAATCATTCTCAATCGTTGGAGAGAGAGAGAGAGGGAAAGAAAGAAAAAAGAAAACTTTCTCGCAAAATTGCACAACAAGACATCCGCATTTCGATGCCGACCAAATGGGCATTAAGGGTTCGCGATGCGAGGACGATACCAGGTTTCGCTTCGATAATCAACCGAAACGAACAGCACGCAGAAGCGGAAGGAGCAATCGGCTGTAACTGGGCTCCGAAGTGAATCATGATCGGCCGCCAAGAATCTCTCAATCGGTCGCCGTCCCTGCTGCCGTCGCCATCGCAGTTGCCGTCGCCGACCAAGATGAGACACGAGAGGAGAGGAGACGGGAGTTGGGAGAGATAAAAACGGTTTGTGGATTTTATTGGTTTGTGGTTCGGTTTGGTTCGGTTAACCGATAAAAATTGAACCAATAAAAAAATATTGATTTTTCATGAGAAGGGAATAGAAAAAATCGATTTTTTTGGTTTGATTTTCGGCTTGGTTCCTAACACTAGGTAGCCCTGGAGGCGGTGCCTTCTGTTCTATATGTGCAGCGATGCGATTTGTGTGTATACGAAGGAAAGTCAAGCCGAATATTCCGAGACTCCACATTACCTAGGTAAAAACATTACTTAGTCCCCTTGGCCACATGGGATATATGCCTGGAAAGAGCAATAATTTTAGCCTTCTATGCCTCCACCGAATTCCCTCTTCAACGGGTAAAACAGAAGAATGCATGTCCGGGGGAAATCCAGCCGATGCTACGTATGCAGTGGTAAAAGCCATTTTTGCATGAGGTTGCATGCAAGCCAGGAAAAAATGGAATTCGCATGGTTCAACAAATTGAGTATCATACAAGCGTTGAGCCTCAAGAAGGTGATCTTGAGTCAGTCTTCTCCTTAAAAGATAAGGCTAACTCCAAAATCAGTCCGTGATCTCCAGGCGTTACTCGATACCAGCAACAATGATTAGACTAGTGAGAGTATATATATGATCACCCCTATAACCCAAACCCTTAGATATCTAGGGCACCCAAGCATCTCCTCATGTTCTAGTCTATGTCTTCCCTACCAAGTATGATAAGCCCATCCCACTCAGGAATACTAAAGCGGCAGCAGCAGCAACTAATGTAAATTCTTCCTGAGAAACTTCAGGAAAACTATGCCCAGTATTTCTAGTTAGCTGGGCGAAAAGCTTTTGCTACTCAATTGAGGGGCAAACCATTTGAAATACAATTCGTCATTAGTTGAGATCTCCTAACCGAATTGCCCAGATTAAGATTATAGCATCAAGCAATTTGATTGAAAAGCCAATTCCAACCTTTTGTTGACATCTACATGTTTACCTAGCCTAATCCTCTCATCTAAAACCAATCATTCAAGCCATAATGGTAGCCTGAACATATTTGCGCAAATGCTTTCTTCCATTATGGAAAAATCTAGAGTTCTTCCTTCATCTTACTTTCAAGAAAAATGAAAAGACATTAATTGGACCAACACCAATCATTTGGGGTATGAATCTAGAACATGCAAAGCTAGCCCTACAGGAATGCCATGAATTACTTCCGCAAAATTTGATAGGAACCATGGGTTTGTGTAGCATTCTCAGTCCTAAACAAGTCAGTGGAGAGATGAGACTTCTTATCAATTATAAAGTGCTCAACCATTTCTTGTAGGATGATAAGTTTCACCTACCAAACAAGAACACCTTGTTTCTGAAATCTCCCATGCATGAAAATAGTTTCTAGATTTGACATCAAAGCAAGACTTGGCAATGGGAATTCCCCCAGAAGAAAGGTTTACAACAGGATTTGTATTCCGAACCAACATTTCCTTGTTTGGACTTAAAAGGAGCACCTTCATCTTCGCTGTTTTTGGAACCTTCACTGTTTCAAGAAGGCCATGTGCAAGATTTTCCGGTCCATTCGCCACACGCTCTCATCTACAATGATGATATTCTTGGGCATGCATCTTGAAGATGGAAAGTTCAAGCCATGAGAAGACGTTGCAGAGGAACTTTCGAAAATTCCTAATCAATATCTTCCTCAAACGCAAATTATCTACCTTTGCAGAAGCTGCTACCCTAAGTAGCACCGACATGCGACACGACGCGACACGACACGACACGTCGACACGTCATTTCTTAAAAATAGAGAATTCCGACACATTCGAACACGTTGTATATTAAATAAATATTTTTATTTTTAATTAATTTGATTCAAATTCATAAATAAATAAATAATTAAAAAAAGAGCCTACATTGACTTTACACTAATAATATTAATAAATCAATTCATTGACAATTCGAAAAACATATTCATAGTTAATGTGTCTCTATGTTTGGAAACATGATTTTAACTTTAACAAAAGTTATTGATGAAACTAATGATTAATAAGAAATTAGAATCAATTTATTTAAATAAATCCATGATATTCTACAAATGACCAAAATTTATCATTATTCAAAATTCAGTATTTTTATTTTTCAAAATTATTTTTAAATCTTATTTATTTATTTTTACGTTTAAGAAAAAAGTCCCCACACCCCCAACTCCTTTCTTTCCCTCGTCCGTTTCCCTCCACCCCGAAATTTATTACACTTTTATTTTCCTCCCCTACCACCTGACATTGAACAGATTAAATGAGGCTATTACTTCCCCCCACGTCCCCCACCCACCCGGCGCGGTCCCCCCCTTCCAAAATTGAAAGTCACGCCACCAAATCCCCTTTTTTTTATTTTTTATTTTTGAGTTTTCTTATCAAAAACCCTAGCCAGCCCTCATTTTCCTCCTCCTCCTTGCCGCTCTGGCCGTCGCGGGCTCTCACGCGGCTCGCGGCCGCCTTCCTCTCCTCTTCCTCTTGATCCTTCTCCTCCTCCTCGCCGCATGACCGCCTTCCTCTCCTCTTCCGTCTCTCACAATCGCAACCTCGTCTATACTCCCTCACCCTTGCCTCCACCCTCCATCTTCCGAACACACGTGTCAAAACGTATTTGACCACGTGTTGGAAAATCCAACACGTGTTGACCGCGTGTCTGACTGTGTCCGATCGTGTCAACGTGTCGGACACGACCTGGAAGCACGGGCAATGTGTCCGTGCTTCATAGGCTGCTACGGACTCATACCAAAGCCATCCAGGTTTGGAAAGGAAAGCTACTGCACCTTCGCCTCTACAAATCCCTTCTCATGGGAAGAGGATTCTCCATAGTTGCACAGCAGCACCTTAAAAATTTAACTGCAACTTGTAGCAAAATGGTGGGGTCAATAGGTAAATAGGAAAAGTTATAAAAACTAATTGAAAAATATTTAAATTGAGTGGGGTCCATTTAATGGCACATTCTTATTTAAATAAAGTATAACAATAATGGAATAATTATATGAGTAAAATAAAGCAGGAAGCATAGAATATATACTTCATGATTTAATAACAATTCAAATACTTTGATTTTGTTTGGTTCGTTAGAATTGCTCCGAGGAATAATCTATGTCCTTTAATTAAGGTTAAGAAACGTTCCCCATATAGTTTAAACTGTATGATGATTAAAGCCAAATTTTCTCCGCATTTCCTTTTCATTTCATCCTAAATTTGTGAGTTAAAAAAATATTTTTCTAATTGGCTTACAACTGTCTATCGATATAAGCCCCAACACATTTATTTCTAATTAGAGATTAGATATGAGTTCGTTTGTTTGTGTTTCTGTTCAAAAATTGTTCTAGGGAACAAAATAGAAAAAACTATTTCTGTTTCAGGGAACAATTTTTGACCAGAAAGTCGCATTTAATAAACTTGTTCCAGGAATAAAAAATGAATAGAAACACGTTTGGTAAATTTTGTTTCTTTTAATTTTTCAATATTTTTATTTTATTTTTCCTTTTTTTCTTTTTTTCTTCTTTTGGCCGGTCGCCGACCATGCCGAGGCCGGCGATCGGCCAACGGGGGCCAACAGCCTTGCCTTGGCTGGGTGAGCTTGGCCTCGCCTAGATCCGGCGAGGCCGCCGGTGGCTGGGGGAGCTCGGCCTCGCCGAATTTGGGTGAGCCCGAGCTCACTCAGCCAAGGCGAGGCCAAGCGTCGCCGGTGTGGGCGAGGCTCGCCCTCACCTTGGTTGGGCGAGCTTGGCCTCGCCCAAATCCAGCGAGGCCGAGCGTCGCCGGCGCGAGCGAGGCTCGCCCTCGCCTTGGCTGGGCGAGCTTGGCCTCGCCTAGATCAGACGACACTCCGGCGAGGTCGTCGAGGCCAAGGCTGGCGATCGGCCAAAGAAAAAAGAAGAAAAAAAAAAGAAGAAGAAAAAAAAAAGAGAAGGAAAGAAAGGAGAGAGAAAATTTGTTCTTCAAGAGTGTTTCCAAAACAAAAAAAAAAACAACTTTTTTTTGTTTCTTATTTCTGGTCCAATTTTGTTCCGGGAACAAAAAAACAGATTTTGAACAAAAACGCAAACAAACACGTTTTTGTTCATTTTTTGTTCCTGGGAACAAAAAAAAAAAATTTATTGGTGAACAGAAAAAAATAAACACAAGCATGCACGCCCTATGTGATTTCTCAATTACTCGCATTAACAAGTATGACATTACCACATTTATCAGAATTGGTGATAATACTAAATTACGATTAATTGGAAAATCTTGTCATTGGGATACTTAAACAATTTTAGGTGTTCCAATTGAAATGAAGACCGTATATGGAAAAGAAATGAACGAGATGATGCACGTAATCTTGTTCCCGTCCAGATTACTTAACTCTGGCAATACACCAAGTTACCAACATAAAGGTCAAACTGAAGGTGCATGGAGCGAATGAAGGTCCAGCCCAGGTCAATGCCAATGAATTTAAGTGCATTCTTTTCTGACCTGAAAGGCTGTAAACTTGAAAGGGCTTTCGGGCTGGAATACTCCATTCGAATCTAGCCATCTCTCTGGACGAAAATCCTTCGCATCATCGCCCCATATGAATTTCATCCTGCCCATTGCATACGGCTGAAAGGATACTGATTCTCCTTTCCTTACACTGAACCCATCTGGGAAAACATCATCAGAGGAGCAGATTTTGATGTCCTGCTTGAGCAACAATTTCAAAATTTATTGGAAAATCCAACAGATAGGTCTAAATTGAAAAGCGAATTGATAGCAACCATAACGGGGTTAAAGAATAAGATCACAAGAGCTTAAGAAGAGAACTCTAACTGATTATCCTTGTTATCATTTTCTATGTAAAAAAACAAGGGGTTTGAATGCATTTTGTGCAAGCTAAGATGAGGGAAGGGTTAAGGCTTGAGCATGGGTCTACTTCCCGAAGAAAAGTGGCCTTTACCTAGTGGGCCAACCCTTTAAAGTTCAAAGCTAACGTGACTCAGAGAATCAAATAACTCAATAATGCAAACTTATATATCTTTTACGAATAAATTTAGGATCACAAGCTTTCCATGGATTGTGCAGAAAGAAAAAATCGAGATATTCCTCACCACTGGAACTGCAGGATAGAGCCGGAGAGTTTCTGTTATCGTTGCATGGAGGTAGTGCATCTTTTCTAGAGCCTCTTCACTCATACTCGCGGCAAAACTGGCAAAATCTGAAATCTCTTTGACATTGCTCATTTGTTTCACTTCTTGTGCAACCTTCTCTTGTATCGTTGGATGTTTGCAGAGCATGTAGATGGATAATGTTAAACTTACGCTATTTAAGTTAAATTGTGGAATAAGTTAACATTTTCAATTTCTATTTAAATAATAATAACCAAAATGACAATAATAGCAATACTAACAATAATATCTGTAAAGACATAATATACACATATGTATATGTATATGTATAGTGAACAGCTGAAGCTATTATATTGGTCAACTGTCAAGGGGTGACTCCTTTAGATTTGGAGAATTTCTTCGGAAGACCACACTGCTGAAGTCTCTCAACACTTTTGTGGAGAACTCATAGCTTGACACTTCCCTCTGTTGGCGCCACTTATGGCCATCGACTGCGACAATTCCATCCCCTAATAGATCCTTTAGAAGGCCGTAGTTGTACCGTCCCTATGCACAGTTTTAACTTTTAAGTCACATCATGCAATCCTCAAACTTGGGCTTCTGCACTGAAATCTCCATGAATAACCAGCTATTTATCATCCGTCTCTCTCAGCTCATTTTAATATCCAGAAATGATATCCAGGAATACTTCACCTTGTTATGACAATTCCAGATTTTTTTTTTGGTCATACAATTCTAGATTTAAAAGCATAACTATTAAGTAGATTTCTTGCGTGAATGAAATCAACAAAATCTCAGAACCCCATTAACCACTGTAATCTCATATTCTTTTAAACTAGTAAATTGAACACTAATTGACTGTCTAGTTTCTGCTGGGCTAACGTCACTGGTATTAGCTAACAAACAGCAACCACAGCTAGCTACCTATGCAACATGCCACAAACATCGGTGCTGCCGACATTTCACCGTGGCCACCGGCTCTAAAGGGGACCTGCCAGCCCACCCCATTAAAAGAACTAAATCGCCCACGCTACCATGCAAAAAATACGACCACCAGCATCGCGAATGGACAACCGGTCACTGGCCCATCAACACTAAATGGGAAGAATTGATAAATTGATGTGGTTTTTAGTTGTAAACACGTTCGAGCCATTATCAAATATCTTATATGCATGCCTCTCCGTATTTTTGAAGAGACACGATAGAATATTTAAATATAAAATCATGTCTTGAATCTAATAGTTTAAGTTTTTAGAACATTTGACAGTCGTTTAGGGCATGTTTGGTAACCATCCCAATAGTGTCAAATTCTGATTTTTTGTTCTCGGGAGTAGATTTGGAACGGAATCAAAAAAAAAAAAAATGTTGATTCTTGTTCCCAAGAACAAATGTAAGAATCAAGACCATATTTCTCTTCTTTTTTTTTTTTTTTTCCATTTTCTTCTTCTTCATCTACTGCCATCCCATGGTTGCCATCCGCTACCATCCGCCGCCCACCACCGTCGATCACCGGCAACCGATCCGGTGAGCTCGCTGGAGGCTCGCCAAGCCAGGGCGAGGTCTGGTGAGCTCGCTAGAGGCAAGCCCAGCCACCGGCTAGGCTTGCCCAGCCCCACCGGTGGCCAGGTGGGCCTTGCCCGACCCCTGTGCGGCCTGCCTAGCCACCGGCGAGTCTTGGCCGACGAGGGCCGGCCTCGCCGAGGGTCGGCAACTGACCACTTGAAGAAGAAGAATAGGAGAGAAAAAGGAAAAAAATAAGAAAAGGAAAAAATCATTTAAAAATTAAAAGAAACAGATTAGAAATTTTGAGCACGATACTAAATGCAATTCTATCCCAGAATCAAAAATTTTGGACAGTTACCAAATGGCTTAAAATGCTTAAAAATTGTTTTAGGGAACAGAATAAAAAAGAATCATTTCTTGTCAAAATTTATTTTCATGAACAAAATCGTTACTAAACGCGCTCCTAATAAAAACTTCGTATGATATCAGAGTGGAAGGTCCTGAGTTCAAGACATGCATGTTCATTGACGCACGCACTTTGACAATAGTCACCACTTCATAAAATCCATTATCAACCCTGAACCCCAACATACCTTCCTGTAATTCTTAAAGTTGGTCTTGAGCATGTATTCCATGTTGGCCGGGTCAGAGGTCTAGACCTCACTCCAGAAAGGGCCGAGCAACCTGTTGGTTCCGTGCTTGCCCGCGAGGTCAGTCATGTAGTGGTGCAAGCGGCTGAAGTTCAGGAGCTGGTTCAAGGCTGTCCCGGCAACGAGGTGGTACTTCTTGGCTGCCGCTGCCACCATCCTGCTCCGGTGACGCTTCCATGTCTTGGCGAAGAGATGGGCGAAAGCCAGAGCCAAGAACAAAGCTAAAGCTGTGGAGAAGGTCGGGTGGGAGACGAAATCCGGGGCCATGTTTGGAGGAGGAAGTGATCGTGGTCGCTGGTCGCTGGTCAGTGGGATTCGTGATTGTCTTACAGCCTGGTTCTTGTCTCGTTTTGTTTGTCCACCACATTGCACGAGGGTGCATGCGAAGCCATGTCGCGAGACAAGAAGTCATTGTCATGACGCAAAGATTTGAGGCACGCCTAGATAGTGAGAGAATATTAGGTGACGGCGTCTGTCCTAACAACAATAGAATTATTCGTGCTCGGGTGAAACACAAAGTGACGATGCCTCGCGACAGCCGTGAAATCACTCGCGCTCGTCTTTATAATGGATATTCTAAAGTTGAGGGATTTGCTGGTGCTCGGTGATTACACCTCCTAAGAACCATCGAATCACTCATGCTTGACTTTATAATGGATATTTTGAAGTTGTGAGATTTGTGAGACCATTTCTGATTATTTTAAAAGCTGACTAAACTGTAATATAAATCGAGCTTAATACTAGTTGTAATATGTAGGGGCGTATATATATATTGATGGTTTTATTAATGTGATGGGCTTAAGGTCCGTCCGCCCATGTTGGGCCTAAAAGCCCGGCCCACAAGAGTAGGGCCCATGGATGAAGGGACACGATTAATTGTTTTTGGAAGGACATATATAAGGGAGGAGAGAGAGGGAGAACGTACCTTTTGGCATAATTCCAACATACGTTCCTCTCCATTCTTTTTTTTTTTTTTCCTTTCAAATGCTTAAGGCGACGCCGTTTCCTTTTTCAAGGCAAATTGACATCATCGAAGCAGAATTTCTTCCTCGATATTCAGTATTGGTGTCTAATCTATGGCTAACAAAGTACGCTCGAATCCGTGGTGTGCTTTACGATCGGTGATACGTGATTTTCCCGGGATTCGCTTCCACATTCATTTTAGGGGTTCGATTTAGTGTTGAATCCTGTTTTTCGGGGATCCGATATTCCTAACATTGGTATCAAAGCCCTAGTTCACATTTTCCTAACCCTTTTTCATGTCTTTTGATTGATTTTTCGCGAAAATAATCGGCCGGTACGGATCGGGGCGAGAAATCCCGACACTCGAGTGCCGTTCGTCCATTTTTCCGAGTTTTCGTAAGTCGAAATTAATTTCTGAAGGCACTGGGTGAAAGGGCTCCTCGAGACGAGTCCGTCGACATGTCGTGCGCCGCCAGGAGACGTCGCACGCGCCCACACGCGCGCCTGGAAGCCGCTGCGTGTGGGCGCGACGTGCCCGAAGCGCTGGCATCAGCTAGCGCATGCGCCACACGCGCCGGTGGCGAATCGGCACTTGCGCGCCGGCGTCCGGCGAACGGCACGACCGTGACGTCACGGTAACCGCCGGGATGACGTCATCGGTGACGTCGTCGCTGACGACTGTTGGCCGGTCGGCGACCCGACCCGACCGACGACCCGACCCGTGCGGAAGCCTGGCACGCGTGTGGCACGTGCCGGCTGACGTCAGCCCTCGCACGCGCACGGCACGTGCCTGTCGGTTTGTCCAACCCAGCACGACCGATCCGACCGGCCCATCCGATCTGACTGGTCCGACCGGTCCAACAACCGGCGAGCTGCCCGTTGACCGTTGACCGTTGACCAAAAAAAAAAAAAAGGAATTTGTTTCTTTTTCAGTCATGCCTATATGGGTTATAAGTAATCTATTTTTAATTCTACATTTGTTGCATGAATCATGGAAAATTATGTATTTTTCCCTTATGTTTATTATAGATTATAATTAATCCATTTTTAGTTCTGCATTTGTTGCAGGAACTATGATGCGTTATGCAAGGATACCTGCAATCCCGAGAACGGACGAGGAAAATGCAAGACTTAAAAGGCTGATGACAGAGTTAGCTAATTATCGGTGGCATGACGGTGATTTAGTATCACATGTGGTCAGGGTCAATTAGATGATACAGGAAATCATCTGGAATGGTTATCTTATGCTGAATTTTGAGAAGGTGCCGACTTTGATGAACACTCTTCCACCTGAATGGCAAGTAGTGTTAGATCGGCTATGGGAGGTCAACGTGGTCCCGGGTTATAGGAGGCTAGTGGAAGCTTTTGTAAGAGAGTACTATAGGATTGAGTTAACGAAAACTTCAACCCTTAGATTGAGCGCCACATGGCGCCGAGTGAATGCGCCTTGGATGCGACATGAAAGCTCTCCAAAAGCTTTTCCATGGTTGGCAAATGTGGCTTCAGTTTTCTCAGATGTTTTGACCGATAGATTAGAAGGGACATTCCCTATTTATTTCTTAGATTAATTATGAGATGTTTTTAGGTGTGAATATCTCTTTCCATATTGATATTTTTTCTCTGTATATATTGCTTAGTATAATGTATAGTTGTATTAAAGTGAAAGCATTATTATTCTATTGGATGTTAGATATTATTTGCTTTCTATTATTGTCGACTGATGTGGGTAGTTCACAGAAGTTTTTGCAACTTCATAGAATTTATTTTGCATAAGACAATTATATTAATAATAATTTTGAGTTAGGATTTTGGAGGATGATTGGAAATGTAGTGACCTTTTGATTCTGAAACCTTAATTGAAATTGTTTATTGATATGATTGGTCTATGCAAAGTGGACGCATAAATGATAGGCATTAATTATTCGTGCATGTATGTCTGATGTGTTCAGATCGATGGTTTCGGCAACTAAGAACGTAATTGCTGATATGAACGGTAACAATTATGAAATATTGAATATGAAGATTCAATATGTGCTGGAAAAACAAGAAACACTAGAAGCTCTTGACCATGTTATGGAAGATCTTGAGAATGTTGTGCGCCACCTTGAGCTAGTAGAGGACCGCTTAACGTCATTTGAGCCGAAAATAGGCATTTGCAATGCTGGTTCTAGCTCAAAAAGGGCTTTGAGCTCTAAGCGCAAGCGTATTGATTCGTTCAATATGTGGAAATACAAATGATCAAGTCCTTATTGCAAGAAATCAAAAGTTAACCAACACAAGAGAGGAAAATATCCTCAAGTGAAAAAAATGTCAAGGGTGAGGTGTTACAATTGTCACAAGAGAGGTCACTATGCTCGCAACTGTTGTGAGCCGAAAAAGGTAAACACCTCTTGTACATTTGAGAACTTTGCTTATGTGTCAAGTTCTATATTATTAGCTAAATCCAATCCTTTATGGACTGTAGATTCAGAAGCGACAGACCATGAGGGAAGGATAGAGAATCCTTCGTGGAATTCCGACAAGTACCAACTGGAACTAAGTGGATCCATATGGGAAACAACTCTAGAGCTGAAGTAAAGGAATTGGCACCTGCCAATTAAACATGAGTGGTGGACGCACCTTGATGTTCTATATGCTCCGGAGATTTGTCGAAATTTTGTGTCTGTTTTGATGTTGGTTACGTTTGGTTTTAATATAAACTTCCATAATAGAGGTGTAGATTTGTATTTGGATACAAACTATCATGGTTGTGGTTATTTTCTGGATGGTTTTATTGTACTAAATGTTGACTGTGATGATGTCAATATTTGTTATTCCCTTGTTTTACGTCTTCTACTTAATATGATAATGATGTGATTATGTGGCATGTTAGACTTAGTCATATTGGCCAACAACGTATGAATATACTAGTCAAAGAGGGCTTGTTGGGCAATATTGAAAATGTCGATTTGCCCATATGTGAGCATTGTCTAGAAGGGAAAACAACAAGGAAACCATTTGAAAAAGATAAAAGAGCTAAATTTCCTCTGCATTTAATCCATTCTGACGTATGTGGTTCGATGAATGTGAGAAGAAGGCATGGGGCTGTTTGTTTTATCACTTTTATAAATGATAATACTCGATTTGGATATGTCTATTTGATTTCTCATAAATCTGAAGCATTAAGTTGTTTCAAAAGGTTTATGAATCAATTAGACAAGAAAATAAAAGCATTAAGATCCAATCGAGGTCAAGAATATTTATCTGATAAGTTCAGAAAATTATGTGATGAAATAGGAATAGAAAGATAGTTGTCTATTCCATATGCTCCTCAACAAAATGGTGTTGTGGAAAGAAGAAACAGAACCCTACTGAAAATGGTTAGGTCCATGATGGCGCATGCTAACTTATCATTTTTTGGAGTGATGCATTGTTAATTGTTGCCTATATACTTAACCGAGTGCCTTCCAAATCAGTTACTTCCATGAGTTATGGACAGGTAGAAAACCGGACTTAAATTTTCTTAAGCCGTGGGGTTGTGCTGCCTATACTCATGAGTCATCTCACAAGTTTGGGAAATTAGGTCCCAAAGGAAATAAGAGTATTTTCATGAGATACTGCGAACACTCGAAAGGGTATGTGTTCATTGATGAGTAGGAAAGTGGGAGTATAACTGAATTTGAATCACGGGATGTCACATTCTTACTGGATGGATTTCCTAAGAATGGCGAAATATGAGAAGATTACTCCATATTTGAAACCTTGGATCAAGATAATGATATTGGTGGAGTTTGTCCAAGTGGGAGTAATATGATAAGTGATGAATTAAACTCAGCTCATTCTCAATTGCAACCACATGATGAGACGACATCATCATTATCTAATCCAAGTGGGAGCATAATGGGGAATGATGTGCTAAGTGTACAATCTTCCATACGGTGAAAAAGTCGCCAAAGTATTCCCCGTTGACGTTTCGACATTGAAGGGAAAACTTTTATGGTTGCTCCACAAGATGAGGATGAGCCAAGAAATATTAATGAGGCTGTGAATTGCCCTAGTAAGGAGAAATGGATTCATGCAATGGAAGAGGAAATTGAATCAATGAAATCAAACCAAGTCTGGGAACTGATTGATCTTCCAGAAGGACGCAAAGCTATTGGGAACAAGTGGGTTCTCAAAATAAAGCGAAAAGCTTATGGCACGATAGAAAAGCATAAGGCTCGCCTTGTGGCGAAGGGGTATAATCAACAGGAAGGAATTGATTATGAAGATACATTTTCTCCTGTAGTGAAATTTACCTCGATTCGCATTATTCTGGCAATAGTGGTTAGTATGGATCTTGAGTTACATCAAATGGATGTAAATACTGCTTTCCTCAATGGAGAACTAAAGAAAAAAACTATATATGGAACAACCTGCTGGTTTCATAATGAAAGACCAAGAAGAAAAGGTATGTCGACTTTCAAGGTCGATATATGACCTTAAGCAGTTATCAAGACAATGGTATATACGTTTTCATAATGCCATAATGGCTTATGACTTTATAATGATAGATGATGATCATTGTGTATATATCAAAAGATCCAAGGATCAATTTGTGATCATATTATTATATGTTGATGATATACCAATTGCCGGAAATAATATGAAGTTTGTTAATACTGTCAAGAGTTGGTTGTCTTCCAACTTTGAGATGAAAGACATGGGTAATGTTGCATATATTCTTGAAGTTAAGATTTCAAGATTGAAAACCCATAGACACTCCTATTGCAAAAGGTGAAGGATTGAACCATAGACTGTATTCAAGGACTCCACAAGAGAAGGAACAAATGAAACATGTTCCTTATGCTAATGCTGTTAGAAGCTTTATATACGTTATGATGTGTACAAGACCTAACATATGTTTTGCAGTTGGAATGGTGAGTAGTTACCAATCCAATTTAGGTCAAGCACATTGGAAAGCCGTTAAGAGAATACTAAGGTATCTAAAGGAGACTACTGATAATACGCTGAGTTATTAAGGAAAGGATCTGCGATTTTAAAGCTATTCTTATGATGATTGGAGAGGAGATTTAGATGAAAGGAAATCTACCTCTAGATTTGTTCTCTTACTGAATAATGGCACCATATGTTGGAGCAGTAAGAAACAAATGTGTATAGCCTTGTCTACGATAGAAGTTGTATTCGTGGCATTATCAGCGGCAGTATAAGAATGTGTTTGGCTTAAGAGATTTTTGGATCATTTAAGTGTTATTGAAAGTGCTGTAGATTCATTGTTAGTTAAGTGTGATAGCCAAGCAGCAAAAGCATACACCAAAGATGCAAAATATCATTGCAAAACCGAACACATGAAATACCAAGTATAATTTTGTAAATGATATGGTTGCACAAAAAGACGTGAACTTAGAGTACATACTACGCATAGAATGTTAGCATATCCTATAACAAAGCCAATACCTAGAGATGTGTTTTGTGGCCATATAAAATCTCTAGGATTGCGTAGAGGCTGATGTACTGATTATTGTAATTTCCCTAAGAGTTCACATTTGATGAATTTGTGTTTTCATCATTAATGCCTATAAATCTTTGTTTGATATTTATGCATCTTAATGCTCAGTGCATTATTTTAAGTTGAGAAAGTATGTCAGACAAATAAAAGATTAGCCCACTCACACGGGTAATCGCCTCTATTTGCTATGTGATAAATAGAGATGAGACTATTTTTAAGCTTATTATCTAGGTGATAATCGAGAGCTCAAGCTTAAAACATGTATATTGCCTTAACTGAGTGTTAAGATGATGACATAATACTTACTATGTCCGAAAGTAAAATACCCCACATATTTTACTTTATCTGTCTAAGATGCCAGATGTGAGTTCTAATGAATTTTGTGAATGAGTAGATACGTGAACTCAAGTTAGACATTGGGTATGTCTGAACTATCATCTGTATGGCATTAAAAGTGTAGACATACGCTCCATGGGAAAGGAGTTAATACCGTAATACATATTTCATACTACGTATGTATGAGACGACCAATAAGAGTGGCAAAAGTTTGATCTCAACTTTTATGTCGTGTGAGGCTCTTGAGGAAAAGAGTTCCTCAGTTTGAGTGCCCTCATGACTCTTACTTATTCTCAAGATTTCTATTTAGTGTTTGCTATCTTAGGATGTTGCCAATGGTCATGAGTTTGATTCGATCTAATGAGACATTTCTAGAAAAGCAAGCTGAACTAAAATTGAAAGTTTGAAGAAAAGAGGAAGATCGATTTTGGAGAATCACATTGCAGTTTTGTATTCACCGGTTAATTAATTATGACTGTCTTTGGGATAATCATAATTGTGAATACAATATATATATATATATATCATTGTTTAAAAAGAGATCAAGAGAGATATAAATATGATCGATCAATCTAGAGTACTGCATACTAAATCTACTCAAAGTGTGATGCCCATTATGAGTTGTTATATATTCCTAACAGTTATATGGCAACGAGCTCTCAAAGTATGTTGGTCGCACGGATTATTCACCGGTATGAATATTGAAGAGAAGTAAAGAGAATACTGTTCGGCCCACCATGTGCGAGTGGGAGATGATGGTTTTATTAATGTGATGGGCTTAAGGCCCGTCCGCCCATGTTGGGCCTAAAAGCCCGGCCCACAAGAGTAGGGCCCATGGATGAAGGGGCACGATTAATTGTTTTTGGAAGGACATATATAAGGGTGGAGAGAGAGGGAGAATGTACATTTTGGCATAATTCCAACGTACGTTCCTCTCCCTTCTTTTTTTTTTCTTCCAAACGCTTAAGGCGACGCCGTTTCCCTTTTCAAGACAAATTGACATCATCGGAGCAGAATTTCTTCTTCGATATTCAGCAATGGTGTCTAATCTGTGGTTAACAAGGTAAGCTCAAATCCATGGTGTACTTTACGATCGGTGATACGTGATTTTCCCGGGCTTCGCTTCCGCATTCGTTTTAGGGGTTCGATTTAGTGTCGAATCCGATTTTTCGGAGATCCGATATTCCCAATATATATAGTACAAGGACTAAAGGAGAAACCTATTTAAAGAATATATAGAGTTAATATCATCAAAAACCTCAAAATGGTATACTTGTAATAATTTTACCTCAAACTAATTTTTTTACCATTAAAAATTCTAAACTGGTACATTTATGACAAATAAACCATTTGTTAATTTGCATTAAACTAATACAGTTTGCTCATACTAGGTGATGATACCTCTTAAGAACCATAGAATCACTCATGCTCAGCTTTATGATGGATATTTTGAAGTAGTGAGATTTTGTGGGACAATTTTTGATTATTTTTAAAGCTAGCTAAACTATAATATGAATTGAGCTTAATTCTGGGTGTAATATGCACAAGCGCATATCTTTGGCAAATTTACCCAAAATTGGTACACTTGTGACAACTTTATCTTTTGTTAGTTTTTGTTAAATTTTACAATTAAATTACTGAATCGGATGACAAATGACAATTAACTAGGGTACCGGTTTGAGATTTTACTTTTCGTTTGTCATAATTGTATCCGTTTTGTAGTTTTTTATGGTATTAATTCAATATAATGGATGGTATATTGGTCACAAATATATTAGTTTAGGGTTTTTGGCGGTCAAAAAATTAATTTGAAAGTAAATTTATCACAAGTATACCAGTTTTGGATTTTTCGTGGTATTAACCCTATGCATACGCACATAAATATATATTGTGTCTTTACAATTATTATTGTTAGTATTACTACTATTGTTATTTTGGTTATTATTATTTAAATAGAAATTGAAAATTTTAAAGTCATTCTGAAATTTAGTTTAAATAGCATAACTTAAACAGCACCAAATTGAACACTCCTAATGACAAGGTTTTCCAATTAATCCTAATTTAGAATTGTCACCAATCACATGTCCAATCTCTAATTAGAAATAAATGTATTAGGGCTTATATCGATAAACTATTGTCAACTAATTAAAAGAATATTTTAATAACTCACAATTTAGGATGAAATGAAAAGTAAATGTGGAGAAAATTTAATTTAATCGTCAGTTTAAACTACATAGGGAATGTTTTTCCAACTTTAAAAGACATAGATTATTCCTCGGAGGAATTCTAATGGACCAAACAAAATCAAAGTTTTTGAGTAGTTATGAAATCATGGAGTATATTCTATGCTTATACATGCTCTATTTTGCTCATATAATTATTCCATTATTGTTATACTTTATTGAAATAAGAATGCACCATTAAATTGACCCCACTCGATTTAAATATTTTTCAATTAATTTTTTTGACTTTTACTAGTTAACTATTGACCCCACTATTTTGCTACGTTTTGGAGTTAAATTTTAAAGTGCTGCTGTGCAACTGTTTGGAGAATCCTCTTCCCATGAGGAGGGATTTGTAGAGGCGGAAGGTGCTGCAGCTTTTCTTCCAAACCTGGATGATTTTGGTTTGAGTCTGTATCCATGGCGGTAGATTCTTTTTGAGCAGTTTCTGCAAAGGACTAAGATAGTTGACAATGCAAAGGAATTGCTGGGTTTGCTTTTGAGAAATATATTTTGATTAGGAAATCTGAAAATTTCCTTCACGATGTGCTCTCGTGGCTTAAACTTTTTGTCTCCGAGATCCATGTAGATGAGAGCACCGAGGAGAATAGGTGGGAAATTCTTGCACATGGCCCTCTTGAAATAGTGAAGGTTTGGAAAAAAAAAAAAATGAAGATGAAGGTTCTCCTTTTAAATCCAACAACATCACCGTCCATGGAAAATGTTCAATCGGAATACAAAATCCTATTCTAGACCTTTCTTCTTGGCGAATACCCAATTGTCAACATCCTGCTTTGATATTGATCTAGAAACTATTTTGGTTTATGGGATACTTGAGAACTTGTTTGGAAGGGGAAACTAATCATCCTACAAGTGATAATTGATAACAAGTCTCATCTCTCCAATGGCTTGTTTGGTATAAAGAATGCTTCACAAACCCATTGGGCAATTTGAGGGTTCTCATCAAATTTTATGGAAGTAATTCATCACATTCTAGTAGGGCTAGCTTTGCATGTTCTAGATTCATCCCCTAAACGATTTGCCTTGTCTGGATTAATGTCTTCATTTTTCTTGAAAGAAAGCCGAAGTAAGAACCCCAGATTCTTCCATAATTGATTAGGACATTTGCGCTAATCTATTCAAGCTATCGTTAGGGTTTCAAAGTGTTGGGGAGAACCGGGGACAATGATTCACCACGAGCTTAATATAATCTAGGATCAATTTCTCCTCCGAAACTAACCTGACCAAAATCAACTTACCCCAACAATAACCAGCCAATATAACCTCGGAATAAGCAATATAACACCAACTCGATAAGGAAATAAAGTCAACAATAACACCAATGATTTTACATGGAAACCCAATACGGGAAAAATCATGAACCGCCAAAAAACTTTCCACTAATCACTAACAATAATAAGATACATAAAGTAACTTTATATAATTATACATTAGAGGCTTCACATAAGCATTACAAGCTCATTTCCTTACCACAAAAATAGATAAATATAAATGGTACTAAAAAATCTTAATCGAAATCAAGGAATTCAGAGACAGTTCTCGATGAACGAGAACCATCAACTCATAGCCCTCGGTTTCACAAATAACATACTAAAATTTGAGTGATTCCCTCAATATTTAGCTTTCGAATGGGGACCACAAAATTGCAGCTCTCTTCTTCTTTTTCCTTTGTTTCTTTGGTGCTTTCGGGTGAGGGGGTCACTTTTCACTCCTCTCTCTTCCGGTCTCCTGCACGAAGCAGCAACACGCTTTTTCTTTTGACTTTTCTTCTTTTTTTCTCTTTTGTTTTTCTTTTGTTTTGTTTTATGTTATCTGGGCTCTACAAGAGGTGGACCCAGCCGACAAATGATTGGTTCTAATTGAGAGGATTGGGCTAGGTAAACCTCTCAATGTCAACAAAAGGTTGGAATCGACTTTTCAATCAAATTTTCTTGAGGCAAAAGTCTTAATTTGGGCTGGTCAGGAGATCTCAATTAATGACGAATTGCATGTCAAAGGGTTTCCTCCTCAATTGATTAGCCAAAGCTTTCCCCCCAACTGATTGGAAATACTAGGTACAGTTTTCCCATAGTTTTTCAGGAAGAATTTACATAAATTACTATTGTTCTAGTATCCCTGAATGCCACCAAGGGGATGGGCTTATCATACTTGGCAGGGAAGATATAGATTGGAGCATGGAGAGATGCTTGGATGCTCTAGGTATCAAGGATTTGGATTAGGGTTAATATCACGAAAAATTCAAAAGTAGTATATTTATGATAAATTTACCTAAAACTAATTTTTTGACAAAAAAATTTCACATTATTATATTTGTGACAAATTTACCCTCCGTTAGTTTTTACTAAATTAGATTAATACTACAAAAAACCGCAAAATCGGTACACCTGTGACAAATAGCGGATAAAACCCAAAATCGGTTCATTTTATCAACTGTCAATTGTCATCCAACTCAGCAATTTAATGATAAAATTCAATGGCAACTAACAAAGGGTGAATTTGTCGAGGTTTACAAGTTTGCAGTTTTTTGTGGTTAAAAAATTAGTTTGTAATAAATTTATCACAAGTGTAACAGTTTGATATTTTTCGTGTTATTAACCCTCTGCAATAGATAGGGGTGATGATAAAAATCTTGTCACTAGATTAATTATTGTTGCTGGTATCAGGTCAGACCAAGAGAACAGAGATTGATTTTGAAGTCTTATCTTCTAAAGAGAAGACTAACTCAATATTATCTTCTTAAAGCGTGACTCGTTGGTACTCAATTTGTTGAATCATACAGATTTCATTTTTCCCTGGCTTGCATGCATCCTCTTGTAAATTGGCCTTTCCCACCGCATATGTAAGCATCTACTGGATTTTCCCCTCGACATATCCGACGAAGCGGAATTTCGATGGATGCATAGAAGGCTGAAATTATTGCTATTTCCAGGCATTCATGCCATTTGGCCAAGGGGACTAAGTATTATTTCCCTCTGCAATATATAGGGGTGATGATAAAAATCTTGTCACTAGATTAATTATTGTTGCTGGTATCAGGTCAGACCAAGAGAACAGAGATTGATTTTGGAGTTAAGTCTTATCTTCTAAAGAGAAGACTAACTCAATATTATCTTCTTAAAGCGTGACTCGTTGGTACTCAATTTGTTGAATCATACAGATTTCATTTTTCCCTGGCTTGCATGCAACCTCTTGTAAATTGGCCTTTCCCACCGCATATGTAAGCATCTACTGGATTTTCCCCTCGACATATCCGACGAAGCGGAATTTCGATGGATGCGTAGAAGGCTGAAATTATTGCTATTTCCAGGCATTCATGCCATTTGGCCAAGGGGACTAAGTATTATTTCTACCCAAATAATATAGAATCTCGGAATATTCAGCTTGACTTTCCTTCGTGTACACAAAAGCCTCCCCACCGCACATATAGAATGGAGGACACGGCTTCCATGTTTACTTGAGTGTAATCTATCACGTCCATCTCAGTCAATATTTTTTTTTTTAAAAATAATTAGTTATATCACTTTCAACAATTAGTCAGCGAAAAGTTTCTTTATCCTCGACAACATTTTATACCTAACCAATTTCATGGATAATGAAAATCTTTTTTTTTCATTAATTATTTTAAATGATATAAAAATATTTTTCAAATTTAGAGTTTTTGTGACAAAAGCAACCTAAATAAACCTTCTAGCATGTTTTCCATCTGCTTTTTATTTTATTTCATTTTATAACAGTAGTAGTTTCTTTGCCTTATTTGCTGTCTTGGACACGTTTCATGTTCTGATTGTATTGGCAGCTCAACTTGCCAAGGAAAGTCGTGTTTCACCCGAGAAATCAGGGAATTTAATTCATTGTGAAACACCATCTGAAGCATAGTGTTCACTCGTGTTACCGACGAATTTTACCAATCAAACCTTCCGTGAAGAGCTTGCGCCTTCCCTTCAACTTCGAAGTCATCATGCCATCTTCAAGCAAGCACATATCAGTAAGAATCCTCAGAATCCTTCAAACTTAACTGGGAGAAATTTAGAGATGGAAGGCCCACAATGTCTTTGCAAATACGAATCAGATATAAGTCTGGAGATCATTTCACCTCTTCAATAGATTGCTTTCATGGACAAGCATTGTCATCGAGAAAGAAGAGTGCAGAACTGTAGTGGAACAAAAGGTCTGCATTTTTTTATGGTAGTCTTCTTTTTCTGTTTGGGTTCTTCTACTACCTTATTATCATATACAGCATTAACAGATTGGTGATCTTAACTGTCATATCTGCGGGTGACGGAAACAGGGAGACCTCCGTCAATGTGAAGATTGATCATCGTTCTGTAGTTGACAGGCTTCTTTTCATCAGCTAATTTGAACGTAAAACAGCTCAGCAACACGACGGAGAATATCTTCATCTGCCTATAAGCGAATTCTTTACCGAGACAAATCCTTGGTCCAGCCTGCTAAGCAACAGCAGAGGCTAAGATAAACAAAACTTAAGGAAAAAAAGAAAAAGAAAAAGAACTGGGTTGCTACTTGCTAAGTTCAATATTCGAATGGTCTTTGTCCTTGATCTGAGAGAACTTGAATGTAGGTGTTCATATTGAGATGAAGATCGGGAGAAGAAGCGTACGAGATGATGCACGTAATCTTGTTCCTATCCAGATTACTTAATTCTGGCAATACGCCAATATAAAGGTCCAACTGAAGGCGCGTGCAGTGAATGAAGGTTCAGCCCAGGTTAATGCCAATGAATTTAAGTGCACTTTTTTCTGACCTGAAAGGCTGTAAACTTGAAAGGGCTTTCAGGCTGGAACACTCCATTTGAATCCAGCCATCTCTCTGGACGAAAATCTTCTGCATCATCGCCCCATATGAATTTCATCCTGCCCATTGCATACGGCTGAAAGGATACCATATCTCCTTTCCTCACATTGAACCCATCTGGGAAAACATCATCAGAAAAGCAGATTTTTGCGTCCTGATTGAACAATAATTTCAAAATTTATTGGAAAAGCCAACAGACATGTCTAAATTGAAAAGTGAATTGATAGCAACTGTAACAAAATTAAAGAATAAGATCACAAGAGCTTAAGAAAAAGAATTCTAACTAATCATCTTTGTTATCATTTTCCATGTGAAAAAATAAGGGGTTTGAACGCATTTTGTGCAAGCTAAGATGATGGAAGGGTTGAGGCTTGAGCATGGTTCTACTTCCCAAGAAAAATGACCTTTACCTCGTAGGCCAACCCTTAAAATTTCAAAGCTAATGTGACTAACCACTGGGAATCAAATAACTCAATAATGCAAACTTATGTATCTTTTACGAATAAATTTAGGATCACAAGCTTTCCATGGATTGTGCAGAAAGAAAAAATCGAGATATTCCTCACCACTGGAAGTGCAGGATAGAGCCGGAGAGTTTCTGTTATGGTTGCATGGAGGTAGTGCATCTTTTCTAGAGCCTCTTCACCCACACTCGCAGCAAAATTGGCAAAATCTGAAATCTCTTCGACATTGCTCATTTGTTTCACTTCTTGTGCAACCTTCTCTTGTATCGTTGGATGTTTGCAGAGCATGTAGATGAACCAGGAAAGCGTGGCTGCAGTTGTGTCTTTGCCAGCAATAATGAAGTTGAGTATTATATCCCGCAAGTATGTCTGGTCAGTCTCTGTCACTTGGAGAAACCTAGACAATATGTCTTCTTTCTTCATCTGCAAGTTCCATGCGACATTCTGTCATGATATTTCCATGAAAATATTGGAGCGAGAGGATCGTTAACTTACTGAAGGATTGTCTGTTGAATTGTGCATTTGCTCAATCTTCCTCCTAATGAGCTTATACACAAAATTGTCAATTATCCTGATGTTTTTCTTCAGCGCTGCTTCAGATCCAATATTCAGAAATTTCTTAATTTTCCAGGAGATGTCAACATATCGCCGTAGGGTGATTGCACTTGCATCATCAAAAGCACGACTGAATTCAGCGCCCTCTTCATTTGTTCCACACATGCTATCCAGTTCGACTCCAAATGCAACTTTAAATATGGAATCCAGAGTTGACTTCAAAAATAAATCCTGCATAAAGCATCTGGTTATGTATATGATGAGGAAATTACAGCAAGATTAGCTAAGTCATATCTGATAATGCAAAATTTACCTGCATGTCTACAATTTGGTTAGTACTTGCTGCTTCAGACAATATGTTTGCTAATTTAGCAGCAGTTCTTCGGAAGACCACACTGCTGAAGTCTCTCAACACTTTCGTGGAGAACTCATAGCTTGACACTTTCCTCTGTTGGCGCCACTTATGGCCATCGACTGCGAAAATTCCGTCCCCTAATAGATCCTTTAGAAGGCTGTAGTTGTACCATCCCTGCACAAAGGTTTTTACTTTTAAGTCATATCATGCAATCCTCAAGCTTGTGCTTCTGTACTAAAATCTCCACGAATAACCAGCTATTTTCTTCCGACTCTCTCACAGCTCCTTTAATATCCAGAAATGAAATCCAGGAATGCTTCACCTTGTTATGACAATTCCAGATTTAAAAGCATAACTATTAAGTAGATTTCTTGCATGAATGAAATCAACAAAATCTTAGAACCCCATTAACCAGTGTAATCTCATACTCTTTTAAACTAGTAAATTGAACACTAATTGACTATCTAGCTCTTGCTTGGCTAATGTCACTAGTATTAGCTAGGGCCATCAAATGAGTGGGCCGGATCGGGTTGGGTCGAGTTTGGATGGGGTCGAAAATGTTCTGACCCATAGTGACCCATTTAACCCATTTAAATCTATTTTAACCATTTTTCATGCAATGTAAATTTGATGACTCATATTTGACTCTACTTGACCTATACCCGACCCGACCTATATTACCGGAATGCATTAATATTCAACTCAATTTAGGTCAATCCACTCTCACTCATTTAATTCACTTAAAGCTCTTCACATATATGTTACTTAAATAAAACTTTCACATCAAATTTAAAAAGTAAATTAAACAATAAAAAATTAATAAATAAAATAAAAAAAGTGAAAAACCTTTAATTAAGTCTAAGAAAGCTTATTTCTTATCATATTTTAAAAAAAATAATATTGCTAAAACACTTTCATGTAAGACAAATTTTATGGACAACTTTTATACATTTTTTTAAAATATATTTTTAAAAATCCAAATTTTAATTATTTTTTTAATTATTCTTTTTTCAGCCGACTGTTAGCCACGATGAAGGTGAGCTTGAGGCTTGCCAGATCAACAAGATCGAGCTTGCTCGACTCCGGCAAGCTCGAGTCTCACCAAATCAATGAGGCTTGAGCCTCGCCAGTCGTTTGGCGACCTTGAGCTCGCTTGATGCCAATGAGCTCGAGCCTCGCCTAGCCAATCACCAGCCATCGTATGCCGGCCATTGGCTAAAGAAGGAGGAAAAAGGAAAAAAAAAAGAATAAAAAAGAAAAAGAAAAACGAAATATAAAAAATAATTGTAATTTTAATTTTTATAAAACAATTATTAAAGTTAAAGAGGGAAAGAGAGAATGTGCGGCTTGGGTTGAAAATGGATCTTAAGTCCAACCCATTTAAGAACCTTTCATCTTGAATTTTCAATTTTTAAACTCATTTAACTAGTCTCTTCAAAATGTAAGTGACTCATGTATGACCCATTTATAGTTCTAGACTCATTTTGACATCTCTAGAGTTAGCTAACAAACAGCAACCACAACTAGCTACCTACCCGACATGCCACAAACATTAGTGGTGGTAACATTTCACCAAGGCCACTGGCTCTAAAAGGAACCAGCTGACCCACCCCATTAAAAGAACTAAGGGCGTGTTTGGTCACGATTTTGTTTCGGGAAAAAAATTTTATCTGAAATTATTTTTTCTAATTCTGTTACCGGAAACAATTTCTGAGAAAAAGAACACGTTTGGTAACTTCCTAAAATTTTTAGTCCCGGGATAGAAATACGTTTGGTAGGATTCTTGAATTTTTTTAATTTCTTTTAATTTTTTAATTATTTTATTATATTTTCTTATTTTTTTTCCTTTTTTCTTTTTTCTTTGGCCGGTCGAGGGCTATCGCGATGGCTGATGATCTGTTGGGCAAGGCCCAGCGAGCTCGCTGGAGGCCAACCTAGCCACGACGAGTCTTGGCCTCGCCTTGGCCTGGCGAGGCCTAGCCTCGTGCCGACTAGGGAGGCCTAGCCTTGCTATGGCTCGGCATCTCCAAGGGCCAACGATGCTCTAGTGAGGTTGCCGACCCTCGTCTGGCTAGTTGCTAGCGTCGGCTATGGCCAAGGTTGGCCAAAAGGGAGAAGAAGAAGAAAAAAGAAAAAGAGAGAAAAATGGATTCTGGAAATTGTTTTCGAAAACAAGAAGCTACTTTTTTCTATTTCTTATTTCTATTCCAAATTTATTCCCGGGAACAAAAATATAGATTTTTTGTTCTTGAAAATAAAAAATTTAACCAAACAAGTTTTTATTCTTTTTTTGTTCTCTAAAAAAAGAATATAAATAGTTGTTCCGAGGAACATAAACAAAATTTACCAAACAAGGCTTAAATCGCCTATGCTAGCTTGCAAAAAAAATAGGACCACCGGCATTGCAAAGGGATAACCAGTCACCGGCCCATCAATGCCAAATGGCAAGAATTTTATGGTAAACATATGTGAGACACTACCAAATATTTGAAATGCATGCCCTTTCGTATCTTCGAAGAGATATGATAGAATTATTAAATATTAAATCATGTTTTTCAATCTAACAGTTTAAATTTTTAAAATACTTGATGGTCATCCCATAGAATCTTATATGATATCTGAACACAAGCTCATAAGTTCAAGGCATACATGTTCATTGATGTAGGCACTTTGACTATAGTCACCCGGTTGTTTGGATCAATATATGTGAAGCATCATATGACCAATCTGTCGACTGAGCGAACTTTCTTCCCCCCAAGGGAAAAGGAGCCCCATTACGTCCTCTCCCATAGGCAATAACAAACGACAAACTATTCATGGGCACTTCATAATATCCATCAACAACCCTGCACCCCAACGTACCTTGCCGTAATTCTCAAAGTTGGTCTTGAGCATGTACTCCACGTTGGCCGGGTCAGAGGTGTAGACCTCGCTCCTGAAAGGGCGGAGCAACCTGTAGGTCCTGTGCTTGCCTGCGAGGTCGGTCATGTAGTGGTGCAAGCGGCCGAAGTTCAGGAGCTGGTTCAAGACTGTCCCAGCGACGGGGTGGTACTTCTTGGCTGTCGCCGCTGCCGCTGGCTTGCTGCGGTGATTCTTCCATGTCTTGGCGAAGAGATAGGCGAAAGCTAGAGCCAAGACCAGGGCCGAAGCTGTGAAGAAGGTTGGGTCGGAGATGAAACCCGGGGCCATGTTTAGAGCAGGCAGCGGAGGAGGAAGTGGTCGTGGTCAGTGGGATTCGTGCTTTCTTATAGGCGGGTTTCTTGTTCTGTTTGACGAGGGAGTGCGAGGAACCACGTCGCGAGAGAAAGAAGTCGTTGTCATGACGTGAGAGGTAACCGATACCTGGTCTGATTAAAAAATGCAATAACTCCAACCGAAAAATTTGGTGAAATGCTTGAATCGGATGTGATATGTTGTGTTGGATCTTGGTGTCATACACTCAGGTAGGTAGGGGGTGTTAATGGTTCAGTTCGGTTTGATTTTTTTGAAAAACCGAATCGAACTGAACTGTTAAAAAAATCTTTTGAACCAAACCGAATGACAACCGAATTTAATTCGGTTCGATTTTTTGGTTTTCATTTTTTTTTTATGTTCAACTCAAAATAATCGAAATTCAATATGTTACTGCACTTCAAGCTTAGAGGATTTTACAATTTAAATCATATACTTCATTTCACTTTTTAAGCATTGGTCAAATAATAATATCCAATTTAAACAATTGCTTAATGTAATCTCTCTTGATGATTCTCTAAAAGACAATTCTATTGTTCAATATTCCAATAATTAACCTCAAATCCTTGCTCACAAATCAGGTCGATATAATTTACCATGAGAACTGCAGCATCTTTGAATATGTCAACATGAGAAGTACGAGAAAAAGGACTTTCTCAATATCACAAGTGTGCCAATTGCTGAGTAATTTAGATTTGAAAGATAGATGGGCAAAACACATGAAGTACATAGAGATTCATATGATCCTCATACTCAGTTAGGTACAACCAATCAAAGGTAAATCAATAGTTAGACGATAACAGCTTTGACTGATGTAATCTTTAATGTGATTCAAAACAAGATTAAGACCATACCTTGGTAATTGTGGAACCAAGATGGCAGTGGGCACCCACAAGCTTCAGCTCGTTTGGATGTGATTTTACAGCATCAAGAAACCACTGCAGCTTCTCATTCCTAATTCCAAACTTAGAGTTCTCGTTTCCCGTGGCAACATATGGGTGGACCTGAATTTTAAAAAAAAAAAAAAAAAAAAAAAAAACCCACAGAATTAGTCCGAGACTTTTTCAGGAAAAGGAAGGAACCAGTGACACACCAGCCATAACTAACCCGATGTTCCACCCACCAACAACTTCGTGTAGGCTGTTATCCCATTCAATCATTAAAAGAAGCACAAGCACACGAACTACTTAACATAGACTATCTTGCTAGACTCTGCAATACTTGGCAGTCCTCGACGAGTTCGAATCCTCAGTCAAAAGTCTAAGCCCTCCAGACCAGATCATTGGAAATTTAGAACCCATTCCAGCAGCCGCAAAATATTGCCCGATGAACCCCCAACCACAATGTTCGTAACCACATATTGGCTAGACTATACTTAGTCTGAAGCATTCCTCCCACAGAAAAAGTTCCACGATTTACACGCGAGACAAACTTGGGCAAGCTCACTCCCTCATCATCCACGAGCTAAAAAAGAGTAAACCCATTTCTAGGACATCCTCGCCTCCGAGATCACACACCCCGGGGGAGACAATTAAGAACCAAAAAGCCAAGCCAACCCCAATCAATCATTCTCAATCGTTGGAGAGAGAGAGGGAAAGAAAGAAAAAAGAAAACTTTCTCGTAAAATTGCACAACAAGACATCCGCATTTCGATGCCGACCAAATGGGCATTAAGGGTTCGCGATGCGAGGACGATACCAGGTTTCGCTTCGATAATCAACCGAAACGAACAGCACGCAGAAGCGGAAGGAGCAATCGGCTGTAACTGGGCTCCGAAGCGAATCATGATCGGCCGCCAAGAATCCCTCAGTCGGTCCCTCAATCGGTCGCCGTCCCTGCCGCCATCGCCATCGCAGTTGCCCTCACCGACCAAGACGAGACATGAGAGGAGAGGAGGAGACGGGAGTCGGGAGAAATAAAAACAGTTTGTGAATTTTATTGGTTTGTGGTTCAATTCGGTTCGGTTAATCGATAAAAATTGAACCAATAAAAAAATATTGATTTTTCATGAGAAGTGAACCGAAAATATCGAATTTTTCGGTTTGATTTTCGGTTTGGTTCCTAACACTAGGTAGCCCTGGAGGCGGTGCCTTCTGTTCTATATGTGCAGCGAGGCGATTTGTGTGTATACGAAGGAAAGTCAAGCCAAATATTCCGAGACTCCACATTACCTGGGTAAAAACAGTACTTAGTCCCCTTGGCCACATGGGATATATGCCTGGAAAGAGCAATAATTTCAGCCTTCTATGCCTCCACCGAATTCCCTCTTCAACGGGTAAAACAGAAGAATGCATGGGGAAATCCAGCCGACGCTACGTATGCAGTGGTAAAAGCCATTGCATGAGTTTGCATGCAAACCAGGGAAAAATGGAATTCGCATGGTTCAACAAATTGAGTATCATACCAGCGTTGCGCCTCAAGAAGGTGATCTTGAGTCAGTCTTCTCCTTAAAAGATAAGACTAACTCCAAAATCAGTCCGTGATCTCCAGGCGTTACTTGATACCAGCAACAATGATTAGACTAGTGACGGTATATATATCATCACCCCTATAACCCAAACCCTTGGATATCTAGAGCATCCAATCATTTCCTCATGTTTCAATCTATGTCTTCCATAACAAGTATGATAAACCCATCCCATTCAGGAATACTAAGATTGCAGCAGCAACAACTGATGTAAATTCTTCCTAAGAAACTTTGGGAAACCTATGCCCAGTATTTCCAGTCAGGTGGGGGAAAAGCTTTTGCTACTCAATTGAGGGGCAAACCCTTTGAAATACAATTCGTCATTAGTTGAGATCTCCTAACCAAATTGCCCAGATTAAGACTTTTGCCTCGAGCAATTTGATTGAAAAGCCAATTTCAACCTTTTGTTGACATTTACAGGTTTATCTAGCCCAATCCTTTCAACTAAAACCAATCATTCGAACCATAATGGTAGCCTAAACAGATTTGCGCAAATGTCCTCCTTGATTGTGGAAAAATCCAGAGTTCTTCCTTCATCTTACTTTCAAGAAAAATGAAGACATTAATCCGACAAAGCCAATCATTTGGGAGATGAATCGAGAACATGCAAAGCTAGCCCTACAAGAATGCCATGAATTAGCTCCGCAAAATCTGACAAGAACCATCAAATTCCCAATGGGTTTGTGTAGCACTCTTAGTCCTAAACAAGTCAGTGGAGAGGTGAGACTTGTTATCAATTATCGGGTGATCAACCGTTTCTTGTAATATGATAAGTTTCACCTACCAAACAAGAACACCTTGTTTCTCAAATCTCTTGTGAATGAATATAGTTTCTAGATTTGATATCAAAGAGCAGGACCTCGCAATGGGAATTCCCGCAAAAGAAAGGTCTAAAACAGGATTTGTATTCCAAACCAACATTTCTAATAGATGGTGATGTCGTTTGGACTAAAAGGAGCACCTTCATCTTCACTGTTTTCAGAACCTTCACTATTTCAAGAATACCATGTGCAAGATTTTCTAGCCCATTCGCCACGCGCTCTCATCTACATGGATGATATTCTTGGGCATGCATCTTGAAGACAAAAAGTTCAAGCCACGAGAACACATTGCAAGGGAACTTTCGAAATTTCCTAAACAATATCTATCTCAAAAATAAATTATCTACCTTTGCAGAAGCTGCTATGGACTCATACCAAAGTCATCTAGGTTTGGAAAGAAAAGCTGCAGCACCTTCTGCCTCTACAAATTCCTTCTCATGGGAAGAGGATTCTCCAAGCAGTTGCACAGCAGCACCTCAAAAATTTAACTGCAACATGTAGCAAGATGGTGGGGTCAATAGGTAAATAGGAAAAATTATAAAAATTAATTGAAAAATATTTAAATTGAGTGGGGTCCATTTAATGATACATTCTTATTTGAATAAAGTATAACAATAATGGTGAGAGTGACATGCTTTGTCCCCTAACCTCCAACTATCGACCAAGTGATCAAATGCTGGAATCGGATGTGATAGATGTCGTGTTCAAATCTTGGTGTCTCACACAGGTAACCCTGGAGGCGGTGCCTTCTATTCTATACGTGCGACGAGGCGATTTGTATGTATACGAAGGAAAGTCAAGCCGAAAATTCCGACACTCCATATTAATTGGGTAAAAATAGTACTTAGTACACTTGGCCAAATGGCATATGTGCTAAGAAAGTGCAAGAATTTCAGCCTTCTATGCCTCCACCGAATTCCCTCTTCAATGGGTAAAACAGAAGAATGCACGTCTGGGGGGGAATCCAGCAGATGCTACCAATGCAGTGGTAAAAGCCATTTTATCAAGAGGTTGCGTGCAAGCCAGGAAAAAATGGAATTCGCCTGGTTCAACAAATTGAGTACCAAACAAGCATTGCGCTTCAAGAAGATGGTCTTGAGTTAGGCTTCCCCTTAAAAGATAAGACTAACTCCAAAATCAGTACGTGATCTCCAGGCCTTACTTGATACCAGTAACAATGATTAGACTAGTGAGAGTATATATATGATCACCCCTATAACCCAAACCCTTAGATATCTAGGGCACCCAAGCATCTCATGTTCTAGTCTATGTCTTCCCTTCCAAGTATGATAAGCCCATCCCACTCAAGAATACTAATGTGGCAGCAGCAGCAACTAATGTAAATTCTTCCTGAGAAACTTCAGGAAAACTATGCCCAGTATTTCTAGTCAGCTGGGCGAAAAGCTTTTGCTACTCAATTGAGGGGCAAACCATTTGAAATACAATTCATCATTAGTTGAGATCTCCTAATCGAATTGCCCAAATTAAGATTATAGCATCAAGCAATTCGATTGAAAAGCCAATTCCAACCTTTTGTTGACATCTACATGTTTACCTAGCCTAATCCTCTCATCTAAAACCAATCATTCAAGCCATAATGGCAGCCTGAACAGATTTGCGCAAATGATTTCTTCCATTATGGAAAAATCTAGAGTTCTTCCTTCGTCTTACTTTCAAGAAAAATGAAAAGACATTAATTCGACCAACACCAATCATTTGGAGTATAAAGCTAGCCCTATAGGAATGCCATGAATTACTTCCGCAAAATTTGATAAGAACCATGGGTTTGTGTAGCATTCTCAGTCCTAAACAAGTCAGTGGAGAGATGAGACTTCTTATCAATTATAAAGCACTCAACCATTTCTTGTAGGATGATAAGTTTCACCTACCAAACAAGTACCAAACAAGAATGCCTTGTTTCTCAAATCTCCCATGAATGAAAATAGTTTCTAGATTTGATATCAAAGCAAGACTTGGCAATGGGAATTCCCCCAGAAGAAAGGTTTACAACAGGATTTGTATTCCGAACCAACATTTCCAATGGATGGTGATGTTGTTTGGACTTAAAAAGAGCACCTTCATCTTCGCTGTTTTCAGAATCTTCACTGTTTCAAGAAGGCTATGTGCAAGATTTTCCGGTCCATTCGCCACACACTCTCATCTACATGGATGATATTCTTGGGCATGCATCTTGAAGATGGAAAGTTCAAGCCATGAGAAGACATTACAGAGGAACTTTCGAAATTTCCTAATCAATATCTTCCTCAAACGCAAATTATCTAACTTGCAGAAGCTGCTACCTAAGTAGCATCGACACGTGATACGGACGCGTGACACAACACGACACGACACGACACAATACGTCAACACGTCATTTCTTAAAAATAGAGAATTCCGACACGTTAAAATACGTTGTATATTAAATGAATATTTCGTAAATAAATAATTAATTAAAAAAAGCCTACATTGAATCTACACTAATAATATTAACAAAATCAATTCATTGAAAATTCAAAAAACATATTCATAGTTAATGTGTATCTATGTTTGGAAACATGTTTTTAATTTTAACAAAAGTTATTGACGAAACTAATGATTAATAAGAAATTAGAATCAATTTATTTAAATAACATGATCTTCTACAAATGACCAAAATTTATCATTATCCAAATTCAGTATTTTTATCTTTCAAAATTATTTTTTAATCTCATTTATTTATTTTTACGTTTAAGAAAAAAGTCTCCACATCCCCAACTCCTTTCTTTCCCTCGTCCGTTTCCCTCCACCCCCAAATTTATTGCACTTTTATTGTCCTCCCCCACCACCTGACAGTGATAGATAGGCTGCCCCTCCCCCCAAAATTAAAAGTCACGCCATCAATTCCCCCTTTTATTTTATTTTTTTTTTTGAGTTTTCTATAAAAATAAAAAAAAAAAAAAAAACCCTAACCAGCCCTCCTTTTCCTCCTCCTCCTTGCCACTCGCCGCACGACCCCCTTCCTCTCCTCTTCCTCTTGATCCTTCTCCCCTCCTCCTTGCCACACGACCGCATTCCTGTCCTCTTTTGTCCCTCATCTTCTCTCACCGTCGCGGACTCGTCGTCGCTCACAGCCTCGTCTCTTCTCCCTCACCCTCGCCTCCACCCTCCATCTTACAGACATGCATGTCAAAACGTGTTTGATCATGTGTCGGAAAATCCAACACGCGCTCACCGCGTGTCCAACCGTGTCCAAGCGTGTCAACATGTCCAACACACTCCGACACGTGTCAAACATGACACAAAAGCACATGCAATGTGTTCGTGCTTCATAGTTGCTACCTAAGTAGTACCAACACGCAACACAACACGTCGACACCTCATTTTCAAAAATAGAGAAATTCGATACGTTGTGAGAGGTTATATATTAAATGAATATTTTTATTTTTAATTAATTTGATTCAAATTCATAAATAAATAATTAATTAAAAATAGCCTATAATGAATTTACACTAATAATATTAATAAATCAATTCAATGAAAATTCAAAAAATATATTCTTAGTTAATGTGTATCTATGTTTGAAAACATGTTTTTAACTTTAACAAAAGTTATTGACGAAACTAATGATTAGTAAGAAATCAAAATCAATTTATTTAAATAAATCCATGATCTTCCACAAATAACCAAAATTTATCATTATCCAAAATTCAGTATTTTTATTTTTCAAAATTATTTTTTAATCTCATTTATTTATTTTTTCATTTAAGAAAAAGTCCCCACACCCCCAACTCCTTTCTTTCCCTCATCCGTTTCCCTCCTCCCCCAAATTTATTACACTTTTATTTCCCTCCCCCACCACCTGACAGTGATAGATAGGCCATTACTTCTCCTCCCCCCCAAAAAAAATTAAAAGTCACGCCATCAAATCCCCTTTTTTTTTAATTATTTTTGAGTTTTCTTATCAAAAACCCTAGCTAGCCCTCCTTTTCCTCCTCCTCCTCGCAGCTTGCCGCACGACCCCCTTCCCTCTCCTCTTCCTCTCGATCCTTCTCCTTCTCCTCCTCGCCGCACGACCCCCTTCCTCTCCTCTTCCTCTTGATCCTTCTCCTCCTCCTCGCCGCACGACCGCCTTCCTCTCCTCTTCCGTCTCTCACCATCTCTCGCAATCGCGGGCTCGCTGTCACTCGCAACCTTGTCTCTGCTCCCTCACCCTTGCCTCCACGCTCCATCTTCCGAACACACGTGTCAAAACGTGTTTGACCACGTGTCGAAAAATCCAACACACATTGACTGCATGTCCGACCGTGTCCGATCGTGTCAACGTGTCGGACACGACACGGAAGCACGGACAATGCTTCATAGGCTGCTACGGACTCATACCAAAGCCATCCAGGTTTGGAAAGAAAAGATGCTGCACCTTCGCCTCTACAAGTCTCTTCTCATGGGAAGAGGATTCTCCATAGTTGCACCCAATGGCCACCCATCCAACATGGAAGGGGAGGTGAGGGGTTGAAATCCCTACTTTCTCAGGGGGGGATGGGGTGGGGACGCGTAAATTTCAGGAGTGGGTTTCGACTCCCACGCCCTGCAAGAGGCAAAGCAAAAGTCTGAGAGTGAGTATAGAGTAGAAATAGAGTAGGACTGACAAAAAAAAAAAGGTAAATAGGAAAAGTTATAAAAACTCATTGAAAAATATTTAAATTGAGTGGGGTCCATTTAACGACACATTCTTATTTGAATAAAGTATAACAATAACGGAATAATTATATGAGTAAAATAAAGCAGGAAGCATAGAATATATACTTCATGATTTAATAACAATTCAAATACTTTGATTTTGTTTGGTTCGTTAAAATTGCTCCGAGGAATAATTTTGTCCTTTAATTAAGGTTAAAAAACGTTCCCCATATAGTTTAAACTGTATGACGATTAAAGCCAAATTTTCTCCGCATTTCCTTTTCATTTCGTCCTAAATTTGTGAGTTATAAAAATATTTTTCTAATTGGCTGACATCGGTCTATTGATATAAGCCCAACACATTTATTTCTAATTAGAGATTAGATATGTGATTTCTCAATTACTCAGTATGCCATTACCACATTTATATCAGAATTGGTGATAATATTAAATTATGATTAATTGGAAAATCTTGTCATTGGGATATGTCAATTTGATAATGTTAAACTTACGCCATTTAAGTTAAATTGTGGAATAAGTTAACATTTTCAATTTCTATTTAAATAATAATAACCAAAATGACAATAATAGTAATACTAACAATAATATTTGTAAAGACATAATATACACATATGTAATGTATATGTATAGTGAACAGCTGAAGCTATTATATTGGTCAAGTGTCAAGGGATGACTCCTTTAGATTTGGAGAAAATTGCAACTTCATTAGAAAGATAAATTGAAAACAAAATAGTTATTCCTTTCAAACAGACGCATTCCATAAGAAAATAATGGCTAGATTCTTTTAAATGATACGATGAATACGTCCAATTACATATATGGCAACTTATTATTATTTTTTGTGAGATCCAATAAAAGTCATATTTCTCATCTCTCGACATGTGTATTAATACAATTTCAATAATCTAAGAGCACGCTTGACGCAAATGCTCTCGTAATATTCAAACAATTTGGAAAAAAAAGGCCGAAGGTACTTAAACGATGTCCGATCAACTCCTCACACCTTATATTGTTTAGTTTGGAGATATCAAGACTTTTGTAAGAACGAATAAGCTTTGCGAACAGCTGTCTTTTCAAGTCCTTATTTGGAAATGATACTAAGGGGAACTTTTGATATTACACTCAATACTAAACGCAATTCAAAAAACATCTTAATCGGCTTTTAGAATAATTGGAAATGGACTCACAAAATCACACAAAATATTCATTATAAAGACAAGCATAAGTGATTCCATGGTTCTGGCGAGGTATTGTCACTCATATTTCTTTCATCTAAGCAGGGATGATTCAATGGTTGTTAGAGAGGTATTGTCACTTCATGTTCTTTCATTTTCTCTTCTAAGCATGTTTGACATTTGGATTAATGACGCAGTTATTTCCTTCGATCCACTTAAAAGAAGTTAAGGGTGCATTTATTTTGCAGAAAACTCAATATTTGAAATGCATTTTTTTTTTTTTTTTTAAGCTTGAAAAACATTTTTGAAAAATAATTAATTATATCACTTAGAAAAATTAGTTAATGGAAAGCTTTTTCATTATCTATAACAATTTATATTTAACTATCTTCATGGATGATGAAAATCTATTTCCTTGATTAATTTTTTTTAAGTGATACAAATGATCGTCTTTTGAAAAAAAATTTCAAATTTGGAGTTTTTCGTAAAACAAAAGCACCCGATATGAACCTTCTAGCACTTTTTTCATTTGGTTTAGAAGGAGAGTATCTGCTTTTCATAAAATTATTAGTTTCTTTGCATTATTTGCTGTCTTGGTCATTTCATATTCTGTTTGTGTTGGCAGCTCAACTTGCCAAGTAAAGTCATCTCTTTCTTTGCATCTGTTTCTTTGCATTATTTGCTGTCTTGGTCATTTCATATTCTGTTTGTATTGGCAGCTCAACTTGCCAAGTAAAATCATGTGTTTCACCTGAAAAATCAGATTAGTTATTCACTGTGAAACGCCATCTGAAGCACAGTGTTCACCATGAATTATCGACGAATTTTATCGATCAACACTTCCTTGAAGTGCTTGCGCCTTCCCTTCAACTTCAAAGTCATCATGCCATCTTCAAGCAAGCACATATTAATAAGAATCCTCGGAATTCTTCAGACTTATTTGGGAGAAATTTAGATATGGAAGGTTTGCTAGGTCTTTGCAAATACGAATCAGATACAAGTACGGAGATTATTTTGCCTCTTGAATAAATTGCTTTCATGGACAAGCATTGTCACAGAGAAAGAAGACTGCAGAACTTTAGTGGCACAAAAGGTCTGCATTCTTTGATAATAGTTTTCCTTTTTTGTTTGGGTTACCGCTTTATTGACACATACAGCATTAACAGAATGGTGAACTAAACTCTAGCATCTGCGGGTGACGGAAACATGGAGACCTCCATCGATGTGAAGAGTGATCATCGTTCTGTAGTGGACAGGTTTCTCTTCATCAGCAAATTTGAACGTAAAACAGCTCAGCAACACGGCGGAGAATATCTTCATCTGCCAATAAGCGAATTCTTTACCGAGACAAATCCTTGGGCCAGCCTGCTAAGCAACAATAGACGCTAAGATAAACAAAATTTAAGGGGTATAAAAAGAACTGGGTTGCTACTTGCCATAGGTCGATATTCAAATAGTGGGTTTCCTTGATCTAAGAGAACTTGAATGTAGGTGTTCCAATTGAAATGAAGACCGTATATGGAGAAGAAATGAACGAGATGATGCACGTAATCTTGTTCCCGTCCAGATTACTTAACTCTGGCAATACACCAAGTAACCAACATAAAGGTTGTTGGGAATATCGGATTCCCAAAAACCGGATTCGACACTAAATTGAACCCCTAAAACGAATGCGGAAGACAAGCCCGGGAAAATCACGTATCACCGATCCTAAAGTACACCACGGATTCGAGCGTACCTTGTTAGCCACAGATTAAACACCGATGCTGAAGATCGAGGAAGAAATTCTGATCCCGTTCGATCCGATGACGTCGATTAGCCTTGAAGGGAAGATGGCATCGCTGTTTGCACTCGTTTTTCTTTTGAAGGGAGAGAGGGAGAGAAAACGTACGTTCTTATGCCAAAAGGTGTCATCGTCTCTCTCTTTTCTCCCTTATATATGTTCCCTCAAAAATAGAAACGTACCCCTTCATCATATCCCTCCATCCATGGGCCCTAATCTTGTAGGCTGGGCTTTCAGGCCCAACATGGGCGGACGGGCCAACTTAGGCCCATCATATAAAACCATCATCTCCCACTCGCACATGGTGGGCCAAACAGGATTCTCTTTACCTCTCTTCAACATTCATACCGGTGAATAATCCGTGTGACTAGCATACTTTGAGAGCCCATTGCTATACATCTGTTAGGAATATATAGCAGCTCATAATAGGCATCACACTCTGAGTAGATTTAGTATGCAGTACCCTAGATCAATCGATCACATTTATATCTCTCTTGATCTCTTTTAAACAATGATATATATATATATTATATTCACAATTATGATTATCCTAAATATAGTCATAATTGGTTAACCGGTGAATACAAAACTACAATGTGATTCTCCAAAATCAATATTACTCTTTCCTTCAAACTCTCAATTTCAGTTCAGCTTGCTTTTCTAGAAATGTCTCATTAGATCGAATTAACTCATAACCATTGGCAACATCCTAAGATAGCAAACACTAAAAATCTTGAGAATAAGGAAGAGTCGTGAGGGGACTGAAAATTGAGGAACTCTTTTTCTCAAGAGTCTCACACGGCATAAAAGTTGAGATCAAACTTTTTGCCACTCTTATTAGTCGTTTCATGCATACGTAGTATGAAATACGTATTACGGTATTAACTCATTTCCCATGAAGCGTATGTCTACACCTTCAATACCGTACATATGATAGTTCAGACATACCCAATGTCTAACTTGAGTTCACGTATCTACTCATTCACAAAATTCATCAGAACTCACATCTGGCATCATAGACAGATAAAATAAAATATGTGAGGTATTTTACTTTCGGACATAGTACATATTATGTCCTCATCTTAACACTCAGTTAAGGCGATATACGTGTTTTAAGCTTGAGCTCTCGATCATCAACTAGATAATAAGCTTAAAAATAGTCTCATCTCTATTTATCACATAGTAAATAGAGGCGATTACCCGTGTGAGTGGGCCAATCTTATAATGCACTAAGCATTAAGATGCATAAAGATCAAACGAAGATTCATAGGCATTAATGATGAAAACACAAATTCATCAAATGTGAACACTTAGGGAAATTACAATCTAGTACATCAAAACTCTTCACATGGCCACAAAACACATCTCTAGGTATTGGCTTTGTCATATGATCTGCTACCATTCTATGCGTAGTATGTACTCTAAGTTCATGCCTTTTCGTGCAATCATATCTTTGACAAAAATTATACTTGGTATCTATAGGTTTGGTCTTGGCATGATATTTTGAATCTTTGGTGTACACTTTTGCTGCTTGGCTACCACAGTTAACCAACAATGAATCTGCAGCACTTCCAATAACACCTAAATGACCCAAAAAAACTCTTAAGCCAAACACATTCTTATACTGCTGCTGATAAAGCCACGAACTTAACTTCCATCGTGGACAAGGCTATACACTTTTGTTTCTTACTGCTCCAACATATGGTGCTATTATTCGGTAAGAAAACAAATCCAGAGGTAGATTTTCTTTCATCTAAATCTCCTCCCCAATTAATATCCAAATAGCCTTAAAGTCGCAGATCCTTTCCTTTATAACTCATCCTATAATCAGCAGTCCCCTTTAGATACCTCAATATTCTCTTAACGGCTTTCCAGTGCTTGACCTGGGTTGAATTGGTATCTACTCACCATTTCAACTGCAAAACATATATCAGGTCTTGTACATATCATAGCATACATCAAGCTCCCAACAACACTAGCATAAGGAACATGTTTCATTTGTTCCTTCTCTTATGGAGTCCTTGGACACAGTTTATGGTTCAATCATTCACCTTTTGCAATAGGAGTATCTATGGGTTTACAATCTTGCATACGAAATCGTTCAAGAACCTTATTTATATATGTTTCTTGCGAAAGAGACAACGATCTCTTCGAACGATCTCTTGAAATCTTAACTCCAAGAATGTATGCAGCCTCACCCATATCCTTCATCTCAAAGTTGAAAGACAACCAACTCTTGACAGTATTAACAAACTCCATATTGCTTTCGGCAATAAGTATATCATCAACATATAATGATATGATCACAAATTGATCCTTGGATCTTTTGATATATACACAATGATCCTCATCAATCATTGTAAAATCATATGCCATTATGGCATTATGAAAACGTATATATCATTGTCTCGATGACTACTTAAGGCCGTATATCGATCTCAAAAGTCGACATACATTTCTTCTTGGCCTTTTCACTATGAAACCAGCGAGTTGTTCCATATATATTTCTTCCTCTAATTCTCCATTGAGGAAAGCAGTCTTTGCATCCATTTGATATAACTCAAGATCCATACTAGCCACTATTGCCAGAATAATGCGAATCGAGGTAAATCTCATTACAGGAGAAAATGTATCTTCATAATCAATTCTTTCCTGTTGATTATATCCCTTCGCCACAAGGCAAGCCTTATGTCTTTCTATCGAGCCACTAGCCTTTCGCTTTATTTTGAGAACCCACTTATTCCCAATAGCTTTCCGTCCTTTTGGAAGATCAACCAGTTCCTGGACTTGGTTTGATTTCATTGACTCCATTTCCTCTTCCATTTCATGAATCCATTGTTCCTTACTAGGGCAATTCAGAGCCTCATTAATATTTCTTGGCTTATCCTCATCTTGTGGAGTAACCATAAAAGTTTCCCCTTCAATGTCAAAACGTCAACGGAGAATACTTTGGCAACTTGTTCGCCGTATGGGAGATTGTACACTTAGCACATCATTCCCCATTATGCTCCCACTAGGATTAGATAATGATGACGTCGTCTCATTATGTGGTTGCAATTGAGAATGAATTGAATTCAATTCATTACTTCTCATATTACTCCCACTTGGACGAACTCCACTAATATCATTATCTTAATACAAGATTTCAAATAGAGAATAATCTTCACCTATTTCGCCCTTCTTAGGAAATTCATCCTCTAAGAATGTGATATCCCATAATTCAAATTTTGTTATACTCCCACTTTCCAACTCACTTATGAACACATACCCTTTCGAGTGTTCGGAGTATCTCATGAAAATACTTTTATTTCCTTTGAGACCCAATTTTCCAAACTTGTGAGAGGACTCATGAGTATAGGCAGCACAACCCCATGGCTTAAGAAAACTTAAGTCCGGTTTTCTACCTGTCCATAACTCATATGGACTCATATGGAGTGGAAGTAACTGATTTGGAAGGCACCCAGTTAAGTATATAGACAGCAGTTAACAACGCATCACTCCAAAAAAGTGATAAGTAAATTAGCATGCGCCATCATGGACCTAACCATTTTCAGTAGGGTTCTGTTTCTTCTCTCTACAACACTATTTTGTTGAGGAGTATATGGAATAGACAACTATCTTTCTATTCCTTTTTCATCACATAATTTTCTGAACTCATCAGATAAATATTCTCGACCTCGATCGGATCTCAATGCTTTTATTTTCTTGTCTATTTGATTTTATACCAAGTTCATAAACCTTTTGAAACAACTTAATGCTTCAGATTTATGAGAAATCAAATAGATATATCCAAATCGAGTATAATCATCTATTAAAGTGATGAAATAAACAGCCCCATGCCTTTCTCTCACATTCATTGAACCACAGACGTCAGAATGGATTAAATGCAGATGAAATTCAGCTCTTTTACCTTTTCCAAATGGTTTCCTTGTCATTTTCCCTATTAGGCAATACTCACATATGGGCAAATCAACTTTTTCAATGTTACCCAACAAGCCCTCTTTGGCTAGTTTATTCATACGTTGTTGGCCAATATGACCAAGTCTAGCATGCCACACATTCACATCATTATCATATGAAGTAGAAGACGTGAAAAGGGAATAACACATATTGACATCACCACAGTCAACATTTAATACAATAAAACCATTCAAAAAATGACCACAACCGTAGTAGTTTATATCCAAATACAAATCTACACATTTATTATGGAAGTTCACACTAGAACCAAGCTTAACCAACACCAAAATAGACACTAAATTTCGACGAATCTCCGGAGCATATAGAACATCATATAGAAATAAAATGCGTCCACCACACATATTCAATTGGCAGGTGCCAATCTTTTTAACTTCAGCTCTGGAGTTGTTTCCCACATAGATCCACTTAGTTCCAGTTGGTACTCGTCGAAATTTCACGAAGGATTCTCTATCCTTCGCTATATGGTCTGTTGCTCCTGAATCTATAGTCCACAAAGGATTGGATTCAGTCAATAATACAGAACTTGACACATAAGCAAAGTTCTCAAATGTACAAGAGGTGTATACCTTCTTTAGCTCACGACAGTCGCGAGCATAGTGACCTCTTTCGTCACAATTGTAACACCTCACCCTTGACATTTTCTTTACTTGAGGACGTTTTCCTCTCTTGTGTTGGTTAACTCTTGATTCCTTACAATAAGGACTTGATCCTTTGCATTCCCACATATTGAACGAATCAATACGCTTGCGCTTGGAGCTCAAAGCCCTTTCTGAGCTAGAACCAGCATTGTAAATGTCTATTTTCGACTCAAATGCCGTTAGGCGGTCCTCTACTAGCTCAAGGTGGCGCACGACATCCTCAAGATCTTCCATAATATGGTCAAGAGCTTCTAGTACTTCTTGCTTTTTCAGCACATATTGAATCTTCATATTCAATATTTCACAATTGTTGCTGTTCATATCAGCAATTACGTTCTTAGTTGCTAAAAACATCGATCTGAACACATCAGACATATATGCACGAATAATTAATGCCTATCATTTATGCATCCACTTTGCATAGACCCATCATATCAATGAACAATTTCAAGTAAGGTTTCGTAAATCAAAAGGTCACTATGTTTCCAATCATCCTCCAAAAATCCTAACTCAAAATTATTATTAATATAATTGTCTTATGCAAAATAAATTCTATGAAGTTACAAAAACTTCTATGAACTACCCACATCAATCAACAATAACAGAAAGCAAATAACATTTGACATCCAACAGAATTATAATGCTTTCACATAATACAATTATCCATTACACTAAGCAATATATATAGAGGAAACATATCAACATAGAAAGAGATATTCACACACAAAAAACATCTCAAACTAATCTAAGAAATAAATAGGGAATGTCCCTTCTAATCTATCAATCAAAATATCTGAGAAATTTGAAGGTACATTTGCCAACCATGGATAAACTTTTGGAGAGCTGTCGCCACCAAGGCACATTTACTCTACGCCATGTGGCGCTCAATCTAAGGGTTAAAGTTTTGGTTAACTCAATCCTACAATACTCTCTTATAAAAGCTTCCACTAGCCTCCTATAATCCGGGACCACATTGACCTCCCATAACCGATCTAACACTGCTTGTCATTCAGGTGGAAAAGTGTTCATCAAAGTCGGCATCTTCTCAAAATCCGGCATAAGATAATCATTCCAAATGATTTCCTGTATCATCTGATTGACTTTGACCACATATGATACTAAATCACCGTCATGCCACCAATAATTAGCTAAATCTGTCATCAACCTTTTAAGACTTGCATTTCCCTCGTCCATTCTCGGGATTACAGATATCCATGCATAACGCATCATAGTTCCTACAACAAATGCAGAACTAAAAAATGGATCACTTATAATCCATAATGAATATAAGGGAAAATACATAATTTTTCATGATTCATGTAACAAATGCAGAATAAAAAATGGATTACTTATAACCCACGTAGGCATGATTGAAAAAGAAACAGATTCTTTTTCCTTTTTTTTTTTTTGTGTTCGGGTCAACGGTCAACGGTCGTCGGTCAACAATCAACAGTCGTTCAACGGTCAACGGTCGGTCAACAGTCAACAAGTCGTCAAACAAGTCGGGTCGCCGGTCGGGCCGGGTTGGACAAACCGACCGCACGTGCCGCGCGCGTGCCAGGCTTCCGCGCGGGTCGGGTCGGGTCGCCGACCGATGATCGGCCGGCCAACGGTCTTCGGCGATGACGTCATTGATGACGTCATCTCGGCAGTTACCGTGACGTCACGGTGACATAAACATGCGCCGGTTCGCCGACCGGCGCGTGCCATTTCGCTGGTTGCCGGCGCACACGTGCCAATTCGCCGACCGGCACGTGTGGCGCACGCGCTGGCCGAGCCAGCGCTTTGGGCGCGTCGCACCCACGCGTAACGGCTTCTGGCCGCGCGTGTGGGCGCGTCCGGCGTCTCCCGGCGGCGCACAACATATCGTCGGACTCGTCTCAACGATCTCTTTCACCCTATGTTTTCAAAAACTGATTTCGACTTACAAAAACTCGAAAAAACGGATGAACGGTGCTCGGGCGTCGGGATTTCTCGCCCCATTCCATGTCGGCCTAATATCTTCGCGAAAAATCAATCAAAAATCATCCATTAAACATGAAAGGGGTCAGGATAACATGAACTAGGGCTCTGATACCAATGTTGGGAATATTGGATTCCCAAAAATCGGATTCGACACTAAATCGAACCCCTAAAACGAATGCGGAAGACAAGCCCGGGAAAATCACGTATCACCGATCCTAAAGTACACCACGGATTCGAGCGTACCTTGTTAGCCACAGATTAAACACCAATGCTGAAGATCGAGGAAGAAATTATGATCCCGTTCGATCCGATGATGTCGATTAGCCTTGAAGGGAAGATGGCGTCGCCGTTTGCGCTCGTTTTTCTTTTGGAGGGAGAGAGAGAGAGAGAGAGAAAACGTACGTTCTTATGCTAAAAGGTGTCTTCGTCTCTCTTTTTCCTCCCTTATATATGTTCCCTCAAAAATAGAAACGTACCCCTTCATTATATCCCTCCATCCATGGGCCCTAATCTTGTGGGCCGGGCTTTCAAGCCCAACATGGGCGGACGGGCCAACTTAGGCCCATCACATAAAACCATCAAAGGTCAAATTGAAGGTGCATGCAGCGAATGAAGGTCCAGCCCAGGTCAATGCCAATTAATTTAAGTGCATTCTTTTCTGACCTGAAAGGCTGTAAACTTGAAGGGGCTTTCGGGCTGGAATACTCCATTCGAATCTAGCCATCTCTCTGGACGAAAATCTTCCGCATTATCGCCCCATATGAATTTCATCCTGCCCATTGCATACGGCTGAAAGGATACCGATTCTCCTTTCCTTACACTGAACCCATCTGGGAAAACATCATCAGAGGAGCAGATTTTGATGTCCTGATTGAACAACAATTTCAAAATTTATTGGAAAATCCAACAGATAGGTCTAAATTGAAAAGCGAATTGATAGCAACCATAATGGGGTTAAAGAATAAGATCACAAGAGCTTAAGAAGAGAACTCTAACTGATTATCCTTGTTATCATTTTCTATGTAAAAAAACAAGGGGTTTGAATGCATTTTGGGCAAGCTAAGATGAGGGAAGGTTCGAGGCTTGAGCATGGGTCTACTTCCCGAAGAAAAGTGGCCTTTACCTAGTGGGCCAACCCTTAAAAGTTCAAAGTTAACGTGACTAAGAGAATCAAATAACTCAATAATGCAAACTTATATATCTTTTGCGAATAAATTTAGGATCACAAGCTTTCCATGGATTGTGCAGAAAGAAAAAATCGAGATGTTCCTCACCACTGGAACTGCAGGATAGAGCCGGAGAGTTTCTGTTATGGTTGCATGGAGGTAGTGCATCTTTTCTAGAGCCTCTTCACCCATACTCGCAGCAAAACTGGCAAAATCTGAAATCTCTTTGACATTGCTCATTTGTTTCACTTCTTGTGCAACCTTCTCTTGTATCGTTGGATGTTTGCAGAGCATGTAGATGAACCAGGAAAGCGTGGCCGCAGTTGTGTCTTTGCCAGCAATAATGAAGTTGAGTATTACATCCCGCAAGTATGTCTGGTCAGTCTCTGTCACTTGGAGAAACCTAGACAATATGTCTTCTTTCTTCATCTGCAAGATTTAGGCAACCTTTCATCAGGATATTTCCATTAAAACTTGGAGCCAGAGGATTGCTAACTTACAGATTGATCGTCTGTAGAATTGTGCATTTGTTCCATCTTCCTCCTAATGAGCTTATACACAAAATTGTCAATTATCCTAATGTTTTTCTTCAGCGCTGCTTCTGATCCAATATTCAGAAATTTCTTAATCTCCCAGGAGATGTCAACATATCGCCATATATCGCCATAGGGTGATTGCACTTGCATCATCAAAAGCACGACTGAATTCAGCACCCTCTTCATTTGTTCCACGCATGCTATCCAGTTCGACTCCAAATGCAACTTTAAATATGGAATCCAGAGTTGACTTCATAAATAAATCCTGCATAAAGCATCTGGTTATATATATGATGAAGATATTACAGCAAGATTAGCTAAGTCATATCTGATAATGCAAAATTTACCTGCATGTCTACAATTTGGTTAGTAATTGCTGCTTCAGACAATATGTTTGCTAATTTAGCAGCATTTCTTCGGAAGACCACACTGCTGAAGTCTCTCAACACTTTTGTGGAGAACTCATAGCTTGACACTTTCCTCTGTTGGCGCCACTTATGGCCATCGACTGCGAAAATTCCATCCCCTAATAGATCCTTTAGAAGGCTGTAGTTGTACCGTCCCTGTGCACAGTTTTAACTTTTAAGTCACATCATGCAATCCTCAAACTTGGGCTTCTGCACTGAAATCTCCATGAATAACCAGTTATCATCCGTCTCTCTCAGCTCATTTTAATATCCAGAAATACTTCACCTTGTTATGACAATTCCAGATTTTTTTTTTTTTTTGGTCATACAATTCCAGATTTAAAAGCATAACTATTTAGTAGATTTCTTGCGTGAATGAAATCAACAAAATCTTAGAACCCCATTAACCAGTGTAATCTCATATTCTTTTAAACTAGTAAATTGAACACTAATTGACTGTCTAGTTTCTGCTGGGCTAACGTCACTGGTATTAGCTAACAAACAGCAACCACAACTAGCTTCCTGTCCAACATGCCACAAACATCAGTGGTGCCGACATTTCACCGTGGCTACCGGCTCTAAAGGGGACCTACCAGCCCACCCCATTAAAAGAACTAAATCGCCCACGCTGCCATGCAAAAAATACGACCACCAGCATCGCGAATGGACAACCGGTCACTGGCGCATCAACACTGAATGGGAAGAATTGATAAATTGATGTCGTTTTTAGTTGTAAACACGTTTGAGCCATTATCAAATATCTTATATGCATGCCTCTCCGTATTTTTGAAGAGATGCGATAGAATATTTAAATATAAAATCATGCCTTGAATCTAATAGTTTAAGTTTTTAAAACATTTGATAGTCGTTTAGGGCATATTTGGTAACCATCCCAACAGTGTCAGATTCTGATTTTTTATTCCCGGGAGTAGATTTGGAACAGAATCAAGAATAAAAAAAAAAAAATTGATTCTTGTTCCCAGGAACAAATGTAAGAATCAAGACCATTTTTCTCTTCTTCTTCCCTTTTCTCTTCTTTTTTTTTTTTTTTTCCATTTTCTTCTTCTTCATCTACCGCCATCCCACGGTTGCCATCCGCCGCCCACCGCCACCGATCATCGGCAACCGGTCCGGTGAGCTAGCCGGAGGCTCACCAAGCTAGGGCGAGGTTCGGTGAGCTTGCTAGAGGCAAACCCAGCCACCAACGAGCCCAGCCCCACCGGTGGCCAGGCAGCCTTTGCCCAGCCCCGGCGAGGCCTACCTAGTCATCGACAAGGGCTGGTCTCGCCAAGGGTCGGCAACCGGCCACTTGAAGAAGAAGAATAAAAGAGAGAAAGGAAAAAATTATTTAAAAATTAAAAGAAAATAATTTGGATCAGAAATTTTGAGCACGATACTAAACCCAATTCTATTCTAAAATCAGAAGTTTTGGACAATTACTAAATGACTTAAAATGCTTAGAAATTATTTTCGAGAACAGAATAAAAAAGAATTATTTCTTACCAAAATTTATTTTCAAGAACAAAATCGTTACCAAACACGCCCTAACAAAACTTCGTATGATATCGGAGTGGAAGGTCCTGAGTTCAAGACATACATATTCATTAACGCACGCACTTTTACAATAGTCACCACTTCATAAAATCCATTATCAACCCTGAACCCCAACGTACCTTCCTGTAATTCTTAAAGTTGGTCTTGAGCATGTACTCCACGTTGGCCGGGTCAGAGGTGTAGACCTCACTCCAGAAAGGGCCGAGCAACCTGTAGGTTCCGTGCTTGCCCGTGAGGTCGGTCATGTAGTGGTGCAAGCGGCCGAAGTTCAGGAGCTGGTTCAAGGCCGTCCCGGCAACGGGGTGGTACTTCTTGGCCACCGCTGCCACCATCCTGCTCCGGTGACGCTTCCATGTCTTGGCGAAGAGGTGGGCGAAAGCCAGAGCCAAGAACAGAGCTAAAGCTGTGGAGAAGGTCCGGTGGGAGACGAAATCCGGGGCCATGTTTGGAGGAGGAAGTGATCGTGGTCGCTGGTCAGTGGGATTCGTGATTTTCTTACAGCCTGGTTCTTGTCTCGTTTTGTTTTTCCACCGCGTTGCACGAGGGTGCATGCGAAGCCATGTCGCGAGATAAGAAGTCATTGTCATGACGCAAAGATTTGAGGCACGTCTTGATAGTGAGAGAATATGAGGTGACGGCGCCTCTCCTGACAACCATAGAATTATTCGTGCTCGGCTGAAATACAAGGTGACGATGCCTCGCGACAACCGAGGAATCCGTCGCGCTCGTCTTTATAATGGATATTCTAAAGTTGAAGGATTTGCTCGTGGTTGGTGACGACACCTCCTAAGAACCATTGAATCACTCATGCTTGACTTTATAATGGATATTTTGAAGTTGCGAGATTATGTGAGACCATTTCTGATTATTTTAAAAGCTGGCTAAATTGTAATATGAAGGTGTAATATGTGTGCGCACGTGTGTGTATAAATGTTTTGATTAAACACTCGCGTATATATTCATATAATACAAGGGTTAAAGAAGAACCTTATTAAAAATTCCAAACCGGTACATCTTTAATAAATTTATCTCTAATTAGTATACTTTCAACAAATTTATCTTTTATTAGTTTTTGTTAAATTTTACAGTTAAATTACTAAATTGGATGATAAATGATAGTTGACTAGTGTACTAGTTTGAGATTTTACTCTTAATTTGTCACAGTTATATTCGTTTCAAAGTTTTTGTGATATTAGTCAAATTTAACAAAAGATATATTTCTCATAAATATATCAATTTAAGGTTTTTGGCTGTCAAAAAATAAATTTTAAGGTAAATTTATTACAAATATATCGGTTTGAGATTTTTCGTTATATTAACCTATATATGCACACACGCACGCATGCACACACTCACACATATTATTTCTTTACAATTATTATTGTTAGTATTACTACTATTGTTATATAGAAATTGAAGATTTAAAGTCATTCTGAAATTTAATTTAAGTAGCGTAAGTTTAACATCACCAAATTGAACACTCCCGATGACAAGGTTTTCCAATTAATCCTAATTTAGAATTATCACCAATTTTGATATAAATGTGGTAATGACATATTGCTTAATACAAGTAATCAAGAAATCACATATCTAATCTCTAATTAGAAATAAATGTATTAGGGCTTATATCGATAAACTATTGGCAGCTAATTAGAAAAATATTTTTATAACTCACAGTTTAGGATGAAATGAAAAGGAAAGGGGAGAAAATATGGATTTAATCATCATGTAGTTTAAACTATACGGGGAATGTTTTTCCAACTTTAAAGGACGTAGATTATTCCTCCGAGGAATTCTAATGAACCAAACAAAATCAAAGTTTTTGAATAGTTATGAAATCATGGAGTATATTCTATGCTTATACATGCTCTATTTTGCTCATATAATTATTCCATTATTCTTATACTTTGTTCAAATAACAATGTACCATTAAATTGACCCCACTCCATTTAAATATTTTTCAATTAATTTTTATGACTTTTGCTATTTAACTATTGACCCCACTATTTTGCTACATTTTGGAGTTAAATTTTTGAAGTCCTGCTGCGCAACTGTTTGGAGAATCCTCTTCCCATGAGAAGGGATTTGTAGAGGCGGAAGGTGCTGCAGCTTTTCTTCCAAACCTGGATGATTTTGGTTTGAGTCTGTATCCATGGCGGTAGATTCTTTTTGAGCAGCTTCTGCAAAGGACTAAGATAGTTGACAATGCAAAGGAATTGCTTGGTTTGCTTTTGAGAAAGATATTTTGATTAGGAAATTTCAAAAGTTCCTCCATAATGTGCTCTCGTGGCTTAAATTTTTTCTCCAAAGTCCATGTAGATGAGAGCACCGAGGAGAATAGGTGGGAAAAATCTTGCACATGGCCCTCTTGAAATAGTGGAGGTTTTGAAAACAAGGAAGATGAAGGTTCTCCTTTTAAATCCAAGCAACATCACCACCCATGGAAAATGTTGGATCAAAATAGGAAATCCTATTTTGGGCCTTTTTTCTTGGTGAATACCGAATTGCCAAAATCCTGCTTTGATATTTTATATAGGAATTATTTTGGTTTATGGGATACTTGAGAACAAATGTGTTCTTGTTTGGAAGGGGAAACTAATCATCCTATGAGTGATAATCGATAACAAGTTTAGACTATCCTATGGCTTGTTTGGTACAAAGAATGCTTCACAAATTCATTTGGCAATTTCAAGGTTCTCATCAAATTTTGTGGAAGTAATTCATCACATTCTAGTAGGGCTGGCTTTTCATGTTTTAGATTCATCCCCTAAACAATTAGCCTTGACCGGATTAATCTCTTCATTTTTTCAAGCCGAAGTAAGAACTCTAGATTCTTCCATAATGGATTAGGACAATTGCATGAATCTATTCAAGCTATTGTTATGGTTGCAAAGTATTGGGGAGAACTAGGGATACCAATTCACCACAAGCCAAACATAATCCATAATCAATTTCTCTCCTGAAACTAACCCAACCAAAATTAACTTAGCCCCAACAGCAACCAGCCAATATAATCTCGAATAAGCAATATAACACCAAATTGATAAGAAAATAAAGTCAACAATAACACCAAAGATTTAATGTGAAAACCCAATGTGGGAAAATTCACAAACTATCCAAAAACTTTCATTAATCACTAAGAATAGTAAGATACACAAAGTAATTTTCTCTAATCACACACTAGCGACTTCACATAAGCATTACAAGCTCATTTATTCACCAATTTATTCACAAAGGTGTGTGACCATAAATAAGATTAGAAAATTCTAATTGTAATTGAGGAATTCAAAGGCAGTTATTGACGAATGGAAACTATCAACTCTTAGCCATCGGTTTCACAAACAACATACTAAAATTTAAGCTGATTCCGACAATGTTTGACTTTCAAATAGGGACTACAAAGTCGTAGTCCTCTTTATTCTTCTTTCTCCTCTGTTTCTTTGGTGCTCTCGGGCGAGGGGGCTCACCTTTTTGCTCATCTCTCCTCTGGTCTCCTGCACGAAGTAGCCACTCACTTTTTCTTTTCTTTTGACTTTTCTTCTTTTTTCTCTTTTGCTTTTGTTTTGTTTTGTTTTATGTTAGCTAGGCTCCACAAGAGGTGGACCCAGCCAACACAATAATTGGTTCTCGTTGAGGGGATTGGGCTAGGTAAACCTGTAGATGTCAACAAAAGGTTGGAATTGGCTTTTCAATCGAATTCCTTGAGGCAAAAGTCTTAATTTGGGCTGCTCAAGAGATTTCAACTAATGATGAATTGTATTTCAAAAGATTTGCTCCTCAATTGAGTAGCCAAAGCTTTCCCCCCAGCTGACTGGAAATACTAGGCACGATTTTCCCATAGTTTTTTAGGAAGAATTTATGTTAGTTGTTGTTGCTCCAGCAACTTTGAATGGTGTTAGGAGATGGGCTTATCATACTTGGTAGGGAATATATAGATTGGAACATGGAGAGATGCTTGATGCTCTAGGTATCAAGTGTTTGGATTATCACAAAAAATCCAAAACTAGTATATTTATAATAATTTACCTAAAATTAAATTTTTTTAAAAAAATTTCATATTGGTCCATTTGTGACAAAATTACTCTCTATTAGTTTCTGTTAAATTGGATTAATACTACAAAAAAATCGCAAACCGGTAAACCTGTGACAAATAGCAAATAAAACCCAAAATCGATACACTCATTAACTGTCAATTGTCATCAAACTCAACGATTTGATGATAAAATTTAATGGAAACTAACAAAGGGTGAATTTGTCAAGCTTGCACTTTTTTGTGATAAAAAAATTAGTTTATAATAAATTTATCACAAGTATGGCAGTTTGATTTTTTTGTGTTATTAACCCTTTGGAATATATAGGGGTGATGATATAAATCTTGTCACTGGATTAATTGTTGTTGGTATCAGGTAAAGCCAGGAGAGCAGAGACTGATTTTGGAGTTAGTCTTATCTTCTAAGGAGAAACTAACTCAAGATTATCTTCTTAAAGCGTGACACTCGTTGGTACTCAATTTGTTGGATCATACGGATTCCATTTGTCCCTGGCTTGCATGCAACCTCTTGCAAATTGGCCTTTCCCACCGCGTATGTAGCATCTGCTGGATTTCCCCCTTGACATATCCAATGAAGCGGAATTTCGGTGGAGGCATAGAAGGCTGAAATTATTGCTATTTCCAGGCATTCATACCATTTGGCCAAGGGGAAGTAATATTTTTACCCAAATAATATAAAATCTCGAAATATTCAGCTTGACTTTCCTTCGTATGCACGCTAGCCGCCCCACCGCACTTATAGAATGGAGGACACGGCCTCTGTGGCTACTTGAGTGTAATCTATCACATCCATCACTCAGACAATATTTATTTTTCAAAAAATAATTAATTATATCACTTCAAAAAAAATAGTCAACGAAAAGACAATGAAAATCTTTTTTGTTTCACTAATTATTTTAAATGATATAAACAATCATTTTTTGAAAAATATTTTTCAAATTTAGAGTTTTTCGTGACAAAAGCACCCAAATAAACCTTCTAGCGTGTTTTTCATCTGCTTTTTTTTTTTTTTATAACAATAATAGTTTCTTTCTTTGCCTCATTTGCTGTCTTGAACACATTTCATGTTCTGATTGTATTGGCAGCTCAACTTGCCAAGGAAAGTCGTGCTTCACCTGAAAAATCAGGGAAGTTAATCCATTGTGAAACACCATCTGAAGCATAGTGTTCACACGTGTTACCGACGAATTTTACCAATCAAACCTTCCGTGAAGAGCTTGCGCCTTCCCTTCAACTTCGAAGTCATCATGCCATCTTTAAGCAAGCACATATCAGTAAGAATCCTCAGAATCCTTCAAACTTAACTGGGAGAAATTTAGAGATGTAAGGCCCACAACGTCTTTGCAAATACGAATCAGATATAAGTCTGGAGATCATTTCACCTCTTCAATAGATTGCTTTCATGGACAAGCATTGTCACAGAGAAAGAAGAGTGCAGAACTGTAGTGGAACAAAAGGTCTGCATTATTTGATGGTAGTCTTCTTTTTCTGCTTGGGTTCTTACTACTACTTCATGATCATATACAGCATTAACTGATTGGTGATCTTAACTCTCATATCTGCTGGCGATGGAAACAGGGAGACCTCCATCAATGTGAAGATTGATCATCGTTCTGTAGTTGACAGGCTTCTTTTCATCAGCTAATTTGAACGTAAAACAGCTCAGCAACACGACGGAGAATATCTTCATCTGCCTATAAGCGAATTCTTTACCGAGACAAATCCTTGGTCCAGCCTGCTAAGCAACAGCAGAGGCTAAGATAAACAAAACTTAAGGAAAAAAAAAAAAAGAACTGGGTTGCTACTTGCTAAGTTCAATATTCGAATAGTCTTTGTCCTTCATCTGAGAGAACTTGAATGTAGGTGTTCATATTGAGATGAAGATCGGGAGAAGAAGCGTACGAGATGATGCACATAATCTTGTTCCTATCCAGATTACTTAATTCTGGCAATACACCAATATAAAGGTCCAACTGAAGGCGCGTGCAGTGAATGAAGGTTCAGCCCAGGTTAATGCCAATGAATTTAAGTGCATTTTTTTCTGACCTGAAAGGCTGTAAACTTGAAAGGGCTTTCAGGCTGGAACACTCCATTTGAATCCAGCCATCTCTCTGGATGAAAATCTTCTGCATCATCGCCCCATATGAATTTCATCCTGCCCATTGCATACGGCTGAAAGGATACCATATCTCCTTTCCTCACATTGAACCCATCTGGGAAAACATCATCAGAAAAGCAGATTTTTGCGTCCTGATTGAACAATAATTTCAAAATTTATTGGAAAAGCCAACAGACATGTCTAAATTGAAAAGTGAATTGATAGCAACTGTAACAAAATTAAAGAATAAGATCACAAGAGCTTAAGAAAAAGAATTCTAACTAATCATCTTTGTTATCATTTTCCATGTGAAAAAAGAAGGGGTTTGAACGCATTTTGTGCAAGCTAAGATGATGGAAGGGTTGAGGCTTGAGCATGGTTCTACTTCCCGAAAAAAAAAAAATGACCTTTACCTCGTAGGCCAACCCTTAAAAGTTCAAAGCTAATGTGACTAACCACTGGGAATCAAATAACTCAATAATGCAAACTTATGTATCTTTTACGAATAAATTATTTAGGATCACAAGCTTTCCATGGATTGTGCAGAAAGAAAAAATCGAGATACTCCTCACCACTGGAACTGCAGGATAGAGACGGAGAGTTTCTGTTATGGTTGCATGGAGGTAGTGCATCTTTTCTAGAGCCTCTTCACCCACACTCGCAGCAAAATTGGCAAAATCTGAAATCTCTTCAACATTGCTCATTTGTTTCACTTCTTGTGCAACCTTCTCTTGTATCGTTGGATGTTTGCAGAGCATGTAGATGAACCAGGAAAGCGTGGCTGCAGTTGTGTCTTTGCCAGCAATAATGAAGTTGAGTATTATATCCCGCAAGTATGTCTGGTCAGTCTCGGTCACTTGGAGAAACCTCGACAATATGTCTTCTTTCTTCATCTGCAAGATTCATGCAACATTCTGTCATGATATTTCCATGAAAATATCGGAGCGAGAGGATCGATAACTTACCGAAGGATTGTCTGTTGAATTGTGCATTTGCTCAATCTTCCTCCTAATGAGCTTATACACAAAATTGTCAATTATTCTGACGTTTTTCTTCAGTGCTGCTTCTGATCCAATATTCAGAAATTTCTTAATCTTCCAGGAGACATCAACATATCGCCACAGGGTCATTGCACTTGCATCATCAAAAGCCCGACTGAATTCAGTGCCCTCTTCACTTGTTCCACACATGCTATCCAGTTCGACTCCAAATGCAACTTTAAAAATGGAATCCAGAGTTGACTTCATAAATAAATCCTGAATAGAACATCTGGTTATATATATATGATGAAGAAACTACAGCAAGATTAGCCAAGTCATATCTGATAATGCAAAATTTACCTGTATATCTACAATTTGGTTGGCACTTGCTGCTTCAGACAAAATATTTGCCAATTTAGCAGCATTTCTTCGGAAAACTACACTGCTAAAGTCTCTCAACACTTTCGTGGAAAACTCATAGCTTGAAACTTTCCTCTGTTGGCGCCACTTATCACCATCGACTGAGAAAATTCCATCCCCTAATAGATCCTTTAGAATGGTGTAGTTGTGCCATCCCTGCACAAGGTTGTCATATCATGCAATCCTCAGACTTAGGCTTCTGCACTATATCTCTATGAATAACCAAATCTTTAGCATCCGACTTTCCCACAGCTGATTTAATATCCAGAATTGATATCAAGAAACACTTTCACCTTGTTATGACAATTCCAGTTGTAAAAGCATAACTATTAAGTGGATTTCTTGGGTGAATGAAATCCACAATTTTTTAGAAACCTATTAACCAGTGCGATCTCATATTCTTTTCAACTAGTAAATTTAACACTAATTGACTATCTGGCTTCTGCTTGGCCAACGCCACTGCTATTAGCTAACAAACAGCAATCACAATTAGAAAGCTGCCCAGCATGCCACAGACTTCGGTCAGGCACCACCAACTACTCACTATGGCTACCAGCTCTAAAGGGAATCCGCCCGCCCACCCCATGAGAAGAACTAAACCACCCACACTGCCGTGCAAAAAATAATAACTCAACTTTGTAACACCACCAGCATTGTAAATGGATAACCAGTCACTGGCCCATCAACCCCGAATGGCAAGAATTGATGAATTGATGTCTCTTTTTAGTATGGAAAACACGTTTGAGACCTTACCAAATAATCGAAATGCATGCCCCTCCGTATTATTGAGAAGATGCAACCAAAATCCCATTTGCGGGAAATTAATTACTAGAATTGAGATTCAACCCTTATCAACAACTCAAAATCAGTACATGCAGTTCAGCGCGGCCACATAACAGATACATATCGAGACAAATCGAAACTCCGAAACAGGTACGAGACCGTGAGCATTTCTCCCATCTTTCCCCCTAAAATCCAAACCACACATGTTCATCGACGCAGGCACTTTGCCTATAGACACCTAGTCGTCTGGATCAACAGATGCAGAGCACAATAACTCAGACTGAGTGAACTTACTTCCCCCAAGGAAAAAAGAGCCCCATACGCAGTCACTCATAAACCCAAACAGCTCATGGGCACTTCACAAAATCCATCATCAACCCCGAACCCCAACGCACCTTGCCGTAATTCTCGAAGTTGGTCTTGAGCATGTACTCCACGTTGGCCGGGTCGGAGGTGTAGACCTCGCTCCTGAGAGGGCCGAGCAAGCGGTAGGTCCGGTGCTGGCCCGCGAGGTCGGTCATGTAGTGGTGCAGGCGGCCGAAGTTCAGGAGCTGGTTCAGGACCGTCCCGGCAACGGGGTGGTACTTCTTGCTCCGGCGACGCTCCCATGTCTTGGCGAAGAGATGGGCCAACGCCAGAGCCAGGACCAGAGCCGAAGCCGTGAAGAAGATTGGCCCGGAGACGAAACCCGGGGCCATGGGTGGAGCGATCGCGGTCGGCGGCATTCGCGCTTTCTTTCTTAGGCGGCTGCTTTTTCTCGTTTTGTTTGGTCGGGCACACTTCGGACAAGTGCTTAATTCGGCATCTTCGCTTCGGCAGGCGAGAACTTACTGTGAGAAGAGAGGAGCTCGGTACCTATAGTTGGTCGGCCCGAAACCTGTTCAATGATTGCGACGTTTTATCAAAATTATCCTGACAATTTACATGTGCTTGCAAGGGGCGCTGTTATAATGGATGCATTGACGTCTCGAAGCTGAACAGTGATTTCACAGTTACTACGAGGTGCAAGGAGTTTGATATAGAATGTCGTTGAAGTGCCGTGACGCTCTCTTTCGCAATTTATTAATTTAATTTAAATTTTTTTAATTGTACCGACTTAATTTAAAGAAATTTTGATGATTTATTAATTTAGTCGTTCTGAACAAGTTTGACATAAAAGTCTAATTAGTGTCAGCCGACTTTTAACACAGGACGAATATTGATGTGGACAAATTTTGGTAAGTTTTAAAATTATGAATTTTTAATTGCTTTTCTTTTTTTTCTTTTTCCAACCTTGGGCTGGCTTGACACGCCTAGTTTGGCCAAGGGCATTGCGATGAGGAGCAAGGGTCACCATCATTCAATTTGGTGACGTCCTTTGAGCAATAATCCCATATCAACAACGTAGGGATGGTTCTGGGTATTAATTGATGTTTGATGGGAATCTATTTTGAGTGACAAATAAAATATGTCGAACTTTGGAAAAGATTTTTTTTTTTTTTTAAGTAGAACACCATCGGCCAAGATAAAGGACTTTTAGGTTTATAAAAAAAATTGAATAAAGAATCAAAATAAGAAATTCGCTTACTTGATGAAATTTTTACATATATTCAAATGTAAGCAAGTTTGGTAGGCGTACCATGAGATTATGAAATAGGGGATCCTGCAAAACAAAAGAAATCGACTTTTGGAATCCTAATAATCAAAATGACTATTAGAGCATTTACATAATTAAGACTCTTGAAATTGATATTGTAATAAAGATTCATAAGTTCAACTGGTAACCAACACTCAAGACGCTTAATAACTTGATGCATTTAAAGGTGGTCGGACGGCCTCCTTAGATAAGGACAAACAACAACTGATAGATGATTAGTAATCTTCCGATCAATAACAAACTTGTAAAATCAACATCTCGATAGATGATCCACTATTAATCTTCCAAGCCGGCAATTAGCACAAAAAATGGATATCTTCAAATTTGGGGTTGTTGAATCACATTGTGGCTGAAATTTATTTTCACTTGCATGAGTAATGATTGAGCGGATGAATAGATTAATTCGAGTCGAGCTTTGTGTAATTATCTCATCCAATCCAATACTCCCACATCACTAATCTCACCCATTCCCGTCCAATTTACCAATGACAAAAAAACACTACATTTCGAGCAAATGAAAGAGGAAGAAATCGAAGGCGACCCCATCTCATCCTTAATTGGCTATTCAGTAAATTTGTGTTATTATTAACTCTGAAATGCACTACACATTCAATTATTATGATTTAACATCGACATATGAAGTCGTATCGGTTTCGATTTAGTCCTCATATTTGGATTTCTCCCCTTAAAAAAAGAAAAAAAAATAGAAAAAGGAAAAATTAAGGAATGTGGAATTGAATTTTGCTGGCTTTTCTTCTAATGGACAACAAACAGACGCCTTCCTTTCCTCGAATCAAAAGCACTGGCTCCTGAACTCTTCAATGGAACCTCAATTTCACGTAATCTCTCTCTCTCTCTCCCTCTCTCTCTCTCTTGTTGATTCGATTCGATTCGACCCGGTTTTGATCCGCTCCTCGCAGCGATGAGCTTCTTCCGGGGGATCGTCGACTCCCTCGGCTCGATCTTCGCCGACGGCGACTCCCCCCCGTACGGCTCCCACCGACGGCCGGGCTCCGCCTCCCCCGATCCCCCTCCGTCCATGGACGCCGGCGGCGGCGGGGCCGGGGCCGCCGTGACCTCGGTCGCGAACGAGCGGACGGCCTACAAGCTCAAGGGGTACTTCGACTTGGCCAAGGAAGAGATCGCCAAGGCCGTCCGGGCCGAGGAGTGGGGGCTGGTCGACGACGCGATCGTCCATTACCGGAACGCCCAGCGCATCCTGCTCGAAGGCAGCTCGACGCCGGCGCCTTCGTATATCAGCTCTCGGTGAGCCGATCGTTGGAGTGTGAACGCGGTTTCTTGTTGTTTTTCTTGCCTCGGAGTTGCTGTTTGCGTGGGGGATAGTATGGTTTGCCTTTTGGATTGATTGGCTTCATTTTTCTCTGGACAATTTAGCTAATTTTAGCTCCTGGAACTATCTTGTTGGAGAATTTAGCTTGCTTTAGCTACTAGAATCATCTTGTTTAGGTGATGATTGGAGTATGCGCTTATGCATTCGTGCTTCCCCTAAAGTCGTTGTGTGTGCTCCGAGAGAGGTGATTGGAACATATCCGTATTGAATTGGGTAGTAATATTAGGAAAAGTTTACATTTTAAGTGATGTGCTACGTATACAATTACGCCATGTTTGCCCCAAATGGGCAATCGACATGATGTCTGCGAAGTAGTAGAGTAAGCGCTAGTTGGGAAGTGTTCCTTGCAGCAATTAGTGCAGAAGAGTTCTTGCAGTACATAATCCAAAAGAAGCTCATGAATTAAGTCTTCTTGAATGGAGATAAAATTGTTATGGCTTTTGCATGTGAAATAAACGAAACTAATTACATAAAACATATATCGTTTTATAACTCAACAGAACTAAATCTCAGCGAGAGAGTGGAGTAATTCATATACAAAAAGGGCACAGCATGTCTATAAGTTTGTGAGCAATATTGGGGAAGTAATTTGTATATTTGGTTTTCTTGTGCTCGGAGATGATGTTTGCGTGGGGATAGTATGGTTTGCCTTTCGGATTGGTTGGCTTCATTTTGTTCTGGACAATTTAGCTAATTTTAGCTCCTGGAACTATCTTGTTGGATAATTTAGCTTGCTTTGGCTACTAGAATCATCTTGTTTAGGTGATCATTGGAGTATGCGCTTATGCATTCGTGCTTCCCCCTAAAGTTGCCGTATGTGCTCCGAGAGAGGTGATTGGAACATATCCATATTGAATTGGGTAGTAATATGAGGAAAAGTTTAGATTTTCGGTGATGTTCTACATATGCAATTATGCCGTGTTTGCCCTAAATGGGCAACCGACATGATGTCTGCAGAGTAGTAGAGTAGTGCTAGTTGGGAAATGTTCCTTGCAGCAATTAGTGCAGAAGAGTTCTTGTAGCACATAATCCACAAGAAGCTCATGAATTAAGTCTTCTTGAATGGAGATAAAATTGTTATGGCTTCTCCATGTGAAATAAACGAAACTAATTACATAAAATATATATCGTTTTATCAACAGAACTAAATCTCACTGAGAGAGTGGAGTAATACTAATTCATATACAAAAGAGGCACAGCATGTCTATGTAGTTTGCAAACAAGATTGGAAAAGTAATTTTTCCACATGATTTTCTTAATTCTTTAGGGAGCAAGAGAAGCTAAAATCTTATCGACAGAAGATATCAAAATGGCAGGATCAAGTCTCAGATAGATTGCAAGCTTTAAGTCGGAGAGCCGGTATGTTGAGTACTTTTTATGAGGAAAACCGTTGCCATTCATCTGTCATCTTTTTTTTTTCCTTTCTTTCTCTCTTTCATCTCTTACTTGTTCTTCATCTTTCTCAAACAGGTGTTGCATCAACAAGCAAGGTGTGTCTACTGTTGCATTTATACTTCTTCTAGATTTCTTCTTCAAGAAAACTCAATCGGCATTGCACCACAGATGCCAAGTGAAGATATCAATTATGAATGGAATTATTACTTCAGAGTATTACCAATCATGAGAATTGAGTTACAAGTTTCTACTCAAATACCTGAAAATGACTTTTCATAACATGACAGATATAGGTCAAGTGTCATAACATGATAAATATAGGTTAAATTGAATAATTGCTTAATGACTCTGCTTGCTAGTCTTTTTCTGGCTACTTCCTCTCAATCATTTTCTCTGCAATGTTTTTGCCTTCCATTGGAAAATTAAAAGACCTTTGCTCCCTGTCATTATTTTTAACTTCAATAAGTATCGTGCATCATTCATCCAAATGTATGTCATCCTCAGGCGATTGAGCTAGATAATGGATACCTTTAGTTAATTTTTTTTTCCTAACTTGTATGCAGAGCACCTTAACCAATGCACATGCTGCTCCAGTTTCATCAACGGCATCAAATGGTCTTAGGTACGCAATTCAGAATTCTCCTCCTGGTAGAAACAATAGACTAGTGAGGAGTCAGACAGAGAAAGTTGCTAGTGCAAAACCAGCGCAGGATTCTGGTAATGGTTATGATGCAAAACTGGTCGAAATGATAAATACTGCAATAGTGGATAGAAGTCCATCGGTCAAATGGGAAGATGTTGGTAAGAACTTATGATTTGACTCCTCTATCATTGAACATTGCTGGTTGGGTTTTACTATCTTGAGTGATGGACCAATGAAGTCTGTTTCAGCTGGTCTGGACAAGGCTAAGCAGGCTTTGATGGAAATGGTTATTTTGCCAACAAAGAGAAGAGATTTATTCACAGGTCTGAGAAGGCCTGCTAGAGGTAATATTTCATCTGATATATGTAGATGCTCTTGTGTAATCAACTTGTGACCTTCCAGAATTTGCCTAATGGGTGAATACTATGGACTTTGTTTTACAGGTCTGCTTTTATTTGGTCCACCTGGTAATGGAAAGACCATGCTTGCCAAAGCAGTCGCATCAGAGTCAGAGGCAACATTTTTTAACGTTTCTGCTTCTTCCTTAACATCGAAATGGGTTAGCTTTTCACCTGGATTCTCTTTATATACCACTAATTGCTGTAATATTTGACTATTTATTTGTGATACATGTACTAGGTGGGCGAGGGTGAAAAGCTTGTGCGGACTCTCTTTATGGTTGCTATTTCCAGACAGCCATCTGTTATTTTTATGGATGAAGTATGTTAAAGACTCTACACCCTTCAAAACTGTATAATCTGCCTTGTCAGTTTCTGCTGCTTCTTACTATTCAGACATTTTAATTTGGGAAATAGCACATCAAAATGAAGATAACTACTAATTGAGGCTTTTCTCCCTTTTGCGGGTGTGCTTTTTATTTGTTCCATTTTTTTGGGGGGTTAAGGGAGGGAAGGATGTGCGGAGTGATAAATGTTTTCCAAAGGCTATTCATCTTAAGTACTGCCTCATTTGTCAATTTGCAATCTCTTTATGGGTTATTTGGCACCATTGGCAGTATTTAGCATAAGCAAGTGCAATTATATGTGGCTATAACGTGGGGTTTTTTATTTTCTCTATTTGTGTGGTGGTTTGAACCCTTGGATCTGATTTATTCATGAGAACTTGTTCAATGGACCTGGCTTATGTTGTCTGATTTGTCGGACACATTCTATATCCGCATGGTGACATATAGAATTTAAGTTGACTGAGGAATTGATACTTCTCAATTCTCAACAGATCGACAGCATAATGTCTACAAGATTAGCAAATGAGAATGATGCTAGCCGGCGATTGAAATCAGAGTTTCTAATACAGTTTGACGGAGTTACCTCTAATCCTGACGATTTGGTGATTGTCATTGGTGAGAAAGCTCATGTCTTATGCTATTACATTAGTTTTTTTATTTTTTTATTTTTGGGGCTAAACCACAAGCCGAAATGCAATTATTTCCTGATGCTTGTCCTTATTGACGTAGTCCAACAGAGGTGTACCTCCTTAATTTTGTCAACTAATTCATGAATTTGTAAACAATCCAACAATTGTTGGAGTGTCAAAACGGGTTTTACTTTAGCTATCTAAATGCAATGATTGCTTCCAGAAAATTTCCAAGCTAGAGGCTTCTTCATGTCTTGGATCGATTGAGTTCATGGTTCTCGTGCGTATGTTGATATTTGAATAAGCTTAAGACCTTCTGTGTGCAGAGATCTATATTGCCTTTAGAATTTATGAATATGTAATGCACCAATTTGAGAGGAGATTCTCATGTATATTTGAAATTTGCTGTCTGATATCTGGGTCCTTTACTGACTCCTTGAAGTTAATGGCAACTGAACTGCTGCCTTTAAGATGTATGATTGTATCACGTGGCTCGGTTCTTTTCACTTTACTAGCATGACTTGCGTCAAATGCAGGTGCTACAAATAAACCACAAGAATTGGATGATGCTGTTCTAAGGAGACTGGTGAGTAATTTTAACTGGCAAGAGCAGGAAATAGTGGCAAAATCAACTCTAGTCTGCGATGACTCTTATGTTAATTACTTATAGTATTTTGTGCTTCTGAGGGTAATTGCTAACTTTATATACGCTTGGGATGTGATGTGACTGGTTACACAGTTGTGTTCGTTTTGTAGTCATGATCGAATGAAAGTCTGCATCTGTATTTCTTTGTTAAATGGCATTTTTGTCTCCTTGGTAGTCATGATCAACATGGAAGTCTGCATCCGTGCTCTTTTATTGAATGGTATTTATGTCTTTTTGGTTAATGCACTGATTATAATCGAGGAATAGCCTTATCTTTTTCTAGTGCTCATTACTTATTTTTAATATCTTTCTGGGTATCTCATCCTAATACTGAGATTTGGTGAGTTATTGTCACAGTGAATGCATAGTGAAGTGCAATTCCAGTTGTTAATCTATGCTTTTGGGATATGAAATAGGAAGAATCTTGACCGATAATGGATGAGTTACTGGACTGATTTTACTCTGAAATTCGAAAATAAACAGGTGAAGAGAATCTACATACCTCTACCAGATGAAAATGTGAGGAGACTTCTTTTGAGAAACAAACTCAAGGGCCAGTCATTCTCATTACCTAGTAAGGATACATGTTCTTACTCTGTTCTTTGCAAGATAGATGTCCGGTTTTAAGGAACTACATTATTTGTGTTTGTTGATTTGTTGGGCAAGGTGTCTAGACACCTTATGCACTTTGAGCCATTTGTAATTTGACCTCGCGAATTTTTTTTTTTTTTTTTTGGGGATAAAAAATTCCTCTTCATAGTACAGGAGGCCAACTAATAGGCAGAAACCATATAGCTGATAAATACAGAGGATGATCTTACATTCTACCCAAACTACAGGAGGTCAACTTATAGACAGACACCAAATAGGTAATAGATTCAGAGGAGTAGTCCATTTGTCAATGGCACAAATAGCTTTGGGTGAGAGGTTCTATACTGTGGCCAGTGGGACTGTTGCGAGGAGGTTCTTGCTGGCTTGATTCTCAAATTACTTGGCTGAGCAGTTGTGGATGTATTTGTATTAATGGGTTTTATCTTGGTGATGGAAATGTAGTCAAACTTGCCTTAAAAATTGGGAGATATAGAAAGGGTAGGTTTCTTGCTTATTATGGCGAATGGTGGACCTGCAAAGATTAAGTAGGATGCTCAGAAGAAAAAAGGATTCACCTTGGCTCATTGATACTCGATTTCTGCATGTACCAATTAGCTATGATTAGGTCAGAAAAGCTCAAATTGTGAACAAGGTCACCTGATTTCTATGATGGTACAAAGCCATAATCAGTGCCTGACAAAGCCAAAATTGCTACTTTACTACTTGCTTGTTGCAAACTTCTCTGTTTCTTTCTATTCTAAGCTCATGGCCATCACCCACACTTCCATGAATATTCACATTTAGAAGAAATTCTTTTTTAATGATATTTTTGGAATTTTTCTTTTGAGCTTTCAAAACTCTTCTACCCTTTCGGGAAAAAAATATTCCTGCTCATCCACTTATACTTACATGTATTACTGTATTAGTCACCAAAAAATTATTTTGGTTTCTGCTTTTGTTGATGTATGTTATGTCATTGGAGCATTTTCTAGTTGATGTGCTGCTTTAATTTTTTTGCTGAAAGAAAGGTTTAACTTAATATCATGTACAGGTGGAGATTTAGAAAGACTTGCAAGAGATACAGAAGGTAAGTTAGCTCTTTGCTCATGCTAGTCCTTGATGCTTTGAGGTGTAAACTTTGGGGCGATTCTCATTACTGTACCCCATAAAATTAATGTCAACTGCCAATGTAGGGTATTCTGGAAGTGATCTGCAAGCCCTATGTGAAGAAGCCGCTATGATGCCAATAAGGGAGCTTGGAACAAATATTCTCAAAGTCAAGGCAAATCAGGTAGTATAATCAAGCTACTTTCTATACTTATTCCATTCTTGTGGGAACAAAGAGATTGGGTTTGGTAAAAATTTGGCTTAAATGCAACATATTTGGCTGTGTCCGAGTTGTTAGGTTGCGAATTTTGGTTTTATGTGAGGGTGAAGGAAAAATTAGTTTTAATGAAAAAATCCAGTGTGAGGGTGAAGAAAAAGTTGTTACTAATGAAAAAAATCCAGTGGTTGGATCTATTTTGGCATCAAAACTGGTAGTGAGTTTTTTCTTGCCAGAAAAAGATTTCTGGACTGTATTCAATATCTGGGAGCTTAGAAATTAGCTTATCTATGGTTAATGAGGTTTTTACTGTCTCTTTATCTTTTTTGGCTTCAGCTACAGAAACCTGCATTGGTGATTAGTCTTCTATCTAACCATAGAATTAGACTTTTTGTGTATGATGTCAATGTGTAACACCTCAAATCTTCTAACAGATGAAAATCTACACTCAGTTGTTTAAATATTTTTTAATTGTTAAAATTAGTATTTTGTTAACTATATATAGGGATCAGCAAAGAACTGTTTTAAACAGTTAAAATAACAGAAGTGAACTGATATTGTTTGGTTCAGATTGGATATTAGGGCTCTTTTTAAAACTGTAAGTTAAACTGAATTGTTTTTGTAATTTTTCAGACTGGTTTATCGTTTTATAAGTAATCATTAATTTATTAGACAATCTACCTTAAGCGAAGATTACATAACTAATTAGTTACCGAAAGTAGGTTCTGTTCAGTGCTGTTCCAAATCCTTATTTGGTTGGAGTTTTTTTAGGTCTTGAATTCAATTGGTTTGGTTGTTTCAGTGTGGCTTCTAAAACGAACCAAACTAAACTATGCCCATCCCTTTGAAAGACATAAGTTAGAAGCCAACACCTAGCTTCTTGCTTCTAGCTCCTAGTTTTTATGCCTAGTGCCATAAGTTGGAGGCAAAAAGTCCCCCCAGTCACACACTAAACATTCTCTAAGTGAACTGCCCTCCCTTATTCAAATTTGGCCTTGGAATTGGGGATCCATAAAGAATTAGCTGATAAGTGATCTCAGAAACTAAAGATTACAGGCTTTCCAACATGTGAGAATTACGCAAATTGGAGGTCACACAACGAAGTTATGCATGTTCTGAGGTGACTGTCTTTATCATCTAACTATCAGGCAAATCAGTTGCCTGATTATAGGAGACCTCGCCTGACTATTGGGCAAGTTGCCTAATAGAAGGAGCGTTATCAACTATTTGTTTTCATCCTGTCATCTTTGTACCCACCTTAGCCACATACACGTCTTAAATACCCTTTGCTGCGTCCATCTGGTTTTAGAATCCAATGAGGAGAAATCTGCAGCATAGAGCACTGATTCGTATACTAGCATTAACCTTTCTCTAACACAACACCCCGGAAGTATCAGTGTTTGTGGAAATTGTGGATGTTTGGAACTTTTCCATTTACTACTGCATTACCTCCAAGGGCTTCTATAGATATAGTTCGAAATTAGCATTGCATTTGGTGCAACTCCATGAAAATCCCTCATCGTCCTGTTTACCTATTGAATACCTCGTTTCCCATGATTGGTATTCTGTTTTCACCAGGTAAGGCCTCTCAGATACGAAGATTTTCAAAAGGCGATGACTGTGATTAGACCAAGTTTACACAGAAGCAAGTGGGAGGAACTTGAGCAGTGGAACAAAGAGTTCGGCTCCAGTTAAAAGGTTCATCTCAGTTCCTCGATGAATGCCTGTCGAGGCTTGTTGAGAAGCCGTCGCCAAATGCAGAGCTCGACTGAATTGTATGCAGATATGTAGACTGTGTAGCGATGGATTAAGTTGTATATAAATTTCACTTCAGTGTAATTCATTTGTTGTATCGTGCTCTTCCGTTGAGCCAGTTCGCATTGTGTATATTATTCCGATTATTTCGTATCGAATTATGGATGAGATGCACACGCTATTAATCGCACCGCTTGATTTCTCCGGTTTTTCTTTTATAGTTTCTAATGAGGGCTTATAATTTTGTTGGGGGAGAATGACAGCTCATTCATCGCGTCTGAAAATCGCACGTTATGTTCGAAGGTGCAAATTTAGGATTCTTTTTGTGTCGAACATGTTAGCAATTTGCTCATTTGATCAAGGATCGATGGCAACTCGTTGACTCGATTGATTTTTATTTGAACTTTATAATGTGATTGAGGAGTGGAGCTTAACCTTTTTTGATCACCAAAAACGTTCAATTAGTACATATTATAAATTTACCCTCTATTAGTTTTTGTTAAATTTTTTTGTTAAATTGTTGAGTTGGATAATATGTGTTAATTGATAGGTGTATTAATTTAAAATTTTACCTTCTGTTTAGGGAAAATTTCAAATGAGGGCTTGAAGTGCCTCATTTCCTTAAATAAGGGCTCAAAGTAGTCAAATTGTCTAAAATAAGGATTTGAAATAGCCATATTAGTTTCAAAAAATGGCTTAATTTACCTAATCAAAGGGCATTTCATCTTTTAATTTTAATTTTTTATGTTTATTTATTTTTCTTCTCTTTTTATTTTTTTTTCTTTTTTCATTTTCCCCATTTTGTCTGCTGGCCATGGCGAAGGTCGCCAAACTCAAGCAAGGACGTTGCTCATCGAATCTAGCAAGGGCAACCCTTGCCCTTGCATGGCCTTGCCAGAGGCAAGCGATCCCTGCTGGCCGCCAACAACAATAGTTGAGGGAGGGGAGAGGGAAAAGAACAAAAATTAAAAAAAATGAAAAATAGTAAAGTTACAATTTTTTTTACCAAAATACCATTTCTCCGAAATACCATTTCTCCGATGGCTGGAATCGTTAGTGGTCGACTAAAGCCTCTTATTTGAGATGATTTGGCACTTTATACTTTTATTTGAGACAATGTTCACTTTGGATCCTTATTGGAAAAAATGAGGGCACTTTAGGCCCTTTTTTTAAATTTCCTCATTTGTTCCAATTTTTGGTTTTTTACGATATTAATCAAATTTAAAGAAAAATAACATAGGATAAATTTTTCATAGATGCAATAGTTTAGAATTTAAAATTAGTATGTGATATAATTTTAGTTTATGATTTTTCATGATATTAATTTTTTTTTATTTCTAGACATGTGAATTTATGTGATCATGCATACTTAGGTGTTGTTCGGTAACATTATAAGGAACACTTGTATTTTTTTTCCTCGAAATAAAAATATAACAAAAATGTGTTTACTATTTTTTTTTTGTTCTCGAAATAAATTTGGAATAAAAATAAGAAATAAAAAAAAATGATTTCTTATTTTTGGAAACAATTCAAGAAATAAGAAATAATTTTTTTTTTTTTTTTTTTCCTCTCTTCTTTCCCTACCTGCCGCCGGCCTCAATGATGACCAATGACTAGCCAGACAAGACCTGGTGAGGTCACTTGAGCTCACCGGTCACCTAGCCACCACAAGGTTGATGTTGACCTCATAGTGGCTAGGCGAGGTCAGGCCTCCAACCCTGCAATGGCCAAGTGACGCTCAATCTTGCTAGATTTGGACAAGGTCACCTCACCAAGCCATGGCATGGTCGGCTAGAGAAAGGAGAAGAAAAATTAAAAAATTCTAAATTATAAAAATTATTTAGGGTTATCGAATTTTTATTCTAGAAATGAAAATCTTGTTTAGTAACTAAACGCTTTTAAATGCTTAGAAACCGTTTTCAAGAACAGTAATAGAAAATAAAATATTTTAAAAAAATTATTCCTGAAACAGAAATATTACTATACACACTCCCATTAAAAGGTTGTCGGAGTTTGCAATGGCCCCAAACAAAGTGCGCAAATAATAAAATGAAACGCCGAAAATATAATAAATCCGCAATCAAAACTAATAATAAATGTAACCATCAAACGAGGTAATCCCCTTACGGCGTCGTTCGGGCGGCGAAACGTCCGCGATTTCAAATTCCCACCTCTTCCCTCCCCTCCGCTCCGTTCTCCATTCTCTCTCTCCCCCCACGTCGAAGACCGCCGCCGAGCAAATTCGCAGCGGAAAGCGCGAGCCCGACGAGCGGCGGCGGAGATGAAGCCGGAGGGGAGCTCGAGGAGAGGGTGGTCGCTGCGGGACTTCGAGATCGGCAAGCCCCTCGGCAAGGGCAAGTTCGGCCGCGTCTACCTCGCCCGCGAGATCAAGGTAACTCCATTTCCTCCTCCTCTCCTTCCGATTGGCCGCGGCGGCGGCGGGATCCGCGGAAAACGACGGCGGCGGCGATTGTTCGAGTCCGTTCGCGCGTCGAACGGGGGACGGTTTCACGGCGCCAACCGATCGGCGTCCTCGCTCCGGGCGTTCGGAGTTTCGCCTCGATTCGGTCGGATCGCGCGCCGCGTTTCGTCCTGATCTGTGTAGCTATTGAAGCGAACGGACTTGGATTCGGTTGCTACTTTTGGCTCTCGATTTGTTCTGTAAATTGTCCTTTCAGGACCGTTTGCAGTTTCGAACTGATTTTTATTTTTTTTTTTCTCTTCTTTCGATTGGTTTTGGCTTTTAGAGCAAGTACATAGTGGCGCTGAAGGTGATTTTCAAGGAGCAGATCGAGAAGTATCGGATCCACCACCAGTTGAGGAGAGAGATGGAGATCCAAACTAGCCTTCGGCACCCCAACATCCTCCGCCTCTACGGCTGGTTTCACGACAGCGAGCGCATCTTCCTGATACTCGAGTTCGCTTACGGAGGCGAGCTGTACAATGTGCTGAGGAAGCGCGGCCGCCTCAACGAGAAGCACGCCGCCACGGTGACGCCCTACTTCTTTTCGCCGGATTTTTCTTCGTGCTCGATGCTATTTTGGAGTTGGGTTATGGCCTTAGCCTTGTTGTTTTGATTGTGCCTCTTACTGTTGAACTTTCAGTACATTGCAAGCCTCGCGCAAGCATTGGCCTACTGCCACGAGAACCACGTGATTCACAGGGATATCAAGCCGGAAAATTTGTTGCTTGATCACGAGGTGCTCGCCTGATTCTATTTGTGCTCTTTAGTTGGTTCGTTTCCTTGAAATTAAAATATGCTAACTTCATGTTCATAAGGAGGTGGTAGGGAAGAAGTTTAAAGTTGTGACATGATTCGTTTTGAAAAAGTGTTGTTTGGGTTTCTTTGAATCTGCTTGTGGAACAATTTTCTTCTAAGAATCACACATTAAAGGATGTGGCTGACACTATGAAAGATTAATTTTTTGAATTCTTGCTCTTTGGAGAGAGCTGAACCTGATTTGGTGTTCAGTATGTGCTGAAGATCTTTGGAACTGGGTGATGGTTCTTAATTCTCTTATCTTCCTTATGTTGTTGTCCTGCTTTATCTCTAAGTATGATTTCTATACAATAAAGCCATTTATCCAGTTATGAGATAATTGAGTATAACTAACTAGTCATTTAGAGGTGTTTCTGCTTGAACAAGCATTTGCATATTTACCCTCTCCTGTTGTAGCTCACAGTAACAGGACCTTGGAGCCGTTGTTTATCTTTTGGAGTCTGTCGATATTTGGCTTTGATGAAATTGGACTTGTGTATTTAAGGCCATTCTATCACTGGTTAGATCATTTTCATTATAGGTCAGCTGGGATAGATCTTCTAACCCATTGGCAAAGACGATAAGGGAAGAATATTTCATTGACGTTTGGTGACACTAGGTTATTTTTCCAGGGTAGGCTGAAAATTGCAGACTTCGGATGGTCTGTACAGTCGAAGAGCAAGAGACACACCATGTGTGGAACTTTAGATTACTTGGCACCGGAAATGGTGGAAAATAAAGCTCATGACCAGGCTGTAGATAACTGGACCGTGGGCATACTTTGTTATGAGTTCCTCTATGGCGTCCCTCCATTTGAGGCTGAGAGCCAAAGTGATACATTTAAGAGGTAGAAATACGATTTCTTTCAATTTCCTCCTGGTCCAAGAAACCAAATGTGTGACCCGTCCTTGGATGCAGGATAATGAAGGTGGATTTGGATTTCCCTCCCGTTCCCCATGTATCTCCAGAAGCCAAAAATCTTATTTGCCAGGTAATAAGCATATTAGCATTCGGTTCTCTCTTGTTACATTGTCAGCAGGAGTGGTGGCAGTGGGCATATTCAAGAGCTTACTGAATTGTTTTCCTTTTCTTTTGCAGCTTCTGGTTAAGGACTCTTCGAAGAGGCTCTCCCTTCAGAAGATAATGGATCACCCTTGGATCGCCAAGAATGCAAATCCTGAGGGTATCTGCAATGTGTGAGTTTGCTTTGGTTGCAAAGGTTTAGGATGACATCCGAGTACGAGGTCCATTGGATCACTGGATGCCAAAATAGTAATTTAGCTTGCTGTGTATGCTGTAAATGGAAGTTCGTTCGTTGGAACGATGAAAAAGCAAAGAGTTGAGATGTTTTGTTGGAGGCAGAAGCATTTGCTGGTGTCCCTTTTTTCTGCTTAGGACGGCTTCGAAATCCAGGCCATCAACTTTCCTCCGAACCAAGATGATGTTTTCTGAGATACGAAGTTGTTGAGGGTGCATCAATGAACTTGTTTTGCAGAAAGGCGACTTGAAGAGGAACTTCTTCTTACGTTGTGATTTGCAAATAGAAAGCCATTCAAAGAAAAAGTGTTGTCATTGATGATATAGCCTCCAACTTCAATCGGGCACTACTAGCGCTGTCAACATTTCGGCCTTATGACTTGCACTAACTGGCGAATTGTCGAGTCTGCTGTTAGCCATGAGAGGAACTGTCAAACCTAGAGAGAGAGAGAGAGATGGAAGACCAAGAGAGAACGGTGTTGACAAAGGACCATGGACTATATTTGCTGATATGAGCGTATCCCCTGTTTTTCAATCGGACTGAAAACAGCGGATACATGTCCGAGTTATGTCCAGCAGCAGGCAAAAATGAGAAACCGTTCTCCCTTCATTCTCTCATCAAAAGAAATTTCCGGGGAAAATCTTGCAAATGATAATGAAAATTCAAGGCTGACGGCCATGTAGCCCTGTTGCTATAGGGATCGGGGGTGACGTCGGAGAATACCAAATCCGGGATTCAATCCTCGCGCGCATGTACATGTAGATAAAAAAGAGAAGTGAGACAAAAAAAAAAAAATAATGAAAATTCAAAAATATCCTCGAATCAAACAGCTCCGAAATATTTCTTTTGTCCAATCATTATTCACACTTGCAAACTTTAGTCTTCATTGAATGTTTGGTCGCGTTGAATGAGTTTTGATATGAAATATTAACTTAAATTTTATCAAAGAAGCCATGTATCGTAATTATAATTTGTAAACATAATATCTTCAATTATAAATCTATCAAGTCGTATGATATACATAAGAATAAGATCCAACAAAATATATAAATGAGAAGTGAGGATTAGCATTTAAACACCGATGTTTTTTCTTTTTAAATGACTTTTTCCGGGAAAAAAAAAAAAAAGAATTAGGGACGCGTACATCGTCCCCACACATATAACATCGCACGACGATAAGTCGAAAGCCATCACCCCGTTGCCCTCCCAAATAAACGCCGATGGCGGACAATCCCCACGGCGCCGCCGCCGCCGCCGCCCCCACCGCCACAACCCCCGCCGCCACGATCGCCGCGCCGTCGGCGGAGAAGGGCCACCGGTCCGTCTTCGAATTGCCGCCCGGCTTCTTCGACTCCTGCGTCCTCCTTCAATCTCCGCACTCCTCCTCATCGACGACCGCCGCCGCCGCCGCGGTCGCCCTCGTCCCGCCTCCCGAGGCCTCCCTCGTCTCCGACGTCAGAGCCCCGGAGGATAGCTGCGAGGGCGGCGGCAAGGGCAGCGCGGACGGCGCCGCCCTGGCCAGATGGACGTGCAACACCTGCAAGGCCGAGTTCGAGTCGCTCCTCGACCAGCGCTCGCATTTCAAGTCCGATTTCCATCGCCTCAATGTGAGCTCCTTTGACCTTTCGCGGTCTCCCCGTTCTCTCGTTACATCGATTCTCCGAGGATTAGGTAGATGCGGCTGTGTTTGATCGTAGCTTAGATTGATTGATCAGAGCGTCCATTCGAATGTTTTGATGATGATCGACGAATTGGCGTGTGCGATTTGTGTAGGTAAAGCTGAGCGTTGCTGGGAAAGATATAATGGAGGAGGAGGATTTCGATAAGCTGGCGTCTGATTCATTGAATGACTATGAGATATCGAGCATATCAGGTTCGGAAGATGAACTTGATCAGGGACCGAGGCTCCACAGTGAATTTAACAAGGGTTCGGATGCGATTGCTAAGCAGAAGATATTTCTGCAGCTTCAGACTGGCGAAATAGTTTCCGTCTGGAAGTCCTTTCTTCAGAGTGAGTCGGAAGTCATACTCTTCGAAAATGGTAAAGCGGTCGCCGTTTATGATGGTGGTTCCTTAACGACGTTAAATGCAAATGTAATCATTCAGAGGCTGAACGATCTGGTTCGTGAACCGAGGGATAATACTCGTCTGAGGATTGTCTTGCTTGCCAGTGGGGGGCACTTCGCTGGATGTGTTTTTGATGGTAATAATGTCGTGGCTCAGAAGACATTCCATAGGTCAGTTCTCTACTGTCTGAAAGGTTAAATAATTAGAAAATAAAGTGAACCGTATTTCACTGTGAACATTCAAAGTTTCAGATCATTCAGTTATGCATCTGTAACTTTCACAATAATGTAGATTCACTTCATCTTGAGTTAACTTTCATTTTCACTTGTATTTAATTAATTATTTGTACACTGAATAATACTCCTAACAATATACTTGTGGAAGAAATGTTCTCTGAATTCATTTTCTTTGCATATAGATATGTTGTGAGGGCTAAGGCAGGCAAGAAGCAGTCGCTTAAGGATGGAAGTGGCAGAGCTGCGCATTCTGCAGGAGCCTCACTTCGGCGGTATAATGAACTTGCCTTAAAAAAGGTATCTTGCCAGACTCTTTCATAAAGTATTTAGAAAGTTCCTGCAATTGCAATATCATGCTTCTACAAGAAACTATTTGCTGGTGGTGAAGTAAAAGCCCTTTTAAGCCAAAATAATAATAATAATAATAATAATAATAATAATAATAATAATAAATATGGGGAACAAATTGATTGTATCTCCTCAAAGAGTTTTGCTGTACTTGTCTTTTCCAGTTCGACTGCTATTGTTTCGTATTTTCATACTGTTCCATAAATCGTTATCAGTCTTGGGTGATCAAGCCTTTTATCCTTATTTCTTCATAGATTTTTCCTGAGCTTGTAAGAGTAAACTGTCTGAATGACTATCTTTTCCCTTTCCATGCATGATTATCAAGTAGAAGATAAACATATTTAGCATAGCTATGCCTCTATCCTTAACAGATTGAAAACTTCTGTGTTCCAGGATATTCAAGAGTTACTTCTTTCTTGGAAGCCTTATTTTGATGCTTGTACCAGTGTTTTCATTTATGCACCTTCAAATAACCGCCAGCTTCTTTTCAGTGGAGAGAAGCCATATTTTGGTCATTCTCAATCTGTTGCACGTAACATTTCCTTTACTGTCCGGAGACCTACTCTTAAAGAAGCCAAACGTATATACAACCAATTAACCCAAGTTGCGTATGAAAATGGTGAGAAAGAAATAGTATCGATGGAAGCAGATAAGTCACCTTCAAGCCACAATGCTGTGCTCCATGATGAACTGGTTGCTATCAAGGATGAATTGGGTAAAAAATTGGCACATATGGAGATCATCGAAACTTGTTTAATATCAAGTGACAGTGACCATAATGAAGTGATTGGTAGATTGACATCATTGCATGAAGCGACAAAACTGGGAGATGCTCAGAAGGTTTGGGAACTCCTGGAAGAGGGGATGGACCCTTGCGCAAAAGATGAAAGGGGACGGACACCATATATGTTGGCAAGTGAAAGGGAAGTGAGAAATGTTTACAGACGTTTTATGGCCTCAAACCTTGATAAGTGGGACTGGCATGCTGCTAAAGTACCCAGTGCATTAACAAAAGAAATGGAGGAATCTCAAGCTGCTAAGCAGGTAGATTTCATGCGCCATGCTAATTACTTTGTGGTTGTGCTCCTAGTAGTTGTCAATTCTTCTCTTTTCCTATCTGCAATTGATTTGGGTTAAGTTCTACAAGAGTTTTATACTTGAAGCATTCATACTTTAGGATTTAATGTCTTTCTGGCTGGCTATCTTGTCAAACTTTTTTATAGTTGGTTCTGGTTTAAATTATTTTTCCAATACATCATGTTGTCTTGCATGATAAGAGAATCAGTTCATTCATTCTACAATTTTGCTTAAATGTGGATATTTTTCTTTTGTGCAATGAAGGCATTAGTAGCATTGGTCACATCAGAGGTACTTTAAACTTTAAAATCTATTACTGTAAGGCATCAGTCTTCTAGGTGAGCATTTGTTTTATGTCTTTTAGTGTCAGTCTTATTCTTGGTAAGTGATACCTTCTATTTGTCTGCATTAGTTTGTTGTTCTGTCATCCTTTGTTATAGCAGTCAAGTCATTCTTTTACACACTTGATCTTATTACTAACTTTGCCGGAGGTTTTTAGGCAGAGAAAGATGCCAAGAGAAAAGCCAGAGCAAAAGAGTTGAAGAAACTACGTAAGGCCAAAGAAAAGAAAGCTCAGGTGTGTATCTAGTTGTTTTTTCTGATACTTACGGTAATTTTTTCCCTAAGTTGTTGTAGTTTTCTTCTACATATTTCCCCTAGATGCAGATTATGTGTGATTATAGAGGCTTTTGGGGTGCATGACAATATTTTCTGAAAGATCATTGGCATTTTTGGTTGTTCATGCATGAGTTTGTTTGGCCTTTTTGCAAGAGAATGATGGTTGGTTTCCCTTTTTCTTTAGCAGTGAAGGGAAAAATGAGCTCACTCGATTTTGTCTAGGTTCCTACATAAGATCTAGGTTAGGAGGGATGGCATTTTAGGTTTTCCCATGTCATCTATGGATTGGTTCACTTATCACATTTAATAGAAGCTAGTGGTGTTCTGCCTTGCTGGCCAAGGATTAGCCATGCCTCTGATGTAAGCCTGGGCCGTAGGCCAGTGTTATTTAGTATTAGTAACTTCTAAAATTAGCAATTGACGTTGGTATGCCACATGCTATCATGTCACTTTCTTATTTCATCCTTTTCTCAAACGGGTGAATCCAGGCTGAGGCTGCAGCCTCTCAAAATGATGTGAAAGCTCCTGGAGATACATCTGCTAGGAAAGGACTGTCTCAACCTAGTGGAATTTCTCGAATGTCCAAAGAGGTAAGAAAACAATCTCAAGAAGCCAAGCCTTCACTAAGTCCTATTTTTGTTTGTTTTTAGGAGTTGCAATTGATCTATCCTTTTTTGCCCACCTTCTACTGTTTCTAACACTGCCCATTCATGCAAAATTTGGTTCACTGATCTCATCCAGAAAATTGTACACTGAGATCGTTTGTGAAATTAGTACTGATGTTTTGTTGTGTTCTCTTCCTCTCAATCTTTACTCAGGAGCAATTGAAGGCAGCACAGGCTACCGAGAGAGAAAAGAGAGCAGCTGCTGCCGAGAGAAGGATGGCTGCAGCTGCAGCCCTTAGTGCTCAAGGCAATAGTGGAAACTCAGCACCAAGCTCTTCGCAGCCAAAAAGCACGCTAAGTGGAGATACTAACTGCTCTTGTTGTTATGTCTCATTGGATGGTAAAATACCATTTCATAGGTATAATTACAAATACTGCAGCACTACATGTATGCATCTGCATAGAGAAATTCTCGAGGATGGATAAATGCTACCTTTAGAGCATAACTTATATATAAAGCTTTCCCCCATTTTTCTATTGTATCACTGGTGTAACAATTGAAACATATTCGGGGACGTTTAAGTTTGTTATCCATCATTTTTCACTTGTACGTTCCTGATTTCAACTTCCCCTCGAACTACTTCCATTCTTGTCTTTAGGATGCCCATTCTATCTGCTGGATTCATTCCATGTCCAATCAATCACCCTTGATTTCTTGGATATGACCTCTCAGGATCTTCTGATTACATCAAATAGCGTGTTCTATCAGTCTCATCATCAATAACCTTAACTCCATATTGATCAACGATCGGAGATATACCTCCAAAAGCTGCATTTGAGAAGGGAACTTTTCACCAAGTTCTTTCGAATTACTAAAATTCTTGTGTGAGTGGAAGCCTCCTGTTGGTCCTCTGCTGAAGTTTTCAAATCTCTGTTGAGATTGTTGCTTGTCATTTGTTTGGGCCTTTCCTCTCCATAACCCTTGCCTTCTTTCCTTCGAACCAAAACGTTTTCTAAGCTTTCCCCTGTTCGATTGTCTAAAAAAATTTGCTAAACAATAAGAGAGATTTTTGTTTTTATCAGGTATAAGAGAATTTGGTATTTTTAAACAAATAATCAAATAAATATTGGTAACTAACTCAAATAGGAGTTAGTAATGCAAAATAAGGGAATCACTCTGATTGGAGTTGGGGGTTCCGAAAACGCCCTGGTAAATTCAAAAAGTTGACGAGAGAGGATAAAAAAAAAAATTGTTGTAGCTCAATAGAAAAGTTGGTAAATTTAAAAATAAAAATAAAGATTGGTAATGAGAAAAACAAATGAGATTTGGTAAGTCAAATAGCTTAATTGAAGATAAAGGGGAAAATTGTCTAAAAAGTCTTAAACCTATTACAGTTTGCCAATTGAGTCATAAACCTTTTCACTTTTTGCTAATTCAGTCCATCCGGTCAATCTTGGCAGGAAAATACTAACGTGGATGTCTGCGCGTGCCACGTAGGATTGTCGCCCGATACATGGATAATTCTTAATAATATTTTAATATTTTAATATTTTTAATTTTTTTTTTTTTTGGCTTTTTCCTTGGCCTTTCCGGTGGCTAGCCACCAACCACAGCCGGCCGGGCGACGAACACTAGGCGAGGCTGCTCGACGAGGGGAGCCCTCGCCGAGGCTCGCCCTCGCCCGTGAGCGTCGGCCTCCCCGATTTGGCGAGGCGGGGCCTCGCCGGGGCCGGGCAAGGCCGCTTGGCGAGGGGAGCCCTCATCGAGGCTCGCCCTCGCCCAGGTGAGCGTCGGCCTCGCCAGATTTGGTGAGGTCGACCCTTGACCCTTGTCGGGCCGGTGTTGGCTTATGGCCGGTGGCCGGCCGTCGCCCGCTTGGCCAAGGGCAAGGCCAATGTTCGCTTAGCGAGGGCGAGCCCTGGCGAGGGCTCCCCTCGCCAGATTTGGCGAGGCCAGCCGACTAGCTGTGGCTGCCGGCCACCAGCCAAAAAGGCCAAGGAAAAAGCCAAAAAAAGGAAAAAAAAAAGAAAATTAAAAATTGTCCCGTCTATGCCGGCATTCCTACGTGGCACCACCGGCGTCCACATCAGCATTTTCCGGGCAAAATTGGCCGGATGGATCGAATCAGCAAGAAGTGAAAAGGTTTATGATTCAATTGGCAAAGTAAAAAGATTTAGGACTCAATTGGTAAAACTGCAATAGGTTTAGGACTTTTTGGACAATTTTTCCGAAGATAAAGTGATAAGTCCTGTAAACGTTGGTGATTTTATATAATAGTAGACAAATTTAAGGTGTTAGTAAGAAACATAAATAAAAGTTTGTAAATGACCGGTAACTTTTCTTACCAATGGCTTTTTGACATTTACAAATCTTTTTTTATCTATTAACACAAAAAATAAATCTATTTCAGATTCGATAGGTACCATTATAGTTACAATAGTCCTTAAATTTTGACCTCACGTGCAACATCATGCATAAATTTTTAATTTGTTCAATGTGTTTCCTAAACTTTAGCCTAACTTACAATGTCATCCTTGAACAATTAGTTCAATGTGATCTTAACTATATAAAAACGTTCAATATTGTTCTTAAACTTGAATTAATAGAAAGATATTGTTCAATATTTTTATATAGGTTGGCAACTACATTGAACTCATTGACCACATTGAACAAATTAATGTTTAGAAACGACATTGTACATTAGACTAAAGTTCATAAACTATATTGAACAAATAGAAAATTTACGGATAGTATAGCACATTTGGTCATAATATAGGAACTTTTGTATGACCGAGTTTCAAATTCATTCCCAAGCCACGAGCTGAAGTTCTGCATCAGCATTTTCTGCAATGAGACATCACCGAATGGGGTCCTTTCAATTCTCGTTGGGGCCTGTTTCTTGTTTTGTTTCGTTTGCCATCTCCACGTTCGGATTAACTCGGAAAGGTAGCTGAAAACTAACGAATCGAAATGCTTTAGATTAGAGAAACTGCGACGATTTCACAGCCTAGCGACAGAAACAATTAGTGTTACAAACAACGTGGCGCACGTTCAGTGTTCTTTCTTTCGAAATCCGCATCTTTTAACTTCCTTTTGCTTCCGAAGTTCCGAGCCGGAACTCTTCGAGGGAGCGCGTTCCATGTCCGTGTCCGTTCGTGCATTTCCCAAGTTAACCCAGCGTCAACTCCTCTTTCCTCCGCCGCTCCTCGAGCCGCACTTTGGCGCATCGGCTGCTCATCATGGTCGCGATCATGCTTGCGCTGAAACCGACCAGATTGAAAGCTATGTGCGGCCTCGAAATGCACCTGTGATGATCCTCCGTCGCGTCTGCCAATTTGCGAATCAACTTGCCTCTGAACAACACAAAGTTCGATCCCATTAGGCCGACGGCATCGAGATAAAAGTCATAGTGGAGAATCGTAACACTTCCCCGAGTACCGATTTAAAGCACATTTGCACGTCGATATGTAGCAGGCATTGCCCAGCATTAGAGTTTTACGCAGAGCCGACGAGAACGAAGAGAATGTCTGAGAGAAAAAAATGGAGAAGGGCTCTGACCCGTAGAGAGTAAGAAGGACTTCAGGCACCACTCCGGCCAGTGAGGCCAGAAGATACGGAACGTATTTAACATCTGCAGCGACGATGGCATAATTGAACAGTAGATACGGAAACGGAGAAATCCTGATCAACATAACCGCTTGGAACTGATGATACCAGCTCCCTTGGCCGGCTAGTCGGAGAACGGACGCCTGCTTCGGGTATCTCGCCAACCATCTCTGGAAAGATAGGTGACCCGTGAGAAATGGCTGTCTTCTCGGAGACTGGTTCGAAGAATTCACAAGATACGCGTACCTGAATCTTTTGCCGGAAGGGCAGACCGATGAAGTAAGGCAGGGTTACGCCGATCATGATTCCGGCCATTACTATGGTGAACCCAGTCACATAACTGAAGGACATCCCGGCGATCCATACGGAAGGTGTAGACGGCACCATCAAGGCGGGGAATAGAGCGGTCGTGGCGAAAATCAGGAATGCCAGAGTCGTACGGTCGAAGCTTTGCGTCACCCAATCAATAGTTGGGACAATCACCTAGAAAAGAGCTGGAGTATCAGAAAAAACGATGCAGATCGAAGCCGGAAAAAATTCGAGGTAATTAGATAAACCGAAACTGGGTGTTTTGCTCGAGTTCGAAGGATTTTAAACTGCAAAAGCTGAGAGAACTTGTATCTGAAGTCACCAGAAATTGGATATACTACATGCACCATTAATCAAAAGTCCAAGAAGTATCCTGACTGTAGTTATTGTTCATTTCCAGTGATCAGATGTATAATGCTTTCGATATTTTCGCTATTCCGGACATCATCGTCTGTCCATTGTATAGGCTATTTCATCATCAACCAAGCAACTCCGACGTGTATTCGATCAATTTACGACTTAGACTCTGTGCCGAGGCCTATCAACAATGCCAAAAGAATTCACCAAATACAAACAATCTATGTTGTTGACTGCACATGCAACATGGTGGTGACAATATGAATCGCACCCTCCGTTTGTCCCAGTAAGAACAGCTTATGTTTTAGCTGACATAATGAACGATGTGCTTTTCCAAGAAAATCTTAAAAACTAGCCGTGTCGGCGTCATATCAGATTCGCAATTCTCTCAATAGTTTCGCTCGTGTGTTTCTGAAATGTTAAGCGCCTGTATATACTTGGCGTTTACATCGAATGAAAAATTTAGATACCGGTTTCAGCGCAGCTGTGTTTTTCCAGCCCAAGGAGAGATCAGTTCGTGGTCGTGGAATATTGTTACCCGATCATTGCGAGACTACCTTGTTCATGAGCGGCGGGCCGAGCCAATTGACGATGATCACCACCGAGATGCCCGCCAAGATGCACAGCCCGATCTCCTTGACCCCCCACCTCCACCATCTTCCGCTACTCGTGGCGACGTCCGGCGGCGCCACATTCCTCACGCCGCCGTCACCATCCTCTCTGTCCTCTAATCTCACGTAGTCTCCATCTCGGTTGCTCTCCATCACGTAGTTTACTGCTCCATTCTTATGGCTAGGCAATTGAAGTATTGCAGGACCACAGGAGAGGCTATAGCATCAGAGGACGGCCGGGAGCGGGAGGAAGGACGGGCATTGGTTCGTATGAATGCCGGATTCAGTACATGGTCGGCATTCACTCTTTGATTAGCGCGGCTCGTCCGAAGAGAGAGACGAGGAGGCCGAGGCGGAGGCGGAGGAGGTGGAGGAGGAGGAGGAAGAAGATTTGGAGGATGCAAATCGAGACAGCATGGAGGTGGCGATCGATCTGGTTCGTTATAATGTCCGTCGGGTTCGTGCCAGAAAAGAAGGGACAACGCCTATTTGGAATTCTGCAAGTTCGGAAAAATAATCTTTTCCCTCATATTAAGGAATGAGATAGCGGAAATAGCTATTACTTTCAACCAAGAATAGCTAAAGGACGGTGGCGAGAAGGATTTGGAATGACCGACCTCTAGAAAATTAGCAAAAGAGTAGCCTTGATTTACGATACCCGAAATTCATATCTATTAGGAGTGTGATTGAGTCAACACCGCTCGTTACTCGATCAAGCTTAGTGTAACTTGAATTTTCAAGAGGCTTGGTATTTCGTTCGAGCTCGACTTTGATTAGGTTTTCAATAAGCTCTAGCTTGACTCAACTCAGTCAATCAACAAATGGGTTCCTAATGAAGTATATATAGGGTATTATGAATTGATATTTAGTTCACTTCGTGCCTAGATCACTAGTATTAGAGATGCATTTGGAAAAAGTATTCGGTGAGTGTAATACATGGTCTACATGTACCACATGGAACCCGTCGGATTTAAATGTCCAAATTCAATTTCAATAAACATAGCACAATCATTTGATAATTTCTGATATTTGTGAGGAAAATTAACAATCATGTCAAAATATCTTGAATTATTTGAGTAGTTAAGATAATTTCAAATTATATCAGCATGGATATCTTTACACCAAGAGCTATGAAATAGAACTATGGCCTGAAGTGCACTTCTCATGTGTTAAAGTTCCTAATAAAATGAAAGTATTTCATGTGACGGTTATATCATGTAATGGTAACATGTAACATAATGTGTTAAATTAATTCACTTAATGTAATAAGCTAATCAAAGGTTAAGTGGCAATTTAGTAGGATGTGATTTATAGCATATAAGAAATGGCGATTAGCTGGTTACACAACGTTAACTTTCCATAAATTATTTTCTAATGAACACCCAAAAACAGAAAATAAAAGAGAGGAGACAATTAAAAGGAGTTGAAGTGAACGTGTAAGCCTAGCCCAAAAAGTAAGTCAAATGGGCCAGCCCGCTTCCAGCCAATTAGCCCATGTGGGCTTCATGTGGAATTTTGCATGGAGCAGAGCTTATTACGGACTTAAAACAATTACCAGAGCCTCTAGAATCACTCAAATAATTCATTGACATTGTTAGGTTTCCTTAAGGTAAGACTGAATAACTTAATTAGTGTTGGGAAGATATGATTCAAAAAAATATGGTGGATTCAGAGATATTAAGGCCAAGGTCCAGCTTTGTCAAGAACCTTGGGAAAAAATTGAGGTGTTTGGTGATTTTTTTTTTTTTTCAAATCACTTTTGGGGAAAACTTAGGTTTCAGCATTTTTTGAAGGCAAATTCTAGGGCTTGATGAATTTTTTCTTCTCGTCTTGTCCTCACTGCCATTCTTGGATTCCATTTTTACCCTTGAAGGCCAAACTTAATGATAGAGCCGACGGCCAAGGAGGAGGCCAAGGACACCGGCGGAGACCTTGCATGGCCAGATCTCAGAAAACTTTGAAATTGTTAATTGGGAATTCGCAAAGGAGGTCAGGGATGCTGGTCAAGGATTGGACAACAATAGCCAAGGGTTGGGCAACGCTAACCTAGGCTCACAGTTTTCCCCAATTGACGATGGAGACGATGAAGCTTTCACAGATAGAGACGAAGAGAGCAAATATTTGTTTTCCTGTTTTTTCTTTCAATTTCCAAGTTACTTTGCCAAAATACACCTTAACCAATTTTTTTTTTTAATAGCAAATGCACTTTTGACACAAAGATCCTTATGGAAATGGCTTCACATACCTCTAAAGTTGAATCTATAGTTCGAATCTTTTTGCTTGCAGTTCATATTAGTATTTGTATCGACTTGACAATTTGATGAATTCAATTTAAATTCAATGAACTTTTAATCAATGTTGAGAAAATGGCTTTATATCCTTTCAAAATTGAACCAAACACAGCCCAAATCCTCTTGCTCGCAATTTATATGAGCACTTTGTATTGACTTGGCAATCAGATGGATTGTGTCAGGTCGATTTTGAATTGGATGAAGTTAATCAATCCGTGTCGACTCTATTCGAGTCGAATTAATGCTTTTCAACCGGTGCTTTTGTCCACGAGTCTTATCTTCATATGCAATTCCCACTAGCCCATCTTTTCCCATATTTATGCTGCATTCATGCACCTTCCTTCCCGTTGCTTCCACTTCTTAAATTCCTTCACGAGACATCGTCACATTTTGCCACGTGAATGCTGCATGATTCCCATGCCATTATTATAAATATGGCAAAGATCGCTGTCAACTTATCAAAAAGTATATATCATTAAGATAAATTGTACTGCAAGGAACTATGAACATTGCACTATGAGATCTCTATTATTAATCAGTTGACACACTTTAGTTTCAGACCTAACTTGTGTTGATCATATATCTTGATATACATGAAATGGGTAATGATAAAAGTGTTGAAACCATTAAATCTCACCTTTATTTAGGGTCTTAAACTCGTATATAAATTGTCAATAAACCCACGTAAGCTGCACCTTCTTTTTGCATTAATTATGCCATTTGGCCATGGATAAACATGTTTTTATCATCTGATTAATGTGCATAGATAGTAAGATAAGGCGTTAATGATGATGATGATGATGATGATGATGATGATGATTCCTTTGAGCGTAATTTACGTAAAAGGAGTTATAGGGTTTGGCCTCTTTCACGAACTTGTCGCATTCGACATTGTACCATGATAGTACATAATTCACATACGCCATTATTGTGCATGTAAAGTGTCAGGATGGTAATAGTTTAGGAGGCGAAGATGATGAGAGGCCCTGCACATATCTGAAGCGCAATCGATTGCACTGCATGATCGACTAACACTGAGAACATGGCGATGGCGATGTGGTGGTCTACATGGACCCCATGAATGGAGAGAAGTTCATGCTGAGTCCTTATCAAGTGGTGCTGCATGTGAAATTGTAAAGAAGAAAGTGAAAGAAATAGTATTATGTTCGCTTATCGGCAATTAAACATTTAGAAACCACATCATACAAATTGGAAATTCAAAAACAAGCACATTAAACTAAAGTTTAGGATCTATATTGAACAAATTTAAAGTTCATGGACGACATTACATATTGAATCAAAGTTTATAGACCATTAGTATAATTGTGCCCCTCAACAATGATTTTTGTTTTTCCAATATGATGGATATAATAATAATTTGTAGGCGGTGTTGACCTAGAGCGATTTGCACGCACTAGTTTGTGGGATTTTAGATCTTCAGTTCTTGAGTTGGAAACCCTCTGATGCTCCAGCCCACTAAACCAACAAAAAATCAGATGTACTATTGAAGGAAAACGTTTTTTGAAAAGTCTTTGTTCCTCATCAATATAGAATGTGGTGTATAAACATACACATATGGGGCAATTGAGATAATTCTTGAAACTAGAGAAGATGAGCTTCATTTCCTGGTTGACTACATAAACACCAAACTCCCTAGCAGGGTATATACGATGGTTGATATATATATAATGGAATGAGGAGACATAGTCCTCAATTACATAAATAGCTCAATAAATGAATTTCATTCAAAGGGACCATCATTAAATGGTGTAGTGTCCCACCTTTTTCAATTTGCTTATATGTGGACCTTCCAATTGATATATATGCACATAGCCTAATGCGTTTGGTATAAATTTATCCGATAAAGGAGATGGATAGAGCTCTTAGGGTTGACCATGTTAGAAAAGACAAGGATTATTTTAAATGATCCCCGCCAATAAAGCAAATTGTAAAACAGCCTAACAGAGATCAAAGAATATGACATGGAAAAGTTAGGATATCAAACGAAAATATTTTATGTCTCACGTTGGTCTATTGCTATAATGATTATTAACTTGGGATTATGGAACAATATTGTTTATTGGGTACTGCTCTTGAATGCACCTTGATATAATCTTCAAGGGAGGTGATGATAAAGGAAGAGGATTGTATTCTCATCAAGATTTATCTTTATCGCTTTTTTATCTTTCATTTCTGATGCATCACTACATGTTCTGTCTATATTATTCTTAATAGAAGAGCCAACTCCATGAGATTGGTATGGACAGTTCAAGTGGGACTCGAACCGACAAAAACTCTTTTTCATTAAGATAAAGTGGTATCTCACGAAACCAAATTAAGATCTTGAAGTAAGGAGAGTGAGATCAAACATGAACCTGTTCAAGCCGGGAGTAGATGACCGTATGAATAGTCTTATGAGACAAGCTGTGGGTTGACATCTGCAGATAAGATTGATGACTCAGGAGCAATGAACTTTACTTTGTGCGTGGAATATCCCCTTGTTCATTTATGTTGATTGTTAGGTCCATTGCCAATGGGAAGAAGTCTTTTCTTTTTGAGAACCAGTTTTAAATTGTTTAATACCTTAACTCAGGAAAACCCTTTATTTTCATTCTATTAACACTAGCAAATTTGCAAACGGGTTGCATGATGCATGAAATTGGCATTTGAAAAATTAAGCAAAAAGTTATTTATATATGGAAGATTTGAACCGTTAAAAGATAGGAAGAGGTCATTAATAAAAATGGACAATGCAACAAAAAAATAATATGCACATATATGGGAAAGAAGAAATAAATTTCAAGATTAAAATATCTGAGAATATAGATCTGCTAACTTACATATTCACTCATGGCTATAAACTTCATAAATAATTGAGGATATCTGGAGAGGACAAAATAATTGAAACCCCTTAAAAGTGATATATAGTATAGATGATAAAGCTGTTACTATCGTTACACACAAAGATTAGGCAACATCTTAAGTGCATATAAATTGCTTTTGGGATTATATGGGTTTCTTTGCTCTTAAGATTATTTATTGAAATTATCTATGTGCACTTAATCATTGATGATAGACTACATAGGAAATTCTCTTTATTCACCATATAATTGTTATGCACCAAAACTACGCCCGGCATATATATTGCTTCCAAGGTTATATCGAGCTACTATATATATTGAGTTTATCTACAACCAATCAATTGTTTGACAATTCAACGCAATGTTTTGTTTCATCCCTTTTACATAAAAAAAAAAAATCAAGTCACCTTTGCAAAAAGATTTTGAGACGAGATTACATTCGGTATTAAATGATCGCATGTGAACACATGACTGACCATCTCTTATTGTTCTCACAAGACAACATATAAAACTTCACAATGTCCAAAAGATTCAATCGGGCACCGTACTTTGGATTGGTAACCAGCTGATTTCTAGGATAGCCATGTGAAGTGGACCAGAACAAGTTGGACAAAAATCACCACCACCACCACCTCCACCACCATCATCATCATCATCATCATCATGGTCCCTTTTACAGTGGAATGGATGCGTGTGGGCTGAGAGAGAGAGAGAGAGAGCTAGGTGATGATGACGAGGAAGAAGAAGAAAGGCCAAAGATGGGGTATCGTTTTCCAAGTGAAGGAGCACGGTTCTGGGGAGGGGTACTCGATTGCATGGAGAAAAGGGACGAAAGGAGGAACCTAACCCCATTGACTGCTCTCCTTCTCACCTTCCTCTCCTTTTCCCACTCATCCCTTCTTTTATCTTCTCATGGCCTGCGCTTGATGAGCCACCTTCTTCTCACGTGGCCTTCCTTTTGTACTTTCAAATACGTCTCATCACTATCTCTCCCTTTCTTTATATATATATATGCCCGTGAAATACCAATTATAGATTGACATGAACCGACAGGTCAAGCATTCCGTGCTCCACAACATGCATGGCGCCTGCTTTCCAAGGAAGAACATCGTCCATGAATTCTCATTTTTCCATACGCAATTTCTTTTTGACGAGTCAAAGACATGAGCATGGAGGTCCGGCCGCCCGAAAGGTCGTGGAACACCGCGCGAATTTCATGAACAGGTTAAGCTCGGTCTATACTCTTAGATGTCAAGTTTAGAGCCACCTATTATGACCAATATCAAAAGACCTTACTCAAATTTTATTACTAGAAAGTGCGAATATTATATGAGATATATGACGAACCCAATAATTCAATATATGGCTTCACTTGTTATTATACCAATTTGAAACTTACCAAAATTTCTATTTTATGGGTAAACTATAACAAGACTTCTCAGTATACTAAGCATTTTCAATTAGGTAAACATGCTTATGCCGAAATACTAATACGATTAGACGAACTTTCTATATAAGTGTGTTGGTAACTTTGCACTTGTTTTCTCTCTCTCTAATTTGTCAGTCCAAGGAAATCTCAGCACCAATTAAAAAATGGTCCCCACAATTAGCATTACTTAATAATCCCAACGATTAACCTTAAACCCTGTAGCTGACTTGAAGCTTTGGATTTGATTTGTCCGACAAGCAGACATTCTTAGCTGTGTAAAAAGCGAAGATGTTTCGGAAAGTTCCCGTCTTCTTTTCAAACCAAACCCCCTCTCTCCTTGACTGTTACATACCTCGGGTATTATTATAAACACGGCCTTTTGACGAATTGCTTCCATTAGGAGTATTAAATAATATTTTGAAATTTTCACATTTATCTCACTTCCAATTTTCATGAATTGTCTTCCTATACACTATAGGGTACGAGTTTTCAACTCCTATAAAGTGAAAGTCACCTTCATAATGGCTCGCAGCAAAGTTAAAGAGTCCACGGTTGATTTAACTCCTAATATATACGTGTGAGCCTTAGGATTCTGTATAACTACTTGGACGAACTCAGTAGTCATTGTGATATACTTTAACTAATGACCTGAAACATTTTAGCTAACTAGTAAAATTAAATAGGACAAAAACTTGAGAGACGTCAATCCAATACCAACATGTCTCCTAGAAAAAAAAAAGGATTATTGAGTAGGTCCATTTTCAAATATATAATTGGCTGCTACAAAGAGGTTTGGTAAAGTGCTAATGATATAATTTATCCTATCAAATATTTATTCGATAAAGTTTATAGAGTAAATGACACAAATGATTCTTAAAGTTTATTCCAATGTGCAACGTGGTATTTGAAATTTTAGTTTGTTCAATACCATCTTTAAACTTTAGTCCAATATGTAATGTGGTCCTTAAATTCTTAATTTGTTTAATGTGGTCTATGAACTTTTAGTATATATTTAATATAATCTTTAAATTATATGAAAATGTGCAATGTTGTTAATGTTATCTCCAAACTTGAATTAATGGAATGACAACGTTAAACATCTTTATATAATTTAATGACTATATTGAACGAGTAGTAAAAGTTCAAAGTTATATTAAACAAATTTAAAATTTAGAGATCACATTGCACGTTGATTCAAAAATTATTTATGTCATTAGCCAAAGTATGTATGTATGTATGTACGTACTCTGTGACCTTATGCTGTCAGTATAATTATTGAAGCCCTGCCGATGAAGTACGTGATGAAGAAACTTACTTCCACGACAGGATTCAAATGGTGACATCTACGTTTTCCTCATCATTGTATTAAGAACTTGATTTTTCTTTTCAAGACTTGTATGTGTAAACACTCTCTTAGATCCGGAGGCAGCAATCCCTCAAGGGTTGCCAAACTCGACGACTCGGGGCAAAACCACGGGGAGGGAGAGGGAGACGATTGCAAGGGGACCCGATCTAGACAAAACCGGGACGGCTTGGCCCGGAGCACCGATCACGACTTCACCGACAGCAATGGAGAGGGTGGCACAAGTAGGGGTGTGCAAAAGAATCGAAAATCACTCAGAACTGGATTGGACCGAATTGGAATCAGCGGTTCACAAGGGAGCCAGTCCGATTTTTTATTCCAATTTATTGGAGGTAGTGGGTATTGATCCAGTTATTAGTTTTAGGTGTGAAACTGCCCACCCGCCCATCAATTATATAAAAATATATATTTAATTTTTTAGAAAATTTTATGACCAAAAGATAATTTAAGAAAAATGAAAACCCTAAAACCTTTAATTTGGAGCTCAACACTAATTAACTAAGTGTTCATCTCATCCCACTCTAACCTCATATGAGTCATCTCACTATCTCTCACTCATGGCCTTCACTTTCAAACTCAACACCTATCGACCCATAGTTTTGACTCTCAACTTTTGATAAAGTTCAATTTTTTCCTAATATTGCAACTAAGAGTATAGAAACTTGTTTTTTTGCTTTACTTTAGCTTTCTAAAAAATATCGCACTAAGTGTGTGAAATTTGATGGAACCAACTCCATACCAGATTAAACTGGCGGTCCGATTCTTGGATGAACCTGTAAAATTAATGGGTGGTTTTCGATTTTAATTTTTCAAAATCAATTCTTAATGAGTAGTTCTTGATTCTTGAATTAAAACCGTCCACTCATACCATACTTATCACTTGGCACAAGGGGAACTAGCAAGTGGGCCTCACATGTACTTCCCTAAAACCATAAGGCGCAATGAAAAAGGTTTTACTTCGAGGGTGGGGGTGGAATGCGGAAGGAAGAACCGGGGGGTCGTTTTCAGCGTCGCTGCTTCTTCTTCTCTCGCCATCATGACGAGAAAAGCAACACAGTTCATCTTTTTAGAAATAGAGAGAGAGAGAGAGAGATAACGAGAAGGAGAAAAACAGGGCCATCTTCCCCTCTTCCTCGTCTTCTTCCCCTGCATCCTTTCCTCAGTAGCTGGCCCTCTGTAATCATGAGTCTCCCTCTGTCATCATTGCGACGAAAATACGACCCTCCCCCCCCCCCCTCTCTCTCTCTCTCTCTAGGACCAGCGAACACGTCTCTTGCTCCAGCTTATATATCCGACGCTTCCTTCCTCCTTTCCTCATCGCACAGTGAGTCGCGGACGATCCGGTTCGTCTGTAACCGAACGACCCTTCCCATCTCCATCAGTTCATTACTCTTCTTGCCCCTCCCCTCTCCCTCTCCCTCTCTCTCTCTCTCTCTAGGACGCGGGTGAACATGGGTGCGAGTTCCTCGAGGTGGAGTCTCCGTCGGCGGCCACTGAAGCAACGTCATCTTCGCGTCCTCTCGCTGAGCAGGTCCTTTCCGCTGGCCTCTCCCTCTCTCTACGTAAATGGATTTCGTGGAAAATGACCGATTTCGGGGCGCGCGTTCGGTTGCAGTTTCCAATGCATCCTCTTTTCTCGTGGCTTCATTAAGTAAACAGAGACACCCTGTTTCCGTTGTTGCAGGAAGAGGAGGACGAGGAGATCGTCGAAGGAAGAGAAGGAGGCGAAGAGGCGGCTGGTGAGTGCGAAGGAGGAGATGGAGATGAAGAACCTGAGGCTGTACATGGAGAACCGGAGCATCATGGAGGCGAACGAGCGGCTGAGGCAGAGAGCTCTGTTTCTCCATCGAGAGAACAGGGCTCTGCTCGTTCAGCTCCAGAGCAAGTTCACTCGCCCAACCAGCTGAAACCCGACTCTCGGAACCTACACACGACACAAAAAATCGAATGAATCGACGACGACGACAATCAAACCATCGACCTTTATGAATTCTATACTAGAGTAAACGTTAGGGGTGTGGGGATGGAATAATGGAAAATCCACGGCTCTGCTTTTTCTCGGTGAGCGTATTCATATTAATTTTTTTGCACGTAGTCCGTTTGATCATCTGTAGTCCTCTAAAGTAGCAACCAATCGAACTAGCTAGCCTTAAGTTGTATTGATCCAGACGAATGTTTATATCCAAGTTTATATTCCAAATATGCATCTTGGGTGTCTTTTCATCGAAGCATTTTATATGAACGACCTAAGCCAAACTAAAAGAACAAAGGAAATTTCCCATCCTCTCGAAAAAATCTAAATAGTTGAAAAGCAATAGATCAGTGACGATGGCCGCGGCGGCCCGCGCCGAGTGCAGAGGAGGTGATGATGGTCACCGGTGTAAATGATAGATGCTACTTCTCTGCCGAGAGAGAGGCTGTATCATCGACCAAGCAACGTGATGATTACAGATAAGACTTCTTTTTGTATTAATCAGGACTTGGATGGTCACCGGTGTAAATGATAGATGCTACTTCTCTGCCAAGAGAGAGGCTGTTTCATCGACCAAGCAACGTTATGATTACAGATAAGACTTCTTTTTGTATTAATCAGGACTTGGAATCCAACGATAACCACAAATTAAATGCAAGATAGAACTTCCCTTGATCTCCGAAAATCCAAAGAAATTACAGCCGAAAGGGTCGACACACCGTTGGTTTAACATAGGTAATACCTCAAAGCAAAGTTTACTAACCAATCAGCACACCTGTTGTTGTCTACCAAATCTACTGGTACGAGATATATTTTATTAACTCAAGTAGTCACAGCCACAGATCCATACTGGATTCACAAACATCACAAGCCAAAGCTCCCACACGCCTTTAGTGTTCTCTATTATATTTTCTTTGACATCATTTTCTGAGCAAAAAAAAAGTCTCCACAGATAGCACCGTACTAGTACCGACCTATCAAGGTGAAGTCATTATCATCGAGGACCTCAACTTCTTTATCTCCCACGAAATACTCCCGCCCAATCTCCTTAACTATGTTCACAAATTCCACCCTCTTAGCCCGAGGAAGCGGTACATAAGGTAGACGGAAAACTGGTCTCGCAACTCCAAGCTGGGCCAGGGCAGTATTCAAGCCGATGGGGTTTGGCTCGTGAAACAGCCATTCCATCAAAGGCATGAGCTTCGAGTTAAGAGACGGATACTTCCCTCCGAACATGAGTTCCCGCATTAAACCTGGAATTAAGTTACTGGTGACAGAGATAACTCCCATAGCCCCATAGTTCCATCTGGCATCGTGGCACTGGTCATCATTTCCACTCCAAACAGCAATGCCATTATCTGTATATTGTTTAACCCGGTCATTCCCAACGCATTCCTTAACACCCGCCAAATTGGGACTCTTAGCCAAGGCATGAATGACACGGGGTGGAATGTCTTGGCCAGTTCTTGTCGGCACGTTATATATGATGGCGGGGCCCATAGACAACACACAATCAAAGTGCGAGATCAAGCCCTCCAAGGAGGTTTTCCCATAGTACGGATTAATGTGGAGAGCAGCATGCATTCCAACAGCAAACCCTTGCTCAGTGGCATGAATTGCTTCACGGGTTGAGTTGCTTCCAGTGTTCCCAATCACCTTAATCGATCCACCGAAACAATTAACTGTGTGACCAATTAGCATGATGTGCTCATCCCAACTCATCAGTTGACCCTCACCAGTTGTGCCGCCAACAATTACACCTTCTACACCTTGTACAATCTGCATGTTAATCAAGTCGTCATATGCTTCAAGATCAAATCTGCCATCAGGCAGGTATGGAGTCTTGATGGCCGTTATCAATCGAAGAGCCTTTATATCATCTGTTGATGTCCTGCAAGTATAAATAATTAAAAATAATAATAATAATAAAGTTACTTGCTTTTTATGACCATGTAGCCATTTTAAAACTAGCACAAAATGGTTGTGTAAAACTAAGCTATACAAAACCTGTTGTCATCTTGTCAGTTGACGAGTGCAATCATTTTCATGATGAAAACAAGAAAGGATTATGAACTCAAAAAAAAGAAAAAAAGAAAAAGAAACGGCTGGGCAAGGGTAATCTTCTTCACGAATTGCGTAATAGCATTTAAGTGGTCAAGTTACAGGTTCAACGCAAGCCTCCACCCCGCTTGTTCTAAAACACTACCAGAACCAACTGAAAAGAAGTCAGATTGTGCTAGCATAGGAGAAGCATCCAAATCTACCAATAGTTTCAATTGGAATTTTTCTAAAGAAAAGGCAGAAGCAATGTGCCGAATCTTAAAGCTTTGGTCTAGATTCTCAGCATATTTGATGTCTTCCCAGATTTCTGTTCGAATTTATTGGCACCTATAAGCCATATGAGGAGTATGCAAACCACACGATTGAGCAAAATCAACCACATCACAGCGAACTATTATAGCTCAATTACTCAAACAATGGTTGAGGCATTATAAGAAACCAGATCATCCATATCTATGCTTACAGTGACACAATATATACAAGTGAAAAGGGCGTGTACTGTTAAATAAATGCAGCACAGACAACATGACAGACACCTTGGTTCCTAAGGTATGCACCATCTCAAAGATGTAATATCACGAAATTTCTCTCAATTCTGTCAAACGCTCTTCATTTTCTTCCTCTAAATCAGATAGAGGTTGCTAAAGCAAAGCACAAGAACTCTGACAAACACAGCAGGAGACCATGTGGGTTAATGATAGCAGATGCCACATCAATCAAGTGAGGAAGAGAACATTGGCTGCCAGCTGAATATGTTTTATCAAGTTCTTAGCAGAACAAGAACTGGGGAACATATGTTGCTATACATTTCCCTTTATACAATTCCAACCATAGTAAATCTCGGTAGGGTGCTGGAAAACTGAAAGCCACCACTACATGAAAGCACATAGAGAAAGCAGGCAAGGAGTAGAACTATGTCCCAAATAAACATGAAAAACAAACAAGAAAAGAAGGAAAAAATATCCATCATTTGCAGCGAACTCCTGATAATCCCACTGTCATCATTCTCAGATGGCCTACCTGTTTTTAACTTCATAACTACGCATAGGGAGATGAAAATTAGGTATGACAGCTGCTCGTGGAGACCTCCATTGTACATTCCCCCTGCTTGACGTGACAAGGATCATTGTTAGAGATATACAAACCATCTAAATGAATACACAACTCGAGGTAACATGCTCGGACAAAATCCCTTAAAACTAGATAAAACTGTCCAAGTGGTTATCAGACACCGAAAATTTTTCCCACAACACCTGAGCGCGTAATAAAGTAAAACTATTCTGTGAAATTGTCTTGATAAAAGGATAGATAACTCTGCATATCCAAAAAAAGTCATCGTTTTGGGTGACGCAAAACTTGTAATGCCCCCACCTAATCCGCTTACATAGAACGAAATGAAGAGATCAGGTGCACAATTTTCTAACACAGTCGCCCAAAATTACTTCTTTTAAGCCACTACCTGTCTGGTGGCATTATAAAAATCACCATTCCATGCACGAGTCCGTAAACTCCGATGTTCCCACTTCATCATTTCTAAATTCTCCGTCATTGGAATAGATCTCCACGGTAGATAAAATCCTCGAAGGAATAGATCTCCACGGTAGATAAAATCCTCGAACTCACTCTACTTATCATTTACACATGGTCTCATCAATCATGCGCATCAGAGGAGAACCAATCACAAAGCCAATGCCCTTTCACGAAGACCGAACCGAATTTTCGTTTCGGGTTATTCTCAAAGCATCTCAGGCACGCATAGAACACGTCAAATTCAACGGCTTTCTTCCGGCAATATTCACAGCCACCACTGGACAGGACAAAGAGCTCGTCTTTCTCTAAAGAAAGCGCCTAAATAGACAAATGCCGGCAAGAACGAGTCGCCGAGAACGCGGTCAATCGTTCCATCCAACATCGCGTCATCCGACACGACATCATGCACACGTAAACAGCCACGGAACGAGTGACGCATTAGCAACATACCTCTTGCAAGCATCGCTCCTCCTAAGACGCGGCGACTCGAGAGCGGGTTCCCTCAAGCAGACTCCGTAGCTCCTCAAAGCGTCCATCGCCGCAGCACAGTCGCTAGCCCCGAGCAACGGCGGTCACTTCGCCGGCGAACCCGCGGGACGGAACGCGCGCTCTCCCAGGTGGCGGATCGTCGGCGGCGGCGGTGCGGAACGCCGGAACCGACCAGCGATGGACGAGAGGGGACGCGCCGAGGGGAGAAACCCGCGACCTCGGAGCGGTGTTCTATGGCGGTCGGGACGCGAGCAGCTCCAGCTGCAGATAGAGGAGAGAGAGAGAGAGAGAGAGGAGGCGAGCGAGAAGATGAGAGCTGCGATCAGTTGCAGGCGCAAAGCTCCAACCCTAGAAAGGCTGGAATTCACTGGTTTTGACCCCGTTCCTGTTTTAGAATCTGTGGGCCTCCTCGTTTATCTAAATTGACATAATTAAGGAGCCATATTTAAGGAGAAATATGTGATTGAATCCTAAGATTTGTTAAAAAAAAACTCAATCAAATTCTAAGGCTCATCAAATTAGAAAAATTAAGTCATTCATAAACTCTGTCCATTTAGACTAACGGAGAGTGTTGGCATCACTTTTTAAAATATTTTCTCTCTCCTTCGTGGCAATAATGTGATTGAAATGATGTCGTTTTAAATTTAATTTTAAATTTTTGATCATAACTTAATTAAATAAAATAAAAATTAAAAACACACTAAAAAGGAGCAAAGGCAAGGGGGAGGCCCTTGCTGCCGCCCACCGACCCTGTCACTAAAAAGAGTTGGTGAGGGCTCGATGAGGGCCGGGACCCTCACCCAAATCTCCTCTCAAATTTGGGCTAGGGTTGCGGGGTCCTCACTTGTGGTCGATCAAAGTTATTGGCCCTAACTGAGTTCTCGGTGGCCCCCGTTGGCCCTTTCAGGTGATGGCGATGATGGTAGCAAGGGCTTATCACCCTTGCCTTTAGCTTAAATTTTTTCTTTTATTGTATTTTTTGAAATAAATTTTTATTTTTTAATTAATATTTTGGTTAAATAAATTAAAATTTAAGCCCCATCATTCCCATGTTGGGAGAAAAATATATTTAAAAAAGTCACGTTAGTATTTTCCGTTAATTTAAATAAATGGAGTTAATAAAATAACTCAATTGTATCAATTTGATAATTTTTAGAATTTAATTGTATTTTTTAAATTTTATAACTTAATTGCACTTTCATTATAAGTTTTAAAATTTTTAGTTAACATATCATTATTTATTAATGCTAATTGCTCAATTAATTTTAAGGTAGGTCAATTCTTAAACTAAATTGAGTAGAGTTTGTTTGAACTGATTCTGGGGTCAATTTGAGAATCGGTTGTGTGTTTTTATTTATTTTTTTTGGTTTCTTTTGTACCTTGCAAGGTATAAGAAAAATCTTAAAATGATTTCATACGAGAATAAAATATCTCTACATTGCTAGATATTATATAAGAAAATAAAATACTCAGCCAAGTTTCATTAGTTCCGATTCAATCCCGCCCTTGAAATCGGGAATCCGATCGATTCTGTGGAGACCACTCAAAATTGATTGGTTAAATCTTGTTCTCGGTTCAACACCATGACCGATGGTCCATCCGAGTAACACTCAGATCGGGTAGAGCCTTCTAGAGCTAGTGTTAAGAACTCGAAAAATCGAAGCAAAGACGCATGACTCTTCATAGTCTTCACCCTCCATTGCTGCCGTTCACCCCCGCCTCACTTCTTGCTAACCAGACCCCAAAAGTGGGCGACTCGGGTGCGTTTGTTTGCGTTTCGTTTAAAAATTGTTCTAGGGGAACGAAATAGAAAAAAGTATTTTTATTCCAACAATTTTCGAACAAAAAACGCGTTTGGTAAACTTGTTTCGGAAATAAAAATAAACAAACACGTTTGGTAAATTTGTATAATTTTTTTATTTTTTCTATTTTATTCTTATTTTTCCTTTTTTCTTTTTTTCTTCTTTTGGCCGGTCGCGGCCTTGGCCATGGCCGGCGACCGGCCGACGAGGGTCGGCGGCCTCTCCCGGCCACGGCGAGGCTCGGCCTCGCCTTGGCTCCGCCCAAATCCGGCGAGGCCGAGCTCGCCTAGCGGCCGGCGAGGCTCGGCCTCGCCGGCCACCGCCAGTGATGTCGACTCGCCCAACCGGCGAGGCCGACCCTCGCCGGCCGGGCCGGGCGAGCTCGAGCTCGCCCAGATCCAGCGAGGCCGACCCTCGCCCAGCTATGGCGAGGCTCGGCCTCGCCGGGGGCGACGAGCCTCGCCGTGGCCGGGCGAGGCCGCCCCCTCCTCGTCGGTCGACCCCAAAGGTGGGGCAACTCAGATGCCAAAACCATCGTCGATTTCATTAAAAGAAACGTCGGCAGTAAAATAGAAATAGGTGCCAACTAAACGCACCCTCAGATGCTCAAGCCATGGTCGATTTCATTAAAAGAAACGTCGGCAGTACATGCCGCTGTCCGTGCATATGATGTCTCTAGGAGCAAAACCCGGCTCGAAGTACGTTAGGAAGAATTGATGAATCGGCTGACTCGCGCACCAGCAAACAAACGAAACAGCAGGAACGTCAGAAATAATTGAGAGCATCCATCACGCAAGACCTGCTTTGCCGTTTTCAATCGCTGCTCGACAGGCCAGATGGCGAGATGCCCTGGAACTATAGCGACTTGATACCGTTAGTACATGCAAGGCCATAGAGGCGTACAACTTTGATTTTTTTAGGGTTGAAAACAACCAAACTTTGATTTGGTGAACATGAATTTTCGACACCGACATCTTATCTTTCTTTTTTTCCATCTCTCCCAACATCCAAACCTTGTACCAATGACCCGAAAGAACCTCTTGTTACAGTTGTGTTTAGAATGTGATAGTTTCAATATTTGGCAACATCGTGAACCTTTTTTTTTTTTTTTTCATCTCATCGATATCCTCAAATTTATAGACTTAGATTCCCTTTGGTCACAGTTTCTTTGGTGATGGGCTTTTCATGTCTGATGCCCACGGGCATGGGGCCAAAATTAAAGTTTTTTTTTTTGGTGACGTTAACCTTAAATGAAAAAAGGTTCATGGATCAAAATAATGTGGTGTGAATAGAAATAACTCGACAGAGTAAGAATTGGTAAACAAAGATTATTTCCGATTTCCACTGCATTTTGTAGTTTTGTAGGATTTGGTAAAATTGAATCTTATTTAAAGGCAATGAGTGGCTAAGAAAAAATTCTATCAGGGGCTGCCAAACTAAGAAGCAGAATCCAAATTGATGTGTTTCTCTTTCGAGGCATTGGATTTAAGGAAATGAAACTAGTGTTACAACAAACCAATTTTTGGATCACACAAGGCCATTTATAATCGTTCTTTTTTTTTTTTTTTTACTATACCATTTGGAGAAATGCAAGATTTGCATGTACTGGGATTTAGATGGCAAGAAATATCCTGTCAAAAGTGGCATGATTTATGTACAACTGACTAATTTGAGTTCACTTTGGTACCTTAAAACATTTTTATTCCACCGTTGCCCTTATCTTTTACAACGCAAACTAGATAAATTCCGCAAATTCTAGACTCTACTGCACAACTTGGCATGTTTCCTTTCATCCTGGAATGGCAATACGTGACTTCCATCTAAATCAAAGAACTTTGTACTTTACAAATGTATGGTCTTTTCGAAGGTGTTTTGTAATTCCTGGAAATTGGAAAACTCGTCTTTTTCCTTTTGCTCTATTTAAAAAGGTTCGAAACAAAACGGAAATGCATTTATTAGAGAAAACGACCGGACAAGCATTCCCACGCATACGCCGGAGAGCACCCGCAAATAATTTCCTCTTTTTTCCCGCGATAAATTCATCACGCGGAAAGGAAAATTCCACTATTTTTAAATAAAATCTATAAAGTCTCCACCGTGATAAAAATCGAGAGACTCTCCTTTTTCCTTTTTTCTTTTATTATAAATATTTTTATCGCGCCGAGCTCTCGCTCTCCCCACGCGCAGCACGCGCGAGCGAAGCCGGCCGAGCGCGCGCGTTCGGCTTCCCCAAAAGGGAAAGGGTCACGGGCCGAGGGGTAACTTCGTCATTTCGTCGTTCGTACCGCTCCATGCAAAACCAGCTCCCGTCACTTCCGAAATCTACTCGTCCCGGCTTCAAGCGCCGTCCTCGGGTCGGGCCGGGTCGGGTCCCACCTCCATGCTCTCTCTCTCTCTCTCTCTCTCCCCTTTTATTTGAAATCTCTCGCGCACGACCCCCAAATCCCTCTCTCTCTCTCTCTCTCTCTTCCTTTCCCAGCTCAGTGCAGACGGCAGTGCACGCAGCCAGCTGAATCGGAGCTCCAATCGGGCCTCCGCAGCCGCATTTCGCCGCCGGCGAACCTCCTCCGCCGCGGCCGGCCGTCCGTCCGTCGCCGAAGTGGCCCCCGGCCGGACCGGAGCTCCTCCCCGGCCGCCCCGCTCCGACGCATCCTCCGTCGAGCTCTATGTGAGCGCTCTCGAGGATATTCCCCTCCACGACGACCGGCGCGTTCCGTTCCGGCCGAGAGGCGATGGCATCGAGCGCGTACCGGAACGGCGGCGTCCCCCGGGGCGCGCTGAGGGCGCAGCCCTCGGGATCGAACGGGAGGCAGTCCTCCTCGTTCAAATCCAGGCTCGCTCCGTCTTCGTCTCCCGGATCCGCCGTCCGCCGGAGTAGCCCGGCCTCGCTCGGCGGCGGCGGGGGAGGCTCTTTTAAGAATCAGGACGGAGGTTGGTTTGCGTTCGATTTGTTGTTTATGCCGCGATGTTCTGTTCTCGTTATCTTGATTTGTACATTGGTGAAGTGAATTGGGTTCCTTTTAATTGGATGTTGTCGAGAGTTTGGTGTGATCCTCAGTGTGGAGCAAACTTCTTTTTTGCCCGCACTGAGGATGCTACTAAAGTTTTTCCTCCCTACGATGATGCTACTAAAGTTTGATTTCTTGGACGAGGATAAAGGCAATGCGATCAATTTACTAACACGTATCAAGTTCTGCTTGGATTGTAGAAGTGTTAGCCTCGAGTCTATCGATAATTGGTTATAAGTTTGCATCTTTATTGGTGTAATGACCTGAACTAAGTTTCCAGATATGGTTGGAAATTAGCACGTTGGTCTCTTCAGTTGTGCTCTACCTTGTAGAGATGAATCCTGTTGTTGTGCTATTCTCTTTGACAAGGACTTGAATTCGCATTTAGGGGGGTCGGCCCGGATGAATAATACTCTGGACCAACAAAATTCTTGAATGTGAATTGAAATTCTGTACCATTGTCATGGCCAGTTCCAGGAAGAGTTCGAGTAGCTATAAGGTTGAGGCCGCGGAATGCTGAAGAGATGTCAGCAGATGCGGACTTTGCTGATTGCGTGGAGTTGCAGCCAGAGGTGATCCTAGTTTCAATCTTTAATTTAGCATTTCAGTTCCCATAATTCATTTTTCATCTTGCAATTCTTCTGATTTGGTTATGGCATAGGTTTTAGTGCAACTGACATGTGTTTGCTTCAATTCAGCTTAAGAGGTTGAAGCTGAGGAAAAACAACTGGGATTCCGACACTTATGAATTTGATGAGGTTCTTACTGAATATGCGTCGCAGAAGCGTGTCTATGAAGTAGTTGCCAAGCCTGTTGTTGAGGTATGTGGTGCTTGGCATAATATATGTTTTGCTTAAATTGTTCCATAATCTCCGTTTGAGACATTTGCCATAATATTAAGTCTACTAAATTGCCTGTTCAAGGGGGTTTTTGGTCTTGTTGCTTCTACTTTCTCTTCATAATTAAAATCCTGTTGGGCTTGTGGGAGGATTGCCTTGTTGAATTTGCCCTAGCTCTTGGTTTTTTCCTTGGAAAAGTTATTGATGTGAAAAATATTTATGTTTTCTTGTAAATGGAGGTGGAGTCTAAATTTTTTTTTTTTTTCTTTTATATAGGATAGAATGATTTTGACTGTGTGATAGAGTTGATGAGGATAGCAGAGATGGTATAATACGTTGCAACCATAATCTATATGCTGAGAAAATGTTCATCACTATTTATTCTAGATTTAAATATTGCTGCATTATTTTGTGTGCTTTTGATGTTTTCTTTGAAGCTAACCCACTCTTTATTTGAAAGTTTGAACTATGGAATTGTTGAGTTGTTGGTATTCGGTTTATACTGCATTTTTATTAGTAGAACTGCTCTATATATTCATGAATGATAATTTTCTGCTGTTTTTAATGCTTAGTGTTATTATCTAATGCATTTTTCATTTACAACCATAGGGATGACATATTTCCAGCATTTCCTTGATGTTTGTAAAATCTTACAATCTCAGGATTGTCTCTTGCACTTTGATTTTATAGACCACAGTGATCTTACTGAAAAAAGTGATTTTAACAACCTTGTTGTTCACATTTTTTAATGTTTACCTGAAATAACTATAAAGTCCCTCTATGAAGGTTTCAAGAAATTTTAAGGCTAAAAATTGGTGGGGTAAATAAAATCATTTATTTTTGAGAGTTTGGCTCTTTAATATTGGATGAATACTGCGTTTCTAGTTATTTTTGGAAGATGTGGTTTCTGAATCTTCCAATATCAAAGCGTCAAAAGAACTGCTCTGATCCTCCATCTATTTTAATTAATAGATTCTTCTCAGCCCATTTGGATCTTCTCTTTTTACACTGTAAGCAAAACTGCGCAATTTGAGAGAGGGGAAAAAGGGGGGGGGGGGTGGTGCTGAGAGCATATCAGGGACAAAGAAACAGGAGATGGGTTTGGCTTTCAAGTCAAAATAAATGTGAAGAATGTTTCCAAGTGTTAGAATGACATATTCTCTCTAAATCTTCGAAAAGCATACGTATCACACTTTCGAAAGTTAAGATTTTGAAACATGACTAGAGATTGTAATTTCCAAAACCAATGAGTCAAGTATCAAAATATATGGCCAATAGTGCTTAACAAAATTATGTTTTGATCTGTGGTACTAGTTGTGGTGATGTCCAAATAAACAAAACAACCTGCCAAAGGATTTACTGGATGTAGATTCTGCGAGGGAGATTTGTTTGTCCACCTGTCATTCTGATATTGTGTTTAAGCAGACTATTGGCACTGTTTACGTTGTATAACCATAGCCATGGGTTTATTTTACTGATTTTCACTGATCAAAGAGAAAAGGTTATAGATTTTCTTTCCCTGCTCTTTATTTTCTAATGTTTGCAATTATGCAGAGTGTTTTAGATGGATACAATGGGACTGTGATGGCTTATGGTCAAACTGGAACAGGCAAGACTTTTACTCTGGGACGATTAGGGGAGGAAGATACCGCTGATCGTGGAATTATGGTCCGCTCAATGGAGGATATTCTTGTGAATGTTTCTCCAGATACTGATTCTATCTCTGTATCATATTTACAGGTTGCTATAATCTTGATTGTGTCGTTGTGTGATCTGTTTAATTTCCTTCTAGATTTCAAAGTGTTTTTTGTTCATCCTTGTATGTGAAATTATAATCTTGAGCGACCTGTCTAACAGTCATCAAATCATGTTTAGCTCTACATGGAGTACATACAAGATCTTCTTGATCCTTCAAATGATAATATTCACATTGTGGAAGATCCAAAAACTGGGGATGTGTCACTGCCTGGGGCCACCCATGTGGAAATCAATGACCAGCAAAGTTTTCTTGAGTTACTAAGAATAGGAGAAGCGCATCGCATTGCTGCTAATACGAAGTTGAATACTGAATCTTCACGTAGCCATGCTCTGCTGATGGTAATTAATTTAGCTTAGTGTTTGCTTCTACTAATTGAATTACGATGTCATATTTACCAGCTGTATTAATTTTCTAAGATACTTTCTCTAGCAATCTTCATGATGATGCATTAATAGTTATTTCATTTAGCTAGTTGTCATGATTAAGTAATGTCTGGTCTGATTGGTCTAGGTACATGTCAAGAGGTTGGTCACGGGAGGAGAAGATGCTCCTTCAATTGAGAATGGAAACTCTTCTCACTTTATTAAACCTTCCAAGCCACTTGTGCGGAAAAGTAAGCTGGTTATAGTAGATTTGGCAGGTTCAGAGCGTATCCACAAGTCAGGTATGTAAGCATTTTGATCTAGCCTTTCCGTTGCTATATATCTGCATAAAGGTTATTACTGCTCTCTCTCTCTCTCTCTCTCTCTCTCTCTCTCTCACCCACTGGGAATCTTCACTCTCAAAAAAACCTGTGTCACTCCCCAGGATCATGACACATCAAACAAAAGACGTTAAGTGATTTATATCTTGTGTCTGTGTGTGCCAGCGCATGAGTTTGACACAGTAGCAGAACTCTACGATCACTTTGATTGTAATGATTGACAATCAGATGACATCTTGAAGCTTATAATTTCAAATGATATTAATACAGTTCATGAAGCCTATCAAGGAAAAAAGAGCTTATGAGAGAAAATTAACTGAGAAAAGATGGTGATTGCAATGCTTGTTTCCTCTCTAAGTAATTATAAATTGTCTCTTCTATATTAGGTGATGTATTTTGTCTGATAAAATTAGTTTCTAGAGTAAATCTTTTTCTCTTGACATCTCAACACCAGTTGAAGGCTCACTCTTGAACTTTATTTCTGTACAATGGGGAATCATGATGATCAAGTGATCTCTAGGCTGCTATTGCTTCTTTTAAGGTTGTCTTGTCTGTGTGTAGTCATGCCTATTCATCATTGCAGAATGTAGCATATGCTTTTATCTATTAAATAGTTTATATAGGTATTTCCAAATTTTTACTTGGTTTGAATAAAAATGAATTGCAGGAAGTGAGGGTCACATGTTAGAGGAAGCCAAGTCCATTAATCTATCACTGAGTGCACTAGGAAAGTGCATTAATGCCCTTGCAGAGAATAGTTCCCATGTTCCAGTTCGTGATTCCAAGCTAACGAGGTTGCTCAGAGACTCTTTTGGAGGTAAGCTGTTTTCCTGCTTTATGTTCTGGATGAATATAAGCATCTGCTGGACTTCAAGCAGATCTTGAAGGAGAGGAAGAGACTAGGCAGAATATAAAAGTGTACTTGGTGAAGTATTCATGTCCATCTGCTTAAAGCACAATTAGGCCAAATGATTGAATCTATAATTCCCGGTCTGATGGAAATATTCATCTTGCTATGTATTCTGCTAACGGTTTTAATCTCCTTCTGTGGTTCATCTAAAGAAAGAAAGAAAGAACTGCTGTGACATAGAAGCTAAGAGATGGAAGTCCTGCCATATACATATGCATTCTGTTGTCTGAGTTAAGTTATCAAAATGTTGATATGCATTATGTTGGTTTCAGGTACAGCAAGGACATCACTTGTCGTGACTATTGGTCCATCTCCACGCCATAGAGGAGAGACTACAAGTACCATTTTGTTTGGCCAACGGGTGAGGCTTACGTAACAGTTGGGCTTAATTAATAACTGATCTTTTCAGCTAGTTGTAACGCAGTTGTCAATGCACTGTCTTCAGTATCAAAATCACTTTGTCATTATAACCTCACTTTGTGAGACTGGATTTGTTCTATATGAATATTTTTAGTTGACTGTTTTGTTGTGCTCCTTTTTAGGGTAACTTAATATATAGACATCTATACCTTGACTATTTGACCTGTGGGCATTTCAGTTTTCACTGTTGTTTTTCCCCCCATTTATTCTTTCATAGGCTATGAAGGTGGAGAACATGTTGAAAATAAAGGAAGAGTTTGATTACAAAAGTCTTTCAAGAAAGCTTGAGATTCAGGTGGACAAGCTTGTTGCTGAAAATGAGCGACTTCAGAAAGATTTTGAAGATGAGGTTGAAAGAATAAATCTAGAAGCTCAGAACAGAATATCTGAAGTCGAGAGGAATTTTGCAGATGCATTAGAGGTTTGTCCAGTTATCTATATGCCATTGCGACTGTATGTCACTTTTTTTTATTGGTGTATAAATAAACTAGCTAAAATGCTTAACTGCCGGTAGTATCTCCATGGAAAGATAAAGTTTTTGCATCTATTTTCAAATTTCACCAAAAATTATCAACAGATGGCTCTGCTCTTGCAAATATGAGCCTTTGCTTTGGGTTTCCTAGACTGTTTTAGGCTTATTCTCTGATTTGATGATTAACCCATGTAGAAGGAGAAGTTGAAATGTCAGATGGAATACATGGAGTCTATTAAGGAGCTGGAGGAGAAGATGGTGTCAAATCAGCGCAAACATAACCGAGATGGCTTCTTTGATGATAAACACATTGAAGAGGTATTTCTCCTGCCCCATATCTTGGCACTCGGGTTGTTAGGGTGTGCATGGCAAAATTTCTGGCCATAAATTGATTTCTCAATTTCTGAAATAAGTTAAAAATTTTAGCTTTTGATTTCTTCTTCAAATCAATTTCTGGAATAAAAATCTGTTCTAGAAATTGAAAAATCAAATTGCATTACTAATGGATTTCTGTTCCAACCTGTTCCGGGGAACAGAGAAACAGAGAAATAGAGAAGTAGAAATTTTATTATGTGCAGTCTTGGTAGTTGGAAACCCATGTCTAGTGATCTAAGCAAGCACTTCCCGACCACTACAGTTCATGCTCGTTTTCTCTGCATAGACACTGGTATCTGTGAGTGCATATTACACACTGCTGCGTCACTCAGTGATTATGCAATTTTTAAATTTTGAAATATTACTTTTCTCAGTCAGTGGTCCCAAATGGTTTTGTTGTCTGAAACATTTTGAACTCTTAATTTCCACTAGTAACTACTATCCCTTGCTTCTGTTTTAAGATCTATACTAGTCTCCTATTCAGGACAAGTTAATTGTTTTAATGAAAATTCATCCATCAACATCAATTACCTCCTAAAGGGAAGTTTCAAGTAGAGATGAGTTCTAATGTACCCTTTCTTGTTATTGCCATACGAAAATAAACTTATTCTGAACTGTGTTTCATGCTTGTGTATATGTGAGTGCATATAATCTTCATGGTGGACCATGCAATTTTTAGACAAACTCTCTTGAGCAGGGCCTGGCTTCGTCGGTTGAGGAAGCTTCTGAAATCAAAAGGCAACTTAATGATGAAATTTCTCGAAGAAAGGCACTTGAGGAAGAGGTTAATAATCTCAAGAGTCGATTAGCACGATGTTTACAACCTAAGGTATCTTCTACACATTAATTGTTATTGGGGATTAGATTTTTAGATAGCTGTCAGTTTTTGACATTTTGTAACTCATAATTGCTTTGTAATTGGATGTGATGTATCTAGGAAAATGGGGGTGGTGAAATTTTAAGGCTTCACAAGGATCTAGAGGATGAGGTTCTCGAAAAAAAGAGACTTGAGGAAGAAGTTATAATGCTTCGAAGTCAATTACTGCAAATGACTCTTGACACCGATCAGGTACTCTTTGGTGAAAACTAAGGCATATCTTGCTATTCTTTATCTTTTGAAATTTACGATTTCAAAGGTTTTAACTTGGAGGATATATAAAAGATCCCTGTTACTACAGAAGTAGAAAATAATGAGAAAATACTGACATTTCACAGTATGTTTACTATTGTGAGGAAACACCTTGTTTAGTCATTTTAAAAAGACTATATTTGCTAGCATGAAATCACTATCACAAATTAATGTGCATCAGTGGGACCTTTGATCACATGTTTTTCCTTCTGCAGCCAAGATATCTTGACAGAGGTGCATATGGAGATTCTTTTAATGGTTTAAATCCTCTAACATCTCAAGATCAGAATCCCCATTATAGAAGCAACGGAAATAGGCAGAAGGCATCAGCTGCCACACTATCTGAGCAAGGTAAGGGACAAACTTTGAGAAGTTGAACAATTAGTCTATGAAAGTAAAATTGTATATTTATTTCTAACTCATCAACTCAACAACCAAATCTACAGTGGGGTTGCAGAAGATATTGTCTCTCCTAGAGTCAGATGATGCCAATGTACGGATTCATGCTGTGAAGGTGGTGGCCAACCTTGCTGCTGAAGGTGCATTTCCATTTCTCTTGAAACTTCTTATCAGATGTTAATTGAATGTCATCCCTTTTTCTGGGAGCATGTCTGTATCTTCATAATAAAATTTCTCAATCAATATGTCTGGGATGGATGTGGCCTTTGTTTGTTTAGGTTGGTGTTATTCAAGTTTCAGTTCATTGACTGTGAGTGCTGTGGCTGCTCTGACAGCCTGGTTCTGATGTTTACTCAGTTGAATTTTTTCATTTATGTGGTTGCTCTTTTGGGTTTCTAATTGAAGAGCACGTGGTGCTCCTATATAGTTTCACTTACCAAAATCTTTCTAAGGCCTTTTCGAGGACAACAACCTGTTGCTCTGTTTCCTCTCTGAGTACAAAGATTGTCCCTCTTATGTTGGAGAAATTTTCTGTAATTTCACCTTTTTGAGTAGTTGGATCAGATGTCAAAAGTCAGCCTCTCAGATGCTTTAGAGCGTATGTACTCCTGTCAAATTCTCCTCATAAATTCAATCGCCGGCTGTTTATCAAGAAGTTGAGTTGTTTAAAATGGCTTCTTGGGAAAGGAGATATAGGCTACTGTGGCAATGGGATGACATATAAAGAAGTAAATTCACAGTCTAAACAGGAGGCTAATGGCGAATAGTGATAGGGAGAGAACCACCTATAATTTTTACGACTTTGATGTCTGACTGTCTTAATGTTGTTGAAATGTGAACGGAATATTAGAGAACTGACTCTTTTTCATAAGTGCAACAACATGCTTTGGTGCTTGTGACAATCTTTTCATCTCCGATTCTTGGGTGGGATAGTTTTGTTGGAATTTTAATGTCTATTTTCTTTCATTTCATTGTGTTTAAACTCATAAAAGTACCTTGTTTTTACACTTAATCAAAGTTCTTGTGTATGCACTCTACAGAAGTAAATCAAGAAAGGATCGTGGAAGCTGGTGGTCTTACTTCATTGCTCATGCTCTTGAGACGGTATGAGGATGAAACTGTCCGCAGGGTAGCAGCGGGTGCTATAGCCAATCTTGCTATGAATGGTAACAGCTGAATCTTCTTCTTCTTCTTCTTCCTCCTACTCCTTAAAATCGTTGCTGTTTTAGGTTCTATAGGGAGTGTTTGTTCAGGGTTCTGCTTGACTTCCATTATATTCCTTTTGTTGCTTTGGCATTTGTGCAGAAGCCAATCAAGAACTCATAATGGTTCAAGGGGGAATCAGTTTGTTATCTATGACAGCATCTAATGCAGAGGATCCACAAACGCTGCGGATGGTTGCTGGGGCTATTGCAAATTTGTGTGGCAATGGTACATTTATCTCTCTAGTCTGATCCCTCTGCTTTGAATCCTCACTCTCTTTGTATTGAATATGAGAGCTCCAGAATGATGATACATGAAATTCAGTGCTTGATATGGGAAGCCTTTATTTTATGGCCATCATTTGGGAACCCATTATTAGCTCTTGCAGCTTTGCTCTGAGAATTATCATAGTTCTGTACTGGCTTCCTACTTATCATTTAAAACTTGATGTCATGTGGGATTGCATAATTTTATGCAAGCTAACACTGCCATCCTAGTTCATCTTTGATATACCATGTCGATAATTTGATGATGACAGCAGCGGTATGGGGAGTTCGTTTCAGCTTATTGGATGCTATTGATATTCCTACCTTCTAAACTTCACTGTTGATTATTAGTTTCATTTGACATCACTGAGGACAAAGGAGAATCATCACAGTTTATATAACTTTGAGATGTAGGAGTTAAGAAAACACTAAACTGACATGTGTTCCATGAGTAGTTGCTAACAGCTCTCGTCTTTGTAAATCATCCTGCACTTTCCTCTATTATTTCCAAAATCCACTTTTAATTAATATTGAATTCCCTGTATTTTAGATGCAAGTATTACAGTGCCTATAGTGCTTCTCAAAGTGATTTATAAATATAATATGCAGATATTGAAGAGAAGTATGGCCATTGTCAAGTTTGGTTGCATTTATTCTTAACCCATAAAGATGCAAGAACAGCAGCCTGTCTTTGTTTATAAAAATAATTTTTTTGCTAGGTGTATGAACCTGCTTTTCTATTTTTATTATCCTCCTTTTACCGTAAAAAGGTAATTGATAGTAGACCGTTGATGTTTTATTATTTCAAAAGCAAAACAAAATTATGCAGATTTTACTTTAGTCAGGGAAAAACCTATACAGTTGAAGCAAATTTGTTAAACAGCAACCCTTAAATCCCTGGTGTTTGTCCCAGCCCCCCCAGTAACGGTTTGAACTCAACCTGAGCACCTGCTGCTGAATGGTTGACTAAAGCTTGATTGTGCTTCATGCGTAAGCCCAAGCTTGACTGGATGTGATGATCCAAAGGCAACCAGTGCTCAGTTGGGAAGTCAGGTCATTTTGGGCTTTGAGTTTAAATCAGAGAATGAATTAAGGTTTTCAACCCTTTTAATGTGCAAGCTTTGATATCCTTCATACATAAATATCCATAGTTGGAAGTGCCCTAAAAATGTAAAAGCAAGCAACTACTCGATTAAGATGATGGGACCTTAACCACCTGGCACAATGGCTATCATATGTACATTTAAATTCGAACTTAGACTCAAGCTGTTAATTTCAATAACAAATGGAAGCTCAAGAGGATAGAAAATCTTAACAAGTAGCTATGAAGAGTTTTAGCCATTTACACCCTTGGTGAATCATGTTATTGGAAATAAGCACATGTATATGCTGGTCATTCATAGAGAAATGATGGGACCTTAACCACCTGGCACAATGGCTATCATATGTACATTTATGCCATTGTTTTCTTGCCAGGGCTATTGAAACAGGCTTGTGGCCAAGTTAAGAAACTTGGGAAATTTGAGTGCTGAATATCGGGAGTAGAGTCCATTAGATTCATTATCTTTCTTGTTTTATTCCCCTTGGGCCTTGTTACAACCAGCAATGACCAGACTTTAAGTCGCTTATGTTGTCTGTTTGGGTATTCTACAGTACAGTACATGATACGGTCCAATTTATTGAGAATGCACTAGAAGAAGGTGTTTGCGTTGCAATTCTGTTTCTTCAATCTTTCCTGATTACATATTTAGTTGACATATTAAGAACAATATGTTCCTTGACCAGACAAACTCCAGCAGAAGCTGAGGACTGAAGGTGGTATACGGGCTTTGCTGGGGACTGTCAGATGTGGACATCCTGATGTATTATCTCAAGTAGCTCGCGGCATTGCCAACTTCGCAAAATGCGAGTCCCGTTTGGCTACTCAAGGTACACCACAGATCTTGGGGCACGATAGTAGGTACAGTTATGGATATTGAGGACTTCTAATAGACAGTCGATGCTAGTGGACTAACTCCACGAGTCACAATTTGCTAAAGTTCAATGTTGTTTATCAAATTTGTGCTTTTGCAACCTATTGTATCTCCTGGATTACACCAGAGGAAGAATAGTAGCTTCTGAGGGCTGGGGCATGTTGGTTATAGTGAAATAGTTTAAGTTTCTTATTGTTGTAAAGAATGGATATGATCTGACACAGCTTTTGCATAGAGTAGCTGATGACGTTGTTTCATTGCCAACCGCAGGGATAAGGACTGGTAGATCATTTTTGATCGAAGATGGTGCACTTCCATGGATTGTGCACAATGCTAATGATGAAGCAGCTCCAATTAGGCGCCACATAGAGCTTGCTCTATGCCACTTGGCACAACATGGTAAGGAACTATCTTTACCTCCTGGTAAGTTGCAAGTATGAACTTTAAATTGATGATTACAACAAACTGCAGAAGTGAATGCGAAGGATATGGTTAGTGGTGGTGCCTTGTGGGAACTAGTTCGTATCTCACGTGACTGTTCGCGTGAAGACATAAGAAATCTTGCCTGCAAGACTTTGAACTCAAGCCAGATCTTCCGGACAGAGTTAAGGCGGCTGCGGGTGGAATACTGATCTGGTATATGATGTTTTACTTGGCCGGTGATATAGAGATGGTTCTTGTTCGAATTAGGGGAAATTGGGTGACTTCAAATGTGCTAGCAGTTTTGGTTTTAGAAAGACGGGTACCCTCATGTCTTGGTTCAGCCATCTTGTTGTCTAGCAGATAAAGTTGTTAGGTCAGAGGCTTCGTATTCTTTTCGGGCTTGGGGATTGAAGAGAAGTCAATTTCTTTTGACAGTGTATTTGTGCAAGGAGGCACTTGACATGTCATCCCCTGTATATATAAACACTTGTTGTACCTGTCATGAGCAATGAATATCAGCATTCTTTAATGTTCAATCTTTTTCTGATGGAGAAACCCACAACAAGGACTGAGGGTTTGTGCTTGCGACTTGCTCTGTTGATACAGTATCCAAGTGTTATTTATAAGCAGGGTCAACAGGATCATGGCTTGTCATCACAGAATCGCTTCATTCACCCTCATGCATGTCGCTCTGAGTCATTTTTCTCACAATCTATATTCGATTTTTTCTTTCCGGTTCTTTGTTTTTGTTAAACTAGTGATTGTTCTATAAAAGTTGCAATAAATCTTTTTCGAACATTCTTTTTTCTGTAATTATGTTTTCTTTGTTAGTTCCTTGTTAATAATTTCTGTGGGAACATACAAGGGATGCTTAAGACAATGGATATTTTCATATTATCTTCATTGATCAAAGCTTGCGTATGAGTGCAAATGTTAGGGTTTAATATGAACCTTTTGACCATGTGTTTTTTCCTTCCCCGCTTAACTGGGCGACTGAAGTTGTTGACCAAGGTGTGTGAAAGAAGTATCAATTTGAATTAGGTAAAAGTGCACATGCCAGACAGTCGAGACTGACGTAGTTTGGAATTTGACGAGACTATGTCGCACTTGGGAATGCAGCACTAGCAGAATGGATGAGGTGAGCAGATCATCAGAAACCCAGGGAAGAGATGGACTCGTGTGGGGTTTACTATGCGATAAGATGCATCTGGTACGGACGTGTATCTGATGTTCGCCTCTTTCGTTTTATTCATCGGCAATGTCATCAGTAAAGACACAGCCGGCGATAAGGCTCTCCTAATCAAGCCCCTAGAGCGGCTTCCTCTTTGTTGCCATTGTTCAGGCAACAGTGACTGCATTACAAATCTCTCCCCTGATACATCCCACACGAAGCTACTTTAGTCAGGCTAAGTCCATACCGTGCATTGCGAATTTTGAGTTCACCTATCAAGAGGGAGTGCTCTTGCTAATTTGACTTAGTCTCGGTCCATCATGATTTATGCATCTTTTCGGAAAATTTTCTGGTGACTTGTGCTTCGGTATATCATTATCGTTGAGCCAGATTAAGTCTCTTCTAATTGCATTAAATCCTTTCTGGCTTACTAAATTACGTATGAGAAAGTAAAATGGAGTGAATTGGAGGTTAGAGAGTGATTTTAGTTGTTACATATGATGACTACGGGAAATTTAAACCCCTCAAATTGACCCTCTAATTTACGTACATGTAGATATGGACATTTCAGAACAATAGAATAGCGAATCGTGGGGAGAGAAAATGTGGGCGAACTTATTTAATGATTTGATTTTTTGATTATAAACTAAGCCTGCTCCCGCAGTATATGTTGACGAAACTTGAGTAACCTAGATATAGCTGGGTCAGTTCGATTGTAGAACCATATTCACTTGGGGAAAAATAATTCAGATCGAACCGGCATATTTGATGATGAGGACGACATGACTATGTGGATGCTAATGATGCACTTTGCATGGGCGTAAACACATGCTTATTGCATGAATTCGACATGATTTTGAAAAACTTAAAGTCGAGTCATTCTTCAATCACTAGCCTACTCTTACAAGCTTTCACCATTGTTACGAAACTTTTCTGAGCTCACCGGCAAACGAGACATATATGGACCATGGACATATTATATTTCTCATTGCTTAATTAGAGTTGAAAACTTCGTTTAGTTACATCCCTGTTTTAATCTTTTTTTGTCTTTTTATTACTAGGGTTTTTGCTTAATGACATGATGAATATCTTTCAGGCCATGCAATGAATGAATCCTTTTCTGAATTTATGGTGCGAATCTCAGCTCACCCTTGCATTTCAAATAGCCTTTTCCTCATTACTCGATTAATTTCAATTAAACAACCGAGCTAATGTATTCATCTCAATTGTTCTGTTTATAATGTCATTAGTTTATTGAGATTTCATATTCCATTGAGATTTCACATCGATCTTGATGAGTCCTTTGAAATTTTAAGAAATCTCATAGGATGTAGGAAGTCTCATTGTATCAGATGTTTTTTAGAATATGAATCCTCTTAATTTTTTTTCCGTCATGAATTAGCTCCTAGGCTTTAACCCATGAAATCACCATAGATATTGGGTGTGTTGTTGTATTACTTATGCGGTTATTAAAGTGAACCGTGCTCCTTAGTCACCATATAATGGGATTATTACCTATGCTATTACCACTGCGATAGTAATAACCAACTACATAGTGAAAATATAGGCAATGAATTCGACTTATCCCAAAAGAGTGCCAATTGAGGATTATACCTCTATATAGCATCTCCTAAAATGACATAGGAAATTCTATGTCATGTTAATCATTATGAGAGAAAGATGAATTATCGAGATTAATTTTGCACCGACAAATCACCACTTTAAGATTATTGAGTCGATCAATTAAGATGATCTCAATAGCAGATAATTTTCAATGAAAGAGGTCTTATCAATGTAAAACTAGCTCCAGAGAGAGCGGATGCCTATCTCATGCAATGTGAATAACTTAGAACATTGAGAAAAAGACTCTAGAAAGAAAGACTTTGAAGAGAAAGAGTGTTATATTATTATTTAGTCATGTTAGCACTGTTTGTTAGAAAATCATGTTAACACCCAACATTTCTCAATAAACCAAATTAAAAATTTCTAGTTAGTGTTTTATGCGCGTAATGAGAAAAACCCTAGAAACCAAGAAGCGATGAGAAGAACGACAGAAACAATTAGATTGACCGTAAAAACATGAGAAAGTTAAGGATTAAACCCACGATATCCACCAGAGAAGGAAAAAGAAACCACCCTCATCGTGTCGTATAGGAAGCAACAAGACAAAAGCTGCATTCAATAAGATAAACTGACCTCTCTCGCCCAGTGATTCCCTCCCGAACTTCACTCCTCTGACCGATGCCACACACCACACTGGATTGTCCTTGAGAGAGAGAGAGAGAGAGAGAGAGAGAGAGAGAGAGAGAGAGATGGGGACTGGTGAGCTAAAAAGCTTGATGAGGTTGGATCAGTGTGTGTCTTGGTCATTGTCTCTTCTTTAATTGGAACTGCAGTGGAACGGATGCAGCCTCGGAAAGGAAACCCTTTTGTTTTTCTCTCTCGCAGAGCCAGCGCACGTGTGACCCATTCGTTTCTGCTACCATTTGAGACCACCCCACCCCCATTCTCCATAGGCTTGCAGGAAAAGGAAGAGAAAAACGACAAAGAAGGGGGAAAAGAAGAGAGACCAACTTCACCCTTCATATGAGAAAAGCTCATCCCAGATTCAGGACCGCACACTAAAAATAGGAGCTTCACTTGTTTTGAGTAGGAACATGCATGCCCTTAAAAGGAAAAAAAAAACTGGATAGCAATGATGAGGACATGTACAGAAATGCCATCATCATGACAGGTTCACAGAGAGCGAGAGAGAGAGAGAGAGAGAGAGAGAGAGAGAGAGAGAGAGAGAGAGAGGACACACCTAGGGGCTTATGGTTTGGTTAAAATGATGATACGGGGAAAAAGATGGTACTTGTGCGTCTGCAGTCATGTGTTTGCTCTCATGAGTGCCCACATTTGGTACTTATAACTATCCCCAACTTTGGGTTCCTCCTCATTTTAGTTTTTGGTTCTATAATGACCTTTTTTGGGGTCCAAAATCTTCCTTCTTTGTCACAGAAAAGAGAGAGAGAGAGAGAGAGAGAGAGAGAGAGAGAGAGAGAGAGAGAGAGAGAGAGAGAGAGATGGCTACATTTTGCCATTTCTTCATTTTGAAGTTATCTGGATGAAAGAGAGCTGCCTTGATCAAAAAAATCAAAATCCAACAGAAAAGAATTTTCTTTGAATTTACACATCCTTCTTCAAACAATTATAGGAGGCGAAACACCATACGACCAATGTCAAGACCAACACATATTAGTAAGTAACAAGAAAAAAAAGTAGAAAGGAAAGGCCACTACAAAGAAAGTCAAATTTAAAAGAAAGAAAAAGAAAATAGAAGGTAGATCCGAAGGACAGATTAAAAGAAAATTTGGGTGAATCTATTTCATTCTTTAGGTTAATTCAATAGGGAGGAGGGCGAGCAGCTCCCCAGTATGTCTCACCGGGCAAATTGCATGAATTCAATAGATTCGGTGCAAAACCATGCAATAACGCTCCATTCGCGTCTACAGGCATTAGCTGCTGCTGCTGTTGCTGCTGTCCCATTCCAGGTGATCCCAACTGACCACCACTCGGCACCGGCGCCGCCGCCCCTGCCTCCTCCTCCTCGAGCGGGAGCCTCTCGTAAGCAGCGTTCCCGAACGAAGCTGCCATTATCACCACCGGCCCTGACGCCATGAGGGGCCCCGCCACGTTCCCCCCAACCACCTGTCCCTGCCCGCCGGCCAGGTACACAGTCAACCCAGAAAGTGCCGGCGGGGCCGGGGGTGGCAGGATTGACCCCGACAGCGAAAGGATCTCGAACCGCCCGTGCAGTGTCACGACCGCTCCTGGGGAGGCCGGCTGCCGGAGGGCGACGTTGGTGACCGTGCCGCTCCCGCTCAGGATGCAGACCCCGCGCTGCCGTCGCCTCGCGAAGGTCGACATGCTTTCCACGATATCAGCCCCGCTTGCGATCTCCACGACGTGGGAGCGGAGGGCGTTGGGGCTGTCCCGGGTTATGATGATGGGAGGCTTTGGCTTGTTCTTGGAACCTGCTGGCCGTCCCCTTGGCCTCCTCGTGACCTCTTTACCTCCTCTTCCTCCAGATTCTTTCCCATCGGCAGTGGGGGAAGTGGTGGCGGCAGAGGTGGAGGAGTAGTCGTCACGTTCCCGTTTCTGGCCGTGGCCGAAGCTGCTGTTGTTGCTGAGGTTGTCGTCCTCGGAGTTCTGCTGCTGCTGGTGGGTTTGGAATTGGTGATGAGGAGTAAAGCTGTGGAGGTCTCGGCTGAGGAAAGGAAGTGGAAGAGGACGTCCGTGAGCCGTCACTGGATCCATATCTTCTTTCTGGCTTTGCTTGCGGTATCTCTTTTGCGTGTGCTCAAAATACCACTTGGTGAATTATTACCCTTTTCACGCAAGAAATTTAGAACCCAGAACTGCCTTGTTTCTTTCCTTTTCGTCAATTCTTGCTTGGGAGCTGCTGGTGGGGATGAGCTTCCCTAGAGAGAGAGAGAGAGAGAGAGAGAGAGAGAGCTTTCTTGAGGATGAATCACGCTAGACCCACCAAATCTTGAGCTGAATTGAAGTGCACTTTCGAGGGAGACTGTAGAGAGGTGGTGATGGGGTTTGTTCTGCTTAGGTTTCTCAAGTGTCTTCCATGAAGCTGAGAGAGGAGGAGGTTGTCTTGCTGGTAAGGGTTTGGGGCTAGGAAGAGAGAGAGAGAGAGAGAGAAAAACGAGGAGGGAGGGAGCTTTAGGTTGGGTTAGGGTTAGGTCAATCTCTCTCTCACAGCTGAAGCTCTTTGGTTTGATGAATTTTTTTTCGGGTTGGGGGTTTCGGACAGATCAGAGTGCGCATGGGCGGTGGGGGCGGGGCCCGCCCCCTTCCTTCTCTCTCCATTTTGCAAGTGGGGTCTACGTCATTATTGCCCTTCCTCAACTCCAGAATTTGTTAAAGTGATGGCGATTCGGTTAACCACTGTGCACAGCACGGAAGATCCGGTGATTGATTCTGAGATTGAGATGAGAATTTGTTATGTATGTTAAAGAGCACGAGAGTGTAAATTCAAGCCAGTCAACATATTCGATTGAATCAGTTTTCACTAAAAAAAATTTAATGAGTTATAAACTATTCCATACCACATTAATTCTTCTATGTATGATTTTTCTAATACAATTCATACAAACATCTTAATAACGTATCAAATCTCATATTGAATGAGAGAGATCTTGAAAACTAAAGGCAGGGTGCAAGTGATGAGCTGACGTGATGGAGAGCGAGCCAAATGGTTGTATGGCAAGGTAAATGGCAAAATGATAGAGGTTCTAATATGGTATATGAATAATTTTGTGGCGTCGGCATCATTCCAAGTACATAGGATCTCAATCTGTTACTAAGTATGTTTAGATGTTGTTTGATATCACTCTTCCACGATTGCTCCAGTTATGGAATTATGACTGAGTGTCATCCCAATGCGAGACTAGATACTCCTTGGAAGGAGTATGAGTTGGTTCAATATGAGTCACAAACAAGACGCGTGCCATTCGATGTACAACTAGAAAATATTTTTGGTTTCCATTGTTTTCAAGTAATTTTTGATTGATTATGTATTAATCAAATGTTCAATTGGTCGGTCTAAGGTTATCGTTAAAAATATATCTCTTCATTTCTTTAAAAGCACCTTAGAATGGTAGCACCTTGTAAGTAGTAGCAACTTACTACATTCTTCGAAGAATCGATGTCATCCAATTTCAAGGTGTTGTACTTTAAAAGGGCTTCGCTAGCATAACAGTTCTTGGGCCATTATAAGAATGACAGCTTGTTGTGAGTAACAAATTCTTAAAAGAGTAGCTCCCGTAATAATCTATAATTATTTTTTATTTGATTTTTTGTGATTTAGATTAGACTGTTATTCTCACGATAAATTAAAGACTGTCACACAATTATTTCTTTAGTTTAAATGGGTTATCATAAACATAAAATTACTAGAGTTTATGGTGTGGTTACCACACATTAAAAGCACAATATATACAAAACTACATCAAATGGACTTGATGGGGTTTACCAAATTTGGGAGCACTAATTGCAAAAGTCAATTGTGTGGAAATTGGAACATATGCGTCCGCCCTGGTCCCTCAAGAAAACACTTACCCATATATTTATAGTTTTCCATTCAGTACACTTCTTTTCCATATATCATTATATGAATAATTTAATCAAAACTTAATAATCTTCTTTAAAGGTCAAGCTTTTTGATCCGAGTTAAAGGTGACTATGGGCGAATGGAGTTTCGAGACCCCAACCCTGGCGGATTGGCCGTAATTTGTTAAAGCTTTGAAGAAATTGAGGGGTCTGCAAGTTCGTTCCATTCAATGTCAAGTCAAATAAAAAATAAGAATGGTGAGGTTCACAACAAGTAGAAGGACCTATCACCTTTTCTTTTCTTCATTTACCCTCTCATTAAGGACATAACATGGGAAAAGAGGAATTGCGTGATCACAAGCTTTGGACTCTACATCTTACACTTAATCATGACCTGTAAATTGCAATCATGCAGAAATTAACCCCAGATAGATAAATCGAAGTTTTACAATAAGCTCATCATGGTAATTTCCTAATATGTTCTACATTTAAGCTTGCAATTTGTGCAATCAAGTCCTTGAACTCGTAGAAATTTCCCAATTAGCTCTTTGAGTTGTGATTTAAACTGATGTATGGATGGAAAGCTTATCGAAAGTTTGATGTTGACAGCGGAGAAATTCCCTTAGTTACTGCATCTTTAAATCATCGTTTCTGCAGTTTGGCCGAGTTCGAGGACCGTGTCGAGAGAGAGAGAGAGAGAGAGAGAGAGAGAGAGAGAGAGAGAGAGAGAGATGGCGAATTTGCTGATCCAATGTGTAAGTTTGCTCCATGTACACATCAGGACAAGAGACCTTCTCATGTTTTATGGGGCACCGCTGATCTGAGTTGCTCGAGGAGGAGGTGGGAGGTGAGCCGAAGCGTGCTATCTTCGAACGGAAGTCGTGGCTGCAGCCTGCAGGAAGAGAGAGAGAGAGAGAGAGAGAGAGAGAGAGAGACATGGGAAAATGGAGAGAGAAGCGTGGGGCCAACGCTTAGCTCAGGGACAATGTGGATCAGAAGAGTCAGAGCGTGTCTTAAGGGCGACTCTTGATTCTAGGAAACTCAAAAACACCTCCAAGGCTCCAACCTCTAGACACCAAAAAGGTTCCTTTTCCTCTTCTTTTTAAAATAATAATAATAATAATAATAATAATAATAATAATAATAATAATAATAATAATAATAATAATAATAATAATAATAATCAATAATAATAATAAATTTATTATGGGAATCGTGTTGATTCGCATCATTTGTAAATCATGCAATAATTCCTTAACTAGAAGATGAGATGGGCATCGAAGATGTTTGATTCCACATTGTCTTACGAAATGTTGAACTTGAACCGTAATTATTTGGATTGCTGATGATGCTAAAATGTAAAATTTGCAATCCTATCCATACATCACCAGTTTGAAGCTCTTATAAGTAGCAACACCTAAGCGAGCAAAAGTTAATTTGCTTTAGGGTTCGACTTTGTGATGTATAGTTGAAGATATAAGAGGAGTCAATTGAGCCAATTGCACCTGACGGGGACAATTAGTAGTCACGGTAAAGACTTCTTTTAATGCACATGTCAAGCATACATAACTTGAGTTAACTTATTTTTCAAAAAAAAAAAATGATTATATATAACACGAGAACTCTTTGTAATTTCTCAAGTTAGTTGTTTAATAAGAATGTCTAAACCATTCGTTCAAAAAATCCATACAAGAATTCTCATATCCCTCTTTTTCTCTCTCCTATATAATGGGCATGCCTTGGTGTTTGACGTTGACGATGGTGATGAAAGTGAATGAGGGTCCCCTGATTTTGCTTAGGATATTTTGCTTAGGATATTCCTTGTTTCTTTCTACCTTTCTTTATTATCCTTTTTATATTTATATCCCCTTCTTTCTTGACCTCATCTTGATAAATCTGTATGAAATTGCTCCATAATCTGGTGGGGTTTAAGGATTGGACAAGTTTGAATGACATAATATCCCAGGATTTCTGCACCACAATCTTGCTGAGCGTGTAAAGTAGGAGCAATAGGAGTTCTTGTCGAGCTTTTCTTTTTTAAAATTGGATTCTATTCATATCGAGCTTGGCTTATCTCAAAGTAGTTCGATTATATTAAAGTCTACTAGAGCCTAGAAAAAAGTATAAACTGCATAATTGATGGATAAACCCATCTCTATCGGATTTGAGTAGAAGAGAGAGGTATGAAATTGACTCACTTTCCTTAATCTAATAGATTGGGTTTCGGTTCAAGAAAGTTGTGTTCGATCGCATCACCACAGTGTTTCCAACGTGAACTTATTGAAAAGGCATTGCATTAGTCAATCATGAGGGTTTTCTAAGAGCTTCAAGCCAATGCTCTACATATGTTGCTCATTGAATTTAATCATCGAGTGACAAGTGTTATGAATTTTCTTATCTTCTCAAAAATGAATAACATATTTGAGATAATAGTAGTGTCGTGATATAAATAAAGTGGGTGGGCTATGCAGCCAACGATATTATGCATGTCGATTTTGAAGTATATAAGAATTTCACGAAAAGTATAAAAGAAGTCATAAACTTATTACAATTATACCAATTTTGTCATAAATCTTCTAATTGTATCAATTAATTTATTCTAGTTAATTTTAGATGGAAATTATAGACGTGAACATTGGTTGTCCTATGTGATATGGGTGGTATTGAAGTAGATAATATTTTAATAATTTTTTGAATATTTTCTTTTATTTTCTTTACTTTTTATTTTTTTTCTTTTTTTCTTTCATTTTGGCTAGTGATGGTTAGGACTTGCGATCGGTGAGGGGCCCTTCACTTAGATTTGGTGAGGGCTTGTTGGCCCTTGCCCATTGGCCGTTGAGCTTGGTGGCCAAAATGAAAGGAAAAAAAAAATGAAAGACAAAATAATAAAAATTCAATTTTTTTAGAAGTTGTAAAATTATCCATGATAGCTCTGACTAAGCCACGTAGGATACCTAGCATTCACGTCAATGATTTCAGTCAATGTTGGCTAGAAGGACTCAATTGGTAAATTGTAAAAATGTTTATAAACTAATTGATACAATTGAAAGGATTTATGATTGAATTAACACAATAACAATGGATTTATGACTTTTTTGATACTTTTCCCTGAGAATTTCTTACAATTAATCTTTCATTGCGGCTGTGCTAATTAACGAAATGTGAGACTCATCGAAAGAAAACGTGTTACGTCACTCAATTTGGATGCATAGTGAAATGAATCTGACCTCGTTCTCTAAATGAAAACGAGAGGGTTTAAGATAACAAGTAAAAATCTTAATCTAATAATTTCCTTGAAATCTAAGAAAAAAAAATCTAAATTCATAAAGACCTTATATTTTCACTTATCAAACGAGTTATTTCCAGAAAATAGAGAAATAAATGAAATTAAAACTAACCAACTTTATACCAAACAAAGCCCAAGACTTTATATTTCCCTTCTTTTTTTTTCCATGACTGGCCACTGAATTATTATTCTCGTTGAAGCAGCCAAGCTCCTAATTAGGTAACGATACAGCCAATGAACTACAACATCTGTTGAGCACTAATCATAGAGCCAGACCCAAAATGCTGCATTGACTTCCTTACGCCAGATAAAAACAAACCGATAATATTTAGCGAAAGCGATTAAAGAGCCACTTGATGATCTTCCTAATGCAAATTTCGTATGGGGAATCCTATGACTTTAATATTACCCTCCTACTGCAACGGACAAAAACATGAAACTTCGTTTGTCTTTGTCAGATAATAAACATTAGTTAACCGAAAATTTGATGTATAGAGACAATTAAAACCGCTACAAGAGATTTCTTTTCCCTTCAAACAAAGAAAATTATCTGACTTAACTATGAATCGCCCACTCAAATCGGATTGACGGATAATAATTAACGTGATTTTGACATGTGATTGTCCTACCTAATCCCGAATCATCTCGATATTGGTCCTTTCTTCTTGCATGAATTAACTGCGTCTTTACAATATGTAAATGCAAATATTCAAGATTTAGAGTCACATAATCTGGATCGCCACCAATGATACAGATTCCATAGAGCCACCATTAATAAAAATGGGTCTGTTTAATCAAACGATTACGCAGCCTATCCAAATACCATATAAAAATTCTTATTTCTTTACATTGATCATGAATATTCTAGTTCTATTTGTTACGCAAAGAATAAATGCTTTGAATTTTTTTTGCTAAAAATAATCCCGCTTATGTTGCTTACAAAAATAAATAAACAAAAATATTTTTATATTCCATAAAAATATATAGACATAAATTGATATTGATAATGAAAACATTTTACTATAAGTAATTATTTCAAACGATACAACCAATCAATCTTGATTTTTTTTTCAAATTATTTATTTTTGCGAAATAAAAAGGAGCATAAATATGTACTTTTTTCGGGGCAACAACGAGCGGCATTAGTAGGTCAATGTTTTTCTTTTTGGCTGCTTTATCGTTTAATGGTTGGATGGCCAAAGTGCTGTGGTTGCTTGATGTTCAGTTTCTTAACCTACATGCTCGTGGCCTGCAAGGCAAGAGCTTCCATGGAGTGATTTGCAAGGCCCTTGGGACATCTATCTCCCAAGGATCCTGTTTGTTTTCTCTTTCTTTCCAGTAGCTACGCATGCGAAAATTCGAAAAGGAAGAATACGGTTTAAGGCATAGAGATTTACATGATTGAATAGATACAATCATCGTTCATGAGAGGAATTGGCGGAGTTTCCTTTTTCTTTTTGCTTTGCATGTAGTTAAGATATCACTAGAAAGCATATAACTTTAGTGGATTCCATCAAATTTGACGGTGCCGATTCTTACCAAGACTCGCCTATTACTTAACTCAAAAGGCCAAGACAAGAGGGAGGCCAAAGGCTAAAGATTCACTCAAAAGCAAATCGAATAGCCGCAGAGACAAGGGATACACCGCACATCCAAAGCACAAAAAATTCCTCTCCAAAACCATGGAGAGAAAAATGGAGGAAATAGGGACAACTCATGTCTCCTTTCAGATTTCAAAAGGCCACCTTTAGCAAAAGTTGACGGCCCGAAAAGGACAAAGGGTACTTGGGTTTATTAATTTAATCATTCTCTAATGCAATCTACATCAGCACTCTCATCATGCGCATCCAAATGACAGGGAGATTTTACAATTTCCTCTTGGTTCTTTCCTTTCGCTTCCTTTCTTTTGCTTTCTCTCCTTATTCCCTCTTGACCCGATTAGCCAAACAAAGTGTGTTGATCACTGTGTATGTTTATACGATTAGTCAAAGATTAGGCAGGAGAAGGCAAGATGCGGAACCGTGGACGAGACGGACATTTTGAAAATAGCTTAGAACTTGATTACAATTCATATCTGGAAAAGTTTAAGGCTCGATTGCATTATGTACATAAATTGGAGACTTCAATTTTTTTTTATAACTTAAATAAAATTGGAATCTTTTTACTTTTTTAAAAACACAGCGATTAAACCCGATAAAAGCCATATTCAACAAATTGGTTTTCCAAAGGAAAGTTTCCGACTCTAGCATGGAAGTATCTAAATTTTGTCAAGGACCCATTCACTTGATGATTTTGGATTTTTGAGACTGGTGAAAAAGAAATTCTACAAATAATCTTGAGAAAAAGTGGAAAAAAAACGAATCAACCTATCTGTAAAGTAAATTACAATTACTAAAAATGAAATTGACACATATATGCCACATGTTTGGCTTATGTTTGCCCCATTTAATTGCACCTAAGTTTTTGCACCCTTTCTGCTGCAGTCCCCGCTGCAATAAATCGCTCTCTCTCTCTCTCTCTCTCTCTCTCTGTGGCCAAGTCGTGCGTGCATGGGCGTTGCTGTGCGCTGGGTGTCTGGTTGAACCCAAAAGCTGGCGTCGTCTACCACCAAACGAAGACACTGCACGGTTTGACCGCGTCGTGAAGAGTGCCCGTGCGTTGTGCCTTGTTTGCGTCATAATATTCCGCACTTTGTGGCTGTGGCTGTGAGCGTGAGCGTGAGCGAGAGAGAGAGAGAGAGAGAGAGAGAGACAGGCGTGGGAGGCGCTGACAGAGGGGTGACAAAAGGCTGGAATCCGCAGAGGGAGGGCACGAGAGGGATCTTCAGATGAATATATGCGGACATGGAATGGGCCAAAAAAAGGGTCCAATAAGATCATTGAATACAAAACTGAATGACCAAGAAGATAAAACTGGGGAAGGTAAGTGGTGAGTGAGCGAAAAGACGAGATACACCAACCCCTCGAGGCCCCCCTTATCTTCCATCCACCTTTCCCCTACCTTAAACTTCGCTGAAACCCAAGAACCCTTTGATGCCCTTTGTCGGAGGAGGTAGATGCCGTTCTGGGCTATATACCTTATTCGACTTCACTCTTGTATCGGATGTATCCTCTTTCAATTGTTGTATTGTACTTTCAACATTCCGTGATTTTACCGAATTATCATATGTGTATAATTTATAAATTGGTGTCTCCATGCTAAATTAGGCATTTCGTGACCCGCAATGAATTTCATATACTGGTTGACAAATATTTAGAACATAAATTGATGAATTAATTATAATTGGTGGCAAAATAATACAAAGGCCTGTCGTAGAGATATTTAGTAAACAATGCACTTCCTCTGTTACTTCTTGGTGTTCCCCTTCTGTAGGTTGGGCATTTACTTATTTCTTAAGTTATCAATTATAAATTTATCAATTGCCAGCTTTTATCTACGATTTGACTCATTTATTAAGTTATCAATTATATTTTCATCAGTCGCCAGCTTTTTTCTATGATTTGAGTTACTCACAAGATTTGCAAAATTAAGTCTTATTTGAGTAAGTTACTAATGCTTATTTGGTTTTCAATTATCAATATCTCTTATTTTTGATAAAAAAGTTCTTTTACTAATTTTTATTCACCTTTCTTAACAACATTGCTTTAATTTGCCAACTATTATATGAAATTACTGATATTAATTGTAATGACTTACCATTTTTTTTATTAAGTAAGTCAATGTGATAGAATTAAAAAAAAAAAAAACCAAATAAATGTTGTGACTCTCAAGCTAGAGTTAGTCAACCACAACTACTAGATAACTTTAATAATTGAAAATTTTAATAAATCACGTAAATTAAAGTTAGCAATTTAAAAAAGAGTTTTGGTAAATTTAAGGCATTATTTGGACAAGCAAATAAAAGTTGGTAAAATATGCGAAAAATTGATAACTTAAAGTAAGGGGGTAATCTAATTGGAGGAAAGTTGATAAGTCGCTCTAATGATGGTTAGTGATGTCTAAAATGAGTCAGTAAATTTAAGTTGTTGCTGAGAATTACAAATAAAATTTTTGAAAGTGGTAAGAAAAGTTGGCATATTAAAGGAAAAAATAGATAAGCATCAGTGCAAATTTCAAATGAGAATTGATAATGCAATTACTATGTGGTATTTTAATAGGAAAGAAGTTGGCGAGTCATGCTAATTTACTAAATGAGTTAGTAAATGTAAGGTTGCTAACCAACGCACATATAAGTTGTTAACTTAATAGAAAAGTTACTCAACGAAAAAAAATTAAACATTAATGGTAACTCAAATGAAAATTGTTAACATAAATCTAATTTGTAATTTAATCAAACAAACAATCGTTAGAGAATCACTTTAATTTTGGTTCATAATTCTGTGTAGGGATTAGTAAATTCGAAGCATTAGTATCTTATGCAAATAAAAGTTGGTAAGTTAGTACAAGAATTAGTAATTTTTAAGCTACAAAAAAAGTCGATAATCTTATAAAATATTTGGAAAATTACCCAAGTGTTGCATGAAAAAAATGCACCGTTCATTTTTTTACGATTTTTTTTTTCATTTGCTAAAAAATATTAATATATTTGCCAGTAAGGGAAAAAACTCTAATTTTGGGCATCGAACAATATAATTTCTGCATTTGCTTGTAGAACTTGCTCAACATTCAAAGGTGAGGAGTAGTTAGGTTTCGCTGCTCTCGTCCCAAAAAAAAAAAAAAAAAAGAATGAAGAAAGTGTTTAGCTAATGCCAATCTACAGCTTTAATGCTACTGCCACTAGATTCTATAGGTGGATTTAGCAAGCAAAAATAATACATTTTGGCGACTAAACACATAATTATTTCTTTTCTTCCGTTCTCTTTCTTCTCCCTTTGCTTGGTCCTCTACATAACAAGCATGCACGTCTAGTTCCGTCATCTGCTGCCGTCCAAGCTCCATCGAGAAGCATTGCTGCTGCCTCAACTTTCCCCTTCTTTGTGGGGTCAAGAGTTGTGTTTTTGGTGGCCGGAGAGATGGCGAGGGTTGTCACTTGTTAGGGTAGAACATAGCAGTGTCGCAAGGCAGCAGCGTTGACAGCGTTGACAGTGCTACCAAAACTGCAGATAAGCCTCTCTGAAAAACAAGATCAACTGTAACAACATATGTCTGATTAGATTATTGGAACTTCCAAAGTTACGTTAAAACAAAATCAGCCCAGCGATATTTGTTCTTTATCCCAATCTTGAAATTGTTTTCAAGTTACAAAACTTTTTTTAGTCTTCACATGACAAGGTAAGTAAAAAATGCAATACCTCGTGGTGGATTCAGCCATGTACTTCAGATGGCTCGAAGCTAGAGTGAGGAATTCATAGTATCTGGACAATTGCTGATCAACAGTATATATCCATTTTAACACCCCACCACTATTAAGGATGTCATCCTGGTCAACTTGGTTACTTTGCGGAAGTATCAGCATATTAAGGACATTGTAATTATACAAACATCGATCCTAGAAAAGATTAAAGGTTGCACCAAATTTCAGCTCACCATTCAACCTCTAGACATCGTATTCTTCACGGCGTTCCCTTATAAAAATTTCATTTCTCATCTTCTGAGTATGAAGAAATTCAGGAAACCAAGAAAGACATAGTCTTCCCTGTCTTCCCTTTAGAAGAAGGAAGATATGCAGCACGGCTAAACAAAACCCTAGAGGAAAGTGTTGGAAACCCTTGTGCCGGTCAATTACCGTCTTAATAAAATAATGAAGACCCTTTAATCTCTTCCTCCATTAAACAAATCGAAACACCACTAAAGCTAATTGCCATGGACCACACGTAATTCATGTGGAGAGCACTCGTGACTTCGAATCTAGCACACAATGATGTTGCATGTTCTCGCTTTCTCACTAGCTGCTTTTGAGTTCAAGTGGGTTTTCGAGATTGTCATGCTCGATGACTGGCCAATTGGAAGCTTTCAAACTCGAGTTAATTAATTGGGGAAGATATAAAGGTTAAAGCATCGAGGCCCCCGGGGGGGATTATTATATTAGTGGGGCTTAGTTCAATTAATCTAGCCGACCAAACTGAGGTTGTCATGTGATGGATAGTGATTGTTTTGGAATCATTCTTGGTCATCCTCATCAGCCTCGATCGCGCCCTTTCGCGTTTCTCAAATGTCAACGACTCATTTAGGTTGGAATCTGTTGATGCTTCCTATCAAGAACCTACTTTGTGCTAAATTCTTTTCATTGGTTGAGCTCTATGTACTAGTAGCGTGTTATGCTCAGTGCAACTTCAATCTTCTTAGTCTCATTTTCCAGGAAAACTTCAAGATGAAATTTGCTTTTTCAGATGATTGCATCGAAGTGATAGATTGGAATTCGAAAGAAACAGGGCTCTATTTTCCCAGATTTGCGGATATCTAAAAGGTTCTTGGATATCTGTTGGGGATGTATATGCTTCGATAATACGTTTCTATCCTTCGTTCTTTCCAATCTTGGAGTGATTCCATGGAAGTGAACATGCTTAAAATCGTCTTTGATTTTTTTTTTTTTTTGGTAAGAGGTAAGTATTAGTCGTCTTTGATGTTTGCAGTCGAAAATGTCAAAAAAATGATTACGTAGTTTGTGGTTCTACGACGGCCTAAGTACTTTATAATAATCGATCGCACTTGACTTTAAGATGGGATTTGCGTGGTGATCGCTATGTGGAAGCAGCCGGAGGTGTAAAACGCTAGGGTTTCGTGAAGTGAAGGCGCACGATGTGATGGATAGCATGGTGGGCTCATGGCTTCTCGCATCATCCAGGCAATACGTGTGAGCCCTCACTTGTTAGGCCGATGGCGACGGATGGTGTATACGTAATGTTCATGTCTCGCTTGAAGTAGAGTGACAGAGTTGATGCATGAACGGGACATTCACCCTTAAAGTCACCATCTTAGTACTCCTTTTAATGAAGCCTTGACCGATGGGGTTGCAAGCCGAGGGATTACAAATTGATGCCGAAGGCAAAAGGTCTCAAGTTCTATTCTCCATATTCCTCTTTCAGTCATTTACGAGTTCCTCAATCTAAAACATTCGTGTCTTATTCATTCTTTCACCTCACGTGTTAGGGTTCACATGCTTCAAGTATTCTTCATCCTTTTAGCTTCCCTTGAAGCTAGGCTAGTCTTTAGTATATATACGCATCGATGTATATAAGCTATATGGACCGTGTAGCCAATTTTTCTAAAAAGGTTGCCCATCATGTATAGCCAACGTTGATTCACTGCTAAAATGTTTTAGTTAAAGGTTTTAGAATGATGAATTCGTTGCTTGAGTAAATAATCATATCTCGCTCCTTTGCGCGAGCAAACTGCACATTCGGGATACATATCCAAATCGGATCACTTTAATTGTGATCGGCATACGTATTGATTAATCGTTAGAAGGACGAATGGGCCAATATTTACCGACATATTATTGAGCCAAAGGAAACTTATCGGTGGAGAAGTATGAATACCAGAAAATTGCTGGAAATATTTTTGACATTTTAATCTTAAAGATTTCCTAATTATTGATTCTCCGAAAAGTAATTCTTTACAGGTAACTAACGAAGGAAAGCATGCATGTTATTGCTGTTTCAAGTTTGCCTCTGGTCAAGTTGTCGACACTGCATACATGCGGAGATCACAATATTTAAGGCTAATAAAAGAATTAATGCCACCATCGGTAAAAGGAAAACTTTTTGGACCTTTGAATTCAAAGTCTAAAAGGAGAATTCCATACATTAATCCGCAAAGTGGGTGGGTCTTTTGACTTGTGCACACCAAGCCCAAGTGAATTATTTTTCTTGCTTTATCTGTTGCAAATTAGATCAAGAGAGCTATGTGGATTTTTTTTCTGTCGACGTGACCCCTGTAGATTGCTTTGAGTTGGTTTAATATATGGAGAAAAATGTAAACTTTTGTATGTCACACAATGAAAGACTACAAGGTTTTATATGGGGTGAGTATGGTTCCGGGTTAGAATCATGAGTTGAACCAATGGGAACCGGTTCTGTTTTAGGTTTCTATGCACTCCGGTTTGGTTTCCAATTCTATATTTTAAGGAATTGTTGATTCCCGATTTTTGGGGAAACCAAATCGAGAACCGGGAATCACCCTAGGAGAATCGAGGATGAGAAGATTATATTTTTATATTGTAATTTTGTCTATATCTAATGAGCAATACTTTATTTAATCTCTTCTCTCTTTTTTTTCCTTTAGGTATGGATTGTCTTAATGAGGAGATTATTATCAATAAATAGAGTTTACAAATTGAAGTGGAATGAATACACAAGGTGAGGCTTTCTAATAATTATTCTAGTTTAATTAATAGTAATTTTAATTTAAAAATATTATTAATTGACTAACTATGTTTGTTGTTTCTTTTGATTTCATGTGGTTAGAATTTGAAACAATTTTTCATGGATGATTAAGGACCGAAGCTCTATAATTTAGGCTTATGTTATGTGTTTTGAACTTTTTATTTTTTATTTATTTTAATTTTTCATTTTTATTGATTGTTTCTATTGACAAATGAAAACCTTTCATTTTTATTATTGTGTTCACTTTCTTTTTGTTTAACTAAAAAAAAAAAGGGAACCACTTAGGCCATGGAACCGATCCTAAAACATGTGATAAGATAGGTCGGTTCAGGCTCTAGGATATGCAAATGTCACGGGCCGATTGATTGGGATCGTGACCACACGGCGACTCGAGCTATTTCTTTCTGGCCGTGACACAAAGTAAGTTCTGGCTTCCAAAAAATAAAGAACTTGTTTCGGTCAGTACATTCCAAGTTTCAAGTGAAACTTGTAAAGAACCCGAAACTGCTCATCCCTAATTTCATATAAGTTGTGTTCTTAATTAAACCCTTCACGTCTTTAGCCATTTTTGTTTTGTGCATCTTCTACTTTATGAACGCCCAGATTTAGATCCTTGTCCACATTTATGCTGTTTTCTAGGACACAGTATTGAGCACAAATGATATAGATATAGTGATCTACTATTCAAAAGTTTTCGGCTGTTTCATCGTGTTACCTTAGAATAAAAACAAGATGTTTTCCTCTTTAGTCATTTTTAAGTCACTTGCTACATCATTGTTGGCATATCCTTCTTCGGATCTAATTCTTGAAAATGATACCTCTTACTCTATTCCTGCCCCTCAATCTCTAGAGTTGTCTTGTACTAACCATGAGGCAGGCACTCGTGGTGATCCGACTCTGAATGCTCTTGAGCCATTTTCGCCATTCGAGAATCGTTCGGAGCTTGTCCCTCATTCTCCTACTCATCTTTGAACCCATGCAAATTAACCTTCCATTCGGTTATGTGACTTCCATTCTTATGCTACACTAACTTCTCTCCATGGAGAGACTCACGTATATAGAGAAGCCAATATAAACTCTCTTTGGTAGCAACCTAGGTAACATGAATTACAAGTTCTGATACTAAAATTTGAAGTTTTTGGATCGAACTTTGTAACATGTTACTGAAGTAGGTGCCGCCCTAGCTCATTTCACGTGTGTAGCCTCCTGTATATCAATTTCATGTATCTTTCTTAATCCAACTTACACATGAGAACATATATAAAAAATATAGCACATCTTTTGTCCATGGGTTATACAAGGGCCTCCTATTTAAGCAATCTCTCTTCTCCTATTAGTTTAAATTTTTGAGTTTCACTTTCAAATAAAGTACGAAAATTGAACTTGAGATCTCACTATTCTTGCAACATGCTAATTATTTTTTGGTTGGTAAAACTTCATTCATTACTCATTAGAAAATTCACCATTGCGGTGTCCCATGTATTTACCTAACAAAAAAAAAAGAGAATGAATGAAGAATAATAGGCAGCCAATTAATAGGCAAAGACTCGTTCTAGTCGGCTTTCACTACTCAATCTACAGCTTGATTTGCTTCTCTCAGACAAAAGATAACTGAGGCACCCTCTAAGCAATCCAAGAGATGTGTACAATCCCTCACTAAAGATTGGCATTTTACCCTACCGTGGAAATCGTGTTCTACACAAGTGGTGCCCTAGGGAGCACAATATTATTTTTAAAGAGGAAATCCGTCCCCTTTACATATTGAGCATAGAAAATCGTACTTAGCCTTCCTCAAATTAATTATTGTTATGTAGCTAGACATTATCAACATCATAATGTACGGTCTCTTTTATTTAGCATCTACGCAGTGGTTCCTGCCTCTGTGGGAGTGCCAAACAATCAAACACGCAAATCTTCAAGAACAAGATATTGCTGCTAACAATTTAAAAATTGTTCGGCCATAATTGGCCAACATTTTGTTTTCACAGCTTATTATATTTAGTGGATGCTAACTATCTCCGGAGGAATCACCTTCTAAGTCTGTATTATGTTCCTTATTTAAATATGTTTAAAGGTATAACTCGCTGGATTCTTATTCCTTAAACATACCACAAGTCATCGAGGTTTAAACAATGCTTTGTTCTCCCACATGGTTTCTGGCTTCTACCAACTATAATCTTTTGACTTGCGTGATTCTTTTTATAACTAATTTATACTTGAAAAAAGAGAGAGGGTTTGGTCAGAGCAAGCAAGCAAACATAATGATTACTTACCTACTATGTCTGTAGTATTTTTTTTTTTTTTGAGGAAATACGAAGGTTTCGTATATTGCAAAATAATCTGTCACGCTCAAGCAGCTTGGGATGTGAGAAGCTAGCTGGACATATAAAATAAGCTTTTGAAGCATATCATTTCCTTAGCCCTTTTGGGCACTTAAATTATAAAATTTCTTCTCTTAGTGTTTTTGGTGAATAAAATTTCAGTGGGATTCCTTAGGTAAGGCCCATTGGGTTAGGCCCAGATCTTACACACATCTGGAGAATGGAGATGAGCATGTTTTTCCAGGATCTTGAAGTTTAGTATTGGAGCAAATTGTACCTCTTTTTCAGGCTCTCTATCACACGAAAAACCCGGTCGCATGAACGAAAACCTAAATCGATAAGTTGCCCAACTGAGACTGAGAGTAACGATGCAGCTTCATTGTAGGCCATTGAGGAACAAGGCTTTGAGTCGATTCAGGTAAGGCGGATCTGTTGTGATGGGACATTGGATTAGGGTTTGGGTGGTTCATGGCCTTGGTTCTTCTTCTTCTCTACCGGCCCTAAAATGGTGATCTAGTCCTAAATGTGTAACACAAATCGTGCCATTGCATGGACACCCCCACATCCTCTAACACACTATTACTAACTATGTTTCGCTTAGAATTTGAGAATGTGATTGTAACGTGACTTCTCAGGGATAGTCCTCCCTTATGCTCTTCGACGATTAAGTAATTGTCACTTCCAATGCTTCCTCATGGATGAGAGATTCTTGTACGTAAGCAGTGAAAAGAATGGAAAAAACAAAAGAGATTTAAATCAAAAGCTGATTACTGAGTGCGACATTCACAGCAGATATCAATGAACTGCAAATTTCGATGGGCTATGTTTCCCCTACTTTTAATGGAGGAAACTCTCCAACCTAAAAAGTTTTAAACTTACTATGTTTGTGTTAATTCAAAAATAAACCTTTTAATTATACCACCCAATTCTTAAACATTTTGACAATTTGTCAATATAATCTATTCGGCCAAATAAGAAATCATTGATATGAATGTTGACTATCTTATATGATATGACTGATGTTAACGTGGAAAATTTTTATAAATTTTAATGATTTTTTTTTTTCTCTTTTTTTGAAATGGAGTCTTGCCAAGAAGAGAAGAGAAAAAAAGAAAAAAGAAAAGAAGAAGAAGAAAAAATAAAAAATAAAAAATAAATAAATAATTCGAAATGATATTAAAATATTATTAAAAATTATTCATGCTAGTACTGGCTACGCTATGTAAGATGACTGGTGTTTATGTCAATGATTTCTGATCAAAATTAATCAAATAGACTAAACTAGCATAGATACAAAAAGTTTAAGCCTTAATTGGTTAAAAAAAAGTTTATAATTGAATTAACACAATTACAATAGATTTATGATTTTCTTGGTAATTTTCTCCCAAGTTTGTTTTTTCCCTCGAGTTTTTGAAACGGAAATTGACCCTATTGGTCTTCCAGGCCGATTCTAGGATTAAATCGGGATTTTTTGTCCTTTTTTTTTTTTTTGTTTCATTTCATTCTAGTTCCAAGATTAACTCGAGAACCGACTAGAGTGCTTTTTTTTTTTTTTTTGTGGGTTTCATTTCATTATGTGTGTGTGTATATATATATATCATATGCATGTGTCAAACATGTATACAATCGTTTTTGTGTGCTTGAGGATATTTCAACAAATTTTTTGTTTTATAAAATGAGTAGAACAACTTACTTAGGATTAGGAGTAAAGAATCTGTATGGACAGGGGCAACTCTCTTCATTAACCAACGAGATATTTTACGTATCCGAACGTAATTACAAACTGTAATTAGCAAAAACCATAAAAAAGGGAACAATTACGACTGCCTTCCAAACTTTTATTTACTAGGGAATTTACGAAATGAACAGGTTATTCTTTTTTCAGAGATATTATGACAAACGAAAAAGTAACTTACACACGAAAACGGTCTAATACGATTACGAACTAGAAAGGTAACTTACAACACCTGAAGATACGTGACGAAATTCAACATAAGGCACGAACAAATTTTATTGAATGTGAATCCGAGAATGTAATGTTATGCAAATACGAGGTCCTTTATGAATAATTTAGGGGATTCTCGTAAATTATCTGGCCTTATCTTTCATTACTGTTAGAAAGTCTACCTTAAATACTTAAGTTTATAAATAGAGGGAGTGCAAATTGCTCCTAATAACACATGGAATGTGACAAATGAAAGTCTGAGAACACTCGAACTCAAAATATATTAGGGTGAAACCTAACTCTCATACCAAATTAAAAGATTAATCTAAAGATTAAGGTCTATAGGTGAAAGGAGATTACATGCAGATAAGAGCATGTCGACCTCAAGATTGTAACCAAGTGATGCAGAAATACTTGAACAATCGCATTACACATAATTATTTTTACGATCTCAATTAATTGGTCCTAACTTTGCTTCGTACTAATTTGTAACGAGCTTCAAATGATGATAAGTTTTCTGAAGTTCCCATAAGTTTTGCTTCTGTGACCGTGACTTTCCTTTTGTGTTCGTAATTTTATTATTAATGTAAATTTTTATTGTGAAGTCAAATCCTTCGTAACGTTCACCTAACTTTTGTATAGTTTTCTTCCAGGGATAGCAAAGTTCTTTTAAGTTATCGTAAATTTTGAGCTCCAGTTATCATAACTTTCTTCTGCCATTCTCGATCGTCCTTAATATTGCTAGCAGCTTTCCTTATTTACTCATAAATTTTGAGGTCGACTCGATCCTGACGTTCCATTTAACTTTACTTTGTACTTCGTAACGTTTTTGAAATGATAGTAAGATTTCTTAAAATTTCATAAGTTTAATTATAATAACATTTTCATACCTAATTGTCCTCACTAATAGTATGTTACTAGCATGTTCTAACTCTTTGTTATAGGACATAATTTCCTTTTTATTGGTGTAAGTTCATCGTGTCCTAATTCTTAATGTTTTGTAGAAAATTATAAAATAAACTATCGAATTGATTGTAATTTCCTTTGGAATTCATAATTTTCATCACTGATTGTAATTTAACCACTGCATATCTTTAAGTGACTTTTCTCTATAGGATGTAATTTCTTTTGTCGTCGTAAGTTCTCTGCATCCCATGATTTATAACTCTCTACTAAACACAATAATTTAGGCTCTATGGTTTGGTAATTTTCTTTACTCATCACAACTTCTTTTACTAATGTAAGTTTGATCACCTTTACCCCAACATTGGATACCGGTCCCAGAAAAAAAACACTAATGGATAATACAATTACCCTTTATGTTCGTTCTATCTTTTTTTTTCCCTAACGACGACATAGGAAGACGGGAAGATGATAAGAGAATATATTCTAGCGCGCAGCATTCTTCAATTCAATTTCTTCCTCAAAAAGAAACTTCGAATAGGCCTAAATGTCGTGTCGTTGGGTTCTGATTTGTCTGTTTTGTCTGTAGTGTCATTTTTTGGCAGAAGATAAGAATAATTTCAATAATTGAGAGGATTTGAATTATTGAACAATAAAAGAATGGGGATAAAGGGGTTAAGAAAATGGACATGATCATATGGTGTCCTCTCAACGAAAAAGATACATAACTTATAATGTGTTTATTTTGAGAAAAATTAATACGTTCTTTTCAAAATTATAGCTTGTTTCGCTTAATGTAATTAGTTAATGAATGGTTACATTAATTATATACTAGATGTTCTCATATAAGTGCCACGTGATAAAAGATTAAATTTCTCTTTTGTTTGTATCATCTATGTGAGAAAGGAATTGAATCCTCTTAAAATATTGGAAGATGTATTTATTTACAATGTTAATGTCATCATATCGAGAGGACACGTAGACGTTGGCACGGTGGAACTGATAAGACCGAGGCACAGCTCCCAAGAGCATGGAAGTTTCGTTTTTGGCATTTTTCAAAAAGCGGCTTCTCGGAGTTCTAATAAAGCACAACGGTAAGTACTACCATCATGATCCTAATCCTGCGAATTACTAAATAATCAGACAATAAATAAAAATAATGCCGAAAAAAGTCACGAAAGTAGACAAGCCCTCCGAAACGGGTCTAAATGATGGATTTTGAGAGCCGAAACAACTTTTTTCCACAATTAATCATATCTGTAATTACACATACATGCAATTAGTAATCAACTAATAGAACGATAGTAAAATTTTGCATTTTAATATAGTCTGGCTATAAAATTGCATTTTACGTGGACCTACCAAAAAAATAACAGAAACAACTGCTCCATTTGCTCTGATACCAAAATAGTCCCCAAAGTTTCAGCCCGCAAAACGAAAACCTCCAATTCAATTCAGGAAAATCAAGAAAAACACCCTCTCATCATCGACCTGAACTCCTCAAAATTCACAAAACCGTCGCCGTCCGTATCGACCCCTCTAATCATGCGCCTGCAATCCTCGATACTAGCTTCGCATCCCACACCTTGCAAAACCCTCTGCAGCTCCTTGGCCGATATCAAACCGTCCTTGTTGGCGTCAAAGATCAAGAAGGCATCCATCAGGTCGTCATCCCCGCTCAATACCGCGACCAAGAACTCGTCCAGGTCGACGCGCCCGTCGCCGTCGCGGTCAATTTCCTTGACCATCACCCGTGCCTCCTCGTCCGCCGCCGTGGCCCCGACGTGCCCGAGGCCTGAGAGGACTCGGCTGAGCTCCGTTGGCGAGATCTTGCCATCACCGTCAGCATCAATGAGCTCGAAGACTTGTCTCAGTTGGGCGGAGACGTCGCTTGCTGCGAATGAAGTGGGAGTTGATGAGTGGAGCTTTGAAGATGATGGTGACGGTGGTGTCTTGGGATTTCTTGATCTCTTGTGCGGAGTGGATGCCTTGTTTGGGAGCTTCAGTTCTTGAAGGAAAGACCTGCACTTTTGCTGGAGAGAGCTAAGCCAAATTCTTAAAGAATCGGTCATGGTTTTGAAGTTCGCTTTACTAGTCTAGATTTTCTTGGAGAGAGGTGTTGTGGAGATGGAGAGATGAGAGGTCGGCGGATGGAAGTTATAAAGGTTGAAAGGATCGATGTATGAGTCCCATCGAGGAAAAGACAGATAAGTAAGAGGGAAGAATGGGTTAGACGCAGAAATAATTAGTGATTTATTAATTCCATACTGAAACTTTTTATAAAAATAGCTAATAAAAATTTTCAATGTGAAGTTATTTGATAGAGATTTCTAGTAGAAAAATTAGTGACTCCTCATCCAAAAACACGGAAATCACTCACTTTTAATTTTAGTTAAGCTTATGCCAGTATGGAACCTCACCACCCATAGCATGGGGTTAGATGGTGTGCATAACTTGGGATAGATTAATCAGAAACATAAACCTAACCACCCATCAATGTATGGTATTTTTCAGTATTTCCTCTCTTCAACTTTTTTCTCTTGTTTTCTTGACGTTTGCTTTGCATGAAATAAGTAATTTAAAAAATATTTTTCTAAAAAATAATTGCAAGTATCACTTTTTAATATAAATGAATGATACAAATATTTTCACCATCCACAAAAATATGTAAACATAAATCCTAGTTGCTAACGAAAACAATTTTCATTAATTAATTATTTCAAGTGATTAATTTTAAAAAAATATTTTTCAAATTATTTATTTTCTGTGAAACAAAAAAGCTTAAATTATCACTTGTTTTCTCTTCTGTTGTTTTTTCTTCTGTTTTAGACAAAGGAAAGCTATTTACCATTAGAACTCTCTTCACTCTCTCTCTCTGTTTCTACCCTCTCAATCAAAGTAGCATGAAACGTTGCTCCACAATTCTCATTTTGCAATCAAGAGAATTAAAAAAAAAAAAAAATTGACTGAGTCAGACATGGTTGTTATGTATTTGAACTTAGAATGTCTCGCTAGGCAATGTTTACAGAAGGTAGGATGGACATGCTGCCAAGATCCTCGATATGAATTCCTTGGATGTTGACAAAGTCCAACAAGCATCGTCAAAGATCGAACTATGAATCTATTCTTTACCTCACGAAACTTAACATCTTTTTTCTCTTTTCTTAGAGGAGGACTCATCTAAAGAAACAACGAAATATCTCACTAAACCATGTCGGATTCGCTTCCACTCAGGTCATAGTTAGTGATTTAATAAGTGAAAAAGAGAGGGATTTGGTCTTAGACACTGACCCATCTCTCCATGTCCTTATCTTGGGCCATCACTGACTCAATCCCTTCTTGAAATGGTCAAAAGAATCCGATGGACGCCAGCTAAACGGCGCAGCAAGCGAAGTGCCGGCAAAGTTTGGGCTCTTCTGCGACTGGTGGAGGGATTCGATTTGACCGAGTTATAGGTTGAACGTATCTGAACATAATCATGCGATTGGAGCTTATGGTGTTGGTGACAGCCGGTGTACCGTGTCATATACTTTCGTGCCATTTATGTATGGGACTCGCCACTTGCAAGCCCCCTCAATCACCTTTCTAGAAGCGCACGTATAAAGAGGACATAAAGCTATTTGAAAAGGGCATGCGATTTTTTGGACTTCTGTCTCGTCACGCCCATTACCAAGGGCGTATTTGGTAATGATTATGTTCCCGGAATAGATTATAATCATAAATGATTTTTTTTATTTTGTTCCTGGGAACATATTCTAAGCATTTTTAAGCTGTTTGGTAATTGTTTAAAATTTCGATTCTGGAATAAAATTGCATTTGGTACCATGCTAATTGATTATGTTCCAAATTAATTTCTTTTAATTTTTAAATAATTTTAATAATTTATTCCTTTTTTTATTTTCTTTAATTTTCTTTTTTTCTCATATTCTTCTTCTTCTTCTTCTTTTTAATTACGCCAAACTAGCGGCCGGCTAGATGAGGGCCGATAACCTCACCGGAGCGTCGCCGGCCCTCATCGGTCGAGCCTCACCGGTAGTTGGGCGAGGGTCGACCTTGCCAGATTTGGCGAGACCGAGCCTCATCGGTGGCTAGGTCGGCCTTACCGGGGTTGGGAGAGGCACCGCTTAGCCACGGCGAGGGCCGGGCAAGCCTCGCTAGGGCCCGGCCTCGCTAGGGCTAGACGAGGCCCGCCCGGCCACCAATGGGGCCGGGCGTCGCGAGGCTTGCCCGGCCCCGACGAGGCTCGGCCTTGCCGGATCTGGGGAGGCCGAGCCTTGCTTGGAGGTGGCTTGGCTTGCCTCCGACGAGCTCGCCGGACCTCCCCTTGGCTCCGGCGAGAATCCGCGACGGCGGCGAGATGGTGGCGAGTGGTGGCGGATAGCAATCACACGATTGAAGAAGAAGAAAAGAGAAGAAGAGGAAAAGAGAAGAAAATAATTGGTTTTGATTCTTTTTTCTAATTTTGGAACAAGAATCACATTTTTTTTTATTCTTGACTCTACTCCCAACTGCTGTTAAACAAAAATTTTACCAAACGCAATTCTATTCCCAAACCGATCCCGGAACAAAAAATTAGAATTTGGCCATGTTTGGATATTAACCAAACAGGGCCTAAGATTCCATAGTTTTCTTTGTCATGCTTCAAAAAAAAAAATGTTAAGCACCTAATTTTTGCAATTTTGAAAATATTAATAGACAAGTCAATGTTAGATTCAATCGTCAATTCAAAATTCCGTGATTCCAACACGATTTTCAAGTGATTTACATAAAAAAAATTGAGAAAATTACCAAAAAAGTCCTAAATCTATTGCAATTATACCAATTTAGTTATAAACTTATTTTTTTGATCAATTAAGTCCTAAACATTTCACAATTATTCCCGATCGTCTGTCCGGTCAAAATTGGCCGGCCGACGTTGACGTGTTAGCCGGTTGGCGCCGGCGAGCTTTTTTTTTTTAATAATAGTTTTTTGAAATATTTTATTAATATTTTATCTTTTTTTCCTTTTCTCTCTCTCTCTCTCTCTTTTTTTTCCTTCTCCGTCTCCCTCCTCCCTTCTCCCTCCTTCTTCCTTTGGCTCCGGCAACCGATCAGCTAGTCGCTAGACTGAGGCGGTCGAGCTAGCTCGCCTCGCCATCACTAGGTGAGGGCGAGCTCACTAGATCTGGTGAGGGGGGCCTTGCTGTTGCCGGGTTTGGCGAGGAGAGCCTCGTCGGTCCAACAAGCTCGCGCCCGGCGATGGCGATGCGAAACCCCGTCGGATTTGGCGAGGTGATCCGGCGGATCACCTTGCGATCGTCGGGTGAGGCAAGCCCTCGCTAGATTTGGCGAGGGTGGCTCGCCGTCATGTCTAGCAAGGGCTCGCCTCGCCCAGCGATTGCGAGGCGAGCACTTGCCAAATCCAATGGGGCTCACCCGCCGTCGCTGGGCACAAGCTTGCCGATTGGCGAGGTGAGCCCACCCGTGACCGCTCGGGGCCGGCGACCGCTAGAGCCAAAGGAAGGAGGAGGGAGGAAGAAGGAAGAGGGAGAAGGGAAAAAAAAAAAGAGGAAAAAGGAAAAAAAGATAAAAAAATTAATAAAATATTTCAAAAATTAAAATATTATTAAAAAAAAGGTTGGCGATGTCGATCGGTTGCCACATCGATCTTTGGCTTGCCAATTTTGGCCGGATAGACTGATCAGAATAATTGTAAATGGTTTAGGACTCAATTGGTTAAAAAAAATAAGTTTATGACTCAGTTGGTACAATTACAATAGATTTAAGACTTTTTCGGTAATTTTCCCATTTTATATTTTCCCTCATTGGAAGTTTCAAGTGTCTTTAATACACACGGATGTGTGAAAATGTATGTCCTTCACCAAAAGTGACTTTTTCATGGAAATTGGATTGTATGTTCTTCGAAATTGGCTAAAAATGAGAACTTTTGGGCAGATCGAAAATTTGACAATCATAATTTTTTCAGGAAAAGAAAAGGGATTGATTGTAAATGGATGGGCCGTCCATGGGAGTTTGCCGGTGTCTCTTCAATGCGTAAGCCAAGCCTAAATGATCACGAAAAAGATATGGTAATCAAGTCTTGCAAAATGATGGTCCGGCTTGGCCAAAAATATTATGGACTAATTGATAGGGTCTTTATTGAGTGCTATATGGATTTCTAACTTATAGTGAAGAAAGTTTTTCTCGCGCTCCCCATTCCTTTTACTTCCAAATTTGGATACTATGCTTGACTCCTTCAATACCATGAGCTTTATGACAAATAAAAAAAAGAATTACTATGAGTTTTAAGGGTTAATACCACAAAATCCTAAATTGGTATACACATAACAAATTTACCGAAAACTAATTTTTTGATCACCAAAAATCTCAAACTGATACACTTCTGATAAATTTATCTCCAATTGGTACAATTGTGAAAAATTTACCATTGATTAGTTTTGTTTAAATTCTACTATTAAATTGCTGAATTGGATAATACGTGATAATTGACTAATGTACCAATTTGGAATTTAGAATTTTACTCTTCGTTTGTCATAGTTATACTAGTTTTGTGATTTTTTTTTTGTAGTATTAACTCAATTTAAAGGAGGATATATTTGTCAAAAATGTACTAGTTTGGAGTCTTTCGCAACAAAAAAAAAATTAGTGAATTTGTCACAAATATACCGGTTAAAGGTTTTTTGTGGTCTTTAGGGTAAATTTATCACACATATATCAGTTTGGGGTTTTTCATGATAAAAAAATAAGTTTAGGGTAAATTTGTCATATGTATATCAATTTGGAGTTTTTCATGATATTAATCGAAGTTTTAATTAGTTTAATTGTTGCAAATTAGCAATTATGGATTCAGATTCTAGCATTTCGCATGGCCCTTCGTACCAAGAATTTCCTTGAAAAATTTTAATATAGGGCTTGCATCGTTTGAAAACAAATACAATGAATTGAATGTTGCAACCTAGCAACTATGGGAATCTTTTGCGGTACCCGTAATTCTTCTCTCCGAATATTTTCCGGGAACATGTTTTATTTTTTTCTTTCAATGTCGCGATAATGTTGGTGATTACATACAGAATATTTTGGGGTAAATACCCTTTGTATTTTAAGATGACAACCTATTTTGTATACACTAATATGTGTATTTGAGCGTGCAGAAGAAATCTTCTCTACATATACAAATTCATACACATTATGTTAACAACCGAACGCCTGTGCTAGTGGAAAACTTCCTTACTCTGTAAATGGAGAGCAAAAAGTGTTTGAGTTGGATGAACCTTTGGATTTTGGTGAAAACGAGAGACGTGTACTTGGATGGACCATATAGAAAGAGAACAGCTTGGATATCACGAATACATCGATAAGCTTGGAAAGGCCTAAGCAAAGAAGGTAAATAGACTGAGATTAGGTGAAATTACCAAATATGGATGGATCGCATTGTAAAGGAAGTTCACACTACAAACGGAGTGGACAACACTCAATGTACTTGGAAACGAAGATTACGCTCTACATGAATTTAATTCAATTGCAAAATGGCACTCTAGTGCCAATTTCAGGCCTTAGAATCCATAGGAGATATTATGGAGAAGTCATGGTACGATTTCTGGCTAAGTAGAAAAAGTGTCAAGCAAGTTCATGTAGGCAGTTTGGTCTATTTTAGGTAAGGTTCACTAATAAGATTCAGGTGAATGTTCTGAGCTATGAATAGCCTATATGGCGGCTACTTTGAACCATTTGAAATCTCTAATATGGGGAAACTTGAAGGGCTATCTATATGCGTCACAGTGAGAATCAGAGAAAGTGGCCGAGGGGACAAAAATTATCTGAAACTTGTTCTCATTTCTTGTGCTTATTTATTTATAAAAATTCGGTGAAGTCAATATTCTCTAAGAGAACATGGAAGGGCGATATACGTAGAAGTTAGAGTTGAAGGTGGCCGGAGGGATTAAAAATGCTATGAAATTTGTTCTTACTTCTCGTGCTTATTCATCTATGAAAAACCCGATGAAATTTGAGTGTATTACCTACGAGACCTTTGGTATAATCACTATAAAAGTGCTTTAAACTTAAGGTGCGTTTTCTTGTATAATGAACTACAATCTCTTGGTATAGATGCAACTACTCTGTAAACACTGTCAAAGGCATTAAGAGTTGCACGGTGGATTCTAGTCTTATTATCAAGCTGTTAAAGTTGAGATAGTGGAGTAAGTTAGGTGGAACAATCGAACTACAATAAATTGCTTTGTAGTCTCTTCTATCCTTAATCCCTATTTATTTTTCATTGATAGAAGACATTTCCTCCCCATAGCATATCTCCTCTACACGCACTGTTTCATTCTCCTCCACACGTTAGTTTTGATGGGTATGACTATGAGATAGCTAGTATAAGCACCTAGAGGGGGGGTGAATAGGTGTATAATAATTTTTCGTGATATGCGAGCAATATTCAACAGACAATAGAAAGGAAGTTCTCCTTTGGTTTACAAAACGAATTACGATCAAAGTAAAACAGAGAGTAGGGAAGAGAAAATTGAACACAAGGTTTATAGTGGTTTGGCTTATTCCAAGCCTACGTCCACTCTTCCACACTGACAGCCCACCGGCTAGATTTCACTATGAACAAAAGAGATATTACAGCAAAGCTCTCCCTTAATTCCACAGTGTAGATATTCTACCACACTTCCTCAAGGTTTCTCATGAATATAGACTCTCTTTTGCATACAAGATTTCGCTCGACAAATGAATTAACTAAGAATAAGGAGCTTCAAACTTTGGAATTCTTCTATCGCGCACACACTTGAACAACTGGAACATCTTCCTTATATACTTCTTTATGCCATTATACCCATTGGTATTTACCAAAGGAATTCCTCCAATCTATCCATTGGATGGAATCAATTAGGAAGATCATTTGAGTTATTAAAGGAACATGTCGATAGCCCATCAATCATGTTCGCCCATACAATCAGGATCTCGGTTTCCATAAGTAGAACCTTCCAAGAATACTTCACCAATCATTGGATCCTTAATCTTCGAATCAATCATGATCAAATAAAAGATTACATTATGTCATATCCAGCCAAGAGATCTTCTCCAGTCGATAAGGTTACATCCTTAATGAAACATCCAGTTCTGGATAGACCTTCTTCAACGGATTAGAAACTGTCAATGAGAATAGACTTTGAGTCTTGAGTCTGGCAGTCCGGAGGTCTTCAAACTTTAAATAGTAGAGTCTGCAAATCTTCAGACTAGACTGATGGAAATGTTTTGTCAGCTTCAAAATACTTCACGAAGATTTCTCCAACAGACTATACCTTCTTGATTTTGATGGTTTTTTTCATATTCAAGAATTTATTGATTGGCTTCCAAAGCTATATAAGTTCGTTCACTGTTCGGATATCACAAAGCATGGCAAGGTAAAGCTTATAAAGCATGAGTTGATGGATAGAGCATTTTAATGATGGGAAAGATTGAAAGAAGATTGTTGGAGGGAATGCAAAGTGCTCATGAGAACTTGGTTGACAATGTGAAAGGTTCTCGAAATAGTGAATTTTTGCAGATGAACTGTGAATAGTTTCTTTCTCTCAGATCTTGCCCTCCACCTTCCGGATTTGCTCCTCTCTTAGATCTCTTTCCCACTAGCCTCAAATTAGGCCTTCATTTTCTCCTCTTTGACTTGCTCTCTCCCTTCCCTCTCAAGTTTGCTAGCTCTTGAGCCTCCCCTAGTGTCTTGCTGCCCTTAGTCTCTCTTTCTTCATGCGTCCTTCCTCCACCTGACGCCCTGTTTATATATAGGTGTAGGGGAATCTATTTGGGAAGGAAGAAGCTCCTTTGACATCTCTTCATCTGCAAAGAATTCTCGATGTGAAAACACAGTTGAATAGGAAAAGATTATTTAAGCAAGGAACTTAAGAGCCTTGAAGGAAGCTCTACTTTGAGGAAGGATCGTCAGTCTACGCGCATGGATTGCAAGGAAGAGGAAGGAGGAAGGAGGGGAAGAGAGAGGCCGGTCGGGCCAAGCTAAAGAAAAATGGCTAGGCCATGGGCTTGTGTAGGGGGAGAAAAAGAAAAAAGGGGGACTAGGCACGAATGCCCAAATCCTTATGGCCCCCCCTTTTTTTTTCTTTTTTATGATTATCCGAAAAGTAGGGTAAGAAAAATAAATAAAACAAAACTTAGTAGATGCAAATAATGTTCATACCTAGTTAAGGTGAAAATAATTTTTGTTAGGATCAAATTGATCCCCAATTTCTTGTGCAATTTAATCATAAATATTTAGTTAAAATTTAGGTGTCAATAGTTGCCCCTATTCGAAGGTGAACTCGCAAAGGTTGCATGCAAAGATGAACCGATACTTAAATTTTATCTATACATATGCAGTAGTTTATATCTTGTTTGCAGTAGTTTATATCTTGTTTGGGACCAGGTGTTTTATGCCAAAAAAAAAAAAGCAATATAACTTTATACATACTATGATAGATAAAAAGATACATGTAATTACTTATCGGAAATGAGTGATATGGAGTGCGAACCCCAAGTTTGGCAAGTATCAAGGTATCATCTTACTTGATGATAGGAGGAAGTTATCTTTCTAAGACCCAAACCTTTCTTCAGCCGTCTTGATGGGAAATTGCTTTTCTAAAACCTAAACCATTCTTCAATTGCCTATTAGAACAATAAGTTGTTTGTCTATGATCCAAACCTTTATTTGATCGTCTTGATGAGAAATTGTCCTTTCTAGAACCTGAACCTTTCTTCGATCCCTTGTCAAAGCAACAATTTGTTTACCGACTTTGGGCTATGGAAGCACATTGGGTTGATGAAGATGGACTCCGAGCTACCAAAGCACATCGGATTGGTGAGAGGACTCCAGGCTATGGAAGCACGCCAGATTGATGTAGGGAACATCAGGTTACGGAAGCTGTGTCGATGTAAAGGGACTCCGAGCTACTGAAGCATGTTAGGTTGATGTAAGGGGACTTTGGGCTACAAAAGCACGCCAAGTCGATAAAGGGGACTCCAGGCTATGAAAGCACACCGGGTTAATAAAGAGGGGACTTTGAGTTATGGAAGCACGCTGAGTGATAAAAGGGGATTCTAGGCTTACGAAGCCCACTAGGTCAATGAAGAGGGGACTTCGAGTTACGGAAGCACGCCGGGTTGATATAGGGGGATTTTGAGTTATGGAAGCCCGTCGGGTTGATGTAAGTGGACTCCATGCTACGAAAGCACATCAAGTCGATGTAGGAGAACTCTTAGCTATCACAACACATTGGGTCGGTGTAGGTGGACTTCGAGTTACGGAAGCACGCTAGGTCAATATAGAGGGACTTCGGGCTATCATAGTATGCCGGATCGGTGAAGAGGGACTCTAGGCTATGGAAGCACGCCGGGGCGATGTAGGGGGACTCCGAGTTACGGAAGCACACTAGGTCGATGTAGGAGGACTTTGAGTTACGGAAGCACACCGGGTTAATGAAGATGGGACTTTGAGTTATGGAAGCACGTCAGGTTGATAAAGGGGGACTTCAAGCTACGAAAGCATGCCGGGTCGATATAAGTAGACTCTAGGTTATGGAAGCATGCCGAGTTGATATAGGTGGACTTCGGGTTATGGAAGCACGCCGTGTTGTTTCCCTAGTGATATTTTTTGAAAATTACTTGACATTCGCAAGTTTTGAAAGAGTACTTGCGACTACTTATCTCTAGCACCTGGAAAGATCTTTCACCTCTTGGTATATAGAATATTGAGGATGTGCATCGGATATTCGTGAAGGTCTCTCACTTAGATGACCATAGGCACTCAAAAGGGCTGGAACACCTGGGTAGCTGCAAGTACACAAAGCAATGGAATACTTGGATAATCACAAGTATTTAATGATACAATATGGGGACAGCTTAGGCAGGCCAAGTGTCATGGTGATAAGAGAGCATACTTGGGTAGCCACAGGCACACAAAACAGTGGAATACGTGAACATCCACTAGTATTCAATGATATAATTTGAGGACAACTCGGGCATGTCAACATCATAGAAATGGAGTACTTGAATGGTGGTAAGTACTTGAAGACAATGGGATACTTGAGTAGTCACCAGTATCCCTACTTTGAGGACAACTTGAGTATGTTGAGTGTTGATAAGAGAGAGTACCTGAATAGTGTCAGGTACTCGAAGACAATGAGATGCCTAAATAGTCGCAAGTATTCATATCCTGAGAACAATTTGAATAAGTTGAGTGTCGATGAGAGAGAATACCCAGACCGTAGCAAGTACACAAGGATAATGGGAAACTTAGACAGTCACAAGTATCCTTACTCCGAGGACAATTGGAACAAGTCAAGTGTTGATAAGAAAGTACTTGGACTATGGCAGGTACTCAAAGATAATGGGATACCGGAACAGTTGCAAGTATTTAAACTCTAAAGACAACTCGAATAGGTCGAGTATCAATAAGACAGAGTACTCAAATAGTGGCAGGTATTCAAGGGCAATAAGACATTCAATTAGACATAAGGTTTTTGGAAATAAGGATAGAGATATGCTTACTGGGCGATATCTCTAATCTTTGAGAGTATGTCTCTTGTTAAACAACACATAATATGCACACAGGATTGCACATGTTGTAAATTCATGAATTTAAATGTGGTTCATGCATGACAATTTTGTCAGTTTTGTATAATCTAAGTTCCATTGGGGAAAATTGCTTAAAGATAATCTTCAATCAGAATGTGGACGTCTTGAATATGATAGATGAGGGACTTTCGGTCTAAAAAAATTTCCACTCAAACTCATGGAAAATGCAATATATAATGACTATTAATACAAGATTTATAAGGACTACGCCATCTCATGTCATCATGGCAACAGGGGTCAGAGTATCTTCGCAAACGATACGACTTTACCAATTTGAGAGGTCTTTGTCGAGACCGTAATGTAGGTTTAGTCAATGGCTTATCAAAGGGTCTTTTTCGAGACCGTAATGTAGGTTTAGTCAATGGCTTATCAAAGGGGACCATCAAAGTCAAGGCTTATAAAAGAAATGCAGCACAATCATCTCCGGATTTACAAGTTAAGAACCTTGTGAAAAGAGTTAAAAATAATGTTGGCGATACTTCTTCGAGCGATGCTTATAAACATGTGAAGTCCAACGTTAATTGAAGTGCCATAATCTAAAGAGACTTTTACAAAGGGACCCGACATAAGGGTGGAAGTTGGTGATTGTATTTGCATTGTTAGTGGTCTTTCTTCTTTCCGTCGGATATTATCTTTATGGAGCTCCATTAATTGAATCAAGACAACATGTTTGCTTGGATGGAATTCATTTTTTGTCTGAGGGCGTTGGCCTTATTTTTTATTAGGCACATTACTTTTTCACGCCCTTAGTTTTTAATCCAATTTCTCATCCATGGGGACTTGCCTTACTTTTACCGGGCACACTACTTTTTCATGCCCCTAGTTTTTCATTTGTGTTGTTTGAGGATTAATCTAGGCAAGTTCAAAGAAAACACTGCTGTGAGGCTCTTGGGTCTTCATCTTCAAGTAGCATTCCAGATCATACTACTTGGTAGTGGCTCTTGCTTTGCCTAAATGTGAGGGTAAAATTACAAACTTAATTGGGTTGTACAACGGATACAAGTGTATAGGATAAAGGGAGAATCGTTTTTTGTCATTTTAGAGCACTTAAATTATCATGAGTGTTCATATACAATAAAGACACCTAAATGTTGATGCAAGTGTGAGTAAGGAAGTTTCTATCCTCTTTCTCACCTTGTGATGCTGCCTTGCCTCCGATCTGCCCTAGTGTGAGTGGTTCTTATAGTAGTATGAATGAAACTTCACAAGTGTATGGAACTCAAAGGGTTAAGCAATGAATAACCTGTAGTGCTTAGGGTGAAGAAATGAAATGCCCCTCATCACTTTGATTATCATACTATTTGTGAGAGAATCCTTTACCCCATAGACATGGAACCTCCTATACTCATCTCACAAGTGTATAAACAAGGGATTGTGTATGAGATATGACTTGCCTTTTATCATTTTAATGCACCTCATTTGGCATGCTCAATTGTTCCCATGTCATTCATTCAGCCGTCTATTTTGGTAATCCTTAGTGAAATCAGTGAGTTAGACAAACAAAATTATCATGCAAAATCCGTTTGGAAAAGGCATGGAGTTTTTTAAATGTGAGGGATTTTGTACTCCTAAAGCAAATAATTGATTTTACTCAAAAAATTTCATCAAAAGCATTTAACAAAATTGCCTCTGCAAATATGTTAAATCCTAAATATGAAGGGGATTATTCAAAAAATGATTGTTCATGGATTGCCTCTATTCAAAAAGGGAAATGAAACACAAACAATTAATCAAGGCTGATTTTTATTCGATGGATGCGTCTACCTTTGCATCTGCATATGAGAAGATGTAGAAATAGATCAATAAGTAGGACTGAAAGAAAAAAAATGCAAATTGAGGCCTGCAATCTTTTTAGGATTTGCTTTGGCGATGTTTGAGACGTCATTTCGCTTGGGAGAGTTGATTAAAGCCTGACATGCCTCTCCTTGATTTGTAATCCGTACCTATGATCCTATAACGGATAGGAATGTGTCAGTGTATGGATTTTTAGGAGTGATACAACATTTTCCTTCTTTGGTTTGTAAATGACCCATCGGTTTGTAAACAACTAAATAGACCTGTGATCCTAAATCATGAAGCAGGTGTGAAGTCCTGTGCTTTTGGTTTCGTTAGGTCAAGTACCCTCATGTTTTTGCAAAACCAAGAGAAGCAATTATTTTTTATTGGTTTTTTTTTTCTTTTACATGGCAACCTTGTTTTTTCTGAGGATCAAACCTCGGCCGTGTCTAGACTAGTTCATTCCCCATACCACTAGGCCAAGGTGCTGGTAATGTCCATACGGTGCTTCTTTTTCATGTAACCGAACCGGCTTAAGGATGACATATCTTTTCGCACTAAGTTAGGTGAATTCGATATGGGTCACTCCCATATGCTTGCTTGGCCGGTATTGATTTTCTCAAATTAACTCATTAAGTTTGTTTCTTGAATCTAGATGATTTGTCAAATAGAGAAATTATGTCAAAAGCAAAGTTAGAGGGGGGAATATTGGAAATAATACCAAAGTTTGTATTTGATGACTTCTTAAAATGTCTTGTATATTGGTGATGATCATTTTGTCTTCTCATGGTTTAGCATCCCTTTTGATTGGCCTTTCTTATTATGGTCGCATATGTGCGGTCGATGGTCGTTGATCATCTTCAACGCCTTTTTTCTATGGAACTTTTTCTTCTACCTTTGATCATATGAACATTAGCAGTATTAGGCAAAGTCATGTACCTCAAGCTTCCATGGAATTTGAGATGAATAGTCAAAACCCCAAGTTTTCTAATGGCAATCACTTCTCGGGAGAGTATGCGTTTGGAATAAGAAGTAAGATTTCCAAATTCTTAAGTCATCATCTGGAATAGGGAGCTAGAGATTGCCTCAACTGTCTAGATTTTCTCCCTGTTGATAGTAGCCAATTCAAAGGAAGAGAAGGAATTCCTTCCTTTTGTTTCTTGGCTTGTCAAAGTTGAATGTCTCATCATGAAACTCTAATGTCTAATCTTTTAGGTTACATCGTGCAAAGGAGACATTTCTCAGACTTGATGTAGAATTGTGTAGGTGAGAGGTTGAGCGTATAGAGCCTTAGGGACGACTCACAAAATGAGGGAGGTCGAAAGCAGAATAGAGGAGGATTCACAAGTTACCTTACCCTAAGCTACCACAATATGCATGCTTCGAGTTCAACCGTGTGCCTGTGCCTATTATGTCCTATCTTTTGTCTCCTATAAATAGAAGAGAGAGAACATTATTCTCAAAATTATGTTCAGAGAACAAGACATACCATTTTTTGAAAGAATATTTTAGAATCTGACAAGTCCACATGACATGCCAATTTCAAATGCCCCCTATCATGCCAAGTCAAGAGGATGATGTTCTGAGACACAAAATAAGTAAGTCAGAAAAATAAATATGGTTAAATTTGACATCTTACTTTGAAAAAAGTTCTTGGAAATGAAATTTTTATTTTGTTTTACAAGGAGGAAGCGTGAGAAAGCTCAGTCCTCAAGATTCTCTTTGGATGATATTTTCTTTTTATAATTGGATAGCATCACCGGGCTGGTTTGGAATATAACTTCATACTCTCAAAATGAAATATTAGAACTTGTACATTCACTGAGTGAAAACAAATTAAATTACTGGAATGGAAAGTGTAACAATAACATACTAGACATGATAGAAAATACAAGGTTATAAAAACAACCAAAACCCATGAAAACCCCTATGGAATGTAGCATTTTGATAGTTGATAGTGTTGGCCCTGAAATTAAGCGACTTTGAGTTCTTCGTTCCCAGTAGACTATTCGCATGAGAGGACCATTTCATTGAAGTTATGGAAACACAATCCATGCAACCAAAAGCGATGCTTGTGGGGTAAGGCTTTTATGAATAGCTTTATCATTTCTTCCTCAACTAGTTGAGGGTTAGTTTGCATCACAAAGCCTCCCACCTTTTTGCATATACTCGAAAATCCTTCATTGGTCTTCTTTTGATGCGAACCAAATCTTCACCAGCAATTAAGTTCCAATCTTGATTTAGTATTAATGCAGGAATGCGGAAAACAGCTCACTTTAATCTCTTAAAAGGTAGATTCTTGCTATGAAGAACCATTGCAACGTGGGCCCCATGAGACTCTCTTCGAAGGTTTGAGTTATGAACGGCGCTTGGTTGTAGTGCTTACTCATTTCAGCTTGGAAATATTGCAAGTGGGTCATAGGACAAGTGGTGCCATTATATTTATGGAGATTAGGTTGTGACATCTGCAATTTGACCCCGATTTTCAGAACGGAATTACATTGGCGCCCAATCTTCAAACATGATTATAATAAAGATTAGTAGACCCCAAAAACATTGAAAATGCCACCTTAAGATGAAAACTTGATTTTTCATCGATGGGATGTAAAAGTTTGGAAAGTGGAAATGGGCCATAGGCAAGGGTCTAAGTTGGCCCAAGCCTATGTTGGGCAACCCAATGGGCCCAAGCCCACGATTAGGCGTCCTATGGGCTAAAAGCCCATCATGGATGACCCAAATGGGCCTAAGCCTAAGTGGGTTGCCTAAGGCCCACACGCCCAAGAGGTGGGCTGCCATGGTAGGGCCGTGGGTCTTCCAAGTCCATCAAGTCTTCAATGCAAGATCTTGACTTTTAATGCACCCCATATGTGTGAACAGTACCCAATCTTGACGAAATGACCAAATTGTCATCTCACATAACTAAGGACAAAAGGGCAAGATGGGAAAGGAGCTAAGAAGGAGCACCCATGTGGTGAAGATGAGGGAGGTGATGTCATCCCCTAGATAGTCTAAGCCTACATATCCTATTTTCTAGCTTAGCTATGAGTGGTTCATTAAATGGCACTAGTGAGACTTGGGCAAGAAGTAAAATGAGAAGTGATCTAACCCTTGATCTTGGATGGGACATGGCAAGATGTAATCTTGGCCATCCAATAGCCCAAGCATGGGCTACTATTCCTTTCTCCCCAAATTCGTCCATACCTCTACCTCACTCTCATTTTCTCACTTTTGCTCTCAAGTTCATCTTTCTCTCCCTTATTGCCATAACTGAACCATCCTTTGTCCATTTACATCTCATTTTCAAGCCATCCTCTTAATTTTTCCTCATATTTGCCTCACAAGCAACTGAACACCAACCACCGCCGTCGTGCATCCACCCGGGATGCCATCCAACCCACTCATGGGAGCTTTGGAGGCATGACCAGCAACCCCAGTAGCTGCCTAGTCTTATTGTTCCTCCCCCGATGCTTTTCAAAGCTAAGACTTGGGCGTGAGTGGCTTTCTAACCCTTGAATAGGGTCGTTGTATTTTGGAGTTAGTTTAGGGCTAGATTAAGGTTAAATGATGTTTTGTCAGTATAATAAGTGGGTTTTGTATGATAGGTTGTCATAGGGTCCCGATAAGTTATCTCAATAACTTATCATGTTTTCAACAATTGCTTATCGTGTTCTAGCCAATAATTTATCATGTTTTCATCAATAGCTTATCATAATTTAAGTCGATAGGTTATAGCGGTTTATCGATAAGTAGTTATGTGATGAGCTATTAAAGTGTTATATGTGAAGTGTGATGTGTTATGTTGACAAGAGATGAATTATTGGACAATTTATGATAACATGTGATGAGTGAATTTAATGATTTATGTTCAATTGCAATAACTTTATCCTACTTTGATGAGTGACTTATATGCTATGGACTTGTGAAGTTAGGTGGTACTCTTATATGATATAATATGAGGCATGCGGGTGACATGATGGCATATGGCATAGGTTGTTGCATATTGCATGGGCATCACAATGGTTAATGAGAAAGATATGAAATGAATCGTGTGATCACCTAAATACCTTGATGCGTTTATGTGGGGTAGAGAACCCGTCCTAATATGTTTATGTGGGACGATGCCTGATTAATTTCGGATGCCCCAAGTCAACGAGATGCCATTCACGGATGGATTTTGGAACGAAGCTCCTTACAGGAGTACCATTTTGATGCATTTACGTGGGACGATGCCATGCTTGATGGGGGCGAGACGATCCTCGATTACACTGAATTACTACAAACCTTTGCGTTGGCCTTGGGTCATAAGTGGCCGTAATAATCTGGACATGGTTGTGTGAAAAGTGCATAAGATATATTTGTGATCATGTCCGGGTCATTGCATGGCATGGACGCATGACTATACTATATGACGCATTTGTATGATTGATCACAAACATGGAAAGTGTTATGGGAATTGCTTATGTATTGTCAAGATGGCCTTGAATAAGTGGATATGCTTTCATGTAAATAGTTAGGGCAAGACAAGAGAAACTTTGCCATTAATCTACTATCGCTAGAGGAAATGCATGTTTAGGGCGTTTCTGAGATGAATGGCTTCCTTGTGCGAGGTCTAGGAAGTTCACTTATTGAGTTTAATCTCATTGTTGTTTATTGAATGTTTACAGGCCCTAAGAATGACTAAGCCTTTCCGCTAAATTCAATTTAGATTCCCCGTAGAGCATAGCCAAGAGGTCATTGAGTATTTGATAGGGGAGACCAATGCACATTACACACGCTATGTCATGACCGTCTAGGTTGATGAAGGATGTCCTAATCTAGTGGCTCATTGTTTTGTAACTTGGTATTTTTGGGTAAGAGATGAGGCATGGTACCATCCGCGGTTTTGATGGACCTCCGGGTGTCAGAGGATTAAGGGGAGGCATCAGCTGGGATGCCATGAATCCGGATGATCCCAATCTTGATCATGATATGATCGTTGAGCCAAAACCCTGGATTCTGGAGCCTGTGGATAATTAGGTGGTAATGGGGTTAGTAATACTTTTTGGACTGTTCCTGTAGTACTAGAGGTGCTAGGTTTACCCCCAAACCCCTTTTTGGTGAAGGTCATGGCCGCACTTGTTCGTGATCAATCATACAAATAAAACCATTGGATTCATTGTTTGCGATGCCTCTTTTAATCGGACATCGCAGATCGCAATGACCTAAAGGAAATGAATGACAAGAAGTGTGGGTTGTTACTCATCTCGAGTGGGTCGAGGCAAACATAAGTACTCTCATTCCTTTGGGAATTGTAATCCTATAGAGGCAAGATGGACCCATTGTATCTTGGTTAGGTGACTAGTCCTCCCGTTGCATCGATATTCCATCATTATGGTGATGAATTCTGCTACTTCATAAGGAGGCTAGATTCTTCTAAGATCATTTCATTGCTTTATTCGGGGTCAAAATTTCCTATCGAGAATTAAGCATTAATGTCATCCTCATGGTCGGTGATAAATTTAGCAGCCCATTGGGAGATAAGCCTTGAAGAGCAAATCTTCTCCCTTCTAACACGCTTTGAACCCTATGCGTGGGTGGGAGGCAATTATTTGATGAACGATTGACCTCATCTGTATAACACTAGTAGTTTTTGGGAATGTACCATGGGCTATGGTTGAAACCTTTGTGTGACAGCTCATAAGGCTGCTAGATTTTGCCTACATTTAGTGGCAAGCATTAGCTTGAATTGCTTAAGCTTTCTTTTCTTGACACCTAGTCCTGACATCTGGTCCCGACATCTGATCTTGACATCTTGAGTAAAGCCATTTGTTTTGCTAGCTTAAGCTTGTCCAAGAGATTGGGAGATGGGGGAATTTTGCTCCCTAGGTTGATGAGAGTTGGCACTCTTTCAACCCTGACTCTTGTGTAAGGTTGGGAAGCAACTTTGGTTCAAAGTAGGTTTTATAGTATTGACCTCATCCGCGAGCTCCTTTCCTTTTTTAGTAGGAAGCTTCTCAATAATATGCTACACAATCCATTTATCATGCAAGGCTACATCAATATTTTCTCTAATCGATCCTCCTTCTATTGGCTAAGTCAAATTGGGCAATCGGGCTCCTCCTTAACGCGGCATGTGTCGTTAAGAACTTATTATCCTCCGTCTCTGCAATTGTCGGCTCTTCGTGAGGCGAGGTGATGTTGATGTTGATGTCAACATTATATTCTTGGTGGAAAGCATTGGTTAGTTGCCCCCAAGTCTTAAGAAGATTAATCTTCCTTACAATGTACCACTACAAGGTGGGGCTAGTCAAATTTGATTAGTATGATTGAATAATCTTTTGGACTAGGTAGGCTTGTAAGTAGGCCTCTGGGCAAGAGGCACTAGCGTACCCTTGCATTTGGATACTTTGAGCTCTTCTAGAATTTTAACAATGACATAATTAGATAGATCAATGGGATCTTGACCTTGCAGCTAGCTTAGCTTCTTCATGATCCTTGCAAAGTTTCTGTCTTGTTGGTCATCCTTTGGCAAGTTTGCGGTTGTCACAAGTGTGTTTAGAGCAGTTATGAGGTTGGGTTTGGCCTGAGTGGACTCCATTTGTTTTGAGAGTTGTCGAAGGACAATGGACATTTGTCCTACGCCATCTTCAATATTAGCGAAGTGATTTTGTACATCACTATGATTAGCCACAATTGCTTGAGGCCATTTGTGAGCAATTGATGGTTAGCGATTCATAATCACCTAATGATGCAAAAAATAAAATAAAATGAATGGGCACAAGAATAAATAAAGATTGAGCTATGGCAACTGTCCAATTGTTTTTATTTATCAAAAGAGGATTTTGTAGATAGTATATTTTTGACATCTAAACTTGGAATTAAAATAATAGGACAAAATACTAGACATTAAACAAAAGTCCCTAAACAATGAGACTAGGAGCAAAACTTTCAAAATATTGACATTATGGGCACGTGACTTTTATTTTATATGTGATAGAAAACCTTGGTCTTGCGAAGTTATTTGCTTTCTTGGAATGGCTTTGAGACATGTACCTAGCTTATTTCGAAGCTCCTTCGCATATGCTCAATTTGTTCATGCTAACTGATTTTTGCTAGTTAGGTCAAGGACCAATGGTCACGGTCTTTTTGGGATACGATGGTTGTGAATGTAGGATTTAGAGGCGTGATGGGCCTTTTCCCATCCCTCAAACCTTTCAAATAACACGATCCTTTTGCGATAGCACTTGCTCCATGTATCCTCGATAATGTGAATCTCGAATGCGTAATTATGGCTTTTATCGGTGAAAAAGAGTGGAGAGATCTTCATTTTGAGAGGTGGCGGGATCTCCTAAAAGGCTCCATATTGACATGCCACCCTATGTGGGTAAAAAGAAGTGGCACCGGTGAGGCCGAGCAACAAGATCAGATTGCAACATTTATAAGCAAAGTAAGCTTTCTTTTCTTGAATCAACTAGCACATAACTAGAATACCTTAGGAGTGGGGTCCCTTAGGAATTTATCCAATTAAAGCAACTTTAGTTGGGAATGCGTGGTCTTAGAACCACAAATCTCTGTAGTGGATTTTCGAAATCATGTATTTCAAATAATTGCATGAGGCATCCAACTTCGCTTAAGTGATAAAAGAACTAGACTTGTAAAATTTCCAAGGAAGCTCGCATGATTTTTTCCAGGTTTTCTTTAAAACGATTAAGGGATGGGAATGTTTCAGCTAAAATTATGTTGACATAATTTTGCCCCCTTAAGACCTAATCAACCACCCATGCCATAGGCGGACTTATGGCATCTTTTTTATTAGGGAAAATGATGAAGCCAAAAAAGGCTAGAAGGAAAATCTCACTTTTTTGGATCATATATTATGATTTGCAAAACAATCAATCAAAAATGCTAGTGGGCAGATATTATGGTTGGTTTCAAGAATTTTCCTCACAACATGAATTTTAGTTCTTAAAAATCACGCTAACCCACATAGCGAATCACTACCTGTTAATGGCCTAACAAGCTTATTCTCAAGAGGCATTCCAATAGTGATGTTGTATTCTTCTAAAGTTAGGGTTAGCTCGAATCTATCCAGACATAAAAGTGGAAAACTTAGGGCACCAAAAATGCGTTATTGCCTATAAGACTTTGGGATGAATAGGGATTTGGAACAATGATAGAAGATGACCGATTTTGGCTTTCATGCACTTTTGGACAAATTGGTCCAATTGACCCCACCATTTGAAGAGCTCTGCTTTAGGGGTGGGAATAAATTGGATATCATCTCTTCCCATTGCATATAATTGGAACCCAAAAAACCGATCTAAATTGCCATGGGTCAATAAAAAAACTAAGTTAAAAAATGGTAAATAAATCACCTTACTTTTAAAGAAAATGGCAAGCACATAGACATGTGCATGATACGTGCGGCTCGATGTCTAACCAAGAAGGTTTAGAGAAATTAAGAGGGTTTCTACGCATTGCAATCTCGCATTGGCATCCTACCTTCTTAACCTCGGCTCTACCTAAAGAAATTTGGAGAAAAGAAGGGCAATCTCTGCATCGTAGTCTCATGTTTAAGGCATATCTTTCTTAACACTATCCCAAAATATCCTATGGCAACCCAAGTTTGATGGCTAGGTTGTGTGTGCCATGTGTAGTGCTAAAAATTTAAAATATGCATAGCAGTTTATAATCACAAAACATTCTATTTTAACGAAATTAAAATTACTCTTTAAGCTACTATCCTACACAAAAGCAAAAAAAAAAAAAAAAGCCAAGCTAGCGAAAGTATTTAAACAAGATAAGAAGGCCTAAGTACACAAAAGATTTTCCCTAGTGGAGTCACCAAGTTGTCATGACCTCCTTTTTCGACGCCCTCTAGGCTAATGGCTCGCTAAGTATTTAGGCTTAGCGCAGACTTTACCAAGCCCACCAATTCACGACTTATAGTATGAGTTTTTAACTTGCAAGTTAATTTCAAATATGAGTCACCACTAATCGATTTGGGGTGGGTTGATTAGGAACCCAAGTAAAATATTGGGAGAAATATTTCACTCCTATGTAATCAGAGAAATTAGGATCGATGACTTGATTACACCAGTTAATCACTAATGCCATTCCGGTATATAATATTGTTTAAACATTAAGGCTTTTTGGTTTTCAATGATTTTTCCATGTATGTGTAGGAAAAAAAATCTTTTATGCTTTTTCTATTTTTTTTGGAAATGTAAATCATTTTTCACTTTTTCTGACTTTTGGAAAAATGTAAAATATTTTTTGGATTTTTCTGATTTTTGAAAAATAAATTATTATTTTTTGATTTTTTGATTTTTATTATTAAAATAATTTATACTATATTCGGATCTAGGTCAAATTCCCGAGTTGGGACCGACCCGGATTGTTGAAGCCAACAACCTAGATAAGCTTGAAGCGCAGCCCAACTGAGGTGCGCGCAAGCAATGACAACAAGCCTAGACCTTTCGATCGCAATGGTGCAACCAATAGCTCGGTTGGTTCAAGTTTTCTCAATCGAGGTGGTGCCATGAGCCAGATCGATAGAGGGTCGATAAAGGTTATGGGTGTGGGTGGCGAAGGGAGTGACATGAGCAGGCTTCATTGCCGGTGGCTGCATGGCGGTAGCATTAGGCCAAGCTTGTTGGTTGCGGCCAAGGGCACGCTTGGGCTGAAATTTGAGAGAGGCGGCAATAGAAAAAAACAACACAAATTAGCTTAATGCAAGGATAGCGTCGGAGGCTAAAAAATGGCAGCATTAGGCCAAGTGTTAGAGGTGACGCTGAAGCAACGACAGATGACGGTAGGTGGTAACGACGTGATGGAGGTCTCGCGGGGGCAAGGGTCTTCGTGATTTGGCCAAGAGAGAACTCTTTCTCTCGATCTTGCCCTCCACCCTTCAAATCCACTCTTCTCTCTTGGATCCCTCTCCCACTAGCCTCAAATCTAGCCTTCCTCTTCTTTTATCCGGCTTGCTCTCTCCCTTCCCTCTCAGGTTTGCTCGCTCTCAAGCCTCCACCGATGTCTCTAAGGGGAAGTCGTCAAGCTCACTACCCTTAGTCTCTCTTTCTTTGTGCATCCTTTGGCCTTCACCCGACGCCCTACTTATAAGCGGAGGGGGGTCGTTGATGGAGCTTCAGCCACCAGTCTTTGGTGTGTTGATCGGCTTTGGTGTGGTCGAACCGGTCCCCTCAACCGCTCACTTACTCTGCTCTACATTGCCTACTCTATTGCATTGAACGCATGCTCCCTCCATCGTCGATCTACACACGTGGATTGCAAGGAAGAGGAAGGAAGGAGGAAGGAGGGGAAGAGAGAGGCCAGGCCGAGTTGAGGAAAAATGGTTGGGCCTTGGGTTCATGTGGGGGAAAGAAAAAGAAGAAGGGGGGACTAGGCATGAAGGCCCAGTCCTTATGGCCCCCTATTTATTTATTTTATTTATTTTTTATGATTATCCGAAAATGGGGTAAGAAAAATAAGTAAAACAAAACTTAGTAGATGCAAATAATGTCCATACCTAGGTAAGGTGAAAGTAACTTTTGTTAGGGTCAAATTGATCTCCAAATTACTATGCAATTTAATTCTAAATATTTAGTGAAAATTTAGGTATCAACAGTGGACAATAAAAATAATTTTTATTCATTTATATTTATAGCTGATACAAATGATCATTTTTAAAAAAATATTTTTCAGATCGTTCATTTTTAGCAAAGCAAATGGACCTAGCATTGATTGCAGTGATAGTGAATGCAGATTCACTGTCCAATTAGATGTTCTCGTTTGTTGTGTCGCTCATTTGTATTGACTACAGACACAGCAAACAATAGATTGCCACCAAAAACTTTCGCCTTCCTCCCCCACTCTTCGCAGGTTTCTAGCTCTTGTGCCCTCGGTCACCGCGTCTCCTGCCGCCATCACAGCCAGCTAAGTCGCAGTCGCCACCGAAGAAATCATCATAGGATCGTGCCGCTTGCAACTGCGACCTCTCTCTCTCTCTCTCTCTCTCTCTCTCTCTCTCTCTCTCTCAATCACCATATATATTTTAGGGATGTCTCGACACCGTAATTGAGATATTGTTGCAATTTAATCGTTTTCATTGAGATCTCAACAACTAAGACAGATCACGGTTGACGAGGTTAATGAGAGAGAGAGAGAGAGAGAGAGAGAGAGAGAGAGAGATCCTTGACGCTGACAAGTTTGCCATCAACCAAATTGAAAGGGTAATAGCCATTGAGATGGCAAACTGTTGAGTAGCCGCAGAGATAGAGATAGAGACTGAGAGAGGTGCTTAGTGTAAGTGTTTTGCTCTTTTTGATTGGATGTGATGATAACTCATATAGAAAAGAAAAAAGTACATCTAGTGATCTTGCGAAAGAGAGAGTTGTTGAAGAAAACATTCAAGAGAATAAATATGCCTCCAATTACAGTTTATCAAAACAGGAGACGGCACTTCCATGCCCTCCAATCTATAGAAAGAAAACTTTTGGATGATACTATGTATACAAAACTTGAAATTTATAACTAACATACCATGTGATGGAAATTATAAGCGGGAATTTAATTAAGTGGATCATAGTCAGCACTCAAAAAGAGTTTACCTTGTGGTTTAGAACACTCATTTCGTAAATTAGTTCTGATATATTTAGCATCATTCAAAACGTTTTCTTGCTTGTTATGCTTCTCTGGTGCAACATGGGGCTAATGCAATACAACTGATTTTGATTTCATACACTCCTAATTAACTCTTCTAAAAGAATAGGCACAGAATTAAGCCAAATACCAAAAAGTTATAAAAAGAGAAAAACTAGTATCATCACTTACTGAAGTGATTGCTACCACAAGAACAAGATGGGAAAAAAGCGTTGTTGCTTGTATGAGCTATGCAATGCTTTGAACAAACGTCCGATCCATCATCAAGGTTTGTCTTTTTTAGAGGGGTACGGCGTCGGTGAAGTATCAGGCATTCGGGGAGGGCATTGTGTGCTGAGAAATTCACTTGTCAATGCTCGAAGATCACCCTCTCCTTCGACCATGGTGGTTGGTAATGAGCAGCCGCCACTGAATTGACGTGGCTCAATTGTCCTTCGCAGTAGCGTGCCAGCAGCCCATGAAGATGGATGCACCGTCGGATCAAAAAGTGACGATACATCATATTGCGCGGGCATGGATGGCGAGGCCGACGGAATTGGAAGGTCAGCTATAGAGAGAGAATGTGGCGCCACCGGCAACTGCATTGGAAGAAGGGGTGGCAGAGGTTGCGTCGGTAGCTCTAGTGGTCCAAGATGGGCTTGTAGATATGAGAGCTCAGCTTGTAGGTTTACCACCTGCGTACATAGGAAGATCATATGCTTAGAGTTAATTAGACTGGCCTTGGGTCAGGAAATTTCTAGGTTTGTCAATTACCATTAAGTCAGTAATGACAAAATCTGGTTGTAAGATAAAATTGCCGGATAGAACAATTTATCCTATTCTGAAATTTGTAGTCTCATGTTCGAACCAGAAACTAAACATTTTCCCTTTCCAATAAACACAAGAAAATCTTGTATAAATTTGTTCTAGAGACCATGTGGGGGACAAGGCCATAAAAAATTATGTTACCATTAGGAATTAGCGTGAATCTCACAAATTCTTGAAATTGAATTGTTTTGCTTGATCTAGCAGACTCAACTTGGTGGTACTTGCTCATTAAACACTTTAGTTAATAACCCACCTATCTTTACCAAATTACTTGATAAACCAAATTCTATTTAGTTGACATGTCTCAAATTTTTTATATTTATAAACCCAAAAATATGTCCGTTTTATAAACTTTTGGATGAACGCATGCCATCACCCCCAAACACAGTCATTAATATCTCTCTTGGCGACTATAGTCTTCTTTTAAATGTGCATTATATATATGCCTTTTCTAAATCTAAAAGCAGCATAATATTCACACCTTTAGTAATTAGATACATGTTGAACCGTAATAAAGTTTACCCTAGCCTCTTCCGGGCCTTCTCCAAGGCATTCTCTAAGGCTTAAAAGCTAACTATATTCTTTATTTTTCCCCAATAATAGAAGAAAATAATCACCAATCATAATCAAATAGTAACTTCTGCTAGCTCTCGTGCAAGTGTGTGTTCCATAGCATAGGATATGTAAGTGAAAAACTCTAAATAACTCATGTTCAGGATGTTATCAAAATCTCGAAACAACCAATGAGTCAATCAATCACAAGAAAGATGTCACCTCAAAAGTCATTAATGAAGGATTCAGTATGTGTCATGACTATAAACAACGTAAGATGTGTGATGTTAGAAAAAGACCAGGCATTAAAGAGAGCATAAGAGCGGTAGGATATCTTCGCAGATCATTTTACGTGCACCGACGAAATAGGGAAAGAAAACCGATGGCAGATATCCAGAGAGTACAATGTTGCACTAGAACCTCAAAGAGGTTGACTCTGCTGAGTTAGTGGATTATCTTGACAAGAAAGGTGACCTAAAGGAGAGAGAAGACATTTAATGATAGCACAATGGTTTTCTGGCGAACCTATCCGGACGTTGAAACCGACCATTTCCTTAATAACCGTGAAAAGACGAGATACGTGAAACACTGAAACTTAGTACGCTCTGATGACAGCACACAGACTCTCACGCACTCGTAGTAACCGCCGACCGCATGATTTGTATAACTCAATAATCAGGAAAATTTTTCTGGGTTTCTGCGAAGCATATAATGCTCATGCCATACATCACGGCATGCTCTAAATGTTCGCCGTTTCCCAATGGTTCTTCTTTCTGAGTTTCAGTTTCTGCAACCCTAGGAAGCTAATGATCCTGATCATGTCAGAAACTAGTCAGTCTACGTGTTGTTCGACTCGATCATTTCTTTCTTCCAGGAAAAGAAAAAAGTCAACCACTTGGAACAAGAATCGGTGATTCAATCCAGGTGAAAAATTGGACTGATTCTTGTAAATAGGTTTTATTACCTGTTGCTGGAGAGCAAAGATGTGGGCGACGCATCCGTAAACAGGGTCTCGAAGGCGGGCTTGCGCCTCGTAGCATATCGCCACGACAGCGTCTTGCCGCCTGTGGGCTGGGATGTTCAGCAGCAGCTTCGAAGCGTTGCTCGCCCCGAAAACTCTGTGGACTGCCGCGAAATGAGCCGCTCCTTGCTCCGAGTCGAAGTAGGGCGCAAAAACACATCCCGTGATGCACTTCCTTCTCAAGAACTTGCATGCTCCGCAGGGTCCACCGCTTCCACCACCGGCGGTGCTGGCGATCTCGCCGCTGGCAGATGCACTCGAGCTAGGGTTTGAGCTCATCTCTTCGAGTGGATTTATGATCGGATGGTGGGAGTTTGTGGGGTCATTTGGAGGAGATGAGGGAGTTTGATGAAAGAGCAACGAGCCGGGTTTTTAGGGTTTGGTTTGCCTGGTTTCTTCGTTGTTTTTGGGGGTTATGAAGATGACGATGGAGGGTTGTAATTAAAATGGAAGGAGGAGTCTTTAAAGCCACGCGACAAAGCGAACTTGCTTTTAGCTGTTTGCGTGAAGCAAACATCTCCGATGTACATAGCCATCCATTTTTAATTTTAAGAAATTCTTTCCAGTCTATTTTCCACTCAAGCAAACCTCTCTCTCCAATCAAAGACACGTGTCCTTAATTTTTCTTTTCAACCGTTACATCCTTCGTTTCTTTCAACATGATTGTTGTCAAAGGTTTCCAAAATAAAAAGCTGATTACGAATGGGAGAGAAAACATATATCATGATGTACATATCAATGCGCCATCTCAATAAAAGATCTATGCTTAAATGTTCGACTCAAAAATACATGAAGGGATTAATCAACACACTCCTAACTAGAATTCTCTGCTTCTTCTATCTCATAACTAATATTAAAAATAAATAAAAATGAAATAACGGTTGCTTATTTAAGAAACGAGACATGAAACGAAGCCGTTCAATATGTGAAAAATAGAAATAAATAACTTATGCCATGGAAGTGCCATTTATTAAAAAGAGTTAGTTGAGAATTGAAACAAGAACCCATAAATTGGGCATCCATCTTGGACTACGTTCGTTGCAAATGGATAGATTTTTCTTCTTCTTTTTTTTGTTCACTTTGACATAAAATGCATTTCACAGTGTCCCCAAATCCAATAATTAATGTGCAAGATTCAGCAAAAATAATCATGGAATAAATTAGCTTTCCCCGTGTTCCATCTTTTTCTCAAGTTGTACACTATAGATTTGGCAAAATCGTGTCTTGCCCCGAATTCCCTACCACTGCTCTAGGAAGTTGATCTGCTTAATATTAAGAATTGGTAATGCGTGACCCACTCATGTTCCCTTTAGAAGACAGTTTGAATTATTAATGCGAAAAATGCTCAAATAGCCGAACTTTTCGTGACAAAATCAATCTCTCTCTCTCTCTCTCTCTCTCTCTCTCTCTCTCTCTCTCTCTCTCTCTCTCTCCCCACCCTCCCTCTGCGAAAAATGCTCAAATAGCCGAACTTTTCGTGACAAAATCAATCTCTCTCTCTCTCTCTCTCTCTCTCTCTCTCTCTCCCTCTCCCCCATTATCTAATTAAACCTATTTTTCTTTTCCCATGCGAGTGTGTTTACTATATAGCATTAGACATTTATTGGGACCGCTTGAAATGCGTCTTTGCATAATCGTGGGATCTTTGCAGATTGTGATCAATCGGCATAAGCACTATCCTAACAAAGAAAATCCAACAGAACTACATCTTTAGTACAATCATGGTTTTCCAACCTAGTAATGGAGTCCATTAATCAGAATAATCATATTTCTTTTGAATTGCTTCTTTTGGGGAGGATGGGCCCCGCGGTTTGTAAGTCCATGTTGGGAAAATTGGGGGTGCTTTGGATTTAATGAATTAGGAGAACTTTGGAGTGTCCATGGACACGCCAAGTCAGAATATAGGTAGAAGTTTCAACTTTACAGACAAGCCGCTCGTCGTACCCAAGCAACGTGGATATTTTTCTAATAGAAACGGGCATAATTCAAATTGAGAAATAGTAATTCCTTGGCTTAAACAAATCTATCACGATTCCGAGTGTATCCACACCCGGTCAATGCTAGCATTCGAATCGTTGCGCTTCTTGTGAGACCTACGTAATCTAAAGTTGCAAATACATCGCGTAAACACGATGGAATAAAGTATATCACATTTGATATCATTTATACATCTACAGCTCCACCTTATTAATCCTTGAGGTACATGCGTGAGAAGGTATAGACGAGGTCCCACATCGGATGAGTTCAGAGTTGGTTCATTTATACTTATTTTGACTTAAATTTTTTAATGAAGGTTATCTACTTAGATATGTTAACATGCTCTAACATAGACTTTTCTTTGAGGATCTTACTTATTTGAAATATTGGATTTTTGTGGCGCATAAAACGGTAAATCCACCACACCATAGAAACTTACCTCAACTAAAGATTATAATATTCATTTTCAGGGCACTCAATAATCTTTTTATTCATCTACTACTCATTCATATGATCTCAATTCCACGCAATGGCGATAGTACGAGGATTTCAATCACGCCCCACATCCTATCACATATAAGGGCATGTTGGTAATATTTTTGGAAACAATCGATTCTATTTTTTTGCTCTCAAGAACAAAAGAAAAACAGAAATCTATTTGACAATTTTTTTCTCAAAAACAAAAATCTAGTTTTTTGTTTCCAAGAATAGATTTGGAACAGAATTAAGAAACAGAAAAAAGTTGATTCTTATTCTCTGGAATAATTCCTAGAATCAAGTCTAATTCTTTTCTTTTCTCTTCTCTTTCATTTTCTACTTCTTCATGATGGCTATTCGCCAGCCTCGACCATGACCGATGATTGACTAGCATGGTGGTGGCTCGATGAGGTGAGCCTCATGATGGCTGAGCGAGCTTGCCCTCACCAGATTTGGGCAAGGCTAACCTCACCCAACCAAGGCGAGGCCAACCTCGCGCCACGTGGGTGAGGTCGAGCCTCACCAATGGTTGGGCGAGGTTGAGGCTCATAGTAACAAAGTGAGCCCCCAGCGAGCTCGTCGAACCTCACTTAGCCAATCATCAGCCACCACCATGGCCAACAATTGGCCACAAAGAAGGACAAAGAAGAAGAGAAAAGGAAAAAGAAAAAAGGAAAATATAATAAAAGTATTAAAAAAATTAAAAACCTACCAAACACAATTCTATCCCGAGAATAGAAATTTGGACAGTTATCAAGTGTCTTAAAAAATTCAGAAATTGATGTTGGGAACAGAATAAAAGACAAAATCATTTATGAATAAAAATTATTTTCAAGAAGAGAATAGTCACCAAATACACCCTAAGTTGGCCAATCATAAAAGTCAACATGCCAAATCCCGCAATCAAAGCATTAACATTAGCTATCTAGCCCCGTCTCGTGTTGCCAATCAGCCGACATAACAATAGAAGATCGAACCCCGTTTCATGATAAATTCAAAATTTGAACAACACTTCTTTTATGTAACACTTACGCCACATGATAGGTTGATATGATCAAAACTTTGCCATCGATGTAATGAAAGTATGTCGCTTCACGACATTGCATCATCATGTCATGTGATGTATGGGCGTTTCTAGAATGCAAATTTCTGAATTCCTTGAAACAGAACTTGTTGCAGACAAAACATAAAAGACTGGCGTCAAAAAGAAGTAAACAAAGCGAACCATCATGCATCAGTTTCCAGAAATCGTCTTCCCTAATTTTCAACGAAGTCATAGTCAAAAGACGTGGCGGAAAGATTTTTTAATAGATCGTAACGCAGCTTCCACCGCGCCGTCCGGAGATTGTCCGGTCTTTGTACCGCGTCAAGGAACCAGAGACAGGAGCTTCGCTCAAGCCAGGCGAACCCAACACGTGCGCGTCTTTGAAATGACGTTCTGATGCGACTTTAGGGAGCAAGAAGGGTTCTTTGAGCAATTCTTTTGCGGTGACTTGTTGGATGCGTCGATGACTTGATCTTTCCTTTTTTGCGATCATTTCAAGGGTAAATTATCAATTCGCTTCTAAACTTTTAAATTTTATCAATATAGTCTTGCACCTTTGTGCGAAGATTTAATATAATCATTCTAATCAATTATTACTGGAAATAACTAACATGGTGATTTACAAACTATCAATGTCCAAAAACTATGTAGAATAGGTAAAAATAACTAGATGTTATGTTTGTAATTTCCAATGACAATTTGCCAAAAATTGTAAGAATTATATCAGAATTTCATGCGAAAATTTAAGAATATATTGCTGAAATTTAAAAATTTAAAACTAAATCAGTAATTATTACGATAATTTAGTGTTAAGATTATTTTGTGTCCATTAGTTCATTGAATAATTGCTCAATTGTCAACATATTAGTCACATCAATTTCTCTTGTACATGTGTAATTTTACTTCTTTCTTATTGGTTACCCAAAAAGTTGAAATATTTCCTGCATTACTCAATAACGAATCCTAAATGCTATTTATATTTATGCAGTCTATCTTCATCTATTAACTTAAGCTTTTAGATTGAGTTTTTAACATTATTCTAGACTTAGTGCATCCACCCTTCATGAGTCAAATTCAATGCGCCACTTGTAGTTCCCCACCTTGTCCTAAAAGATGTTAGATTTTACTTAATTTTTCTCGAAGTATTTAAATAAGGATATTTTGATTTGTACATTAGGATTTTTTTTTCAAGCACTCACTCTAATCTCTAGGCTACGATTTCCCCTCTTTTACCTTAGAAGCCATTGCCTCTCTATAGTGCCCTCCCTGAGGGAGAGAGAGGGACCTTTCTCTCCCCTCCCCCCTCCCCCTCCCCCTCCCCCTCCCTCCCTCTCTGTCTTCCTCTTTTCTTTTTTGAAACTTTCCATCCTTCTTTTCTCTCCGATCTCTTGTGGGAATTTGTGTGTGTAAATAAACTTTTGAAATTTTGGGTGAATGTGGAGATAGTTTGGCCATTTATCCAATCGACAACCACAAAACAAGATGTTCATAACGTAGCTCCACAACCTCTCCAAGATTAGGCTGCCATTCTCTTTTGATTTAGATTTATTCCAAGTTTTAGGGGTTTTACTCTCTTGAATTAGATCTAACAATATATTTGGGAGCTCCTTACATGTATTTGATATGTATTCTTTTAACATTTTGATGGTGGTGTGTCTATACAACAATGATGATGAGTACATTGAACCTATATGTGGACTGCAAACCATTGCAAATGGAGTGAAAGATCTCAGTGTGTGATCATCATTGAATCTAGTTATTGGTTATTGATCGATTATAGTGTTAGAACTATTCTTTGAGGAATGAGAGTGCACATCTACTTGTAAAAATGGTACTTTTTTATTTATTTATTTTCTGGCTTTTAATCTCTTCCGTACTTACTTGGGAAAGCCTTCTATGTATCTCTCAAATATTATTATAGTATATGAGTGGCATTTTTCTTACAACCAAAAAAACAATAATGGTTTCTTTCGTAATCATTCGTTATGTTTTCATTCATAAGACAGCTTGACTCTTTGTTTTTTTTTTTTTTTTTTTTTTTGCACTGCAAGCTTGCTGCAACCTCATGTTATGCGAGAATCCATTTCCATCTAGATTTTCAAGTTCGAATTATTGCTTGATAGGCCAACCGATCATTTACTGAGGATCTATTGGCACATATATATTTAAATTAAGAAAAAGTACCAAAAAGTACCAAAAAAATCCTAAGCCTTTTATATTATTACCAATTCAGTTCTACTCATAGGATCTCTCTAATGATGACTTGACTTTTCCTCAAGCAATTTTTGGGCAAAATTCACCGGAACAACTACATTGAAAAATCGTCAAAAAATTTATAACTAAGTTAGTTAAATTAAAAATTTTAGGACTGAATTAACCGATACACAATAAGTTTAGGACTTTTTGGACCATTTTTCCTCAATAAAGCAATTGGTTCTATATCCACCTTTAGTTTGTAGTAATCACGTATGACTTGCCGTCCTATGACCCACAAACAAGAGCTATTAATTGCATTCCATTAGCATTAACATTAAAATTACACATCAGAAAAAAAAGATGTGTGAACTATGTTTAAGAATTAACACACCTATAATATTTGCAACGACCGCTCATCTCTAATTAATTTTGTAACCGCATTTTTCTTTTTTGGTCGGTACGTAACCGTATAATTAGTTTAGTGCAAAACCGCGTTAATCTACAAGAAAACCTTTAAAAAGAAAAAACAACAAACTATGTCTTCTTTCTATAAAGATGTGTGGTCAAAAACCACAAGTACTCGATGCATATTTCAATAGTCTTGCATGTTGGGCACTCAAGAAACAAGCACCCAGAAATACAGGGGGGAATGCCTACCCAAACATGACACATAATCACAATTAAAAAATTAAAATCAAGTTGTACTTTCTTTTCCTAGTTAAAATATTGGGATTGCTCGAAGCTTTTGATAACAAAAACCTAATTCCTTGCATGACTTTGTCAAGAACCCAATGTGTAATTTAGGACCCCACTTTCTCCCTCCTTTCGCTCGTGTGGTCAACACGCACGCCCACCCAAGGCTTTAAACAAAAGACATGCTGCATACCTTAATCAATTTCGCTTGTTCTAAATTAAGAAGAACGAAAGGGGGTTGTCGAAACGACATGTAGATCTCGAAATCGTGAGATGTCAATACGAAAGTAGGGGGAGACAGCTCTATCAAAGTTCGAAAAAGCCTTGAGCAAGGAAGGTCTCATCAATGATAGAAACACAGCGAAAAAGTAGTCAAAAAGGGAAGAGAGGAGGCACCGCCAGGTGAGGAAGATGCTTAGAAATTGCATTAATTAATGAGTTAATAAATTATTTAATTACTTCATAACCTCTCAATCAGTGATTGTAGTCGAGTGATCCACAGAACGATTGTGGTGACCTTGTGGAACGTGGGAGGTGAGGAGTTCGACCCCACCACCTCTTGAGTTAGGGAAAAAGATAGCAGATGAGGCTCTTTGGGACATTTACAATTTAACATTCTAAGTTATTTTCTCTATATATGTATTTTTCTTAATTTTTTTCATAAACTAAGTTTACCTTCTGTTTCGAATAACAAAACAATTAAACACCATTGGAAGATTCTTTCAAGATCACTTTAAATATTTTCGTTTTTTACTTTTATCTAAACCATATGGTCGCCACATTTTATGCACTTGGAATTAGGCTCCAAACTAGGCAGAAGCTACCTCGCTCCCGTATCGTGTGTGGCGAATTTGCATAAGCCCATTCAGCACTTGCATGCAACTATGAACTCGACGATGAGATTGAATTTTCGCACTGGAATTGCAAAACACAGACGAGACGATTCAAGGACAAAAGAAGGCATGGGACGGTGGAAAACATACAGCTTCCTTCGGTTCCACATTGAACTTTGGGACTCTAAAATATTTTGGGTAAATGCAAATGACATTTGATTCATCTTTTGCTCAACTATGAGGAAATGCAATTGCATCAGGTCTTGGCCCAAAGCAGGTCTAGAGATTTTTTGGAATGATGCATTCCCAAAATGCAAAAACAAAATTTTCTTCTAACTTTGCCTTTGCTCAACTATCATAATTCCATAAATATCCTTACCTAATGAGACGTCACAGACTAGGTTTGAGGCCGCTAACAAGGTTGTATATGGTTGACAGCGAGCTAGATTTTACGCCAATAGCCTCACCCAAGGTCGCTCAACCTTCGGCAATAGTCCCCTAGGTTGCAGGGCCCAAGAGGCGTCACTTGGGTTCATGACTTAGGCGAGGCTGTTGTCGCTAGATCTTACTCACCGATAGCCAAATTTGGCTTAGCGAGAGTATCGCTGGAGGCTCACCACTCTCCTGCCGACTATTGAATTTGCTGGTTTTGTTTCTTTAAAAAAAAAAGAAAAAAAGAAAAAATGTTTTACAAAGTGTTTTGCCAAACATCATTTAAGCCAAAATTGCTTCCTAAAGCAGTCAAATTTTTAATTTAACAAACACTGTTTACATTTTGGAAAACTCTTTTAGCCCAAAGCCATTTGCATTTCCTTAAAGCCAAATCAAATGAGCCCATGGTGGCCACAATCATTTTGCATCACGTCTATAGATTATGGCATCTCTCTCTCTCTCTCTCTCTCTCTCTCTCTAGGGCAAACCCTACTAAAACAGGGCGAAACAGAACACAGGCCCATGGCGAACAAGAGAATATTCACGAGCCCACTAACTAAGGGAGTGACCCATTCCAGATTCATAGTTGTCCAAGTAGCCTATATCTGTTTCGAGCTCTCGAACGGGAGCTTGTAACCAAATAAGATATTAAAGTAATGGAATAGTCGTTGATGCGACCGAGCCACTAGGACGGGCCTAAACCCCAACCGCCCCGGTTAGATTTAGCAAACCATATATGTTCGCTATGTAACGTAGAAAAGGATTTGCATATAATATGTATTTGTGTTTGGTGGAGAGGAAAAAACGATTTTGGTCTCAATGTAAGGATTTGCATATAATATGTATTTGTGTTTGGTGGAGAGGAAAAAACGATTTTGGTCTCAATGTAGGATTTGCATATAATATGTATTTGTGCTTGGTGGAGAGGATAAAACATTTTTGGTCTCAATGTATTGTAAATAGAGTATCGATATCACTATGTGGGTTGGTAAGATATATAAGGTGAGATGTTCATTTTGACAACATGGTAGGACCAAACATTCGGCCTCCCAATCTTCACTGATGCACATGAACCCTCGTACTCTTCATGATGTCCAAATTTTGGACATGAGCCTAATCGGGAGTCCTTTCCTCAAGGGTGACCTTCTTAGTCCGACGGGCCATGAAAAACAATAAGTGCACAGCACCACTACGCTCTGGCAGAAGTCAAGACTCGAGGTTCATCTTAAGAGAGGGAAGGAGTTTAGGTAGGTCACTCTTTTAGCATGAAAGCAAAAGCGTCTGTTGGACTATTTACCGTCCGTTTTACATGATTTTCATTCTAAGAGGAGGGAATTTAGGTAGGTCACACTTCTAGCACGAAACCAAAAGCCTCTGTTAAAACATTTACCGTCCTTTTCAACACGATTTTCATTGTAAGAGTGAGGTAGTTTAGGTAGATTACTCTTTCGCAAGAAAACAAAAGCCACTATTAAACCATTTCCCGTCCTTATAAACTCCGTGTGGCAACCTCTATATTCCACCCATCTCTTCAACCATAAAAACAAAAGCACCCATAGCTAATGATCATACTCCACAGCATTTCAAGCATTTCAAGCAGCGGACGTGAATATCGGCTGTTATAAAAATAAAATAAAAATAAAAACAGCGGCACGGATGAGTATTTACGGTTCTTTAGCCCAAAATCATTTTTCCCCTCTCATGTCCATCTTCTTTTTTGTTTTCAGGGCGAACAAAAAGGCGGTAAGCATTACGGCTAAAAAGGCCTTGAACCAAGTGGTTCCATTGGTCCTAAGGGTGGAGATGTTAACTCTCCATACTCCACAGCAGTCGAAATTTTCTTGCTGCGATTTTATAACTGCAGCGACGAGTGGAGACGCAAAATGGCAAGTGGGTCTGGAGGTTGCCGTGGTTATAAAATTGCGGCAAGAAAATGCTTTGGAGTATTTGGAGCAATTGAACCACTTGATTCAGAGCCGCTTTAGTGTAATGCACACTCTCTTAGCATCTTCAAGTTCGTTCGACCTGAAATAGAAAAGGAGATAGAAATGAGAGCGAACAAAGAAAGAAGAGTCGTATATACTCAGCTGCGCGCTGTTGTTTTCTGTTGACAGCCTGATTTCACCGTCCACTGCCTGAAATGCTTTGTAGGCCTCTTGAAAGCTGTACGCAGCTTAAACGGCAGTTTTCCATCGCATACGTGTATATGACCGATGCCTTTGCAATAAGGGCATTTTGCTCTCTTGTCTATCCATTCAATGAACTGAATGCAAAAGTCGACAGTTCGACCTCGGAAAATCACATTCACAACAATATCAAAAAAAGGAAGAACATCCATCCCTCAATTTAAGATGTTTGGCTTTGCTATCCCATCACATTCTGCAAGAAAGAAAACGTGTTACAAGACTGCAACTACCATTAGAAACTTTAGTTACCTGTACATAACAGCGAGCACTGTCAAACAAAATGTTGCACAGAGGACATGCGAACCCATCCATTTTCAGGTCAGACCTCAACACCCATTCCAATCTGTTCTCTGGCAGGTTTTGCTGCTTTCGGTAGTGTCTGCAGTTGCGTTTCTTGGCATAATTCGCTTTTCTACGTGAAAATAAGTAAATCGTTGCTTCTTACCTTAGACCAGCTCTAAGATACTTTTTTCTGCAAGTATGTCTTCCTACAATAGGTGAACCTCTCGTTCAAGTCCTTCAGATACAACCTTATAGTAGAAAATTACATAGACGTTTAGTTCAAAGGTTAGAGACACTCAGAGATGTTGGGATGATAACATTTCTAACTATCCGAGCTGTATTTCTCAAAGGGTCCTATCGGCCTGGAAAAGAAAAAGTGTTTAGAAAGACATAGGGAGTTTTCACAAAATACTTACTTTACTTTAAGGGACTTTACCAGCACATTACATCCTCTTTGCCTTTTATAGGCATTAAGAGGTTACAAACAAATAAGAACCAAGCTCATGGGTCCTAAAACAGATAGAAGCTTTGAAAAATCTAGTCAGGGAATTATTTTCAGTGATATGAACAGTGACAATGAATAGTGATTTCCCTAGCCTATTGCTACAATAACTTGCTATAGTGACCTGCTACAGTGACTTGCTACAGTTAGCGATCTCTTTCGTCATGGGCATTGTAGTTATAGTCTAAGTCATGCTAGGAGATGTTCTTCGTATTTTCGTTCAAGTTTTGCAAATCGAATGTGAGAGGGGCTTCAAGTATTCCACATATTTGTATCATTTGATGAAGATGCTTCTTCATGAGTCTTGGAGGATCTTAAAGTGTCGGCAAGCAAGTTTGGCTAAGACTAATTTGATGGTTGAGCATAATAAGATGTGCCCTTCCCTAGAGATAAAGACAGAGATCCTTGATCACAGGGGTCTTAAGAGAGAGGGCCCCCCAATTGGGCATAGGGGTCTTGTGATAATTGTGCAAGGTCATCCGTGTTTGTCATTTCTTGCTCATGTGATGGATTTGTCCTTGCATGTTTGAATTTTTCAAGTGCTTCTTTAACAAGACGTAAGAATTATTGTGCAGCTTACAAGATATTATTAATTAATTGTTTAATAAATATTTAATGCTAAAAATGTATTTGGCTGTGAGAAGTTTTAAAGAGGTGAGAAGCTACCGTTCTTTATGAAAATTGAAAGGCATTTTGATGGAAGGCATCTCTTGATATGTGTGTGTGTGTGTGTGTGTGTGTGTGTGTGTGTGTGTGTGTGTGTGTGTGTGTGTGTTTAGTCCTCTCTTTGCCCACAATGTAAAAAACTTACATTATATTCTATCCTTCATCAAATAGAATACATTAAGGAAAAATGGATTAAGGGAAAGAAATCGGATTTCTTCGCTTCATCAATGTTTCACAATAATTATTTTCAAGCGTATCGCTATGGACAAAGTTATGTCCTCATCTCTTTCATCATGAAAATCAAAGATCCTATGTTTTGTATTTTTTGCATTATAAAATTACCTTCTTGCTTACAATTAGTATCAAAGTGTGGTTTAAAATCTCATGATTTATCCGATTATTGAAATATTATGATTTATGGAAGAAGATTCGTCAAACAATGTTAGTCTTTTCTTGTTATTTGATGTTGTTGAATTGCTTTTGGATGGATTGTCAAGGGAAATCCAAATGAAGAAAGGCATGATGGAAAACAGGGCAAAAAAATGGAGAAAATTGGCGAACAAGCATGAAAGGGGAAGATGGTGCATGGAATACATGTGCCCCATGTGTGCCAAAGGGTCAGGTGCATGGATTCCCCATGCCACGCGCCCCTACATGCACGCTAGAGGGCAAGCATGTGGAATCCACGCGCCCCACCCACATGCTAAGGGTAGGTAGGTGGGCTTGTGGGCTTAGCATGCGCTCGTGGGCTTTTATTTATTTTTACAATTTTACCCTTATTCATTGAATTACGTTTTTGCCCCCTCTTCGTCATTTATTTACAGATTTGCCCTCCATTTTTATTTATGTTATTTTGCCCTTGTCTTCGCTAGATATTTATGGTTCTGCCCTCCTTGATTATTTACATTTTTGCCCCGGTATGATGGATAATTACGATTCTATCTTAGCTTATTAGTTACCATTTTGCCCTTGGATGTCAAATTCATTGTCCTGCCCCGCTAGAATCATGATTTTATGATTTTTCCCTTGTCTGCTTGGTGAATATATGTGCTTTACAATAATAAAAATTCAATTAAGAATGGTATTGTTAGTCACCAAAGTGGCCAAACCTTAAGGTATTTTGAATTTTTGATAGTATAAATTATTTTATTCAATTACCCACAATTAATTAATGCTATGATTGAAATTTATTTGTTAATATCCTTATTGATGTCATGGATATATTGAAGTTCATTTATTATAATAACTTAGGGATTACCCCAAAGGTTAATTAATTTCTTATAATTCATGGACATAATAGTTGGTAATTAATATTTATTCTTAAATTTGTTTGTATATCCAAATATAGCAAATAAATTTTAATGAGATATATTTATAATTACCAAATTAAAGTTATTAGCATCATTATGGTTTAATGTATGTTGGTATTCCATAAGATTGCCCAAAGGAGAACTATGATGTACATGTATCGTTTAATTTGAATTTGATTAGGTGATATTTTCAAGTATTAATGTATGAGTATTTTCTTGCATATTTAAAGTATTTGTACCTGTTTCACTTCATTCACATGCTTCATCTATTTCTTTGTTTAATGGAATGAACTTTTCTAATTGGAGTGAACAAGTCTAGCTTTACTTGGGTGTCTTGGATCTTGATTTGGCACTTGAAGTTGAGAAACCAGTTGCGATTACTGATGAGAGTGACGATGATGAAAAGACTTTCCATGAAGCCTAAGAAATATTTAATAGACTAAGCTTAATATTCATGTGAATAACAGTTACAAATAATTTAAAGACTATCCTTCTCAAAACTAACAATGCTAAGAAATTTATAAGATTTGTGGAAAATCGTTCTCAAATTACTGATAAGTCTTTTGTTGGTACATTGATGAACACTTTAACCATCATGAAATATGATGGTTCACGTACCATGCGAGAGCATGTTCTTGAGATAATGAATTTAATAGTAAAGTTAAAGACTTTAGGAATGAATGCAGATGGGTACTTTTTAGTACAGTTCGTATTTAATTCCTTACCTCATGAACAATATGTGCCTTTTTAAATGAATTACAATACTATAAAGGATAAATGGAATATAAGTTAATTGGTTAGTATGCTTGTTCAAGAGGAAACAAGGATAAAGAATCAAAAGACTCATTCCGTTCATTTCTTAAGTCATCAAGAAGCTGAAAATGATTCCAAAAAGAAATGTGGAAAGAGTAAGAAGAAAGAATTACACGTCTTGGAATGAATCTTCAAAGGTTTCTCAAATCTACAAAAAAGAACACAATCTTATTAATTGTCACTTATGTAATAAAGTTGGACTCTTGAAAAAAGATTGTTTAAAGCATAAAGTTTGGTTCAAAAAGAAAGGTACCTTGTGCTTTAATATATTTTGAATCAAACTTTACTAAAGTTTTTCATGATACTTGATGAATTGATTCTAGTGCCATCACTCATGTGTCAAATACAATATAGAGATTTCTTATAGTCGAAACCATAAAGTCAAATGAAAGTTTGTGATCATGGGGATTAGAAACAAAGTTCCAACTAAACGCATTATCACTTGTTATTTGGTCTTAGATACTAGGCATTATTTGGATTCGGTTTGAACCTTTTATGTGCCTATATTTTCTCTCAATTTAATTTCTTTGTCAAGACTTAATGTAAAAAAGTTTTCTTATGATTTTGGTCGTCGATCTTTCAATTTGTATAAGAATGATAATCTTATTAGAACTGAAACTTTATGTGATGGTCTTTACAAATTTAAACTTGATAATGCTTCTGTTGAGACCATAATAACATTGCATCATAATGTTGACATTAAACGAGGTTTGACGGATGAGAATTCTGCTCACTTGCAACATAAACATTTAGGTCATATATCCATGGAAATGATGCAAAGATTAGTGAAGAATGAAATTCTTTTGAATTTGGATTTTACTGACTTTGAAATGTGTATTAATTGTATTAAAGGTAAACAAGCAAAACACACTAAGAAATGCGCTACAAGAAGCATAGAGCTTCTTGAAATTATACTAACTAATATATGCGATTTTTTTTTTTTATGTTCCATCTTTTTAATGGAGAAAGCTATTTTATCAACTTTATCAATAATTTTTCACATTATGGTTACATTTATCTATTGCATCTATTGCATAATAAATCTCAATCAGCAAATGCACTTGAGGTGTATATTAAAGAGGTTGAGAGGCAATTAGATAAAAGGGTGAAAATGGTAAAGTCGAATAGAGGTAGTAAATATTATAAAATGTATGATTATTTTGGACGATGTCCAAGTCCATTTGTTAAATTTCTTGAAAGACACGACATTTGTATTCAATACATAATGTCGGGTACATCACAACAAAATGGTGTAACGGAAAGTCGTAATCATTATTTAATGGAAATGGTTATGATTATGATTAGTCATTTATTTTTACTCTTATTTATGGATGTATACATTAAAGAATTTTATGTATTTATTAAATATGGTTCATAATAAGGCGGTTTCAAAGTCTCCCTTTGAATTGTGGATGGGAATGAAACCTAGTTCATGGTACTTGCATGTTTAAAGCTGTCCTGAAGAAGTAAGAATTTACAATCCACATGAAAAGAAATTAGATTTAAGAACGATCGGTGATTACTTCATTGGTTATGTAAAGAAATCCAAAGGGTATAGATTTTATTGTTCTAATCACAGTACAAGAATTGTTGAATCTGGAAATGCTAGGTTCATTGAAAATAACGACATCCGTTAGAGTGATAATGCGTGATGTTTGCATTCAAAAAGTGAGAGTATAAGTTCTTATACCCAAAACTTCTAACGTTGTTATTCTTGATATTATAGTTCAACTCAACAATATTAAAAAAAATAACAAATAAATGATCAAACACTCTATAGTGGAGATGTTAATATTGAACCTACAGTAATTGAGCCACAAGAAAGAGTATTAAGAAGATTTCAACAAGAAAGAAGGTTGGCTATTTTTTTTATGATTACATGGATTATCTACAAGAGTCAAAAATTGTCTAAGGAATTGGAAATGATCTAGGTTCATTTTCTCAAACTATGGAATGTGAAGACTCTAATAAATGGTTTAATGTCATGAAAGAAAAGTTCAAATATATGCATTAAAATCAAATATGAGACCTTGTTGAATTGCCTAAATGATGTAAAAAGGTCGGGTGTAAATGATTTTTTAAGACCAAGCGATATCAAATGGCATAAGACTAGACTAAAAAAAAGGCATTGACTATAAGGAGACATTTTCACTAATCTCCAATAAAGACTAACTTATAATCAATATGACTTTGGTGGCTCATTATGACTTAGGGTTATACCAAATGGATGTCAAAAGTGTCTTTCCTAATGGGAATTTAGAAGAAGAGATTTATATGCACCAACCCGACGGCTTTTTAGTTAAAGGAAAAGAGTACATGGTGTGTAAATTAAAGAAATCAATATGTGAACTTAAACAAACTTCCTAACAATGGTATCTTAAATTTAATGATACCATAACTTCATATAAATTTAAGGAAAACATTGTTGATCGGTGTATATATATATATATATATAAAAGTCAGTGAGAGCAAGTTTTTTTTTTTTAATTATATATGTTGATGACATTTTGCTTGCTACTAATGGTCTTGGTTTGTTACATGAAATCAAGAAGTTTCTCTATAAGAATTTTGAAATGAAAAACATAGGAGGAGTAATGTATGTGATAGTGATAAATCACAAGGATTGTTAGGGTTATCTCAAAAAGCATACATTGAGAAAATTTTAGAGAGATTCAATATAGATAAATGTTCACTATGAGTAGTTCTAATTCAGAAAGGTAACAAATTTAACCTTATACAATGTTCGAAAAGTGAATTGGAGTGAGAAAAAATGAAGTATGCTTCTGTTGTTGGAAGTATAACGTATGCTCAAACTTACACTAGACCAGACATTAGTTTTATTGTCGAAATGCTAGGCAAATATCAAAGTGATCCTGAATTGGATCATTGGAAAGCTGCAAAGAAAGTTCTCAAATATTTGTAAGGAACAAATAATTGTATGCTCACTTATAAAAGATCTAATCATCTTGAATTGATTAGATATTCAGATTTAGACTTAGTCGGATGTGTCGATATAAGAAAATCAATATTAGATTACTTATTTCTTCTGGCTAGAGAGGTAATATCATGGAAAAGTGTAAAGCATATAGTTATTGATGCATCCACTATGGAGGTTAAATTTGTCTTATGCTTTGAGGCACTATTCTGAATTATGGCTATGAAACTTTCTTTCAGAACTTGTGATTATCGACGGTATTGTCAAGGCACTAAAAATTTATTATGACAACTCAACTGCAGTTTTCTTTTCAAAGAAAAACAAGTATTCCGAGGGTGCTGAGTATTTGGAAATTAAATACTTGTATGTTAAAGAACTTCATAAATAGAAAGTATTGATTGAGCACATTAGCACCAACTTTATAATGGTAGATCCTTAACAAAAGGACCGCCACCCAAAACATTTAATAACATATTGAAAGGATAGATATTATTGGACGTCATTTATGATTGTATTATGATTGTATTCAGTTTATGTATTTGACACTCTAAACTCAATTATGTGTTTTTGATTTTTTTTTTTTTTATTTAGTATACATTATGGAAATAGAAAAATAAAATAGGATAGTCTCTAATGGAGACATTATAGTTGGATCATTACTGTACTTCTCATTTATAGATCATGTTAAGTAGAGAGCTATATTATAGTACATGGAAAGGACTATGTCGATTAATGACATACAACCACCATGACTCACATTAGTTTTCTTTACTTAATTGTTATTATTATGCGATATCCAATTTAAGGAAAATTTTAGTATTATGTTATTGTGCACATTATGGTCTTTATTAAACCATGAAAGGAATGTCATATGGGCCAAGTGGGATGTAAGAATTATTGTGTGGTCCACATGATATTATTAATTAATGGTTTAATAGATATTTGATGATAAAAATGTATTTGATTATGAGAAGTTATGACACTAATGAAAAGGTACAATTCTCATTAAGAAGTTACCATTCTTCCAAAAATGTGAGATTCTCATGAAAGTTAAAAAGTGCTTTGATGGAATGCACATCTTGATAACATGTGTGTGTATACATATATAAGAGTTTGGTCCTCTTTTCACTCATGACATGAAAAACTTATGTTGTATTTTATCCTCCATCAAATATAATACGTTAAGGAAAAGTTGATTAAGAGATAAAAATCATATTTTTTTGCTTCATTGGTTTTTCACAATAATTATCTTCAAGGATATTGCTATGGATGAAGGTATGTCTTCATCTCTCTCATCATGAAAATCATGAAGATCAAAGATCCTATGTTTTGTATTTTCCGCATTATAGAATTATAGTATCGTTTACAATGTCGGCAAGGTCAAGACTAACCATGTTTTTCTTTTTCTTTTCTTTTCTTTTTTGCATGTAATTAACTTGTTTTCTTGGGGACCAAAAAACTTAGTTTGATTGTCTATGATCCAAGTGCTTTTATCCTAACCTCATAAGTTGCGGCTAAAACATATGAAGTGTAGAATGCTAAACTGAATCAAAATGACCCCAATATTAATTATATGAACATCATTTCATGAAATTATTGATTATAGACATAGCAAAATATCCAAAATTGGCCAATTTAGTCTTAAATCTTTCGACAATTTGCTTGTGTAGGACTTCCGACCAATTTTCGTAATAATGGCTAATATGAACGCCCATCCCAAGTTGTGACAAATATGATATACTATATGCATGGCCCTTCCTCAACCTTAGAATAAGGACTGTGTGTTAGCCACCAAATTCGTTCTCATTTTTTGACTCATATCATTGAAAATTTTAGGGTAGCATAATTCTAATGCACAAGTTCCTTATTGTGGCAATTGCAGAGCATACTATCAAAATTGATCATAACATTCTAGTTTTAAATAATCATACCAGGCATAAAGGAAGTGAGAAGAAATTTTTAGGGATTCATGACAAACCACACTATTATTTCTGGAGAGGGTGCGTTCTACCTTTTAGCATTTCTAAACACCGCCTTACGTAGGCAAATATTAGAGACGATTTTACAAACTCTTTGTAGCCAACAATGGCTCATTATTTTACCCTTATATCGACAAACTCTTATCTTCCATTTTTTCGTTTATGCTACAGTGTCAAATAATACATGAATAGTGCTAAACAATGCCAAATAGAGTCAAATAGTGCCACATAGTGTTTTTAGGCCAAATTTTCTTTCTTTTCACGTGTTTGCTTCAGACTTCTTTTCCTTTGGTGCTTTAGTCTTCTTCCTTTGGAGGTGCTTTAGACTTCTTTACAAATCTTCATGTTACTTCAAACTTCTTTTTCTCCGTGGCTTTAAATGCTTCAAAGGTCATACTTATGGATTGGTTCATCATCGTCCAAACTGTCAAACCATCCCCATATTTCTACCTCTTGTACTCTTTGAAAAGTCTTTCAATTTGAGAGCTTCAAGATGGCAAGTGTCTGTGTCTTCTAGGGGCTAGTTAGAGCTGGATGAGATATTAGCAATAATTTTCCCTAGATTATCTTTATACTATTGTTTGAATGCTTCGATGAGCTTCTCCACTTCTTCCATTTCTGGAGTACCTTCCACGTTTAATTCATATGGCCTTTGTCTTTTGGATAACTGATGAGAGCTTATCGAAATATCAATGGAGCTTACTAGAATGCTGGGTTGGGGTAGATACCCAAGCTGGAGTGAATGACTTTTTTCTGTCAAGACCCAGATTAAGTACAAGTTGCAATTCACTATAATTAAAAGGATCTTACGATAATAGTCCTCCCCATGGATCTTGCGATTATGAAGCTAGATCCTATGAAGTTGTTTGTGATCCAGAAGTGTCTGACATGTCCATTCCGTAGTATCTTTTTAAGCAAGCATCGATTGTTGGTCTGATTGAGTGATAGTCATCACTATGATCCCAAGAAACATTATTATCAACTTCTATAGGCCATGTTTTGGGTGGAATAACTTGATTGTGCTAGCACAATATCCTCTATAGCTCCCAATACTCTTGAGGATAAGTTGAGATTCTACAATGAAGAGTTGTAAAAATCTTATTTGGAACAAGTTGAGGTTTATATATGGATACTCTAGCATCTATTGAGTTTTACACATATCTTCATTGGGTCAAACAAATAACCATGGCCTAAAAATAAAATAATTGTATAAAACTCCAAGTCAAGCTTGCATGTTCTGAGTTGGGCCTGGAAAATATTTTTCCATGCACCCAATGGTTTGGACCAACTAAGCATCTACCCAAAATATTTATGTTTGGCTTCTCCTTGAATAATTTTGTCGATGATAAGAGGCATCTTGGTTGTTGAAAACTTGATGACAATGGTATAAAGATTAAACAAATACCAATAAAACTATTTGAGTTTTTCTGCAAATTCCTCTTTTGGGAAGAAAGTAAGAAGATGAACAAAGGGATATTTTGGAAGCAATTCGTCTAAAGGAAGGAGAAAACCACCATAATCGCTAAAAATATGGGAATGATATTGTCACATAAGTCTTTCAAGATTTTCAAAGAGAGCATTGTCTTGGATGAGTTTAGAGATTTCTGGTGGGTACAAATATGAAGGCCATTTGGACTTTATTTCTCATACCTAGAAACCGCCTTATGGATCCCTTACCACATACATATTTATGGATGTAATAACTGTAATTTATTTTGGTCAGGGACAGAAAATCAACAAATATGTTCTTTTTTCCCACAATATATTTTGTCTCAAAGAAATACTTTGAAAACTATTATGCCCATCTAAGAAGCTAAGAATGGGAATATGTTTTTATTTGAACTTCAGTATCTAGGAAAATGAAGACATGTCTATCTCAACAAGGAAATGATGGCCTATAAGATGGAATTGAAACTTCTTGATGCCATATTTTACCACCAAGAGTTCTTTGAACATAGAGTGATAATGCATTTTCACTTGCGTGAATCTTCCACTCTTGTGACCACAAACTCATTGCTTTCCATCAATTTCTTCAAGATGAACAGCAACCCAATATTTATCACTAGCATCTGTCTACAAAATCTTTTTTTTTTTTTTCCATAGTTAGGATTTGTGATGGAGGAAGATGCTGTAAAATTTCTTTAAGCCTACATACAAACTTAGTTTGTTGTGGTCCCCATAAATGAGCATTTTTTTTTTTTTTAAGTATTTGTTGTAGTGAACTTACAAACTCTATAATTTTTGAGACAAAATCCCCAAGATAAGTAACTATCTCAAGGAATTGTTGAACCTGCTTGTAGGAAAGATTTTCGTCAAGAAATCTCTACAATTCCTTAACTATATAAGGACTAGGATGATATGTTTCATTTTTTAGATGTATCCCAAAAAATTCAATTTATTTATGGGTAATGATTCCAAGATTTCATACCAACTTGACAAATTGGGCTAATAATTTACAATGAGAATCCTTGTTTGAATTGTATATGAAGATATCATTAATACAAATTTGGGCATTGGCCATAACAGGCTAGAAAATTATGCACAGTGTTTCGGAATATTGAAGGAGCTGTCTTAAAGCCAAAAGAGAGTATCGTCCACTAAAAATGTTGATTTGGGTTGCAAAATCTAGTTTTGTACCTGTCTTCAAGATAAATTTCCAACTTTAAAATCTAGCTTTAAAGTCAAACTTGGAATATATTTTGGCTTGGGTGAGATTGGAGAATAAAGAGTTTCAATGTAGTAGAGGAAATTTATCATATTGTTGGAATTAGTTGAGAGGCTGGTAATTCATAACCATTCTCATCTTTCCTCTATTATGCTCAGCACGTTTGTTGACATGAAATGCTTCATAAGCCCATTGAGAATTTGAGGGCTCAATTAATCCTTGATGAAGCAAATATGACCATTCCTTTTGTGCTAAAAGCAAGTGTTCTAAATTCATTCCAAAATGATTGGCTTTAGTGTAATTGACATCCTAGTTTTTCTTGAAAGGAAGATGAATGAAGAAGTGAGGACTTTTCCACAAAAGGTTAGAGCATTTTTGGACAAAATCTAAGTGTGAATCTACACATGCTTCCAGAAGAGTTTGCAAGATGGGATCTAAAATGCTCATTTGAATAGCAAAGAATCTTTGGATGCCTACAAATTCCTAGAATTGTCCATTGACCAGTATTCCATTTGGCACAATTATGAGTTTATTTGTGTAAAGATATCCACACTAATAATGATATCTTTATTTGGTAAACTAGAACCAAGAATTTTGGTGGTGACTAAACACTGGGGAAAGAACTATATAGCGATAGGTTTGCTTCGAACTCTTGTGGCAAAGGTATCTTTAGAATTAGAGTTAAAATACCGGGTGTATGAAGTCTAGTATTTTTATGAATATATCTTCATATCAAGGATGGAAGCATCGGCCTTGTGTCTATGAGGGCAATGAGAGAAATAGGCTTGTCATATTTGGATAGGTATATTTTAACAAGGAAATATGGGAGAAAGAAAGGAGTATATGCATAAAGATCTTGGATTGTGGGAGGTTCAAAGAAGAAGAATAGCTCTTCTTTAAGTTGTTCATACGCACTTTCAGTGTCATTAGTTTGTGATGACGTCTAGATGGCACACACAATATGTTTGGTTGGTTTCTCATCCAAGGAGAAGACCGATTTAACATTGTCATCCTAGAGTGATACTCCAATTTACTTTTCTATATTTTGGATCAAATGAGAATTTCTTCCCCTGGCTTTAGGACAATTTTTTGCAAAATGGCCGTTCTTGTTGCAAATATAACACCTATAAGATTTTCCACACTTTCCATAAGAGTTTCATCCAAAGCATCTCTTTTGCAAGAATCATCATTTATGTCTTTTCTTCGTATGTCCTAAAGAATATCTCTTGAAATGTCTTCATTTTTTGCGTCGATCCCACAAGAAGGGTCATCACAAGAGTCCTTCTTTGAGCATTTAATTCTCAACTCAAGCTCCGGTCAAGTTCCTTGTTACCCTTGATATATTTTATGAAAGCCTTCCGATGGATGCATAGATCATCGAGGGCAAGATGTATCTCTTGCTAGAGTTCTCCAAGAGGAACATTGGCAATAATCTTCTGCTTATTTTGAATGGATCTTTCCACAATTTGTCCAATTTCTTTTGGAATGGAAACCAAGAAGACCTACTTCAAATTTGGGTAAGCTCTGAGGGCATTGAATAATTTAGATGTTTCTTGGAAAATGCCTATTCAAATGTTTTTTTTTCCGTAAAGAGCAGCATTTTCTTTCACAAAAATTCTCTTCTTTTGAGCTCAAAAAGATCTTCTAGTTTACCAATAAAGAATTGGTGAATAACCTAGATCACATAATGAAAATCTATTTGAAGTAGAAATGTCACTTGATCCGAATCAGAAATAGTTCTCCACCAATCTTTTAAGCTTCCATTAAATCTGCTCACAAACTCAATTAATATTTTGTACCGATTTTCAACAAAAGGTGTTTTGATGTTGAGGCAAGCATGAAACTCTTGTAATCTGTTTAGCCATTTAGAATATGAGATATCATCAATTGTGAAGTAGTATTTTGAGGTCGAAGACCTTTGATATGGGTTCGAGTCATGAAGGTGCACTACTTCTTGTTTGGATGGATTTGATTCCATTTATGTTTCGAGGGGCCAGCCATAAAGATAGTGGGTACATGAGATACTAGTGTTTGTGGCTCAAAGGTTGAAGTATTTTCAAAAGAAAAGGAATCCGATTATGAGGCTGATTCATAGGTACTTTGCTTATCGGAGTCAAAAGTAGCAATAGTTGGTATCTCTTGGTTGCTTTGATCTTGCAAGAAGGCCTCGAATGGATTTGAGACCATATGAGTAGAGGGAGGCCCCAAAAAGGTTTGGGAACTGATTTCTTTTCTTCACTAATCTTTTTTGTCTTTCCATTTCTCTTATATTGTTTCAAAGCACAACAACATATCCTTGATCCTTCTTTGGAGCTTCTTCAATGATGGAAGTAATTGATGTAGCCTTAAAGGGGTCCATGTCTATTGGAATCATTTGTCAAGGCTAGGAAAATGGATCTAAAGGAGGGATAAATTTTCCATCCTACAAGAGCTTGATTTGTCTCCTTAATTTTCCCATTTCAGCCATTTGGTTTTCCAAATATTGATGAGAGACATATCTTCTAGATTCCATCTCTTGGAGTTTCTTCTGAAATGTTTCAAGTAATCTATTTGTGAGTCTACATACTTATGAATGTAACAGCTATAAATTCTTTTGGTTAGAATAGGAAATCATCAAGTATATTCCTTGTTCCTATAATATATTTGGTATTAAAGGAATTCTTTGAAAACAATTCTACCCAACTAAGAAGTTGAGGATGAGGAATCTGTTTCTACTTAAACTTGGGCATATGAGAAAATGAGGACATATCCATCTCGACAAGGAAATGATGGCCTATAAGATGGAATTCAAACTTTTTTGTGCCATATTTTATTGCCAAAATTTCTTTGAACATAGAGTGGTAATGCATTTTCGCTTGTGTGAATCTTCCACTCTTATGACCACAAACTCAATTTCCTTGGAATACTCATGTCATTTCAATTCTAAACTTTTCAAATTGACCAATTTAGTTTTAAACCTTTTAAAAATTTGTCAATAAAGTCATTTTGGCTAATTTTGGTCAAAACTTGCTAACATGGACGCAACAACCATCTTACGTGACACAATTAATGCTAATGTGAATAATTTTTGCAATTTTTATAATTTTTTTCTAGTTTTTTTTTTATTTTTTTCATTGTGGCTAGTGAGGGTCACCTGACTACAATGAGGGTCAAGGTCGGCGCCCTCCCTAGCCATAGTGGGAAGAAATAAAAGAAATAAAATAAATAAATAAAAGTAAAAATTTTAAAAAAAATTTAGAAATTTTTTTAAAAATTACAATATTTGTTCACTTTAACATTGGCAATACAACTTAGGATAGTTGATGTCCACATCAGGCATTTCCAAGCCAAATTGGTTGAAAGGTCTACATGAAAATAAAAATAAAATAAAATAAAAACCATGATTTTGGACTAAATTTACTAAATTAAATATGCTGCTATGTCTATAATCATTGCTTTCATGCATTGATGTTCATACAATTAATATCGGTGCAAGTTCAATTTAGTTTAGGATTCTATGCTCGATATGTTTTACCCACTAATTGCAAGGTTAGCATAACATAAAAAAATTGCTTGGATCATAGATAATTTAAAGTAAGCTTTTTCGTTGAATTACATTTAAAAAAAAAAAAGAAGAAGAAGAAGAAGAAAAGACAACATGGTTAGTCTTGTCTTTACCAGTCCGTTGGTTGATTTAAAGAAACTCCGTGGAATAGTCACGTCCGTATCGCCAATCATTTTTCACTTTTATCAAAAGGTCATGCTGGTAACCCCACCTTTTTTTATTTTCATCAAAAAGGTCATCCTGGAGATAAAGCTGGTCTAAGGTAAAATGATGTGGAGAAAAAAAATTTGAATTGATTATTTTTATAATAAAGTGCTAGTCAACAGTTTACTTATTTTCACATAATAAGCGAATTAGGCCAAGAACCGCAAGATCCTGTCAAATAGCAGCAACATCTGACAAAGAACAGATTGGGATGAGCGTTGGGATCTGAAGTTGGATATGGGGTTCCCTCGTCCTCTTTGTTGGAAAGGGCTAGCTGCTCTCTCGATAGAACGTTCTTCTTCCTTGCTGAACGTGACGGGACAGGGAAGCCAAACATTGAACCACAGGTTAAACGAGGAATGAACGTTTTTTCTCTTCCGTTTTTTTTTTTTTTTTTTTTTTTTTAGCATTGTCGCGTGTGCGGTTATCTGAGATCAAACCTCTTGTGTTTCACATGCAGTTCGTGGAATCGAATTGGCATGGGCATTCCAAGGAATTCACCAGATGGGTAACCAAACCGTTCAAAGAAGCGATGACTATGAGTCCCAAAGAGAGAACGCGGAAAAACAATTGTCATTGATTGTAGAATCGCTCAGCTACCATCGAAACATTCCATCAGAAATCCATTTGTATTAAACTAATTCGAGTTAATTCACGATTCATGACTAGACAAATTACCAAAAGTTTTCGTCACTATCTAAAACCTTCCAACTCCGGACCTGAATCTTTCTTGTTTCGCAGGTTCATTCATTCAAATAGATCAAATCTTCAACCCCCCTCTCTCAAAATATATCTTCGTTTTTTTCTTTTTTTGCTTTCTCGTGGACAAGCTTATTCTCTGTAAAATTGCGTCGACACTTTGAAATCAACGCAAAGGATGAAACTTACTGCAGCAATGTATGGCCAAGTTGCCTGGAATGTGAGTCTTCTAAGTCCCTCTGCCCATGCAAGTCCACTGGTGCTTCATGAACACTGCGCCGTTTGCATAACTAGTGAGAAGAAATCCCACACAAATTAATGGCAACTAAAACGAGGATAAGAAGGACAAGGGCAAATTCTCTGTGGTTTACTCCACAATATTAACGTGTAAATAACATTGTGCTTAGTTTTTTTTTTTTTTTTTTTTTTTTGATGAAAAACATTGTGCTCAGTTAATGACCAGAGGACTGATAGAGGAGTGGCTTTACAGGCTTGGACTTACCAAATACTCTGAATCTCGAAATCGAGAAAGACAAATCATCCGGCACAACTCCAAGCCGAAGTCAATCTGTTGCACCAATTATGAGATCGCTTAACAGATATATTCTGCTCCATATGAAAGGAAACAACATGCATGCTTAGCCAAAGGAACAAAGCTTGTGCATATTACAACCAAAAGGATGCATGACTATGTTTACCTCCAGAAGGCTAACCATACGGACATTGCAGTGACCTTCGAAAGTCGGGTATTTTTGTTTTAAGTCTCACACACTTGCCAATTTAAAGGGAGTCTGACACCCTGGAAATCCTAATAATATTTTCACGTTCACCTTATTCCATGCCTTATAATGTCAAGAGTATCATCACTCAACCGACACAAACGTCACCATTGATCTTAGTGACAAAAGACCAGTACATAACTTGCCATTAGCACAAAGAGAATCCCACAAAACAAGAAGAACTTTTGTGAGACAAACAAAGTATACCACCAAATTAAGCACAATGAAGGTACCTAGAAATGCAAAATTGAGCGAACTGCTAAGTGAAAAGATGATAATTCAAATAGAAGAAAATATGCAGGCAATGTGGATAAATCTGTACAATTCCAGACTCCAAAACGATATAATCAGACTAATACATGGCAAACCAATGTTCCAGGATAAGCACAACACCAGAAACATCAAACAAGCATAAGGTAATAGGATCTGGTTTCACAAACCTCTTGCTCTCTATGTCCAAGAGATGGAAATATAGATGACACACATCAAGTGTTTACCTGATTGAGAATTAATAAGGATAGGGCGCCACATACCTTTCAGACATTATCCTGAACCAATATAAAGCTGTCACTAGCTTGCCGGAATTTTCCCGGTCAAGAATCTCATACTGAAACAAGTGTACAGTCAATCTACTGTGGTAACAAAACCATACTCTGGCGTACATGACTGTAAGTCTCGAATACAAGATAAAGACAACTGATGGTCAGAGCAAAATTTCAACCTGCAATAGCAAATACTCATCGCACACGTCCCTTTGGGACATGGATCTGCAGAAATAGTCAAAGTCTTCTAATGGACAAAAGGGCATTGGAGTGACATCTGAACCAAACTTAAGGATATTTTCAAACCCAAACCCACGGATGAAGCACCAACACTAACCTACTCTAAGAAGGAAAAGGAGACGTCAACAACAATTTCCTAACGATTTGCCAACCTGCAAGTGTAGTGTAAAGCTCACTCATGCAGTGTGATAGTTTCTCAAGGACACATAAAATTCCGTAACAAGCTATGGCCAAGAACTAAGAAGTAAGACTAAGAAAAAACAAACAATAATTCATTAGCCTCACAGGTCTTGACAAGTTATACGTAGAATCACAATAATTCATTAGCCTTCAAGGTCTTTCTTTCCTGCATATTCCACAACAAAGGACATGCTTTCACTTCTTTCAATGGGGTTGCTGACCACCATATCAAAAAATACCCTATTTATAGGAGGAAGGCATGGTAATTTTGCCCTGAAAAATTCTGAGAATGTGGCAAATGAGTAACCAAAGTGGTAATGCACATGTACAAAAGTGGATAGAAGAGATCAAATCGTATTTGGTTTCCATGAATTAAATTAAGCCTTGGCAAGAATAAGAGCTTTCTTCAGATTGCACACTCTATGATGGATACTTGAATGATTGAATGATCTTTTCTCTTTCGCTTATTTTCTACAAGTAAAAAAAAGATAAATATCCAGGCTCATGAAGTGTTTTCTTAAAAAAAAAAAAAAAAAGATCTATGCTCAATGGGTGTACACTGAGACATTGATCCGCAAGGAAGAATAATCCTCCTCCTTTTTCCTTTTTCTGAAAAGTAAATAGCCAAAAAAAAAAAAAAAAAAAAAAAAAAAAAAAAAAAAAAGTCCTGTAATTTTCACAAGCTATGATTCTCAAAAGAAACCCAGATAAAATGGTTTTATTTTACATAAATATGGCTCAAAAGAGTTCTGTGGTACACTACTCTGGATATTGACATGTTATATGATTTGAAATTACTCAGCAATAGAATCATAATGTCCATGTGCTGCTCATTCTTCTTTCTCTCAAATGATAAAATCAGAGTGTAAGTAATTATCATTGAAAAATCATGCATAGACTGGTAAGACAATTCATGGGAAAAGTGAACATACCCCATGGCCCCCAACATCAGAACCAAAAATGCCATCGGCAAAATCCACATGCATCTAACAAATGATTTTCTAGGTCTCACAAGCTCAACAGTCCATTGGAAATAAAGTGTAGTTATTGGAATTAGCAATCAAAGGCAAATTACTTCTGACAACTATGCCAACATAACTTGGGCATTTGATATTCTTCAGAGGACAGAGAGCCAAGAAGTATTAATACAAAGAACTAATATCTTGTCACTATATGGCAACAATATAGTGACAATCTGAATAGAATGCATTGCACTCAGCTATAGGTATCTCTTTTCTTATGACCTGTACAGTAACCTCAATGCCCCAAAATTATCAACCCATGTTTCCAAGTTATGCCACTGTAATGAAGTGAACATAAGAATCGCTGATGTGATCTCCGGGATAAGATTAATAATGTAGATATAACTGATATTTTCGTAAGGGTTGAAAGCACAAGCTCCATCGTAAATAGGGCCACATAACCAAAATAGACAGTAACAACGCTAGACACATCCCAAGAACAGTGCCAACCAATCCCCAATATGGATTGTTACATGTCTAGCAAAGTAACATCAAGTCTATAATCCATACCAGAAACAAAGAATCTCATCACATAAACTTCTTTTGCACAATGCCTAAAAAAGATACCCAAATAGTTGCAACATCCAGAATCACATGTCACTGTCCAACAATAACTAGATGACCAGCGGATGAGAAAAACGTCCCCTTCTGGGTCATAGGACATAAGCAACACAAAGGGAAAAGTATAACAGGCGAAAGAAGAGAGATTGACAGAATACCAGAAGAGCTTGAAAGCAGTCATGACACATATAACAGGTACAACATTTCCAATTTAAAAGACAGAGTCACTCATGTTTAGTATTGGAAGAAACCGACTAGAAGAGAAAGCAAAGCGAAAGAGTTAATAAGTAATTACAAAGGGTATGTGCATAGGAACCCAATTTGGCTCTACTTTACAGGACTAATTGGAGACACAAGCAGCAAGTCACCTAAAAGCATGTGAAAGTCCCCAATGTTGTGTATACAGAAATTTACAAACCACTTCCAACTTTGAGAAGGGATGAATAGGCAAATAATTGTCCCAAAACTAAGTTAGACGGGATTCATGCACCACTCCAGGATGCTACACAATCTCTTCATGCCTAAATCCACTATCTCCACAATCAGCACCAGAGTCCAACCCACAAGGAGAATCGTACCATTTAGCATTTTCTTGGTAAAAGCTATCGACCTGTATACCAACAAGGCTTTCATCTCCAACAATACCTTCATCATGTCTTATGGGCTTACCTAGTTTGGTATCTTCACAATCAAGAATGCTCTTATCATCGAAGTCACTGCACTTCAACCACTTCTCAGGCTTACAAGGCTCAGCCATCAGATCCTTTTGACTAGCACAATCCGTCCTTATCTGCTCCCAAGAGACAACATCCCCAAGAGTCCGCCCAAAACTGTCTTCGTCATCATCCATCAATTCTGTATCCTTTACACTCCCATATAATTGTTCAGAGTGAGGATCACCCCAGTGAGCCATGTCATTGTCACACACCAGCACATCATCTGAATGCTGCTTGTCTGAAATTAAACCAACAGACTTTTGTCCTTCTTCACCTATTCTTCTAACTCTATTGGCAATATCAAACAGTTCATGAGACGCCAAGCCCAATACCCCTTGAGGCAGTTTATAAATTCTTCCTTCCAACAAACCAAGCTCGTTTTTGAGTTCCTGTAACTGCTGCAAAACTGAATGCTGCAAATCTCCATCATCCTTCCCAGTCAACCCATACCCATCAGTCTCCATCTCCTCACTCACCCCATAAACAGTGTCCTGATCCATTAAAAGCCCATTCTTGTGCCCAACAACACGGTGCATGATCCTTGCATTTCCATCCAATGGCCCCGGTTCATGGCCCGAATGCACTGCATACAACTTAAACACCGCCATACCCTCCTCCTGATACACAAAAGTCTTATCCTTCTCATTATAATTTGTAATGGGAACAATTGCCCTAATACGAAAACCACACCCACATCTTTTCGACACATAAGGCTCCCTTTTCAACATCCTCGACCTCTTCGTCGCGGGCTCCCCTGCCCTGTGACAAGCATAATCCTTTACTTCAGCCATGAACGGCTTATACCTAATATACTTCTGCCTAATGCAAAGCACAACCTTATGCTTCTTTGCCAGCTGCTGCAACCTACTGGGCACTTCCTTCGCAGGCACATCAAACGACTCTGTATACTCAAACCTACGACGCTTGCTCCTAATTGCCGACCCAGGGGACGAACTATTACACACCAAGCATGCCGCAACACAAACCCTAATATAACTCTCGGGGATCCCATAAAATTTGGCACCTACCGTCCACACCTGCTTAATCCTCTCTATGGTCTCCTTCAGCCCCAAATGTTTCAAATCAGCATCCCCATGGAAACTCATAACAATATCCTGCCACTGATGGATATGCGAAACACACTGCTGGGAATTATTCTTGAAGTACAAGAACTTATTACCGGTGCCGGGGTCAACGTGGGCGGCAAGCTTCTCCTGGATGCGCTTCCACGCGGTGAGGTAGGCCGTGTCCTCGTTCCGGTCCTTCCACACCGCGCGCCAGGACTTGAGGACGGAGCAGGGCGTGGCCGCCCGAATCTCGGCGGGGGTCGCCAGGCGTTGCTCGAGGATGCACTGGATCATGAGGGAGTGGGAATTCGCGTTGAAGGTGTAGAATTGGGACGAGATGTGGGGCTCGGGGCTAATGTACGGGAGGGCATGGTGGGAATTCTTGTCCCCCCCGCCGCCGCCGCCTCCTTGGGCGGGTACGGCAGCGGCGGCCGTCGCAGCGGAGGAGGAGGGCTGGGAGACGGAGTCCTCGTTGTCGGAGGACGGGGAGGGGGACTCGGAGTCGGAGGTGCGGAAGAGGACCATCTCGGGGAGCGAGAAGGTGGGTTCGTCGGGGGGATCGGGGTGGGGGATGGGCGCCTGCGGTTGGGGCAAGAGCGGCGGCGGCGGCGGCGGCGCGGCCAGGCCGTCGTGGTGGCGGTGGTGGTGGTGGTGGTGATGGCGATGGTGGTGGTTGCGGTGGTGGTGGAAAAGGTCGTCTTCTACCTTGTTCGGATTCATTCTCAAGAAAAGGGCGAAGAGCAAAAAGGAGAGATTTTTAGAGAGAGAAAGAGAGTAAAGATTGGATTTTGATCAGTGAATTGCAGAGAGGAAGTGAGGATTCGAGAGTGGGGGAGCAGAGCGTTGGGGGGTCTTCAGCTTCTTCTCCTCCTCCAGGCCTGACATTTGGGGGACTCGAGGGTTTGCTCCTCTCTCTCTCTCTCTCTCTCTCTGTCTCCTCTCTTTCTCTCTCTACAAAGACCTGCTCTACCTGAAGTGCAAAAGTCTAACCTATGTGTGTTTTTCTTTTCTTTGGTTGTAATTTTCCCCTTCTCTCTCTCTCTCTCTAGGAAAACTACCATTTTGCGCTTTATGATTTCACACCCATTTCGAATTCTGCCCCGTGACTTCATCATGTCCCCTCTATTAAGCCTCTAATGCTTTTAGAAATCTAACTTCTTTTTTTTGGGTCAAAGAATTCTGTAACTTCAAGAAAGCTCACTTTCATCACTAGTGCTGTCAGAGAGCGAGATGGTCTGGAAAAATTTTAAGTCATTGGAGTAATCCAATAAGTCAAAATTCAAAATCATAACTTCTGACAAATGTGATAATAGACGCTAGAGATCAATCTCATGAAAATTTTGTATCATGTGAGAAGGTTCTACCTTCTGCAAATGCACTTTAATGGAGTTTTAGTTTTTAACTGGTTGTGACCAAGAAACCACCGGTCACAATAGACATACCAAGTAAAGTTCGCGAAAAAATTTTAAGTCATTAGAGTAATCCAATAAGTCAAAATTCAAAATCATAACTTCTAACAAACGTGATAATATATGCTAGAGATCAATCCCATAAAAATTTTATATTATGTGAGAAGGTTCTACCCTCTGCAAACGCACTTTAATGGAGTTTTAGTTTTTAATTGGTTGTGACCAAGAAACCAACGGTCACAACAGATATACCAAATAAAGTTCACGAACGGAAATCGCTCGGGAGTGTTTAAATATGTCAAGAGTGTCTTAATTATAATTCTCTTGTGATGAACATGTGTGATTGGTTGAAACATCATAGTTTCTTCCGTCGATAATTGATTATATGACTTTGATTTTATTTACATGCTTATTAACAATTTATGACAACTTTGCTCGTCATTTAAATTCATTAAGTCATATCGGGTCACATGGCGTCACTTTAGTTGAGTGTCTAAAAAGACATTTAATTGAAATGGGAATAAATTTATAGAGCCAAATTGAATCTCTCTTTGCCCGCGTCATTTAGTCCCCATAAAATGATTTCTAAGCACTCATATTTGGTAATAATTCTTTATAATATAAATTTGATGATTTTGATCTTATACTTGGTACAACATTAGAAAATACTATTAGAGAATGTGAAACACTATCAGAGTTTTTCATAACACGTTTACTAAGTTCGGGACCAAATACTAATAGGCACAAGCAGAACTAGCCACATAAGGAATTAAAATAAGCATTGCTTTGCTCGTTCCTAGGTTTCTCTTCTTTCCCTGTCATTTTCACATAATCGTCTTCTTCAATCTCCATGGAGGGAAGGATTTAAGCTAAATCTCTCCCTCCCTTTTCTTTTTTATTTTTCTTTGATTAATTTAGATCTCTGTTTTCTTTTTCTCAATTTTCTCCTGTTTTGTGGAGCTTTTCCCTTCTGATTTAATTAGATCCATTTTGGAGAGATTTTTACCCCTATCTAGTCTAGATTTTGGAATTTTGCATGTATGATTTTGGAATTTCACTTCCCATGGGTTTTGTTGGTGTACAAGTCCAACTTTGAAGGAAATTGATTGAGCTTTGTGAAGATATTGCTTTCATAGGTGTCTAAACTATGTTCGTTCAATCTCATTACTCTGTATAATAATGGTTTGGGGATGGATACCAAACCTAGGCATGCACCACCAAAAAGCAAAGTCGTGTCAGCAATTGAAAATCTCAGTGTGTGCTTATTATTAAAGATAGATTCGGTAATCGATCATCGATTTTGATTTTAAAAAGTCATCTATCTGCTTTTTGAGCGTGTAACCCTCTAATCTTGTTCTAATGATTCATTTTGTTATTTGGAGCTTAAGTTGTTTGGGATTTTTGTTTTTTGTTTTTTTTTTTTTGGAGGTTGGACTATGATGTTTCTCTGTATTTTTGTGAAAATGAATAAAATGTTATTTTGGGAAAAAAATGAAAAAGTAAAATAAGCTCATGCTCTTTCGAGAACATGTAGAATTTGCCAATCATGTAATTACAATTTGCACATTCAAAGTTGATCCTACTAGGCTACTATAACTTGTTGACAGACTTGATACAATGTCAAAAAATCGTTCACTTTCCCGATAAACTAGAAATGAAACTCGTCCATGGAAGCATGCGACTCCATGAGAGTTTAAACGATGATCTTTTTGCTTTAGATATAAAGTTCAATTGAAATGGACTGAACTTAATAATCGAGAAGGAAGTGAAAGGGCTATTGCTGGAATTTTAAACTTTTTCGTGTTTAAGTGCAAAATAGCGAATATGACGAAACAATGACTTATAAACGTGATATTCAATGCCAAAAAAAAAAAAATTACCGACATAATTGTAAAGAGTGTAAGAAACAAAAAAGATTGCGCAAAACAATTAATAATGATTCCGCTTTTCCACTCGACCTAATTCACTCTCCTAATTTGAACAACTCAATATAAAGGATGAAATACCCTAGTGCAATCTTTCAAACAGTCAACACCGTTTACATATGAAATTTTATATCTCTACGGGGGACTATAGTCCACTCTGCAAGTAGGGTTGAACAATGGGGCTGGTTCAACCCAGGAATTAACCCAATCCAGGTCCTAATTCGGAAAATTGGACCTAGCTTTGACCGGTTCAGTTTCAAGTTATATACTTTGAATCAACCAGCTCTACTTGAGAACTTGAAACATGAAACTTAGAACCGATAGCCTCAAATTGAACTAATTTTGAACGGTTTACTCCTAACTCTAAGTAAGTTATTTTATTCTCTTTTTTAATATAAAGGTTATTCATTGAAATTGAATATATTTGACATATTTATCTCAGTTACATAACAAAAGGAAAAAAAAAAAAAACTTAACGGGTTCTTTAGTTAACCTTGGAACTAGCGGATTTGATTCTATGATCAAGGTCAGTTCTTGCATCAAAAACTAGGAACCAACCATAACTGGATATGTTCAAGGTCAAGAACCTATCACCCTAGAGCTAATCATCCCTATCCACAAGTATGCACATTTGACTCTATGCTTAAAGCACTTTTTAAAACAACCAGAACACTCTTTCTCTCTCTCTCTCTCTCTCTCTCTCTCTCTGAGTATTACCATCTAAATCACAAGCTTTTTCTCAAGGGATAAGCAAACACAGGTAAGACATAAATTTTGAGGGCGCTTTGATGCATAATTTCAAAGCTAAATTGGTTGGAGTTAACATATGGACTCAAATAAATTTAATTACACTAATTTGATAATTTTTAAGGATTTAATTGCCCATTCGCTGTAAATATTAGTACTTATGGTTCTTATAGAATCGGAAGTACAAGGCACCTTTCAATTCAAGTCTTTTCCAAAAATGTGCTATCACAATCCTATAGTGACTACTTCTCAATTACGCCGTGACTTTACAAATACCTCATAGAAATTTTTTGCTTGAAAGACTTCTTTTTAGTTTTCCAAATTGCTTGAGTGACTTAGATTGCCCAAATTTGACAGGTGAAGGACTTTATTACATGACACAATTAAGGTTTAGGACTTTTTGAATACTTTTAGAATTAACTACATAGTACAAAGTTCTTTACCGAAAAAAAAAAAAAAAAACTACACAGTACAAAGTAATATTTGCATATCTGTATGACACCGAAACATTGACTATGTTAATTAACGGTTCTCACATAACTCATAGACATGAATGCATCAAAGATTATGCCAGTGGTAGATTATTATATCAAAATTTTATGAAGCATACATTATAGCATATGTAAATGCATGGATGATTTTCATAATTAATTTTTCACCGTCAACCATGGCTTTATGTATAACTACAGATATACTATCAAATTGAGGGGCGAATCAACACGAATTTGAAAGTATCCAGGGGCGAATTGCAAAATGGACTTCCCGCGGGTGTTTTTGGGTTTTGGTGGGGTTGGTTTGCAGCATTTTGCAATAGCCCGAAAAATCCTGGGTCCAAAATGTAAATTGGACGCTAAATCGTGACGCTGCTTAACTATACGTTGAATTAGCTGGAAGGCTTTGAGATGTTGATGTATTCAAACCAATTTAACAATCTATTTCGGGAGGCAAAAAAACATACATCCAAAACAGACTATGCAAAGCTGTAAATTTGCATGTTGTAACATCTTGAAAAGATGGCTGCAGCCGAGAAGCATCCTTTTGCCCCGCCAATCCACTTCCCTTAGCCGACGCTCGAAGAACCGGAGAAGCCGCTGGCAATATGCATTGAACATCACCAGTAATTCTCGAGGCCACGGGCATGTCCCTAGAGAAACGGCATCCCTTCTCCTTTGATCGAGGCCAAAGCCAGCATTCGATGGGCATGGCCATTAGGAGACTGCTGTCACAACAGCAGATGATCATCAGGACAACATACTTAAGATCGCTGCCCAGACTCGTCCGTAGAAGTATATATCTTTCTTCAGCTTAAAAGAAAACAAGAGGATTAGTGACTTACATGGGCATGTCTCATTGCACCAGATCAATCGAAATTTTCTGCGTTGCTCCAGATTATCCTAAGCACATAACGAAAAAGAATGAATTCGATTAAAACATTTCGAAAGCTCATATAAGTTGCTAAGTTTTTTGGGTAACAAAACGCTGCCCGTAGTACCAGAATAAGGCAATGACCACTAGTATAAGGAGATGGTAGAGCTTGAAAAGCCGTCGATCCTTTTCCTGTTTTAGGTTATTATATATCTCTGTCACATCGATCAAGTGCCGGTTCTGCTTCCACCTGCAACGGACTAGTCAAATGAGCTGATTCTTATACAAAAGTACATACGCTACAAGGATTGCACTCAATGAACAAAAACCTAAAGAAGATGAACAATTTGGACAGAAACATTGATTTTTTTTTTTATCTTTAACGAAGGATCTGTAAAAAAAAAAAAAAAAAAAAAAAAAACACCAGTGGAGGTATGTTCTTTGATAAGATTTAATCATTTTGAGAACTTCCATGTCAAATGAAACAGAGACGAAGATCAAGGGAGACTCACAATCTGATGTTGTAACCTAGGTATGGAAGAGACAGCAAGAACATAAACCAGCGGCCTGTCACAAGATAAACGAAGCACAAGACTCCTTGGGACACGAACTCGGGCAAGAAGACCTTGTTGATCCGAGCCGCTGCATCATATTGGTTGACGTAATCGATTTCCAAGTCGGTCAAGCAAATGATCTGCAACAAAAGCATGCTCTTAAAACCAAACCATGAGACATTTGAAGCTATGTTATTCTCTTGTTCTCTGTTCAAATCACTTTCCAATGCTCATAATCAATTAGCCTGTTCAGATGCAGAATACATTACTCATTTCCAAAATTAACATTTAACTAATCTTCCATCAGCATTATGCCAGGAAATGACAGTCAAGTGTTCACCCAAACCATGTCTGACCAATAACCACGGATAATCCATTTTTCCAAGCGATGAAAACGATTGAAATTATAAGGATATTTTTTTTTTTTTTTTTATAATTGCTGATTTTTCAAGGAGAAAAATAAAAGCAAGAGTCGTAAAAGATAATCAAAGGAAGAGTCAAAATTACCTGATAGCCGACCAAGCAGAGAACAAAAAAAAGAAGAAGAAAGGCAAAGAGCCATGAAAGCAGGCTCTCCATGGCTTCAGACTCCCTTTCTCCCTCTTTTTGCTTTTATATTTCTCTGCAAATGTTTCTTTTCCATGTTAATTATGGCTTGACCTTTGAAGCAGGATAAATTTCTAATCTTGGAAGTCATTTTGAAGATTTGCTGAATTTGGGGATTCTAGTTACTGGTGACTGAATTCTGAAAAGCTTTGGTGATGAGAGGACTCGGATTTCTAATTTTATATGATATCTATTTATGTTGGTTGATTACATATTAAGGCCACAAAAGATGGTTCATATACGAATTTAAAACAGTATCTTTTTTTTTTTGTCAAAATATAGTGTATCTATTCACGAATATAATTTGTTGTCAGACTCAACCGATTCCTTAAACATGCAAGACATTTCATAGTGAGCTAATCTGTCCTTTGTGTTATCTATAGAAAAGAAATAATTGAGTCATTAAGGCATACTTTTTATTGATACATTGTACAGTGAAAATAAAATATAACAATTTGATCTACATAAAAGTGAATAAAAAAACAAATCAGAAAAAATATCAAATATTCAACTGGTGGATTCTTTGCTTGATATGTCATCTTTTTGTTGATTTGTAGAAAACTCTGCACTATAATCATTGTGATTTTCAGATTTTCAATGTGGTGCTTAAATACCCCTCTTCAAACTGGTTGGCTCGGTCAATGGATAGAGCCAAAGACCGAGTTTGATTTGGTAAAAATAACAGCAACTTGGGGGGAAGATGAAACAAATCAAGTTCAAACATAATGGAGAACAACCTTTTCCTAAATGAAATGATAATCTATCTCAATGTGCTTTGTCCAAGAATGAAAAGCTTGATTAGTTGTGAAATATAATGCTAACGTGTTGCCCAAAAGAAGTATAGAAAGTTGACTTTGGTAGATCCTAATGTCACACAATATGTATGAAATCCAAGCGCGTCCAATAGCTTTAAAAGCAAGATTTAGATTCAGCTTAGTTGCAGAATGGGTCAAAGTAAGTTATTTCTTGGCACACCATGAAATACAACTTGAGTCAAGAAAAGTAGAATAACCTATGATAGAACGTTTCATGAGTTTTCACCAAACCCAATTCATGTTGACAAAACCAAATAAGTAGAGAACTACAAGACAAAATATAAGGCCTAATGTGTAAGGTATCACAAACATATCGCTGAATACATTTTCCCATCTTTTTTTTTTTTTTTAACTAGCATGCATATGTTGACAAAATATGTTGAACACCACTGAGAGATCCAAAGGAGTGAGAATAAAATAATGAAGAAAGCCTACAATGCTTCGAATATGGGATGGATCAATGTGGGGGTTATTAGCATGTTCAAATGATGGTGCTTGGCAGTTATTGGAGTTGCAATCAACCTATATTGCACCATTGATGCTCAACTCAAAAGATTCAAGGCATATTTTTGTGGTTAGGGAAAGGGTCCATTAGTGGAGCAATTGAGGGATATTTATCAACTATTCAAACAAATTAAGCGGTTAGATAAAGATGTAATCTAAAATTTTAGTATGCTATCATCCTTCTTGATTAGTGTGGTCTTTTATGTCTAATACTAAGCGTGGACATCTTTATTGAATAGAAAATTGGGGCCCAGAAAAATAGGACCTCCTACTCTTATATTATATAGAAAACAAAAAATTCAATAGTGATAACATCACTTATAATTATAGTGGAAGTTAAAGATAAAATATAACAATTTGATCCACACGGAAATTGAATAAAAAAACAAATTAGAAGAAATCTTCAAATAATCAACTTTGAATACTTTGCTTAACGTGTTATCTTCACACTAACTTATAAAAGATTTATGCATCATGACCATTTTGATTTTTCGCTCTTTGATTTGTTACTTCAATATTGTAGACCAAAAAAAATCTCGGCTCTATGTTTATGTCCTGCATTATTAAAAAGAAAAGGTCATTGACATCTAGACACTATGATTCAATCAACATTGACGATAGGTGCACATAAACGCTACTTTTTTTTTTTTTTGGGTTAGACACATAAGCACTACTTTAATTAATCGAAATGATAACTATTGAGATAGTGGTCATAATCATTATTCCACATCATCACTAATCACATTAAGGAACTTAAAAGTTAGGAAACGAGATTGTGCGGTGGAAAATTGATTAAGATATGCAATAGTCATCAGTTAAGGAAATTAAAAGTTAGGAAATGAGATTGTGTGGTTGAAAATTGATGAAGACATGCAGTTGAATACCTTCATCATCTTATTCTCTCTCTCAATCAAGCGATCAAAAAGGTTTTTTTTTTTTATATGTACTTTTTTGGATGCTTGAGCTTGTATATTAGTTTAACGACACGAAAGGCATCTTATTTTATCATTTGCAGGGCATTGTTTTGTGCTCATGCCCGAGTTCGGAGATCGAACAAAACACGAGCTCTGGCAAATCGCATTAAAAACAGAGCCACCTCTGCTCTGTCTCTCCTCTGGCTGAGCTCGAGCCCGCCGTTCTCCGCATGGACCATTGCTTGACGTGGAATTAACGGGTCAACGCTCCATCCTCAATTACTAGACCTCCGTATGATCGTGTGAAGTGAGGATACATCTGCATGACAAGACCCTGAAGCCAAGAACTCTCTGCCCTGCTTCACCATCATCTCCTTGATCATCACTCTCAATCTCATGGACACCCACGATCAGGTCTCGCATCTGCGCTCGAAATCTTCCCCTGAGAGCACTCCCCCTTTTGGAAATGCAAATGAATTTTCCGATCTTGGGGTTTTCTGTTCTCTGTTCCTTTTCAGGAGAAAGCTGATGATGAGTCATTGGAACCCCCGAAGCTCGTTTTGTATTCCAATTGGCAGAGTTCTTGTTCTTGGCGCGTGCGCTTCGCGCTGAATCTTAAAGGTCCAAATTTCCAGTTCCTTTTTCTTTTCTTTTTCCGCTGGTTTTGGCATTATGATAAACCAGATGTTGAGCTTACAATCTGAAAGTAACCCTTGCAGTTTGCAGCTGAAACGATGTTAAAAAGACCTTTCTTTTGGGTGATGTTTTTTAACTTTATTCTTGGTTGGTGTGTAGGGATCTCATATGAGTATAAAGCAGTGGATCTCAGGAAAGAAAAGCAATATACTGCTGGTAATTTCAGATCCTTCTTTTTAGTCATAGATCAAATTGTTCTCGAGATTTATGTAGGTAGGCATCGGAATGGCAATGGAAAGATTTTGTATGGATAATACCCGCTGGCACGATTACCTCAAGTCTGTGAAATCTAGTGAAGTATTCTCTAGCACTGATCGAAGTTGTGTGCTTGATTTTGCAGAATTTGACAAGTTAAATCCTATGCATTTGGTTCCGGTGTTAGTCGACGGAGATTTTGTGGTTTCAGATTCTTATGCAATTTTGCTGGTGGGTGTTATTTAGGCTATGCAGCAGAGTTTGCAATAAATAAGAGTTGGATGGACGCGTAACTTAAAATACCAATTCATCATTTAGGAGCCTTGAATAGAAGATTCCTAGCTCCTTTTTCAACTCAATGCATAGTTTCATGGCCCCTTTGCTTGATTTGATCAGTTTGATTGGTTTGAGTGCATTTCGATTTTGATTTTTTGCTAAAGCACGTGTTATTTTTGTTCAGTATTTGGAAGAAAAGTATCCTCAGAAGGCTTTGTTACCTCGTGATCCTCGATTGAAAGCTCTCAACCTCCAGGTCTCTTTTTTTCTTTTCTTTTTTTGCACTTTCCATTCCTTTAAAGCTGAAGTTTCCCGCAGATTTTGATGATCATTTACATGAAATTTCTGAGTTTTTGCTGAATTACACATGATCAAAACTGATTAGATGAGATCTTCCATTGTAGTGCTCTTCATTCCCCTATCCTCTCTGCTTTGTCACTTCACAACACACTCTAGGTTCAATTTGGTGGGTGTTTACAGTAGAAAAACGACTGGCGTTGTCATTTGTTTTGGCAGGCTGCAAGTATAATCAGCTCAAGCATACAGCCTCTTCAGATGCTGACTGTGCTGGTATAGTCCTGTTCGTAATGCTTTCTCTTCAGATGCTGAATGTGCTTAATGTGCTGGTATAGTTCTGTCTGTGAGATGCATTCTTTCTTTTCTGCAGAAGTACATTGAGGAGAAAGCTGGCCCTGAAGAGAGGCTATCATGGGCTCAATATGCAATAGAGAGAGGTTTCCAAGGTAAAAGTCTCATTAGGACTGTACAAAGTGGTCTCTGGAACTAACAAGGAAAGCATAAGAATGGACCTTGAATTTCTCTCCAGAAAGAAAAGTTGATGGATGATTCATTTGATTCAAAACATATGCTAAGTCCAAGGACTGTTAATTCTTAACTTGAGGAACACTGGGCTACGCTTGTAGTTCCCCTGTACCAAAACATTAGTAATCACTTGGGCGTAATCAGAGTCCACCTTCAGTTAGGAATGGAGCACATTTTGAGCGCACGGTCCAAAACATGATTTTCGAGTTGCTCACAGAACATAGAAATTACTTTTTTGACGCTTGATTGAATAAGCAACAGCAATGATAACAGATACCTTTGGTTCATCAACATTAGCAGTAGAGGCTCCACCCATCTTTGGCTTGTCTTCTCCGTGTAGTAATCTTATCAGTCTCTCTGCTTATGTTTACTATGGTTGAAGCAAGCCTTTGACAAAACAAATATAGCACGGTTTAAATGATGGCATTGTTTAATTCTGTCACGTACCCTCATTCCAAAAATTGGGAGTCTTGTAGTTTTTGTATATAGAAACAACGGTACTTTGACCGCCATTATTGAACACCAACTAAAATGAATGCTAGGCACTCCTTTGAGGCTAAACAATCACAAGATCATGAGGGAAAGCAGCTTCAAATTAAACATGGATATCGTATGACTTTTACCCTACATAATTACAATGAGATTTTCGCATTGGCGAGGCATACTTATCAGGTCAGAAATTTTTAAATCCAACCTGAAAGAGAAATAGGAAAACGTAGGACCGTCTAGTTTGGCATGGCTCCTGGAAGAGAAGAAAAACTCAATGGCTAGACATGTTCATAATGATTCTGGTCATGAACCTATCTTCTTTGCATCTTCTATCGTGTTGTAGTCTAATAAAGTATCAATGGATATTAGCAACATATACTTGTATACCAAGTTGAAGATGTTTCTTAGCTGTTAATAAGACCAGTTTCCTCCATGTACAGCTCTCGAAAAGTTGCTCGAAAATGTTGCGACCAGATATGCCACTGGGAATGAAGTGTGCTTGGTTTGCTTCTGAATCTTAACATCTCATCTTTCCTCTCTTTTCTGTTTGATTGTTGTGTCTCTTAATCTCTACACCAATGCTATGAACTCAAAAGTATCTAAATGAAACGACATTAGTTTGACCAATTCGCACAGTGTATATACTTCGTAACATGTATATTGGACTTGTAAATGTAATTGGCAATTGTCAAAAAGTGCTAATGAGACAAGGTAGCTAGCAATTGCCACCCTGCCATTCTATTAGCTCGTGTGTCCCGCTAGAAGTATGATTTTTTTACTCGATATTGTTAATCTTAGCTTGCCATTCGTGCTGGGGGCCATCTTCATATATGAACTGCATCTTGATTTCCCTCTTCCCACTTCAACTCAACAATTGATTCGCTTTTTGTTTTTGCGTTTGGGACTTGGATTCCCATATGAAATGCAAGCGGGATAAACTCGTCAAAATGACGCATGAGAAGATTAGAATAATTTGTACGTGTATCCCTTGTTCTAAAGCCCTTCTTTTTGAAGCAGTGACTGGACTTGAATGTTGTAAATGTCGTGAATCCCATGTTTCTGATTTTCCTTTATCACCCTTCAGTGAATGCAGTATTAACAACCTGAGATGTACGTTGTGCAGGCTGATGTGTTTTTGGCCCCACAAATAGCTAATGCTACCTTGAGATTTCAGATTGACATGGTGAAGTTCTTTCCTTGTCTCTTTTTCCATGATCAGTTCATTTTGAGTTTGCTATTATGGTGTCTGTTTCTACCTTGGGTCCATTTGTATGTGCATTATTCTTTCCTGCAAATAGCGAAGCATCTTGGAAGAATCAGTGAAAGCATTCTCTTGCAAGGAAGAATTTTCTGCGAGTACTTAATGAGAAAATCATATACAATTCCCTCCTCAATTATGGTGCGGTTTCCATGGACAATTCCTTGGTTTTCAAAAGCTAAGTGAGCACCCCTTTAAGATTTGTTATACATACTTCTCTTTTATGAAGATAGCGAAGGATCGATTCTGCTTAATGTTGGACAAGTATGTTGGTGCCACCTCTTTAGAAGATCTTGTTTTTTGGGGATAGTTGTCTCGCTGGGAGAACTTTCGCATTGCAATTACCAAATAGGGGTATTAAGATCTTCAGATGGGAGGCCCTTTACTTCTCAATTCACAGTTCATCGTATGCGAACCTGCTGCCATGTATCGTAACTATAGATATGTCTCACGAGCAAAAACATATGAAAATGTATTCATGGTGCACCTCGAGTCCGGGACATCTCTATGGTATGGCACTGCAGGAGGGTTTTTGAATGATGTCTCTATGGTATGGCACTGCATGAGGGTTTTTGAATGATGCACATTCTGTATTGGAATGGTTAACGTCGGAGCTTTGTGATTCTCGAAACCCATCATTGGTGCCGCACTCGTGGATCGAGCATCCATGCATGTTGTCTTTACTTTGATGCTTGAGTAGCCTAGCTGAGTCCGTATTCTTCTTCGTTGCAGGCCAAGTTCCCTACTTTGAGGAGGATCCATGAATCGTACAAGACTTTGCCTGAATACGAAGCATCATCACCGGAACGTCAACCTGATGCCATGATCTGACATGGGTATCTCCTCTCCAATCTCAAAGTTGGAAGCCGAAATGTCTCAGGTATCAGGCCGTGTGATGATTCTCATGGTCGAAAGTTCAACAAATTGCCAGCCCCGCGAGGGTCGTTCTCTCACTTTTCATTGCCCCGTCCGTGCCATGTCATGTGATTCGACTGTAATCATCTGTAATAGTGACTTCGTATTTTTTATGCCTCAAAGGTATGCACGGTGCTTCTCCTTGCATTTTTGGTCGGTGGTGCACCGATGTTTAGAGGTTTTCTTTTGAATTCTCGCCAAGGTTCCCATTCTAAATAAGACGGTTGTATTGTTTCTTTGCAAATCTCGGCATTTTGCTGTTAAGTGATGGATACGTGCTTTGATTGGGATAAACTACCATATACTTTCAGAGCGGCAGGTCTCTCCAGTGCGCTCAGTCTTGCGATCCACATCACGTGAAAAGATGAACCTTGTTACTCTATAACTCCCAATCTATTCGTGGTCTACATCATCGACTCCTCCATAACCTAAACCTTCTCCAGTAAGTGCCCGATCCCAATGCTCACCAGTCCAATCTCTCTTCAACCTGTTCATCGCGTTCAAAATTTACATCCCGTGAAAAGAAAATGCAATTCTTTCTCGATCTCTTAGGAACCATGATTTTGCTAAATTTCTTTCTTCCTAGGATTAAATTCGCTTCTCTACAACACTAGGCTCATCATGAAGAACGACCAGTTTTGACGATCACATGTTCAACACGACATATCGTCATCAGCTTAAATTAATTAACCGATACAGTCAAGCATATAGACTCTAGTGTTCTACAGAATGATTGTTCAGATTTGCCAATGCGCATCCGCATATGTTTGTCCTCCCACTGAGGCTGACTAACTCAGTAGAATATGGTGCTTCAGCTACACAAGCAAATTTGAAACTGTAATAGCCTGTCCCAAAAAGCAAGCAAATTAAAAGGAAAAGCACTTGATTGAGCCGCCCAGATCAGTCCGGCTCAGATAGATTATACTGGGTCATCGCCTCGCAGTTCAGCCACCATCTCAACAACAACCTTCTCAATATCCCTCCAAAGAGAAGACAAATAAACAGAAGGAATACAGAAAACTCTTCCTGTTGGATTCTGTATTAGGCCAAGTTTATCGGCAAAATTTTTTAAGGAAAGGCTAACAACGTCGAAGTATGAACTTTATGTCCGGATGCTGTCAGAATGGACAGTGTTGGAACGTTCCATAGGACACCCTGAGGCTTTCTTGTGAAGAGTGACAGTGGCTCAGATATAATTTAGAACCCCATAATGCATCTCAAATGGCAAAGCGTATTCATAGGAGCAAGCTTCACATTGTTCTGATGCTGAATTTCAGTCTCCTGTATTAACTCATCTATGAGGGGAGTGGCGGGGCTGCCCAAAGCTTCACTTTTTTATCAACACTGGCCGTCGCCAAAACATTAACTTTTTTATCGCCTGTGAGAGAGAGAGAGAGAGAGAGAGAGAGAGAATTTTAAAAATAAAGAAAAAGAAAGAGCCGACTATAAGCATATCCATGCATATGTAAGAGCAGGGATAGAAAACAGCAAAAAGTCAAGGAAGTTCATAAAAATAAAATAAAAACAGGCGACTAAAAGCATCTCTATCCATGCATAGAGAATTGAGGAAAAGTTAAAGCAATTCTATGCTCTGGTCAAGATAAGGATGTATTGTTCCATCTCTCTCTCTCTCTCTCTCTCTCTCTCATCACATGCAGGCCTCAGTATGGTGGGGCAACGTGCTTTTCTAACAAGTGAAATTACTTTTAAGATGCTGCATCATGCGAAGTGCAGGCTCCAGTTTCCACAGATCCATTCACAATAAAGAACAGTGCTTAGTGACGTTGATATAATTTTACCTGTTGGAATACTCTGTGGTGCCCAGGACATGCAAGTGATGTCACCTGCATTTAGGTATAATTGTGAGTGAAATTTCAAAACATTGAGCAAACTGAAGAACTATCAAACTCAACTAGGAATGCTGATTAAGTCCATTAGCTGCCACTGAAGATAATAGAGAAAAAAGATTGGTTGCTGCATATAAAATCTTAGAAGGGGAAATATGATCATTAATTGACTAGTCTTATCATTTTGAAGAAAGGATTGTCATTGCCCTTTATGATTCCAGAGGCATGAGTAAAGTAACAGTTTTCATTTCTTTCATTTTTTGTGATAAAAAGGAAAAGGTGGATGAGAAAAATGCACAGGGGCTAAAGCTAAAGCCCCAGGTAACTATCTCATTTTCAATCACACTACCCATGAAGTCTTGCAATATTTCTATGTTCCAATCCAAATCTCAATGAAAACGGAAAGAAAAGTAGAATATAATGCTATCATTTCACATTACAGGGTTTTTAATATAATTAATCGTATATGTGAGCAAGAAAATAAACTATATCGCCTTTAAGTTTTTCCGTTTTCTGTTTGGAGAATGGGGGGATTGGGTTGGTTACGGTGAAAATATGGTAGTGATCTCCAACTAATTCCATTGACTAGTCTTGTCATTCCATCCACATTTTAAAATTGCTTCACAAATACATCAACAATGTGAAGCCATACATAAAGAAGTTCTGGCATCTAGAGAACCAACATCAATCATTTAACTGGACCATAAAACTTCATGCATCACTTATTGAAGATCAAAAATGAGGAAAAGCCTCATGGAAATGTTACTGGCTGGGGCATACCGTCATGAGCTTTTTCAGCTGTGTCCAAAACCTTTCCAGTTTCAACGCACAGCCACTGCAACATCGAACCATGGGTTGCTGCCAGTATCTTTCCATCAGGGGATAGACTGAGGCGGTCATAGTGTAAAGTAGTACCACTTGAATCTTGCAATGGGATTGGAAACACCTTTAAAGTCTTTGTATCCTCATCAAGGTGGTATCGAACTTCAAGGAATAAAGAAAGAAATTTCAGAACTAAGAAGTAGGAATTTGAAAAATACTACCACAAAGAAATGCGATAAAGCCTGCAAGATATTATTAGCATCTCAGTTAACCGAAAGGAAATAAAGATATCAAGGAAACTCGATGCCTAGTGTATATCATATTTCTCAATCAACAAATGCTCTCTTCAGTAGATAAGAAGTTAACATAAGAAATATCACCTTCAATGACTCCAGGCAAAATACAAAAGTAAAACTCAATCAGTTCATCATAATTCTATCCTCATATATTCTATTAGTTGTTTTCCCCCAAAGGCTCGTTTAACATATGGATATGCTAGTAATTTGCACTTGTGAAGGCTCAGACTAAAAAAAATAGTAGACTAAAATCTGCCCATTTCTTCCCTCCTTTTCATTCTGTGAGTCCCTAAACCCAAACTGAAACATTCAATTTCTATAGAAATTGGTGACAGGTGAGTTTAATCTAATGAGAGACTAGCACTGACTATACAGTATAAACCCCCTTCCAGAATTGTTAATAAATTGCAGCTAGTTATGTTTTGATGATAAGCCTAGAAAGCCTTTGATTCTTTGTGCAGTACACAAATTATAACTTTGAGCATGTACCCATACTTCAATATTGAATCAACTCACTATACCATTCAGGATGCATAGGAGACATGAGAGAGCCACTTCTGCCCCACTACAGCATACTAATTACAAAATAAATAAATAACTAAATAAATAAAGGCAATTAATCCAACAAGCAGAAACGGCAAGTAAGCAACTTTGATATCTCCATTTCCTTGTGCTTTTTTAGCCTTGCCCAACCCCACCGCAACCAAAAAGCAGGGGATGTATTTGACCTAGCCTTAGAAATATGCAGTTAAACAGAATAGGATAGCACATACCATTGATGTTCCAAATTCTTATAGAGCCATCCTTTGATGCTGTAACTATTTGTTCTGAGTTTGGAGTGAAGCATAACCAAGTCACTGCACTCTGAATATGAAAAAAGGAATTTAAGAAATGAAAGTAAGTCCTTTAGGTATTAAAACATTATCATGAAAAAGCACAATTACCACAGGAAATTAGGAGCCTTAACAAGAAAATATAGCTATCTGAAAAACTATAATAACATCTGAATCCAAGAAAACTTAGAAACAAGAAAAGTTTAAACAATGGGAAGTCCAATACCTCTTCCTAAGAAAAACGGATTTCTCATACCTTGCCAAACCTGTCCGTCAAAAACCTTAAACCTGACCCATATTAACTCTTTTGACTTTTGACATGAATCTATTCTTCTAAATGTGGGAATTTCTTTCAACAATACATTCTTCTTTTTGAAGGAAATGATGCTTCAGGAGTTGTTGCTATGCTACAACCTCAACAAAACCAACTCTAAATCATCAAAAAGAGAGAAAAAGGTGCAAGACAATTATAGTTGGCTATCGCTCACATATTGTGGGAGTTTAAAACAAATGTCAATTCCAACATGAATGGAGCATAGCTCAAGAAATTGTTAAGCATCAAGCCAAGGTGGGATATGTGAATGTTGTGCTCATCAAATCCTATGGATAACTCAATCTGAGAGGCAAGGAGAAATCTGAAAGGAGAACTTGTTTAGGGTCAATGGCTATGCATAATGCCATCAGAAATCGAAGCCACCAACATAGATCAGGCAAGGTGGTTTCTGTTGTTCCTTGGCAATATGGATGGCAAATTATATGCTTTCAGGGTTTTGTCATCCCAAGTTAAATGTTTACAGGTAAAAAGGTTGAACAAAACTCTGCCTGGTCAATGGAATTTCTTTTGATGCCAACTCCAGTCACGTTGGATTCAATGCTTAAACTGAGTCAAAACCTGTTTTTGACCAATTCATGGTCCCAACAAAATGAAATGGCATTGAAACAGGTAGCCAGCCAGTTGGGTCCAGTTTTAAAACACACAACATAAATAATTACACACCCTACACATGCATAACATGGTTATTCCTTACTAAAAGACATGACACTAATAAAATTATCATTCCTGTACTCAAGTTATGCTTAATTTGGATTTCTCCACAAAGATTATAAGGAAAAGATATGCATCTTAATTCACGGCAGCATGAATAAAACAGATAATTGAATGAATAAGACACTTGGCCAAATATAACCAAAGTAGGAAAACATTCATGAAGTTATCGACCTTGTGTCCCTTAAGCTGCATGACTTTTGTAACTCCCTTCACAGAACCATCTTTTGAGTAAACAATCTCCCAGACCTGTCAAAACATATGAACTGGGTAAACATAACAAGAAGCATAAGACTGTCCCATGCATGGCCACATGTATCACAACAGAGTGACGGATTATCTGCCTAATTTAAAAACTGAATCCAAGTTTTTTCAAAAAAAGAAGAAGACAAAAGAAGCGGAGTGGTGCTTGTAAACAGAGACTCTTATGAAGGGCTAAGCCTCAATCTGTTTCTCAGTCACATGTTCACCAAAAGCAAGAACACTAGGAATTCTGTTGAGACAATGAAGATACCATGTTGTCTAGTTCCTAGTAATGGCCGAGGGAATTAAACTTTTTGAATAGTGTAGATAGAGGTGGAGTGAGCACAAAGTTCTCATTTGCAATTACTCTCCCTATATTCAAGTTCTTTCAATCGACAGTGAGGAGGCTTTTGGGTGAGGGCCATCTTTTGATAGCTAAGCCCAAGGATGCGTTTTGTTCCAAATAAATTTTTGAGTTAATATCTCATCGTTGTCATATTAATGAATATTCTCAAAAAAAAAAATTAATATGAACATGGTTTGATTTTTTCATAAAGATGCTTGTAAATTGGTTTTGATTTGCAAAATTGTAGCTCTTCAGTCTTCTTCATATATATGATATAAGATCAATGAGACATGAATATATTTTATGAGATTTCTACTTTTGACATTTATTCATAAAAACAAAGTAGCTTGATATTTCAATTCAAATACAGTAAAAAACTAAAGGTCTGTAATTTGCTTATAAGAACTATTCCTATCAGACGGGTAGAACATGAAATAATTGCACATCATTCATTCCATGGATAATATGCTTATCAGACACCAAACTAAAAACGATTTGATAGACTGCAGCCACTATCAGACATAATCCAGATATAACATTGAAAAGAAGCACTATTTCAGCAGAACAATGAATCAAGGAAGATTTACCTTAACATCAGCAGTAAAAGCAGCAGCAGCAATAAATCGCCCATTGGGTGAGATAGCAGACATAGTGTTTTTCAATTGATTTGTATCGACATTCCCCAAAATCTTCCCAGTTTTTGCATGCCAAATTATGATGTCAGTTCCTGGACATGATGCAAAAGATTACTGCAAAATACAAAAGTTTTGACAGCTTTAACACAATATGCTGACTGTCCATTGTCATGTTCCATCAAGACAGTCACTGCAAAGACAAGAAACTACATTTGCTGGTCATTCTTATAATTCTGCTAATAGTAACGACTGAAATTAACCGTCATCTTATAACTCAAATACAATACTATGCAACACCTATTTAGTGGTTGTATGAATTTTGAAGCTCCTTCCAAAAAATTCAGAGATGTTAGAAACACAGACAGCCTCTTTGGCAATAGAAGGTTGAAAAAGAGAGGAGAAAGGACCACATAGATGAAGCAGAAAAGAGGCAACATGAAACCAGTCAAAAATTAGCCAGAAAAAAAAAATGAAATTCAAGCTCTGGCAATTTATCCCAAAGACTACCGTTTATACAGCTTCAACTTCCTCCAAGAGGAAGTCTGAAAGATTAGAAGGCATTCAGTTGCACTCATCCCATGTAAAAATATATTACGACAAAAAGGGTGCTATAGAGACCACAATAAAGGCACAATGTTTCATATTCCAATATCAATTCCTTCATGTAACCTGACAAAATTATTTTTCATATCACTGATTCAAACTACTCATATCACTTATTCAAACTACGAAAATATGAGTGATATCTAGAAAATTTGCATTGAAATATTAATAAACACACTAGCTTGCATAAAAAATTGTTTTTACATCAATTCAAAGCCCAGAAAGTTTGTCATTTTCAATTTCCTTCACAAACAGGCAACAACACAAGGGGGAAGACGATACAGTTTCTCTGCACAGCCAGTTGGAGTACATCAACTAAATGAACTAACACCAATCACCTTAACTTATGAAATCTCAATCTCAATGTTCTACCTCAACTATCTTTACTAGATGCATGAACAATGGGCTATTTCAAAAGAAATTTGTGTTAAACAAACATAAGATTAAGCTAGTTTAGGACACATTTTGGAGATAAACTCCATACCTTCTGAACAAGATGCAATTATTGTACTCCCATCACCGCTGTCATAATTTGCAGCAGCCCCAGAAAGGGTCAATATTGCTTTCTGCTCATGAACTTTGTGATGCTCCCACTTGATTTCAGGCATAGGTAGCTTAGCCTGCTGCTTATTGCTGTCCAAATTTGTAGGCTTCTCTTCTCCATACATGTACAGAGAACAACCAGACAAATGTTGAGATGCCACAATTACTGATGATACATCATCACCAAATGCAACAGCAGTTGGATGGCCTCCAGCAGGCAAGTTAATCCTCAGAAATCTGCAGATGAGAGTTGTCAAGTTAAAAAATAAACAATGTGATCAATCGCCAAGCTTGTGTGAGAGACATACTTGAAACTTTTGTTTGAAGCATCATCCAACTTGAACACCCTCACAACACCATCAGCACAAGCTGCATGTAAAAATAAGAGATGTATGAGTCATATCTCACATTAATAAAGCCAACCACTAGTATTCTGTTTAAACCACCGAGGATATCCTAAACAAGAACACCACATAAATTGAGGATGGATGGTGCATTCTCTTTCCAGCAAACCAGAAAAAAAGAATCATAATTAATTGAGGACTAATTATCCAAGTCACCTTCTTCTGCATTTTCCTTTAAAAATTTAGATGTACTCTTACACCTTAGCGAAGCAAAACATAGGATAAATCTCAAAGTTCAGGGGCTTGTACTTTCATTTTCTGTCCACTTGAGACAGAGTTTATAACAAAAAAGAGCACCCTACAGTAATGAACGTCTACCGAATGACTTGTATCAGAATGCAATTTTTTACCCTACTTAAAAGCAGCACTTTCAGATAAAGCACACAGAACCAATTTTACATTTTAGGCTCAGCTGATTTAACGGAATACGAGCATATGAATAAGGATACTTAAAGATTTCCGCACCAAATTCCTCAATACATTTCACTCTTTTGTAGGTTGACCTCTCATATATCAACAAAAGAGCTAGTGTTATATTCAGTAAGAAGGCACAAATAGAGGATAATGTTTCTCTCACTCTTCTCTTCACAGCAAGGCCCTGGCAGAGAGCTCTTCTACCATATCAACTGAAACAAGGCAATGCAAAGCCCATATTATTTCTACTTCTTTAAAGAATGACGGTTAGGTGATTGAGGTTATTTCATGGTCTACGATCTGCAAAGCTAGTTGCACTTCCTCAACATCAAATATCATGAATGGAATAACATTTACGTAGCATTCCAGAGCTTCTAATTGACTCCTTTCTTACCACTACTTAATGACCACTTGTTTCCTTGGGTCACAAGGAGATAATGAGATTCAAACCTTAGTTTCATTTTTTATGACCACTTTTCAACTAGCTTTCGTCAACTAAGTTCCACTTACATGCACTTCAAGAAAATTCCATTTTTCTTGTATAAAGAAACAGTAAAAATCACTGAAGATAACATCAGAGTTGTTAATTAGTGTTCATTTAGTAAGGTGCAACACATGAAATATAGATGCTACTTCCATGCTAAGCAAAGAAACTCAAATTTTTCAAAAGAAAACCAACCCACAGTATGATGCTTCAACCTCAAGGTCACATACTGCCAAATAATTTTCCGTGTTTATAGATATCATATCTTCCGGGGAAAGGAACCTCATCTTACCTGTTGCCAAACTTCGTCCATCAGAAGCGAAACATAGCCCTGTGACTGAATCCCCGTGACCTTTTAAAGTATTCAGATCCAAAGGATGATGCCTCTTGTTTTTATCCTACATTCCAGAATTATCCAGCAAATAAAATACACAAGCTAATGTTGCATTGACAATAAAAGCTTAGCAACTTATCTAAAGAAAGACAACGAAAATTTTCAAAAGGAGAGCAAAACTCGAACATTCCTTCGAACATTGCCTGGACACTCAAACTGCTCCATCAGAACATCGAAGTCGGTCCATCACTGACAGGCCCACTTTTTTTTACACTCCAACCTCTCTTACCACTAGCATTACCATAAGCAGAATAGAGCCAGCCAATGACGATTCAGAACGACTCAGTCATACTGCTTACAAGACATTTTCGTCACCCAAAGCTCCCAAATCAACCCAATCGACTAGATTTAAACCACGCAATCAGGTCATCGTTTCTCAATTTCCACTCTTTGCATGTGAGAGCGATTCGATCTTCATCCGATCGAAGCACAAAGAAAGCACGACGCACATGCAAGTTCCCGAAACACTAATCTCTCCTTCACCAACGCTCCATTTCCATCCAGCAGCAGCGACAACCGAAAAACCTCCCGAACTAGCCGCGAAACGAAAGGAGCGGGTGGTACCTTATCGGCGCCGTGAGCGTGGGACTTGGCGTGGACCTTCTTTGGCGGCGGGCTGCGGCGGAGGCCGCGACGGGTTCTTGGGATGCGGCTGGAGGTCCGCCTCGGCGATGGCCACGACCTCGGATCTTCGCTTGCGTAAGTAATTGCCGAAGAAAAGGAGGGCGACCGCGGCTCCAGCGACGAGCGACAGCAGCGCGATCGCGACGGCGGAATCCATGCGCTCCTCGGCGGAGGAGGCGATCGATCGGGGAAACTTTCTCCGGCACCGATGAGATTTGAGAGCACCTTCAGGTTCCGACAGGTTCACTCTGCACCGAAGAAGACGATGCAAGAAAGTTCGAAGAGGTTTATGAACTTACATCGTTCAGGGATAATTGCACATTAGCCCCTGTACTATCGTATCAATTGCAATCCACTCCCTACCCTTTTGATTCTTTGGCGATTGACCCCCAGTTAGTGGACGGGGTACTTTTTAGTTTTTATGCAGCATGTAATGGAATGACCCGATCAAAAGCGAGATGCACAATACACGCCAAACAGGATGAGATTGATCGTGTGAGGGTAATGTTAGTTAGTTGGTTATATCATATCAATATTATCATGTGACATAAACTTGTGTTTTTATGAAAGAGGCGCGTCATATGTAATGTAGGTAGTTATTATGCAAAATAATAAAAAGATCCCTTTTATTTTATAGGTGGATGAACTTCCAATGCACATAAAATTTAATGTCATTTTTGGCCTTAGACCTCCCTTTCTTTACCCAACAAGAATCACATATCATTAAAAGCTTTCATGCAACGGTTTAAGCTATAAAAAAGGGATATTAACTACTTTAAAAGGTGTTTGGCAAATATCTCAATACATTTTTTTAAAGCCAGTGTAATAACAATTATTGTGTTAAATTTTCTAGCTTAATTTGAGCATCACAACAATGATAATTTTACTTATGAGATTAGAACCCTTACCCAATGGCTCACCAATTTTCTTCAATTTGTACACGCCTGTGATTGTCGGAATCTTTGAATTTGAATTTCACCGAAAAATTCCCTATAAAGAAAAAATATCACATTAGTAACCAAGAATTCATGAGCATAAAATGGAGAGAGATTAAAAGCATAAACGCTATGTTTGGTCGCCTAGATTCAGATTGAGATAAGATAGGATAAATAGAGATTTGAAATTCTTCACATATACTCCGAATTATAAAAATATTTTATCAAATGTTTGATGCAATCAAAGAGAGGATTTGAAAGAGAGGGAGTTATGGATGAGGTTGTGAGCCAGCCTTCCAAGTGAGCCGTGAGCAAGGACACTAGCAAGGTTCCTCAAAAACGTTGGAGAGAGGGACGGCCACAGCGGATGGCTGCCACAGTGGTGGTGGAATGTTGCCGTTCAGATACGCCAAGGATTGTTAAGTTTATTTTTAAGTTATTGTATCCAATGCTGGCTTAACCCACCCCTTATCCGGCATTTTTATCCCATCCGAAAACGTTATCAAACCACTAGACGCATCTAAAAGGTTTAATTAGACCTGTAATACGCTTAAATGGCCTAGTAAAGGGCGAAAATGGCCCGGTGCAAGGCCCATCCCAATCGAGCCTCGCACGAGGCTAGGTGGGCCGCTCATCTCCAGGCCGCTCTTGACCGCCACGTGGCAGTCACCGTTTTGTCAGAACGAAAATGGCGGTGGCAAAATCAAATTATTTTTCAGAAAAACTTGGAAAGATGATTTTTGTGTTTTTTTTTTTTTATAGAATATATGACCAAACTTTGACCAGGCATATCTCTTCCATTCGATGTCAAATTGATACCCATTTTTGCACTCACATAGAAGTCGGGACTCGAATTTTTAAATGTCGGGATTGTGAAGTTCTGGAAACTAGGGCCCATGGATAATCGTGATGAAAAATTATAATATATTGTAAATTAAAATTAGTCTATCGTAATTCTTGCGGTATCAAAATAATTATGACTTAATATTTAAGATGGAATTGATCGATCACATCAAATCTTGCAAAATTCTCAGCACCATATGAACTGGATGACCATGATGAAGATGTGCTAACTTAAGATTCAGCCATCCGATTTGAGTGAATTTGATATGATTGGCAAACTCCTGAACAGCACAACCCAATTATACCCTTCCGTCGAACTTTTGACTAATCATGATTTTGGTCAACTTTGATCAGGCCTTAGGTCAACATTAGGTACCTTTTAACCCTTCATGTGGATCTAGCTTTCAACAGTGTAGAACACGTTAAGAGAAATATTGAAGAGAGTCGGTTGCTTCTTTATGTGCATTCTAAAGTAGGTAGCACGGACACCGCAACACGACACGCGACACGACACGTGATACGTTATTTTTCAAAAAATAAAGAATTCCGACACGTTCCGACACGTTATATATTAAATAAATATTTTTATTTTTAATTAATTTAATTCAAATTCAGTATTTTTATTTTTTGAAATTATATCTTAATCTCTTTTATTTTTTTTTTCCATTAAAAAAAATATGCACTAATGTCCACCCCACCCCCTTTTAATTCTTTCCCTCGTCCATTTTCCTCCTTCCCCACTATTTATTTTTCTTTCCCTCCCTACTATCGTCCCCCCCCCCCCCCCCCCCAAAATTTATTTTTCTTTCCCTCCCCTTCACTGACAGAACAGGCTGTCCCTGTCTTTTCCCCTCCCCCAATACGCAACATCAAAATCCCCTCCGTCTCTTCCCCTTCCCCCAAAACGCGATGGCCCCTCAGAACCCTAGCTCTGCACGACCCTTCCTCTTCTCGTTCCTCACCGCTCGCCACTCACCGCTCGCCGCACGACCCCCTTCCTCGCCGCTCGCCGCTCGTCGCCTCTCGCCTCTCGCCGCTCGCCGCACGACCCCTTCCCCGCCGCTCGCCGCTCGTCGCCTCTCGCCGCGTGCCGCATTCTAAGCTGCAACCTCGTCGGCTCCGTCGCAGCATCACAGTGGCACCCGTCTCTCGCCGTTGTGTCCCCGTCTCTACTCCCTCGCCGTCGTTTCCAGCCTCCATCATCTTCCGGACACGCGTGTCGGAACGAAGCGTTGACCGCGTGTCGGATTTTCGACACGCGTTGACCGCGTGTCCGGGCGCGTGTCCGAGCGTGTCGACGTGTCCGACACGCTCCGACACGTGTCGGACACGACACGGAAGCATGGACAACGTGTCCGTGCTACCTAGGGTGCAAGTATGAGCAAGAGAAGGAATTATTGGGAACAAACGTACGGTGGATACCGCAAAGTTTCCAAACACAAACACAACTCCACTTGGTACGAGAGGAACACAATGAACACGGCCAACTTTCGATCGGATGTTCTTCTCTTCTCCAAATTTGAGGCCCGATCGATTATTCAAAAATGGCCCAACGCTCTGCAGCACCGGACCATGTCGTCGAACATCTCCTCGACCCCGTGCTTGTACTCGAACCCGGCGTCCAGGAGCTTCTTCGAGGAGAGGCTAGTTGCCTTCGATCCTTCAGCTCCTTCATCTTGCTGCAAACACATGCCCAACATATTTTCAGCAGCAATGACCCCAACATGAATGGAGGAATCATTGCTATGTGATACGCAGATATGATCATCCACCTCTAAACGAGAAAAGAACTTACTCTGTGATGGTTATGTTGAGCTCGGGGTATCTTCCGGACATGAATTCGACCAGCTCGTGAGTCCTCAGCTCGAGTGCTCGGCAAACGTACCGGCCCTTCACCTTCGGGCTCTCCATAAGGAATATGAGAGCCCTCGCCGCGTCGTCCGTGTGCACCAGGTACCACATCGGCAATAGCTCGTACCATTGCACATTGCCTGCGATCAAAAGGTCGCATCAGGTGCGTATTTTGGTCGAGTATGATAAGGATCAGATAGTCCTGTTGTCGTTCGTAATGTTCCTTGAATATCAGATGACGGAGAAAAGAGAAGATGACATTTAACTACCGGCGAGTATGGAGGCGGTCAACCCGACGGACCCCGGCACGGAGGGAGTGATGAATGGCCCGGTCACCTTGGGAAGAACGCAGGTCACGACCTCCAGCCCGTGCCGCTCTCCGAACTCCAGCGCCTCCTTCTCCGTCACCGTCTTCGACACCAGGTAGTTCGGGTAGAAGGGCGACCTCCGGCACACCTCGAGGTCGCTCCACGTGCCCTCGTCGGCGACGTCCAGGTCCTCGCCGCTGAACAGGCACGCGCTGGCGGTGGCGGTGTACACGACCCGCTTGACGGTCCTGGCGCCGAGGCACGCCGCGAGGACCCCCCGGAGGCCCCCGACGGCGACCCGCGTGACGGCCTCTTCCGGCGACGCCAGGGTGTAGTCGATGGGGTGCGCCGTGTGGAACACGCGGGCGCATCCCTCGACGGCAGGCCCGAAGCTCTCCGGCTCGCTCAGGTCGGCGCCGAATATCTGCAGTCTCTCCGCCGCGCCCGGCAAGTTGGTGATGTAGCTGAGGTCCCTTTCGTTTCCTGCGCGATTTGCCGGGAGGGATAGATGTATGAACATCGAGTCAACTAGCGAGTGCGTTGAATCCTACTATCACCTACTGCTATCTATCGAGACACGCGTTAGACGGTTGGAAAACCTCATACCATCAGTAGCAGAACGAACTGTAGTCCGGACGGTGTAGCCCTTCTCGAGCAGTTTCTTGATGAGCCAGGACGCCACATACCCAGTTCCTCCTGTCACGCACACCGGCCCTTCATCGACAACCCCGCCTTCCATCTCTCTCTCTCTCTCTCTCTCTCTGGGCTTCGCTTGGAGTGACGAATATCAGACGGCATGGAGAGTCCATTTATATGAATCATCCGCGTCTGGATCGCTAGCGTGAATAGCCATCCTCTAGAATAATTTCTTTGGATGCGGCAGCAGATGAGCGTCCGTCGGGTGTGCGATTCTGTCCCTTTTTAGGAGCATCTCGTCGCAAGGGAGCATTGGAATCTTGCAGAACCTGGACATCGCAATCACAAGCTCTCCCTCTCCAAGCGTTATCTTGAATGTCCTATCCCTTTACACAGACAATTTCGAAGCATACCTACTCCACACCACTCATCCATAAGTCCAAAATTGGCAGGCCTGTCATTACATCCCTACCAAAATGCTAGTAGTTAAAATAGTACGACGCAACTAGACATTCATAACTCATTTGAGTCGAGGCACTCTACTTTTACCTTTGAATAGTTGAGTTATGCTAAAAGATGACTTTGTGGTACTAACCGAGTTAGTTATGCTTGAAATATGAATGATTATGAGAAATTATCACATGAATCTATTAAATACACTCAATAAATTGGATCCTTTAAATCTGATATGACCTACTGTTTTTGATGCCGTAGATTAATAAGAGTACATCTACTAGGTTCATGCAATAATCCCTCGAGACAATGGCGGTGTCTAGCTATGTTACAAAAGGCTTGTCTGGCTCGACCGCTCTAGAGACAGTTTAGCCTAGTGCAAGAAAAGTACCCTACCATATCACGAAATTTTTACTCTGCAATGATTAGTTATAATATGTGCGCTGACAACGTAGTGTCATTGTGCCATTGGATGACTTTGATTATTTTAGTTGCTAAAGTCATTTGAAAGGTATGCTATTTAGTTAGATGAGTGACGGCGTATTAATACGTCAGATACCTTAAAACGCCGCATAAAATATTTTTTTTGCAGTCCCATGTAGTATAAACACTAAAAAGTTCAAGTATCCATTGTTGGACGAGTGATAAAATGACTGGGTAGTATTAATTGTAATATGAATTTAGAAGTGAATTTAGTTTGACGTGTACAATAGCCTAGCATACCTCTTTAATATATACTATAGAAAAAGAAAAAAATATTTCGGCGACAAAAGATGCAGAAAGTATAATATGAAGATGACCACTTTGCAACCCATGTCATTGATTTTGTTGAAATTGTATCTCAAATTTCTTGCCAAATATGAAGGATCAAGCCTGAATAACTAGATAGGTCCGAGACATGTTAGGGCGTGTTCGAGATTCAGTGGAGCAAGAGACTGGGCGCTTGGAACAGAGGCGGGAGCTTGACCAAACCAATCGAGACCGGTAGCACGAAGCTACCCGGCATGGGCTGGCCAACTGACCAGCCAAGCTGACCGACCATCCACACATGGCTGGGAGCTCGACTAAACCCTTTGAAGTGTCATTTGGCATCGGATGTCAAACGGGCGCTTGGCCCAATTCAAGTGGGTACCGATGTATCACACTGACATACACGAAGGTACTTAGCATGGACCGATCAAGCTCAATAACACAAAGGTACAGAGCATGGGCTTGTCGACAAGTTAGGCTTGGCAGGGTGACCGGCTACACATGGCCAATTGTCGGTCCCCCCTTGTAAGAGCCGTTTGGCATTGGATATCAAGGAGGCACCCGGGTATCAACCTGACTTACACAGAGGTATTCGGCATGGGTTGGCCTATATGTCAAACTTAGTGCCGGGACGTACCCTAGATGCGTCATTTAGCACCGAACATCAAGCGGGCTTTGGTGTATTGAATCGACATAAACAAATTGAGATTTATAGCTTATTTTAACCTATTTTCACAAGTTACATGTTAGAGAAAATCAAAAGAAGTGTTAGGATTTTCTCTTTGTGAATTTCAAAGTAAGTTTTTTGTGAGAGATTTTGTGATAACACTTGTGGGTTGCTTGGAGTGTAATCTAAGTAGGGCAACACTTAGGCTATGTTTGGTGGTTAGTATACAATTATTAATGGGATAAAATTTGTCATGTTCTATGTTGAGTGCTTGCCCAAGCATTCAATTAGGAACCGGACTAGAGCAGTTCCCAAGTGAGTCCACAAAACCGGTTTCCAATACCTACAAAATTACATTTATTGATTCATATCATGGTGAACCTAGTTTCTAAGTAAAGCACTAAAGCTTGTTTGGCCTTAAATTTGAGTTGAATTGAGACCAATTGACTTTTATTAAAAAATTGAAAAATATAAGGTGGAATGAATCAACAATACTCATTAGATAGGAACTTAATTTCTCCAAAAGTCATGGTGTAGTTCTTTTAGGATTTCTCGACATCGGGAATATATGGTGAATTAGACTCTACATTAGAAGTCCTAATCTTCACAAAATTCAAAACATTAATCTCTTGATCCATCTTTTTTCAACCTCAACCTAATTTAATCACGGATGGTTAAACAGAGACCTAATTAGACTCTTAAAATGAGTCATTGGCTCGTAATTTGATATCATGAAATATTTATTGACATCTCCAATTGGTCTCTTCCATCTTCTTCGTTTGTTTATTTTGTTTTGACTAGAAAGCAAGTAGATAGATTATTAAAATTAATAAAAATGGGGGGTTATCCTACTATGCACCCGAGAGACAAAATTAATCAATAATGTCCAATACTGCAAACATATATATACATATATATATACATACATACATACATACATACATACATACATACATACATATTGGTCAAGAAACTATAAAATAATTAAGTAATTGAGTTAGAATTTCCTTTTTTTACGGAGATAGGCGGATTCTAGGCATGTCATCTCCATAAATTCCTCTATGGTCTAAAATAGATTTTCCAATAGTGATATGCCAAGTTTACCAATGAACTTATAGCTACAAGATTCAAATAGTACAGACATGATTCCGCTTTGTTCACAGTGGATGAAAGGCATGTCGTCCATCCATTTAATGTTATATTTTGATGACATATGTATTATAAGAAGTGATGAAGTTGCTATCAAGAGTTTTAAAGAATACCCACATTCCACTTTTCACATTAAAAACTTGGGACCACCCAAATATTTCCTTGGAATTGAGATAGCCCAATCAGAGCAAGGAATTTCTCTTAGCCAATGGAAATTTGTATGGGAAATTATATCAAAAGCAAGACTATCATGATGCAAACTAATTGTTATTCCCATTAAGCAATATGCCAAATTGATCACAATTCATTATGATGCGGGTTTATTGTCTCCAAATAATGATCCATTACTCAACGACCCATCAAGCTATCAATGACTCATTGTGAAGCTTCTCTACATCACAATGACTAGACCAAATATATGTTATGCAATATAGACACTTAATCAATTCATACATAATCCAAAACAGTCTCATATGAATGCCGCTCTAAAAGTTGCAAAGTACTTGAAGAAGTGCCTAAGACTTAGGATATTTCTTTCTTGAAGATGTAACATGGAGATGATAGCTTATTGCGACATGAATTCTGTAACTTGTCCTATGAGCTGAAGGTCTATCACTTGTTTTTGCATTGAACTTGGGGAATCGTTGCTTTCATGGAAGACAAGGAGGCAATCCGATCTGTCCTTGTCATCAGTTGAAGTTGAGTATCAAGCCATGACTAAAATTGTTTGTGAAATAGTATGGTTATGGGACCTACTTTTAGACCTGGGGGTACATTAAAGGACCAAGCTTGCTATTTTGTGACAATGATTTGATGCTCAAACTTGTGGCAAATACCATAGCACATGAAAAAATGAAGTACATAAAGTTGATTATCACTTTACTTGAGATAAGATTAAGAAGGATAATCGAGATAAGAGGAATGAGAACCAAGGAACAGCCTGCTCTTTCCTCTTATTAATTACTTTTTGTATTATATATTGAACATTGTAATGGAGAACATAATGAGAACAAAATACCTGCTCTTCTTCATTTCGTTTCTTTTTTAATTTGTCTCTTATTAATTACTTTTTGTATTATATATTGAACATTGTACATGGAGAATACGTAATGAGAAGTGCACAAAATACAATATTCTTCTTCAGTTTTCAACATAGAACTTCTTCATTTGGTGGAGGAGGTCTATGGTCGGGTTCTATTTCAATTTGTCAGAAACCTCACACCATCAGTTCTGGAAAGATTAGGAACTGTAGTTTGAGAAAGAGAACCAAAGACAAAGTGAGGAGATGAGATCCAATCTTTTCTTTTAGCAGTTTTTTTTAATATTAAAAAGATGAGCCAGGACGCCACGAATCCAGTTCCTCCCGTTACTCACGCAGACCGGCCCGTCGCCTTTCATCTTTTTTTCTCTCTCTCTCTCTCTGGGCTTTACTTGGAGTGACGAATGTAAGACAGCATGGTTATGGATCAACCAGGTTTGGACTGTATGCGGAACCACCGTCCTTAAGCAAGAAATTTTTTCAATTATTGATGGCCGCGAATGTTGGATGCGGGATTCGGTGTTGTCCCCTGTCTAGGTTTGTGAGTGTGTCCTTTTGCAAGGAGTATCTGCTCAAAGGTGGAGCGTGGGAATACCGTAGAACTTGCGCATGGCCAGTCAACGGATTGTTTACATCTATAGACCATTCTTTTCTGCCGGGCAAACGAGACCGTCAGCAGGAGAGGATAAATTGCCCAAAATATCCTAAATTTATTGCATTTTTTTTTTCAATTTAATTATAAACTTTTCATTTTTTCCAATTGAGTCCATTCGTTCAATTTTAATCAAAATCACTAACATAAATCCTGACTATTCTATGTGATATGGTCAACACTAACTTAATCTTTAATAATATTTTCTCGCGAGGAGCGGGCAAGAGCATTGAGGATTGGGCGAGTAGTGTTGAGGACTGAGCGCGGAGTGGCCAAGAATCGAGCGACAGCATTTGCTTGAGTACTGAGAGCTTGCAACTGAAAACTAGTTGATAGCTTTATTAGAGGGAAGTTAGTAAGTTACTCTGATTAATGTTGGTAAATTCTAAAAAAAAGTACTCAGTAAATTTAAGTTGCTACTACATAAATAAAATCTTGTAAACACTAATGAAAGTTGGCAAGTTTAAAAAATTAAATAAATGTCAGTGACTAACTTAAATAAAAGTTGGAATAACAATTTAAACAAACAAACAAAAAGTTAATAACTCATTAAAACAAACAAAAAGTTAATAACTCATTAAAAAATTTGATAAATTAAAAAATAAATATTGGTAAGAAAATAAGAGCTGTTAACCCAAAACTAGTTGGTAATTTAATTAGACAAAAATCAGTTAGTCGCTCTAATTTAAGTTGGTAATGCCATGTAAAAGTAAGTGAATTCAAAGCATTAGTGAAATATGCAAACAAAAGTGGGTATAACGGTAAAAAAAAAAAATCAAGTTATTGGCTATAAAAGAGTTTCATGAATGTGTTGGTATTACAAACAAATAACTAGTCATAGTTAATTTTTTAGATAAATGTATTAGAAATCCTAAAACTTGTCAAAATGCAATTAAATCCTAAAACTTTCAAAATGTGTCTAAAACATATCAAATTTGTATAATCAAGTATTTCCATTAACTTTATTCAATTTGGTTTATGGATAATGCTAACATGGCTTTTTTTTAAAATTATTTTCTCTATCTTATGTGGTGCTAACATGGCTAAAACGATTTTCTTTTCCTTTCTTTTTTTCCTTTTCTGTGTGTGTTTTTTAAGTTTGCTTATTTTTAGTATAATTTAAACAGAAATGATATTGAAATTTCAGATTTAGACCAAAACTATGTCTTTCTATTTTTTTGTTTTTGTTTTATGTTTTAGCCGCATCATTACCACGTAAGAGAAAGAAAAATAATCCCCTCGACATTTTCCGTTAGTCAAATTGGACAAGGCTAATGGAAGGACTTGATTACACCATTTGATAAGTTTTAAGATTTAATTATAATTTTAAAAATTTTAGAACACAATTACACTTTTATAATAAGTTTTAGGACTTCCCAATATACTAATTCTTTTTTTTTTTACCAATATTTTCTTGGCGTTTGAGGACGCTCTTGAAATTCACCAGCATGGACTTTCTTTTCTTTCTTTTCTTTTTATCTTGCATGGAACCATATAAATCTGCTTATCACAATCAACATTAACATTAGCTTGGGCGACCTCTTTGCAAGTCCTTCGATCTGCAATTTTTGCTGGTGCCAACCACTAGACGGTTCAGTCCTTGCACAGCTAATAATTATGCAATACGTCGCAACATTATCAATCCTCTGCATTAAATCATCTATACAGGTACGTTACCCACGTACAAGCACAAATACAACCAGCCAAGAACGGATTAAAGGAGGCCTCTTTCTCTGTACGACTGAACCGCATCGCCGAACATATCGTCCAGACCGCACTTGTATTCGAATCCCAGCTCAATAGCTTCTTTGACGAGAGCCGCACACCTCCTTGGCCTCCGACATCCTTTAAGTCTCTGCAGAAGGGGGGAAGACCAGAAAGAAATCGAGGAAGCATGTTCACGTTCATGTTCTGTACAGTTCTTGAACAAACAATCTCTGATAAGTCCAGCTATAGAAGGGTAAGACTCATGTGAGCTCACTCTCGGGTCAGGAATCCGGAAGTTCGGGTACTTTGCAGAGAGGAAGTCGGATAATTCATGGAGCGACACTTGATGTGATGAACAGATGTACCTTCCTTTGGCTTCGGGATAGTTGAGCAAGAAGATGTGTGCACTCGCGACGTCGTCGACATGAACAGTTATTGCTCTCCGCAGAATTCCATGTTGCGTGCGGTTCCTTGCGAAAAAGAAGTCCAGAGAGATCGGCACGATGCAAAGGGATTAACTTTTATTAAGAAGTCCATTCATATCTAACAATGATTTATATATATATTTTTATTTTATTTAAAAAAAAATGAATGATTTGAAAAATATTTTCTAAAAAATAATCGTCTATATTACTTATAAATATGAACAAACGAAAAATACTTTATTCTAAGTGAATTATGATTCAGCATGTTTCCTGAACCACATACAATTATGTAAAACGCATTAGAACTAGAACTAGAAGCTTTCATCAACTCCTATTAAAAAAAGAGAAGCAAAAGGCCCACTCCAGGCACTAACCTAAGTGCGCATGAATACTCGCGACGCCAATATTGCTGTCAATCTCATGCTTCAAGCTTAGAAGAAACGCTAACAAGAGAACAAGAGAACGTAGAATCAATGAAATCTTAACATCACTCAAATTCGACTTCACGGGCATTTCTTTGAATCAATTAAATGAGAAGTGATAACGAATCTTCATGAAAAAGAGAAAACGGAAGCAAAGTGTAAAAATGAAAAAAGAAAGAAAATAAAAAAAAGAGTAAAATCATAAAAAAAATTTAAAAGAATTTAACAATTATCAAATTTGTCCACGTAAATGCTTTGGACATACCACTTAGGATGGCTAGCATCCGTGTTAACAATTTTTAACCTAAATTAGAGGGATGAACTGAATTGATATTAATATAAAAAGTTTTGAATTAAATTAGTTCAATTGAAAGATTTATGATTCAATTAATATTAATATAATAAATCTAGAACTTATTTTTCCTACTTCTCCTGAAAAGGAGAGACAAATGAACCGAGGCGGGGGCACTGGGACAAAGGAACGGACCAACAACAAGAAAGGGGATCACGGTCACCAAATCCAAACCATTCTCTGCCACGAATTCGATGGCGGCTCTCTCAGACCTTATCTTCACCATCATGTACGAATTGCCGGAAAGCAACAGAGACTTGTAGTAGTCGACGTCACTCCACGAGCTCTCGTCCGCCATGTCTTGGCCATTGCCCGAGTACATGACGGAGTGTAAATCACACGCTTCATGGTCTTCGACTTGAGGCAGGCTTTGAGGATATCCCCAAGGTCCCCCAGATGGATCTTTGGACGACGACCTCTTCTGGGTCTTTGCCGATCCAGTCCATCGGGCGAGCGACGTTTAAGACCCCGGTGCATCCGTCGATGGCCGGCTTGAAACTGTCCGGTTCATTTAGGTCCTCAGTGAAGATGTGGAGGTTTTCGGAGGCTCCTGGCAAGTTGGTCAGGAGGCTGATGTCCTTCTTGCGATCAGGAATCCCTGTTGCTAAGCAGTGGGCCGAACTGAAATTTGCTTGGAATTGATATTTTTTCACACATACACATAGTAGGGGTCTGAGAAATCATCACCTGGATTAGATCTTGGTCTGATAGTGGTCCGTACAGTGTAACCGTGTTGGAAAAGCCTCATGATGATCCATGATGCTATAAATCCTGTTCCACCCGTGACCAACACCATCTCTTTATCACCTGCCATCTCTTTCTCATAATGAATTTTCTGTGCGCTTTGCCATGCATAAACCTGTAAATAGCTCTGTTGCACGTCATTGGGCGATTGGATCGAGGTAAACTAGTGCTCTAATACATGGTTATTTTTTAAGGTAACTTGGTAAGGAAGAAAACTGATGGAAAGATGAAGTCGAAATTTGAGTAATTTCGTGTCGTGTACGAGACAAGATAGAGACATTATGTTCAAGTGCTAAATAGTTAGAGTGTCAAAACTTGATATGGAGAGATAGTTAAGTACGAAAAATCAGAAAAGTAATATTTAAGTGCTAAAATCGAAATAAAATAAATTGGTAATCGAGAAAATTAGATCAAAATGCATACGTGGCATTTTTCTAATGAAGTGAGCGTAAAATAACATTATTTTGTTGATGTGACTAGATAATTAAAATAAGTATTAATTAAATTAAAAATTAAATTTATTTATTTATAAAAATAAATAAATATAAAACAAGAAGAGTAGTAGTTATATGTTAGCCCTTGCCATCCCCAAAAAGGGCTGATAACGATGGGGAGGGTCTACTAGAGTCACTAGGCCCTTGACCAGGCTTAGTGACCTTGGTCGACTAGTAGCAACTCTCTCCTAGATATGGCGACGGTTGTTGGCCCTCGCCCAACAAGATTAAGGAGAATTGAAGCATAATAATGCACATAATTTTTAAATTTTGACCTAATGTATAATGTCATTATTAAATTATTGTATCATTCATATTTATTCAATTCTTAAGCTTTTAATTAATTCAATTTAGTCATTCAACCTTCCATAACATAATTAAATCAATATTTCGGAATTATTCACAAATTTTCATACTTACACTTTAAAAAAAATCTTTTCATTTCAATCAAATTTCCTAAATCAATAAAAAAAAAAACTTAAAAACACGAACGGGTCAACAAATTCTCGTCTCGACCGACTTTACTTGAAGACCCCATTCTCCTCTCTCTCTCTCTCTCTCTCTCTCTCTGGGCAGCTCCATGGAATCCAAACCTCTCTCTCTCCTACGCCTCTGAAATCCCAGAAACCCTCGATTCCCTCGAACCCCTCCGACCGGAAAATCCAACCGCCCCCCGCCGGAATCTCACATCCTCCGGCCTGAATTCCCGCCCCGATCGGCGGCGGCGGCGGCGGCGGCGAGCACCCCGGGATCGAGGACCGCCGGGGCCCCGGAGCGGCGCCAATCGAGCTCCCCCAACCGATCCCTCCGCGGCCGGCGCGCCGCCTCTAGCATGCAAAGATCCGGGGCCGCCATGGCCTGGAACGTGTTCAAGTTCTGCACGGCCCTCCGGGGCCTCGGCTCCATCATGATCCTGGTGGTGCTCGGCGTCGTCGGCGTCACCTACTACTCCGTCGTCGTGACCAGCTACGGCCCGGCCCTCCTCGGCGGCGGCGTCGGGGCGTTGATCGCCCTGGCCGTCTTGGTTCTGTTCCACGGCCTCGTGAGCTTCCCCTGATTCTTTTGCGTAGTGATTCGAGGCTGATTTTTTTTTTTTTTTTTGAATTATCTCTTAATCTGAGTATGGAAAAGAAAAGGAAAAATTCTGCTTGAAGTGTGATTTGGAATTTAAAGGCGGAAAGTTCAATGCTTGGTTTCTTTAACTGGTTTTTGTTTTTTGTTGGGGGGTCTTCCCTTGGATTTTCTTGAGGCTTAGTGTTTGCTGGATGGAATTCTTGGTTGTATCTATGGAGTATCATTTCTATGTGTGCACCCAATTGTTTTGTCTGCAAGTTTCCGGAAATTAGAGTTCCTATTGAAGTTATTAGTCCTGGATTCTCGAGAAATGAGTACTTTTGTGAGGAGGCTAATTGCCTGTTGTTGATCCTGCATGCCATTTTCTTGCCAAGGATCACCCAAATTTACTAGAGCTTGTTGGCTATTGGTTATTTCTGTTTGAAAGAAGACTGAAATAATAGAAATTGATGTAACGCAGTTGGTGATGCTGTTGTGGAGTTACTTCTCGGTTGTGTTCACCGACCCAGGTAGCGTTCCACCCAATTGGAGGCCTAGTATTGATGAGGAGAGAGGGGAGTCTGATCCGCTCACTTTACCTGATTTGAGTGGTTTGCAATCTGATCCATCCAATCCACGAATCCGTTATTGTCGAAAGTGTGACCATTTCAAACCACCTCGTTGTCATCATTGTTCTGTTTGTAAGTTCTACGAAACTATTGTTTCATTTCTATCATTGTATGTTGACCTTTTCTTACTTTAGGTTGCTGACAGATGCCCTGTAACTTTCTTGTTTTAGGTGGAAGGTGTGTACTCAAAATGGACCATCACTGTGTCTGGGTTGTCAACTGTGTTGGAGCATTAAATTACAAATATTTCCTTCTTTTTCTGGTAAGCTTACACCATTGCTTCATATGTCAAGTTGCATTTGGTATGTATGGTTTTAGGTCTTTAAATTGTTATGACATGTCACTATTTATGTACTATCTGCCTTAGCCTTACTTGCTTATGTGGAATATTGTCCATCAGTCTCTCCATATCTCTCATATGCTCTCATATGCTTATAATTTCAGCATGTATGACATTTGCAGTTATGCCTGGTATTTGGCCTTGTGAATATCTTTGGTTATCCAGGATTTACTTATAAAGAGTTGATTGTTTTTATTTTATTTCAAATGTTTTGACTGAACAACAGCTAAGGTTTTAGTTGGTTCTTTTCTGAATTTAAATGCAGTTCTATACCTTCCTTGAGACAAGCGTCGTTACTTTAGCCTTACTTCCACACTTCATAGCATTCTTTACTGATGGAGATATCCCTGAAACCCCTGGCACTCTTGCGACGACTTTTCTTTCTTTTGGTAAGGTCAACATAACTGTTTGTGACCTTCACTTGCATCTTGTTTTCCTTGAGTTAATAATGTTTTTCTGTTGGTCATTAGTTTTGAATTTGGCATTTTCTCTGAGCGTATTCGGCTTCCTGATCTTGCATATGTCTCTGGTTGCTGCTAACACCACCACAATCGAGGTATTACCTTCACTTCTGATTCTAAGCATGTTGTTTTGAATGTTAAGTGGTTTGCTCACAACCCTTCCCTTCCTATTTGGTAAATTTTGCATGTGGAGTGTAATTTTGCTTTAGAAATCTTGGAGATACTTTCTTTGCATTATCTGTTTATGATACTTCAAAACAACAAACTTTTTTATGGCAATCTTAAGCTGTCAGTGCTTATTTGGTTTTGTTGGTTTTAACAAAATACCACTTATCTGACCCACAAAAGTATTCCTGAGCAAGCTTCCGTAGCTTGATATAAAATTGAGAAAACAAGTATCCCTTTTATGCTAGACATGTATCCTCTGAAAGAACTCTGCATCTCTTCACGGATGAATTAATGCTGAAGTTGTAGAAGTTTCTTCTTCGTTCTTCATTGTTTCCGGTGGTTTCTGCTCTTGTGACCAGGCTTATGAGAAGAAGACCACTACCAAATGGCATTTTGACCTTGGACGGAAAAGAAATTTCGAGCAGGTACCATCTTTTGTAATTTCTTGATTGTATTCAATAATCTTTTTGAAAGTTTCATAATAATCTCTTATCTAACAAAATGCAAGAAAACCTCCCAAGTTCAAAATGCTTTTCTCACAGTTACTCTTGTTTCCTTGTCCTAGTCTTGATATGCTAAAAGTAATCATTTTGTTTATTATAATTTCTGCAATAATCAGGAGCTCCAAGAACAGTAACATGATTGAAGACGGTAATTGAGGGAGAGTAGCATAATGAATGTTATATATGTGCTAGTTGTTAGTTGATCCGAAAGGTGGTTTAACCTAGAATTATATGTGTAGCAAAAAGATTGAAGTTAGAGATTTCATTACATCTACACCAGAAACAAACACATTTATGTAAGTGCATGTGGTTGACTCCCCTGCCAGACTGTTGGTTAATTGCTGTTTAACTTCGGAGTCTACATTACTTGTCAAGAAAAAGGAAAGGAAAGAACAAAGAACAAGTTATGGTTCAATATAAATAAGTCGTGTAAACTAGTTGAAGCTGTATTTGATGAGTACACTCTCAGTATGGGGGAAACAATTTTCTGTTGGCATTCCCCTGGAGTGTCGTGAATGGACAGCACCGAATTCTGTTTACTCTGATTCTGTATCGCTTCACAATTTTGTCATCAGCAATTGGTGTAGATGGATGATTGCACAATAAAACAAAAAGTGAAGATTACTGTAGTTGGATTCTAATTTTCTTAACTTTCTTGACTTTCCCATTCTGGTTTCATACATAAGTGATCTCCTCAATTTTGTAGCATTTTACTTTTGGGTTAATATCACAAAAAACTCCAAACTATACCCACCATGACACACAAACCCTGAACTGTTTTGGTGTCGCCAAAAACCTTAAACTTGTCCATTATGATACAAATACTCCAAAACTTTCTCGTGTCATAAAAGATCCTGTTCTGGATGTAATAGAGGCTATATATGATTATGATGAAAAAAATTGAGGCTATTTGTGGGCAAGTTCTGGGTTTTTGGCGACACTAAAAAAGTTCAGGGTATGTCATAGTGAGCATATTTTATTTTATTTTTTTGGTGGTATTTGCTCTTTACTTTTTTAGGGACTCTTTATTAATGATGGATCTCTCTTTTGTGCGCTAGGTGTTTGGAACAGATAAACTATACTGGTTCATTCCAGCATATCTGGAGGAAGATAAGAAGCGAATTCCATCTCTAAATGGTCTTGACTACCCAGTGAGACCCGAATTCGATTCAGAAGCATTCTAGGAACCATCTCACTGTGCATTTCCTGGGAGCATCCGGAAATTTGCCTCATAAATCTTGGGAGATGAATATCTTTGACAGCTGTGTCGTTTCCATCACTAAAGGAGGTTGCCGCTAAATTTGGCTCCATGATGTGTGTTTCCTGGATAACTTTATTTAGAAGAAGAGAGCAAGCAAGGAAGGGGGTGGATTGCCTCTCTTGAATCGAGGAGTTGTGCTGAGCTGGGCAAGATGGGTCGAGCATTTGATCTGTACATAAGGTTGTGTAGATTCGGAAGATCGAGAGATAAGGAATCCAGTCCACAATTTGGTCGATGTCGAGATGTTCCATTCGGCCTCACTGAAGAATAGATTCAGTTCTGGTGGATTGGAGGGCTGTTGAGTGATGCCCGGAGTTGTTTTAAGTACTAAACAAAATTATCTCTGACCTGAAACGTCTTCCTGCAATTTGTTCTCGTTGCAACTGAACTACTTAATTCGCATGTCGATAATCATATTCATTACGAATTGCCTTTCTTTTCTTTTTCACTTTTCCATTAAAATCCAAAATACTAACATTTGATTTACGAGTTATGAAAAAGTATATTAAATGTGCGTATCAACATTTGCATTTTACGAAAGTTTCAAGTGTCATAACTTAAAATGTAGGATTTTGTCTGAATAAAATGCAAGAAGTGAAAAATCCATTTAAACGGACGTTGGTGTTATGTTAGTAGGCCGCGAGCATCCTACCATTAGAGAAAAAAGACATTTTACTTAAAAAGCTCAATGCGTTCGGCATAGTGTTATTCATGCGATCAAGTTTCTCCATATCTAGTAACCTTACAATTAAGATGAAGAATATAAATGGACGGAGCATACATTTCCCAATTTATCTCAGATTGAAAATCCAAAACCGGTCAAGAAATTCCAAATCCATCTTTAAAGTTTTGGTGCACGGATTTTGGATTTTTTTGTTAGAATTATCGCGAGCCAGATTTTTTCCTTTATCTGATTCAGAAAAAGCGTCCTTGCGACCGAAATCCTGGATAATAATAGGAGCTTCAACGAAGCGACTAGCTTAGCTCCCCCCAGTCGCCAGTTCGTATCTTCGTAAGAACAAACTTCGGGCGCATGTGTTCCTGGTCTCGAACCCGAGCCAGCCATGGAACTCGATGCAGCCCACGCTCGCTCACGTCCGGAGCTGCAAGACCCCCCGCGACGTGAGCCAAATCCACGCGAGGATGATCACCACCGGCCTCATCCGCAACGCTTCTCTCACCTCCAAGCTCATCCTCGCGCTCTGCTCTTCCCCGGACCCGCCGGTGGCCGAGTTCGCCCGCCGCGTCTTCTTCGCCCACCGCGCCTTCTCGGGCCGCGGGAGCGGGCACGGGGAGGACCCTTTTCTCTGGAACGCGGTCCTCAAGTCCTACTCCCATGGAGCTGAGCCCGAGGGAGCGTTGCCCGTGTTCCGTTTGATGGCCGAGAGCGGGGTTTTGGGGGACAGGTTCTCGTTCTCTCTGGTCTTGAAAGCGTGCTCGCGGTTGGGTTCGTTGAAGGAAGGGCTGCAGATTCATGGGTTGTTGAGGAAACTGGAAATGGCGTCGGATTTGTACTTGCAGAATTGTTTGATGGGGTGGTACTTGCGCTGTGGATGCCTTGACGATGCACGCCAGGTGTTTGATAGAATGGCCGCTCGGGATTCCGTCTCTTACAATTGCATGATAGATGGTTATGTTAAGTGTGGGATGATTGAGTCAGCACGTGTATTGTTCGACTCGATGCCAGTCGAGGAGAAGAATCTGATTTCTTGGAACTGCATGCTGAGCGGGTATTCGCAATTAGAAGATGGACTTATCCCTGCTCGGAAGCTTTTCGAGGAAATGCCTGAGAAGGACTTGATTTCGTGGAACACTATGATTCATGCGTATGTCCGGTGTGGGAAGATGGGAGATGCTCATGAACTGTTTAATGCGATGCCTGAAAAGGATGTGGTCACTTGGGCTAATATGATAGATGGCTATGCCAAGATAGGATGTGTGGATATTGCAAGAGATTTCTTTTCTGAAATACCTGAGAGAGATGTTGTCGCTTGCAATGCAATGATGGCTGGATATGTTCAAAATGGTCTCCATGCAGAAGCTTTGAAGATCTTCTATTCTATGAAGAATGAGAGGAATTTGTCGCCTGATATCACTACTTTATTGATTGTACTTTCTGCTATTGCTCAATTAGGACAGCTTAATGAAGGAATTGCAGTGCATCTCTACATAAAAGATATTGGTTTCTCATTAGGTGGAAAACTTGGTGTTGCTCTAATAGATATGTACTCAAAATGTGGCTCCATACAGACTGCCAAGTCAGTATTTAATTTATTGCCTGAAAAAGATGTGGATCACTGGAATGCAATTATAGGTGGTTTGGCTATTCATGGTCTAGGAGAATGTGCTTTTGATATGTTGATGGAGATGGAAAGACTCTCCATGAAACCAGATGATATCACGTTCATTGGAGTGTTGCACGCGTGTGGCCATTCTGGCTTGGTGAAGGAAGGTCTCATTTGTTTTGAAATTATGAGAAGAGTTTACAAGATAAATCCAAGAATTCAACACTATGGTTGCATGGTTGACATCCTCTGTCGGGCAGGTTATTTAAATGAGGCAAAGAAATTCATTGAAGAAATGCCTATTGAGCCAAATGACATTATTCAGAGGACCATGATTAGTGCTTGTAAGATTCAAGAGAACTACAAAATTGGGCTGCCAGTTGCTAATTCTCTATTGAGGCAGGATTCATGCAATTCAACTTCTTATATTCTTCTCTCTCACATGTATGCGGGTCTTGGTCTGTGGAAGCAGGCTAGAAGTGTTAGAGAAGTAATGAAAGAGAGGAGAATTCCAAAACTTCCAGGATGCAGTTGGATTGAACTCAACGGAATCGTTCATGAGTTTTCTGTGGATGATAGGTCCCATTCCCAAGTTGCAGAGATTTATTCAATGTTGGGCAGTCCATTGATTTCCAATTCAGAAGTAACTTGCTAGGAATTAGTTGTTGAGTCAGAGTTCAATGAAGAATTCTTTCTTCTACCTGAGAAAATAAGGGATCAATTCATCTTCCCAATTTGGGGGAGAAGGCAAAGCTCCCCAGTTTGCAACAGGCCCTCTGTATCCTTGTTTTTGGGAAGCCTCTTTATGTCAATTGTACATACGTGTTATTAACTTAACTCTAGCTATGTAAAGCACACTGTAATTAGCATCTCTTTTGAATGTAAATAGTGCGCAATTTGCTCGTGTATCTTTCTCTGGTGTTCCCTATATGAAAAGAGCTGAGCATTTATCATGTATTTCTTCATATCTTCCTTCTGGTTAGACAGGGTGAGCTGGAGTCAGAAGCAGCCTTCTGCTTGAAGAACTACCCTTCAATGACGGGTGTGTGGTATGCGGTATTAGACCAAGTAAAAGCGCAATGTCCGGAGTGGTTTGTCTGTTCTCCCTTATAAGTATCGCATTGTGGAGTTGCTAATGAGGTTCTCCATGCATTTCACTTTCAACTGTGAAGCAAATGAATGCAGGAGAATCGTGATATTTTAGTTTAAATTGCACTCACAAGCCATCGCTAAACCTGCCCGGTGGATTTATCTAAGGGAAAATCGCAGTTTTTCATCATGGATCCTTTGCCTCGAAAAATTAAAGAAATCATTTCCGTCTTGGATAGAACAGAACCCTCTCACCAAGAATTAGACTGTTTTCTGCGAAAGTACTTAGAATTGTCTTCTTGAAGCGCAGCAAAGGCAAACCTCACGCAAGAATTTGAGGAAAAATAGCAGTGGGGATGCACACAAAGGCTGCTTATTTTCGAAGCACGCGTGCATTTAAAGGCCACAATCAATACTTCAAGTAATTGGCGAGCTGCACGTGTCTGCTGGTGAAAAATTCAGACCGGGGTGCAAAGGCTGTTCCTCATTATGTCAAGAAGGAAAATGATAGATCACAAAATAAAGGCTACTAACGAAGAGGCGAGCAGTGCAGAGATGGATGACGGAGGACCTTCCCACCGTTCATGAGACGATGGTGCCGAAAAAAGGTGCATGAAAATGGGTTCTTGATGATGGGATCAAAGAGCAAGGTTAAGTCTGCAAATATGCTGTAGTCAAATATCTGCAAATTGATGGTGTTCAACGCAGGATTGTGCTGTCAAGTAGCTCATAAGATGCAATCATAATCAAGGAAACAGCAAGCTTGCTACCACATACCAAGCATGAGATGGTTCTTAGCAAGTCCTTGTTGCTATGCAATCACACTGTAATACGCAATTGACCTGGATTATAAAAATTCCTGATTTGTGCAGAGGAAAGACCTGAATCTGAAAGGTACTCGAAACAATAACCGTGCAACATGTTTTACCAGCGCTCTGAACAACACCATTTCATCAACATTGCCAGAAAAGGTCTTTGCAATGTCAATCTCCAGCATCCCAGATAGAATTCAAAGTTCTTTGCCACCGTGTAAGGGCCAAGCAATGGATGAAGACTGAAAGCAACCCAGGTGAGAATTCAATCCCTCTCCAGGCTCTTTATGATCTAAGTAGGCACCAGATACTAGCTATAACTCTAAGTACGGACACAAAGCCAACATGAATGTGGTCAACTTGCAAAAAACAACTTAAACAAAGGCCTAATTCTCTAATGATTGCATCTTAAGGTCCTTCATCTTGCAACATATTAGTACACAAGCCACAGTAAAAGAGATGACTATTTAAAGTACAGTGCGGAATGGCATACATACAAGTCACCTACAACTTCATCATTTAGGGAGAGGAGTTAGAAATGGAACTTAGCTTGCCTCTAATCATTGGAAAAAGTGAGACAAGAATTAATCCTATCTAGAAGTCAAGATCTTCCACTCAATCTACTCAATTCTTGAACGACATTCTCCATTGATGGTCTGCAAAATGGAGATTCCTGGATACAACGCAAAGCAATAGCCGCTAGTTTGGCTGCCTCATGTTCTGAAAAATTGCCCTCGAGATTTGGATCCATGAAGTCTTTGAACTTACAGTTTTCCGCTCCTTGCCACACACCAGGGGTGATGTTGCGCTTACCAATGATGATTTGGAGGACAAGTTTGCCAAATGCGTACACATCACTCTTTTCAGTGAAGCGACCGGTGGTGGTGTACTCAGGAGCAAGATATCCCATGGCAGCACTGGCTTTAAGTGTCGAGAACACGATGTCATCCGCAAGAAGTTTATGAAGGCCGGAATCAGATAGCAAGGGATTGTTCCAGTGATCAATAAGAACTTTCTCCGCGGATATGTTCTGGTGAACAATAGCAGGCTTTTTCCCTTTATTCGCATGTATGTATTTGATGCCTGAAATAAAGAACATAATGTTTAAGCATTGCTGAGCTAAGCAGCCATAAAGCCGAGTCGTTTTAAAACTATTGAGAGTACTTAGGCTAGAAATAAAAGTAAAGGGTCACCATTTCAGGTAAATTCATTTAGAAGAAAAGCATATCATTTAGTGGAGAATAGATAAAATATCTAATGCAGAAGATAATGAAAATACACCTCTTACCGGAGAACTACCCATTCATAACTGAATCATGTTCATTGCAGCAATGTTTCGATCAAACATATCTTTCACAATGCTATAATATAGAGAACAGATCTTGCCTATCAATGTGAACAGCAAGCACTTATGCACATGTTAACAATTGATTTTCAAGGTGCCAATTAGATGGCAAAAAGAGCTATGGATGCTACCTTCAGCGATGCCATTGATGATGGAAACCCTCGTGGACCATTCAAGCACTTTGTCGCTTCCTTTGTTCACATCGAGATATTGAAGTAAGTTTCCATTTGCAACAAATTCATAGATCAGGAAACATTCACCTCTTCCTTTCGAACAGCAAAAGCCCCTCAACCTAACTAGATTTGTGTGCTTCAGCGACGTTAGTAGCTTCAGGCCCTTGAGAAACTCAGCTTCATCAGTCCGGCAACTTGTCTTGGCAATGCACTTCACCGCAACAACCGACCCATCTCTCAGTATACCCTTATAAGTGGCAGAGAAATTACTCTTCCCCAGTAAGTTCGTCTCGGAGAAGCAGTGAGTCACACGTTCCACATCTTCCAAGTTGAACATAAAGCTCTCGAATACTTCTTGAGAGAAACCAGTTCCGCCTTTAGCCAGTGGGTCCCATCCGCTCGAATACTCCAAGCTGATTAGAGGAGAGGCACTTCTTCTGTAAACCTCCTTCACCTGATCAGTACTAAGACGGCTATCCGATGTGTCGAAAGTACTACCAATTTTCTGCTTCCGGCGACGGTAAACAGAGAAAGCAAAAAGTCCAATCACTGTTAATGCAACAATAGTTCCAATCACCCCAACAACTAAACTGGCTTGTGGGCTTTTGGAAGGATTAGAACAGCGAGCTTCACTGCAATTTGACGGCACTTTAGCAGACTCCGGAATGTCTTTAGTAGAATGGTTTTTTGGTCCGAAAGCTTCAGGTCTGTTCGGATTTATAAGGTTGGGCGAACCACAGATTTCCAAGTTCGGAAAACCATTTCCACACAGTCCGTAGTTGTTCTCATATCGGAAGCCAGCATTGAGCCTCTTCAAAGCTGCCAATTCACAATGGAAAAAAGTCAAAAGGAAATTCCATTTACACGTTTCTAGCAAAACAAAGGCCAAATTACCAGCGCTAACTGCACTCAGCCAGAGAGGCAATAAAAAATTACCTGGAGATACATTGCCCGAAAGGCTATTGTTTCTGATGTCCAAAAACTCAAGCAGGGGAACATCGGCCAATCTAGTGGGAATGGAACCGAAAAGATTGTTGAAGCTCATGTCCAACCTCGTTAAATTCTCCAAATCCCCCAAGGTCGCAGGAATCGCACCAGCTAGTTGGTTATATTGCAACGCGAGTACACTAAGCTTCTTTAGAGATCCCAGCTGGGTCGGCAGACTCCCCTCCAATTTGTTGTAACACAGCTGCAGAACTAAACAGAAAAAAACAGATGTTCCCTCAGTCAGGTTATCCTTCTAGAAATAATTCCTTTTATCTCTACTCATCACTTCTTACGAAACAAAATAAGCGAATAACTTGTAACCAAAACATAAGAAAAAACAAATGACTCGTTGGATTACATCTGAAGCAACAACTTGCATACATTCTGCTGCATCTGGCATGAAAACAGCATTCCTTCTTTTCCTTTTTCTAGGTAAAAGGGAACCTATCTTTCCACTATCTAACCAATGCTTCAGATAAATTCTGCATATGCTATAAACAAATACAAACCCCAGGTAGTTTTCATCTTCAAAGTTCGACCGAAAAATTCCAATGAGTAACTGGATCAGTCATTAAGATTGATTATGCTACTAAATTGAGAACTCTATGAGCCAGCCCCAACGAATGACCAAGATCAAAGCATTTTTTTTAGGCCAGATTCGAAGGACCACAAGCACATTGACATACAGTAATAGAAAGCTTCCCACTTGTAAACGAGGGAACACTAGCGCACACACGCACACACAGAAAGGTTCAAACTTTCAGCTAAAAAGAACAAAAAATCTAAAGGGTGCTCAAGCAATCTTAAGTCTTCTCCGGCTGCCAGGCGAAAAAGACAAATGAGACCCCACAAAACTCAAAAAAGAAAGGATGATTTGTCAAGCAAAGGGCAAGTCCTTTGCTTTTTCTAGGTAAAAGGGAACCTATCTTTCCACTATCTAACCAATGCTTCAGATAAATTCTGCTTATGCCATATACAAATACAAACCCCGGGTAGTTTTCATCTTCAAAGTTCAACCGAAAAATTCCAATAAGTAACTGGATCAGTCATTAAGATTGATTATGCTGCTAAATTGAGAACCCTATGAGCCAGTCCACACAAATGACCAAGATCAAAAGCATTTTTTTAGGCCAGATTCGAAGGACCACAAGCACATTGACATACAGTAATTGAAAGCTTCCGACTTGTAAACGGGGGAACACTAGCGCACACGCGCGCACACAGAAAGGTTCAAACTTTCAGCTAAAAAGAACAAAAAATCTAAAGGGTGCTCAAGCAATCTTAAGTCTTCTCCGGCTGCCAGGGGAAAAAGACAAATTTTCTTTAATGAGACCCCACAAAACTCGAAGAAGAGAAAGGATGATTTGTCAAGCGAAGGCCGAGTCCTCTGGCCCCCCCAAAAGAGAAAGTTAAAATCATAAATGGAGATTAACAGTCACATCAAATAAACAGCTTTCGCCTTCCTGATACCAAAAAAAAAATTATTAAAAAGAGGAAGAAAAAAAAAGAAAAGGAAGGAAAACAAAAGCGGACCTTGAAGGTTTGACAAGTTGCCAATCTCGGGAGGAATCTCCCCGGAGAGGTTGTTGACGTTGAGATACAGGTCGCTGAGCGAGCTCAGCTCCCCAATCTCCTTCGGTATCTCCCCACTCAACGCGTTGAAATGCAAGTACAGGCCCGTCAAGCTCCGGAGCCCGCCGACCGCCGCCGGCAGCCTCCCGGTCAGTCCCTTCCCCTGCAGCGAGACGTTCGTCACGCGGCCCATCCCGTCGCACGCCACGCCCTCGAACGACCCTCCGCCGCACGGGTCCGCGCCGAGGGCCCACGAGGTCAGGACCCGGCCCTCCGGGTCGAGGGACGACTTCATGGCCATGAGGGCGGCGAGCTCGGAAGCGGGCACGGCGAGGGAACGCGGGAGGAGGAAGAAGAGGGAGGGAGTAGACAAGAAGGAGGGGAGCCATGCTTTTGTGGGAACGCAAAGAAAACGAAGGAAAGCAACGGGAAAATGCGGGAAAATGGCCGAGAAAGCGAGGGACTTTCTCAGAGAGAGAGAGAGGAAGAAAAATGCGAGCTTTCTTTGTCTGGAGTGAAGCAGGAGAGAGAGAGACAGAGAGAGAGAGGATTTGGGTTTTGGGCAGTATTTGGTTGGAGGGGAAGTCGAGAAAGTGGTCGAGAAAAGTTGCAGGGAAAAGTGTGCGCTTGAAAAGGCTGGAACTCGACAAAAGCGAAAGCTGCGGGGAATGCGAGCAGCATGTGTGCGAGCTGAGGCCGAGGGAGATGGAGATCAGATCAAGATTTTAGATTAAGATAATTGTGGGATGAGGAGAGAATCTTTGGTGCTGTTTACTTACGGTCGTCGTTTCAAAACTGGCCATTTGCATAATGCCATTTTTGACTGGGGAGACTCTGCATTCTGCAATAATCAAGTGGATCTTTTAGTCAGCCAGTGCTTTAGAGAAAGAAGATCTTTGTCAGTGTTGCGTGACTAGACTCTCTAGTGTGTGGGGCCTCCACTCTGTCCTTCCCCCACCTATTTTATTCTTGAAAGTTTAAAAAATTCATCTCTTGATAATTTATTTTTAAAAAATTATTTTCGAGAAATCATTTTTCTATTGTTCAATAATTTTAGATGACGGAAAATCAATTTTCTATAGAAAATGATTTCGATGGACTAAAGTCATGAATTTAGATCGGCAGAAAACAACCTCCCACTCTAGAAAAAAGAAATTGTTTTTTTTTCAAAGCCAGAAAATAAATGAAAACTAATAGTTTTCCTTGTGAATGATTTTCATAAAATATATTTTCAATCGTCATGAATTTAGTGAAACAAAGGCACAATTAGATGGCAAAGCCTAACTAATGGGACAGGAGGCGCTAAAATGAGCAGAGCATGGCACGGCACATCTCCTCAGGTTAGCGGACCATGCCAGACGACTTGCTAAATAAAGGAATTCTCCCAAGGCTATGGCAAGCTATGGTCAAAAGTGGTTTAGGCCAACACAAGTGCATGGGTCGTAATGGGTGGGCCTAGCCTAATTCCTTTTAAATGCTCAAAAAAATTTTGCCTGCCTAGATCACATTCTTTTTGGTTCAATGGATGCAAATTAAGGTTACAATTGAGTCGAGTCGAGCTTATAGGGTGGCATATTCGAGTTCAACTTGACTTATTAGCTAGAAACTCGAAGCTCGACCGAAACTTAATTAAGTACTTTTTTCCTTGCTCGAATATAGCTCAATCTAAAACTTAAACTCCTGAGTCCGATCCATCTAAGCATATAAAACTCAATACCCCTTTTTGTTTATGCCAAATATTATGTTAAGGGTTGAAAGTGTAATTACATAGTAAAAATCAAGATTATTGGTATAAAAAACTGAGACATTCAATTAAACTTATGAAGTTACTAAAGTTTGCCCTAGTGGGCATCTTTCTGACATGAGAAAAGGGAGGTGGGAATTTTGAATCTCTACCTTCTCAGGAGTTGGAGTGGAAATGATTAGTTTTATATGTGGATTTCGACGGAGCAAAAATGAGAGTAAATTAAAAGTTATAAAAGGACTAATAAAGAAAGAATTAAGCTCACGGGACCATTGATACGGGTACTTTTAGGCTCAAGTTGACTTGACAAACTCCCCGTGCTACTTCAACTCCCCTTCTTTGCTCTCGTTATCCAATTAATTTTTGTCGTCACACTCTTAACATTGCACTCTCCATCACATTCGCACAGTCTGCCTTGATTATATTTTGTAGAAAGAAAACTATTCTCGACAGTCCGTTACCAACCACCAAAAACAATTGCAACCATCTTCACTGTGACGACATCGAGCATACAATTGTAGCCATCGCAATTTGTCCGGTGACGATAAAATGCAGTGACCCGACGACCATGAGGGAGCAAACACCTGAGAATGAAAGGTGTCTCGACTCCACCCGAATTGCGTTCGAGGAAACTAATATCCAACCTGTTGGTCAAGCTTAGTTATGACTATTTGATTGATTGTACTCTTTTTTTTTTTTTTTGTCAAGAATATATCCTTCCGTTACTTTGTTCGAAAAGGTTCATAAGATAATCCAACGTCGTAACATAACAAAGGCCAAAGAGGGTAGGGATTTAGACAGCCAATTTGAGACAAGGGAGTCGGTTTGATGGGCATTTGCCACCTAGTCTGCCGGTCGGTTTGCATCTCATGAATAGTAAGCAATGGACACCCCATTCATTCAGCCTACGGGAGTCTGGTAGTGGAACACCACAAACTGAAAGAAAGCGAAAAATATATAAAAAAAATCATAAATCTATTACAATTATATCAATTCTATCATAATCATTTCAATTTAATTAATTTAGTTCTACACATTTTGCATTTGTGCTAATTGAGTCAATTCAGTCAATTTTGATCAATAATTGCTGACATAGATATTGGTCATGTAATATATTACACCATCACTAATGTGGATAAATTTTATAAAATTTTAATATTTTTAATTTTTCTTTTCTTTTCGTTGTGACTAGCAAAGACCACCAAGCCCTTGCCCACCCGCAAGGTCAAGTCCTCGCTAGAGCTTGTGAAGGTTGCAAGTTGGACCTCATGGCCTTTGGCAAGGGCTACCCTCGCTAGTTATTGCGAGGGCTCAACCCTTGGGGCCTCTAGAGAGACTAGTAGGCCCGTAGCCGCAGCGAGCGATTCTTGCCTAGGGCTAGTGAGTTTCGCTGGCCACAATTAAAAAAAAAACCAAAAGAAAATAATAAAAAGTTCAAAAGAAAATATTAAAAATTTGTCTACATTAGTATCGATTATACAGCATAAGATGATTGATGTTCATGTCAACAATATTTTGGCCAAAATTATCTTGATGGACTTAATTGGCAAAAAATACAAAATGTTTATAATCAAATTAGTTCTATTAAAAAGGTTACAACTAAATTGATATAAACATAATAAGTTTAAGATTTTTTCAATACTTTCCCTGGCTTGATAATGAATCAAGATGAGAAAAAAAAAGTTTAAGTTTTTTCCTATAGGACATTTTGCCGGAAAAAAGATCAAGATCCAAAACCCTATGGAAGGCCGAACTAGAGTTTTATCTCCTCATTACACGGACATTTGCCAACGAGTCTTTTGGGAGAACTTGTTAAACAGCCAATTGAAGAATTTTTTTCATTTTTTCGTACACTGGTTACTCTTGTATCATGCAATTAGCGTTTAATAGGTTTTTTCAGACACTCGTCGATGCATTTTTATTATATTCCAACGTGTGCGTCGTAGCTCAAGTCGGGACAAAAACGTGGACTTCTTGATTGGAACATAATCAGCTCATCAAATTGCGCCGTGATTTACACGTGATTTTCTTTTTGAGCTTATGAAATTATTAGCACATAATTAATATTTTGCACCAAAGAGTGGGAATCTAGTAAGCGATGAAAAGTATTCTAAAGCAGGGGAGCAGGAATGACAACGGATCAGGCACGCAACGTGCTTTCGCCTCTTGTAATAATAAATAATTTCTTCCTCGTTCTTCACTGAATTCGGTCTGCCGCGCTGTCGGGGAAAGTATCATTGGACGGTGTCAGATCTTTCAGGAACAAATTTTGAATGGGGGTCTCCATTATCAGAATTTGAATTCGGCCGCATCTACAGTACCACCCCTGCCCGAACGTAAGATAAAAGGAACCATGCTCGACCTTTATACTTCGTACCACGAGCTTCGTAGACCCGACGTCCACTTCGTTCGGCAATTCATGACATGCTTCGGATTGGATAAATGTCAATAAAATCTAAGGGTATGCTTTGACCGCCTTTGATTGTTCAAATCATTTGATCAAACAAGATATGACATGACATCAATAGTATAAGATACAAATTTTTTAAATAATGTTAATATTAGGAAAAAATCTTAAATTAATATATTTATGATAAATTTATTTATAATTAATTTGTTGATAATAAAAAATCACAAACTGACACACATTATGATAAATTTACAATTAGTTAAATCTTATCATTAAATTTTAAATTTAATGATATGTGACAGTTAATGAATATATTGATTTTGAGTTTTTAATTATATTAATCAAATTTAATAAAACTAACGGATGGTAAATTTATATCAAATTTTTTAGTTTGGGATTTTTAATAATAAAAAATTAATTTAGAATAAATTTATCTTAAATATATTAATTTTGAATTTTCTATGATGTTAACCATTTTTTACAACCCTTCTCTTTTGGTTATTTGTCGAATACGAAATAGCATATGAAATTATACTTGATTTTTGTGCATGGCTGCACGACTTTTGACCATTAAAGCAACCACTGTTGCTTCCCAAATCGAGAGAGAGAGAGAGAGAGAGAGAGAGAGAGAGAGAGAGAGAGAGAGAGTCACTACGTGATGGTGGAAAAGCGTAGAAAACCGCCGCGGATTGCGATGGCCATCCAACTAGATTAGTTTAAAAGCCACTTCTCTCCATTTTTGAAATAAATAATTTATCATTTGGAATATATCTAAGATACTATTTATTTTGTGAAAAATGAAAGATTCGAAATTTTTTTCTTAAAAATAAATTTTTATATTACTTAAAATAATAAATAAAAATATATATTTTCATCATCCACTAAAAGATTTAAATATAAATTATTATCAATAATAGAAACATTTTTATTGATTAATATTTCTAGTGATATAAACGATAATTTTTTAGAAAAGTACTTTTATAGTTGTTTGTTTTTCATAAAACAAGCAAAGCCTAACATCCTAGCTTGATGGAGTGATACGGAAGGATTAAGGTGTAAGAGAAAAGATTTAGGAAAATCAATCAAAATCTGGGATTGTGGGAAATTCCACAAATACTTTTCACTCTATTCCATGTATGCCATTTATATTGAGTAATAGTATAAAAGTTTTTTATTAACTCCGCTGTTAATGTTAAACACATTTAAAAATCTGCCGTCGGATGATTCCTATGCAGCATAATTTAATTATGTTGCTAACTTCAAAAACATACATCATTGATCTAACGGTGAACTTAATAATAATTTATAACATAAATTGTCCTCAGTAACTTATGGTGTGAACCTTTGTCCTCTTTTAACTGGTAACACACACATTTCCTTTTTGATTTTTGATTTTTATGTATTTATATTTCTTTTAGTCTGCCATGTTGCAATCAATGTTATGTCATGAACAGTGCATCTCTGCCACCTCATCTCCTTTTCATAGGTTCAATTCTTTTGGAGTATTTCTCTATGATTTTTAAGTTTTTACATACCACATGCTTTTTTGAATTTTTGTTCACACTGTATATATCTATATTTACTGAAAGCAAAGCATACTTTTTCCATTCAAAGTGCATAAAATATGGTCTAAATGACATTGTTGTTGATGATATTAAATCGTTAACGAGCCAAAGGTCTCATTACTAAAGCTAATACACTTATTTTATCTAGGAAGAAGTGCAAGGACAAAATGGTCATTAAGATGTCATTAAGTTCCTTTTTCGTTCTTTTCTACTCTTCAACCAAACAGGGAACGTCTAAACTCCATATTCATTTCCTTGCTATCCTTTCATAAACATCTAGATAACGATTAAATCAAATCCCTTCCCTTTTCGGTCTTTTCTCTCGCGAGGTCATGGTCAGCATACTTCTGCTCCTAGTCGCTTCATCCAAACTAGTGTCAAGTCCAACTATATTCATGATTTTTCTCGTCTCAAAAAGGAGAAAAAAAGATGCCCTATCTAAAAGTTGCATATGGTGGTTTAGAAATAATGACTATATGGACACGAAAACATCGAGCACCAAGCACATGATTAACCTGTTGACTGAAACAAAGAAAGCATGATTCCCTGCTTTCGTTCGTCGTTGAGTGGAGATCAAAAGGAAATGATGTAAGCATTGTCAAATGAAACTATACTCGAGTGTCCGTGCATCACTTCAATACAATAAAACAATCAATGGCTACTCTTTCGTTTTTCCTCTATCACAAGACACGATCTGAACTTCTTGTATTCCGTGAAAAATATGAAATTATTGGCACTTAATAATACAATAACAGTGATTTTGTACCTTGCATTGAACAAACCCGTGCAAATACCGTTCATCGACAGGTGAGGTTATTCAAATTGAGTTGATTCGCTTAGTTACTTTTGTCCTCGTTGAGTTTTTATCAAATGCTTTATCGTGACCCCCTGGAATTGATCATATTTTCATTAATCAAAGATGTACCAAGAGCATGCCAGTAAAGAGGAATTGATCGAGGTAAACGAAAGGGGAAAAACCAGAAATTTCTTTTTCAAAAGAAGATTAATTTGGCCAATGGCTGGTTATGTGTTCCCTTCCTTGGAAAGAGTATAATATTTTGGTTTCTCTCCTTTGATGGGTGGAATTCCTATTTTTTCTTCTATTTTCATCAGTTCTGGGACGTGATGCGGTTGTCCGTTTGGCTCTCTTTTCGTGTAGAGAATTCATGATAGAGAACTGACACGTTGGCTCGAATACTTCGCATTTTATCTTTCCGTTCAGAGGATTCATGCCCTTAAGACTTTATGCTTTTAATCATTCCATTAGACCAATCACCTGAGTGTTGGATTGCATTCTTGTATGGTCCATGAAATGTATGGATTATTTTATAGGTCCGAGATTTATGTCTTTCAAAGCAAACTTCTTGTTTGAAAAGGTACTTTCAAAATTCTGTCTCGCCCAATGTTAGTGTTTCTTTAAGGAACATCTCTAATCTGCTAAAACCGATGGCGATTATTTTAGAAACCCTGGCTCTTCCATGCGCAACAGCTCATGGAGCACGCAAATCTCTATGGAAACCGGACAAATGAGGGATTTAAAGATGCTATTTGTTTTGAGCGTTGTCGCTCGTATCCATGAAAAAAAATGGGGATACCGCCAAATCGATTTTCGTGTGATCAATTTAGTTCTCGAGGATGTCTTTCGGGGTTTTGTAGGAGAGAATATGGCTCATAAAGTCCAAGGGAAAGATTGCAGTCATAAAAGGTCAAAAGCAAGCTCTAGCCCTAGGTTGAAGGGAAATTACTTTAAACGAGATCAGATTATTTAATTGATAAGACGGCCCTAGGGACTGTCTTTCTTGGTGTGAAAAGTCGAGTATAATATATCTCATGTAACGTTATTTGGAAGATCTCCCAAAAGTATAGTTGCAATAACATATGATTCTACACTTCTCTTCTTAGTTGTTGCAAATCACTTCTACTATCAAAGAAATATCATATGGTTAGTAGATAATATTGATCATGTAAGCCTTGTGGTGAGACTCTGGTCATGATGCTTATAGTTCACATGGTTTATAGATCATGTAATGGCTTCTCTCTATGATAGAGGTTTTTGATTCGGCGAATTGGAACATTTTGTTAAATGTACTCGAGGATCTTAATTTCCTCGGGTTATTCATTCAGTGGATAAAGCTGTGTACCGCCTCACTATTGTTTTCTGTTATGGTTAATGGTAGACTTGAAGGCTGTTCTAATGAGAGAAAGGTTTATGAGAAGGAGACACTTTCTAACCTTATCTTTTCGTTTTTTGTTATTAATGTTCTGTGCAAGACGTTGGATGATGCTGCTAAGAAGAAATCACTCTCTTATTACCCCTTGTGCTCTATACTTAAGCTAACACTATGCTTTGCTGACGATGCGATAGTGTTTCCTATGCTTTTACTCTCCAGTTTTTTTTTTTTTTCGAAGGTTTATGGCATATTTGGATTGAAGTCAGATCATGCCAACTGTAAGCAATATTAGGATTTTATATACCCTCAACGTTATGCGTTTATCTCCTTTAATAGAGTATATTCTTGATTGATTATATTTGATATTACATTTATCTTGTTATCTTAGATAATCATCTCATATAACTTATTAATAGGTCGGTGTAATCGTCATCCTAATATATTGAAGTATAAGGAAATTCCATATTCCTATCTCCACATATTATTTATTCAACTTGGTATTAGAGTCTCCTTTCTTGAGACAACTTGGTGTATCGGGTGCACTTTGCACCCATTGCACCTCATGCACCCCATAAATTTTTGCCTTATCATTCTCAGGCACAAAATAAATTCATCTTGCCTTCAATAGTGTTCACCCAAATGCCTTATATGCATTTGACCAAGTGTCATGGTGGTGGTGTTACAATGTCGGCGACGCGTCGCCAAGTCAAGCTTTTCTTTTTCATGGATTTTAAGGGAAAAGTACTAAAAAGGTCATAAAACTATTGCATTTATACCAATTTATTCTTAAACTTTTCAACTGGACCAATTTAGGGCATGTTTGATAATGATATTATTCCCAAGAACATATTCTAACTAGAAATGATTTTTTTTTTTTATTTTGTTCTTGGGAACAATTTCTAAGCATTTTAAGCTATTTGGCAATTGTTCAAAATTTTTAATTTTGGAATAGAATTGCGTTTGGTACCGTGTTCATTGATTTTGTTCCAAATTTAATTTCTTTTATTTTTAAACATATTTATATTTTTTCTTTTTTCCTTTTTTTTCCTTTCTCTCTCATGTTTTTTATTTTTTCTTCCGGTGGCTAGCGACCTCACTGGAGTGTCGTTGGCTCTCGGTGAGACTCACCCTTATCTGTAGTTGGGCAGGGCTTAGCCTCGCCTAGCCTCGCTAAGGCTCGGCCTCGTCGGTGGCCAGGCTGACCTCGTCGGGGCTTGGCGAGCCTTGTCGAGGTTGGTGAGGCTCGCCTGGCCACTGGCAAGGCTCGCCTAGCCTCGTCAGTGGCCAAGAAGGCCTCGCCAAGGCTGGGCAAGGCTCGCCCGGCCACCGATGGGGTTGGACGAGCCTTGTTTGGCCACTAGCGAGGTTGGGCAAGGCTCACCTAGCCACCGGCGAGGCCGGGTGAGGCTCGTTGAGGCTCGGCCTCGCCATTCGCGAGGCTTGCCCAGCCCCAATGAGGCCGAGCCTCGCTAGTGGCTAGGCGGGCCTCGCCCTAGCCACCGGTGGGGTTGGGTGAGCCTCGTTGGGGCCATGCGGGCCTCGCCCGGCCCTCCGGCAAGCTGCGGGCAGTGGCCAAGCGGGCCTCCGGCGAGCTCGCTGGTGGCTAGGGCTTGCTTCCGACGAGCTCGCCGGACTGGTTGCCGGCAACCGGCGGCAACAATGGTGGATGGTGGCAACTGGCAGTGGTGGCGGACGGCAACTGCGGGATGGTGGTCGATGAAGAAGAAGAAAAGAGGAGAAGAAGAGAAAATGGAAAAAGAAGAATTGGTTTTGATTCTTAGATTTGTTTCCCGAAGAAAAATCATTTTTTTTTTATTCTTGATTCTGTTTCAAATCTACTTCCGAGAATAAAAAAATAAAAATTTGTTCCCGGGAACAAAAATTTTATCAAACGTGATTCTATTCCCAAACTGATTCCAAGAACAAAAAATCAGAATCAGATACTATTTGGATGGTTACCAAACATTGCCTAATTATGTGAAAGATCAAGTGTATATGAGTGATGGTAACACTTGATATCTGATAGTGTGATCTATAATATGATAGGATTGGTGTTTATTGGTTATAACTTGTTTAGTAGATTACCAGTGTAATCCAAGCTTGACTTTTGGCTATTAGTATGGATAATGGATGTAGGCTTGGTGATAAAGCTGAGCCATTATATATCTTTGTGTGCTCCTGTCTTTCTCATTTTTGGATACCTTAGCACACAATGTTTGCTTGACCTGATCTTTGCATGATAGTTGCTAATTTATGCAAAATCATAATTTTTTTTTTCAAAACAACTATTCACATTCCCTTTAGGTTGTATTGTTAGCCCTAACTGGTTTTAGAGTCTCGGAGCTTGTTATTTGAAGTGTATTTCTTTTGAGCATAAAGATCTTCTTTTATGGCTAACTTTGGTGGTTTCTTTACAAATGATGTACAAGCTCCCATCAATCTGCCTTCTTTTGATGGAAGCAATTGTGGCTATTGGAAGGAAAGGATGCAATCCTACATTGAGGCAATAGATCTTGCCATGTGGGAAGTGATTGAGAATTGTCTAGCCATACCTGCTCAAACTCCTGCTCAACGAGAAGGACAAAAAGCTCAAGTTGAAGATGCTGCAGCTCTTGGAGAAGAAGCTAAAAAAGCGGCCGCCAATGCTTAAGCTAAACATCTTCTATATTATGCTTTGTTTCCATCTGAACTTAATAGAATTTTCTCCTGTGTTATATTCAAGGAAATTTGGGATTGAATCTTAGTAACATTTGAAGGAACCAACAGAGTGAATGAGACAAAAATGAACATTCTTCTTGGGAATTATGAGCTCTTATAACATTCGGAGATTGATGTGAGTGAGAGAAGAAAGTTTCCATTCATTTTATTCACTTCATGATGCCAACTTACCTCCAATTTACCTTGGTGTGGGGTGGTTCTTCACAGGGGTAATTTGAACATTCTTCGCAACTATTCGAGGCTCAAGAGGCTTAAACAAAGGTTTGCCTATAGTGTTTAAGACAGAGAAATAAATTGCCTTTTATCATTTCGGTTATCGTACCTTTCGTGAGATAACCTTTTACCTTGTGGACATGGAATAAACAAATTGCTTAATTTAAACATGCAATCTAACCTAAAACATGCAATATCATCAATGAAAATCAGTTCAAATTCTATCTAATCATTTTTGATTTTTTTATTGAAAAAATATAATAAAAGATAATCACTTAATTGGATAACATCCACGCAATCCACAAAGGTTATCTTATCTATTTAAATTTGGAAATAGAATAAACCGGCATCATTTCTAGTGATTTTGAATGTTGATGGAAGGTTTTCCATTTAAATTTGTAAACAGGATAAATTAACAATTGTATCCAATGGTTATGAAAAAGTTGGAATTCGTGTCGTTGGGTATCATATTTCATAGTTAGAGATCGGATTGCTGTCCAAGCACGTTGTTAAGGGTGATATTTTAGATGTTTGTGGATATCGCATACTCGCCCAAAGATGGAAAAAACCAACAAAATAGATAACAAATTTAAAGATCAAATTTAAAAAATTATCTTACGTAATCTGTGGATAACTTTTCCTAATTCAAAATGACAACGCATCAGGTCTGAATGAATGGGGCCCAACGGCGGGGTCGACGACGGCGTGGCTTGGACTGGTTGGTGGCGATGATGACTGCCGTGGTATGGCAGGCTGACGGGTGGTGGTGTCTCGACTTGGCTCACTGATCACCGGCAAAGGGGCTGTTTGCCGATATGGCTCGGCCAAAAAATCAACAAGTGAATCTCACAAGACAACCTACAAAACAAAAACTCGATGTTGTTGGTTCGATGTTTGCTCAAGGATTGTCGAGGGCAGCATGCTCGTTGTCGGGCACTGGAACTCGTCGGTGCAGGGCTTCTTGGCTGGTTTTCGGGGTGGATTGCAGGCAGTTCGATCCTCGTCGGCTGCTCTGTTGGGTTGCAAGATCCTTGACTTGTGGAAGTGGGCTGAGGTGCGTATCTGGGACTGCGAGATTCTGTGGCTGCGTGGTGCACCTGCAGAGGAGGCCCCTCGCTCACTAGAACGAGCAGAATGGTCGTTAGGTGTAAACAATATTTCAGTAATATGAGTCGAATCGGGTATGCGTTGAGAAATTTACATTACGAATTGGGTAATAAACAAATTAATGGATCGACTTAGGTTGAACTATTCATGACTTGATCCAAACTTAATCCAATTCACCCCTTTGATAGGTCTAGAGACTGGTGACAGATTTATATATTCCTATTGCTGGACTGTTGATAATTGTATTTTCTTCAATTTTTGCCCGTGGATGCTATAGAAAAAAAATGCCCAATGTTTTTCACTAGGGAAACACTTCTGATAATGCCTGAAGTAGTTATTCGGTTTATGCTTCATAACTTTGGTATTCCTGGCTCCTTGAACGCCCAACACATTTGCCCAGTTCTACTTTGTTTTGATTCTTTAGGTTGTTTTTTTTTTTCCTTCACAGGTAATGCCTCATAACTTTTTCTTTTTTTAAGCCTCTACACTCTCATTTTTGTGGATTTCATGTTCTCGTCTCATGTAAATCCATTGAAGTTTATCAATAAAATCAGCTGGATACTTCTACCTATGCTGAAGACTTTTGTTTATGGTCATGACTGGCATTCTTATTCTTTCTTTAAATATGATTCATTGCTTAAAGTAAAACTCCTATGGTACAGGAGGAGTATTTGATCATCAGCACTCATTAGAACTTTCTCTGGCCTATTATTTTTGCGACTTGGCTAGGCATGATGTCATGATGGTCGACTTGTTTTCGCTGGCTGTTGCCTTTATGGATCTTGTGCATGATGGTTTGACAGGGGAGAGTTTAAGTTTTTTGACTCTCAAATCTTTGATGGTTCTCATGCCTATCAACTTGATACTATCAAGGTGGAAAGCAACGAAATCACTTAAATAGTCAAGTGTTCATTACAAGGTGAATAAGTTTTTATAGTTGATCATCATCTGAAGTACTTTTGATGAGGAGAGTACGGTCATCCTTGGGTCAGTTGTCAGTATATGTAAGAGCTCTCTTAGGCCGAGTTTCGGGCGTCTGTTGTTTTGATGATTATTGTTATTCAACTCAGCTTAATTATTACATTAATATGAAATTACTCATCCATTCATCTACGTCGATTAATGAGATAATTCAATTTTTATATTTTTTAAACTCCATTCTTTTCTTCATGTGACAAATTTTTTAATTTTAATTTTTAATTTGTCCTTGAGTCACTTCTACAACAAAATTATTTTGTGATCCCTAATTTGTTTGGATATCCCTGAGAACAATAGACAATAGGAACTAGAAAAGGGCAGGGGCATGGTCCTTAATTTGTCTGGATATCCATTTGTTTCTTTTTTGAAGGATATGATGTTTAAAATTTTTCTTTCAGTGATAAAGATGGAGTCGTACGTTTATAAACGATCGTGCCAGGCAGAAGTGCCTCACACCAGGGGATCAAATTATTGTGAAGGTACATGATCAGTAAGTGCAACAGGTGACATACTCAGGTGATTAACGGGATAACAAGTTCATTTAGTTGTGTTGCATGACATATGATGCGGGAGCATCGGACTTTGTTGATCAATACAAGTTGAAGACGTCGATTATGTAAGAGAGTTGTCGATTCGGTGGACAAGTTGTCACTTTGATGGTTGTCGATGTCAATTTACAATCTTGTTATCGATTTCGAGACTACTAATAAACTATCTAGCAACCAAAGGTTGTTCTGGACAATTTCCTTTACTGGTTGACAATCTTCCAAGGTGTCAAATGGGTTGCCCAGGATGGCAAATGAATTTAGAGTGTAATTTTAATTACTTTACATCTAATCAAGTGTCCTTAGTGAGTCTTAAGTGTGTTGTAGGTTTTAAAGAGTCAAAGTTCAAGTCTCTAGGTGCTTTGATGCATTTTATAGTTCCTCGGACTTTATTGTGTTTTTTGGTTCCTATGTCTTTAATTAATTAGGTAGTTTCTTGTGTTCAGTGTTTAGTCTATTTCCTATGTAATAATCCCTCTAGATAATGAGGTGAATTCTCAAATGCAAAACAGTAAATTTTGAGTAAATGAATATTTGAGATTTTCCTCTCAGTAAGCAAATATCTTGGATAGTGGATTACTCCTGATTTTTGTATCCTTGAAAAGTGGATTTTTCTAGGTGATAAGCCAAAGAAGCACTATATCCTTGGCTAGTAGTTTTCTGCTATGTAGCACTGAGCCGGACATGCGACACGCGACGCGACACGACACGACACGCAGACACGTTTTTTCTCAAAAAGTAGAGAATTCCGACACGTTATGACACGTTATATATTAAATATATATTTATATATATACGAATAAATAATTAAATAATAATAAAAAGAGCACAAAATTAATTTATACTAAAAATATTAATCCAACATTTGTTTTTTTTTTTGGTAAAGGTTCAACATTTGTTAATATCATTTATTATTTTAATTTGACAGAGATTGAATGAGAAATTCAAAAATTGCAAACACAAAAGAGTAATTTTGAAGGAACATGTCCTATTTTCTTACATTTGTAGGAAATTAATGAGATTTTTTATAGTCCAAGACTAAGTTCGGAGTTCATGATATAGATTGGCTTGAGCTCCTATGCAAAACAAGGTTTGAGAAAAATGAAAATCCAAGACAAGGACTCTCAAAGTACTACCAAAAGAAAAGGAAATAACTAAATTCGCCATGAAAAATGTGACCAAAAGAGATAACTTGCAAGCGACGCCTGAAAGAGGTGGAAAGAAGTAAAAAAAATCACAACTTTAACTCTGCGGGGGTAGCGGAGTGATGCCGGTGAGAAGAGGGGCGTTCCATCATCACTCACGGGAAAGTCAAAACTTATAAGTAAGAAGCTTGAGAGTGAAAAATTTCTTCTTTCCCCTTTATTTTGTTATTTTTATTATTTTTTCATATATTTATATTTTGATCCCTTAAGTATTAAAAATTTTTAAAATTGATCCCGTGCGTGTTGGAGTTACGTGTCAGAGTGTGTCGGGAAGAGTTGACCATGTGTCGGATTTTCCAACACTCGTTGATCACGTGTTAGAGTGTTGAACAAGACACGAAGGCTTTCGGAGAGTGTCGGTGCTTCTTAGGTTTTTTGTAGGCCTTGGTGGTGAGCTTATTTAATTTCGAAGTTCTGTATCCTTGGTTGGTAATTTCTATAGGTCTTGGTGGTGAGTTTCATCAATCCCGATTTTGATTCTCAGCTAGTGTTGCGTCCTGTATGCCTTGGTTTCGATCGTATTCTATCCTTCATTTGCATTTACCCAGTGATATCCATTTTATACACTTTAAATCGTTTAAACTTCCATCAATAATCACTCAAAACAACTCTCACCCATCCCGCAACTGCATCAACATATCCCTGAGGTGGAAGGCCCTTGAGCTAATGTTCATTATATTCAGACAATTTAATTTGTTTATCTCTCCAGTTTAAACATCTCTTTCGATTCAATTCTTTTTTTTTTTTTTGGTAAAATCTTTCGATTTAATTCTTGCTCAATGCTAACTCGAAAGAGCCTGTCACACTCCACACTCCTCGTGGCTAAACTTTCAAAAGGGAATATTGGTGATGACTATAGCAGGCGGCATTCATGTGCCGCTTAACCATCTGTCACCCATTAAAGTGGGATTCGGCGTGTTGCTTGCATTACGTTTTCATAAAGTGAAATCCAGGATCCACGGTTACACGTCTGTTTTTATGGCAAGGTCGCACAAGAATTCTACTTTTACATCCCCTTCAAGTGTAATGAGATGGACGAAATTTAAGACATGATTCATTGAGTTCCTCAACTGTTCAAAAGTACCGAGTTGCAATATTCGGCAAGTGCCCAGATGGGAAAAATATTCCTATAGTTTGCATAGTGCAACATGCAATTCTTCTTGAAAGCTCCAGTAATTTCCTGTCATGCAAAATTATTCACCGTCAGCAATGTGTATATAGAATGAACGAAGTCAACCCTGCTGACACTTAGAGGTGTAATTAAACTATTATATTTTCTTAACTCCGATAGATTATCTCTATCTTCTACATGTTTGATTAAACTAATCTTCACTCTCTTGAAAAATGATCGGTACTAATTATGTACAAAACCAATCACTGTACGTGTTGGTTAGAAACATCGTGGTACTTTTGTATGGAGAAACAATCATATATCACCTGTTGAGGAAAATCACCATTTTCCATTTGGGAATTAATTATCAGCTTTGCTGCTCGATGTAGGGGAGCTGGATCCCTTTCCGCCTGATGAGAAGAACTTGTTAGATCAAGGAAATTGTGCATGTTATTTATACGTAACTTTGAGGTGCCATAGTTTTTGTGCACGGGCAATTTGGCAAAGGAAAACTCGAAATGATTGCAATTATTAAAAATGAAAATGCACAGGTCGCTTTTTGTATTCAACGTTTCCAAATAATCTTTTCCACAGTAAACTAGGGATAGCTAAACACGATATGAAAGATTTTGACCAAAAAAAAAAAAAAAAAAAAAAATGATATGAAAGATATGATGCAATAAGAGAATACACAAACCTGCCCAGCATGAATCAGACCCATCATAGCCCATGAAGTTTGAACCAAGTTTGATCTATTTCCTTCAAGAGATACATATTTCTGCCTCAATCAAAAAATGGTTAGAAAATCCATTCTTTTAATTGGATGACTAAATTAGGAATGTCATAAAAATATTATAACATAATCATACTTGATATTGCTTCTATTTCTTATTCAAGTTCGCCTTAGGGATAAGATGCAAAGCTCTGTAGTTGGTTGGAGGTCTAACTTTGGCTATTGCCAGAAATTTACTTGTGAATTTACTAACTTCACGTTCATTTAGATTTCATTTCATTGTGCAATTACTGACAAGTCCTATTCATGTTCTTTTTTCCGTTCTCGAAGGAGTTATCAAAGTCAATCGAACATTTTCCGGAATGCTCCCAAAATAATCACCTTTCTTGGGCAAGAAAGGTAGCTTTCCCCCCAGCCACCATCCTGTAACTGGATCTGAAGGAGAAAAGCTACGCCTTTACGAATAGCGGTGCAATTCTTGTAGCTTTTGCCGGCGGCTGCGAGTGCCATGAGCGCAAACCATGCGGAATATGTAAAACAAACTCCCCACTCTCCATACCTACACATAATAGTTCTCAAGTTATCTTGTCAGCTTGTTTTTGAATTATCCATACTAGTCAAACATAAGGGAAGACGGACATGCATACCATGATCCATCTTGCATTTGTGCGCTTTCGAGGTATCGGACAGCATTGGATATAAAATCTTGGATCTCTTCGCTCCGGTGCCTTGGACACAACTTCTTGAACAGAACTAGAGCTTTGATGGCCGCTGAAGTGCATTCAACGTATTCCCGATCCACGATGACATCGTCGAGAAATTCAAGTGGATTGAGGAGCTACACCATACATAATTGATATGAGATTTTCAGAAGTATAAATAGAAATACAAGCCACAATTTATCATATATAGAGCATAGGCTTCTTCTTAAATGACGAAGTACGTACTTCCAACCAATTTGCGGCAGTTGCGGGCTCCCATGCTGTCAATCCACCATTTTTACTCTACAAAAACGGTGATGTATGAATGCATCATGGTATTACATTGGAAACACACTAAGAAGTAAGACATTATATATTGCGTATTTTAACGTTTTTGGAACGCCCCAAGTATAGTTGGCTACACTGCAAAATCATATGCTCTATTGACTGACACTTACCTGCAGAGAAAGTATAATGTTGACCGCATCATATAGTCTCTTTGGCTCTACCTTCTCACCTACGATTTCTGGTGGCAATTGTGAGAAAAGCAAGCAACACTGCATGAGCAGGAAGGAGATCAAATTAGGCACCAGAAAATCTTAGACCTGATGACTATTCACCATCTTCAAAAGAATTTACCGTTAAACCTTCTGCGGTGCAATCAGACAATTGCCAACCCTGATCTTGATCCGAAAATGTCCAAGATCCTTTAGAAAAATGACGGTACATGCTTTGGAAGTCACCGGAAGGATTATCATTGACCTTCAATATCAACATGTAAATATATGTGTCGGTGTAGCAAAAGGAAATGCTAGGAGATGCCCGCAAACTGAGATAAAGATTTAACCTGTGATCTCCTAATGAAGTCCTGCCCTTTCCTGAGTATTGGCCCTATTTCGCTGGTTAGGTTACTAGCGAGCAAAGCTTGGATTCCCAAGCTTGTATCCCATAGTTGGCTACCAAAACTCTGCGTATGGAATGGGACCATCAAATTTAGTTTCTTTTCCATATAATCTTTTTAATGTGATTAATCATTTAACCAACCTGAATCTTCATTCCATCTTCAGCAAACCATATAAAATCTTGAATCCTAGCTAGATGCTTCTTGAAGTATTCACCATTTGGATCTTCCACCCAACAAGCAAGCATACTTAATGCCTGTTAATTAGCATATATTTATCCATTAAGTTGTGTTATAAGGATATGCGTCATCTACAATGTACCTTCTAATTACCTTTCCTATAGATACCAGTGTAATGTATCGGCTGTTCTCATCTTCGTAATGAACATGCTTCATAGTCGTTTTAAGAGCCTTTTCTCTCAACTTGTTTAGTGGCCAGCGGTTGAGAAAAGGCTCGGATAGTAGGTAAAAACCATCCCATAGCAAATTTACTACTGAAGGACGCGAACAATAGAGATCCTCCTATATGAATCATAATTAGGAAAATATGTTAGAATCTTAATAACACGTGAATTAGTAGTTTGGTGCAAGCTAACTCTTGCCTTGGCACATAGATGTCGAGCTTTTGTCCAAGAGATGTTGCAATAGGGTTGAGTTAGAAGTTCCTCTCTCAATTGTTGAACGAGAGGTGTAATTGGTGCTACATATCTTCTTCCATACAAATATGATGCGGGCATATAAAGGGTCCGAAAATAGCACCACAACTTAGCTGCATAATGGAGAGGATATAACCAGCAACTCTAAGACGAAGAAACAAAATCTAATGGACACAACTGTCTACAATGAACAAAATTCCGGAAAAAAGAAAATCTGGACTTGCTCGCGAATTCCTAAGGCACCTCAATAAGACAATGGCAAATCTAGCAAGAGAAATTGAACAATAAATTCTCTTCTTTATGTTCACGAATTTGAATATAAGTTAATAATCTTGGGGGCTCAAGTAATCATTCTGGTATGGTACATGGAAATGTCTTGGCATACCTGGATGCAGGGGAAGAAACGAAGGAAGCAACAGTAACTCAGGAGGCACTGGTTTGGTCCCGGACCAGTCATAGAGTCCAAGTATCTACCATAAAGAAAAAAGGCAATACGTCAGTCGCACTCGGCATCAGGGAATACATATTGTTTAAACTTGTTTAAAATTTATAGTATATGGGGCTCCCAGTTTTCAATGGTTCAGTTTGGTGCGGCTTGTAACCATTTAGTATCATGTATTGAGGTGATCTATCAATTAAAGGATCATGCATTGTCACTAGAAGCAAAAAATTTCTTACGGAAAGCCAAATCTTTCCATAGAAGGATATGTGTGTGGCACCACCGCGATCGAGAATCCACTTTCTCCCTCTGGCACAAGCATTGTCCTCGCCACCATCAGGACCTTCTCCAAATATACGCATGCATATATAGTTAAGTACTGTACTGAGCATGGTGCTGTGGCCCTCTACATGTAAGCCCCATCCACCATCTTCATTCTGCGATGCAGTATTTAGCACCCAACAATGTAAAGATAGAGCACAATTTTCTTTTTCATATACAACTTAAAATGGAATTACATTCTCAAATTTTGCAGTAGGATTATATGCAAAATAGACAAAAATCAAGTACCTGATGATTGTACATATATCGAAGCATCTCCTTTCGATGTTCTGAAGAGAAGACAATGTTGAGATGACCAGTAACGAACAAACATATCACCTGCATTTTGTTGTTAATGAACAAGTCAAGGGGCACGGATTGCTGCAATTGGTACGACTATCACGTGATGATCAGTCCTTCCTCCGACCAGAAAAGTATAATGATCATGACCAAATTATGGATATTGTCTGACTAATACTTTTTTACCCTTCATTCACTGTCCTATCAGGTAAAAAGCAATTAGGATATCTTTCTAGCAACACTTGGGTACGCACATCGAGTAAGTAGAAAGTAGTATTCTTTTCACTCGATTCGATAAATAAAGTTGATAACACATCTCCAGAAACATTATTATTCACACGGGGTAATGATAAAACCACATATTTGGTCCAAGGTTTACACTGATCAATGCAAACAATAACCAAGAAGACTCTAGAACGCTAACCAAAGGAGGGTGAAAGAAGAGCACGCCGGAATTTTCTGCAGGCCAATGGCCATCGCTGGCTTGCAAGGCTGAAAAGAAATTGACGCTTCTCCTCAATGTGGCCGATGCCTTCTCATGTGTAATCTCTTCTTCTTCCGCTACCTTCACGGGAGGAATAGTTTGTTTGAAGTTCTTCTCTCTTAGAAACTGCAATTGCAGAACGAAGAACTTTTTAACAGGTCCTGTGACTGATTCTCTGTGGGATGATCCGTCACTACCGACACCATAACTTTATAACTGGTGATGAAGTCTAGTCCGTCATTTGAGTCGATTTTATTAGTCTATAATCGAATACAAAATAAAAAGAAAAGAACTTTCAATCCGTTAAAAAGAGCTCCTCGCTAATGGACCTCATCATGATAGGATGGAGAAATGAATCTGGCAGCTGGGTCCGTGTCCTCGGCCAAATGGAAAGGAGGTCTGGACCCGCTTCTGGACCCGTTTGGACCCCATTAGAAAGAACGGATAGCGTGCAACAAACTGCGGTTCGATTCCCCAGAAGTTTTGCGACGATGGGGCATTAATCGAGATTAAGCGTCCGCAATATTCAGCGATTTACCTGCATTCGCCATAGGAGATCTCCACTGGGCTTGACCTTGAAGCGGTTATTGTAAAAATGACGGCGAGCTTCCTCCACCTCGGCGCGCTCCTCCAGAGTTCCTGCGTCGGGATCGAACTCCCATATCTGCCTCCCGGCATAGTCGTTGGTGCTGTATATATACGGACTATTCCCGCCTTCTGCAATCTTTAGCCTCCACATTCCTCTCCCTTCCTGCATTCACAATTAGAAAATTTTACTTACGCCTATTATCTTCCTTTTTGGGGCCAAAGAAAAGCAATTACATATATCCTCTTTGACAGATTATTTACTTTTCAAAGGTGGCAAGATGGTTGTATGGAGTATAGACGTACCTGTTTTGCGTTAGGTGTCGGAAGATGGGAGTGGTCGAAGGAGTTGGAATGTCAAATGCGTGCTGTAATCTCAAGAGTATGGGGGTACTATTTATACACCTCCACAAGCAAAATGATTTGTGTTGGACCTGCGGAGATTTTAGAATATATTCATTAATGTAAGCTACATTAATTTCAGTTTATTTTCGCTGTGTTGTATCAATCCTATCATGTAGATATAAGGGTGTAACACAAATTTAGCTAATATGAGTGGATGACAGTTTTTATAAGCATGTCAAATATTACATGCCTTATAAGACATGTTACGTGATATGACACAACTATCAATTATAAATGTGTCATGGAGTTTGGAGTTGACTTGACGGGTGCTTGCGAATCATGCAAACAATATTTTTGTCCATGATAACACTGGACAAAGCATATTAACACGTCTCAATACATTAATTTTAAACGTCTATTCGTGTCTTGAAACCAGGCTGTCCCCGTTACGGGCTTGGTGTCGCTCCCACGCAACTTTCCACAGGAAACGTGTGCAAGTCAGTAAAAACGACGATGAGATGCGCTGCCCTAAAGAAAAGATCTAGGAAAATGAGAGAAGTTTTCAAATGGTGACACTGCCCTGCAATCCTATAACTGGTGTTGACTTAAAAAGTTATAATAAAAGCCACTGATTTAAGTAACGTGACATGCTAAGCACGAGATAGTTGTTTACAACTCTTCAAGTTTGAGATAGTTCTAACAGGTCCTGGAGACGCAAGAGCTGAACTTCGCTCAAAAGACATTCCAGATCTGAATCACTAACCCGAGCACTTTTGCGTGCCACTGCCTTATGACCGCAGTCATCATTGTCAAACTATGGGAACTTTTAATGCTATTTGAGGTCCTCTTTTTTTTTTTTTTTGCCAAACCTTTCTTCGGTCTCATTTGCCAAATTTCTGATCAAGAGTGTTTCATTTTGAGGTCCCTTTTTGCCAAGCTTTCAGAGGACATTTTATAGCATATCGTCCGGCTTCTTCTCCTCCAGCGAGATTTCTTGATTTCTTTCTTCGCTGGAATGTGCCTCGAGGTCAAGACGCGAGATTCGGCGACAGCTAATGGAATTTCCAAAGCAACTTGTCCGACCATAACGTAATACCAGTTTACAACTCTTTTTTTTTTTTTTTCGTTTTCCTTAAAATAGATGATGTTCAAAGCGAAATGCTTGAGTAACGGCACCGTCCCTCTTAAAAAAGCAACTGTGCCTTCCCTGCCAAGCAATTTCCTAAAGATACCGGTAAAATTGCTTAGCTTGTTTCCTTTGAAAATTAGGAAGGAAAATATCCCCTTAATGAGATGATTGTGAGATTCCTTATATGATAAAAATAAAATAAGGAAAGTGATTAATTTGAATAAAACCAATAAAATGCCTATAACAATATAAAATTTATGATTCATAATTATTCACCTGATCACCAATTGAATAACCTTGATCAAGAGCTCAAATTGAGCAACCATGGCCTCGAGCTCCATGACTCGAAAAGATCTTTAGGACATGATCGGTACGAGCTTTGCGACTCAAACCCATAATTGTTGCAAGCTCAAATGAAGCGGCCATCTCTATGAGCTTGAATCTGAAATTTTTTCCTTTTTCACACATATTGTATGGTCTATTTTTATCACTAATTTCTTTCAAGTTTTCAATGATACAAATATTCCATGACAACCACATCGGGGTAATGAAGTGACACTGGAGAAAAATCAAGTCCATGGCTAACCGTTTGGTAAAAGAAATAAACTCTAAACAAAATTTGAAAGTCCAAAGTATCTATGTTATGTGCGTATTGGGTAGTTAGTATTCTTCATTCATGAATTCTTAAATGTCATTTATTTAATTTTGGGCAATATTCCACCATCTAAATTTGTAGTCAATTACCTCTTGGATTTCCTTGTCTTGAATAATGTCATTAGATTTGTTTCTTACACAAATGCAAAATCATGATTTGCTCCTTCGGTTGCCCATAATAGACAAGATAAAATGGAGAAGTACATCAGAAGTGCCCTAACTTGTATACAACGCTCACTTTAGTGCCACAACTTTTCATTGGCTTATTTAAGTGCTAAAATTGGAAAAAACGATCACTTAAGTGCCTCTAGCGAAAAATTCCAGCTAGAAAAATTACCAGACTTTTACAAGTAAAAATGTTACTTGTTGTGGCATTTTTTGATATTGAAGTGATAACTTTTTTTTATTAAGATTGGCACTAAAATGATTATTTTTTTAATAACGATTAGTACTGAAGTGATTATCTTTTTACAATGACTAGTACTAAAGTGATCACTTCTTAACTTGCTATACGACATTGTTTAGGGTTTTTTTTTTTTTTTTTGGTATTGAAGTGATCACTTTTTCATTAAGATTGGCATTAAAGTGATCACTTTTCAGAACAATTGGCACTAAAGTAATCTTTTCTTTTCAACACTTGCACTAAAGTGATCACTTTTTTAACATACTACATGGCGTCATTTAGAGATTATATGTTGACTGGGCACGCCGGCAAGTCACGTAGAATTGAGAAATTATTAAAATATTACCATGTCAGATTTTTGTCGACTTAGATTGGAGTAAACACTTAAATGATTTTTTTTTTTTTAAAAGTGGCACTTAAGTAAGCCAACGAAAAGTTGTGACACTAAAGTAAGTGTCGTACACAAGTTAAGGCACTTTTGGCGTACTACTCGCCAGGATAAAATAAATAGCTTAGGTTGCACATGAATTATTCATATTCTGTACTCTGTCGTGAAGCAAGCGCCAACATTAGAAAATGACATGCAGCTCATTATTAGTAAGTTTAACGTATTGTCAATAACTTAAATCCAAAGTCAAAATTGGCTGGGGTTAGAGACGTCCAACTAGGGAATTAGCAACCTAGTCAAGTCTCACCAACGGACCAATTCCAGAAAATTAAGTTAGAGCCACTTACATAGGCCAAGAATCTGGACTTAACCGGCTCATGAGTTTACAATGTGCTTTAAGGGCCTCAAAGTAACCTGCGCCTATGCTCACGCATCTAGGTTATTGAAAATAACAAAGTCAATTATCATAGATATCAATTTCCTAGCAAGTATGGATTAGGGGTGAGCAGTGGTCTAGGGTCGACCCTGGATTGACCCTGGACCGGCCCAACCCTGCCGGTCTTGGTTCGGTTCCCAAGGGGATTGGGTCGGTCCTTGGTCCTGAAATTCCAGGACTAACACTGTGCAGGTTGGTCCTCGGTCCCAAGAGTTTTGGATCGGTCCAACTCTAGACCAACCCTATATATTATATTATTTATAATTCTTTTATATATTCAAACCTAAGTAAAATGTCTGTTATATTATATTATATTGAGATGTTCTATCAATAGCACTAATAGTAATTTCAATTTAAAAATTTTGTTGAGTATTAATTATGTGTCATTTGTTTTGTTTTCAGGTGTATAGAAGTTCAAGTGAATTAACAAGATGTGAAGTTATATATTCATGATTTTTTTTTTTGGTAAAGGTTATATATTCATGGTTTATATTAAGTATTTTGAACTTTTTATTGTTTAATTGTATTTTGCTAATGAATTTCAGCTGCACTTTGCTTTTCAATTTGTGTCAAATGGTAGAAGTTTTTGAAGAGTAGAGTAGTACTACAGTTTCTACGGTGATTTGCTAGTCAAGTGGTGTGAAGCTCATTTTTTGGTTGAGTGGACTTTACATGATCAAATGTAGGAAAACGCTTTTGTATATGATGTTATGAATATTAAAGATAGATGATTACAAGAACATTCCATCTTGTCCCATATCTCGATGAGCGGTTAGCATGTACAAAATTTCTATTATTGTGTCATCTTAAATTTGCTAAATATGTATTGGTATTTATAGTTTAGTTGCACAATGCTGCATTGTCGATGGATGTGTAATTTGAATTTGTAGGTTTGCTTTTTTAGGGAGTATAAAAAATAAGACGAAAAAAAATTATTAATCGGTCCTGGGTTAACCCTGGAACTGGACCAAACCCATTGGGTTGATCCGGTCCTTGGTCCTAGGCTCAATAGGGTTGGTCCTCGGTCCTAAAAATTGAGGACCGACATTGTATGGATTGGTCCTAGGGTTAGGGGGTGGCCCGGACCAACCCGGACCATGCTCACCCTTAGATGGATGACTTCTCCATATCAGTGGTCCATTAAATAGAGAGGTGTTGAACCCATATTCTTGCATACAATATCTGACTTACTCTGTTTCGAGATGGAACAATGGATCATTGTCACGGCTTTTCCAAAGGTGAGCCACTCAAGGGAAAGCTAATGGACTACTAGATGAGAACATAGATTTCATTCACAAGACAATCACTCGTGTATAGTACAGACTCTCCCAATCCCTACAATTGCAACTTGGTGCTCGATTTAACATGCAACTTTCTTACCTTTTGGAGCCACCACCAATTAATTAGTATCGATTAGAGACCCAAGTAAATTGTGGAACTGCAAACAAGAGATTCAATGGATTAGGAAACTTGATTACGTTAGATGAATTTAATGTTTTTTCTATACATTTTCTCTTTATTTTCAAAAATATTTAACAAGCATTCTTAGACAATTTCAATCCTAATCCGCTAACATTCAATGCGTGATAACACTTAGTAAATCAAAGTAATAAATAAATTACTAGAAACATGGCAAATCCTTTGATGTGTTAAGCAAAGCAAAAGCGAAGCTCCATTATCATCCAATGCACCAAGTGCTCTGCAAGATGTTGACTCAAAAACAAGCAATGCATGCACGTTCAAAGCATGAATTCTAAATGCAGTGATGCTCGACACAGCTCATGACACGTGCTCGTGGCTCACAGGATGCTCACCGTCATGCACGTACATTTACCGGAACACGTATGCATATGCGGGCCAACGATTTATACACATACAGATTCACAATTTACCCACATAAACTCACTGAACTTACACTCTCTCAGCCACCCACCACTCGTGTGCGGTCACACTCGGCCATCCCAGTGAACTCTGTATATACCACACTCTCACACGCTCCCATGAACACACATGCACACTATCATGACCAGAGTCACTGAACACATACTCTTAGCAGGCAACTATTTTCACTGCATGCATATGTTGGAGAAATCTTCTTGAAGTGTTTTGAAGCTAACAAAACGTTTCTATCAGTCTAGTCTGAAGGTTTGCAGACTCTGCTATTTAAAGTCTGAAGACCTCCGGACAGCCAGACTCAAGACTCAAAGTCTATCCTCATTGACAGTCTCTAATCCGTTGAAGAAAGGCTATCTAGAACTGGATGTTTCATTAAGGATATGACTTTATCGACTGGAGAAGATCTCTTGGCTGGATATGACATAACGGAATCCTTTGATTGATCGAGATTGATTCGAAGATTAAGGATCCGATGATTGGCAAAATATTCTTGGAAGGTTCTACTTATGAAAACCGAGATCTTGATTGTATGGGCGAACATGATTGATGGGCTATCAACATGTTCCTTTAATAGCTCGAATGATCTTCCTAATTGATTCCGTCTAACGGGTAGATTGGAGGAATTCCTTTGGTAAGTGCCAACGGGTATGATGGCATGAAGGAGTATATAAGGGAGACGTTCTAAGTTGTTCGGAGTGTGCGCGATAGAAGAATTTCAAAGTCTGAAGCTCCTTGTTGTTTTAGTCAATTCCTTTGAGCGATATTTTGTACGCAAAAGAGAGTCTATATTTGTGAGAAACCTTGAGGAAGTGTGGTAAAACATCTACACTGTGGAATCAAGGAAAAACTGTGCTGTAACTTCTCTTTTGTTCATAGTGAAATCCAGCCGGTGGGCTGTCAGTGCGGAAGAGTGGACGTAGGCTTGGAATAAGCCGAACCACTATAAACCTTGTGTTCAATTTTCTCTTCTCTACTCTTTATTTTACTTTGATCGTACTTCATTTTGTTAATCAAAAGAGAACTCCCTTTCTATCGTTTGCCTAGAATCGCTTCCGTATCTCGAGAAATTATTTGTGCACGTATTCACCCCCCTCTAGGTGCTTATACTAGCTATCTCAACATACACTCGCTCATTTTAGGCATGCCCACTTGCTGAACACATGGGGCACATATGAACATGTTCACACAGTCGTTGGCTGCTCCTGACACGTAACAACGCACTATAATACACGTACTCTCAGCGACTTGCCCGGATAGACGTGGGGAAGGGCTGGTGGTAGCCGGAGCTTGATTGGGCAATGGTGGTTGAAAGCAGGGCAATGGAACGGTGGCAGGAGCTGGATGACGGGGCTAACCTAAGCGTAAGGTGGGCTGTGGCGGTAAACTTGGGGGTCGTTGCAGGTAGTCACCTCGGCTGGAAGGTGCTGGTCATAGTGGTTGGGAGTGTAGCGGGCTGAGACATGCTAGAGAGGCAAGATGCATAATGGCCAATCGGGATCGAGGAGGAGACAGAAAGAAACACTGGCGCTGAAGTGAACTTGCGAGTGCGCAATAGAGTGTTTGTGAAGTTGGTGATGAACCTTAGGAGTAACCATTATTCCAGGATAAAACCTAGAATCAAAGAACTAGATTGATGGGACCCTGTCCAGTTCCAAATTCCAAGGTATGTATATTGATTCTAGGTTCCAAAAATGAGAAAACCTATTTCGATGGATAGGTTCTAAGTAGATGAAATCTAGAACCTAGAATAAGTTTTTGTGTTGTCTATCTCTTTGCACGATCCTGCGGTAGTTCATGTCATTCGAGATGAATGTATAATTTAAAATCACTAATCTAAACTTCCATTTTATGATTAATACTTTTGTTTTATTAATATTTTATATTCTTCGTGTGTTTAAATATAAGTTGTGGTCAATGGATTGTAACAGCAAGTAATAGTCAAGAAAGATGATGATTCATCGTAATCATTCAATTAATAATATAAGTAGAACCTGGGTAGACTCTGGAACCTATGACGGATAAGTTCCAGGTTTCAAAAAATGAGGAATATATTCCTATGGGTAGGTTTCAAGTTCACAAGTTCTAGGTTAAACATCTATGCAATCTAGAACCGTTCACCCTTAATGCATATGAGTTGATGAACTATTATGAGACAATTATGAAGTGAATATCTTTGTCCCCTCTTCCCTTTGGGCCTTGTATACATATACACATCCTTGTGAGGGAGTTTGAAACTGTTTCTGCATTGTGGGTGGATGTCTCTCCAAATTTGAGCATTTAAGAACCACAATCTTCTTTGCTTTGACTAAGCGATCCAATCTAAAAATCACCGCCACAGAGTTAATGAGTCGCCCGCGTGAATGTTCAGCCTCGGAATGCAGGGCAGTGAATCTTTATTGAATTTTCTTAGCGTGACGACCATGATTTCTGTCTTTGCTCTGAATTTCTCTCCCCTTTTCCCGCTGACATCTTGCCGAAGACACCCTTTAAAATCGTGTGCTGGCAGTGCCGATGTCTTCTCTTCAGCCACGAAAATAGACAATATATGGCCATATTATATTTCCATGCTCCAACAAGAATTCCCAATTTCTAGTGGAACAAATATTGCCTCTCTCCTTTGTTTTCTTTTGTTATGCTTCATTTTCTTTCTTTTTCACATGCGCACGTTTTCTCCTTGCCCTCAGTCATTCCCCTGCTGTTGTGCTCACTTTTACACGCCGATTTATGCGTCTATCCATGCCTTTATTTTGTTTTCTTTTTAGCTTGCACTTACGCCATTTCACCCTTCATATATATATTTTGATTACTTTTTAAAATTATTTGAGTTTTTTAAAAATGTTTGGCAAAAATATATTCCAAGAAACTAATAAAATTCTTGGAAACTATACTAAATGCCTAGGGTGCATTTGGTTTAGCTTTTCCAAAGAGCTTTTAGTCTCCAAAGTCTTTTGGGAAAATACTAGGGCATTTGGTAAGTATTTTGAAATAGCTTTTGGCCAATACTAGTATTAGGAATGCTAAAAACCCAATACTATTCTCATCCAGCTTTGTGAAGTAGCATTTGTGGAATGCTTAAACTAGAATTAAAACAGTTTTTCATTCCAAAGCTGTTCTAATTAATTCTTTAATTTTTCGATTTTGCTCCTCCATGTAACTGTTCATCTTCTTCACGCAAGGGCGGTTGGCGAAGGGCTGGTGAGGGCTAAGTACCACGGACACGCGACACGGACACACGACACAACACGACATGACACGCCGACACGTCATTTTTCAAAAATAGGATATTCCGACAAGTTTGGATACGTTATTATTGAATAAATATTTTAAGTTTTAATTAATTTGATTCAAATTCACAAAATTATAATGAATTTGCACTAACAATATTAATAAATATATTCATAGAAAATTTGAAAGATATATTCATAATTAATGCTTAACCATAGTTGAGAACATATTTTTAACTTTAACAAAAATTATGGATAAAACTAATGACTAACAAAAAAATATAATCAACTTTATTTAAATAAATCTATGATCTTTTATAATCATCAAAATTTATCATTATTTAACATTCAACATTTTATTTTTTGAAATCATTTTTTTAACTCATTTATTTATTTTTATAACAAAAATAACTTTACTGCTCAAAAGTTATTCCCCTAAAAAATTTCTCAAAATTATTTTCCTCTCTTTTTTCCCTCTATACGCTCATCCCCAAAAATTAGGGGTGTGCAACCGGAACGGGTCAACCCGGTTCCCGGTTCGGCCCACCCGGAAAACAGGGTCGGGAACCAGTTCCTGTTGAAACCGGTCCGGAACTGGTTCCGAGGGAATACCCACCCGGGAACCGGATCGATCGGACCGGTTTGGGAACCGGTTTTTGGGCTCCAAAACAAAACCCTAGTCGTTTCTAACTTTCTATCTTTACTCTTAGTTTCTCACGCAGCATGCTCGTCGCTCTCAGCCTCTTAAGGTCTCACCTCCGCCGATCCATCCGAGCGGAAGCAGCATCGCCTTCCTCCATATCAGCGCCCCCATCTTTGTCCCGGCTATCCTCGCCACCCCGGAGCCGACGGCCTCGCTACTTGAGAAGGCTGGGTGCAAGACGTTCACGGGCTACCTCCTCGTCTCGACACCGGGGTCGACTCCTCACGGGTGGCCAGCACGGTGCTCAAGTCCACCCCCGTCATGATCTTCACCGTCGACAGTGTCCTCCTCCCTGCCGAGCTATTCGGCAAGTCCCTGTCCCCCGCGCCAATGCCGTCGCTAGTAAGCACGATTTTTACTCTTCATCTTGAGTTGCTGGCTAATTAGTTCTACTTACCCCCGCGCTAGCGCCGTCGATGTTTGCTCTTTTGATTCGTTCTTGTATTCCGAGTTTGGTGTTTTTTTTCTCGGTGGGACGAATCTTCAGAATTGGTCAGGAGTTGAGTGAATGAGCGAATGAGCATTTGAGGTTATTGTGAATCACAATAGTTTGTTTCATCTTAATAGTTTGTTTCAATGCTATCTAGCAGCTAATCAATGACAAAAATGCACACACACATGCTCAAAGAGAGATATGTATAGTTATTACACTTGCTGGACTTCACTGGGTGTGGTGATATAAGATAGTCAATATACCCCATAGGATCAACTGAGTGGTTAAGGGCATACTTATATGTGTGAATTTGGCACGCTGTACAAGTTTGATTCCCACACCATTGAGTACAAACATTTTTCAGGGGTTTGCCTACCTAAGGTCCTAAGGTGGGTGCCTCAATCCTAGTTATAAAAAAAATATAAGAGTGATTACCTAGGAGGAGCGGGAAGAAGCTAGCACAAACTTTGACAAATCAGAATATCTGGTTGAGAATCCATGTTGTTTCAGTGAAATAGGATAGTTTTAGTTCATTGGAGCCTGTCTTCCTATCCTCTGGACAAGATTATTGTTTTAGCTTTGTGATAGACGTGTTAATTCCACAGATTTTCTGTCATTCATGAATTTTTGCAGTGTAATTCTTGCCATTAATCTTCTAGTTCCCCCATCAAAAAGTTCATGTGAGTTGAGTGGAGAAGAACACGAAATTTTTGAGGAAATGTCGCGGCCTCTCTCTCCTCTCTCTCCTTTTTCTCACTCTAAGCTGTTGGGTGATTATCTAATGATTATCACAATTTGTGATGATGTGTGTCTGCGATGGATGGTCGAGTGGTCACTGATGAATACGATGAGTTTGAATGAGCCATCTTTGCCGGTATTCTATTTTGAGGAAATGCTGAGAATTGTAATTCCAAGCAAAGAGCAAAGCATGTGAAAGTGAATGTTGTAAAGTTTGTTTGGTTAGCAGGATTCTCTCTTAAGAGATGTAACCAATTCTGTTGTAACTGAAAAGTTGGTTGATTTGATAGGAGAAAGAGATGACAGATAGAAAATGGGCGAAGCTATTTTTTATGCCAGATTACCAATGTTTTCGGCCAATTAATTCTTTTTAAACTGAGTTTATCATAATTTACACATGTTTGGACATACTACTAAAGACGTAGATTTCATCGATTCTTGTCTTTGACTATCTCGCATGCTTTCAATTGGCACGAGTGCCTTGGATTTGGGCATCAGACAAAATGCAGAATTGCTCTTTTTGTGGGCTGGCTAGGTCACTTCTTGCTTTCCTTAGTTTATAGGTGGCTACTTTTTTTCTCGGTGGGACGAATCACTGATTGGCATAGAAAGTATGTTGGATGAATTTTTAACCATTATTTTTCTGGCCATGCAAAATTTATACCTTTGAAATCTTGTCACGATTTGGCTGCAGGATGAAATGTTAAGATAGAGATTCATGGTTTATAATGGAGTTAGCTCAATTGATACGTCAGTAATAGCTACTGAGTACATGCCTGCATGTAAAAGGCTTCAGCATAGACTCCAAGCTCATGAAGTGATGATGCTGAGCACTGAGATTGAAGATGGGATCAATTTAGATGACCGAGAAGTGAAGAATAGAGTTCCTTGTGTAGCATTAGGTTGAGTAAAATTTTGGGGTTTTCCTTTGTGTATTTCATCCTTTGCTTCTTCAAGGAAAGTTAGATTGTATGCGGAGAAAAACGGAAAGGGAAAATCAAATCGTAGGTCTTTGAAGTCTTTCTCGATCTTTATTAGTTATGAGCGAACTAAAATCCTTTCTTGAGCCATTTGTTAAACTTGATACAGTTGGTGAAGTGTGCTTACTGCAGTTTACTAGCAACATGTGAAATGTGCACGTTCAGAAAAATTTTGCAAAATAGGTTTCAATATAAACAGGGTTAAGCCTGTTCCCAGACCGAAAAAACAGGGTGGGTAGGGAACATGGTCCAAAAAAATAGAACCGGTTATAACAGGGTCGGGAACAGGGTCTAGGTCTAGACCCTACCCACCCTGGACCCGATCACCCCTACCAAAAATCATTTGCCCTCCCCCATTTCTCTCTCTCCAATCCCCCATGCCACCCCTAAAATCCGGGCACCTAATATTTTCTCAAATATTTTCTCCCCCTTTCGGTTTCTTCCCTACTCTCTCTCTCCCCCCCCCCCCCCCCCACGACACCACTTGCTCCCTGCCCTGCCCCCATTAATCATCCCCAACCCACGCCACCACTTGCTCCCCCGTCCCCATCAATCAACCCCCTTAAAGCTATCTTCTTCTCCCTTTGCACGCTCTTACGTTGGGGGAGAAGGGGGTTTGCAGAATCGAGGGTGACGATACCTCTAGCCCGACTCGGTCTCTGGTGTGCAAGAGCTTGACCTCGATCATCAATCTCCAGGTTTGCGCAATTCAACAAGTCGCGGATGAAGTGGACGAGGAGTACCATAAGATCTAAGCAAATCAATGAAACTTGAACATCTTTGAAGCCTCGCCGTCGGCCCTCTACCGCAGCGTCGCAATCGTGGTCCTTTGGATCGCTTGTTCTTCGTCTGGCCCTCCCTCGCCGTCGTGGCGTTGCCTTTGCTTCCTGGTCTCGTCTCCACCCTCCATCGTCTTCTTCAGCGATACTCTCCCTCGGACACACGTATCGGAACGTGTCGAGAAAAAGTTGACCACGCGTCGAAAAATATGACAGGGGGTCAACGCATGTTTGACACGTTCAGACACGTGTCGGACACGGCACGGAAGCTCTGGTGATGTGTTCGTGTTTCATAGGGTGAGGGTCATGTGACCTAGATGACCTTCGCTAGAGGTCGCACGACCTCTTGGGTCTCGTGCAACCTCGCAACCAAAGTGGTAATCATTTACTTTCCTTGTTTCTAAATAGAATAAAAAAATATAGTTGATTGCCTGGGGCAATGAGTCTATGCTTAAAATCAGAGAAAACCAGGTTAGCTACGGCAGATATGCTACCCCACAATAGATGAACCTCTTGTTTGAGCCTTCCAAGAACTGATTTTTAGCTGCGAACTATTCATAAATTTAGTTGAAAACATAAAGACACCCAAGGATGCCAGCATAGTAACATTTCTAACTGGCTGAGATGCATTTCTTAGAAGATCCTACCAAGCTATAGAAGAAGAAGAAGTGTTTACAAATACATTGAGGCAATTTTCACAAGCACACACTTTATTTCAAGGCACTTTGCCCAAAAAGCGAGAGCCACTTCGCAAGGGCCAACTAGGTTGTGCTACCCTTGCCGAAGGTGTGATCTTAGTCGATAGTTGTCGACGCCACATCTAACTCGCTAACGGTTGTAGCCCTTTGATAGAGTAGACAAAGGGTTTGGGTCCTTTTTTAATTAAAAAAAATATAAAAATACACCTAAAACCCAATCGCAACTTAATCTTGGGTACACCATCTAGGGTTTGGCTAATAGATTACTAAATCTAAAATTAGCTTAGGCTCTCTCAAGCTCATACCAATTCTCGAGTTAGGTTCAAAATTTTAGCATGCAAATGAATTTGATCTAAGAGTTGCCACTAATCTATTTATGGTAGATCAATTATACACTTAAGTAAAATAACAAGAGAATTAGTTTACTCTTGTGAACCAGAGAATTTGGGTATGGGGACTTGGTTACACTAGATTTTTTTTTTTTAAAACTCTTTCGGTACCGTTCTTTTCATAAAAAAATGTTTATCAGGTAGCATGAATTCATTTTATTATCCCTAATATGTGAGGTGACTATGCGGGTGTGCAATCCACCAATTTAACACCCAATAAAATAATAAATAAATTACAAAATTTACCTTATAGCTACGAAAGCATCTGCAATGTTAGCTCAAAATTCATATCAACAATCCAAGATATGATTTCTAATTCATGAAGTCAATAAATATTTTTCAGGATTTTCTTTTATTTAATGAAACCTAATCTACGTGCAATACAATGCAATGATGTACAAAAATATGTCTATGCTAACATGACATGCGACATATAATTAAATAAACTTAATATGTAAACTCTAGATCACGCCACACTAAATGCCTAATCTAATGATGGGTAAATATTAAATGAAACTATCCTAATTTGTCATACATTTAAATGATCCTAATCATGCAAAATGACCTAATTCTAGGAGACACACGCATGATACTTTTTATGTTTTTTTTCTTTTTTTATTATAAAATTTGAAATTGAAATTGCCTCAAAAATTGAACATGCAATTCAAATTAATGAAAAGAAAACATCCTAAATTAATGTTTTTGGTATTTTTTATTTTGAAAATTCAGAATATATTTATTTCGTAATTTAAACATACAAACTATCCTAAAACATGCAATATTTTCTAGCATGAACCTAATTCAACTCAAATTTATTTATTATTTTTTGGTTTTCTTTTATGGAAGAAACATCAATTCAAGCAAAGGCATAAAAAACAATACAGTAGCAAATCAAGCAAGATATCATTCGTGTTCACTTAATTTTAGAAATGAATGGACGAATCATATCTCATGCATAATATCGGATTGGCCAATTTTTAATGAAATGGTGAATTATATTTCAGGCGTGAGATTGGATTGACGATTTTTCCATGCGATTGCGAGTCATATTTCAGACATGAAATCGAACTATCAATCATGTGCACGTTGTGAAATAAGCGAATAATCCCTAATTTAAAAGGCTATTCGATATTGCAGTTATGATAACATATCAAGAAATTTCAATTATGTGCATCAACAATATTTTAAATAGGGAAAAAAATATTTGAAAATCAAAATAGATAAGAACCGGCTTCCTACCCAGGTTCTTTTACTATCCTATGGTAAGATTGAGGGCATGTCGTTTGCTTTTTGCAATACTAGACTGGATTCTATTGATCATCTATTTTTTGAATGTCACATTTTGGCCGGCCTTGCTATGTTTTGGGCTACAAGATGCAACCGTCCATGGCAAGATAGGTCTTGGTTGGACAATCTACAGTGGGCTATGAAATTTCTCTCAGGCAATGAATTCTATCAATGCATTGCTTGGTTCTCTTTTGGAAACTTGTGCCATTTGATTTGGAAGAAGATGAATAATATTCTATTTCAGAAACAAACCTTGTTTTTGTAGCCCTTGAAGAACCATCTTGTCAAAGTCGTCAAGGACAAGGCCTTGACATTCAGCAATGTTGCGGACACTTCAAGAAATAGGAGGATTTAACGTAGTTGGGGACTTGACCCATCCATTTTTTCTCCTGTGGTGTCGGATCTTTCTTTGTGGCATCCGTCTTGTAGGTTGCCGCCGCTGGTGTCCTCGATTGTCTTCCATTTCTTGCTCTTGACACCCTTCTACTCTTAATGACATGTTTGTCACCATGAGTGCAAGTTTTGTTGGTGCCGAGATTACCTTGCTGTATAGCTCTTTTGGTTAAAAGTCAATACAAATCTTACTTTACCAAAAAAAAAAAAAAAAAAAAAAAAAAAAAAAAAGATAAGATTTTCACCTAATTCGAATATTGGCTTCCAAATTCGAATCCTCAAATAGCTACTCACGACTTGATGTTTGGTGCTCAGCTTAGACAATGGGGTGTCTCGGGCTCAATACGGCGAAGGACTCATCACAATAGCTCAGGATGGCGGTAGTGTCTCCCAATGACTTAGCGTCAAGAAACTTTGGGATTCGCTGGGACATTGAAGCGCAATAGCGGGCAAAGAGCGAAACTCGAACGTGAACAAGGGCGTGTGTGCAAGGCACGAACTTTGGTGGGTGCCTGAGGTTCCGAGAGACGGGGCTGGTTCAAGAAGACTCTTTTGGACTCCTAACTGACATGGTGCTTTTGAACAAGTTCACGTGTCCTTCTGATCCAGAAAGCCTTTGCCAAGAATTCTTCAGTTTGTTGCCATAAATATGTGAATTTCGTGGCTCGTCAGGAACTGTGCCTGGATGTTGCTGGGATGAGGAGTCTCGTCGGGACTAATGGAGAGTGGTTTGAACAGCAGCGGCTGTGAAGGAAATTTGCGCAAGGAGACACCAAGAGTGGCTGCAGATGATGGAAGGACAACGGCGGGTAGCAACAGGATTTGGCCGCGAGGGATCTAGCGTTGACAAAGCGCCACAGATGGGAAGGGTCTCGATCGCGACCCTTTTCTCGCCTTTCTCTTTCCTCACTTATGTTACTCTCGTGTATTATGAATTGCTGCCGTTTCTTGACCGAGAGCCCTCTTTATATAGCCAAGCCTGTTATCTTTTGGAATAAAGGCATAATATTTTATTTCCTCTTTAAGCTCAAAATATGTGTGAAAATTCCTTTTTTCTTAAGCCTGCAATTAAGCGAAGATATATTCACCCAAATATATGCTCCTCATGAAATATTCCTTCTTATTTTATTGATATCTCATGAGAAATCTTCCCTTCTGCTGCAAAATTTATCCTCAGTGTATATATTGCATGAATATATGAAAGATGTACCGAATATTGGGAGAATCATACGAATCAAATCGTCATTCATCATAAGTCAATTTTCTGTCATTAAATAATAATGGGCTTGGGCCAAATTCCTCCCTCTGTGGGCTTAGTCTAACTCATCAAATTAAAGCTCAGAATCATCAGTTCAAACTCGTCCATCGCCAATCCATTCAATGCAAATGCAATACTAAAAAATTCTCCTAAAACTATATGCTACACAATTTAATACTATTTTTTTTTGTTTAGGGGTTCAAATTTAATCTCTAATTTTCTATGCAATGCATGATTAAGTCATCTAAATTTAAGTATCAACAGTTGCCCATATTTAGAGGTGAGTTCGCAGAGGTTGCATTCAAACACAAATTTTGACCTAAATTTTGACCATGCGAATACAATGTGATTGTTGCGACTCGATCTCGCCGTCCTCAATCCCTCACCACAAGGAAGAGGAAATAGGGGAAAAATGTTATCACATCGCCTTTCGGGTCAAACCTCTCATGAGTTCCCTCCACGAGATCGAGAGTTCTATCAAACTCGTACCCCGCGTGACAACAGAGTGTTGCGACTTGTACCCACACGAGCAACACACCTGAAGAGAGGAGATCGGATGTGAACATCAAATTTAAGGGTACTTTCACTGTGGTAGCTTTCTCGATAGTACCCTTAGCCCATAAGAATGGCATCACTTTATCCTTCAAACTACTGCCACATCGAGTATACTAAACCACAGTGAGTTTCATCGAAACTCATACCCCACGCGACGGGTTCATTTATACGGTGTAGTTATTTATAATAACCTAAAAATAAGACGGGAGTTGCTACTAGCTTCATTTCGGGGTCGATTAGAAAACCCAATCGAGGATCAGGAGTGTTCTCTCGATTCCTCCACAGCAAAATATCTAGGTTTGGGGACTTGGATTATGCTAATATTTCTATTAGCACCATTTCGGTACCTAAACAATATATTGTGTTTACCTAACGTGTTCATATGTTTCTTCTTACATTTTTGTGATTGTTAGTTCTAAACTAAGCGATCATGCATAGTCGATCATTTTCACGTTAATCTATTTCTAAAGAAAAAGAAAAGGAAACACCCATTTGAATTGAAAATTACATAGCAGTAAGTAAACAATCAAGAAAAACTGTGAATCTATCATCCAATCCTAGAAAATATAAAAGAGACACAATTGAAAAAAAGATAAGAGGAAGAGATGATCCGTAACTTGTCGGGCTTTATACAACAAAATGAACCTGAGATATATGTTGAGGAAATGAATAGTACAAGATAATGGTCGGAATGGACATTGACCTCCACCATCTTTGTGTCTTCTCCATCTTAGGAGTCCTATTTTAAACCTAGTCTAAAAAATCTACAACTAAGTACATACAATGAAAAGAAACAAGCGTACACATCAAAATAATCAAAAACACGACATAATGTCAAGATCAATCATTTAAAGAAAGTTCAAAACGAAAAAAATCAAATTTTGGGGCCTCAGGGCTAGCCTTTGTCTTTCATGTGAGGATCCCACTAAAATTCATACCCAATCCATTTTTGTGACTTATAGCCATTATTGACCAATTGTATTCTTGCATGGCCAATAACGCTTATAAGTCTCCTAACCAAGCGATCTATGTGATTCTAGGGTTTTCCCTTAATATTATGCATCGACCCTACCATTAATCTAAAAGTCACATATATTGTAGAAATTTAAACATGCGTGCACGTCTTTGGACATTGTTTCTCAACCAATCAAATAGATGAGTGACCTGTTGGTGAATCATTTATTACTAAAGTCATGCACCAATCACAAACGCATACATTTATAATGAATGGCATGATTATATGTATGAGGGGTACATGTGATATTTCAAAAACATATTTTAAAATCATCCATTAAAAAAATATTTTAAGACAAAGTGATTTCTTGGTTATGAAAGGCATTCAATTGCCAAGGCTAGCTTAGAGTTCGCATAAATATACTCACAAGCGTCGCAGACATTTTAAATACAATTCAAACCGTGACTTTCATGATATTAAATCAAAATTTTAAAAATGTCCAAATATTTAGGTTATGGAACAAATTCAATTGCCAAGGCTAGCCCGAGGCTCACATAAATGCACTCACAAGCGTCATAGGCATTTTGAATATGTTTCAAATCACGATTTTTCCTTAAGCTAAATCAAGCTTTGGAAAATAATTTCTTAGAAATTGTTTTTGGGAAACATCACATGTACCAAAATATTTGTGAAAAATACAATTTGAAAAGGCTAATTGTTTAACAACAAAGATCAAAGCATTTAAAATAACTTCCATGAAGATGGCATGGCCTAATTTCATACACAAAAAAATCTAAAAGGTATAACTGAACAGTCACAATCATGTTCATATTAGGAAAATTTATAACCAAATAGGTTGTTGCATTTAAAATAACTACCATGAAGATGGCATGGCCTAATTTCATACACAAAAAAATCTAAAAGGTATAACTGAACAATCACAATCATGTTCATATTAGGAAAATTTCTAACCAAACAGGATGTTGCAGCAAAATTGAATAATGTCTATCAACAATCTAGTTATGAAAAAAATTCCTTAATATGCACGAAATGATAATGAACAACTTTTATGAAGAAATTTTTCCTAAATGAACTATATATGATTTTACAAAAATTAGAAAACAAGCAAAAGCAGGTTAGAGAATTGTTAAAACAGCATAATACTTAGCCAACATCACAAAGATTTGTCCTATCAAAACAAGTCTAAAAATTACCAAATTTACACACAACATAGTCAACATGATAACAAGTTTCATTAAGAGGCCAAGTACAGAATTCTAGTAGAAAAATAGAACAAAAATATTAAAAGTTTGTCCAAACAGGAGTCAGAACGAAGTCCGAATTTGATCCCACATCTAGATTCTAATCTAGTCTTTTTTTAAAAAAAAAAAAAAAATGGAAAGTGGTCCAAATGATGAGCGATTTGTGTGAAATCAGCGGTATTAGAAACCTCTAAGTGTGCTTTACAACTTCCTAGAAAAATACGAGTCCAAACTAGATTAATTAGGTACTCTAAGATCAAGATCTTTAAAGGTGTGTATCTTGGTAACTAAAAACCAGAACACAAACATACATTAATAAATCTCAAAATCATTCAAGTCATGTACAAATGGCATGAAAATATCACATGTGACTTAGAATTTGATGTAACAAATAATTGGGATGATCATCTAATCCTAAGTCAACATAAGAAGATGTCATATAATTCGATGACAATATAAGATGACTCAAGATTCATGATGAAATGCTTGAGAGTTTCTTGATGAACATATGCTCTTACGGCACAAATTTAACATGAAAAATGATATTTAAATGTAATGACGTGAACATATACTCAAACCTTGTAACATTTAGTTTAAGTGTTAAGAAGACATTATCGCAAAATTTAGTTTCTAAATGTTTCAAACAAGCATGGTAATATGCATATATGGCTAGATTTCATTTCAGCATTAACTTCATGGAATGTGCCTGATTTCAACCATCTCAAGATGTGCAAAAATCTTACGAAAAATCCTATATACAAAACATGCAATGATGAACATTTCTCATTAAGAGTTTGAAGTTTAAATGTGATCGCATGAATTACAGCAAAATTGACAAAACAAAGATGCACATTAGACTATATGTTACTGCAGCACATTTTAATAGTAACTCATGCACTTGACTCGCCAGCGTTAAGACTTTGCAAAACATGTATCAATTGAACATATGTATCATGTATTTCAACTCTCCTGATGGATTTGAGACCAAATAAGCTCATTTGTAGACTCAATTTGATCAAAACAGAATTCCAACTAATGTAGGATAGACTATTCTATGTTTAGATTTAAGAAATTTTGACCTAATTAAACTCATCCAAAACTCATGAAAAATTACAGGTTGTTCTTCACACATTTTTCTTTAGCAATTCTCATGAAGGAAAGTTCTTCCAAAACTCAACACAAAAATGACAAAATCATATATCAATACGGAATAGATTGACCTAAGCTTGGATCTGAGTAAATCTGACCTAGTTAAGCACATCCAAAAGTCATGAAAAAATTACAGGATGTGCACAAAATGATTTGAAACAAAAAGCATGAGAAAAGATTGTCTAAAAATCATCATAGAAGGCAACACAAAAATAGTAAAGTCTCATTTCAGAGCAAAAACAGAACCAAAAATCCAATTGAACTACAACAGAATTGTTCATCTTCGGAATTTTTTTTTGAGAATCAAACGATGCTCGATTGAGGTGTGCGACCTATTGTTTCAAAGCTCAGGATGTCTATTATCTAATCTTAAGAGGACTTGAGTTGAAACGAGGTCATTTCAAACCTCATTTTGGTCAAAACATTAAATGAGTCCTGTAACTATGAAAATGTAGATTTAAGCAAAATCAAGCACAATCATTCAAGTTCAAATTTCAGAAATTCATCAAAGATCACATAAGTATAGCATATATCCCTAATATTGAACCTTAGCCCCAGCTGGCTAATCTAGCCTTGCTTCTTGGAGTTTAAGACCGAGAAATTACCTTTTGATGCGTTTTTCCTTGATTTCGATTGCGATTGAGTAGAATTTTCACTGGAACTTTGATCGAATCTTCTCGAACCTCCAAGAACCTGATCTTGTTCGGGAGGAAGATTGACAATCGACGCTGATTCAATTGAGCTGGCCGATCGGGGAATAGATTGGCTTGATTGCCGATCTTTGGTGCCGCAACCGAGAAGTCGTCGAACAGAAGCTATGGCTGCCTCTTTGGTAACCTATGTTGGCAATCAAGGAAAGAAGGAGTTAAGGGAGCTCTTAGTTGGTGGCTCCAATCAAGTGGCTGCCAGTAAAGGGCGAAATCGATAGCAATTTTGGGGGGGGGGGGAGAGAGAGAGAGAGAGAGAGAGAGAAATGGTGGGAAATAGTAGAAAAGAGAGAAAAAAATTTCCTACACAAATGAAGGCCCCCCAAAATGGAGGGAAAATTTCACTTATGTATTTCCTAAATTAAGCAATTTCGGCCGTTGGTTCGATCCGACGACCAAATATCGATGCAACAGTCAAAAATTGATTTCAAAAGTTCTATCATGATCTCGAGGCATTGGGTAATTGATTTAGTGGGTTTAATTTGCAAAAACCTAAGTCAAAATCGAGAATTACGTCAAAATGTCTGATTATGGGTTAATTTGTAATTTGATGAAATTCGAGGATCAATATGTAAAATTTTGGAAAATTGAAGGTACATATGTAAAATTGACATTAAGAGTATCTCAGATTCAGTTGCTGGAGGTTAGGAACCGGCCGGCAAGAGCCTAAATTGGCCAACCCTATCGGCAGTAAGTCAGACCGGTTTGGCCGGTTTCTATCCAATTTGGTCTAGTTTTGGTCATTTTCCCACTTGAGATCCCTATGGGTCCAAAATTTATGCAATTTGGTCATTGAAAAGGAATTTCATCATTTTAAAGAAGAAATTGGCCAATTAAGATATAATTAAGCTAATCAAACCTTATGAACATATAATTAAGTTAATCAAACCTTGGGGTCTTTGAATGATTATCATGAAAGATAACTGTCGACACCTAATTTGTGTTTTCAAGTACATTTTAAAAAATAATTAAAAAAACGTGGAAGGGGTCAGGTCGGGCCGGATCTGGCCTTGGCCCGGCTTGCCTCTTCTTTTCCCCCCGCACGGCCCAGGCCTTTTCCCCCGTGACCTAGCCTCCTTCCCTTTTCATCCTGGCCTCACCCCTAACTGTCTTCCTCCCTTAGCTCCCTTGCTTGCGAACTTGCAGGAAAAAGAAGAGAAAAGACAGGAGTATAAAGGAAGAGTAGGGCAGCAGAGGAGAAGGGACGGGCGTAGAAAGGAAGAGCTAGGCAGTAGAGGAGAAGAGAGAGGAGTAGAAAGGTAGAGAATAGAGAACCGGAGAAGGAGAACAGGGAGGAGAAAGCCGAGAGGAAAGCTAAGGAGGAGAGGCAAGAACGGACTAAGGCAACCGCTGCTGACGTGCCTCCGAGCCACCGCCATCGTTGCCGACAAGTCTCCAAGCCGTAGACTAACAACGACTGCCGCAATCTTCTCTAGGAACTCAGGTAGGCACTTTATCGAACATCTTGAGTGCATTCCCTGAATCGAGCTCTCCGGAGCTCACCTTGACTAGTTTGGGCGAGCTCCAGCCACCACTTGCCCCCCTTGCTTTTCCTGTCGCCCCGGCATGCCTCCGCAGCTCTCTGGACTTGCGCTCGAGCCTCGGCCGAGCCGAAACCCCTTAGGATCTATTGTGCTTGCCACTTGTTCGATGAAATGCCCGAGCGACCTCTACCTCCCCAACTCCTCTGTGTAGAGCCCAGTTAGGATTTTTGGCCATCGAAGGGCCGCTGCTGTTTGCTCGGAGGCCATGCTGCACCCCACCTAACTAAAGCAATGCCAGCGGCCCTAACCGGAGGAACGCCTTTGCCACTCAACACTGCCATCCCCTGTAACGATTGAAGAATCGTGGAGCAGGGGTCAACGGGCCGAGGTGGGCCAGATAGTAGATCTAGCCCACTTAGCCCCTTTCGTTTGGGCCCATTGGTTAGGCCCAATTTGGGTTGAGTGCAGGCTGGACTCAGCGGCTCTAATCGACCCACCCCAATTGGGTCAAGCCTGGGTCGGGTTAGACCGAACCCAATCCAGCCGGGGTGAAAATAATTTTTTTTTTAAAAAATTTAAAAATATAAAGTTTGGTTAGGAATTGTCATGTCTTGCATTCTTAGTATAATTAGGCATTTATTTGCTCATATATTAATTATATCGCATGTTTAATTTGCATATTTTATTATATTTAATTGCACGTGCTAAAGTTTACTGCAATTAGGATCTTGGTAGCTATAATTGTTATTTTAATGATTGCATATTTGCATGATCACCTCACATGTTAGTGGATAGGTACAAAATCAATCTTGTGTGAGGTCGCCATAGAAGTAAGATAGTTAGTCGACACAGTGAGTAGCAATTTATTCCACCGGAGAAAGCATTCATGGCTGCCTGAAGAATATATCGGCAGAGCCACTTTGCAGCTGGTGGGTTTCTCATTTGATCTTGCAGTGCTAATAAAGTTGGGGTTTACTATTGATTACGGGGCTGGAGCCGAAAGATCGATTTATATGCCACAGATACTCTATATAAAGGGAATGGTTTGAAACTTTTTCATCACCAGCAACTGTTGCTAATGAAGTTGTCATTCAGTGGCTTATTCCTTCAAAATAAATAAATAAATAAATAAATAGAAAATAAAATAAAGAAAAAATAATCAGTTTGACTTGGATGGTCCGATTTACCCTGGAACTGAGAAGTAGACTGAAAATTACTAGTTCTGATTTTATGTAACCGCAAATCGAACAGACATCCCTATGAACCTCCCAGAACTAACTAGTCTAGTCTTGGTTCGGTCTAAGCGGTTTTCGGTTCGGTTGGTTCATGTTGCTCACCCCTATATTATCTTAGATAACCATCTCCTATAGTTTATAAATACGTTGATGGAATATTGATCATAATATATTGAAGTACAAGGAAATTCCATATTCCTATCTCTGCATATTATTTATTCAACTTAGTATTAGAACCTCATTTCCCGAGGTAAATTAGTGCACCGGGTGCACTTCACACCTGGTACACCTCATGCATCTCCGAAATATTTGCCTTATCATTTTCAGCCTTGCGCTTGATGCACCCCTAGTAATATAAATTCACTGTGGCCTCTTACCCAAATGCTTCATTCACGTTTGACCAAGTGCCATGGTGGTGATGTTACGGTGTTGGCGATGCGTTGCCAAGTTGAGCTTTTCTTTTTAATAGAGGTATTTTTTGATGCTGCAAAGACGTGTCTTTGCACAGTAAAATTTGCTCAGTAGTACAAACCTTTCGAGTAGGAGAGGAAAGAGTGAAAAAAATTGACATCGAAGACTCTAGCGCTCGACACTGTTGTCTAGTTCTAATTTGTTTTAATTCTTTAGGTTGTTTTGATAATCACACGGTGTGGTCGTTTCCTGATATGGTGACTATTATTATTACTCATACTCAGTTTAATTATTACTTTGGTATGAAAGTACTCAAATATTCATGTACGTCTATAGATTCATCTTTCATATTTATTTTTTTAAACTCTGATCTTTTCTTCATGTGACTATTGTGGCTGAACTTTCGGAAGCAGTATTCAAGATGATGACCATTGCAGGACATATTGATAATTTGTTGCCCATTAACGTGGGATTCAAGGTGTCACTTGCATTACTTAGTTATAAAGTGAAATACAGGATCCTTTGTTACCCGTCTGTTCCTATAGCAAGGTCGTACAAGAATCGAACATTAATGTCTTCTTCAGTTGCGATGAGATAGGACACAATTCAAGAAACGATATACTTAGTTCTTTCAACTATTCAAAAGTACCAAGCTGCAATATTCGGCAAGTGCCCACATGGGATAAATGTTCCTATAATTGGATAGCGTAACATGCAATTCTTCTCGAAAGCTCCAGTAATTTCCTGTCATGCAAAATTATTTACCGTCAGCAATGTTCATATAAATATAGAAGAAACGAAGTTAAACCCGGTTGACATCTTGAGGTGTAGTTAAACTATTCACTTCTTAAACTACGCTAGGTTGTCCCTATGTTTGATTAAACTGATCCTCACTCTTTTGAAAAAATGTTTCTGGTATTAACTACGAACAAAACTAATCACTTTAAGGGTCGGTCGAAATGTATTGAGACCAATCATCGCAAGATATCACGAAAGTCACCATTTTCCATTTGGGAATCGATTATCAGCTTTGCTGCTCGATGTAGGGAAGCTGGATCCCTTTCCGCCTGATATAAAGAAATTTTGAGATCAAGAAAGTTGTACAAACTAATTATTTATATATACCTTTGACGTGTGGCAATTCTTGTGCACATGCAATTTCGCCAAGAAAACTGGAAATGATTGCAGTAACTGGAAAAGGAAAACACGCATATTGGCTTTTGAACTCAAGTATTGAAAATAATCTTTTCCACGGTAGAATAAATTAAAAGTGAGCTGAACATGATATGAAAGAAGGGAAAATTGTCCAAATAAATTTTAAACCTATTGTACTTTTGTCAATTCAGTGCTAAACATTTCAATTTTGTCAATTGAATCTTAAACATTTTCACATTTGCTAATTAAGTCTTATACCTCTTCAACTTTTGCCAATTAAGTTCATCCGGCCAATTTTAGCCAGAAATTGCTTAAATGGATGTTTGATGCCAATGTGGCATTTTTTAAACTAATATTTTAATGATATTTTAATAATTTTTATGCTTTTTTTACTTTACTTTTTTTTAATGGTTTTGGAGAGAACGTCGGTGAGGGCCGGCCGACCCTTGCTGGTCTTGGGGGAGGGCATTGGGGCCCTCGCTGGCTTTGGGAGAGGGCCGCGATGCCCTCATCGGCCCTAAGAGAGGTTGTGCCTCTTGCTTGGGATCGGCAAGGTCCACTTAACCTTCGCCTGGCTAGATCTAGCGAGAGTGTGGCAACCTTCGCCAATTTTGGGCAAGGGCTTGTGCATCCTCACTTTGGCCCTTGCCCAAGGCTTGAGAGGGCCGGCTGGCCCTTGCATGTGGCTGGCGAGGGGGCAAGGGCCGGCCAGCCGTCTCTCCAAAACCTTAAAAGAAACAAAGAAAAAGTTTAAAAAAAAAAAAGCAAAAAAATTCAAAAAAATATTATAATATATCATTAAAATATTATTAGTGCCATGTTAGCATAGGCCATCTATGTCAGCAATTTTTAGTTAAAATTGATCAGATAGACTCAATTAGCAAAATGTCAAAAGGTTCAGGACTCAATTGGTAAAATTGAAATATTTAGAATTGAATTATCACAAAGTACAATAATAGGTTTATGATTTTTTGGACAATTTTTCCTATGAAAGAAAGATATGATGAAATAAGAGAATACACCAAACTACCCAGCATGAATCAGACCCATCATAGCCCATGCGGTTCGAACCAAGTTCAATCTGTTTCCTTCAAGAGGTGTATACTTTTGCCTCAGTCAAAGAATGATAACTAAATCCATCGTTTTCAGGATAATTGAAATAGGAGTTGCTTGAAAATATTCTGATATAATCACATTTTGGGTGCATTTGTTTTGTAGAAAATGAATGAGTTGAAAAATATTTTCCAAAAAAACGATTGTTTGAATCACTTTAAAAATGATTAAAAAATATTTTCGTCGTCCATAAAATTATTTTTATATAAATTGTTATCGATAATAAATATATTATTCATTAGCTAATTATTTCAATCACTACAAGCGATTGTTTTCTAAAAAATATTTATCAAATCATTTTTATTCTGCGAAACAAATGGAGACTTTATGTTTCTTTTTTTTTTTTTTTTTTTTTTTTTTTTGAAGTTCGTGTAAGCGAAGGATCACAAGTTCTATATTTGGTTGGAGGTCTACCACGGGCTATTGTGAGAAATTTACCATCCTTGCAATTTTTTTATCTTTCATCATACTCATTTAGGTTTCAATTTTCATTGTGCAATTCCTAATGGTTTCATTTTTCTCCTTTTTTTTTTTTTTTTGCTTTAAAGGGATCTAGCCATGTAACAAGGCCTTCATTTCTTTTTAAGCTTTTGGATCTATCAAACATCTTCTGTTCTCGTTTGCCGATGGAGTTATCGAATTCGATAAGACAATTTCCCAAATGCCCACCCCACCCCCTCCCCCCACCAAAGAAAAAAGCCACCATCCTCCAAGGTTCCGTTTGTTAACATTTTTATTTCTCAAAATTTATATTCTTTTGTTAGCCGAAAGAGTAAAAGAATAAAAATTTATTCGATAATGTCAGTTAATTTTTCTATTATCCAGAATAGAAAAGTGGTAAAATAATAGATGTGGAATAGAAATGAGAAGTAGAAAAAAATTACTTCTTGTTTTCATGAACAATGTTTGGAATAAGTCAATTTCTTTCTTTTCTTTTCTTCTTCTTCATTTTCTAATCGGTCGTTGGATCTCATTGTGGTTGGGTGAGGCCCAGCGATTGGCTAGATGAGGAAGAAGAAGAGAGGAAAAAATAAAAGAAAAAATAAAAATCTCAAAAAATCATTAAAAAATTAAAAGAAATTCTATGTCATAAAAAAATTTGAGAATCGTATAAAATGCATTTATGTTCTTTTTCTATTTCAGAAATAGAATTTTAATACAATTATCAAAAGCTTTTTTTTTTGTTTAGAAATTATTATAAAGAATAGAAATACAAAAAAAGCTATGTATAAAAAGAAATTATTATTAGGAATAGAAATATTATCAAACTCATCCTACCTGTGTTTGAAGGAGAAAAGCCACGCCTTGCAGGATCGGCGCAAGAAAAGAGCTTAAAAATTTGATGTGACAGCTCCATATAAAATTAAAAACGATGACTTGGAATATTTAGAGAACTAGCATGTCTGGATTAGCTTAGAGACCGGCTTTTCCGTGTACTTATATAATCACGTTAGATGGTTATATGTTGAGCGGGATATGTTTAAAAATAAATCTATTTGAATAAAGTTAGCGAGTATTGCATGTCCTATTATATACAAATTTGATGTGTTTATCGAGGATGCAATGATTATATAAATAAATGCGCAGAAAACGGAACCAAATAATAACAATTAGGTAATGTCCATTATTTGCAGTTTCAAATCTTGGGACGTATCTCCAAAGTCAAAGCAGATAACATTATTGACATTATTATCTCTATGAAAAAGCAATTGAAATAGGAGTTGCTTCAAATCTTGGGAAGTATCTCCAAAGTCAAAGCAGATAAACGTAGAGACCGGGAAACTTAATAAAAAAAAGACAAACGTGAGTGATTTTCTATTAAGTTAATAGAAAAAATTCAAAAAAAAAAAATCAAACGAGGATCACTAGTTTCGATGTTTTTTTTTTTTAATTTCTCGATTTAAACAGTACTAGGTCCAAAAATGTGTGCTAATGAAAAAAAAGAAAAAGGAAAATTTTATATTTCAGTGTTGTAATTGGGTTTGGGTGAATGATGAAGTAGTTATAATACAAAAAGAAATATCACATTTTTTATTGCTGGTACTTTGGCATACAAATTGTGGACCCAATTTGTTTCTGACCACTTAATTAGACATGGAACTTTAACTGTTTAATGATAAATAGTGACGATGATGATATATATGATGGGCAATGTTTATTGGGGGATCTTAAGTGAAGCATTCTATATACTAGACTTAAGCATGGTAAAATTTTTATGGATAACTCTTTATTATTTTAAACATTAATATCATCTTATTCAGCACAATTTACAATAAAAAGTTGTCTTGAACATGGATTTCATCTTATTATGATAATGAGGACTAATGAGGGCCCGATAGCCCTTGCTAGCCACTAGGTGAGGGCTTGCAAGCCCTTGCTTTTCTTTGATAAGGATCATAACACTTGCTAGCCATTGTTGTGGCCTGCCATCGATGAAAAGATAAAAAATAAAAAAGAAAATGATTTAGAAAAATTATAAAATATTCCACATCAGTCAATGTTGACTAGACCATCACGTTAGTAATTTTTAGTCAAAATTAACCGAGAGGACTAGCAATTCCTTAAGATATTGAGGACGAAATTAGTATAATTTCAATATTTAGGATTGAATTGGTCGTCTTGCAATAGCAAAATGGTTATTTATTAGATTTGAAGTTGAAAATATGACTCCTATGACTAAAAAAACGGGTTATTAAGAGAGGCTGGCCACCTAAGAAGTATAAAAGAAAAAGATGTGGAGAAGAAGGGCAAACACATATTGAAAGGACAAGAGAAAATTACTTTTCATTAGTTAATTTACTTTTCTACAATTTCTTTACATGCTTTCATTAAAAAAAAATTATCCAAAAAAATCTCAAACTTATTGTATTATGCCGATTCAATCAATTTTTTTTTTTCAAATTAAATCATAGACCTTTTGCATTTGTGCTAATTCAATCTATTGGACCAAGTTGGCTAGAAATTGCTAACATGGAAGACGGCCATCTTATGTGACACGGCCGGTGCTAACATGGATATCTTTCAATAATATTTTAATAATTTATCAGATATTTTCATTTGTTTTTTTTCTTTCTTTCTTTTCTTCCATTCTTAAAGGAAAAAGGAAAAAGGAAAAAGAAAAGAATAAAGAAATTCAAAAAATTATTAATATATTATTTAAAAATGTCAACATTAGCATTGGTCATGCCATTTAGGATGCCTATTGTCCATGTCAACGATTTCCGATCATAGTTGGCCAGATGTATTGAATTGACACAAATGCAAAATATTTAAAACTTCATTGGCAAAATAAAAATTTTATTATTGAATTGACATGATTATAATAAATTAAAGACTTTTCTAGTTGTTTTCCCCTTTCCTTGCTTTCTACCTTGTTCTTATAATTTGAGGTGTTGCCGATCAGTGGTCGTCCCCCTTTGTAATGAACACAAGTTTTTCTTCCTTTCTCAGTTGTAATCGCTGGCAATTAATTACAAGGACTAGCTGACGATTTTTGAGTGAACAATCGTAGGGATGAACGGATATTTTTCCATTATCCCAAGCGATGGCCATCGTTGGAAAATGATCTCGGCTAGCGGCTATTCCCCGAAATAGCCGGATCTGCAATATCGGGAGTATCTTCCTGAGGTGCAAGAAATCTCAATGCAACTACTCACGTTTATCAAGCCAACAATATTATAACTAGCGTGGACTATACTTTAATAAAGCCATTGATGGAAGTAACATGACAGGCTGAACCCGAGATTAGTTATTCAAATCCTAATAGACGTTCTCGTGATTGATACTTATAGTAGAATTCTTGCTTGAATCTTCCAAAGCCTCAAAACAATTTCCACACAATGCATCCCTTCATTGTGTTCGGCTTGATCCTACCTTGTTTTTTCTTCCTGTTCATGCTGATTGAAATCTTCAACGCACATGCTGCAAAGAGCTCCGATAACCGGCCTTAGTTGCCTCCGGGGCCAAAGAAATTGCCACTCATCGGGAACTTGCACCAGTTAATTGGCCCCGGATTGCCGCACCATAAACTGCACAATCTGGCCAAAATCTACGGACCCGCTTTCCAGCTTGAAGTTGGGGAGCTTAGACTCATATTTCTTATGACTCCTGAAGTTGTCCAAGAGGTCCTCAAGGCGCAAGAGCTCAACTATGTGCAGAGGCCGCTACTTCCATCCATGGGGATTCGAGGTTGGTCTTTGCTCCTTGCGGAGAGTACGGGAGACAGCTCCGTAAGATTTGTGCCTCGGAACTTCTCAGCGTCAAGTGGGTCAGTCTTTCCAATCATTAAGAGAAAACGAGACAGGCAATCTGATCGAAAATGTGCGCAAGACACGAGGTGGTCCTTTCAATCTCAGTGAGAAGATTTTCGCCTGCATGAATTCCATAATCGCCAAGGCGATGTTTGGTGAAAGCCACAAAAGGATGGAGGAGTTCCTTCCGACTCTTAGAGAAGGAGCAGAGAATGCCAATGGGTTCAGCTTCACGAATATCTTCCTGTCCATTGAAATTCTCCGTTACTTGAGCAGGATGAAATATAAGCTTGATAAGCTCCGTCAGAAATTCGATGGAGTTATAAATGATATTCTTGTCGATCACAGAAGGCAGAGAGAGAACTCAAGAAGCCAAGAAGGAAGATTGATCAAGGAAGATTTAGTTGATGTGCTCCTCCGACATCAAGGGTGTGATGAGATTGGATTTCACCTCACCACTGGTTGAGAGTGCTAGTATGAACACCTAGAGGGTGGTGAATATGTGTTTAAACTAAACCTTGGTAAATATATGCGGAATAAAATAAACTTCAAGTAAAATAAAGGAGTTAGGGAAGAGAATAAGAATACAAGATTTATAGTGGTTCGGCTTAATCTATGCCTACGTTCACTCTCCCACGCTAACAGCCTTCTTGGCTGGATTCCACTATGCAATCAACAAGATATTACAACTTCGAGTGTAAACACTTAGTAGATCATACTATCTCACTAAGTCACTCTTTTGGTATTTCTCTCACAATCATAAACGTTTAAGCTCTCCAAAGACAAGTGTATGAACAAAGATCGCTCGGACTTTGGAATTATAAATTCTATGCTCTATCTCTTACTTGCTCATCGGTCCTTCATCTTCTTAAATACTCCTCCACTTCCAAACTAGCCGTTGGATAGTATCTCCGAGGATCGTCTTCCAATATACCCATTGGACAGCTCTGTATCTAGAAGATTTGGTAGCCGTTGAGTGACAAAGGTAGAATTCCAAATTGATTCCGATCGCCCATACAAACGGAATCTTGATTTCCATAAGTAAAGCTTCTTCGTATAAAAAGTTTATGTCTTCAAGATCCAATCGTCAATCAATTAGATTGAATCAATCAAATCAATCTTGATGTGGAATCCAAACCAGATCATTAGCCGTTATATCTTCGGGGCTTGAGTTACGTTTTGTTGAATCCGGATGTAAAGTCTAATAGTAATAGACTTTACAATCTGAGTCTGAGTGCAATAAACTTTACACTCTGAGTTTGAACATATTCTGCTTTTGAACAGATTTAGCTTTAAGGTTTTAACACCGTTTGAATAAGTTCAGCTCCAACATAAAGTCTGTCTTCTGGTTCAGCTTCAGCATAGAGTCCGTCTTTCGGTTCTTCATTCATGTTCAGTCTAGAATTTGTCAGAATGAGTAGACTTCTGATGTAAAATAGATTTTGACACTAAAGTCTGGCAGTCTTCGACTTTGACACAGAAGTCTGGAAATCTTCAGAATATACTTTGGGTATATGTTACGTTCAGTCTTCTGGTTGTCTTCACACTTTGACAATATCCTTTACATGTTCTATCATCTGCATGGTCTATTACTTAACCATTAAACATGTTAGTAGCCTTTGATTTATTTTGTCATCTTCAAAACATCATAAGGGATTTCCCTAACAATATGTAGATTTGTAAACATGCTTTTAAAAATATTAATTTAAATCAAAGGATATTAGAAGACAGCAAATAGATTGAGCATAACAATATATAGAAAAATAATAATCGCAGCTCAATATCATGTCATAGATAATATCAACCAATCAACACATATGCATATTCATATATTCTCTCCCTTTTTTTCATAATCAAAAAGCGATAATAATAGAAAAGTATCACGTAGAGAATGATAACAAATATCTTGCATGAATCACAATTTCCAAAAATCTACTTTTATAAAGTAAATCGAATATTAAAGATATGCAATATAGCTCACTTCGATCATATATATCAGCAAATATCCAATCAAAATCACGGATGCATCATAACTTGCACGTACCATTTTTGTCATAATAAAATGATAATATCAATACAAGATTTATTAATGACAAAAGGTAATAAAAGATGCACTAACTAGATTTTTTAGAACAAATTCTGACACATTTACCTTTCATTCCATTCATAATAAGATCACGATCAATCCAAAAAGATTTTTCCATAATTGATCAATGCTCCCCCTCAATTTGTTGCCTTTTTGAGATGATCACGATTCTTTTCCTTTTCTTTTGCATTCGATTTCTCCCCCTATGATCATGACAATATTTGCGGATAGAAACAATTGTGGCTTGTGCACGTTGAACATAATATTTTTCCAGTATTTCCTTTGTAGCAACAACATTTGCAATGATCATTTGCATTTTGAAATTCGAGGCAAAAATTTATTTTCTTCAATCAAGCTCGTCTCGAATTCAACCTGAATCAACTTAATAAAATTTTTGCACAAATAAGCTGTAATAATATCCACATAATATATAATGCCCTTTCTTCAAATAAATAAGGTGAATAGCATATATAAAATTATCAATTATTAAAATTCTAAACTATTCAACATTGTTTTGACCAAAAAAAAAAAAAAACTATTCAACATTCCATATGACACATAAGGGATTTTCTTAACAAGCAAAAATTTTGCACAAGGAAGGGAATTTTTAAACCTTCAAAGATAGTATAGAATCTTCATAATTTTTAGATCGAGCTTTCCAAAATTCATATGGAAGATTCTATTGTCACCTGCAAAATCTTGTATAATGGATAACCCTCTTTGCAAAAATGTCACGTAATATCTTTCTTTGATTTGCGGAGCAAATTTGCTAAATATAATATATCTTCTAAGAATATAGCAAGAATATTCATGAATATGCAATAATATCTTTCAAGATCAAAGAGATTTCCTTGAGCATAAATTTCAGATATGCATTTTGCAAAAGGAAAATAAATATTTCTATCACGTGCCAAAATTGCAATACCTTATATTTATGACAAAAGATATTCGCAATATAATAAATAATCGTCCAAAATCATGATAAATGCACTTAGAAATTTGCAAGGTGGGATGATTAAAAAAATATTCTCTTACCAAAGGTATATGTTTCAAATATACCGTTGAAAAAAAATAAAATAAAATCATTACCAATCTTTGCCTCAGATTCTTTTCTTATTGCATCAAAATCTGCATAGATTTACGATCATTCATCCCTTAAAGAATTTCCTGCAATCAACTCATTTCCCTTTTTGGTATCCATCAATTTGGATCCTTCCTTGACATTAGAGCAAAATAGAAAATCTCAATAGATAAACAAATATTCTTTCTAAACTCATCATAATAAAGGATTTAAGGAAAGAATATTATGCACAATGATATTTTGAAAAATAAATTCTCACTTAGTCAAATCATAATAAAATCAGGGAGAATGAAATCCTTGATTATCTAGGAAAATCTTGCATAATAATTTAATATCACGTAAAACAGATTTTCACTTTGCAAAATATGATTAAATCTGAAAGTATAAAATTAGACAAAATAATCTGAATTATCTCAAATAATCACACGTATTAAATCAAATCTCAACTCACGAATCACAAACAAATGATACGATTCTTTCTTCAATAAAACAAAATATGATCATTATAAAATCTCAATCAACCAATGATATATCAAATATCAAGTATAATGAGAATTATTGCCAAAATCAAATTGAGAATAAAAAATTCCTTACCAAATCCTCTTTCTTCTTTCTTCTTTATATCCTGCAAAAATAACTCATCTTTTCTTTAGTACCCATTTTTTCTTGGGTCCATAAGAGTTAGTAGAATATGTTGTTTTTACCCAATTTTTCTTAATAGGTCTCCAGACTTTAGGACAATATTTTTCAAAGTGTTTCGAATCTTCACAATTTGAACACTTGACATCATTTCCACCAACAAGTTTTACAAACAATTTTTGAAAATGATTTTTGTAAAATGCCTTTGAAGGTCTTTGTCTAAGTCTCTCCTTGACTTTAGGAAAATTTATTAGAGAATCATTTTCCTTAATGAAACCAAGTCCCGACTTATTATAGTAAGGAACTTGTATAGAAAGGATATGCTCTAATGTTTTTGAACCATTTGAAAATCTTGTCGAAATATTTGAAAATTTTTCTTTAAAGAATCATTTTCTTTGACAAGTAAATCTCGACTTTCTTTCGTTTGTAGAAAATCTTTTTACAAAATTTCAATTGAGAAAGATCATGTTGCCTAAGCCGAAATTTTTTCTTTTTAAGTTCGGAGATCCTTTTAGGAGAAAATTTGAGATTTAAGCAAAGCTCATTTATATACTTTGAAACTTTAAGAGGAATTTTTGAATGACTTACCTTGATTTCCTTATTGGATTCTGAGTCTGTATTTGAGTCAGACTCTGATTCTGAGTCTATGTCTGAGTCAAACTTAGATTTTGAATGTGCCATTAAGCATATATTTTCTTGCTCATCATCTTCTTTCATGATTCTTTTCTGGCCATTCTGCTTGTATTGACTTCTTCCATCTAATTTCCTTCCTTTTCTACTCGACTTTTTTAATTTCTTGATCATAAAAGCAAGTTCTTCGTCGTCCATGTTATTTTCTGAGTCTGTTTCATCAAAAACAGCATTAGACACTAAAGCAATGGACTTCTTACCTTCGGGATCTTCATCATTGAGTTGTTCACTTCATAGGATTGAAAAATCCCAACCAATTCATCAACGGAAAGTGGCATAATCCTTTGAGTCTCCTGGATTGAGGTCTTAACATGATTTCAATCTTTTGAGAGACCTCGCAAGAGTTTGTTGACCTTCACTGGGGAAGAAATTGGACGACCTTGATATGGCAAACCGTTTACAATTTCTGTAAAACGATCGAACATATCTCCAATCGACTCTCCTTGCTTCATCTTGAATGATTCATATTTGCCGAGCAGGAAGTTTACTTTTGTCTCTCTTACACGATCGGTCCCTTCATATATAACATGAAGTCTATCCCAAACTTCTTTTGCTGTTTCATATGAAGAGATTCTTTTATATTTAGCAGGAGACAATGCACAATATAAAGAATAAATTGCTTTTGCATCAAGTGCTTCTCTTTTGGACATCTCCATCCGAGACATAGGAGCGGGAGGTTTGCTTTCTTTGTCTTTGCCATTTTTATTTGATGTAGATGCAGCAGTGGGATTGATTCCTTTTTCTACAACATCCTATTGCAAGGGATCTTTGGATCTTAGGAATGCTTTCATTTTGTTCTTCCACACGTTGTATTCTTTTCCATCAAAATATGGTGACCTTGTGTTGTTTTGTCCCTCTATAAGTCCTGGTGCCAAGATACTAGCCATAAAAGATCTTTAGCTCAAAAGTAAAAACACTTTTATAAACCGAACACTTGGCTCTGATACTAATTGAAAGTGCTAGTATGAACACCTAGAGGGGGTGATTGGGGGTTTAAACTAAACCTTGGCAAATATATGCGGAATAAAATAAACTTCAAGTAAAACAAAGGAGTTAAATAAGAGAATAAGAACACAAGATTTATAGTGGTTCGGCTTAATCTAAGTCTACGTCCACTCTTCCATGCTAACAGCCTTCTTGGCTGGATTTCATTATGCAATCAACAAGAGATTACAACTTCGAGTGCAAACACTCAGTAGATCACACTATCTCACTAAGTCACTATTTTGGTATTTTTCTCACGATCACAAACGTTTAAGCTCTCCAAAGACAAGTGTATGAACAAAGATTGCTCGGACTTTGGAATTATAAATTCTACGCTCTATTTCTTACTTGCTCATCGGTCCTTCATCTCCTTAAATATTCCTCCACTTCCAAATTAGCCGTTGGACAGTATCTCCGAGGATTGTCTTCTAATATACCCATTGGACAGCTCTGTATCTAGAAGATTTGATAGCCGTTGAGTGACAAAGGTAGAATTCCAAATTGATTCCGATCGCCCATACAAACGGAATCTTGGTTTCCATAAGTAAAGCTTCTTCGTATAGAAAGTTTATGTCTTCAAAATCCAATCGTCAATCAATTAGATTGAATCAATCAAATCAATCTTGATGTGGAATCCAAACCAGATCATTAGCCGTTATATCTTCGGGGCTTGAGTTACGTTTTGTTGAATCCGGATGTAAAGTCTGATAGTAATAGACTATACAATCTGAGTCTGAGTGCAATAGACTTTACAATCTGAGTTTGAACATATTCTGCTTTTGAACAGATTTTGCTTTAAGGTTTTAACACCGTTTGAATAAGTTCAGCTCCAACATAGAGTCTGTCTTCTGGTTCAGCTTTAGCATAGAGTCTGTCTTTCGGTTGTTCATTCACGTTCAGTCTAGAATTTGTTAGAATGAGCAGACTTCTGATGTAAAATAGATTTTGACACTAAAGTCTAACAGTCTTCGACTTTGACACAGAAGTTTAGAAATCTTCAGAATATACTTTTGGCATATGTTACGTTCAGTCTTCTGGTTGTCTTCACACTTTGATAATATCCTTTACATGTTCTATCAGCTGCATGGTCTATTACTTAACCATTAAACATGTTAGTAGCTTTTGATTTATTTTGTCATCTTCAAAATAACATAAGGGATTTCCCTAACACCGATAACATCATCGGATTCCCAAAGGTGTTTGACTTGGTAAGTTTCTTACGTTCAGTTTACTTTCGGCTCATTAGTTTGGAGTTTGGACCAATCTAAAAGAAGATCCCCTTAGTACATACTGAATTATTGCTTTCTAGGATTTGTTTGCTGGGGGAAGTGACACTTCAGCACTAGCTGCCAAATGGGCCATGTCCGAATTGCTGAGGAACCCACGAGTGAGGGCGAAGGCGCAGGCTGAAGTACGCAAGGTCCTCAAAGAAAAGGATCATTTGCAAGAACCGGACCTTCAAGAACTCGAGTACCTGAAATCAGTCATCAAAGAAACTCTTAGATTACACCCTCCAGTCGCATTAATCCCAAGAGAAGCAAAGGGGGGCTGCAAGGTCCATGGGTACGATGTACCGATGAAATCGAGGGTCTTTATCCATGCATGGGCAATAGGGAGAGATCCGAATTATTGAGAAAATCCGGAAAGGTTTGAACCGGAGAGGTTTCTTCAATCTTCAACAGATTTCACTGGGACACATTATCAGTTTCTTCCATTTGGGTCCGGTAGGAGGATGTGCCCGGGCATTGGATTTACCAGTTCAAATGTGGAGTTTATACTAGCAGTTCTTTTGTACCATTTTGACTGGACACTACCGAATGGGCAACCCCTTGAAGGACTTGACATGACGGAGATTATTGGAGCGACAATCAAGAGAAAGAATGATTTGTACGTCATTGCCACTCCTCATAGCCATGATCCTTCACTTAATGGCTGAACATGCCAAATTGTGCCGGTGAACATTTAATTGTGGTCATAACTCATCAGAATTTGGGTTTCTTTTGATCAGTGTTTTCTTTGTCCCTTGGCATTCGTGAGTCGTATTAAAAATTGTCATTGCCGGTTACGAGAGGTTCTAGTTTTCTGATTAACAAATATCTTTCATATTATAGTGACGCCAACTTTGAATGTGACATTGCATTTTGGGATTGTTCAAAGGTTGTGTCTAGGCATCTCATTTGCCCTTGCATGTATGGAACTCATGCTGGCAAATTGCTAGGATTGCTATGTAAGTCGTGAAAACGGCATCCTAAAATCTCCATGGCAAAAATCTAGAACACATCAATGGAGAAAAAGAGTTTTGCGCACTTGATTTGGAATTCATCGTTTTTTATGCAAAATAGTGGCAATCCAAAATTTAAGTGCTTCTCTTTTATTACTCTTCATATCATTGGCTTAATGGGGCTACCCCTTATCTTCAGCATTCAGTAAACACTTCTTACTTGAGGTTATTTGTGCATCTGATTAGATAAGAAGCTTGAGCACTATTTATATAGTTTTAGGCCACAAGCTCTCTCATCACAGTTGGGCTTTATTCAACTCACACAAGTTAGCTCAATATTAGGCTAATTAAGAATATATATATATATATATATATATATATATATATATATATATATATATACATCTCATCTTATTAGATCAATCTTGTAAAATAATAAATTCAATCTCAATCAATATAGCCCACTTTAGGAAAACTCTAACTAAAACCTTTGTCTTATTGGGGCTAACATGACAAAAAATCTTTTTTTTTTTGGTAAGGAATACGACAAAAAATCTTGAAGTTGTATCATTTTATACATTTACCCTAAAATATTTTTGATCCACAAATGACTCTAACATGGCATCACAATTCCAAATTTACCCTTTATTACTATTCCGTCTATGTCACCAACAACTTGTAGTAGTCAACGTGGAGATGCTTGGCCAGTAGATCCATTTCTTGTTACTCCTAAGACCCTTGATCTTGTCCTAATTTTACCACGTGTTATGTGGTGATCTTTTAGCTCTTGATTAAATGACCTAAGAACGATGTTGTTTCAACGAAAAGAGGGGGCGCTTTGGGAAGGGCCGATGTAAAATCAGTCCACGCACAACCCATGATGTTCTCATCTATTACATTGGCCAACACGTGAGAAAGTTGACGGCGAAATTTGATAGAATGCTAACTGGGTGGATAGATTTTAGCTAGTGATACCTCTTTTTATTGCGTCCTGAAGTGTTAAGATGTACGTGTGAGTGAGTTGTGTTGGAGAAATCTCATATAAGAGAATTGATGTAGTGTTGAGCAGTTAATATATCCTAATTGACCCATAACTTACTAGCTTAAGCTTTTAAGTAAAGGTGAGTTTAACTAGATATATTAATGGGCTCGGATTTAGGCTATTTCTTGACGATCTCCCCAAATGAAGGTATCGGATTTCTACTGTGCGCTCCCAATAAATGGTATTAGAATCAATTGTGTTGTGGTGTAGCAATGTGGCCTTGTAAGGATGAAGTTGGGCCAGAAGGATATCTGAATTAAGAGGGAATAGATCCAACACTGAGCTTACACACGAGGGGGAGATTATTAGGATATACGTGTGGGTGAATTATGTTGGGGAAATCCCACATCGGAGAATTAGTGCGGTGCTAAGCAATTAATATATCATAGTTGGCATATAACTTACTGACTTAAGTTTTTTGAATGAAGGTGAGTTTAAGTGGATATATTGACGGGCTTGGATCTGGGCTCTCTTTTGACGATCTCTAGGTGAAGGTATCAGACTTTTGCTGCGTGCTCCCAACACTTAAGTGGACTTTTGCTATGCGTTCCCAACACTTAAGTTGCTAAAATTTGATCTAGGTTTTGCCAAAAATGTTCTGATAATCCACATCACCACTAATCCAATGAGGAATAATAGAGAAACATCGATGTCGTTTTCCATTTTGTGATATCAACAAGTCAATAACTTAAAGAAATACTCTATCACGTATACACAAATCAGAAGCTTTGAAACGTGATATTTAGAAGTAAAACTAGAGAGGATCTTTGCGGAAAAAAAGAAGAAGAAAGAAAATAAAACAGTAGTTTAGGTATAATTCACTTCTGGGTATCATAGAGAAAAGAGGATGCCCAATATGTTTCACTGAGGAAACACTCCACATGTTTGTGGTAATGCCTAATCTAATTATTTGGTTTGCTTCATAACTGTGGTAGTCACGGCTCTCTGAACACACGCACGACACAGTTGTCCTGCTCTACGTTGTTTTTTTTCCCTCGTCGGGTATTGTCCTCGATTTTTTACTTTTTATTTAGGGGCCCGCTTGCAAGACGGTACGATCATGCTGAATTTCAACGGTTGCATTTTGACCACAATTTTCATTTTGTGAAAGGTGGGCAACCGGAATGGAGAATTGTGGAGGGAGGGTTTTGGTGTTTTAATTTTATTTAAGGAATAATGTTAGAATTTATTCCTCTATCTTTGTCCAACCAAATGTTTTATAGTTCTATTTAATGGCATTAAAAATGTTTCCCCTTATAATGCTTCCAACCAAATCCCCAAAAAAATATGCATGAATTGCGTACAAGACAAATATTTTCTCACTTTTAAATGATCCAAAAAAAAATCATGAATTATTTAAGGGATAAAATAACATACCATTAATTATTCCATTCCTACAAATTGATAAGTTTGTTGAAAATCAATAATTTGCAAGGCTAACTTTTGGTTTGGGAGAGAAAGAAGCCCTATGTCTTTCAATTTGGGCTGCAATTTTTTTTTTTTTTGATTTTCTTGTTAAAACAGACAAATATTTGATTGAAAAAACCGTAAGTGTGAGAAATATTTTATATCCATGCTGTTGCTAATGGTAATAATGCTTTTGACTGTCAGATGCTTGATGCCTTTCATACAGATCATGGTGGAAATCAACAAGGTCACTCAATTTTTCAAGCGCGTTCATTAAAAAGGTAAATTAGTTTTTCCAATACGTTCAATGTTGGGTCTATAGCTAATATATGTAAGAGCTCTCTTAGGCCACAGTACGATCGTTTATTGATTTAGGGTACGTATAGTAATGTTTATGTTCATGGAAACAATTTATTTTGATAAATACTTTTTTCTATTTCTATTTTCGGGAACAATTTATGAGCATTTGAAGGCATCTGGTAACTACACAAAATTTCTATTCTAAGAAGAGAAATACATTTAATACAACCTCAAATAATTTTGTGAGTTAGAATTTTTTAATTTTTTAAATAATTTTATTACATTTTTCTTTTTCTTTTTTATTTTATTTTTTCTTTTACTTCTCCTTCCTCTAACTGATCGCCAGCCTTAGGGGGAACCTTGCCAGCTATCAGCAAGGTCCCCCTGAGTCTCGCCTGGCCACTGATGAGGCTTGACCTCGCCCACCCAGGCGACATCAAACTCTCGATGGCTGGCCGAGGCTTGGCCTCACTAGATTTGGGTGAGGTCGAGCCTCGCCCAGCCATGGCGAGGCTCAGGGGGCATACCGGTGGCCGACGAGCTGAGGGAGACCTCATCGGGGGTGGCGAGGCTTCAACGAGGTCATTGGGCCTTGTTTAGCTAGTTCTCGAGGCCAGTGACCGGCTAGGAGAAGAAAAAAGGAAAAGAAAAGGAAAGAAAAGAAAACTTATTTCTTGCTCGTTTCTTGAGTTGTTTCTGGGAGTAAGAAATAACTTTTTTCTTTTGTTTCTTGTTTCTATTCTAATTCTATTCTCAAGAACAAAAAAAAAAAAAAAAAAATACCAAACATGTTTTTGTTCTATTTCTGTTCTAGGGAACCAAAAAATAGAAACATGCATTTCTCATAGTGTTACCAAATAGCACCTTACTGACTATTATAATTATTATCTTTTTTCAAACTAGGTTTAATTATTATTTTAGTATGAAATTTCTCAATCATTAATGTGCATCAATCGACGCGATGAATTCGTCTTTTGTCTTTTCTAAATTCTAATCTTTTCTTCGTGTGACTATTGTGGCTAAACTTTCAAAAGCAGTATTCAAGCTGGTGACTGTTAGGGGAAACCTGGATAATTTGTTGCCCATTAACGTGGGATTAGAGTAGACCCATCAAAATGGGTCATTAATCATTTCGTAACCCATATTTAATAGGATAAGTTGTTTAAAGGTTAGTTATTTAGTAAATCAATTATAAATGATTTCAGAATGAAAAAAAAAAAAACCAAATAATATGGATGTTAAATAAATTCAAAACTTATTTAGATTCAACTCGCTTTTACAACTCTCTCATGCCCTCACTTGATCTTGCGCTCTCACCTTGGTTTGGATATGAGTTTTTCTAAATTTTATTAAATATAAAAGTGTCTTAGCAATATGAGTTGAATTGGATATGAGTAACTAGATTTATATTGCATATAATTTGGTCAAGACATTTTAAATGGATCAATTTGAATCAAATTATTTTCGATCCGATCCGACGTGACCCGCTCATTTGACGGGTCTAGTCGCTTGCATTACTTAGTTATAATATGAATTCAACACATATGTCTCCTTTAATTTCAATGATATGGACACAATTCAAGACACGATTTCCTTAGTTCTTCAACTATTCAAAAGTAACAAATTGCAATATTCGGCAAGTGCCCACATGGGATAAATGTTCCTATAATTTGCATAGTGCAACATACAGTTCTTCTTGAAAGCTCCTGTAATTTCCTGTCATGAAAAATTATTCACCGTCAATAAGTTGTATATAAATATCGAAGAAACGAAGTTAAACGGAATTGACATATTGAGGTGTAGTTAAACCAATCCACTTTCTAAACTACATTAGATTGTCCCTATCTTTCACATGTTTGATTAAATTGATCTTTCACTCTTTGAAAAAAATGTTTGTGGTACTAATTATTTACAAAACCAATCACTTAATGCGTCGGTCAAAATGTTTTGAGACATAATCATAGCAAGATATCACCTGTTGTGGAAAATCACCATTTTCCATTTGGGAATTGATTATCAGCTTTGCTGCTCGATGAAGGGCAGCCGGATCCCTTTTCGCCTGATCAGTAGAAATTTTGAGATAAAAAAGTTGTACAAATTATAAAATATAAAACGTAAGGTGTGGCAATTCTTTTGCACATGCAATTTTGGAAAGGAAAACTTAAAATAATTGCAGTTACTGAAATGAAAACGCATATATTGCCTTTTGGAATCAATGATTAGAAAAAAAATATTTTCCACGGTAAACTTAATAATTGTGGTAGCTGAACGTGGGGAAAATTGTCCAAGAAATTCTAAACCTATTAGCCCCAAGTAAAAAAAGGAAATATAAAAAGAAAAAAGAAAAAAAAAGAAAAAAAATCCATAAAAAATTTAATAAAGGATTTGGAAATTTTTTAAAAATTAAAATTATATTTCATGTTAGTGCAGGTTACATCACGTAAAATGACAAGCACTAACTAAATTGCCACGGTAGCATATCCTGCCAAAATTATCTAAAAAGATTGAATTGAAAATGTTTATGACTAATTGGCAAATCAATAAAATATTTGAGACTACATTTACATAATTGAAATATTTATGATTGAATTGATAAGTTGTTAAAATGTTAAGGACTAAATTAACACAATTAAAAAGTTCAAGACTGAATCGGCCATGTGAGAATTTTGGCAGGACCATTACTGACTGATCTACACGCTTAGTCTAGTATTTTTGCGTAGCACTAAGCGTGGACATAGTTAATTGGGGAGATAAATGAGATTTGGAAAGATTTGAACTTAGAACCTCCAAGTTTGATACCATGTGAGAATTTTGATAGGATCATTATTGACTGATTTAAAAGCTTAGGTTTTTAGAGAAAAGCATAGTTTAATATTTAATTACGCTAACATGCTGCCCTATGGCTGAACGTGATATGAAAGAAAAGTTGTGATAGAATAGAATACGCAAACCTGGCCAGCATGAATCAAACCCATCATTGCCCACGCAGTCTGAACTAAGTTTGATCTATTTCCTTCGAGAGGTATGTATTTCTGCATCAATCAAAGAATACAAAGTCCACTGTTTTAATAGGATGACTAAAATAGTTGTTCAAAATCTCAAGATAATTACAGTTCCATTTCGTTTATTTCTTCTTCAAGTCCCTGTTAGGTATAAGATCATAAGTTCTACAGTTGGTTGGAGGTGTGCCTTTGGCTATTGCAAGAAATTTACTCTCCTAGAAACGTTAGTCTTTTAAATCTAGTACTTGTGAATTTACTAATTTTTACAATATTCAATTAGTTTTTCATTTCATTGTGCAATTCCTAGTAAGTCTTATTAATTCTCTTTCTTTATTAGAGGAATCCATCTGTATAAAATGTCATCTAGTAATTTCGAGCTTTTGGATCTATCAAACATCTTCTATGTTCGTTATCTCGATGGAGTTATTGAAGTCGATCAACAATTTCCAAGTCTTCCCAAAAAAATAACCTTTCTTGGGCAAGAAAGGTAGCTCTCGCCCCAGCCACCGTCCTGTAACTGTGTCCGCAGGAGAAAAGCTACTGCATTGCAAATAGCGGCGCAGCTCTCGTAGCTTTTGCCAGCTACTGCGAGTGCCGTTAGCGCAAACCATGTGGCATTTGTGAAGCAGACTCCAAACTGTCCATACCTGCACATACGGCTCTCAAGTCATGTTGTCTGGTTAGTTTGGAATAATCAATACCAGTCAACCATAAGCGAGATGAATTCAAGTACCAGGATCCATCTGTCATTTGTATGCTTTCGATGTATTGGACGGCATTGAATATGGAATCTTCGATCTCTTCTGTCCGGTGCCCTGGGTACAACGTCTTGAACAAAACCAAGACTTTGACGGCTGATGAAGTGCATTCGACATATTCTGAATCAACAATGACATCCTCGGCAAATTCAAGTGGATTGAGGAGCTATACCATACATAATTGGCACGTAGTTTTTCAGTAGAGCAAATTGAAAAGGAAAAGCCACGGTTATATACAAGAAGCTACTTAATTTGTTGAAGTACGTACTTCCAACCAATTTGCGGGCAGTTGCTGGCTCCCATGCAGAGAATCCACCATTTTTACTCTACAAAACAGTGATACATCCTTGCATACTGGTATAACGTTGCTAAAATACTAAGAGTTGAAGTAAGATGTCATACCTATTCCTCTATCCTAGGGTTTTTGGAACACTACAAGTAAGTATAGTTGGCTATATTGCAAAATCATATGTCATGTTGATTCCAACGGTCAAGACTCACCTGTAGAGAAAGAATAACGTTGACTGCATCATATAGTCCCTTTGGCTCCACCTTCTCGCCTACCATTTCTTGTGGCATTTGTGAGAAAAGCAAGCAACACTGCATGAGCAGGAAGGAGATTAAATCAGGCACTAGAACAACTTCACATCTACAAACTATCCACGGTTTTCAAAAGAACCCTACCATCAAACCTTCTGCGGTGCAATCAGAGACTTGCCAACCATGATCTTGATCAGAAAAAGTCCAAGATCCTTTAGAAAAATGACGATACATGCTTTGGAAGTCACCAGAAGGATTATCCTTGACCTTCAATGTCAACATATAAATATAAATGTGGGTGTAACGAAAGGAAATGTTAGGAGATGCTCGCAAGCTGAGACAAAGATCTAACCTGTGATCTCCTAATGAAGTCATGCTCTTTCCTGAGTATTGGTCCTATTTCGTTGGTTAGATTACTAGCAAGCAAAGCTTGGATTCCCAAGCTTGTATCCCATAGTTGGCTACCAAAACTCTGCATATGGAATGCGACCATCAAATTTAGTTTTCTTTTCCATTTAATGTGATGAATCATTTAACCAACCTGAATCTTCATTCCATCCTCAGCAATCCATATAAAATCTTGAATCCTAGCTAGATGCTTCTTGAAGTATTCACCGTTTGGATCCTCCACCCAACAAGCAAGCATAAATAATACCTGTTCATTAGAGCATAGATTTTCCCATTAAGTCGAGTTGTAAAAGCACGGTCAACTAAAATCTATCTTCTGATTACCTTTTCAATACATCCCAAAGTGATGTATCGGCTGTTCTCGTCTTCATAATGAATGTGTTTCATTGTCATTTTAAGAGCCTTTTCTCTCAACTTGTTCAGTGGCCAACGGTTGAGAAAAGGCTCTGATAGTATGTAAAAACCATCCCACAACAAATCTATTACTGAAGAATGCGAATAGTAGAGATCCTCCTATATGAAAAATAATTAGGGAAATATGTTAGAATCTCAAGAGCACGGCAATGAATAGTTCGTTGCAAACTTGCCTTGGCACATAAATGTCGAGCTGTTGTCCAAGAGATGGTACAATAGGGTTGAGTTAGAAGTTCCTCTCTCAATTGTTGAACGAGAGGTGTAATTGGTGCTACAAATCTTCTTCCATACAAATATGATGTGGCCATGTAAATGGTTCGAAAATAGCACCACCACTTTGCTGCATATTAGAGAGGAAATAACTAGCAACTCCAAGACACTAAAACAAAATTTACATAAATGTTCTTCTTTATGTCCACGAATTTGAATATATAATAACAATCCTGGGAGATCAAGCAATCGATTTGCTATGATACATGGAAATGTCTTGGCAAACCTGGATGCAGGGGAAGAAATGAGGGAAGCATCAGTAACTCAGGAGGCACTGGTTTCGTCCCGGACCAGTCATAAACCCCGAGAATCTACCAAAAAAGAGAAGTTAAGATGTTATTGCAATCCACATGTGGGAAAACATATTGTTTAAACTTGCTTTAGATATGTAGGAGCATATTAGCTACAAGTTCATTTCAATGGTTTCGTTTTAGTATCTGCTTGTAATCTAATAATATCATCTAGTGAGGGAGATTGCTATTAAAGAATCATATTGTCAGAAGAAGCAAAAAATTTCTTACAGAAAGCCAAATCTTTCCCAGGAAGGATATGTACAAGGCGCCACCGTGATCAAGAATCCACTTTCTACCTCTGGCACAGGCATTGTCCTCGCCACCATCAGGACCTTCTCCAAGTATACGCATGCATATATAGTTAAGTACTGTAGTTAGCATGGTACTGTGGCCCTCTACATGTAAGCCCCACCCACCATCTTCATTCTGCAATACCGTATTTCATACCCAACAATGTAAAGATAGAAAACATTTTTCTTTTTCCTGATGCAACTTAGAAGTGGAGCTACATTCTCAAAATTTGCATCAGGACTCTGCAAAATGGATGAAGATTAAGTACCTGATGATTATACACATAACGAAGGATCTCTTTTTGATGTTCTGCCGAGAAGAATATGTTGAGATGCCCAGTAATATACAAACAAATAACCTGCATTTTGTTGTTGATGAACAAGTGAAGGGGTACGATTTGCATAAGATTGGCATGACTATCACACGATGATCGGTCCTTTTAACCAAGAAAAACACAATGATCATTCCCAAAATATGTTTATTGTCTGACTAATACCGTTTTGGCTTGCATTCATTTTCCTATCAAGTAAGAAGCAATCAGAAATCTTTCTTGCAACAGGCTCTGTCCATTGAGTAGCTAGAGTATACGAGTTTGACTCACATTTGATAAGAAAAAAGGTTTGATAATCACATCTCAAGAAACAATATAACTCAAACTAGTTAACGATAAAACCACATGTTCAAACAAAAGAATTACACTCAACAAGTGCAAACAATGACCAAGAAGACGGAAGAGAGCTAACCAAAGGAGGGTGAAAGAAGAGAGTGCCAGAATTTTCTGCAGGCCAATGGCCATCACTAGCTTGCAAGGCTGAAAAGAAATTGACGCTTCTCCTCAATGCGGCCGATGCCTTCTCATGTGTCATCTTTTCTTCAGCCTCTATCTTTACGGGAGGAATAGTTTGTTTGAAGCTTTTCTCTCTTAAAAACTGCAATTGCAGAACAAAATTTTTTAGCAGGTCCAGTGATTGATGCTTACTGGATTACCGGAGTACTTACTCATCAAGGTTTAGGAAAAGAAAAAGAAACGCTTTGCTAGCACAACAGTCTCTCAGTTACTATGAAATAAAAGTTTATTGTGAGTCACAAATTTTTAAAAGAGTGAACTCTACAATAATTTATAATAATTTGTCTTTTGGTTTTTTTGTGGTTCAAAACATACTGTTATTCTCACAGTAGATTATAGATTGTCAACTAATCATTTCTTTAAATAAATAAATAAATAAAGTAGAAGACAATTCCTTGTTTTTATATTTCTCTGTATAAAATTCAAGTATTGTTTGTGTGAACCCCCCAAACAAATTCATCCACCAGGATACTTGATTTGTTAATTCATAGAAAGAACTTTCTCCTTAATTAATATATGCATAAATACTTTTAGCTCGATCACTCTCCAAGGAAGCACAGAAATCGTGATATTTACATAAACGTTGGGTTTGACTCTACCAAGCCAAACAATAATATTAAGAGTTTACTTAGAGTCATATTTACATTTTTTATTTGCAAAATTTACGGTCCATGCATTTTGACTTTTCTTCATCTTTAAGACTTTCATAATAGATATTTTCACGAACCTTCTCTTATCATTTTTTATAATCTTTTTAAATTTGAATAGTATTTTGGATTTAACAAGAAACTAAAAAGGTTACTTTTGACTTTTGATAAGTCTAAACATTTTTCTTGTCCACTAACTTCACTACAATGCTAAGATATCATTCGCTTTAATAAATTTACTAATTAATTATATATTTTGAAAAAATAAGGATAACTTTTGCATGATATGTTTGGAAATAACTTCATATGGTCAATGAATGAAAGAAGGCAAAAAACACGCAACCACATTCCATTAATTAAAAATATCTTCTGAAAATTTTAGGTTATTATTACTTAAAATGCAAACGAAATGAGATTTATGCAGCATTGAGTAAGAATGATTGTCTATAAATTCTTTCTTATCAATAGTTTATTATTTTGGAATCAACTTTAAGAGGGAAGGTGAGTCGAATGGTAAGAGGAATGGCATATTTTGGATGATAGATAAAATGGTTAATATAATGAAAAATTCTAAACCGGTATACTCCTGACAAATTTACCTAAAACCAATTTTTTGATTACAAAAAATCCTAAACTGATATACTCGTGATAAATTTACCAAAAACTAATATTTTGACCATCAAATATCCCAAACTGATAAATTTGTGATAAATTAATACTTTATTAGTTTTTGTTAACTTGAATTAGTATAACGAAAAACCATAAAAAGTACATCTATGACAAAGGGAGTATAAAACTCTAAATTGGCATGTCGACCAATTCGGTAAATTGACGATAAAACTTAACAAAAATTAACGGAGAATAAATTTATCACAAGTGTATTAGTTTGGGATTTTTGGTAGTCGAAAAATTAGTTTGGAGTCTATTTGTCATAGGTGTATTGGTTTAAAGTTTTTCTTGGTATTAACCCTAGAAAAAAGCTATTTGAGAGGTCAAATGAGAGAGACACTTTGGTCAGAGAGAGAAAAAGTTAAAAACGCCCCTCTATTGGAAACACTCCTGCAATTTTATATAGTGGGTAAACGGAAACACCCCTCTATTGGAAATAACCCTGCATTTTTACGTAGTGGGTTAGATGTTTGAAAGGTAACTTCATATGGTGAATGGGAGAAAGTGTATATGACATTAATTAAAACTATTTTCTAAATTTATAGTCTAATATCTGTAAATTGAGATGAAATTTATTGGCAAGACGAAAGAGAAAAATATTTTATTGGTCAGAGAAGAGGTATTCCGGATATTAGATAGAAAACCATTTGATTGGTCAAATGAGATGGGGATTTTGGGTAATAGAGAAAGTTGGAAACATTCTTGCGTTTTGACACAGTGAGGTAGATAGATAAATAAGTTACCGGCCGAATATTAGTAGATTTATCGGATATTGATAGATACGTATGCATGTCTTCAACTTTGTCAAAAATTAACTTTTATTTGCATTATAACTTGAACTCCCGGCTGATGGAGATTGGAGAGATGAATCTACTAGCTGATTCCGTGTTCTTGGCCAATTCGGAAGGAGGTCCGGACCTGCTTCTGGAACCGTTTTGGCTTTTTGATGATAGAGTATTTGATCGAGAATAGAACAACACTTGAATGATCGAGTGATAGGGATGATGCACAGCACTCTACCTGCATCCGCCATAGGAGGTCTCCGCTGGGCTTGAGCTTGTAGCGGTTGTCATGGAAATGAAGACGAGCTTGCTCCACCTCGGCGCGCTCCTCCGAGGTTCCTGCATCCGGATCGAACTCCCATATCTGCCTCCCGACGTACTCGTTCGTACTGTATATGTACGGACTGTTCCCGCCCTGGGCAATCTTTAGCCTCCACATTCCTTTCTCTTCCTTCAATCTCAATCTCTACGGAGTACAAGCGTACCCGTTTCGCGTTATGTATCGGAAGATGTGAGAGGTGAGAGGAGTTGGAATGTCAAATGTATGTTGTAACGCCAAGAGCGTGGGGATATTTATACACCTCCATGAGAAATGATTTGTGTGGGGACCTGCGGAGACTTTGCGGTATATCCGGTAATGCTTGCTATATTAATATCAAGCTTATTTCTGTGACAGTGCTTAGTGATTTGTTTCGCGTCGTGTTAAATTTATTGTGTTGAAAATGGTATAATATAAATATGGCTAACTTGAGTGTATGGCAAGTTTAATAAACATGTTGAAATGCCTCTACAAGGCTATAATAACTCACTTTGATGTAAAAAATTTTCGAGTGATTACTTAAATGCCACATCAGTGAAAAAATGATCACTTATGTGATGGAAAAACAATCCGTTAAGTCTTTTTAGCAATTCGTCTTACGTAGCTTTGTTTTTGTAAAAAAATTAAGAGCAAGTCGACTTCTTGAAAAAAAATAAAAATAGAGGATATAATGATTTGGCAAATGGTTTATTAACTCAACTCAATTTGTCTTCTCTTCTCCCTCATCTTTTTCTTCTTTATCTTCATTTTCATCTTCTTTTCTAAACATATGGAACGAAGAATAGAACACAAACAGCTCTCTCTCTCTCTCTCTCTCCGGTACCCAAACACAGATCCCCCGACTTCTCCCATTCTCCACCTGTTAAGCCTACGCCTATGTTTGTATTCTTACTTGCAGAAATAGAGGCTGCCCTAGGCATCTTGATGTGTCACTCCAAGTCCCTTCACAAGAGTCAATATCAATCAAAATGAAAACAAAGTGTTAGAATCAAGGCCTAAAAAGCACTAACACTACGTGAGCCTTTGTGTTGTGTTGGACACTTTGACACGTGTCTGACATCTTCGACACTCGGTCAACACATGTCGGAAAATCCGACACCTAGCTCTTTGACACTTAAGTTAGAATTTCAACATGTGAGTTTTCGACACATGAGATCAATTTTAAAAATTTTAATAAATGATGGGTCAAAATGTATATATGTGAAAAAATAAAAAATAAAACAATAATAAAATTAATAAATAGATAAAGAGGAAAAATCTAGTCTTATTTTATCTTCTGACTCTCACTACCCGTGATAAACAATTCACCCCTAAGTTTTTTTTCTCTTCTCTTCTGATATGTCTGAAATGCAAATCCAGAATATGAATTGCTTGTCTTTTCTCCAAGTTCTATGAATTATTGGAATGTAGTTGAATTGATCAAATTGAAACAATGAATAATATTAATTAATAGTGGATTAATGTTTATAGTGTAAATTCATTATAGAATTTATCATTATTATTTATTTGTGAATTTGAATTAAATTAATTTTTCATGAAAATTATATTAAAATATATATTTAATATACAACGTGTCTCGATGTCTAGAAATTTTCTATTTCATGAGAAACGACGTGTGGGTGTGTTGTGTCGTGTCGTGTCGTATCTCATATCACGTGTCAATGTTAATGCTACTTAGGTTAGGGCTGGAAGAACATAACTAATTTTGCCCCAATTCGTCAATTTGGGGTAAACATGTGTTAGACAATGTTGTTTTAGGTTAGTTCATGTCGACTCACTTGTCAACGAGCCAAGTCAGATGAATAATTTTAATAATTGCCACATTGAATTCTTTAACCATATATTGGCGATGACACTAAGGTGATCGTTCCTTTTATAAGAATGGCACTCGAGTGATCGTTTGAAAAGTTTTGTCACTAAAGTAAGTATTATATGAAAACTATGATATTTCTAGTGTAATTTTCCATTTAATTGTAAAGTTATGAGTCCTAGCATCACATTAGAATATAGAAGGGGAAATAATGCGGGAGGCACTAGTATTAGAACATAAAAGTCAAACGAAATATCATGATCATCCTTATTTTGTTTTATATTGAGATTTGCCACTTGATTCTTTCCTTTTTTATGTAGGGAAGCCAGGTTGGATTAGCTTCTACGGGAAATTAAAGAACGATGAGAACTAGCATGTCTGGATTAGCTCAGCGACTGGCTTTTCCATGTACTTTTATAATCATATTAGATGGTGACCCTATATGTTGACCGGGGATTTGTTTAAAAATAAATCTATTTGAATAAAGTTAGCGAGTATTACATGTCCTATTATATAAAAATTTGATGCGTTTGTAGTGGATTCAATGATAATATAAATAAGTGCGCAGAAAACGGAACCAAATAATAACAATTAGGCAATGTTCATTATTTGCAGTTTCAAATCTTGGGACGTATCTCCAAAGTCAAAGCAAATAACATTATTGACATTATTATCTCTATGAAAAAGCAATGAGAGGATAGCATCAACTTTGCAGTACCTTTTTGTCACGAATTTATGTATTTTTATACTCATAAAAATATGATAAACGTAGAGACCGGGAAACTTAATAATAATAATAAAAAAAAAGACAAAACGTGAGTGATGGTGGTATTAAGTTATTAGAAACAATTCAAAAAAATCAAATGAGCATCACTAATTTCGATTTTTTTTATTTCTAGATTTAAACAGTACTAGGTCCAAAAACGTGTTCTAATGAAAAAAAAAAAGAAAAAAAGAAAAAAGAAAATTTTATATTTCAGTGTTGTGATTGGGTTTGGGTGAATGATGAAGTAGTTATAATACAAAAAGAAATATCACATTTTTTGTTACTGGTACTTTGGCATATAAATTGTGGACCCCAATTTGTTTCTCACCACTTAATTAGACATGGAACTTTAACTTTTTAATGATAAATAGTGACGATGATGATATATATGATGGGCAATGTTTATTGGGGGATCTTAAGTGAAGCGTTCTTGTACTACACTTAAGTATGGTAAGACTTTTATGGATAACTCTATTATCTTAAACATTAGTATCATCTTATTCACACAATTTACAATACAAAAGTTGTCTTGAACATGGATTTCATCTTATTATGGTAACAAGGACTAACGAGTGCCCAATAGCCCTTGCTACCACTAGGTGAGGGCTTGCAAGCCCTCGCTTTCCTCTAACAAGGATCATAGCACTCGCTAGCCATTGTTGTGGCCTGCCATCGACGAAAAGATAAAGAATAAAAAAGAAAAAAGTAATAAAAAGAAAATAATTTAGAAAAATTATTAAAAAATTCCACATCAGCGTTGGTCTACCATATAGGACAACCAATGTTGACAAAACCATCACGTTAGCAATTTTTAATCAAAATTAGCCGAAAGAACTAGCAATTCCTTAAGATATTGAGGACTAAATTATTACAATTGAAATATTTAGGATTGAATTGGTTGTTTTGCAATAGCGAAATGGTTATTGTATTAGATTTGAAGTCGAAATGTGACTCCAATGATTGAAATAACGGTTATTAAGGGAGGCTGGGCACCCAAGAAGTATAAAAGGAAAAGATGTGAAGAAGGAGGGCAAATACATATTGAAAGCACAAGAAACAGTTATTTTTCATTAGTTAAATTTGGTTTTCTACAATGTCTTTACATGCTTTCCTTAGGAAAAATTACCCAAAAAATCTCAAACTTATTGTATTATCCGATTCAATCATTTTTTTCAAATTAAATCATAAACCTTTTACATTTGTACTAATTCAATCTATCTGACCAAGTTAGCTAGAAATTGCTAACATATATGACGGCCGTCTTATGTGGCACAACCATTGGTAACATAGATATGTTCGGTTTTATTATAAATAAATCACAGATTTCATCTTGACTCCAATCAAGGTGAATATTATTTTATGTACTAAACTTGCTCTTCAGCATTTATTTGTACATAACGTTCATCTCAACGTGCTAACTATAGCACGTGAGGTGATTGCTCATGTGAGTGAGTCAATCATTGCCTGCTGATATACTTTTCGATAATACATGTGTGTATATGCTAGTCTCATAATGGATTTATACTTATTGATAAAACATCAAAGTCACTAATAAACAAACAAGTACAATGCAAATGTCTACATATACATAAACCAGTGATCCTCTACAATAACACATATCACATTCTGCGTAATCTATCACACCCTGATCCTTCAAGCGTGTGCCCATCCCTCGATGGTCAATAAATATGCGACGTCTCAGGACGCGATGCCGACCCATTCATTTTATGATGCATGCAAAGGCGAAACAATACCCCTAACAACAAAAGCTTGGGATAGAAAAGCAGGCAACAAATCATAACCACAACAAGCCTTACACATAGGTTTATATATACAACACTGGGTTGTCTACAAAAAGACCGACTCAACAAAAAAGGGAACTGCCCTAGGACTAACTAGTCGAACACGTCCACCGATCCTTCAATCTCCACCTTCCCAGGCTCCGAGGCTTTGAGTCCTCCACGACCGCCATCTAAGGACCTGAAAATGTTGAGCCCAGGACGAGGTGAGACAATGTCTCAGCAAGTTCACCCCTTAAACTTTAACTAGAAATGAAATACGCTTAGAGGCAACTATGCACACAAGACAGATGACTTACCTTGCCTCGGTCCTTCCTACACGTCGGTAATAGTCATAGTCAATCATTGCTCGCACAAGCATGCACTACCGACACACATTGTTCCATCCATTCAATCAACACAATCAATCAACCAATCAATCACTCACTGCTCACACAAGCTGAGATACACTAATGCTTACACAACCTGACTTCTAACAATACTCACACAAGCTAACTTCTATCTAAGCTCACACAAACTGACAATTCGTTGCTCACCCAAGTTGATGTCTATTAATGCTCACACAAGCTGACGTCTATTAATGCTCACACAAGCTAACTGATCCTTAGCTCATGCAAGTTATCAATTCAACAATACTCACACAAGCTGTTATGGTACTTAAAAACCACATTCGGTATCACAACTCGATACCTGGTATTTTCAAGTTAAATACCAAAACTTCACCAACATCACATAATTGTACTATTTAACAATCAATTTGCACAAACTAACTACACTGCTGTAATTAGTGTGGAATTCTAATGATTGCCGATCCCGGTGTAATTGCTAGAAAATATTAATTAATTAATAATTAAATAAAATTCGAAAATTAAATTAATTTAAATATAAAATAATATAATTAAATATTATTTAATTTAAATAAATAATTAAGTAAATAAAATAAATAATTAAAAGTCTAATCATGATTACAATAATCTAATTGCACGATTAGACTAATTAATCCATCCACTAAACTAATCATTCATCTAATCTAATCAACATTTAACTAAGCTAATCTAACAACCTAAATATGGTTAGCCTAATTTAAACACCCCTTAAGCATAATTAACACCATAAGTAGAGTTTAGTGAGTAAACTCACTAGTTTTGTGTTTTGATGAGTCCACGGCGACGGCGACGCGGAGGTAGTCGACAATCCTTCTAGAAGCAACACCAAGCAAGGTCGAGAAGGACTCGGAAACAGGCCACGAAGCTTCAAGACCCTTGCTAGTTTTTGCTTTTGTTCTTGCTGAACCGAGAGAGAGAACCAGCGGCTGGTTCGGCGAGAAAGGGCTAATCGGAGTTTTGGCAAGCGGGTGGTTTGCAACCAGTGGCACCCGGGGTCAAGGGGGACTTGCTGGTGGTTGGTATGGGCGAAGAAAGGGTCTGAATGGGAAGAAAAATGAAGAAAACGCGAAACAGTTTACTCTAGGCGGACTCCAGGCGGTCTGATGACCAGTGGCTTCTCGTCGGCGGACGAGTCGACCAACTGATGGTTCTAGTGGATGCCGAGGTGCTCCCGTACGATTTGGATGTCCCGAGGACCATGGCGGGTGGCATGAGAGCCGATTTGCATGGTAAGGCAACTTTTAACTTAGATCTTTGGAGAAAGGTCAGTTGGAGCAGAAGAGGGTCAGGTGGTCAGACTGCTGTTGGCTTCTGGTCAGCCAGCGGGTTAGCTGGCTGCTCTGACTACCAAATGGCCAAGTCAGGGTGAACGGTTTGGATGTCCTGAGCATAATGGTGGATGGCACAGGAGCTGATTCATCCGGGAATGCAACAATCAACTCGGCTTTTCATAAGAAGGTTTGTTGGAGCTGAAGGAAGAAGAAAGGAGAAACAAAGGGAGAGGGTGTCCAGTCAAGAAGGTTGAAGGAGGAGAGAGAGAGGGAGAGAGAGAGAGAGAGAGAGAGAAGAGAGAGAGAGAGAGAGATAGTGAAGTGAGAGCTATCAAGGCCCCCATCAAGTCCTTCAATGCTCGCTTGAAGTCCCCATGCAATGACATCATCTTCTCTCTTTTCTTTTTGTCTTATCCACTTGCTTTTAGGGGTAAAATGGTCATTTCCACCTTTGCACGAATTACCAATCTATCCTTGGGCTAAAATTGATGGTCGGGCCTAAGAAATGGGCTTGGGAATTGGTTGGGCTCAAATGGGCTTAAGGTTAAGTAATTGGCTTGGAGGATGAATAGTGGAATGGGCCTAATGGGCTCACTTGATTGCTTTAGGCCCATCATGGGTTGTCTCACCTTGGGCCTAAGGCCCACGCTTGCCTAGCCTGGCCTACGTCTTCATGGGCTCGTTTCTTTGGTCTGAAAATCCATTTTCCAAATACTCAGCTTTACTTTGATTTTTTCGCTGAAAATCTCGATTTGTAGAAAAATCTTCTGAGGATGAATTGACATTTCTAAAATAACTCGTGACATATCAGAACTTTCAATTTTTGAATTCATATTCAATTTCGCAGTTAATTTCAATTTGACGCAATTTTAGTGTGTCATAATCTATTGAGTAGCTTTTGACTCGTGATCGATTATTTTTGAGTCACAAATTGCATCTTCAACATATTGGTGACTCTCAATTATCGTGAAAATCTCGAGATTTTTAAATACGGACATAAGATACCAAAATGACAAAGAAATTGATCTAGAGTCGATCAACAAAAATTGTGCAATTAGGAGGAACCACCCACACTTAATCACATGGTTCTGTTGAGTCAACCTATCTCTAGTCTCTAATCGATCTGTGTCGTAATGACCATTGTAGATTAGCACGGTCGAGCAGTCGATTCCTATTCGAATTCTCAAGTCTATTGCATTAAAATCCCTTAACGACACTACTTGATAGGCTAGTCATCCCGTGAGCGATTAGCTCAGGGAAAATGACTATAGGCATGTCGATGAAAAACCCAATTTATTTAATTGAAAACATAATAAAAAATTTGGGATGTCACATAATCCTAGTGACATCCTATGGGTCAAGAATACGTTTTTATGAATAGCCTTCGTAAATGGATCAGCAATCATTTTATTGGTTGAAATGTATTGTAGGATTACTTATTTCTACTCTATTATATCTCTTATGAAGTTGTTCTTTATGTCAATGTACTTCATCCTTCCATGATACTTAGGATCTTTCACATAGACAATGGTTGCTTGACTATCGCAATAAACTATCACTGGTTTTGGAACTTCAGTGACAATGGCTAAATTTTCCAAGAAACGTTTTAGCCATACTGCTTCTTGCACTGTAGCAAAACATGCAAAAAATTATGCCTCAATCGTAGACAAGGCTGTGTATATTTGTTTCTTACTATTCCAATAAATTACACATCCATTGAGCAAGAACGCATATCCAGAAGTCGATTTACGCTCATCTGGGTTTCCACCCCAATCAGCATCTGAATAGCCTAATAAGCATAAATTATTCCCTTGGTAATAAAGTCTATAGTCCATAGTGCCTTTTAAGTTTTTCAAGATCCTCTTCACTACTTTCCAATGTGATTGACTGGAATTTGATTGATATCGGTTCATCAATCCCATGGCATAACATATGTTGGGTCAACTTCACATCATAACATACATCAAACTTTCAACCACACTAGCGTAAGGAACAGTTTCCATCACTTTAATTTTTTTTTATAATCTTAGGGCACATCTTAGTACTTAGGCCTTTACCTTGCTTGACAAGGGTATAAATGGGATTACAATGTTGCATACTAAAGCGTTCAAAAATTTTCATTATATAAGACTCTTGTGATTAAGCAAGGAGTTTCCTTGATCGATCTTTTTCGATCTTAACTCCTAATATATAAGCAGCTTCTTCCATGTCCTTTATTTCAAAATTAGAGGACAACTATTTTTTTATGGTGATAACCAAAACTTTGTCATTTCCAGCCAAAAGAATATCGTCCACATAAAGTGATAAATTCACAAATTTATCTTCAGACCACTTGATATATACATAGTAATCTTCTTCGATCATCGTGAAACCAAAAGTTGTTATGGCTCAATGAAAACGAAGATACCACTGTCTAGATGATTGCTTAAGGTTATATATTGAGCGATGGAGTTTGCAAACTTTATGCTTTTGATTTTTAACTATGAAACCGATTGACTGCTTTATATAAATTTTCTCATCTAGTTCTCTATTGAGAAATACCATCTTTACATCCATTTGATATAATTCAAGATCCAAATATGCAATGATGACTAGGATAAGGCATATTAAGGCAAACTTTATAACTGGTGAAAATGTTTCATGGTAGTTTATACCCTATTGTTGGGTATAACATTTCACTACAAGATGAGCCTTATACTTTTCAATGGATTCATCCGCCCTTCGCTTAATCTTAAAGACCCATTTGTTTTCAATGGCCTCGCAATCGGGTGGTAGATCGACCAAGTCACAAACGTGATTTGCCCTCATTGACTCAATTTTACTTTTCAAAGCTTTTCTTTATTATTCCTTATAAGATGATGAGAGAGCCTCTTCAACAGTCTTAGACTCGGTATCGTCTTTCTGAGCAATTATAAATGCTTCCACTTCAATCTCAAAATGACGACGAGGAATACTTTTACAAGTATTTTTAGATAATTGAATTTCTCTTGAATTCAATTCGCCAAGCGATGTAGTATTCCCACTAAATCTTGTATGTTGAGGTAAATCTTCATTTCCCTCTATAACATTAGTGGGTGTGTTATTAGGATTTTTCATTTCATATAATTGAAAGTCCTTATCAATCTTACCTCTATTAGGAAAATTGTTCTCCAATAACGTGACATCTCGCGACTTCATTTCGGTCATACTTTCATCAGTTTGTTCACCTATAAACACGTATCCTTTAGAGTGTTTAAAATATCTTATAAAGATACATTTCTTCCATCTATGACCTAATTTGTTATATTTATGGAAATAATCATAAATATAAGTTACACACTCCCATGGACGTAGAATACTTAAGTCTAGTTTCCTATCAATCCATAATTCATAAGGGGTGGAAGTGACTGATTTTGAGGACACTCGGTTAAGTATATAGGCATAAGTCAATAACGCATCTCCTCAATAAGAGATAGGTAAATTTTTTTGTGCCATCATAGACCTAAAATTTTCCAATATAGTTTTATTCATTCTCTCAGTTACTCCGTTTTGTTGTGAAGTACTATGAATAGTCAATTGTCGTACAATTCCCTTTTCATTACAAAGAGCCTTGAATTGCTCCGATGGATATTCATGTCTGCAATTGGTTCTCAATGCTTTTATTGTTTTGTTCAACTGATTCTCCACCATCGTTATATATCATCTAAGGTAGTCTAATGCTTCTAACTTGTGAGAGATCAAAAAGACATAACTGAAACATGTGAAGTCATCTATGAAAGTGATGAAATATGAGATTTCATGCATCGCCCTCACATTCAAAGAACCACAAATATCAGAATGTATAAGTTACAATGAAAATTCGGCTCTAGTCCCTTTATCGAATGGTTTTCTAGTTATTTTTCCACTAGATAATGTTCACATACGGGTATATTAACATTAGTAAGTGACTCTAAAAGGCCTTCTCCAATTAATCTTCACATTCTTTGTAACCCGATGTGAGCTAATTTAGCATACCAAATACTTGTATCAATATCAACATTACTAGAAGAAGCAATTAAAGAAAAACAACCATGGACATTAACATTGTACTTATTATAATCAATGTCTAACATCATAAAACCATTTAATACATGACTCAAACCATAATAAACCGTTCCAAACAAAATGTCAACACAATCACCATGAAAATTTAATACATAACCTAGGCTAAAAAGAACAACTACGGAGATCAAGTTTCGTCGAATATTCGACGCATAGATGATATAATGTAGGAATATGTTTCAACTACTACGTAAAATTAATTTACATGTGCCAATACCCTTCACTTCAATTCTTGAGTTATTCCCAACATATATCCATCTTCTTTCAGGCTGTATTCAACGATACTCCACAAATGTTTCTCGGTCTCTAGCTATGCGGTTTGTTGTTCCTGAGTCTACAGTCCATATTGGATGAGATTCAAAAAACATTACAGTGCTAGAAACAAAAGTATTATTTAAAGTAATTGAGTAATATGGTACCTCTTTTAACTCAGTGCATTCACGAGCAAAGTGACTCATCTTGTCATAATTGTAGCACTTCATCTTGGCATTATCCTTATTCCCACCACACTTCTTGTGTTGGAAAGTCTTAACCCTTTTAGGTGCATAATCAGTCTTCTTCCTTTTGTTGTTGAATTGATGATTCATTTTGTGCTTGAAGCTCGAAACTATTCATGAACTCGATTTAGCAACATAAGCATGAGTAGAGGATCTTGCAGCCTCTAAGTGTTCATCCTCTAATTCCAAATGCTGCGCTAGATCATCAAAAGTAAAAATATTCTCATTATGCGTCATATTGATATTCATATGCTCCAAATTATCAGGAAGAGACCTTATAACAGCCTGAACTTATTATTCATCAGTAAAGAAGTGACCTGCCGACTTCAGCTCCCGAATCATGTTTGACATCTCCCGAAAATGCTGCCTCATTATTACATTTGGGCGCTTTCGGTATATGTCAAATTTGATGATGAGTCTCATCAACTTAGTGACAGATGTACACCCAAACTTATCTTTCAAGACAACTCACATTACTTGAGCTTTATCAGAACTTTCAAATTCACACATGAGATCATCTTGTATACAGCTTAGCAACATGATGCAAGCAATGCTATTTTTCTTCTTCCAAGCTTGATAAGTTTCTAGATCTCTCCTGTGTTGAGTTAAAGTTCCATGCTCAAGTTCATCTATGGTGTGGTTGGGGGTTTCTAAAACCTCTTGCTCCTCAATAATGTACTGAACCTTTCGATACCAAATATCATAATTGTCACAATTCAGCTTTTCACCTTTGTTGAGGCCAGCCACAATGGTCTTGGATGCCAAAGTCATAATCAATTGCTATAACACATTAACATAATAAATACAGAATAAATACTAACACACTTTCCAAAGTAACACATATATTTATTTGCAATAAAGACAAACTAAATTAATGATAATTCGACAAAAGATATAGAAATGAAAGTTCACTATGTTCCCAATCAACTCCTATGTACTATTATTCTATTATCATTAATTAGTTTAATTTGCGCAAATTTTAAGTTCTAGGTGAGAACTCCTCCGAGTTCTACCAACCTACAAACTTCTACTAGAAAAAAATAATTACATGACATCATATAATTTTTACATTTTTCTATTAACACAAAAGCATAGCATGATATGAACTAACATACAAAAAACAACGATGCTGCAATTACAATCAAAATCACAATTCAACATGTAACGAAAAAATAAGGATTTTCTATCATTGTTCGAATTTTCTTATAACTAGAAAATTGCAAGTATATTAAACTATATACATGCTATCATCGAATCAAGCTCTACACAACATATATAATACCATTTTCATGTAAGCTTGCTACTGTATTTCCAAAATCATAAGAAAATACAAGGTAAAAATGAATAAAATATTCATTAAACCCCAAAAAATACGCGTACTAAGGGTTCCGTACAAATTTTTATATCTTTAAAAAATCAAAAATAAGAAAAAAATTATACCACAGTGTAGAGCATGTCTATACAAACAAAACGCCACCGACCACGCTCTAATCGAAGCCCTCATGTGCCCACATGCGTAGCTTGAGTGTGCGGCGCATGTGGTGCATGTGCTAGCGAGCCTAAAAGGCTCATGGCTGGTTCGACCGGTTGATCGGTCAACGGGTCGGGTTGGTTTCTAGGCTGGGTCTCGATAGGGTCGGATTGGTTTAGTTCTCAGGTCGGGTTGCCTGCTGGCAATCGGCCGACCAATTGCCACCGGCGGTGACGTCATCTAGCGGTTACCAATCGTTGGATGACGTCGTCGTGACGTCGCACGCGTCAATTCGCTGACACACGCGTGACGCTCATGCATTGGCATTCCTAGTGCGTGGCGCCCACATGCTACGGCTTCTAGCCGCACATGTGGGCGTGTTCAGCCTCCTCCGGTGGTGCTCGACCCACCGATGGACTCATCTCAACGAGTACTTTCACCTTATATATTTAAAAGTTGATTTTGGCCGAAAAAACATTCCGAAAAATGACCAAAACCATATAGGTGTGCGCGGCCTTGAACCTATTCTTTGCTTCGATTCATTTTCGCCGATTCATATCGCAATTCCGGGCAATAAATATCCAAACATCATAGATTTCATTCTCTTGAGCTCGATATCAAATGGTAGATGAGAAAATTCAATGAAAAACACGACAGAAATCACAACTAGGCTTTGATACCAATGTAGGAAATAGGTCGGCAGAAGACGGCTTACCTATTTCAGATACACAATCAACAATTTACCCCAGAATGATCATTGAATTGCGGATGAATCATGAATAATATTACTTTACATTGGTCTGAATATAATTAGGAGAAAAACATCCAATTTTCACAGCATAAATGCAATTGTTCTTGTAAAGGAGAAATGGAACATCTTCTTTTTCTTTTGATGGAAAGGGGAAAAGACAAAAAAAGAAATTTCTAAATGTACGTTCTGCCAACCGTTTCAACGATTATCTTCAGAAGAATTTTATATAAGTCTCTCATGCCCTTTCAAAATGTGTTTTTCATCATAGCGTATCAAGACGAAATAGTGCTTTCTCATCGCACCCCATCATGGACGTAGTACAACAATACTTATAGTAGAATTCTTGCTTGAATCTTCTAAAGCCTCAAGACAATTTCCACAATGCATCCCTTCAGCATGTTCGGCTCGATCCTACATTGTTTTTTTCTTTCTGTTCGTGCTGATTGAAATCTTCAATGTATATGCTGCAAAAAGCTCCAATAACTGGACAAAGTTGCCTCCGGGGCCAAAGAAATTTCCACTCATTGGGAACTTGCACCAGTTAATTGGCCCCGGATTGCTGCACCATAAACTGTACAACCTGGCCAAAATCTACGGACCCGCTTTCCAGCTTGAAGTTGGGGAGCTTAGACTCATATTTCTTACGACTCCTAAAGTTGTCCAAGAGGTCCTCAAGGCGCAAGAGCTCAACTTTGCGCAGAGGCCACTACTTCCATCCATAGAGATGCTGACGCACAAGGATTCGAGCTTGGTCTTTGCTCCTTATGAAGAGTACTGGAGAAAGCTTCGTAAGATTTGTGCCTCGGAACTTCTCAGCGTCAAGCAGACTCAATCTTTCCAATCATTAAGAGAAAATGAGACACGCAATCTGATCGAAAATGTGCGCAGGACACGAGGTTGTCCTTTTAATCTTAGTGAGAAGATTTTCGCCTGCATGAATTCCATAATCGCCAAGGCGATGTTCGGTGAAAGCCACAAAAGGATGGAGGAGTTCCTTTCGACTCTTAGAGAAGGAGCAGAGAATGCCAATGGGTCCAACTTCACGAATATCTTTCCGCCCATTGAAATTCTTCATTACCTGAGCGGGATGAAATGGAAGCTTCATAAGCTCTGTCAGAAATTCGACGGAGTTATAAATGATATTCTCATTGATCACAGAAGGCAAAGACAGAACTCAAGTAGCCAAGAAGGAAGATTGATCAAGGAAGATTTAGTCGATGTGCTCCTTCAAATTCAAGGGTCCGATGAGATTGGATTTCACCTCACCATCGATAACATTATCGGATTCGTAAAGGTATGTGACTTGGTAAGTTTCTTACGTTCAGTTTACTTTCGTCTCGTTAGTTTGGAGTTTGGACCAGCCTAAAAGAATATCCCCTTAGTACATACTGAATTATTGCTTTCTAGGATTTGTTTGCCGGGGGAAGTTGAAAGTGCTAATATGAACACCTAGATGGGGGTGAATAGGTGTAAAAACAGATTCTGCAAAATACAGTAAAAACCTTTACTTTTAACCTGAGTCTGAATAACAACAGACTTTTGAAACTAAGTCTAAAGAGCAGCAGACTTTGAGCAAGACCAGACTTTAGCAATTAAATAGAACTACGAACAAGATAAGGAGATTCAGAGAAGAGATAAGACACAAGGTTTATAGTGGTTCGGCTTAATCTAAGCCTACGTCCACTCTCCAACGCTAACAGCCTTCTTGGCTAGTTCCACTATGCAATCAACAAGATATTACAACTTTAAGTGCAAATATTTAGTAGATCACACTATCTCACTAAGTCACTCTTTTGGTATTTCTCTCACAATTACAAATGTTTAAGCTCACAAGAGACAAGTGTATGATCGAAGGTCGCTCAGACTTTGGAATTATAAATTCTATGCTCCGTCTCTTACTTGCTCATCAGTCCTTTATCTCCTTAAATACTCCTCCACTTCCAAACTAGCCATTGGATAGTATCTCGAGGATCGTCTTCCAATTTACCCATTGGATAGATCTGTATCTAGAAGATTTGGTAACCGTTGAGTGACAAAAGTAGAATCCCAAATTGATTCCGATCGCACATACAAACAAAATCTTTGTTTCCATAAGTAGAGTTTCTTTGTATAGAAAGTTCTTCTCTTCAAAATCTAATTGTCAATCAATTAAATTGAGTCAATCAAATCAATCTTGATGTAGAATCCAAACTAGATTACTAGCCTTTATATGATTGGGCTCGTATTACGTTCTGTCGAATCTGGATATAAAATCTGAGTGCAATAAACTTTACAATTCGAGTCTGAGTATAATAGACTTTACAATCTGGGTCTGAACACATTCTGCTTCTAAATAGATTTAGCTTTAAGATATGAACACCGTCTGAATAAGTTCAGTTTCAGTATAGAGTTTGTTTTCTAATTCAGTTTCAGCATAGAGTCTGTCTTCTGGTTCTTCATTCACATTCAGTCTGGAATTTGTCAGAATGAGCAAACTTCTGATGTAGAACAGACTTTGACATTAAAGTCTGGCTGTCTTCAAGCTTTAACATAGAAGTCTGGAAATCTTTAGAACAGACTTTGGACAATTGTTACTTTCAGTCTTCTGGTCGTCTTCAAATTTTGATAATATCATTTACATGTTCTATCATTTGCGTAGTCTATTACTCAATAACTAACACGTTAGTAGTCTTTGATTTATTTTGTTATTTTCAAAACATCATAAGGGATTTCCCTAACAAAAGTGACACTTCAGCACTAGCTGCTGAATGGGCCATGTCCGAATTGCTTAGGAACCCACGAGTGATGGTGAAGGCACAGGCACAGGTTGAAGTACGCAAGGTCCTCAAAGAAAAGGATCATGTGCAAGAACCATACCTTCAAGAACTCAAGTACCTCAAATCAGTCGTCAAAGAAACTCTTAGATTACACCCTCATGTCGCATTAATCCCAAGAGAAGCAAAGGAGGGCTGCAAGGTCTATGGGTACGATGTACCGATGAAATCGAGAGTCTTTATCCATGCACGGGCAATAGGGAGAGATCCGAATTATTGGGAAAATCCGGAAAGGTTTGAACCGGAGAGGTTTCTTCAATCTTCAACAGATTTCACTGGGACACATTATTCACTGTGGCCTCAACAGCGTTCAACCAAATGCTTCATTCACGTTTGACCAAGTGCCATGGTGGCGATGTTACAGTGTTGGCGATGTGTTGCCAAGTTGAGCTTTTCTTTTTCATGGAGGTATTTTTTGACACTGCAAAGACGTGTCTTTGCACAGTAAAATTTTCTCAGTAGTGCAAATCTTTCAAGTAGGAGAGGAAAGAGTGAAAAAAAATTGACATCGAAGACTGTAGCGCTCCACACTATTGTCTAGTTCTAATTTGTTTTAATTCTTTAGGTTGTTTTGATAATCACACGGTGTGGTCGTTTCCTGATTTGGTGACTATTATTATTACTCATATTCAGTTTAATTATTACATTGGCATGAAAGTACTCAAATATTCACGTATGTCTATAGATTCATCTTTCATATTTATTTTTTTAAACTCTGATCTTTTCTTCATGTGACTATTGTGGCTGAACTTTCGAAAGTAATATTCAAGATGATGACCATTGTGGGACATATTGATAATTGGTTGCCCATTAACGTGGGATTCAAGGTGTCACTTGCTTTACTTAATTATAAAGTGAAATACAGGATCCTTGGTTACCCGTCTGTTCCTATAGCAAGGTCGTGCAAGAATCGAACATTAATGTCTTCTTCAGTTGCGATGAGATAGGACACAATTCAAGAAACGATATACTTAGTTCTTTCGACTATTCAAAAGTACCAAGCTGCAATATTCGGCAAGTGCCCACATGGGATAAATGTTCCTATAATTTGGATAGTGTAACATGCAATTCTTCTTGAAAGCTCCAGTAATTTCCTGTCATGCAAAATTATTTACCATCAGCAATGTTTATACAAATATAGAAGAAACGAAGTTAAACCCGGTTGACATCTTGAGGTGTAATTAAACTATTCACTTCTTAAACTACGCTAGGTTGTTCCTATGTTTGATTAAACTGATCCTCACTCTTTTGAAAAAATGTTTCTGGTATTAACTACGAACAAAACTAATCGCTTTAAGTGTCGGTCGAAATGTATCGAGACCAATCATCGCAAGATATCACGAAAGTCACCATTTTCCATTTGGGAATTAAATATCAGCTTTGCTGCTCGATGTAGGGAAGCTGGATCCCTTTTCGCCTGATATAAAGAAATTTTGAGATCAAGAAAGTTGTACAAACTAATTATTTATATATACCTTTGAGGTGAAGCAATTCTCGTGCACACGCAATTTCGCCAAGACAACTGGAAATGATTGCAGTAACTAGAAAAGGAAAACACACTATTGGCTTTTGAACTCAAGTATTGGAAATAATCTTTTCCACAGTAGAATAAATTAAAAGTGAGCTGAACATGATATGAAAGAAGGAAAAATTGTCCAAATAAATTTTAAACCTATTGTACTTTTGTCAACTCAGTGTTAAACTTTTCAATTTTGTTAATTGAGTCTTAAACATTTTCACATTTTGCTAATTGAGTCTTATACCTCTTCAACTTTTGCCAATTGAGTCCATCCGGTCAATTTTTGCCGGAAATTGCTGATATGGACATCCGACGCCAATGTGGCATTTTTTAAACTAATATTTTAATGATATTTTAATAATTTTTATGCTTTTTTTTTTTTACTTTACTTGTTTTTTAATGGTTTTGGAGAGAACGCCGGTGAGGGCCGGCCAACCCTTGCCAGCCTTGGGGGAGGGCATTGGGGCCCTCGGTGGCTCTGGGAGAGGACCATGATGCCCTTGCCGGCCCTAAGTAAGGTTGCGCCCCTCGCTTGGGATCGACAAGGTCCACCTAACCCTCGCTTGGCCAGATTTGGCGAGACTGTCGCAACCTTCACCAATTTTGGCCAAGGCTTAAGAGGGCTAGCCGGCCCTCACCTGTGGCTGGCGAGGGAGCAAGGGTCGGCCGGCTGTCTCTCCAAAACCCTAAAAGAAACAAAGAAAAAGTTAAAAAAAGAAAAAAAATTCAAAAAATTATTAAACTATCATTGAAATATTATTAGTGCCATGTTAGTATTGGCCATCTATGTCAGCAATTTTCAATTAAAATTGATTATATAGACTAAATTGACAAAATGTCAAAATGTTTAGAACTCAATTAGTAAAATCGAAATGTTTAGTATTGAATTGTTATAAAGTACAATAGGTTTATGATTTTTTGGATAATTTTTCCAATGAAAGAAAGATATGATGAAATAAGAGAATACACCAACTTGCCCAGCATGAATCAGACCATCATAGCCCATGCGGTTCGAACCACGTTCAATCTGTTTCATTCAAGAGGTGTGTACTTTTGCCTCAGTCAAAGAATGATAACTAAATCCATCGTTTTCAGGATAATTGAAATAGGCGTTGCTTGAAAATATTCTGATATAATCACGTTTTGGGTGCATTTGTTATGTAGAAAATGAATGAGTTGAAAAATATTTTCCAAAAAAACGATTGTTCGAATCACTTAAAAAATGATTAAAAAAATATTTTCACCGTCCATAAAATTATTTTTATATAAATTGTTATCGATAATATATATATATATTATTCATTAGCTAATTATTTCAATCGATGCGAGTGATCGTTTTCTAAAAAAATATTTATCAAATCATTTTTATTCCGCGAAACAAATGGAGACTCTATGTTTTTTTTTTTTGGTGACCCAGGGAACCCGCGTAACGTACCAACACGGACAGCTCGAAAGGCCCGGGGTAACGAGGGGTAAACCCTGTGGGCAACACGTGCTAGCCACCACACACGTGCCACTGGATAAATCACCCTGCGATACTCGGGAATCGAACTCCTCCCCTTGCGTTAGGGGGAGAAGCTCGCCGCCAACAGCGCCACCCAAGGGGGTGGTATGGAGACTCTATGTTTCTTTTTATTTCTTTTGAAGTTCGTGTAAGCGAAGGATCACAAGTTCTATATTTGGTTGGAGGTCTACCTCGGGCTATTGTGAGAAATTTACCATCCTTGCAATTTTTAAGCTTTCATCATACTCATTTAGGTTTCAATTTTCATTGTGCAATTCCTAATGGTTTCACTTTTCTCCTTGTTTTTTTTTTCCTTTAAAGGGATCTAGCCATGTAACAAGGCCTTCATTTCTTTTTGAGCTTTTGGATCTATCGAACATCTTCTGTTCTCGTTTGCCGATGGAGTTATCGAATTCGATAAGACAATTTCCCAAATGCTCACACCCCTCCCCCCTCTCCCAAAAAAAAAAAAAAAAAAGCCAACATCCTCCAAGGTTCCGTTTGTTAACATTTTCTTTTCTCAAAATCTATATTCTTTTGTTAGCAAGAAGAGTAAAAGAATAAAAATTTATTCAATAATGTCAATTAATTTTTTTATTATTCGGAATAGAAAAGTGGTAAATGAATAGATTTGGAATATAAATAAAAAATATAAAAAAATTACTTCTTGTTTTCATGAACGATGTTTGGAATAAGTCATTTTCTTTCTTTTCTTTTCTTCTTCTTCCTTTTCTAACTGGTTCTCGAATCTCACTGTGGTTGGGTGAGGCCTAGCGATCGGCTAGACGAGAAAGAAGAAGAGAGGAAAAAATAAAAGAAAAAATAAAAATCTAAAAAAATCATTAAAAAATTAAAAGACATTCTATGTCACAAAAAAATTGAGAATCGTATAAAATTTATTTATGTTCGTTTTTTTATTGTGGAAATAGAAATTTTATACAATTATCAAAAGGCATTTTTTTTAGAAATTATTATAGAGAATAGAAATACAAAAAAAGCTATGTATAAAACAAAATTATTATCAGGAATAAATATTGTATTGTCAAACTCATCCTACCTGTGTTTGAAGGAGAAAAGCCACGCCTTTGCAGGAGCGGCGCAAGAAAAGAGCTTAAAAAATTGATGTGACAACTCCATATAAAATTAAAAACGACGACTTGGAATATTCAGAGAACGCCTGTCTGGATTAGCTTAGGGACCGGCTTTTCCATGTACTTATATAATCATGTTAGATGGTTATGTGATGAGCGGGATATGTTTAAAAATAAATCTATTTGAATAAAGTTAGCGAGTATTGCATGTCCTATTATATACAAATTTGATGTGTTTATAGAGGATGCAATGATTATATAAATAAATGCGCAGAAAACGGAACCAAATAACAACAATTAGGTAATGTCCATTATTTGCAGTTTCAAATCTTGGTACGTATCTCCAAAGTCAAAGCAGATAACATTATTGACATTATTATCTCTTTGAAAAAGCAATGAGAGGATAGCATCAACTTTGCAGTATCTTTTTGTCACGAATTTATGTATTTTTATACACATAAAATTATGATAAACTGAGACAGGGAAACTTAATAAAAAAAGACAAAACGTGAGTGATGTTGCTACTAAGTTAATATAAAAAATTAAAAAAAATCAAACGGGGATCACTAGTTTCATTTTTTTTTAATTTCTCGATTTAAACAGTACTAGGTCCAAAAATGTGTGCTAATGAAAAAAAAGAAAAAAGAAAATTTTATATTTCAGTGTTGTAATTGGGTTTGGGTGAATGATGAAGTAGTTATAATACAAAAAGAAATATCACATTTTTTGTTACTGGTACTTTGGCATACAAATTGTGGACCCAATTTGTTTCTGACCACTTAATTAGACATTGAACTTTAACTTTTTAATGATAAATAGTGATGATGATGATATATATGATGGGCAATGTTTATCGGGGGATCTTAAGTGAAGCATTCTATATACTAGACTTAAGCATGGTAAAATTTTTATGGATAACTTTCTATTATCTTAAACATTAATATCATCTTATTCAGCACAATTTACAATAAAAAGTTGTCTTGAACATGGATTTCATCTTATTATGGTAATGAGGACTAACAAGGACCCGATAGCCCTTGCTAGCCACTAGGTGAGGGCTTGCAAGTCCTTGCTTTCCTTTGACAAGGATCATAGCACTCGCTAGCCATTGTTGTGGCTTGCCATTGATGAAAAGATAAAGAATAAAAAAGAAAATAATTTAGAAAAATTATAAAATATTCCACATTAGTCAATGTTGACTAGATCATTACGCTAGTAATTTTTAGTCAAAATTAACTGAGAGGACTAGCAATTTCTTAAGATATTGAGGACTAAATTTATATAATTTAAATATTTATGATTGAATTGGTTGTCTTGCAATAGCAAAATGGTTATTTATTAGATTTGAAGTCGAAAATATGACTCCTTTGACTGAAAAAAGGGTTATTAAGAGAGGCTAGCCACCTAAGAAGTATAAAAGAAAAAGATGTGGAGAAAAAGGGCAAACACATATTGAAAGGACAAGAGACAATTACTTTTCATTAGATAATTCACTTTTCTACAATTTCTTTACATGCTTTCCTTAGAAAAAAATTACCCAAAAAAATCTCAAACTTATTGTCTTATACCAATTCAATCATTTTTTTTTTCAAATTAAATCATAAACCTTTTGCATTTGTGCTAATTCAATCTATCGGACCAAGTTGGCTAGAAATTGCTAACATGGAAGATGGTCATCTTATGTGACACAGCCAGGTGCCAACATGGACATTTTTAAATAATATTTTAATAATTTATCAAATATTTTCATTTGTTTTTTATTTTTCTTTCTTTCTTTTCTTCCATTCTTAAAGGAAAAGGAAAAAAGAAAAGAATAAATAAATTCAAAACATTATTAACATATTATTTAAAAATGTCCACATTAGCTTTGGTCATACCATGTAGGATGCCTATCGTCCATGTCAATGATTTCCAACCATAGTTGGCAAGATATATTGAATTAACATAAATGCAAAATGTTTGAAACTTAATTGGTAAAATAAAAAGTTTATTATTGAATTGACACGATTATAATAAATTTAAGACTTTTCTAGTTATTTTCCCCTTTCCTTGCTTTCTACCTTGTTCTTGTAATTGAGGTGTTGCCGATCAGTGGTCGTCCCCCTTTGTAATGAGCACAAGTTCTTCTTCGTTTCTCAGCTGTAATCGCTGGCAATTCATTACAAGGAGTAGCTGACGATTTTTAAGTGAACAATCGTAGGGATGAACGGATATTTTTCCATTATCCCAAGCGATGGCCATCGTTGGAAAATGATCTCGGCTAGCGGCTATTCCCCGAAATAGCCGGATCTGCAATATCGGGAGTATCTTCCTGAGGGGCAAGAAATCTCAATGCAACTACTCACGTTTATCAAGCCAACAATATTATAACTAGCGTGGACTATAATAAAGCCATTGATGGAAGTAACATGACAGGCTGAACCCGAGATTAGTTATTCAAATCCTAATAGACGTTCTCGTGATTGATACTTATAGTAGAATTCTTGCTTGAATCTTCCAAAGCCTCAAAACAATTTCCACACAATGCATCCCTTCATTGTGTTCGGCTTGATCCTACCTTGTTTTTTCTTCCTGTTCGTGCTGATTGAAATCTTCAACGCACATGCTGCAAAGAGCTCCGATAACCGGCCTTAGTTGCCTCCGGGGCCAAAGAAATTGCCACTCATCGGGAACTTGCACCAGTTAATTGGCCCCGGATTGCCGCACCATAAACTGTACAACCTGGCCAAAATCTATGGACCCGCTTTCCAGCTTGAAGTTGGGGAGTGATGGATTTATGAGGTGGGCTTAAGGCCCATCCGCTCAAGTTGGGCCCAAAAAGCCCGGCCCACGGGAATAGGGCCCGTGGATGGGGGAAGGTATAAAAGGGAGGAGAGAGAGAGAGAGAAGACAACCGTTGGAAAAACAACCGTACGCTTCCTCTCTCCCGCGCATTCTCTCTCAACTCCAAAAAGAAGAAAAACGCTTAAGGCGTCCCGTCTTCCCTTCAAGGCAAATTGGCATCATCGGATCAGAATTTCTTCCTCGATCTTCGACATTGGTGTTTAATCTGTGGCTAACAAGGTACGCTCGAATCCGTGGTGTGCTTTACGATCGGTGATACGTGTTATTCCCGGGCTTCGTCTTCCGCATTGATTTAGGGGTTTGATTCAGTGTCGAATCCGGTTTTCGGGGATCCATTATTCCCTACATTGGTATCAGAGCCCTAGTTCACGTTTTTCCCGATCAATTTGATGTTTTTGATTGATTTTTTCTGTGAAAGAACTTCGGTCGTACGGATCGGGGCAAAAATCCCGACGCCCGAGCGCTTTTCGGCCATTTTTCTGAGTTTTCGTAAGTCAAAATCGTTTTCTGAATACATGGGGAGAAAGGCGACGTCGAGACGAGTCCGGCGACATATCGCACGCCGCCGTACGACGCTGCACACGCCCACACGCGCGGCCAGAAGGCGCTGCGCGTGGGCGCGACGCGCCAAGAGGCGTTGGATCGCCAAGCGCGTGCGGCACACGCGCCGATCGGCGAACCGGCGCGTGCACGCCGCCGGCGGGCGAACCGGCATGCGCCGGTCCGCGGACCGACGCGTGCTGACGTCATCGTGACGTCATCCAACGGTCGGTAACTGCTCGGATGACGTCACCGATGACGTCATCCAACGGTCGGTAACTGCTCGGATGACGTCACCGATGACGTCATCCAACGGTCGGTAACCGCTCAAATGACGTCATCGCGTCATCGCCTACGACGTTTCGCCGGGCGGTCATCGGCCGGCGACCCGACCCGACCGGAGACCCGACCCGACTCGCGTATGCAGGCACGCGCCCGGCACGTGCCAGATGATGTCTGCGTGACGTCATCCCCCGCACGCGCGAGGCACGTGCGGTCGGTCCGCGCGAGCGGTCCTACCGACCCTACCGACCCGACCGTCGCGACCGGTTCGATCGGTCCGACCCGCGCACCCGTTGACCCGACCCGTTGTCCCGTTGACCGTTGACCGACGACCGTTGAGCAGTTGACCGTTGACCGACCGTTGACAGTTGACTTTGACCGTTGACCGTTGACCCGAAAAAAAAAAAAAAAAAAAGGAACTTGTTTCTTTTTTCAGTCATGCCTATGTGGGTTATAAGTAATTCATTTTTTAATTCTGCATTTGTTGCATGAATTTTGGAAAATTATGTATTTTCCCTTATATTTATTATGGATTATAAGTGATCCATTTTTTTAGTTCTGCATTTGTTGCAGGAACTATGGTGCGTTATGCAAGGATACCTGCAATCCCGAGAACGGTCGAGGGAAATGCAAGACTTAAGAGGCTGATGACAGAGTTAGCTGATTATCGGTGGCATGACGGTAAATTTAGTATCACATGTGGTCAGGGTCAATCAGATGATACAGGAAATCATCTGGAATGGTTATCTTATGTCGGATTTTGAGAAGGTGCCGGCTTTGATGAACACTCTTCCACCTGAATGGCAAGCAGTGTTAGATCGGCTATGGGAGGTCAACGTGGTCTCGGGTTATAAGAGGCTAGTGGAAGCTTTTGTAAGAGAGTACTATAGGATTGAGTTGGCCAAAACTTCAATCCTTAGATTGAGCGCCACATGGCGTAGAGTAAATGCGCCTTGGTGGCGACATGAATGCTCTCCAAAAGTTTTTCCATAGTTGGCAAATGTGCCTTCAGTTTTCTCAAATATTTTGATTGATAGATTAGAAGGGACATTCCCTATTTATTTCTTTAATTAATTATGTAATGTTTACTACCTGATTGTTGTTGATGTAGCAACCGATATGTTAGTTGTATCATGTCAAAGGATTGTTATTTTATTGGATGTTAAGATTTTATTTGCTTTCTACTATTGCTGGTTGCTGTGGGTAATTAGCTGTGGGTAGTAATAGAAGTTTTTGTAACTTCATAGAATTGATTTTGCATATGACAATCATATTAATGATAGTTTTAAGTTAGGATTTTTGGAGGATGATTGGAAACATAGTGACCTTTTGATTCGAAGCCTTACTTGAAATTATTTATTAATATGATGGGTCTATGCAAATAGGGATGCATAAATGATAGGCATTAATTATTCATGCATGTATATTTGATGTGTTCAGAACGATGGTTCAGCAACTAAGAATGTAATTGCTGATATGAACGGCAATAATTGTGAAATATTAAATATGAAGATTCAATATGTGCTGAAAAAGCAAGAAGCACTAGAAGCTCTTGACCATGTTATGGAAGATCGTAAGGATGCCATGCGCCACCTTGAGCTAGTAGAGGACCGCCTAACGGTATTTGAGCCGAAAATAGACATTTGCTATGCTGGTTCTAGCTCAGAAAGGGCTTTGTGCTCTAAGCACAAGCGTATTGATTCGTTCAATATGTGGGAATGCAAAGGATCAAGTCCTTATTGCAAGAAATCAAAAGTTAACCAACACAAGAGAGGAAAACGTCCTCAAGGGAAGAAAATGTCAAGGGTGAGATGTTACAATTGTGACAAGAGAGGTCACTATGCTTGCAACTATTGTGAGCCGAAAAAGGTCAACACCTCTTGTACATTTGAGAACTTTGCTTATGTGTCAAGTTCAATATTATTGGCTGAATCCAATCATTTATGGATTGTAGATTAAGAAGCGACAGACCATAGAGGGAAGGATAGAGAATCCTTCGTGGAATTCCGACGGGTACTAACTGGAACTGAGTGGATCCATATGGAAACAACTCTAGAGCTGATGTAAAGAAATTGGCACCGGCCAATTTAACATGAGTGGTGGACGCACCTTTGATGTTCTATATGCTCTGGAGATTCGTCGAAATTTAGTGTCTGTCTTAGTGTTGGTTAAGCTTGGTTTTGGTATGAACTTCCATAATAAATGTGTAGATTTGTGTTTAGATACAAACTACTATGGTTGTGGTCACTTACTGAATGGTTTTATTGTACTAAATGTTGACTGTGATGATGTCAATATGTTATTCCCTTGTTTCACGTCTTCTACCTTATATGATAATGATGTGAATATGGTGGCATGCTAGACTTGGTCATATGGGCCAACAACATATGAATAGACTAGCCAAAGAGGGCTTGTTGGGTAATATTGAAAAAGTCGATTTGTCCATAAGTGAGCATTGCCTAGTAGGGAAAATGACAAGGAAACCATTTGGAAAAGGTAAAAGAGCTGAATTTCCTTTGCATTTAATCCATTTAGACGTCTGTGGTTCAATGAATGTGAGGAAGGCAAGGGGCTATTTATTTCATCACTTTTTTTATAAATGATTATACTCGAGTCGGATATGTCTATTTGATTTCTCATAAATCTGAAGCATAAGTTGTTTCAGAAGGTTTATGAACCTGGCAGAAAATCAATTAGACAAGAAAATAAAGGTATTTAGACCGATCGAGGTTGAGAATATTAATCTGATGAGTTCAGAAAATTATGTGATGAAAAAGGAATAGAAAGACAGTTGTCTATTCCATATACTCCTCAACAAAATAGTGTTGCGGAGAGAAGAAACAGAACCCTACTGGAATGGTTAGGTCCATGATGGTGCATGCTAACTTACCTATCACTTTTTGGAGTGATGTGTTGTTAACTGCTGTTTATATACTTAACTGGGTGCCTTCCAAATCAGTTACTTCCACTCCATATGAGCTATGGACAGGTAGAACACCGGACTTAAGTTTTCTTAAGCCATGGGGTTATGCTACCTATACTCATGAATCCTCTCACAAGTTTGGGAAATTGGGTCTCGAAGGAAATAATAGTATTTTCATGAGATATTGCGAACACTCAAAAGGGTATGTGTTCATAGGTGAGCAGGAAAGTGGGAGTATAACTGAATTTGAATCACAGGATGTCACATCCTTAGTGGATGAATTTCCTAAGAGGGGCGAAATAAGGGAAAATAACTCCCTATTTGAAACCTTGGATCAAGATAATGATGTCAGTGGAGTTCGTCCAAATGTGAGTAATATGAGATGTGATGAATTGAATTCAACTCATTCTCAATTGTAACTACCTGATGATGACGACATCATCATTACCTAATCCAAGTGGGAGCATGATGGGGAATGATGTGCTAAGTGTACAATCTCCCATACGGTGAACAAGTTGCCAAAGTATTCCCCGTCGATGTTTTGACATTGAAAGGGAAACTTTTATGGTTGCTCCACAAGATGAGGATGAGCCAATAAATATCAATGAGGCTCTGAATTGCCCTAATAAGGAAAAATGGATTCATGCAATGAAAGAGGAAATGGAGTCAATGAAATCAAACCAAGTCTGGGAACTGGTTGATTTTCCAAAAGGACACAAAGCTATTGGGAACAAGTGGGTTCTCAAAATAAAGCGAAAGGCTGATGGCTCGATAGAAAGGCATAAGGCTCGCCTTGTGGCGAAGGGTATAATCAACAGGAAGAAATTGATTATGAAGATACATTTTCTCCTGTAGTGAGATTTACCCCGATTCGCATTATTCTGGCAATAATGGTAAGTATGGATCTTGAGTTACATCAAATGGATGTAAAGACTTCTTTCCTCAATGGAGAATTAGAAGAAGAAATATATGGAACAACCTGCTGGTTTCATAATGAAAGGTCAAGAAGAAAAGGTATGTCGACTTTGGGGGTCGATATATGACCTTAAACAGTCGTCAAGACAATGGTATATGCGTTTTCATAATGCCATAATGGCATATGAGTTTACAATGATTGATGAGGATCATTGTGTATATATCAAAAGATCCAAGGATCAATTTGTGATCATATCATTATATATTGATGATATACTGATTGCCAGAAGCAATATGGAGTTGGTTAATACTGTCAAGAGATGGTTGTCTTCTAACTTTGAGATGAAAGACATGGGTGATGTTGCATACACTCTTGGAGTTAAGATTTCGAGATATCGTTCGAAGAGATCGTTGTCTCTTTCGCAAGAAACCTATATAAATAAGGTTCTTGAACGATTTCGTATGCAAGACTGTAAACTCATAGACACTCCTATTGCAAAAGGTGAAGGATTGAGCCACAGACTGTGTCCAGGGACTCCACAAGAGAATGAACAAATGAAACATGTTCCTTATGCTAGTGCTGTTGGAAGCTTGATGTACACTATGATGTGTACAAGACCTGACATATGTTTTAGTAGTTGGAATGGTGAGCAGATACCAATTCAATCCAGGTCAAGCACATTGGAAAGCCGTTAAGAGAATACTAAGGTATCTAAAGGGAACTGCTGATTATACGCTGAGTTATTAAGAAAGGGATCCGCGACTCTAAGACTATTCTGATGCTGATTGGGGGAGGAGATTTAAATGAAAGGAAATCTACCTCTGGATTTGTTTTCTTACCGAATAATGGCACCATATGTTGGAGCAGTGAGAAACAAAAGTGTATAGCCTTGTCCACGATGTAAGTTGAGTTCGTGGCATTATCAGCAGCAGTGTAAGAAAGTGTTTGGCTTAAGAGATTTTTTGGATCATTTAAGTGTTATTGGAAGTGCTGCAGATTAATTGTTGGTTAACTGTGATAGCCAAGCGGCAAAAGCGTACACCAAAGATCCAAAATATCATGGCAAGACCAAACATATAGATATCAAGTATAATCTTGTCAAGGATATGGTTGCAAGAAAAGATGTGAACTTAGAGTACATACTACGCATGGAATGGTAGCAGATCTTATGACAAAGCTAATACCTAGAGATATGTATTGTGGCCATGTGAAATCTCTAGGATTGCGTAAAGACTGATGTACTGAATATTGTATTTTCCCTAAGTGTTCACATTTGATGAATTTGTGTTTTCATCATTAATGCCTATGAATCTTTGTTTGATCTTTATGCATCTTAATGCTTAGTGCATTACTTTAAGTTGAGAAGTATGTCGGACAGATATAAGATTAGCCCACTCACACGGGTAATCGCCTCTATTTACTATGTGATAAATAGAGATGAGACTGTTTTTAAGCTTATTATCTAGGTGATAATCGAGAGCTCAGGCTTAAAACACGTATGTCGCCTTAACTAGGTGTTAAGATGAGGATATAATACTTACTATGTCCGAAAGTAAAATACCCCATATATTTTACTTTATCTGTCTAAGATGCCAGATATGAGTTCTGATGAATTTTGTGAATGAGTAGATACGTGAACTCAAGTTAGATATTGGGTATGTCTGAACTATTATCTGTACGGTATTGAAAGGTATAGACATACGGGCCATGGGAAAGGAGTTAATACCGTAATACGTATTTCATACTACGTATGCATGAGACGACCAATAAGAGTGGCAAAAGTTTGATCTCAACTTTTATGTCGTGTGAGACTCTTGAGGAAGAGAGTTCCTCAATTTCTTAGTCCCCTCATGACTCTTACTTATTCTCAAGATTTGTATTTAATGTTTGCTATCTTAAGATGTTGCCAATGGTCATGAGTGATTCGATCTAATGGGGCATTTCTAGAAAAGCAAGCTGGACTGAAATTGAGAGTTTGAAGGAAAGAGGAAGATCGATTTTGGAGAATCACATTGTAGTTTTGTATTCACCGGTTAACCAATTATGACTGTTTTTGTGATAATCATAATTGCGAATACAATATATATCATTGTTTAAAAGAGATCAAGAGAGATATAAATGTGATTGATCGATCTAGGGTACTGCATACTAAATCTACTCGGAGTGTGATGCCCATTATGAGCTGCTATATATTCCTAAAAGATGTATGGCAACGAGCTCTCAAAGTATGCTGGTCGCACGGATTATTCACCGGTATGAACGTTGAAGAGAAGAAAAGAGGATTCTGTTCGGCCCTTCATGTTAAGTGAGAGTCTATGATGGATTATTCTCTGATGGGGCTGAGTAGGGCCTGTCCGCCCATGTTGGTTTTGGACCACCATGTGCGAGTGGGAGATGATGGATTTATGAGGTGGGCTTAAGGCCCATCCGCTCAAGTTGGGCCCAAAAAGCCCGGCCCACGGGAATAGGGCCCGTGGATGGGGGGAAGTTATAAAAGGGAGGAGAGAGAGAGAGAAGACAACCGTTGGAAAAACAAACGTACGCTTCCTCTCTCCCGCGCATTCTCTCTCAACTCCAAAAAGAAGAAAAACGCTTAAGGCGTCCCGTCTTCCCTTCAAGGCAAATTGGCATCATCGGATCAGAATTTCTTCCTCGATCTTCGACATTGGTGTTAATTCTATGGCTAACAAGGTACGCTCGAATCCGTGGTGTGCTTTATGATCGGTGATACGTGTTATTCCCGGGCTTCGTCTTCCACATTGATTTAGGGGTTCGATTCAGTGTCGAATCTAGTTTTCGGGGATCCGTTATTCCCTACAGGGAGCTTAGACTCATATTTCTTACGACTCCTGAAGTTGCCCTAGAGGTCCTCGAGGTGCAAGAGCTCAACTATGTGCAGAGGCCGCTACTTCCATCCATAGGGATGCTGACGCAAAAGGATTCGAGGTTGGTCTTTGCTCCTTACGGAGAGTACTGGAGACAGCTCCGTAAGATTTGTGCCTCGGAACTTCTCAGCGTCAAGCGGGTTCAGTCTTTCCAATCATTAAGAGAAAACGAGACAGGCAATCTGATCGAAAATGTGCGCAGGACACGAGGTTGTCCTTTCAATCTCAGTGAGAAGATTTTCGCCTGCATGAATTCCATAATCGCCAAGGCGATGTTCGGTGAAAGCCACAAAATGATGGAGGAGTTCCTTCCGACTCTTAGAGAAGGAGCAGAGAATGCCAATGGCTTCAGCTTCACGGATATCTTCCCGTCCATTGAAATTCTCCGTTACCCGAGCGGGATGAAATGGAAGCTTGATAAGCTCCGTCAGAAATTCGACGGAGTTATAAATGATATTCTCGTCGATCACAGAAGGCAGAGAGAGAACTCGAGTAGCCAAGAAGGAAGATTGATCAAGGAAGATTTAGTTGATGTGCTCCTCCGACATCAAGGGTGCGATGAGATTGGATTTCACCTCACCACCGATAACATCATCGGATTCCCAAAGGTATTTGACTTGGTAAGTTTCTTACGTTCAGTTTACTTTCGGCTCATTAGTTTGGAGTTTGGACCAACCTAAAAGAAGGTCCCCTTAGTACATACTGAATTATTGCTTTCTAGGATTTGTTTGTTGGGGGAAGTGACACTTCAGCACTAGCTGCCGAATGGCTCATGTCCGAATTGCTGAGGAACCCACGAGTGATGGCGAAGGCGCAGGCTGAAGTACGCAAGGTCCTCAAAGAAAAGGATCATGTGCAAGAACCAGACCTTCAAGAACTCGAGTACCTGAAATCAGTCATCAAAGAAACCCTTTGATTGCACCCTCCAGTCGCATTAATCCCAAGAGAAGCAAAGGAGGTCTGCAAGGTCCATGGGTACGATGTACCGATGAAATCGAGGGTCTTTATCCATGCATGGGCAATAGGGAGAGATCCGAATGATTGGGAAAATCCGGAAAGGTTTGAACCGGAGAGGTTTCTTCAATCTTCAATAGATTTCACTGGGACACATTATCAGTTTCTTCCATTTGGGTCTGGTAGGAGGATGTTCCCGGGCATTGGATTTATCAGTTCAAATGTGGAGTTTGTACTAGCAGTTCTTTTGTACCATTTTGACTGGACACTACCGAATAGGCAACCCCTTGAAGGACTTGACATGACCGAGATTATTGGAGGGACAATCAAGAGAAAGAAGGATTTGTATGTCATTGCCACTCCTCATAGCCATGATCCTTCACTTAATGGCTGAACATGCCAAATTGTGCCGGTGAACATTTAATTGTGGTCATAACTCATCAGAATTTGGGTTTCTTTTGATCAGTGTTTTCTTTGTCTCTTGGCATTCGTGAGTCGTATTAAAAATTGTCATTGCTGGTTACGAGAGGTTCTAGTTTTCTGATTAACAAATATCTTTCATATTATAGTGACGCCAACTTTGAATGTGACATTGCATTTTGGGATTGTTCAAAGGTTGTGTCTAGGCATCTAATTTGCCCTTGCGTGTATGGAACTCATGCTGGCAAATTGCTAGGATTGCTGTGTAAGTCGCAAAAACGGCATCCTAAAATCTCCATGGCAAAAATCTAGAACCCATTAATGGAGAAAAAGAGTTTTGCGCACTTGATTTGGAATTCATTGTTTTTTATGCAAAATAGTGGCAATCCAAAATTTAAGTGCTTCTCTTTTATTACTCTTCATATCATTGGCTTAATGCGGCTACCCCTTACCTTCAGCATTCAGTAAACACTTCTTACTTGAGGTTATTTGTGCATTTGATTAGATAAGAAGCTTGAGCACTATTAATATAGTTTTAGGCCACAAGCTCTCTCATCACAGTTGGTCTTTATTCAACTCACACAAGTTAGCTCAATATTAGGCTAATTGAGAATTTATATATCTCATCTTATTAGATCAATCTTGTAAAATAACAAATTCAATCTCAATCAATATAGCCCACTTTAGGAAAACTCTAACTAAAACCTTTGTCTTATTGGGGCTAATATGACAAAAAATATTTTTTTTTCGGTAAGGAATACGACAAAAAATCTTGAAGTTTTATCATTTTATACATTTACCCTAAAATATTTTTGATCCACAAATGACTCTAACATGGTATCACAATTCCAAATTTACCCTTTATTACTATTCTGTCTATGTCACCAACAACTTGTAGTAGTCGACGTGGAGATGCTTGGCCAGTAGACCCATTTCCTGTTACTCCTAAGACCCTTGATCTTGTCCTAATTTTACCACGTGTTATGTGGTGATCTTTTAGCTCTTGATTAAATGACCTAAGAACAATGCTGTTTCAACGAAGAAAGGGGGGGTTTTTGGAAGGGCCGATGTAAAATCAGTCCACGCACAACCCATGATGTTCTCATCTATTACATTGGCCAACACGTGAGAAAGTTGATGGCGAAATTTGATAGAATGCTGTGTGGATAGATTTTAGCTAGTGATACCTCTTTTTATTGCGTCTTGAAGTGTTACGATGTATGTGTGAGTGAGTTGTGTTGGAGAAATTTCATATCAGAGAATTGATGTAGTATTGAGCAGTTAGTATATTCTAATTGACCCATACCTTACTGGCTTAAGTTTTTAAGTAAAGGTGAGTTTAACTGGATATATTGATGGGCTCAGATTTAGGCTATTTCTTGACGATCTCCCCAAATGAAGGTATCGGATTTCTACTGTGCACTCCCAATAAATGGTATTAGAACCAATTGTGTTGTGGTGTAGCAATGTGGCCACATAAGGATGAAGTTGGGCTAGAAGGATATCTGAATTAAGAGAGAACAAATCTAACACTGAGCTCACAAACGAGAGGGAGATTATTAGGATACACGAGTGGGTGAATTATGTTGGGGAAATCCCACATCGGAGAATTAGTGCGTGTTAAGCAGTTAATATATCATAGTTGGCATATAACTCACTGACTTAAGTTTTTTGAATGAAGGTGGGTTTAAGTGGATATATTGATGGGCTTGGATCTGGGCTCTCTTTTGACGATCTCCAGGTGAAGGTATTAGACTTTTGCTGTGCGATCCCAACACTTAAGTGGACTTTTGCTATGCACTTCCAACACTTAAGTTGCTAAAATTTGATCTAGGTTTTGCTAAAAATGTTCCGATAATCCACATTACCACTAATCCAATGAGGAATAACAGAGAAACATCGATGTCATTTTCCATTTTGTGATATCAACAAGTCAATAACTTAAAGAAATACTCTATCACGTATACACAAATCAGAAGCTTAGAAACGTGATATTTAGAAGTAAAACTAGAGAGGACCTCTGCGGAAAAAAAAGAAGAAGAAAGAAAATAAAACAGTAGTTCAGGTATAATTCACTTCTGGATATCATAGAGAAAAGAAGATGCCCAATATGTTTCACTGAGGAAACACTCCACATGTTTGCGGTAATGCCTAATCTAATTATTTGGTTTGCTTCATAACTGTGGTAGTCACGGCTCTCTGAACACACGCACGACACAGTTGTCCTGCTCTACTTTGTTTTGATTCTTTAGGTTGTTTTTTTCCCTCCTCGGGCATTGTCCTCGATTTTTTACTTTTCATTTAGGGGCCCGCTTGCAAGACGGTACGATCATGCTGAATTTCAACGGTTGCATTTTGACCACAATTTTCATTTTGTGAAAGGTGGGCAACCGGAATGGAGAATTGTGGAGGGAGGGTTTTGGTGTTTTAATTTTATTTAAGGAATAATGTTAGAATTTATTCCTCTATCTTTGTCCAACCAAATGTTTTATAGTTCTATTTAATGGCATTAAAAATGTTTTCCCTTATAATGCTTCCAACCAAATCCCCAAAAAAATATGCATGAATTGCGTACAAGACAAATATTTTCTCACTTTTAAATGATCCAAAAAAATTCATGAATTATTTAAGGGATAAAATAACATACCATTAATTATTCCATTCCTACAAATTGATAAGTTTGTTGAAAATCAATAATTTGCAACGCTAACTTTTGGTTTGGGAGATCCTTCCTTGTATTCTTTTGGCAAAATCAATATAATTCGTACTTTTACCAAAAAAAAAAAAAAAAAACTTTTGGTTTGGGAGAGAAAGAAGCCCTATGTCTTTCAATTTGGGCTGCAATTTTTTTTTTTTGATTTTCTTGTTAAAACAGACAAATATTTGATTGAAAAAACCGTAAGTGTGAAAAATATTTTATATCCATGCTGTTGCTAATGGTAATAATGCTTTTGACTATCAGATGCTTGATGCCTTTCATACAGATCATGGTGGAATCAACAAGGTCACTCAAATTTTCTAGCGCGTTCATTAGAAAGGTAAATTAGTTTTTCCAGTACGTTCAATGTTGGGTCTATAGCTAATATATGTAAGAGCTCTCTTAGGCCACAGTACGATCGTTTATTGATTTAGGATACGTATAGTAATGTTTATGTTCATGGAAACAATTTATTTTAATAAACACTTTTTTCTATTTCTGTTTTCGGGAACAATTTATGAGTATTTGAAGGCATTTGGTAACTACACAAAATTTCTATTCTAAGAAAAGAAATGCATTTAGTACAACCTCAAATAATTTTGTGAGTTAGAATTTTTAAATTTTTAAAAATAATTTTATTATATTTTTCTTTTTTTTTTCCTTTTCTTTTTTCCTTTACTTCTCCTTCCTCTAACTGATCACTAGCCTTAGGTGGATGTGACATCCTGAAATTCGACCCCGTTTCGATAAAGTGAAATGGGCATTTCGTCGACGTGCCTATGGCCCTTTTTTTTGAGCTGATCACTCACGAGTTAACTAACCTATTGGGTAAAGCCGTTAAGGGATGTATCAGCTGTAAAATCCCTAAAAGCTACCTAATTGGCTGGATTGAGCTAAAATCACGTTTGATCGATTTTTAACCACGAAATTGAACTCGATTTCGGGAATCGAATTTTAAGCGCGTCATAATTCTTATTTTTAGGATCCTGTCTCATCGCTCATCAATTTATTGATGGGTCCGAAATTTCAATAAAGAAATTATCGGAAGAAAATTGAAGACCAAAAAGAAAATAGAAAAGAAAAGGAAAAGAGAAAAGGAAAATTGAGAGAAAGGCATTATGCATTTTCTTTTTCCTTTTTCTCTCTCTCCCTTTTCTCTCTTTCTCTCTCTCTCTCTCTCTCCTCTCCCCCTCTCCTTCGTGCGTAGCCATCCCCCACCGACCGGATGCCCCCTTGCCAATTTTAAATTGGCTTCTCTCTCTTTTGTTTCTACCTTTGACTAGTCAAAACAAGATCCCTTCTTCTTATCTCTTCTGTCTCTCTTCTTCTCTCTCCTCTCTCTTCTCCCCCACGCGACCGAACACTTCTTCTTCTTCTTCTTCTTCTTCTTCTTGTTCCTTCGCGTGCGAACCAGCAAACCGAAACAGAAGCGAAGCTGCAACTTGCCGTCGCCGCCCGTCCGCGGCCCGCCGCCGTCTCGCCGTCCGCGCACGCCCAAGCCGCGCGATCCAGTCGCGACCCAGCTGCTGTTCGCCTCTGTCTAGGCTCCGTCCGGCCACCTCCGGCCACCGCCCAGCCCGTCGGACCTCCCCGTCGTCCCTCTTGCCCTCCGCCGGCCTCCCCTCGCCGCCCTAGCCGCCGGACGAGCTTCGTCCAGCCAAGAACAGTGGCTGGAAAAATGGGTTTCCAGCACTGTTCAAGGCCGTTTTGGGCCGTTTCCGGGTCCCGAACTCGAGCCGTGCTTTGGGAAGAATCGTTCCTCGCGTCGCCGCCGTCGGATTGATCTGATTTGCCCGCGATTTGGTGAGTAATCTCACTAATCCAGGATTAATTGGCTAATTATGTTTAAGGTTGGTTTAGATTTAATTAATTATGTTTAGGTTGTTAGATTAGAATAAATTAGCAATTATTAGTCAATTGTGATGCGATTTAAATAAATTGATTGCGCAATTAGCAAGTAGACGTGGTCTACTAATTATTGGAAGTGTCTCGGGATTTTTCCCAACCCTTAGTGGGCTTCAATTAGGCTTTTCGGGCCTAAGTGGAATTTTTGGGTATTTAAATATTAATTTTCGGAATTAAATTAATTAATTATTTATTTTCTGAAAACTCAACTGAGATGGTCCGGAACTAGAATTTTATGCTTATGACCGTGGTGAAGTCCGTTTATTTAATTGGGCTTTATGTTGTGCTAAATTGAATTTTTAATAATTATTAATTAATTTTCGAAATTATTTATTTATTTATTTTTTTTTCGGAAATTAAGATTTTGATGGCCGACGACCGAAATCTCGTGCTGACTGTCGTGGCACAGTCCGTTTATTTAATTGAGCCCTATTTCATGCTGAATTGAATTATTTGTGGAAGAAGGAATTATTCTTTAATTGAATAATCTTCGGTTAGTAATTGAAAAAGAACTGGGCATCAGTTGATAATGCCAAAAGGATCTGAGTGGGCTACAAAAAATGGTGAAATTTATAAAAAGAAAATTATTATATTTTGGCTAGGGCCGATTGAGTACCCGCTCATGGCATTTTATCGGAAAGGATAAAATCGGTTATTTGATTGTTTGCTTGGAATGTCATGTATACTGGCTCGATGACTCTACGGAGCATCTGGAGATAGTACGGTATGATAAATTGTGTATATACCGGCTCGGTGACTTCATATGTCGTCTTGAGACAGGACGGTATGATCTGCCGGCTCGATGACTCTACGGAGCATCTCGAGACAGTACGGTATGATAAATTGTGTGTATACCGGCTCCATGACTCCACGGAGCATCTTGAGATAGGACGGTATAATCTGCCGGCTCGATGATTCTATGGAGCATCTGGAGACAGTACAGTAAGATAAATTGTGTGTATACCGGCTTGATGACTCCACGGAGCATCTTGAGACAGGACGGTATGATCTACTGGCTCGATGACTCTACGGAGCATCTGGAGACAGTACGGTATGATTTGATAGCTCGATGACTCTATATGTCGTCTGGAGATAAGATAACATGCTATCTATTTATCAGCTTTGGGTGAGCAGTTCTGATTTGATAGGACTTTATAAATAGTATTGAATATGCCGATTGAGCATGGGTCATGATGTCATGTAATCGATTAGATCGATTGATCATTGCTTTGATATGATGCTGTGAATTGATTGATTGGATGGAAATGACCGTGAGTGGTCTTGTTGGCTTGTAATCGACTAGGTCGATTTGATCGATGCTTCGATCTATGATATGATTGCTTGGATGCCTATTATGAATTGTATTGATTTGCAGGTGGGATTTGAGGCAAAGGTACGTCTTCTGCCTTGTGCGTGTATAGGCAGCCTATGGTATAATGGTTTACTAATCGGGCTTAGTGGGGTAGAACTCGCTGAGATGTAATCTCATCCCAGTTTGGGGAAAAACATTTCAGGACCCCGATGAGGAGCTGAGGAGGAGTCTAAGAAGGAGAACTCGGAGGTGAAACTTAAAGAGAAGGATTTTTTTGGAAGAAGAAGATAATCCCGAGAGGGGCCTTGAGTACAGCCCTGATGGACTAAAGAGTCTATCTTCTTTTGAGGATTCCGTTTTGAAGTGAATAGTTATGAAGTGATTTGTGTTTTGTATAAAAGTTTGGTTATAAATTTCAATATGAAAAATATGGCCCTGCTTTTCTATCCCATCACTTTATTGTCTGGGGATTTTAACTGCTTCCGCATGTGCTTAATAAATGAAAGGGTCGACGATACTTTGTCCTGGGATATCGCATTATAAAATCGACCAAGAGAGAAGGATGGGCGCGTGTCCGAGGATCGAGGCGTGACAGTGGAACCTTGCCAACTACCGGTGAGGTCCCCCTGAGTTTCGCTCGGCCACTGATGAGGCTTGAACTCACCCACCTAGGCGACATCGACCTCTCGATGGCTGGCCGAGGCTTGGCCAAACTAGATTTGGGTGAGGTCGAGCCTCGCCCAGCCACGGCAAGGCTCGGGGGGCATACCAGTGGCCAACAAGCTGAGGGCGACCTCATTGGGGGTGGTGAGGCTTCGACAAGGTCATCAGCCTCGTTTAGCCAGTTCTCGAGGCCAGAGACCGGCTAGGAGAAGAAAAAAGGAAAAGAAAAGGAAAGAAAAGAAAAACTTATTTCTTGCTCGTTTCTTGAGTTGTTTCTGGGAATAAGAAATAACTTTTTTCTTTTGTTTATTGTTTCTATTCTAATTCTATTCTCGAGAACAAAAAAAATTATCAAACATGTTTTTGTTCTATTTCTATTCTAAGGAACCAAAAAATAGAAACATGCATTTCTCATAGTGTTACCAAATAGCACCTTAGTGACTATTATAATTATTATCTTTATTCAAACTAGGTTTAATTATTACTTTAGTATGAAATTTCTCAATCATTAATGTGCATCAATCGACGCGATGAATTCGTCTTTTATCTTTTCTAAATTCTAATCTTTTCTTCGTGCGACTATTGTGGCTAAACTTTCAAAAGCAGTATTCAAGCTGGTGACTATTAGGGGACACATGGATAATTTGTTGCCCATTAACGTGGGATTAGAGTAGACCCATCAAAATGGGTCATTAATCATTTCTTAACCCATATTTAATAGGATAAGTTGTTTAAAGGTTAGTTATTTAGTAAATCAGTTATAAATGATTTCAGAAAAAAAAAATATGGGTGTTAAATAAATTCAAAACTTATTTAAATTCAACTCGCTTCTACAACTCTCTCACGCCCTCACTTGATCTTGCGCCCTCACCTTGGTTTGGATATGAGTTTTTCTAAATTTTATTAAATCTAAAAGTGTCTTAGCAATATGAGTTGAATTGGATATGAGTAACGAGATTTATATTGCATATAATTTGGTCGAGACGTTTTAAATGGATCAATTTGAATCAAATTATTTTCGATCCGATCCAACGTGACCCGCTCATTTGACGGGTCTAGATTTGAGGTGTCGCTTGCATTACTTAGTTATAATATGAATTCAACACATATGTCTCATTTAATTTCAATGATATGGACACAATTCAAGACACGATATCCTTAGTTCTTCAACTATTCAAAAGTAACAAATTGCAATATTCGGCAAGTGCCCACATGGGATAAATGTTCCTATAATTTGCATAGTGCAACATACAGTTCTTCTTGAAAGCTCCTGTAATTTCCTGTCATGAAAAATTATTCACCGTCAATAATTTGTATTTAAATATTGAAGAAACGAAGTTAAACGGAATTGACGAATTGCGGTGTAGTTAAACTAATCCACTTTCTAAACTACGATAGATTGTCCCTATCTTTCACATGTTTGATTAAATTGATCTTTCACTCTTTGAAAAAAATGTTTGTGGTACTAATTATGTACAAAACCAATCGCTTAATGCGTCGGTCAAAATGTTTTGAGACATAATCATCCCAAGATATCACCTGTTGTGGAAAATCACCATTTTCCATTTGGGAATTGATTATCAGCTTTGCTGCTCGATGAAGGGTAGCCGGATCCCTTTTGGCCTGATCAGTAGAAATTTTGAGATAAAAAAGTTGTACAAATTATGAAATATAAAACGTAAGGTGTGGCAATTCTTTTGCACATGCAATTTTGGAAAGGAAAACTTAAAATAATTACAGTTATTGAAATGAAAACGCATATATTGCCTTTTGGAATCAATGATTAGAAAAAAATATTTTCCACGGTAAACTTAATAATTGTGGTAGCTGAACGTGGGGAAAATTGTCCAAGAAATTCTAAACTTATTAGCCCCAAGTAAAAAAAGGAAATATAAAAAGAAAAAAAAATAAAAAAATAAAAAAATCCATAAAAAATTTAATAAAGGATTTGGAAATTTTTTAAAAATTAAAATTATATTTCATGTTAGTGCAGGTTACATCACACAAAATGACAGGCACTAACTAAATTGCCACGTTAGCATATCCTGCCAAAATTATCTAAAAAGATTGAATTGAAAATTTTTATGACTAATTGGCAAATCATTAAAATATTTGAGACTAAATTTACATAATTGAAAGATTTATGATTGAATTGATAAGTTGTTAAAATGTTAAGAACTAAATTGGCACAATTAAAAAGTTCAAAACTGAATCAGTCATGTGAGAATTTTGGCAGGATCACTACCGACTGATCTACATGCTTAGTCTAGTATTTTTGTGTAGCACTAAGCGTGGACATAGTTAATTAGGGAGATAAATGAGATTTGGAAAGATTTGAACTTAGAACCTCCAGTTTTGATACCACGTGAGAATTTTGATAGGATCACTATTGACTGATTTAAAAGCTTAGGTTTTTAGAGAAAAGCATAGTTTAATATTTAATTACGCTAACATGCTGCCCTATGGCTGAACGTGATATGAAAGAAAAGTTGTGATAGAATAGAATACACAAACCTGGCCAGCATGAATCAAACCCATCATTGCCCACGCAGTCTGAACTAAGTTTGATCTATTTCCTTCGAGAGGTACGTATTTCTGCATCAATCAAAGAATACAAAGTCCACTGTTTTAATAGGATGACTAAAATAGTTGTTCAAAATCTCAAGATAATTACAGTTACATTTCGTTTATTTCTTCTTCAAGGGCCTGTTAGGTATAAGATCATAAGTTCTACAGTCGGTTGGAGGTGTGCCTTAGGCTATTGCAAGAAATTTACGCTCCTAGAAACGTTAGTCTTTTAAATCTAGTACTTGTGAATTTACTAATTTTTACAATATTCAATTAGTTTTTCATTTCATTGTGCAATTCCTAGTAAGTCTTATTCATTCTCTTTCTTTATTGGAGGAATCCATCTGTATAAAAATGTCATCTAGTAATTTCGAGCTTTTGGATCTATCAAACATCTTCTATGTTCGTTATCTCGATGGAGTTATGGAAGTCGATCAAACAATTTCCAAGTGCTCCCAAAAAAATAACCTTTCTTGGGCAAGAAAGGTAGCTCTCGCCCCAGCCACCGTCCTGTAACTGTGTCCGCAGGAGAAAAGCTACTGCATTGCGAATAGCGGCACAGCTCTCGTAGCTTTTGCCGGCGACTGTGAGTGCCGTTAGCGCAAACCATGTGGCATATGTGAAGCAGACTCCCCACTGTCCATACCTGCACATACGGCTCTCAAGTCATGTTGTCTGGTTAGTTTGGAATAATTCATACCAGTCAACCATAAGCGAAATATATTCAAGTACCAGGATCCATCTGTCATTTGTACGCTTTCGATGTATTGGACGGCATCAGATATGGAATCTTCGATCTCTTCCATCCGGTGCCCTGGGTACAACGTCTTGAACAAAACCAAAGCTTTGATGGCTGATGAAGTGCATTCGACATATTCTGAATCAACGATGACATCCTCGGCAAATTCAAGTGGATTGAGGAGCTACACCATACATAATTGGCACGTAGTTTTTCAGTAGAGCAAATTGAAACGGAAAAGCCACGGTTATACACAAGCAGCTACTTAATTTGTTGAAGTACGTACTTCCAACCAATTTGCGGCAGTTGCTGGCTCCCACGCAGAGAATCCACCATTTTTACTCTACAAAACAGCGATACATTCTTGCATAATGGTATAACATTGCTAAAATACTAAGAATTGAAGTATGATGTCATACGTATTCCTCTATCCTAGGGTTTTTGGGATACTAAAAGTAAGTATAGTTGGCTATATCGCAAAATCATGTCATATTGATTCCAACGGTCAAGACTCACCTGTAGAGAAAGTATAATGTTGACTGCATCATATAGTCTCTTTGGCTCCACCTTCTCGCCTACCATTTCTTGTGGCATTTGTGAGAAAAGCAAGCAACACTGCATGAGCAGGAAGGAGATTAAATCAGGCACTAGAACAGCACTACATCTACAAACTAACCACGGTCTTCAAAAGAACCCTACCATCAAACCTTCTGCCGTGCAATCAGAGACTTGCCAACCATGATCTCGATCAGAAAAAGTCCAAGATCCTTTAGAAAAATGACGATACATGCTTTGGAAGTCACTGGAAGGATTATCCTTGATCTTCAATGTCAACATATAAATATAAATGGGGGTGTAACGAAAGGAAATGTTAGGAGATGCTCGCAAGCTGAGACAAAGATCTAACCTGTGATCTCCTAATGAAGTCATGCCCTTTCCTGAGTATTGGTCCTATTTCGTTGGTTAGATTACTAGCAAGCAGAGCTTGGATTCCCAAGCTTGTATCCCATAGTTGGCTACCAAAACTCTGCATATGGAGTCATCAATTTAGTTTTCTTTTCCATAAAATCCCTTTAATGTGATGAATCATTTAACCAACCTGAATCTTCATTCCATCCTCAGCAACCCATATATAATCTTGAATCCTAGCTAGATGCTTCTTGAAGTATTCACCATTTGGATCCTCCACCCAACAAGCAAGCATACTTAAGGCCTGTTCATTAGAGCATAGATTTTCCCATTAAGTCGTGTTGTAAAAGCAGAGTCAACTAAAATCTATCTTCTGATTACCTTTTCAATACATCCCAAAGTGATGTATCGGCTGTTCTCGTCTTCATAATGAACGTGTTTCATTGTCATTTTAAGAGCCTTTTCTCTCAACTTGTTCAGTGGCCAACGGTTGAGAAAAGGCTCTGATAGTATGTAAAAACCATCCCACAACAAATCTATTACTGAAGAATGCGAATAGTAGAGATCCTCCTATATGAAAAATAATTAGGGAAATATGTTAGAATCTTAGGAGCATGGCAATGAATAGTTCGTTGCAAACTAGCTCTTGCCTTGGCACATAAATGTCGAGCTGTTGTCCAAGAGATGGTACAATAGGGTTGAGTTAGAAGTTCCTCTCTCAATTGTCGAACGAGAGGTGTAATCGGTGCTACAAATCTTCTTCCATACAAATATGATGTGGCCATGTAAATAGTCCGAAAATAGCACCACCACTTAGCTGCATATTAGAGAGGAAATAACCAGCAACTTCAAGACACTAAAACAAAATTTACATAAATGTTCTTCTTTATGTCCACGAATTTGAATATATAATAACAATCCTGGGAGATGAAGCAATCAATTTGGTATGATACATGGAAATGTCTTGGCAAACCTGGATGCAGGGGAAGAAATGAGGGAAGCATCAGTAACTCAGGAGGCACTGGTTTCGTCCCGGACCAGTCATAAACCCCGAGAATCTACCAAAAAGGAGAAGTCAAGATGTTAGTCGCACTCCGCGTGTGGGAAAACATATTGTTTAAACTTGCTTTAAGTATGTAGGAGCATATTGGCTACAATCAATGGTTTGGTTTTAGTGCCTGCTTGTAATCTAATAATATCATCTAGTGAGGTAATTTGCTATTAAAGGATCATATTGTCAGAAGAAGCAAAAAATTTCTTACAGAAAGCCAAATCTTTCCCAGGAACGATATGTACAAGGCGCCACCGTGATCAAGAATCCACTTCCTCCCTCTGGCACAGGCATTGTCCTCGCCACCATCAGGACCTTCTCCAAGTATACGCATGCATATATAGTTAAGTACTGTAGTTAGCATGGTACTGTGGCCCTCTATATGTAAGCCCCACCCACCATCTTCATTCTGCAATACCGCATTTGATACCCAACAATGTAAAGATAGAAAACATTTTTCTTTTTCCATATGCAACTTAGAAGTGGAGCTACATTCTCAAACTTTGCATTAGGACTGTGCAAAATGGATGAAGATTCAGTACCTGATGATTATACACATAGCGAAGGATCTCTTTTCGATGTTCTGCCGAGAAGAATATGTTGAGATGCCCAGTAATATACAAGCAAATAACCTGCATTTTGTTGTTAATGAGCAAGTGAAAAGGGGTCGACCAAAAAAAAAAAAAAAAACAAGTGAAAGGGGTACGATTTGCATAAGATTGGCATGACTATCACGTGATGATCGGTCCTTTTAACCAAGAAAAACGCAATGATCATTCCCCAAGTATGTTTATTGTCTAACTAATACCATTTTGGCTTGCATTCATTTTCCTATCAAGTAAGAAGCAATCAGAAATCTTTCTTGCAACAGGCTCTATCCATTAAGTAGGTAGAGTATATGAGTTTGATTCACGTTGGATAAGAAAAAAGGTTTGATAATCACATCTCAAGAAACAATACAGCTCAAACTAGTTAGTGATAAAACCACATGTTCAAACAAAAGAATTACACTCAACAAGTGCAAACAATGAGCAAGAAGACAGAAGAGAGCTAACCAAAGGAGGGTGAAAGAAGAGAGTGCCGGAATTTTCTGCAGGCCAATGGCCATCACTAGCTTGCAAGGCTGAAAAGAAATAGACGCTCCTCCTCAATGCGGCTGATACCTTCTCATGTGTCATCTTTTCTTCAGCCTCTATCTTTACGGGAGGAATAGTTTGTTTGAAGTTTTTCTCTCTTAAAAACTGCAATTGCAGAACAAAAAAATTTAGCAGGTCCAGTGATTGATGCTTACTGGATTACCGGGGTACTTACTCATCAAGGTTTAGGGAAAAATAAAATAAAAAGAAAGGCTTTGCTAGCATTACAGTCTATCAGCTATTATGAGAATAACAGTTTATTGTGAGTCACAAATTTTTAAAGGAGTGGACTCCACAATAATTTATAACGATTTGTTATTTTTTTTTTTTTTTGATTTAGAATAGACTGTTATTCTCATAGTAAATAATAGATTGTCAACTAATCATTTTTGAAAAAAAAGTAGAAGACAATTCCTTGTTTTTATCTTTCTTTGTATAAAATTCAAGTATTGTCTGTGTGAACCCCCCAAACAAATTCATCCACCAGGCTACTTAATTTGTTAATTCATAAAAATAACTTTATCCTTTATTAATATATGCATAAATACTTTTAACTCGATCACTCTCCAAGGAAGCACAGAAATCGTGACATTCACATAAACATTAGGTTTGACTCTACCTAGCTACACAATCATATTCAGAATCTACTTAAGAGTAATATTTACTTTTTCTATTTGCAAAATTTATGGCCCTTGCATTTTGACTTTTCATCTTTAAGGCTTTCATAATAGATATTTTCACGAACATTCTCTTATCATTTGTTATAATCTTTTTAAATTTGAATAGTATTTTGGATTTAACAAGAAACTAAAAGGGTTACTTTTGACTTTTGATAAGTCTAAACGTTTTTCTTGTCCATTAATTTCATTATAATGTTAAGATATCATCCGCTTTAATAAATTTACTAATTAATTATATATTTTGAAAAAATAAGGATAACTTTAGCATGATATGTTTGGAGATATCTTCATATGGTCAATGAATGAAAGAAGGTATAAAACACGTAACCACGTTCCATTAATTAAAAATATTTTCTGAAAATTTTAGGTTATTATTACTTAAATGCAAACGAAATGAGATGTATGCAACATTAAGTAAGAATGATTGTATACAAATACTTTCTTATTAATAGTTTATTATTTTGGAATCAACTTTAAGAGGGAAGGTGACTCGAATGGTAAGAGGAATGGCATATTTTGGATGATAGATAAAATGGTTAATATTATAAAAAAAAAAAAACCCAAATTGGTATACTTGTGGCAAAATTATCCAAAATTAATTTTTTAATTACGAAAAACCATAAACTGATATACTCGTGACAAATTTACCAAAAACTAATATTTTGACCATCAAAAATCTTAAATTGGTATATTTGTGACAAATTTATCCTTTGTTAATTTCTCTTAACTTGAATTAGTATCACGAAAAACCATAAAGTAGTACATCTACGACAAATGGAGTATAAAAAATTAAACTGATACACTTGTTAATTGTCACGTGTCGACCAATTCAGTAATTTGACGGTAAAATTTAACAAAAATTAATGGAGGATAAATTTGTCACAAGTGTATAAGTTAAAGAATTTTGATGGTCAAAAAATTAGTTTGGAGTGTATTTGTTACTCGTATACTGGTTTAAAGTTTTTCTTGATATTAACCAGACAAAAGCTATTTGAGTGGTCAAATGAGAGAGACACTTTGGTCAAAGGAGAGAAAAAGTTGGAAACACCCCTCTATTGAAAACACTCCTGCAATTTTATATAGTGGGGTAAACGGAAACACCCCTCCATTGGAAATAACCCTGCATTTTTATATAGTGGGTCAGATGTTTGAAAGGTAACTTCATATGGTGAATGGGAGAAAGTGTATATGACATTAATTAAAACTATTTTCTAAATTTATAGTCTAATATCTGTAAATTGAGATGAAATTTATTGGCAACACGAAAGAGAAAATTTTTTTATTGGTCAGAGAAGAGGTATTTTGGATATTAGATAGAAAACCATTTGATTGGTCAAATGAGATGGGGATTCTGGGTAATGGACAAAGTTGGAAACATAATGGCGTTTTGACACAGTGAGGTAGATAAAATAGATAAATAAGTTACCGGCCGAATATTAGTAGATTTATCGGATATTGATAGATACGTCTGCATGTCTCCAACTTTGTCAAAAATTAACGTTTATTTGCATTATAACTTGAACTCCCGGTTGACAGAGATTGAAGAGATGAATCTAGTAGCTGAGTCCGTGTTCTTGGCCAGCTCGGAAGGAGGTCCGGACCTGCCTCTGGAACCGTTTTGACTTTTGCGATGATAGAGTATTTAACCGAGAATAGAACAACACTTGAATGATCGAGTGACGGGGATGAAGCATTCTACCTGCATCCGCCATAGGAGGTCTCCACTGGGCTTGACCTCGAAGCGGTTGTCATGGAAATGAAGACGAGCTTGCTCCACCTCGGCGGGCTCCTCTGCGGTTCCTGCATCCGGATCGAATTCCCAGATCTGCCTCCCGACGTACTCGTTCGTACTGTATATGTACGGACTGTTCCCGCCCTGGGAAATCTTTAGCCTCCACATTCCTTTCTCTTCCTTCAATCTCAATCTCTACAGAGTACAAACGTACCTGATTCGCGTTATGTATAGGAAGATGCGAGAGGCGGGAGGAGTTGGAATGTCAAATGTATGTTCTAATGCCAAGAGCGTGGGGCTATTTATACACCTCCGTGGGTAAAATGATTTGTGTGGGGGCCTGCGGAGACTTTGCGGTATATCCGGTAACGCTGGCTATATTGATAAGGTTATTTCTGCGACAGCGCTTAGTGATTTGTTGCGTGTCATGTTAAATTTATTGTGTTGAAAATGGTATAATATAAATATGACTAACTTGAGCATATGACAAGTTTAATAAACATGTCAAATTGCCTCTACAAGGCTGCAATAACTCATTTCAGTGTTAAAACCTTTCGAGTGATTATTTGAATGCCACATTGGTGAAAAAATGATCACTTACGTGATAGAAAAAGAATCAGTTAAGTGTTTTCAGCAATTCGTCTTACGTAGCTTTTTTTTTTTTTTATAAAAAAATAAAAGACAAGATGGCTTCTTGAAAAAAAGAAGAAGAGGAGGATATTATGACTTGGCAAATGGTTTATTATGTCACTCAATTTGTCTTCTCTTCTCCCTCTTCTTCTTCTTCGTCTTCATTTTCATCTTCTTTTCTGAAATATGGAACAAAGAATAGAACACACAACACAGCGCTCTCTCTCTCTCTTTGTGGGTACCCAAACACAGATGCCCCGACTTCTCCCATTCTCCACCTATTAAGCCCACGCCTACATTTGTATTCTTACTTGCAGAAATAGAGGCTGCCCTAGGCATCTTCACCCCTTCACAAGAGTCAATATCAACCAAAACGAAAACAATGTGTTTGGATCAGAGCCTAAGAAGCATTGACACTCTATGTGAGGTTTTATATCGTGTCGGATACTCTCGGATTTTCTCCAATACTTAGTTAACACATATCGGAAGATCCAACACCTGACTCTTCGACAAAAATTATATAAATATATATAATATATAATGTGTTGGAATTCTTTATTTTATGAGAAACGATGTGTTGGCGTGTCATGTTGTGTTGTCATGTTTCATTCTTGGTACTACTTAGGTTAAGGCTTGAAGAACTGTCCCAATTCGTCAATTTGGAGTAAACATGTGTTAGACAATGTCGTTTTAGGTTAGTTCATGTTGACTCACTTTGTCAATGAGCCAAGTTGGATGAATAATCTTAACAATTGCCACATTGAATTCTTTGGTCATATGTATTGGTGATGACACTAAGGTGATCGTTCCTTTTATAAGAATGGCACTCGAGTGATCATTTGAAAAGTTTTGCTACTGAAGTGAGTGTTATATGAAAATTATGATATTTTTAGTGTAATTTATCTTTAAATTGTAAAGTTATAAGTCCCAGCATCACATTAGAATATAGAAGGGGAAATAATGCGGGAGACGCTAGTATTAGAACATAAAAGTCAAACGACACATCATGGTCGTCCTTATTTTGTTTTATATTGAGATTTGCCACTTGATTCTTTCCTTTGTTATGTAGGGACGCCAGGTTGGATTAGCTTCTGTGGGAAAATGAAGTATGGTGGTTACTTACCTATCACATGGATTTAAATACTCAGTTGTCATCGTTTAATGATGCGTGTACCCATGTTCGTCACCTCTTTTCTTAAATGGAAGCGTATATAGTGCACGTATCGTGTGTTTTATCATATTTCTTCCTTAGCAGATAGACCATGTACTACGTTTATTCGACGTGTGAATATTTACTAGCTATTAACATTTTCTTTTATGATTTTAGTAAGAGTTCTCATCACCCGTGAAGCAATTTGGAGCCAATTTTGCTAATATTTTCTGCGTTGAATACTTGATACAGATATTTTTACTATACTAATTCCAGCCGGAAACATAATTCAATTATTTATTTCTACTTTCCTATAGGGGATGCACACCGATTATCCCAATTGAAGAATTTCAACCTCGTACCTTTTTATTAAAATATCATAAAACCTCGTATCTTTCTGGATAAAGTTAACACTAGACTTTGTACTTCAATTTGTTTAATTTCGTCCCGATATATATATTTATATTTATATTTTATGTCAACGTGGTTCCTAAACTACGTGTTCTTTACTCAAGTTAGTCCTTTTATTATAATCAAAGAAAGATGTTGACACGGACTGTCGCATGATTTGCGCTGGTTGGCTAACAATATTGTTATGTTAAAAAAAACCTTATAACGAGAGAGAGAGAGAGAGAGAGAGAGAGAGAGAGAGAGAGAGAGAGAGAGAGATGGCAACGATGCTGTCCACATCGGTAAATTTCGCTTGGTGCCTCCGGCGTCTAGTTATTGTGGCGCGGCTGTCGGCATTTTTACTCCAAGCAAACATGCAAATAGATAGGCAGGGGAAGAAAGAAATAGTAGGGCCAACAAGAACCTGGCCTAGGTGACAACAGAGGTCGTGTGACCACAAGCCATCATTGGCTAGGCTAGGATGTTAAATTATATCTCGAATTTAAATTTATATACAATATCCGATCCATACAAAATATTTACATGCTGAGATAAGGAATAACGTGCGCACAGCATTTGATGAAAAATGGCGCAGGATAAGAGCCGAAGGGATCCCGCCCATGATCTGCGCTTCACGTTGGAAATGAAGAGGGACAATCCATGGGATTCTTCTTTGTCAGCATGAAATGAGGCCGAAGGTTTGATCGTCCAATTCTTCTACGAGCATGATCGTCCAATTCTTCTACGTCATTAAATGCATGCACATGGCCATGTGCATGCATGCTCGTAGAAGAATTGGTTGGTCAGCACTTGTAGGCGCCGAATTCCCTCTTTCACGGTTTCTCTTTTGTGGGTTTCTTTTGTATTTTATTGATAAAGAAAGAGGGAAGACAAAGCTATTCTACGTGTCAGTGCATGCATGGTCATACGCTTGCTTCTCTCCATGTACAAGAAATTCGACGACGGCCGCCCACCTCAGTTCACGGTTATCTTCCCGGATCAATGGCACGCGTTTGTTGACTCTCCTCTGCCTCATTAAATGCCTGCCCATGGACATGCACGGTCTGCATGCATGCCTACAAATATGGTGGGCGTTCGGTGCCGACTGTGGGCTTGTCTTGTGGGCGCCTGCGCTACATTTAATGAGGCCATTTATTTTCATTTGTTTTGTCTTGTTTTCTTCCCTGGCACCGATAAAAGGAGAGAGAGCTTCGGAGGACGAAGCAGCTGCAAAGAAAAGAGCTTCGCAGTGAGCGAGAGCAAAAGAGCTCGAGAGAGAGTGAGAGGCTTGAGCTCCGAGAGGTTTGTGCGGAAGTTGAGTCCAGTAAGTGAGTTGAGTTGTTAAATACCGTGGATATCAGGTATAAAGTAAGACTGAGAAACACTTGAGTGCATATGTAATTATAATCCTGTAATTCTCCGATCTATAGTGAATTGATTTGCTGACTCTCTCCCGTAGACGTAGGTTCTGACATTCAGACCGAACCATATAAATTTCTGGTGTCCTTTTATTGTTCCTTATTTTATTTCGATCGATTTCTATAGCTCCCAACATAATTACAAAATACACGATCCGTTTCCACTGCGACGCCGATTATCAACATAGGAAACCATTTAAGTTTCTTTCCTACAATAATCTCTCTATCTCTCTCTCTCCCCACACGCTACTTCTAAAACATATTTTTAACATTCATATCTGTGCACTCGAATCTTCAGAGGAAATTGACTCCGAAAGAAGAATAGGAGGAGGATGAGGATTCCCCAAGCCCCGCAGGGCCTCGGGATGAATGGGGCGGATGCGAAGCAAGGATCTTGGCAAGGGGGACTAGGTTGGCATTAGCCCTACCTCGCCTTGCAAGCTAATTTTTCCTTTCTAAAAATCATACTTAACTTGTTTAGTTAATTAGATTTAAGTTAATTATTCTGAGCAATTCCCAGTCTTGGCACTGCATACAAATTGCCATTTTTCTGATCATTTTTTAGCCGATGGATGTTAATCCTACCTTGGATGCTACATTAATCAAAGAACTTTTATCTACTAGGAAAATTATCAAAAAGTTCTAAATCTATTACATTTGTCGAATTCAGTCATAAACCTTTCAATTTGGTTTAGTTAATCATAAACTTATTGACAATTTACTAATGTAGTTCATCCATCTAATTTTGGTCAAAAATCAATAACATGAACGTTGGCTAATCTTATTTAACACGGCCAATGCTAAGTAAAATTTTTATGAATTTCTTTTATTTTATTTCTAAGGGTCGGCCACTGAGCCCTCATCACCCCTCACATGGGCTAGTGAGGGCCTTGAGCCCTTGCCTAGATTTGAGTGAGACCCTCGCTTGGTGGCTAGTAAGGGTTGTCGAGCCTCAACCAGTGGTAAGCAATCCCTTGCCTACCCTTTACAATAAAAAGAAGAAGAAGAAGATAATAAAAGAAAAATATTAATAAAAAATAAAAAATTTCAAAATTTATCCACAAATGTTGGTCATACCATGTCGGATGGTTGGCACCCATGTCATCAATTTCCAACAAAAATTAGTAAGATGGACTATATTAGTAAATTGTCAAAATGTTTAAGATTAAACTAATTGAATTAAAAGATTATGACTGAATTGACATAAGTACAATAAGTTTAGAACTTTTCTTTTTAATAATTTTCCCTTGATTGCTTTTCCATGGAAATCGGGTAGAAATATTTCGGCAAATCAAAAAGTAAACATGGTGGTAGCTCCCCCTGATTGAAATAACAGGATAAATAAAAGATCTCGTACAAAATGTAATACTTGTTTTGCCAACAATCATGTAACCAATATTATCTTGAAAACTACTAAAAAAAAAGCCATTGATTAAAGTAACATAATATGCTTTCGACCAAAAAAAAAAAAAAGTAACATGATAAACTAAGCTTCAAAGCAGGTGCATCACACGGCACGTTATCTTCACTGTGGTAATCTTAATTGAGCAAGTAATCACATAATTAAAGGATTTGATGATGTTCCTTCATAAGATGTTTTCGTGGAAGAATTTCTGAATTCGAATTGCCAGGTATATATTTTTATTTGTTTCATACTTTGCGTTTTGTGGTCAGCCTTTTTCACCTGTCGTCTATGCCACATCACACTCATCGGTTTTTGAATCCTTAACCAAATTTTGATACCCGATAACACAATAAACGTAAAAGCTCTCGCTGAACTTCTTAACACAATTTGAACATGGGAATCTAAACAATTGACAGGCTTGAACTTGAGGGCCACCTCATTGCATAGGGTCTCGGACTTGAGGGCCTCTTCAGCCCTCCCAATTGCCGGCAATGGCGGCTCGGTGACCGAGATCAGCCTAGAAGTAGGAGAGACTGCGGGGGCAAGGAGGGGCAAATTCTCACCAGTGTTGAGGATGGGATTGTCGTTCTTGAAGGTGGCCCTTTGCGTTTAAAAAGACAACTGAAGTTCCAAAACAACTTTGTGAAGAACCCAATAGAGATTGCGGGAGGATTAGCAGTTCTATGGAATGAGGTAATGGCAATAATAGTGGAATCAGCTTCTCAAGAGATGATAAATCTGGTATTTGAAGATTTTGATAGTAGGAACAAAATCATAGGTACTTGTATTCATGCTCCCAACCCCTTCTAGGAGAGACTAAATCTATAGGAAAAGTGAGATAAGTGAGTCTTTCTGATGCATTACCATGGGTATGTTTGGGGGATTTTAATGAATTACTCTACTATTGGGAGAAACTTGGAAATAGAATGGCTAAAAACTATTGTTCATATTCTTTTCGAAATTGTTTGAATGGCTGCTCGTTAATGGAAATAGATTGTAAATGGTGTGCTTTTACTTGGGCAAATAATAGAGAATGAGCTAATTTTGTGAAGGAAAAACTAGACACGGTGTTATGCAACTTAGATTGGAGGCTCATGTCCCCTACGGCAAAGGCTTATGCTCTCCTAGCTGTTGGATCTAACCATAGCCCTTCATTACTTGCATGTAGTGCCGACCCTGTTGAGAAAAAAGAGAATTTAGATTTTAAGCCTTATGGATTGAGGATATTCAATGAAAAGCAGTTGCAAAACAAACATGGCAATCGCCTTCTTTGAAAGAAGTTGGCTTGAGAGAAAAACTGCAAGCTGTCACCCATGCTCTACATAGGTGGAGTAAAAAGAAATTTCCAAATAGCTATCATCATATTGATGCCCTCAAGCAGGATTGACAAGTCTTAACTAATAGCATATACTAATCACAAGACAATAGAAGGATTCAGGAATTAAAGAAAGAAATTGAAACTCTATGAAGAAGAGAGGATATGTTCTAGGGTTTAAGATCCGGAGTTAATTGGTTGAGATTGGGGGATGGGAGGGGGGAACACGAAATATTTCCATGCCATAACTATTCAAAGGAGATGAAGAAATAAAATTTCTATGCTGAAGTCTACAGAAGATAATTGGATGGGACAAACAGCAACTCTAGAATCTCACAATCTCCTTATTCAGAGATTTATATGCCTCACTAGGGCCTAGAAATTGTCAACCAATATAGGACCAATGCCCAAGGAAAGTTGGAAATTAAATAAATGAGTGTCTAGAGCCAAAATTAACCATGGAAGAGGTTCATGATATAGTGTTTAAGCTAGCTACACAGAAGGCTCCAGGTCTAGATGGCTTGAATGAAGTGTTCTATAAACATCATTGGGATGTAATCAACAAGGATGTTTTTGAGGCGATCAATGGGTTTTTACATCGGGAATCTTAGAACCAACTTTAAACAAAACCCATATAACCCTTGTTCCAAAAATACCAATCCGAAAAACTAAAGCAATTTTGCCCTATTATCCTTTGCAACTTTTCATGTAAGATTATTTCAAAGATCATGGCAAATAGACTTAAAAGATGGTTGTTGATGCTAATTTCAGGGGAACAAAGTGAATTTGTTAGTGGGAGACAAATTCAGGATGACATATATATTGTGCAAGAGGTTTTGCACCAGCTAAGAATGAGAAAAGAAAAAAAGCGTTTTCGAGCTGTACTCAAATTAGATATGCAAAAGGCCTATGATAGATTGGAATGGGATTTCTTAAAAGAATGTTTACTGAAAATGGGCTTTCCGTGTGAGATGGGTTAACTAAGTTGTGGCGACCTATCCTCAGGTGAATTACTTAGGGTTTGGCTAATGAATTACTAAGCTTAAACTTAACTTGAGCTCCTTCAAACCCATACCAATTCATGACTCAAGTTCAAGTTCTTAACATGCAAATGATTTTTTCAATTAGGAGTCGCCACTATTCTATTTTTGGTGGGTCTATTAGAAACCCAAGTAAGGTAACGAGAGATTTACTTTACTTCTGCAAGCCAGAGATTGTGAGTTTAGGGACTTGGTTATACTATATTTCTTTAACGTCCTTTCGGTACATTTCTCTTTTATTTTGAAAAAAAAAATGCTCAGTAGACAGCTTGAATTGATTCTAATTTACTTCCCTAACATGTAAGGTGATCATGCGAGTATGCAAATCACCAAATTAACCCCTAAATAAAGCAATAAATAAATTATGAGACTTACCTCATAGCAACAAAAGTATTTGCCATGTTAAATCAAAATTCACATCAACAATTCTAGATATGATTTCTAATTAACACACAATCACTTAATTTTTAGGATTTTCTCTTATTTAATGAAATATAATCTATGTGCAATACAATTTAACCAAATGATCTAATTCTAGTGATGGGCAATTTCTAATTAAATGGACCTAGCGACTATCACTAAATGACATGCACTTCATGAACCTAATTCTATATGACATGCACATGATATTTTTTATTTTTTTATAAAAATTCGTAATTAAAAATTACTAATAATAAAAATCTAACTAAAGTGAGATATTATCTATTTTAAGTTAGGAAATAAACTAATATGAAACCTATCTCAACTTAGAAATTTATCTCGACATGCAATTTAATTCCAAGATATTATCTAACCCAGATATCATCTAAACATGTATTCTAATATAATTAGAAAGGAATCTAACTATTTTATCATGCAATTCTATCTAGGAAATCAAATCTAATCTACATGATATGCAAATGCAATCTTTGTTTTTTTTTTTTTTTGTACTTTTGGATAAATAAAGCAATTAAAGTAATATAAGCACCAAATCACTCAAGATCATATAACATCCAATCAACGCGAATAAGAAAATAATATCCAGCATTCTTGAAATTTCGCAAATAAAATCGATGAGTTGATCTTTAGCCTTAAAGATTAAAATATTCAATTTTAAAGATTCCTGCGGAATCAATAATTCCATCTAAAGCCTTATAGGTGGAATCAAAGATTATATATGGTTGCAAATTAGAAAATAAATCATAATTGTGAGATATGTCTATCACTTATAGATATGCATGTTAGATATTAATAGACATATATTAGACAGTAAAATATGCAAATATACTACAGATGTACATCTTACCTAATTTCAGGATATTCTTTCCAAATTTGGACCAAGCGCAACTGGCTCCTCAACAGGACGATGAGCAGTGGGTTGTGGCGATTCACGAACTAGGATGTCGGTGGCGGTAGGGTCGGCACCTCATAGGAGCAGCTCACGTCAGGGCTCCACGGCAACGATGGACTTTGCGGCTTATGACAACGGGGACGCCATGGGATAGTGACTCAGTTACGAAGGAGCAACGATGTGCAAGGATGGTGATTCGTGAATCTTGACTGTAGATCAAATCGTGATGATGGATCCGGCACGGTGATCTTTCAACTAAATGGTGTTGTGGGGGTCATTGGTCCCGTTGGAAGAAAAACTCATCGTGACTATGTCACCGGATAACTAGAAAACCTGCAAAGGACAGATTGATCACGACAATAAAGGGCAAAGCTCGGTGGACACTGGACGTCGATGAGGTGCGGTGGCGCAAGGGGCTGCTGCAACGTCTTCAAGGAAGATCCATCAAATGATCCCAAAGAAATTTTGTTTGGTCTTCTTACTTTGTCCAAAAACAAACCTTGCTAACCTTTCAACTTTTTGACCGAATCTGGCTGGTTTTATGACGGTCTTATTTGATTTTCAAACTTACTTCCTAAGCCTCGCAATCAAACTTTCCACCTGTCTATATTGAAGTGAATTGTCCATAGAAAAACCGGTGTTGCTTGAGTCCACCGCGATGAAGATAGGTCGGCGGCAAAACCAGTCTGGTCGTGCAAGGACGTCGGGCTGATTGCGGGATGCTGCTGGACCGACGGCCTCACCTAGAACTCGACAAATCGACGAATAGAGAAGCCTGGCACTAGTGGTATCATCTCATGAGATCACGGTGGTGGATGGCAATGAAGAAAATCACGGCCATGAGGAATACTTGGCCCTGACTCTCTTTCCTTCTTCCTCTCTATTCACGTGTATTCTCTCAGCCGTATGTTCAATGTGTGGCCTCCCCTCTTTTTCTTGACTTAGCGGCATTTTATAGGTGAATGGTATGACCCCATAAAGGAAAGAAAATTTCTGCACGAAATCTCTAATGACCATGCAATCTCTCTCGTTTTGAGACAAAAAATATATCGTTCAGTATATCCCTCAAGTGCAATATTCTCTTTGATTATTTTGATATTTCCTCCGAAATCTTCCAATCTGCTACGAAATATATTACTCAATGTATATATCGCATAAATATATAAAATATTTACCGAATATTGGAAGAATATTATGAATCTTTTCCGAAAATATCAAATCATCATTCCTCATAAGTCGATTGTCGGTCATCAGAGAACAATGGGCTTGGGCCAATTCCCTCTTCCTGCGGGCTTAATCCAACTCATCTAATTAAAGTTTAGAACCATCAAGTCAAACCCATCTATCACTGGTCCAATGTAAAATGCAATAACAATAAATAAATGCATCCAAAATTATATGCTATGCAATTAATTATTATATATATTAGGGTGAAAATTAATAATTAATTTTTATGCAATAAATAAATAACCGAGTCGCCAAAATTTAGGTGTCAACATGGGTTATGCAATGTGTCATTACGGTCTCTTTTAGTATAAAATTCAATGGAGAACCCTTACCTTTTTTTCAACCCTACTAGAGGTATCAGAGTATCATACAAGGGGATCCTTTATCACCCTATCTATTTATCTTAGTATCTAATTGCTTGTATTCTTCAATGGAAAAAGCTGTAAATGATGAGAGTATAAAAGGTATTGAGCTGAATAGGTTTTATCCAATCTTATCCCACTTGTTATTCGCGGATGACTCTATCTTTTTCCTTGGCGGGACTATCTAGGAATGCCAAAATGTCTCAATCATGTTAAATCAATATTGTCATGCCTCAGCACAAGCTATAAACTTGAACAAATCAAGTACCTTCTTTAGCAGAGATTGCCCTCTTAAGGAATAACATGGTAGAAGAATTGAGAATTCGCGAGTTGGATCACACAAGAAAATATGTGGGAATTCCCTTTGACTGGGGAACCTCAAAGAGATAGATGTTTGCTTGGATATTGTTAAGGGTAAATATGAAATTGCAAGGATGTAAGGAACAAATCATATCAAAGGCAGGCAAGGAAATTATTCTGAAATAAGTGGTTTAGGCTTTACTGCACTATGCAATGTTAGTTATTAAAATCCTAGTATAGGTATGTAGAGCGATTGAGAAAAAAATAGCACATTAATAGCGAATCAAAAGCTAGTCTGCATTGGAAAAGATGTGAAACATTGAAAATCAGGAAGGATAGGGGAGGAATGGGTTTTAGGGATCTAATAACTGTCGACAAAGCCCTCCTAGGTAAACAAACTTGGAGATTGGTTAAAAATCAAGAAGCATTATGGTGCAAGTTATTAAAAGGACTCTATTTCAATCGAAAATATTTTTGGCCCGCTAAGAAAGGGTCCAAGCCTTCTTGAGGATGGCAAAGTTTAATTATGGGAATGGACGCGATATCGAACTCCATAATGTGGTCAATTGGAAATGGAGAAAATGTTAACATCAGAACAGAGAAATGGTTGAAAAGAGGCCTAATTGGAGGGCTGACAAATAGAAATGATCCACAATTGGTCTCATAATTGATGAACTTTGAGGTGGAACAGTGGAACGAACAACTCCTAAATAACCTCTTTGACAAGCATATCACACGGGAGATCCTTTCTATCCCAACTAAACGTCAACTCACAAAGGATAAATTAGTATGGATAGGGGCCAAGAATGGAATTTTTACAGTAAAAATGGCTACAATACCACCTAGACAAGAAATGCCTGACAAGGCAATGACTGAACAACCATCCTCCTCCTTCCAAACCCCAAGAGCCCTATGGAACGCTATATGGAATATGGAGTATTTGTTCTAAAGTAAAGATCTTTATATGGAGTATTTGTCAAAAAGCCATTCCATCCAAGGAGAATCTATGGAAGAAACATATATTATCCAATCCTCTTTGTGACCTATGCCGAAAGGATGTGGAAACAACGGAACATGTCTTTTTGGTCTGCCCTTTGTTGACACCTAAATTTTTGGTGGTCCGGTCATTTATTTATTGCATAGAAAATTATGGGGTAATTTTATCCTTAAAAAATATTAATTGTATAGCATATAGACTTAGGTGCATTTTTTTTTTTAATTTACATTTTTGCATTTGTTTATTGGATTGGTGGCGGATGGGTTCAACTTGGTGATTCTGAGCTTTAAATTGACAGGTAGGACTAAACCCACAAAAAGGGCAAATTGACCCAACCCGTTTTGTTTTATGACAAAAAATTATCTAGTGAGGAATAGTAATTTGAAATTTTCTGGGATATGATAGGGATGTTTCAATATCATCACATATGGCAAGTGTGACAAAGAATATCGTGAGCTCATCTTTGCAAGATTTGTGATTTGAGAAGAATTCTATCACAATCTTGAATAAAATTGGTGAAGGAATATTGCGATCGAAAAAATCCTCGTGGATGTTGATCTAAAACCCTAGTCCACTCGCCTATAAATAGGTTGCTACACCACATAAAAAAGGGAGGCCACACATTGAATACACGGCCACAGTAAAGGGGCTTTTCTCGAGTTTCAGGTCAAAATCAAAAGAAGAAAAGTTTTCCCAGGGGTTCTCTTTTTCTTTAGGTCAGAAATTTGAACATAAGAAGAGGAGATTTTTTCCTTTTGGTTTTGGTTCATTCGTCGGGGGTCTTCGACGGGGCAGCCAAAAAGTCAAAAGGGGAGGGTTTGAGATTCTGAAGAAGCGCTGAAAGGGGACGTGAGTGGGAAACACGTGAGAGACAAAAACTGGAGAATCCCTCTTCTGCAAGTTGGACGTCTACACATTGAAGAAGCCTTGAAGGAGAATCCGCGAGAATCATCGACTCGCACTAGAGAGAGAACGAAATATTCTCTCTCCACGACGCTGCCCGCAAAACCTTGACTCCATCGTCGTTGCATCGTCTTCACGTGACCACCGCAACAGCGCGTCCAAAACCCCCCACGAATCCCGCAAATCGGATGCCATCCTTGCCGACATAGTTCCGTTGCCTCACTCGAGTCCTTCGTGACGCCACTGCCGCCCGAGATGTGCCACCCCGACGTTGAGCCGCCCCCTGATTTGTGGTGACATTGCCTACCGTTGCTTTGCTGATATGTCCGTTGATTGCTGCCCACGGGCACCTCGTCGACCCACCGTCAGGCACATCAGCCGTGAATCATCCACCACGAGCCATCGCTGTCCCACCCAAAGCGCCGGTTGCAATCCTGGTCTAATTGCGCAAAGTCCAAATTGGAAATCAATATTTGGAATAGGTAAAAAATTTTGATTATTTTAATTTCCGAAAATTTCGTTTCCTTATTTGATATATTCGTTGATGCACATGTCCGATATTCACAACTCGAGTAGCATTGACAGTCCGATTTTCGCGTCCGAAATCCGACTCGCAATCGTTTGCAAAAATCGACAATCCAATCTCATGCTCGGGATTCGATTCACTAATATTTTAAAATTAGCTAACCCGATCTCATGCATGAGAAATGATTCGTCAATTTTTGGATATCAATCTTATCTTACTTAATTTGCTGTCATAGTGTTTTGAGTCAATTTTATTTTCATAAAAGAAAAAATCCAAAAAAAAATTGAATTAGGATTAGGTTCGTTTTAGAACATTCCTAGTCTTAGGATTATCTTGCATGTTTAGAATTGCAATCTTATTTCGATTTTTTAAATTAAAAAAATCCAAAAAATGCGTTCATTTAGGATGTTAGTTTTCTTTAATTTAAATAGCATGTTTAATTATTTGGCAATTTTAAATTTCGAATTTTACAAAGAAAAATACAAAAAAAAAAAAAATCATCATGCATGTATTATGTAGAATTAGGGCATCCTTGGCACGTCATTGCATATTAGGTTGATTGCATGTTTAAATTTTATTTAGATAGATCTTTCTAAATATATTGCATTTTAGGTTAGAGATTACTTGGTTAAGAAAAGATTCTAGTTTAAATTAGGATTTGGCTTAACCTAGTTCCTAATACAAATTGAATAGAATCTTAATCTAGCTAGATAATCTTTACATTTTTCTAATTTCGAATTTCATGGAAAATACAAAAAAAAAATTGCCTTAAAATTAATCAATTCCATTCTTTAGGATAGACTGCATTTTATTTATGTCATATAATTTAAGTTATATTGCCATGCCATATCATTACATGTTAGATTAGTAATATTACATTGCATGTAGATTAGATTCTCATTAAACAAAGCAAAAACAAAAATAGGGTAATTGGGTGTTAATTAGAACTCATATCTAGGATTGTCGATGTGAATTCTGATTTAACATTACAGATGCTTTCGTTGTTATGAAGTAAGTTTTGTAATTTATTCATTTGCTTTCTTGAGTGTTAAATTAATGGTTTGCGCCCTGCATAGTCATCTCACATGTTAAGGAATTAAAATCAATTCAAGTTACTTGCCAAATAATTTTTTTCAAAATAAAAGAGAAGGATACCAAAATGGCGTTGCAGAAATCTAGCATAACCAAGTCCCCGAACTCATAAATCTTTGGTTCGTAAAAGTAAAGTAAATCTCCCATTACTTTACTTAGGTTTCTAATCGACCCACTAAAATAGATTAGTGGTAACTCCTAATTGAAAATCAATTGTATGTTAATAACTTGAACCCAAGTCGCGAATTGGTATGGGCTTGGAAGAGCTCGGGTTAGGTCTAGGCTTAACAATCCATTAGCCAAACTTTAGGTGGTTCACACCCGAAAATTTTGGTCGTGACACCCTTGGACCACAAAGGTATGGAGAAATCCTGAAATCAAAATAAAATTTTTTACACAAAAGATCACTCGAATTGATGCGTGGATGATGAAGTTTGTAGAAGAAGCCCCCAACTTACCCTCTCTTAAAACAGTAGCATTTGTGCTTTGGCAAATCTGGAAGACTCGCAACAATTTCATCTTTCAGGGGAGCAAACCAAAAGCCTGCAACACAGTGGATTCGGCTCTAACTATGCAACAAAGTTTTAAAAAATGGGGCTTTCAAGAAACTAGGGCAGGAAAGACAAAAGACAAGACCTCATCTTAGATTTGGGTAGCTCCGACGGAAGGAACGCCAAAAATCAACGTGGATGGCTCGCTCGGAGAAGGATCGACGGAAGGCGCCATTTTTGGCATCTGTTGCGATCACGTCGGATGCCTCATTGACGGCTTCACCAAGACCGTTCTAACGTCGTCTTCGGCTCAACTGGAAACTCTAGATATCTTGGAAGCCCTCATGTACATTGAACGAACTAAACAGGAGGCGGTTTTGGTGGAGTTAGATTGTCTAGATTTAATAAGTACACTAAAATCTGCAGAACTCTTTAACTAGGAAGCACGTGCCCCTATTGCTGAGTGTCAAACTTTGCTGCTGAACCTCCCCCATGTGGGCCTTGCTTATTGCCCAAGAACTGCAAATTCAGTAGCTGACTAGGCCGCGCGTCAATATAGGAAAAAATCTCTTCTGCCCAATTGGCTCTCCTCCCCACCTCAGGTCCTTTGGGCTCTGTAATGTACGCCCCACTGCTGGGCTTTGCTGGTTCTTTCCTAGCTCTAATATAAATAAAACTTATGTTTTCGACCCAAAAAAAAAAAAAAACATCGGCAAGGAGAATTAAAAAAGGCAAAAATTTATTAGAAATTTTTACTTTTTCTTAATTTTGAATGCAAAAAAGATAGAAAACCATGGTCCACACAAATTTCAATGATGTCAAAGTTCTCATTAACCATCTAATGTCTCACATTTATTATAAACATTTTTAAATTTGAAAATTTCTTTATGTATATTACCAATCGATGCGAATTGGCCAGTCAATTAATATCAAACGGGCGCATCGTCACTTAAATAAATGTGAGAGATGTATGTAAGGATTGGGAAAATCAGTACATCAAGAAGCATAAAAGGAGTGAAGGACAAACTAAGCAAAAAGAAAAAAATAGTAACGTGGTAAACACATGTGTTAGTTAAATAGAAAGTCAAAACAAACATCATTATTCTTTAAAAAAAAAACATAATTCAAAGGAATGTGTTAGATTTGCAGCATCTTCTTACATACATATTGAGAATTTTAAATGGCCAGAAAATTTAAAAAGAGAAACAAAATCGTAGGAAACGCCAATATTAAAATACAAGAGACAAATCAAACATCTTGATAAATTATCTCTATGCAAAATGTCATTCACATGGATTGAATAAGCTCATATCTTGTTTAGATTGTATTAATTTTTAGGGTTAATACCATAAAAAATCTCAAATTGATATATCTATGACAAGTTTACTTCAAATTAATTTTTGGGTTACCAAAAATCTTAAATTGATATATTTATGATAAATTTACTCTAAACTAATTGTTAGGTCACTAAAAACCCAAACTGATATACTTGTAATAAATTTATTCCAAATCGATATGGATTTTCATGTGACCTTGATATGTCAACTAAGTTATCATATATCATTCAGCTTAGCGATGTCATAGTGGAGGGTAAAAGTTATCGACAATAGAATACTTGGTGATAATCATGAATGTTGTATTGATGGACATGAAATATAGCAATTGACTTATGGTGGTTAGTTGTTGACGAACATATAGATTGGATGATAAAACCAATACATGTCCAACGTTAAAAATGAATTTGGCCAAGATAAAGATACCGATGGACGATTGAACTCAATGGCACTTAAGGAGTGGTAACCGCCTACAAATAAGGTCAATGCGTGATCATGGGCCTAAAATTATGGAGTTGGGGTTGTAATTGTCATTAAAGTAGCAACTTCTTAAGAACAATTATGTTTTGTAGTTTAAAAAGGGCAACGTGTAATTGTTGTGAAAGGAATCCACAATTATCAACACAAATTCCTTATGCATTTTCAATCTATAACTATATTTTCAGTTTTTGAGATCTGGCATTTTTTTCCTTTTAGATTTATTGTGGTTTGTCCTTGTTACACAAATTCAATTCATGTTCAAATCGCTACCGATCCTGTTTACTAAGAAACCAAAGATCAACATTTGATGAAAGATCAACTTTTGATAAAAGTTATTTCACTAAAAAACCAAAGATCAACATTTGGGGACTTCCTTTCTCGCATCGTGATAGATATTGGCAAAGAGAATTTCTTAATGGAGGATTTCTCGGTTCTTATTATACTTGCACTTCTATATACCAGCTTAGATCCTATTCCAGTGAGGCTCACCTTAGCTTTAATAATTCTCGAAGAGAATCCTAAAGCATCACAAGAAATCACTACATGCTCTTTCAGTTACACATTAAATTAGGGAAAAATACCAAAAAGTTATAATCCTGTTGTATTTATGTCGAATCATTCATAAACTTTTTAATTTAGCTAATTTAATCCTAAATCATATGATGATTTATTAATTTAGTCATTCTGACATATTTTGGTTAGAAATTATTGATGTGAATGTCTTCAATGCCAAGTAAAATGATCGATATTGATATGGACAATTTTTATAATTTTTTAAATTTCATAATTTATTATTATTATTATTATTTTCTTTATTTTCTTTCCTTCTTTTCCTTTTTTTTTTTTTACGAAGTTCGGTGAGGGTTGTTGGCTGACTCTAAGCAAGGGCCAAAATGAGTGAGGGCCACAATTCTTGCCCATAGCCAAGGAGGGCTTTGTGGCCCTCGCCTATGACTGGTGAGGGTCACTACTCGGCAAAGGTCACGACCCTCACTCATGACTAGTGAGGCTTAGAAAGAAAAAAAAAAGGAAAAAAAAAAAGAACAAAATAGAACAAAAAAATTACAAATTATTTTCACATTAGCCAATTGTGTCGCATAGGATGGACTAACGTCACATCAGTGATTTTCGGTCAAAATTGGCTAGGTGGAATAAATTGACAAATCGTCAAAAGATTTATAATTAAATTGATCAAATCGAAAAGTTTAGGATTGAGCAATAGATTTAAGACTTTTTTTTTTGGTTTGTAATTTCTCCCATTAAATCATGTATAACGAAATCCCTTTCATACTTTCTTTAGTGGGTTTTCACTCATAATTTTTCAGCCATACTAAAAGCAAAGAGAATTGTCAAACTTCTCCATCCCGTGGAAAGAAGACAAGTTGATGCCTTTCAATTTCAAGTATGCAATCTAGCCAGAGGGACTAAATCTTTTGCACAATTAGTTGATACGATTATCGAGTGTATGACTTCGATGGAATAAAGTGACGTGATTCCGAACATTTTCTATATGTTGGAATATGATCACATAAATAAAGGCCAAGAGAGGTGAAATTCGCTGAAATCCGATTCTAAGCTTTGGGGAGGCTTGCACATCAAGGTCATGGAAAAATAAAAATCAAGCTGCCTCTATCCTTTCTCCAGATCTCAACTTTTGTTGATATAATGAAATGATTTCCATGCTTTCTTTCTTGACACATTTCACTAATTATAAGTGTTGGAAAAAAGTGTCAAGAAGAAATGACTAACCTTTTCAATGCATGACAAACGAATTACCCAAGAAGATACATTAAATCACCAACAAACAATTGATGATACTACTTCAAGATAGTCTGAATACGATCATGAGGAAGTTATTTCTGTTTTAAACGTTAATGCTGATCGTCTTCTCAAAGTAGTGATAGAAGCCTTTTGTATATTTTTTTTTAATGGAGAGGGGATGAGAGAACTGTTCTCTTTCAAAACATTCTATTTTTCTATGTAGATTGCACAATGTGAAAGTTACCTTAACTTCCCTTAAGAGACAATTGTTCACACCTTGTCAAAGGGTGCCTCTTGAACAAATTACTTCACGATGAACCAATGTCTCCTAAAACATACACCTCATCATTGGCGAACCATTGCAATATAACATATTTCACTTGAACATGATGGGCTTGATAATACTCTATTAAGAATATAACACATTCAACATTTATCTACTTTAGAAACAATTCATAATGCCAAAAAAGTCATGCGACCAGTGAGTGCACATGCATTTGGAAGCTTAAATTATGCACCTGTTATGGAGAACATAATAGCTACAACCCTAAAAAAAAAAACAATTGATATCTCACCGTCCCTAGACATATTTTGTTGTGTTAATCCAAGTATACTTATCCTTTAAAGGTTATACTTGACTATTCTCAAATCATAATGTATTTACAATTATAACAAAAACCATAGAATGCGATATAATTAGTCAACTAGTAAATACATATGATAGATGTAAAATAATAATACATTTTCTTCATACTAATGTCCATCTCCATTTTAGAATATCTACTTTTTTAGACATATTCCATAAAGTCATATATATTTATGACTATCAGTAACATGCTAAAATAGCAATATTGATTCATCACTTCCAGAATATAGTCATAAGTAACATAGGGCATAAAAATGAAGTAAATTATGAATTACGTCAAAACATGATGAATAAATGTGAATAATTTCACTTACATCCCATTTCTAGTCATACAATGCATAGGTATTATGGATCACATGCTATAGTAAATTTCTCTTTCTATAAGGGCAAATGTCATTTATTAAATACATCCACCATACAAATCTTAGTCTAAACATAGTCACGTGCTTCCCACGTACTTACGTACTTATGTTTAGCTTGAGTGCTATATTAGCTCGCTTTTTATAGTACCCAATTAAATACTCGCATCTAGCATCCTTCAGGCATACATGATTGTAGAACTATCATGTTCGGTCTTATCACATACAAATAACTATCCTCATCATAATTCTAATAAAGTGACATAAAATTATATTATATACTAAATTTTCTCTTCTAGCATTTATAGTATATAACGTCTTAACTCAACGTGCTAACTATAACATTTTAGGTGATTGCTTATGTGAATTGGATAATCATTGCCGGCTGATATATTTTTCAACAATCTATATGTGTTAGTGTTAGTTTTATAATGGATTTGTACTTCTTGACGAAACATTAGGCCACTAAGATAAAGAAGTATAATACATATGTTCATATATATATATATATATATAAACTAATGATCCTCAATAATATTATAAATCATATTCTACGTAACCCTAGAGACATCTTGTGGGTCAAGAACCTGTATCTAAGAATGGCCTTCATAAATAAATTAGTAACTATTTTATTAGTTGAAATGTATCGTGGGATCTAATCTTTTTGTGCTGTTATATCTATAATGAAGTTATTCTTTATATCCTGCCATGATATTTGGGATCTTTTACATAAGTAATGGCTGCTTAACTATCACAATAAACTGTCATCGATCTTAAACTTCTGTGACTAATTAAAGTTTCCAACAAACATTTTTGTTATACTACTTTTGTACTGCAATAGAGCATGCAATAAATTATGCCTCCATCATAGATAAGGTAGTGCATGTTTATTTCTTGTTATTCTAAGAAATTGCATATTCATTGAGTAAGAGCATATATCCAAAAGTTGATTTACCCTCATCTATGTCTTCTCTCTAATCAGCATCTTAGTAGCCTAGTAGGCGAAAATAATTTCTTTGACAAAGTTGATAGTCCATAATACCTTTCAAGTATCTCAAAGTCCTCTTCATTGCTTTCCAGTATACTTGACCAAGATTTGACTGGTATCGACTCATCAATCTCACGACATGACATATGTCGAGTTGAGTACACATCATAAAATACATCAAATTTTCGATCGCACTAGCGTAAGAAACATTTTTCCATTTCTTTCTAAACTCTTGTAATTCCTAACTAACAAAATATCCTTCATATAAAGTGATAAAATTGCAAATTTATCTTTAGGCCGTTTGATATATATGCATTGATCTTCTTCAATCATCATGAATCCAAAAGCCATTATGATTTGATGAGATCAAAAATACCACTATTTAGATAACTACTTAATGCCTTATATCGAGCGATGTAACTTACAAACTCTATACTCCTGACTTTCAGTTATGAAATCTACTAGTTGCTTCAAATGGATTTCTAATCTAATTCTCCATTGAGAAATGCCATCTCTACATCCATATGATGTAATTCTAGATTTAAATGTGCGACAATAATTAGGAAAAGGCATATAAAGGCAAACTTTACAACTAGTGAAAAAGTTTCATATAGTCTATCCTCTTTTGTCGAGTATAACCTTTCATCACAAGACGAGTCTTATACTTTTTAATAGATCTATTCACATTCGCTTAATCTTGAAAACCTATTTATTTCTAATAACCTTGAGATTGTGTGATAGATCAACCAAGTCCCAAACGTGGTTTGTCCTTATTGACTCTATTTCATCTTTAAAAACTTTTCTCTTTTTTTCCTTGTTAGAGGATGAAGGAGCTTATTGGACAATTTAAGGCTTAGCATTGTCTTGTGGAGCAATCATAGATTACTCCCATTCAATCTCCAAATGATGACAGAGAATAGTTTTACGATTACTTTTACTGTAATTGAACTTCTTGTGAATCAGTTTGCTAAGCAATGTGACACGCACACTAGATCTTGCATGTTAAGGTAAATTTTTATTTTTCTTGACAATATTAATGGATGTGTTATCAGGATTTTCCATCTCATATAATTAGAAGTCCTTATCGATCTCACCTTTACTAGGAAAATCGTTATTCAAAAACGTGATAACTCGTGACTCTATTTTAGTTACACTTCCATCATCTTGTTCACTTTAGAATATGTATCCTTTAGTAGTTTAGAATATCTAATAAAGATACATTTCTTCTATCTTGAGTTTAAATTTACCATAAAGAATCATACATATATGCTACACACTTCCAAGGTCTTAGATAATTTAAGTTTGGTTTTCTACTAGTCCATGGTTCATTTGGGTGGAATCGATCGACTTAGAGTGCACATGGTTAAGTATATTAGCAATAGTCAATAATGCATCTTCCTAATATAAAATGGATAGATTTGCCCATGTCATCATAGACCTAACCAACTTTAGTAGGGTTCCATTCCTTTTCTCAGTAACTTTATTTGGTTGCGGAGTACCAAGAATAGTTAATTATCTTATAATTCCATTTTTATCACAAAGAATCTTGAATTGCTCAGGTATATATTCACGTTCACGATCGGTTTTCAATGCTTTATTATTTTGTTAAATTGATTCTTTACTAAAGCTATGCATCGTCTAAAGTAATCCAATACATCAAAATTATGGGAGATCAGAATGATACAATCAAAACGTGTGAAATCATCTATAAAAACGATAAAATATGGGACTTCATACCTTACCGTCTCGTTTAATACATCACAAATGTCAAAATGTATGAGTTATAATGGAAGTTCAGCTCTTTTACCAAATGACTTTCTAGTTATTTTTCCCGCTAGACAATATTCACATATGAATAGATCAACATTAGCGAGTAACCGGTCACCAAAAAAAAAAAAAAATTGTGAGTAACCCTAAAATGTTTTCTTTAGCTACTCTTTTCATCTTTTGAAACCCAAAGTGATCTAATTTAACACACTAAATACTTGAACATGATCAAAATCATAATAAATTGTTCCAAATATAATATCAACACAATCACCATGAAAATTCAATGCGTAACCTAAGTTTAAAAAGACAACGACAGACACCAAGTTTCGCTGAATATTTAGAGCATAGAGGACACCATATAAGAGTACATTCAACCACCACATAAAATCAGTTTACATGTATCAATACCCTTTACTTCAACTCTAAAGTTGTTTCCAATGTATCCACTTTTTTCCAAGTTACATCTAGCGATACTTTGCAAATGTTCTTTGATTTCTAGCTACGTAATCTATTGCTATTGAATCTACGGTCCTCATAAGATGAGATTCAATAAAAGTTACAATGTTAGAAACATAAGTATTATTTAAAGTAGTGAGGTAATATGATAACTCTTTCGGCTCAGTGCAAGTAACCCAGCTTATCATAATTATAACGCTTCATCTTGATCTTATACTTATTCCTATCACGTTTTTTTGCGTTGGAGGGTCTTAATTCTCTTGGGTGCCCGACCAATCTCTTTCTCTTCGTTGTTGAATTATATTTCATCTTGTACTTAAAGTCTGAAATTTTACGTAAACTAGATTTAGCAACATAAGCACCTGTGAAGGATCTCGCAACCTCTAGACACTTATCCTCTAATATCAAATGACACGCTATACCATCAAAAGTGATGATATTTTCATTGTGCATCATGTTGATTTTTATATGCTCTCAATTATTAAGAAGAAACTTTATAACTTATTTTTCAAGGCAGCCCAAATTACTTGAGTATTTTTACAATTTTCAAATTTACATATGAGATCATTTTACATATAGCTCAGTAACGTGATATGAACAATGCTATTTTTTTTTATTTACTTTTAAAGCTTGATAAGCTTCTTAATTTTTTCCGTGTTGAGTAAAAGTTCCATGCTTAGGTTCATCCATGGTGTGAACCTTTTGTTGAGTAAAAGTTTCCAAAATCTCTTGCTCTTTAAAGATGTAGTGAACCTTTCAATACCAAATATCACAATTGTTATCGTTCAATTTCTCACCTTTATTAAGGTTAGTCACAATGGTTTTGGATGCTAAAACCAATAACTACTACACATACCCACCTATAGGTAGCGGCGACGATTGGGCGGCTTTACTACTTCATCATTCAGGGAACGAGTTCAAATTTTTGGATGTTCGCGACTTAAGTGGGGGTCCCAGGGGTGGTTTACTAGGCCAACCCCCTCGAGGGTTTATGTCTAAATAGCAACTTGCGGCGAGACCCCACTGGTATTACCGAGCACTGGAGGATTGTGTAATCCCTAAAGGGTGATCTCTGGCGGTTTCTCAATCATAAAAAAAAAAAAAAAAAAAACCACTACACATTGACATGACACGCAAAATCTATACTAGCACATTTTTCTCATTAATACACATATTTAATTTGTAATAAAAACAAACTAAATTAATAATAATTCAACAAAAGATAAAGTTCATTATATTCCCACTCAGCTTCTGTGTATGGTTGTTCTACTATTATTACTTAATTTGATTTGCGCAAATTTTAAGTTATAGGTAAGAACTCATTTGAATTCTACCAACTTATGAACTCTCATTAGAAACGATAATTATGTGACCTCATGTAATTATCACACTTTCTATTAAATATCAAAGACATAGCATGATGTGAGCTAACATACAAAAACAATCGTGCAATAACTATAATCATTTGTGGAATACAAGATGTAACGAAGAAACAAAGATCTCCAACCATTTAGAATCAAGAAATTGCAAGTGTGTCAAAACTTAGATATGTTATCGTTGAACCAAGCTCTACACAACTTGTGTGTGGTCATTCACATGTAGGCTAGCTTATGTATTTTCAAAACCATAGTGAAATACAAGTTAAAAGGAATAAACAATATTTATTTATTTATTTATTTAGTACCCAGGGAACCTCCGTGCACCGTTTCGCGGCGGAGTAAACTCTGGAGGAGCAACGGGCCAAATGTGGGTTGACTGAGTCCGCGAGCTTCTAAGCTGGATTGCTCCGTTCCAGCATTTCCCTAATCTTGTCCATCCAACCCTCGCGGTGAGTTAAATATATCTGGGCCTCCAGCTCCATGCCACTATGAGCTTGAGTCGCCAAATTGGCTCGAGCTCAATGGTGCGACTGAGCTTGAGCCCTCCAGATCTAGGGGCTCAAGCTCAACATCACGATAGATGCCGAGCCCACCAAATCAGGGTCTCGAGCTCGACTTTGATCGACTTAAAAAGATGAGGAGACGCCGAGGGTGAGAGAGGTGGGTGGTTGATGTAAAAGATCAATCTGTAGTATCATGTCCATACAGATCACGTTCTCAAAACTCCCCTCTATTCGAAATTCAAAGATAACTACCGTATTCAGACTCATCTGTGGAAAGGCTTTCGCACCGGTCCTTACGCGCGCCTTTAATTTTCTATGCAGTAGAAAGATGGTAAGCAAATATTAACATTGCCTAACATGTTTCTACATTATAAATCACGAGTTTTTACAATAAATTTCAGTCTTTTCTCAAAGCTCAACATCAAATCTATTCACCCATTTGTGACAATGAACGATTTGAAAAATATTTCCTAAAAATGATTACTTGTATCGCTTACAAAAATGACTAAACAAAAGATATTTTCATTACCCATGAAAATGTTCAGATATAAATTGTTTTTGAAAATAAAAATATTTTTCAAATTGTTTCTTTTCTGCAAAACAAATGAAGTCTTAGATTCTGTCATGTCAATCACTTGGGTTATTTTTTGAAAAATAAAATAAAATCACTTGGGTTATTTCAAGTGTTCATCTATTTTGCCAATCAATGCTTTTGTTATTACAAGCACAAAATTGTTTACTTATTTTTTGTATTGGCCAGTTCAAGACACGCACATAATAAAATTTCTATTTTTTTGTTTCTTAATTTTTTGGAATAGGTTTAGAACATAAATCTATTTGGTAACACAATTTGATTTTTCTATTTTTGTAACAAATTTCTATTTCAGAAGTATATTTGAAGAAGAAATCAGAAGCTAAAATTTTTAAATTTAGAAATTGAGAAATCAATTTCTGTTTCAAAAATTTTGTCATATACACCTATTTTCACAGAAGCAGGAACAGATAAATCTGTCCTCGACTGATGAGTTAGGATTAATTGTCTTGCACGAAGGGGTAGGATTAATTGTACTGCACAAAGGCGACCGAATGGTTATCAGGTCATCAAAATCAGACATGACAGTATTGATTATTATCAAAGTGGCGTCATACATGATTCTCCTAGGAGAGTTTCGAGGAGAACACCGCGCGAGATGCCAGCCATCAGTCCACAGACAGGTAGACCGTCCATTGTCAATTATTCCATTTGCTTCTACATTTGGTTTTCTTAAATATGAGAAACGGCTGGAAACATTATATTGTTAATAAATTAATGAGCACCCCCTAGAATTTGTTAAGTACATCTTATACAAAATCACTCAATTTTCAAGTGCCTCTAGCCAGATCTAATCAATGGGCCAATGGGGCTCGGTATCATGGCTAAAAGTTCTTATGTATGCCAGCCTATGATACAAAATAATAATAATAATAATAATAATAATAATAATAATAATAATAATAATAATAATAATAATAATAATAATAATGTTTATGTTTATTATATTCATAAATAAAACCTAACGAATAAATTAATAAGCATGTGAAAGACGAGACAAAACAATAACAATAGGAGAATGTATACTGACATAAGCGATGACAGCATAGCATTAGCTTTGCAACGTTCTTTCTTAACGTATTTATGTAGCTTTATACACCTATAAACATAGGATAAACGTAATAACCGAGAAACTTAATTAAAAAAGTAAAACGTAAGTAATGCTGGTATTAATTAATGGAAAAGTCAAACGAAACATCACACATTTACTCGTAAATTGTGCTCGCTTATAGGTGATGCAAATTATATATCAAAATATCTCTATCGACTTGCGTAAGTCGCCGGTTGAAGTGATCCAATTGAAGGCTAATTGAAAAAGAAACGTGCTACAAGTGTGCATGATGCAAAGTCAGATGATTAAGTATAAGGAAAAATAATTACTTTAGGCGATGAAGGTATTTTGTTTTGCTTAATATATTTGACATATATGATCTTTGCATTGCGGGTTTTTCATGACAGTTGATATCATCATTCGACTTTCGATAATTTGTTGCTCTTTAAATTGAGGGTAAATTTTATTTATCTCAATATGGATAGGACCCGATCCATAGATGCGTGCCGATTTAGGAAAACAAAAGAACATTATCTTTTCCATCATCGTAATGGCATTTGAGTGAATGCTGAAGTAGTTATCATGCGAAAAGAAAACATCATATTTTTGCTACGGACACGGGGGCATTCAAATAATGCACCCGAAATTTTTCGAATCACATAATCGACACTTGATTAAGTTTTTTATTAGTTATATAATAACAGCGATGATATATAAAATGGCCAATGTTTAGTGGGGAGTCTTAATCGAAACAAATTATTTACTAGACTTAATTGAAGCACAGTAAACTTTATGATTAGCCGAAGGAATAGCCATCTCCACGTGTATTCCCCCAACATGTTCTCGCGCAAGGTCGTTATATATTCTGCTATTTGCCCCCCTTAACTTTGACAGTAGAGCAAAGCATTTATGGATAGCACTCTCGTATCTTAAACATGAATATCATTTATACGCCACTATTACAATAAAATGCACTAAACTCACCTTTTCGAACTTTCTACCTAATCCAACTCCAAGCCATCACAATATAATTAAATACGATATAGACTATAGGCTTTGCATTAGATTCTTTCACCTCCTCGGCTTCATAAATTTGGCCCTATATATCCGATTTATGAGATAATGATGATTCGTCATGAGTTTTTCTCAGTTTAGTACTATTGACATAAATGATTTATGGTGGATAAGTTAAGCATAAGTTTCGTCATGAAAGATTGTACTTTGTGAAGTTACTTTTCGTGCATGTATGATGGGTTCGTTGTTGTTCGGTTCATTTCATTCATCTACAATGAAGAACATAAGGAATTGACTTATGCGCAATTTTAATTAATCGGTTTTCATAAAAAAAAATAATCACAAGAGATTTTCAGGGAATATTTATAATGACAACTATTAAATTACTGTGCGTGTTTGGCATGGGAATTGGACTTTTCGTATTGGAAAGCCTGAGCCAAGAAATGCACAGAAAAAAAACATAATGTTATATATTTAAATATCATTGACCGGACGCTGTGTAGAATATTATATTCATTAGGTCAATTAAGAATGAATAAAGTATATGAATAATAGTCTGTTTAACTGAATTAATTAGAAGTAGCTGAAGACAAATTGACATTTCATCAATTTAATAGAGAGTAGTTTCTTGTGGCTTTCTTAGAAATCTGTTCTATATGATCCTCGGACAAGAACGGTTCGGATAGAATTGTTGCACTAATCTAGTTTATGCATTATATGTGATACAATATATAGTGCTACTGGCTTTGGAAATTAAACATTACATGAGGTAGTAAAGAAAGAATTCTCCCTTCTTTCGAGATAGAGAACCGCAGACGGAAACAGGTTTGACTATGCAACTTGTTTGACGGTGACAATCTTAAATATAATAGAAAGAAACAATGGAGAAATAGCAGTTGAAAAAGGGATGAACATCTTTAAAGCAGGTAGAAGAGGGGGCAATGGTTTTGTTCAAGAAGGGAAATGAAAAGTCCCTTGATTTTGCAATGCATCGTGTAATCACTTGTTGCCACAAATTGTCATAGGCCCTTTAAATTAGGAAATGACATATTTGAGATATGGATAGTACAAATGCCATAATTTTTATATAGCATTCATTTAAATATCATACTTTTTTTTTTCAATCACTTGAGTGCTACATTAGTTAAAAGCTGTTCAATTGAATTAGATTAAAAAAAAAAAAAAGAGGGGCTAAAAGATTTAAGAAAAAACACAAAGAAAAGAAAAAAACACTAGGCCCTTTCCCTGTGGCACAGCCGCCGGCCCACAGGCGGTGGGTTTTTACTTTCTTTTTTGTCCTTTCAAATTTTAGCTTTTTTATATTTTATTTTAGGCTAAAAAATAGGATTGCAATCGAACATCATTTTAATCTTGTGCTTAATGCATTAGTATAGTTAAAATTGCATAGGAGATAAAAAATAATAATAATAATGATGATGATGATGATGATAAAACCATGTAAGCATTTTTCATAAACTAAATTTGGTAATAATGTTAACGAGAAAACATGATGAAACAATTTGGATAAACTTTAGGATTCAATTTTACTTTATGAAAATTGTACGACTGAATTGTATTTTTGTAATAAAGTTTAGGACTTTTAGTGCACCTATTTTTAAAATAAGTCTATTATATTATTTCTGGTGCACCAATTTGCAGTGTCATTGCAGTCAATATCATTTATGTCATTCAGAAAGCTGGATTATGTGTAATTTCGTCGCCAATTTGGTTGATTCTGTTTTTTTTTTTTTTTTTTAAGAGCAGAAAGAGGGTGATCATTGTAGATTCGTGAGCCTCAAATCAATGCAGAGTTCGTCGGACCCAGATCCATAGGGGCCATGAGATGCACAACGATTGCCACAGAAGGGCCACTAGATGCGAGCAGCGTCTGTCTCTTCTTCTTCCTTCGCTATTGACGTTGGCGAACGTGAGGGAAGCGCGAGTGAAGAAGAAAGAGGGGAGGGAATAAAGTGAACAGTAAAAAAGTACAGAATAGGAGAAAAATAAGAAAAAAAAAAGACTAGACAAAATTTGAGAAAACACACTCAAAACCACGTGGTTTCATTTAAGGTCATCCACATTAGATGCCAATCGTGCTACATAGGATGACTGGCATTGATTAGACATCCACATTAGCATTTTTAGGTAATAATTAGCCGGATGGACTTCCTTGTAAAATCGTCAAAAAGCTTTAGCCTATATTGGTAAAATTAAAAAGTTTATGAATAAATTTATAGCGGTACGATATGTTTAGGACATTTGGATAATTTTCCCCAAAACTCACGATAATAAAACGTTGCACTAAACTTATGTTGTTGACCTTTTAAGTTAACCTTATCTGACTTGAAGCAGCCATGATATAACTATATGTTATATTGATTATACACTTTGCATTGGACTCCTTCACCACTTTGATCCATAGCATATTTTATGCAAATCATGCATTACAATTTCATAAATTGGGCTTTGTATATCTCATTCACGACATAATTGATAATTCATCCTGAGTTTAGCACTGTTGACATAAATGATTTATGGTGAACAAGTGAAGCATAAGTTTAGACATGAGAGATTGTACTTTACAAAGTTTCTTACTCACACATGCATGATAGGTTTGTTTACGTTTGGTTCATTAAACTTATCAAGAATAAAAAAAATCACAGCAAATTGACTTATTGACAGCTTTTTAGTCTTCGGTTTTTGTTTTCATGATCTACAATGGTAATGCTATAACAAGTTTGAAAGTCTTAATGATGATAAGATCATTCTACTAGTTCTATATGTGCGACAAATCCAGTATATTATAATAATGTATTGTTAGGAATCATATCATAAGATATATTTTTAGACAATATTTGTAGGAGAATTACTAAATGACAGCCTGTGCTTGGCCTGGGAATTGGGCTTGTCGTATTGAAAAGTCAAAGCCTAGAAATGGTCATGAAAAACAAATATTGTTATATATAGAATTAGTCATTGACCCGGGCACCGCGTAGGTCAATTTAGAAAAAAAGAAAAAGCGTAGATGAATACCTAGTCTGTTCAATTGAATTAACTAGAAGTAGCTGAGCACATCGAGACTTTCCACCAATCGCGCAAATAGAGTTGTTTGTAGCTATTTAAGGAATTTGGCCTATAAGATCTGGAAACTTCAACAAAAAAGTAGAGAAGATTACTAAAAAAGTCATAAGTTTATTGCAATTATGCCACTTTAGTCCTTTTTTTTTTTGGCCAATTTAGTCCTAAATCTTTTACAATTGTGCCAATTCAGTCTATCTGACCAAAATTGGCCCGCATGGTGCTAACGTGGTAATTTTTCTAGATATATATATATATTTATTTTTATTCAAAATTTTAAATATTTCTTTAAATTTTTTAATTATTCTTTTTTTCTCCACCTTTTTCCTTCCTCTGGCTAGCGCCTCTGGCCGACGAGGTTAGCCTCGCCGGCTAGTGGCAAAGCTCGCTCCCACCGGCCACTGATGAGGTCGACTGTCGCCTGGGCTGGGCGAGGCCCTATCGAATATGGTGGGGGTTGGCCCCACCTAGCCCTGGTTGTTGGTAATTTGTTTATAAAACAAATGAAGAGGTGCTTTGTCTCACATCGAAAAGATGTGAGTGCGCACGTGGACGAGATTTGGCACTAACCAATAATCATTATTTTATTTATTGAAAATTCGGATTTATTTCTAAAAAAAATTAATTATAAAGTCTTGTTAGAACATTGCGACTGTTCACGAAAAGTTACAATTATTTTTTTATTCCGAATTTCTTATGTCTTTTCAACGTAACCTTTGAGACATACTTGTTCATTTTACAACCTTTCCCGAAAGGTTGTCTTTGTTCTTTTGCAATCTTTTGAAGAGTTGCATTTATTCGAAAGACATATAAGTACATTTGTTTTGAGATCAAATATATATCTTCTTCTATTTTTTTCGTTTTCTTTCAAGAGAAACTACAGCCATTGTTTCTAATTGTTTCTCATGAGAGATCCTGGAGAAATACTAGAATTGCTATCTAGTATTCTCATTTGAGACTTTGTTGTATCCTGGAGGAAATTTGCCGGTGACCATTAGCAACGTTGTGGGGCAAATAAATCCTTAAAGAAAGTGATATCATGCCTCAAAGTCCGACTTGAGTACTCTAACGATCCGACTTCATTGTTCTACCCAATACGAAACCATATTTTCCCAACAATTTTAAGGATTTACTTCGGAACAATGGAGTCAAGTGGATGAAGCACACAGAATGAGTTAGAGATGTTCATATTCAACAGAGCAAGGCTGCATAATAATTCTTTACGTTCTCCACCGGAGCAAGTGGATATCGTCGAAATCACAGACCCTGCAATGCTGTCTTTCTCGGATGACCACCATCCTCTGGACGATGCTTCTGATCCTGCTCTGAAGGCTCTTCCTTCGTATGAGTGGTGATTTAGATATCATTATAATGTGGGAACACCATATATAGACAAACGCAGGCAAAAAAAAAAAAAAAAGAAAAAAGAGATCTGTTGGAGGCTCTTGAGGGAGCAGAAGTGAGGGATTGAACCTGGCGGTGGGCAACCCATTGGCGATAACGAGGGCTGCAATGGTGGCCTCACTCTGTGGGAGAGCCTATACACCTCCATTCCGCTTGTAAAACGAAAACAAAGAAACGCAAAATGTTGGGCGAGAATGGAGATCTCACCTCGGTCTCTCTCTGCGATGCCTCTCGCAAAATAGGCACCCACGCGAGCGCGGCACAGAGAGAAACGAAGGAGGGAAAGATTTTGCGAGGGTTCTTTCTGTAACGTGAGAGAGAAGTCAAAAGGGACACAGAGAGAGAACGAGACGAAGAGAAGCCGGAAGTAGGCTACGGGGCCAGTGGCGAATCAAATCCGTGCAGTGGCAGAGGGAGAGTAAAGCGCATCTCAGACCGCCTCTTCTGCACAATTAGTCCCGCTTGCCCAATTCCATGAATTGGTGTTGGTTGGCATCTCTCATTTTCCAACCATCGTGTAGTTCCAATTCGTGCGGTAGTTTTGTCTCAGCGACGAGGCATGTTTGAAAAGACATGGTTCTAGCTTCGTGCTCTTTTGCTCCTTACATATATGCATGTCCCAGACAACAAATGAACGAGTGCATAAAACTTTACACTGCTTGAAAAAAAAAAAAAATTGCCAAGTTCTGTGTTTGATCATGCGCTGATGGTGTAGGCCATTTGCTAATAATAATTGTCATAATATCTCTAATGCTAGTTGGTTTTGTTTTTGACTTGAATTAAGTCATGTTAGTTGTTTTCTCAGTCATTTCAATGATCAAATGCATTTTCTAATTCATCATTTTCTTTGTCTTATGTTTTATGCCCCGTGGTTACTGACGGTGGTTATGGGTGAGATTATGCTGCTGGATCCAAGGCCTAAATGATGATTATTACACGCATCGGCATAGGCTGATGAAGTAGACAGAAAAAGTTGTTGGTGGGCGTGTCTAGCAAAATTGCCATGTGACATGTACACTTACCGGGAGAAAGATACTGTTTAGCAGATGGACCCGAGGCACCCTTTGAGTCTTTGGCTTGATTAAGCGAAGGGGACTTCGATTCTTTTTGCTCAAATTTCATTGAATTGAGGGAATCTATTTTTGATTTGTTTGGCAAAACGACAAGAGAAATGTCCGAGGGGTGTGGATGCGCATACAAAGGAATCGATGGCCGAAAAATGAGAGAAATTGATAGGTGACGCTGCCAAGAACCAGGTCGCATGAATCCCACCAACTCCATCTCCGATGCAAATTGGTTGTTCGGGAGGAGATTCAGCGATCCTTCAGTTCAGAGTAATATGAGGCACTGCTCGATGTCGGATGCCTGGTTCCGGCGAGGAAAGTCGCAGTCGCGCAAGCCGGCGGCGTGGAAAGTTGGATCTTGACTTTCTATTGCGATCTGGGAAGGTTCCGGCAGTTCCAAGTTCGCAATTTTCAGGCGTTGAAAATGCTCAGAATTTCCCCGTGGCTGCACCATCACTCGCACTGCCACGAATGCCCCGTCTGCAAGGCCCTTATACAAGAGGAGAAATTAGTCCCTCTTTATGGGAGGGAAGACCCAGACGGACCCGATATCCAAGTCTTATCCACGAATTGATATCCCCAATCACCCATCCGGACAAAGGCCTGAAACTGCTCCACCTTCAAACGCGAACCAGTTTGCGAATTATGGGTTTGGTTTCATGGGAGGGTTCATGCCGATGGCCTATGCTAGGATCGGGAACTTCACCCTATCTACTGCATTTGGTGGTCTAATCCCTGCTCTGTTCAATGTGCAATTCCATGGATTTCAAGATGTCACTGTGTATGGGACGACTTCGGCTTATTCATAAGGCTTCAACACTTTCCATAGGGGTCATGCCCACGGTTTTCCGCAAACGGCTGTGCGTGGATAGCAGGCTGATACCGTGTTGAAGAACCTTCTTCTACTCATCGGAGTCTTTGTGGTTCTCGCGCTGCTTTGTTGGTGATCTTACTTTGGATTCTCTTGGTGATGATTTCTCTTAACTCTCTTTATAGTTGTCGTCATGCTCCACGAGGTTTAGGCTAGTAAAGACATGTTCGTGTATGTCTGCCTGTGGTTTCCTGTTCATATTTGCATGTGACCGTTAATTTAAAAAAAAAAAAAAAAAGGATTGGAGGGAACAAAAGGTGTTATTGGAGGGACTAGTTTTGTGGCTTCTTTGCTGATCAAGCTTTTGCTTGAGAAGGGCTATGCTGTGTGTACCACTGTTAGGGACTCAAGTCTATTGGGTTTGTGTCCGATGCCATCGGTCTTGATGCTGGCCAGTGCAAGATTCTTGTCAACATTATGTAGCATAGCCCTGATATTGCCCAAGCAGTCCATGACCTTCGTGCTCGACGTTGAGGAAGCCGAGACTCCGATCCACAAGATCAAGCGCAAGGTATGGATCTTATTATATATTTCGGAAGGTTTCGGCTTATATGATATTGTTGATTCCGTTCCAAGAATTGTTTTTTCCCTTCTCAATCCTAGTTTATGTGCTTTTGATACCTCCATACTCGATTTGCTCACATTTATTGGATTGTTAGAGAATGTCATTACATGCATGGGCTAATATGTAGTGCTCTATTTATGGAGGCGATATAGAGATATTAAATGGGTTTTCAGGTGTCCCTTGTTTGGTTCTAATGTGTTTTATTTGCTGTCCTTGCCCCTCATAGATTTGATTCTAAGGAATAGCATAAATGAGCTAAGAGAGTAGAATTGCATTGGTTTTCTATTTTGATGTATGTATTTCATTGAGCATGAAATTTGACAATGCATAATTTTGATTGGATGCCTCATGAAATATTCTTGTGGTGGGGGTATCCAAAGGGGACTTGAAGTCATTGAGACTAAGAAGTATCTAGCTTTCCTTTTCAAAATGAAATATTTAGGAGAAGCAGACACTATCTTAAGTTTTAAAATTAAAAAATAGTGGGGGTTATTCTTTAAGCTAAAGTGATTACACAGAGAAGATGTTGCATAGATTTAAACATTTTGTTTTCAAATATATGAGTACTCCATTTGATTCCTGGTGGAGAGTTTTTAATGTGAGTGATATTGGTTTTTGATGTATGTGATACATTATACTAGACCTAATATTACTTTTTGTATATGTAAGTTGAGTAAATACTAGTAATCCAATATAGAAAATTAGAGAGTTATCTTATTGTTCTATAATAATTCGGCTATATTAGAAAGATATACCAATGCTAGTTGGATTGCAAGTGTGAGAGATAAACAATCCACTAATGGATTAATTTTCACATTACGTGAATGTGTTGTTTCTTGGGCGAGCAAGAAACAAATGTGCATAATTCACTCAACTCTGGAATTTGAATTGTTGCTTTAGCAAAATTTGGGAAAGAGGCTAAATGGTCTTTGAATTTGTTGTTGAATATCAATTCATGGCTTAGTCCTATGGCTCCTATTTCTATCCATTGTGATAGTTAGGCTACTTTGGTAAGAGCCTATAGTAGCATCTATAATTGTAAGTCTAGACATACTAATCTAAGATATGAATATGTGAGACAATTGATTAAAGATGGTACCATAACAATTGTCTATGTGAGGTCAAGTAAAAATCTTGCCGATCCTTTGACGAAGGCTTTACCAAAACATATGGTAATGACGACCTCACAAGAAATGGGGCTGAAACCCTTTAATTGAAATCACCAATAATGGTAACCCGACCTTTTTCTAGAACATTACTAATTACAAGGTTTAATGGGTAATAACAAGTTATTGAATGTGATTGTTTGATACTGACGTAGCCCTAATATGAGAAGTCAATATCGTCTGTTACGTTTTGTAGGTTGAATTAAATTCTTAATGAAGTATAGTACAAATTTGTAATGTGTTGATAGTAACAGAAACACATAGTAGATACTTCACCTATATGAGCTTAGAAGTGGTGCCGCTTCTTACGAAAGTTAGGGTTGCTTTCTAGAGAGCTCATGAAACAGGATCAAGCACAAGGCCATAATAGTGCAGAGTAATATAGAACTTCTCGCTGAAACAAGAGGTTAGTGTATGTGCGGTATGTCCGGTTCTATTATATAAAAGTACAAGTTTAAAGCCGAGCTACTTGTCACTTTGATAGAGCTTTGAGATGCTTGCACTAAGTAAAGGTTTAACTCGAAAGAGACCTTTATGTATGTATATTAATCTCACGGAAATTTTGGCTGTATATTTCTAACGTTTTATTTTTTGTTTTTGTTTTATAAACAAAAGTGGGGGATTGTTGGTAATTTGTTTATAAAACAAATGAAGAGGTGCCTTGTCTCACATCGAAAAGATGTGAGTGCGCACGTGGACGAGATTTGGCACTAACCAACAATCATTATTTTATTTATTGAAAATTCGGATTTATTTCTAAAAAAAAATTAATTATAAAGTCTTGTTAGAACATTGCGACTGTTCACGAAAAGTTACAATTATTTTTTTATTCCGAATTTCTTATGTCTTTTTAACGTAACCTTTGAGACATACTTGTTCATTTTACAACCTTTCCCGAAAGGTTGTCTTTGTTCTTTCGCAATCTTTTGAAGAGTTGCATTTATTCGAAAGACATATAAGTACATTTGTTTTGAGATCAAATATATATCTTCTTCTATTTTTTCGTTTTCTTTCAAGAGAAACTACAGCCATTGTTTCTAATTGTTTCTCATGAGAGATCCTGGAGAAATACTAGAATTGCTATCTAGTATTCTCATTTGAGACTTTGTTGTATCCTGGAGGAAATTTGCCGGTGACCATTAGCAACGTTGTGGGGCAAATAAATCCTTAAAGAAAGTGATATCACGCCTCAAAGTCCGACTTGAGTACTCTAACGATCCGACTTCATTGTTCTACCCAATACGAAACCATATTTTCCCAACACTGGTGAGGGTTGACCTCGCCTCACTAGTGTTGGCAAGCTTGGGCCTCACCATGGCTAGGCGAGGCCGAGCCTCGCCAAATCTAGCAAGGCCTCGCCCAACGATGGCGAGGCTAGCTAGAGGAAGGAGAAGATGATGGAAAAATAGAAAAAGAAATCGAAAAAAAATCAAAAATTCAAAAAAAATAATTTAAAAATGCCACTTCAGCGTTTGTCAGATGGTCGTCATCGGCCAATGTCCACGTTAGCACCGGCTGGCTAAATTTGGCTGGATGGACTAACTGGCACAATTGCAAAATGTTTATGATTGAATTGGCGAAAAAAAAAAGTTTGGAATTGAATTGACATAATTACAATAGGTTTAAGACTTTTTTGATAATTCTCCCGCAAAAAGTATAATATATGATGGAGTTTAATGCTACCGGCCTTGGAATTTAAGCAACATGGGGAAGTCTCCCTTCTATAATATATAATATTAAATATTAACAATAGAACAAGTAGATGAATACGAAGCTGTTCAATTGAATTAATTAGAAGCAGCGAGCACATGGAGACTTTCCACCTATTGGACAGATGGAGTTGCTCGTAGCTATTCAAGGAATTTGGTCTATATGATCTGGAAACCTCAACAAAAACTATAATATATACTAGAGTCTAATGCTACCGGCCTTGGAATTTAAGTAACATATTGAAGTCTCCCTTGTTCGACAGTGACCTAATCTTAAATATTAACAATAATAGAAAAAAATAAAAGAGATCGAAAGAGAATGTGCTGACGAAACTTTGCTGACGAAAGTATATAGAGGACCCGTCACAAGGCAACGCAAAGAAAGGAACTCGTGCTGCAGCATATACTTGGGAAGCTCACAACTGAGTAATAAAATTCTAATCTAGATACGCAGAGCAAAAGCTGGCAGATCAAGAGTTGCACGCTTCTTAACACCGCACCATTTTGATATGTGGTGGAAGTGAGGAGCGGGGAGAAGATACAGATTAGTAGATAAAACAACAGGTCAACATGAAAAACAAGATCTATGTTGATACATATACATAATAGACATATTATGTAATGATATCATAAACCACAAAATTTTATTCTATCATTCGTATATCAATTATATATGATACTACACCTACCCACGCATGGCTGCGTTGGTGGGGGTGTTTCCCCCCCTGAACAAGAGGTCAGGAGTTCGACCCCCCAGGTATGCTCCATGATTTAAGTGGGGGCCCTGGGGGTAGGTTGCTTGGCCAGTCTCCCTCAAGTTATAGTCGGTGTTGTGGTCCCGTAAGGTGAGCTAAGCCGGATCCTCGGTATAAAAAAAAAAAAATTATATACGATACTACATATATATGTATATTTAGATGATATACTCAAATAAACCAATATATGTCGTGTAATTATATTGACATGAGTCTAGATTATACATATTAGCAACATTTTCATATTGATTACTGCAATTTGGAATTAGTTGCTTCTTTTCAAATAGAGATTTTTTTTTTGATAATTCAATATTCCTAAGTATAATATAGAATTTCTAGCAAAAGGTATAATATACAATTAATTAATTAATAGTCAGTTTAACAATAGCGGAAATAATTGATAATGTGTACTTACATGTGTTATAGCACAATACACTTTTAAGTTAATAATAATTTGTCTCGGGCATTAAGAAATGTTTTTGACTCTACACAATTAGCCTATGTTAAAAAGCTTTTTTCTGTTATCAAAAAGGCCAGTTGTTAAAATTTCTCCTAATTGATCGAGATATAAAAAAATTGAAAATTTAAAAAAAGCACATAGATTCTTCCATGGCTCTAAGTGCTTTCAATAGATAAATAAGATTGAAAGTACCCTTTTTTGGGAAAGGAGTTTATGAAGTGTGGGTGGGAAAATCTCTTAAATTTCAATATTCTTTTTTATTTTCATCTTGGTTTGGAGAATAAATATCTTATGTAAAGACGACATATACTACAAATATAGTGATAGTACTCGATTAGTTCTTAATAAAGTGAGTATGTTACGAGATTGGTGAGGAGGGGTAACAGAATGATAGGATATCCTCTTTTGTCGAACTAGATTCTCAAAGAAAACCTACTCTAATTTATTGAGAATGTGATGGTCATGGTTCTCCTCGAAATCGATTGACGGCTGGGATTATGGAACTACGGGGACAAAGTGTCTGTCAGAAAAGGAAGATGGAAATTTTCGTAGAAGGAAGAAGAAGAACGAAGAAGCAAATTGTTTTCTACTTCATTGATTTAATTCTGTACATTCCTCATGTATTTAATTACAAGGAAGAAAAATAATAAAGGAAATTGAATATTTGCCTATCTCTTCCTATCCTAAAATACATTCGATTTCCTATCAATACAGATTACAAAATCATATCTTCCAACACTCCCCCTCAAGCTGGTGGTCTGTATATGTCCAAGACACCTAGCTTGTTTAGAAGATATGTATGTTGTCTTTGACAAAGAGGTTTAGTAAATATATCAGCGGGCTGTTTCGAAGTCCTGATTCCTCTTGTTTCAACAATTCATTCTTGAATCTTTTCTCAAGTAAAGTGACAATCGACTTCTATATGCTTTGTCCTCTCATGCAGTACAGGATTTGCTGCAAGCTTGAGTGCTGAATCATTGTCACAGAAGAGTAGAGTTGGTCCTTTAACAGAGCTCCGAGATCCGTAGTAAACCCCTTAACCGCACTATCTCACAAACAAGTCTTGGCCATAGATCGATATTCAGCTTTAGCCGATGATAAAGATACAGAGACTGTTTCTTTGTCTTCCATGAAAGAAGTGATTCCCCAAATTTGATGCGAAGCCAGTAATAGACCTCCTGCTCATAGGGCATGTGGCGTAATTTGCATCGCAATAGGCCGTCATCTCCATGTTGCATTTTCGAGAAAGAAGTATTCCCAAACCTGGACAGCCTTTTAAGTATCTCACAATCTTTAGAGCTGCATTCATGTGAGACTGCTTTGGACTGTGCATAAACTAACTAAGGGTCTAAAGTGCATAGCAAATATCTGGCCTAGTCATGGTGAGATATATCAATTTACCCACGAGTCTCTGATATCCTGAGGGATCTTGTAACAACGGATCATCAAAAGAGGAGGATACGCCAGTGTCATAGCCAACAGAAGTCATTTTAGCATTTTGCTCAATAGGAATGATCGATGGTCTACAACTTGATAATCCTGCTTTTGATATTATTTCCATCACAAATTTCCGTTGGCTTAATGAAATGCCCCGATCTGAGCGAGCTATCTTAATTCCAAGAAAATACTTAGGTGGCCTTAAGTCTTTGATATGAAAAGTCAAATGCAGATACTCTTTTAGTTTCTTTACAGCAAAATCATCATTCCCCATGATAAGGATGTCATCAACATAGATCATTAAGTAAATAGATGACATATCTTTTGTCCAGGTGAATAAGGCATAGTCATACTTGGATTGATTGAATCCAGCAGCCAAGAGTGCACTGGTGAACTTAGCATACCATTGTCTAGAAGCTTATTTCAATCCATAAAGAGATTTGTGGAGACGACATACCTTCGACTCCCCCTGTCTCCGTAATCCAGGTGGAAGCTCCATATATATTTCTTCATCCAGATTGCCATGTAGGAAGGCATTATGGACATCCATTTGATGCAATGGCCAGTCACGAAAAGTAGCAATAGATAGGAAAGTACGAACCGTGACGTCCTTCGCTACAGGAGAAAAAGTTTCATGATAGTCGAAACCTTCTCGCTGGGTGAAACCTTTTGCCACCAATCGGGCCTTGTATCTTTCCACAGAACCATCTGCTCTGTATTTTATCTTATATACCCACTTACATCCAATGGGTTTGCGATGATCAGGCATTGATACAACATCCCAAGTATGATTGTCTATTAATGCATGTAATTCAAATTCCATGGCCTTTTGCCAGCGAGGATCATCTTTGGCTTCATTATAACTAGTAGGTTCTTGATCTTCAGAAATATGGCTTATGCAACATAGATGTTCTGGCGACAATCTATCAAAGGAGACATAAGAGGAGATAGGGTAACGAGTACCTGAGGATCGTGAAGAACCGCATATATAATCTTTCGTCCAAGTTGGTGGGCGAATGATTCAATGAGAACGCCTCTGTGGCACCTGTGGTGTGATGGATAATTCTTCAGTAGTAGTTGCTTCTAAAGTATCCTCTAAGTGTGCTGGTTCTTCATGCAATGATCCTTCTGTATGTGGCTGCTCAATGGAATCGTCAGCGGTATTCACAAGGGGTGTTGGGGGCAAGATGTGAATTTCTCGTGGAAGAGTAGGAATAATGAGTGCTCCTCCAGGTGATGAATCTTCTTCCAACAAGAATTGCCGATTTGTCTTTCCTTCTTCAGATAAAGATGGTAAGGAAAAAGGAAAAACATACTTCATGAAACACAACATCCCTGCTGATAAAAAAATATCTTGTAGACGGTGTATAAAGCTGATATCCCTTTTGCAAAGTAGGATAACCCATGAAAATGCATTGAGTAGCTCGTGGTGCCAACTTATCTTTATGGCCCACTGTAGTCACATAGCACAGACACCCAAAGACTCTGAGATGATTCAGATTCGGCTTTTTTCCATATAATAACTCAAAAGGCGTCTTTCCCTTCAAAATGCGTGATGGCATGCGGTTGATCAAATATACTACAGTAATCACACAATCTCCCCAAAATCTTTCAGGGATAGAAGCTTGAAACTTAAGTGCACGTGCAACTTCTAAAAGATGGCGGTGCTTTCTTTCAACAACGCCATTTTGCTGGGGTGCATAGGTACATGAACTCTCATGCAATATCCCATTTACAGTGAACAAGGAAGCACATTCAGCATTAAAAAATTCCTTTCCATTATCAGTACATATCCTACAAATGGTTTTCTGAAATTGAGTCTTAGACAAGGAAATGAATGTCTTTAGATGGGAAAAGACCTGATTTTTGGATTGCATGAGAAAAATCCATGTGGCACGAGAGTAGTCATCCACAATTGTAAGAAAGAACCTAGACCCATCATGATTTAAAGTATGATAAGGCCCCCAAACATCAGCATGAATAAGAGAAAAGATACCGTTTGCTCGAGAAGTGCTATTCTGGAAAGGAGCACGTGTTTGTTTAGCAATGGGACAAATAGGACATTTAGGACAAGGAAATGATGCACTGTGGCCCAATTGTTTATGATTAAGGGAATTGATGTCATTGACAGTAGCATTACAAAGAGATTTATTGAATTCAACAGGAGGTAATTTAAAAGGATGCTGAAAATCCAACCAAAAGTATAGTCCTTGGTTGACTCTACCCAAGCCCATCAGTTTCCCAGTCGAAAGGGCCTGAAAGAAACATTTATCAGAATGGAAAAGAACGTGACATGAATTTTCTTCATAGGCTCGAGCAATTGAGATCAGATTGAAATGGAAATTGGGTACGTAAAGCACGTTTTTAAGAGTAACAAGGGAACTAAGCCTTATAGTCCTAGTCATTATAACTTTGGTGGTATTTCCATTTGGTAGTTGTACTGATATAGGAAAAGATAATTTTGTAATGTCTGAAAGTAAATTCCTATCACAGACTATGTGATCACTTGCACCAGAATCAATAATCCATGCATCTTTGGAAATTGAGTTCATCAAACAATAGGATGTACCTGTGAAGCTGCTTCCTTTATCAGAAGGATCCAGTTTTTTCAAGATTTCCATCAGCTCGTGATATTGTTCATGGGTAATTGACTTTTCCATTTGCTGACCCGACACCTGAAAAACTGAGGAAATTTTCCCTTTTTCTTTTTCTCCTGGCTTTCCATGCAATTTCCAGCAATTTTCAATTGTATGGTGTGGGCGCTTACAATAATCACAGTACAATTTACCTTTCTCTCGTGGCCCATTATTTTTTGCATTTGAAGTGGGCCTGATGGTAGATTGAAAAGCTTGGGCCGAAATGGGCCCATGTGAGCCGTCGATCCCTCCTAGGAACGGGCCTCGTGATCCATCCAGCCCATTTGTGCTGAGCGATCGCGAACCATCCGATTCGATTAAGTAGCCACCTCCTGATCCGTCAGATGGATTTAAAAAAATAGTACGCCAGCCGTCGGATGTAGGGGAAAAGATGCTACGTGAACCGTCCGATCCCTTCACCCCCTGGAATGACCGTGAGCCGTCCAATTGATGGTGGGAGTGATCCCCACCGTCCATGCTTCTCCTTAAAAGCGTCTAGGGTTTTCATTCAAGAACGATCCCAGATCCGCCTCTCTCCTTCCTGAGCTCCTTTGTGATGAGCGGAAACGGCTCTTGGCTGCCAGAGCAATTCAGTCTCCTCCCTTGCCGTAGTCCGCCGATCTTTGTTGGCTCTCCTCCTGTATGGCGAGTTGATAGATACGGCCGAGACTTGGCAGAGGCTCCATGGTGAGTATATGGGATCGGAATGGTAGGTATGCATCGTTGAGAATAAGGAGAAATCTCGTCGCCTTCTCCCTCTCTCGCATTCGCTTGTATTGCTGTTGGATATGATCGGGCCAATCGAATTTTTCCTCGGCTGCCTCTAATTCATTCCACAGATTGGAAAGCTTGTTGTATGTTGTCGCGATGCTCATATTCCCTTGTTTCAGATCAGAAATTTGTTGTGTGAGATAAAATTTTTTAACCTGATTGAGTTTTCCGTACATCTCCCTTATGTTTTCCCACATCTTTTTCGGATCCTCCGTCGGGGGAAGCCCGGCCCCGACCTCGGGCGCGATGCGTTTCCAATCCAGGTTCTCACCTGTTGACTGCATCCCCTCCAGAGCCGTACCATTCTCTCGTCGAACGGCATCGGAAAAGATCTGTCAATGAAAACTTCTTTATCTTTCATTATGAGGGCCCGCCAGAATTCACGTGACCAACTTGAATAATTGTCTGCTCCTATCAATTGCTGACTTATGATTTTTAGTTCTGGTCCGTCGCCGTTTGTTGTATATAACGGGTCGCCGAGTTCCGGCCGGCCACTGGTAGTGAGAATTTGATATGGGAAGAAACCTAATGCAGGAGTCGGGTAGGGATTTGTTCCCTGACCCGAATTGCCAAAGCCGAATCCATAATCCGCATTTTGAAATCTCGAATAGGGATTGGTTCTCTGACCCGGTAAAGTTGATCTCGCCTGCCCGCTCCCGGGCCGAAGCTAGGGTTTGCCCCGTCAATGGTTGGTGGACCTCTTCGACCCACGCGTTGCTGTGGTAGCCAGGCGATGATGAGGTGGGGATAGGTCCGGGATACCATGGATATGGCATCCATTGGTATGGGTGACTCGTGAGTGGTTGCCCTGTAATTGCCTGAGCATGTTGTTGCCGCTGCACGTGCGGATGTTGGCCCTGGATCTGTCTTTGTTGTTCTGGTGCAGGGACTATAATGGACGAATCTTGATTTCCCGAAGCTTCTGTAATAGATTGATCGACGGGAGTGGGGGTAAGATCTTGTGATGTTGACATGTTGAAGAAAGAATTGATTCCTCTGTTAATCCCTTTTTTGCAGATAAGGTTCCTTCAGGCAATCAAGAATTTTGATTCCTTTGGCAAAGCTATTCTGGGATTCAAAACATGAGGCAATCGAAGCGGAAGCAAAATAGTTCAGAACCGGAACGGCTCTAATACCATGTCAGAAAAGGAAGATGGAAATTTTCGTAGAAGGAAGAAGAAGAATGAAGAAGCAAATTGTTTTCTACTTCATTGATTTAATTCTGCACATTCCTCATGTATTTAATTACAAGGAAGAAAAATAATAAAGGAAATTGAATATTTGCCTATCTCTTCCTATCCTAAAATACATTCGATTTCCTAGCAATACAGATTACAAAATCATATCTTCCAACAGTGTCGACCATGGTAAGCCCTTACAGCATAGATATAGACCTAATATACCACAAGGGTCGGTTCCTAATTGTGGATGGCAAGGAAACGATAAGGGCATGCGACGTGAGACAAAGACGGACCTAACCCCACTACAGAAGCCCTAGTCATGGCATGGAGGCCGCACAGATTGATCGATAGCAATTACTTCATTGAGAAGCTTTATCTCATGGTGTGTTCGGGGGTCATTGTTGGTCGTTCGGGGAGAATGGCAACTAGGGCTTACGACCTCCGGCTTTCAAGTGTTCTCAATCAACCTCGTAGCGAGCACTTGGACAAAGGTCGACAGTTTGGGCGATGGATCTTTATTTCTAGGTCTCTACTTTATCCATGAAGGTGAACGAGTAACATCGCAGCACCGACCCCAACTGTAAATACTTCACGGACGGTCATACCTATGGGCACCACAAAGATCGAGACATGGGCGTTCATTGCCCGGAAGACGGCTGAATCGATTGGCTCTTCAACGGCATGCCAGATTGTCCTGATTCGACGCCTTGGTGGATAGAGCTCTTCTATTGTCTGGAACTCCAATCGGTAGGCAGCGACACCACTGACTAATTCCAAGCCTTTCTAATCTTAATCACTTTAAGATGGGGATTAGAAATACCGTCATTTCTAAGGATTGTTTCCATTTGTAATCTTAATCACTTTAGACAATAGTGCTAATGAGCGATAAACCGGAAAACCTCATCCTAGATAACTAGTGATGAGACAACGCTTTCTAATATCTGTCCCAAAATTTAAGCAATATTAAAGTAGTGTAAAAATATTTATCTTAAATCAGGGGCAAATATCATTGACCTTGGGCAATACGAAACACCCGCATTCATATAAATTTTATTGGTCTAGCCCATAAAATTAATATAAAAGCACATGAAGGAAGCGACAGTTATTTTGTTGTGGAAGTAACCAATGCCACATACAAGAGAGAATCTCCTATAAAAGAAAGTGAAAACTGAAGTGTAGACCTAGTACACCATCCGGATCTAGGTATCAAAACAATGACGAAACTGCAAGTAAAGGTGGCTGTGATCGGTGCCGGCATGTCGGGTCTTGTTGCAGCCAGGGAGCTCCGCCGCGAGGGGCACCAAGTGGTGGTGTTCGAGAGCAGCAACGATGTCGGTGGCACTTGGCTGTACGACCCTCGGGTAGAATCCGACCTCCTAGGGTCTGATCCAGGGCGTGAGGTCATCCATACCAGCATGTACCAGTCGCTTCGGGTGAACCTCCCGAGGCAACTCATGGGTTTCTCGGACTACCCATTTCTCGAGAAGGGATGTGGCGACCCAAGGACCTTCCCGGGTCACGAGGAGGTGCTCCGGTTTTTGCGCCGCTTCGCGAAGGATTTTGGGCTGATCGAGTTGATTCGGTTCAAGCACAAAGTGGTTCGGGTTGAGCATGCGGTCCAGGGGAGGCGGGACAAGTGGGCTGTGGAGTGGCGGACGCGCAATGGAGAGGAGGCTGCGGGCGAGGATGTTTTCGAGGCTGTGGTGGTTTGTAACGGCAAGCACGCCCAACCAAAGATTGCTGAATTTCCAGGTACATCGTCCGGTGTAATGTTATCATTCTCGAATTGCTTCGCTTCGTCGGCATCTGTTTTCTTCATTTTTCTTGCCTGAATTTGTCGTCGTCCGTTTTAGTAGTCGAGTAAGCACCAATTAGGGGAAGAGAAGATCCGAACTATACTTCTTAGCAACCCATTCAGGTGTGGGTTTGCCATCAAGAGACACTTCAGAAGGAGTTCATCAGCATCTGACAGTCAAAAAGCAGATCACGGTCTTCCCAAGCAGATGAGCTACATTCCGCATCACCCTTAACTAGGGTTAGACTAACTCCACACAATAAGGATTATCTCTTTCAAATAACACAATAGTTTCGGCATGGAGACGGTGTAAGATTTTATGAGACAACTGCTAACTTTAAAAGTTTAAACTGTTAGATAAATGCATGATTTACTTACATTTATTTTGGCCTTCTGTCTAGTACTAAGCTTGTAAATTCAATTGAAGAGGCAAATAAGGGCTTGGAAAGATTTGAATTCAGAATCTCATGTTCTGATACCATGTGAGATTTTTGTAAGATCGTCACCAGTTATTTTAAAAGCTTAAGTTGTTATATGAAAAGCGTGATTTATTATTTAAATATTCTAAGAAATAAAATGGCATCTAGGTTATAAGGCAAAACCACAAATAGGGCATCTTATCTAATCTTTGCAAACCACGCCAGGCTCCTTCATGAATTTCTTCTCTAAAAGCTACATCGATATTCACCTTAATTACCTTAGCAGTGGTACCTACAGGAGAAATCTATCCATCTTCGTGCTGCCCTTGAGAAGAACTAGGGTTTTAACCATAACCATCGGTGAAGTTGCAGAGTAGTCGGGCCTAAAACACCACCATCTCAGGTGTGGGTTTGGTAGTGGACAAGATGAAGCTGTTACCAGCTTTCCAGATGAGCCACAACACTGTAAAGATTAATTCAACGGAGGGAGATATAATTCCTCTTCTCTTGTCCTAATTTTTTTGCAAGAATCATTGTTTGATACGAGCAAGACCAGTCACATAGATAATAGATCCACAGTTGAAGTGAGCTATGGTTTGATATTTGTGTAATGATAGCTTGAACCATGAAAGTTCATTCTATCATTAGCATTTAGGGCGCGGCGCATTTGATAACGATTATGTTCCTTGGAACATATTCTGATCATAATTGTTTTTTTATTCTGTTCCCGATAACAATTTCTAAGCATTTTAAGCCATTTGGTAACTGTCCAAAATTTTTAATTCTAGAATAGAATTGTGTTTCAGATCGTGCTCATTGATTCTTTTCTAAATCAATTTATTTTAATTTTTAAATATTTTTTCTTTTTTTTTCCTTTTTTCTCCTATTCTTCTTCTTCTTCTTGTGGCTGGTCGCCGTACCGCGACTAGCCGAGCGAGGGCCGGCGACCTCACCGAAGTGTCGTTTGCCCTCGGCAAGGCCGGCCTTTGTCGGTCGAGCCTCGCGGGGGCTAGGCAAGGCCGCCCGGCCACCGAGGGGGGCTGGGCGGGCCTTGCCCAGCCCCGGCAAGGCCTACCTCGCTAATGGCTGGGCTTGCCTCCAGCGAGCTCACCGAACCAGTTACTGACGACTAGCGCACAACGGACAATAGTGGCGAACGACCACATATGATGGACAGCGGCGGACGGCGGTGGACGGCGGACGGCCACAGAGGAGGGGAGAGAACACGTCTGAGCAGAAGATTCTTCTTCCACTTTTTTGATTCTTTTTTTTTTTTTTTCCGGAACAAGAATCAATTTTTTTTTTAAATTATCGATTCTACTCCAAATCTGTTCCTAGGAACAAAAATTTTACCAAAGCGATTTTGTTCCCAAACTAATCCCGGGAACAAAAAATCAGAATTTGGCCCTATTTAGATGGTTACCAAACAGGGTCTAAGATTCCATCTACAAATTTAGATGGTATAATTACGTAAAGTAAACTAGATTGTAATTAATTATGCATTACTATATATGTTATGTAGATATTTTCATAGATCACATGTATTAACAATGTTGTTATATTGGTACCACCCACTGTGGTAGCGTTGTTGGCTTGAGCTTTGTGCCTCTCACGAAAGGTGCCAAGTTCAAATCCTAGCGATGTTACTTGGTGACTTAACCGCTGGCATGAGTATGGTGGCTACCTTGCGTCAACCCCAATTTCTTCCCGCAGGCTGTCGGCTTTTGGGGTTTTCTGGGTCATAAAAAAAATATATATATTGTTGTTATATTGGTTATCATAAGTTGTAACATGGTTGCCTCTTTTCATAAAGAGAGCTTTTGAGGAATTTATATTACTGTGTATTATAGAGAATTAATAATTAGCAATCATATAAATTGTTATGTAATTGAAATATAGATTGTTTGAGAATGTTTGTAGCATAATATACTTTCAAATTACATAATCAAGTGTTTTGTTGATTAATAAAACGTATTTTGTAGTACCAAATGTAAATCTTTGCTAAACACTTTTTTGTGCTATAAAAAAAGGCAAATTTTTGAATTTTCTCCTAATTGATTGAGATATTAAGAACTGAAAATTCTTTAAAAAAGCCACATAGATGCTTACTTGGCACAAAGTGTGCTCCCAATAGATAAATAAGATATAAAGTGCCCTCTTTTGGAAAACAAATTTATCAAGAACGAGGGTTCGGGAGAAAACTTCGAAAACTTTAATATTCTTTTCGGTATTCATCTTGGTTAGGAGAAAAGATCTCATGTATATAAGACATCTAATATAAGTACAGTGACTTGATTCGATTAGTTCTTAATAAAATGAATATGTTAAGAAACTAATGACAGGTGACAGAGTTATAAAATACCCTCTCTTTGTTCTAGTTACCGTGATATTCAGACATAAACACGTCATCGAACCTAAACAAGTATAGTGAAAACTTGATTTTACCTACCTCACTCCTTTCTGAAAAGAGAAAAACTCATACTGCAATTTGTTGTTTGTCAAACTAAATTCTTGGACAAAAAAAAAAACTTTATGCTAATGTATACAAAGTGTCATAATTTGCAAAGAAGGGAGTTAGATAATGTGAATTGCGCGACTTCTATTCTATCAATTTCAAAGGATTTATAATTCCATACTTGTGCTTTGTCCTGGAGTCATTTGAGGAGTATTTTTTGGATATGAGTCGAAATGTAAGAGTAGTGAGGATTATTCATGTGTTCGAACTTGTCGAACACAAAAATATAATTACAACAGTTAAGTCATTTGCCTAATTAAAAATTGAGTTGGCAAACAGGTGGACTTATATCTTTATATAATTAACTTAAAATGTTGGATTGCGTTATGAAAAATAAATTACATAAACTTGACACACATGCTTTTTGGAATAGTTTTCTGTCTTTTTCTGTAATTATATGTATACCATACGATTGTGAGGTCTTCTCTTTATTGTTCACTTTTTTATCTCACTAGAAAAATGCTTGTCACAGGGAGATCAACATGGCCAAGAGAACAACTACACAGTCATAATTATCGAGTTCCCGAACCATACAAAGATAAGGTGTGACTGATATGACTTCTTTATTTTCTTCAAACATAATCTTGAATTAACTTATGAAATTTTTTAGATTACATGCAACAATCAAATGATTTATGTAAACCAACCCTCGAAATGGAGCATTAAGTGTTTATCATTAAGGGGGGCGGGGGTATTTACTTGATGAAAATATCACAAGCACACTCTCATGACTAGAGAGGTGTTGCGAATTCCTTTATGTAAAACACTAACATCCTCATTAGTGTTAGCTTCAATTGTCCAATTAGACATTCATCATATAATATGTGATTTGGTTCATGTCTACTCTCTTCACTATTCTAGTTAGAAAACTGCAAGGAGTGTACTTTGTCTACATTTTCTAGCCCTCGAGGATTACTCCCTGCTTTCATCGGGGTGACTTGGGACTTAATTCGTCCTTGAAACTCACAACTAATTCCTACCTCGGCCTGAGATACATGGGGCCAAGTCGTCAAAAAGCGTACATCAGTGATGATCCTTTGAGTTGGATGAGTCCTCTCACTCATGAATCACATTGCCAGTCCTTTCTCATCACTTACAGTAACGTCGTATGTGCCTTCAACTTACAGCTCACTCCCATTAAGTTTATGTATGAATTGTTTCTCTCTATTTTGCACGACAGATTGTGGTGATAATAGGAAAAGGGATTAGCGCAACCGAAATAGCCAAAGACATCTTACCTTTTGCCAGAGAAGTTCATCAAGCCTCAAGAGAAACAAATGCCCAAGTTGTGAAATTGAGAAAACTCGATGGGGTCTTCCCGCATACCATGGTACCTTACATTTAATGGTTTATCTCCTATTTTTTTTTTTTTTTTTTTTTGGCAACTAAGTTTAGATGAAAATCCAAGTGCAGCCTTGAAAGTCCTAATTTCCATCCTCGAATATTAAGTGCGTGATCATTTTAATCTGATCTCAATCTCATTTATCTGGTTTTGTCTTTTGGCAGATTGCATGTGCGGAAGAGGATGGTAAATTAGTGTTCCAAGACGGATCGTCTGTATATGCAGACGTTATTATCCATTGCACTGGGTATAATATATATATAGTTTTCTGCTGTTACTTATTCGTTTACTCATGACAAATTCCACAAGTAATTTCACATATGCCTGATAATAAATGTGCAAATATGGTGTCGTATGTTGCATGATATATATGATTCTCATGTTGCAGATATAGTTATCATTTCCCATTTCTGAAGACGAAGGGACTTGTAAGTGTGGACAACAACTGCGTGGGGCCTTTATATAAACATGTTTTCCCACCAACCCTAGCTCCTTGGCTCTCTTTCATTGACATATCCTTTCTGGTATAGATTTTTCTATGAATTATTTTCTCTTCCATTGCGTAGAATAACTGGAGATTAAGGTTTTGCCAGAAGAAAGTCAACTGATATGTGATGGTAAAAGGTCACACTTAAGTACTTTATTTAAGCCAAACAAACGACTTGTTCTCCAGCAATTAGAAAATCGGTGACTGATTACTTAATATTTAAGTTCAAAGATGTAGGAATTGATCTTTCACTGGTTGAAAATGCAAAGAAAGAAAATGGGAGAGGAAATACTTCTAGTTTGGCTGTTTTATGCCATATTTAAGGTTTAGACATTTCATCAATATGCGAGTTTAGAGTTGTGGAAGCAATCTAATGTATTCACATGGGTTCCAAATCACTAATTCTTTGGTTTAATTCCTTATTCGCACATTCTTGCCATCGGTCTCGACTGGGATTAGACTGTTCATGCATACCTGAGCGAGTTACAGTCCAAATGGGTAGCCAAGGTTCTATCTAGGGAGTTGGTGTTGCCAAGTGAAGAAGAGATGATGTCTTCTCTTCAAGAACATTACCAGCACATCGAAGAACTTGGATGGCCTAAGCACCACGTTCACAAGCTTGAAATGGAAAAGGTTGAAACTAACTTGTCATTCCTCAATTCATTGTGCTAGACTTTTCTAATAAATTGGACAACTCATAAAGTTAAAAAGACAAAGTACTTTTTCAATTATTATTAGTTCCTCTGCTAGTGTAAAAAAAGATTTACGCATTTACCATTGGATGAATGACGCATTTTTAGAGTTGCCAATCATCCAATGGTAATTGTTTGAAGCATTTCTTAAGCAGGCATTGGACCTATTTTTCTCCCACTTGACATGAACCTAGTATGTATACTAAACTCAATTTGGAACATCAGATATGGTAGGACACTCATGGGACCAACCATTTTTAATGATCCAAATTCAATTTAGTATATTTGTTCCACTCATAATTTCTCATAATAGTGGGCAGTATCCACAATAAAGCACAAGAATAGTATGATCCCCGCAAATTCTTTTGATCGATGTTGGCTGAGGACCATCTTATTACCTATGAAATGAGGCTACTTTTTTTTTGGTTCTCATGCGAAGACGTTGATCTTCTTTCATGTGCTTGATAGTTCCAGTATGAGAAGTGGCTTTTGGGTCAATCGGGACTACCACCATTCGAGCAATGGAGAGAGAAGATGGGTTTTGCTGTTTTCAAATTCCTGCAATCTCCTGATCAGAATTGGAGAGACACTTGGGACATTGAAAAGTGGATGCAAGAAGAAGGATTCGGCAAGCAAGCTCAATGATTTTAATGCTCATGTAACTGTCTGTATGTTTTTAAGTTGCATTGGTTGCGCTTCAAATGAAAAAGACATTTAGAATAGCATAACGAGTATTGTTAAATACAACTATCTTTCAATATTGTGAATAATGTCTTGCATTTTAAGCGCACATAAAGTTACTCCGGATCTGCTTCGCTAACAATTCAAACGTGACACTAATTGGAGAAAATTAATGTGCCACTAGTGTACAAATATATTACTTGTGAAGATTATTTGCCTTAATGGCCAAGTAATTTCTTTATAAATGCTAATAAAACGACAATCATCTTGTTTTTGTCAAAGCAATTAGGATGTCTAGGTTAGCTTTTGCGCATTTTAACCGGTTCAACTCCCCAGGCGATCTTAAGTTGAATTCCCGCATGTCTGTCTAGATCACATGGGATTCCTATTTTAAATACTCTAAAAAAAAACTCAAAACTATTATCTAAGCCAACACCTTATTGGTGGGTAGTTAACCAGTTTTACCGGCTTAGGATTCTGTAGGTTCATTACATTCCGTCAATCAATCAGTTAGACGAAATTCCATGAACTTTGAATTATCAATTTTTTCATAAATTGCAAGTGATAGTTATTTGGGACTTGCCTACATCATCGCGGTCCTTCTTTTGAATCGAATTCATTAGGCTTCTACGTGCGAATTTCCAATGATTGTATCGTTGAACTATCACCCTGAAGGATTATGATTCAATTTTGTGTTTTAGCTTGTTAACTTAAAAGAACGTTTGACATTTTTGAACTGATTTTCCCAAAAGCGGAGAATTAAAAGTTTAGCTTCCTTTAGGAGGGTAGCAAATTATTATGTTAGAATCGGGGAAAGTACCAAAAAAGTTTAAAACTTATTGCATTGATACTATTTTGGTCATAATACTTTCAACTAGACTAATTTAATTATATACCTTTTACATATATGCTTGTTAAGTTTATCTAACCAATTTTGGATAAAAATCACTATATAGATACCAACCATTCTATATAGCACCATCAACGCTGATGTGGACATATTTACAATACTTAATTTCTTTATGAATTTATTGTTCTTTTCTTTTCTTTATCTTTTCGTTTTTTTTTTCATTGTGGCTAGTGAGGGCGTTGAGGGGTGCAACCCTCGATAGGTTCGACAAGGGTGGCCCTCACCGAAATGGTGAGGGCTCAACCCTCGTGGCCTAGGTGAGGTTGCCCTCATCCATGTTAGTGCTTTTTTTTTTTTTTTTTTTCCAAAAATTATGTGGATAGAGTCAATTGGCATAAATGCAAAAAAGTTTATGACTAAATTAGTTTAATTGAAATATTTAAAATTGAATTTGTATTAATATAATAGGCTTAGGACTTTTTTAATACTTTTTCCGTTAGAACCTTATTCGTTTAGCATGATATAAATCACTCATCGACTGTCTCCGCCTTTCAAATACCAGCAAGTCCAAATCAAGAGTTTCTTGGCTTCTTCCATCGCTCTCTTAGGCATTTTTCTCGAGTTCAATCCAATCGATTACTCTTGAATCTAACGACAACAGCCAAATAGGCATCATAATGAGCAGCTTCTCATTCCTTTTGGGGAATTGCCAACACATAAATTTTGACGGCCTATATAGTCATTCAATGCATAGAAAAATTAGGGATCGATCTCAATTCTTAAGAAGAAATATATTAATCTATATTTGCATATTAAGTGCATTTTCTTAATCATAAGCCCAGATAAATTGTATTCTTATTGGATTGGGGCTAATGGGTTCAAGCAAAAAGGCTTCGAATTTAATTAAATTATCTTGACTATGTTTGTGAGACTGATAAATTTGGCCAAGCCCATTGCATCTCAATTCTAACGTGGTATGCCCATGGGGGTGCTCTAAATTAGGGATGTTTAAAGGTTGGTCAATTTGGGAAATAATAGGCAGGAATGGATAGAATTGTCAACAAATATTCGAAGTACAAAAGATGGAATTCTCGGTCAAAGAGCAATTGGAAAGGAGAGCGCTATTGGCTACTTTGGAGAGCAAGAATTGAAGGAAAAATACTTTATGTTTTCATATTGTTTCTTTACCAAAAAAAAAAAGAATTTGAAGGAAAAATAATAAATAAAAAATCATTAATTAATGGAGGAGAAAATAAAAAAATCAAGCCTGATATAATTTGCTCCGCCAAAACACCACTTTCCATTTTCCACTCCGTCATGATATCTCTACGACATAAAAGAAGGCAAAAAAAGCACAGAAAAAGACTCTTCGCCCCCTACTTTGCTCTCTGATCTACTTCTCTATTCATTGCAAATACTCCGCGGAGGATAACTTCAATCTCTTTCATTCCTATTTACTTTATAGCTAAAAATACATGATTTATGAAGAAATCGATACAGATTAAGACACGATTCATTCATTCCCTCTATCGTCCAACTGTACCGTGTTACAATAATTGGCAAGAGCCAGCAAAGGATAGATGTTCCTGTAATTTTTTTTTTTTTGGTCGAAAGTACCATTCATATTCATATTAGCGATAATTATAGTTGGAATTTACAGCATCCATAGATAGTATGTGAAGGAGTGCGGAAGGAGGTTGAGATAACTAGTTAAGGGCCGGATCAGTGGTGCGATGGGCCTTCGCTGCCCAGTCGGCGACTTGGTTCGCATCTCTCGAATAGTGCTGGAGGGTTAGGTCAGAGAATCTGGATAGTAGTGTGAGCGCCTCCTCCACAAGCGGCCGAAGCTCCCACACGGGCGAACGGCCATGACGCACTGCAGCAAGAAGGGGAAAGCAGTCTGATTCAACCTCGATCGTGGTATGGTGAAGCCCTTGTCGCAGCAAATGGTGAAGTGTATAGGTAAGTGCGTTGAATTCAGTTTCCAGTGCTGATGTCACTCTAAACCTGCACGAGAAGCCATCCAATAGCCTCCCTTGGTGGTCTCTATAGACACTGGTCATCAATCCCTCGGTGCCGCCCGGTTGGAAGGCGCCGTTGACATTATATTTGAGAGTGCCAAGGGCTGGAGGTCGCCACTAGTGCGTTGGATGGTGAAGGGGAAGGCCTGATCTCGTTTGGGTAACAGCAGGGGAGGTGAAGGCCCTGGTCTGCTTGACGGCGAAATCGACAACTCTTCCCGGATCTAGCTGCTGATCGTGGAATACGACGTCATTGCACATTCTCCAAATTTGCCAAAGAGTATTGGCAGTCATCTCCAGCCTCGGTAAGTGTTTAGGAGTAGCCGCTCTTGCACTGAGCCATTGATTGATCCTCTGAATTTGCATAGGGGAGATTAGGATGTTAAGCTTATGATTTTCCCATACAGCACGAGTCCAGGCACAATGAAAGAAGAGGTGCTTGATCGTCTTTGGACACTATTGTCGACACGAGGGGCACCAAGGATGCGAGGCGATGTGTCGGTGAAACAAGTTCGCCTTCGTCGCAATGGCATTCTGACAAAGTGTCCAGGTAAAAACTTTGATCTTCGATGCCATTTTCATTGACCAAATTTGACGCCATGAGATTTTAGGATTCTGATATGATGATGATGCTGTATAACTGTTGGCAGTTCTTGCCTGCTGAACTAGCTTATGGTAGCAGCTCTTGACCGTATATTCACCATCTTTTGTGCTTATCCAGATGATGTGATCAACGATAGGAATATGCTGATTGGTATATTCAATACCTGGGCTGTGATATCTTCAGCTAATAGTGGGAGGAGTTGAGGTTGGTTCCAGGTTTGGTGCGTTGAATCAATAAGATCCGCCACCAATAATGGATCATCTTTGTTGTTCGGTCCATATAGAGTGCCAATAGGTAACCAACGGTCGCCCCTTATTCTTATATCGTGGCCGTCACCTACTGACCAACATAGATGTGGAGCAATAGCATTCCTCCCTAATAAGAGACTCTTCCATCCCCATGAAGCCCGAGCTACTGGAGTAATAGATAGAAAAGTTTGCATAGGAAAGTACAGACCTTTAAATAGTTGACTCCATAATGCCTAGGGCTGTTGCAATAATCGCCAAGCCTGTTTTCCAAGCATAGCTTCATTAAAGGCTATTAAATCTCGAAAGCTTAAGCCACCGTCATCTTTACTCATTTTCAACAGATCCCATTTTCGCCAGTGAATACCCTTCCTATTTTGATCATTCGCCACGGAATCTGGCAATGCTTTGCTCTAGAGATTTGCAAATCGACAGAGGAATCTTAAAAATAGACATTGCATAATGTGTTAGGGCTTGCATGACAGATTTAAGAAGTACTTCCTTATTGCCTTTAGAAAGTAACTTACCCTTCCAGCCCTCCAACTTGGCATGAACACGTGCTAGAATCCAAGATAACATTTCCCTCTTAAATGGACCCCAGTTAGACGGTAATCCCAGGTATTTTCCACACCTAGTCATACTGGTACTCTTAGCTCACCCGACATATTATCTTGCAAGGCAGATGAACAGTAATTACGAAAATAATGCCAAACTTATTGCGATTCACAACCTAACCCATTGTCAAACAATACTGGTTCAGAATACTAGCAACGTTCTGACATTCCCAAATAGTCCCATCTAGAAAGAAAATAGCATCATTAGCGAAAAATAGATGGGATAGGGTTGGACACCATTGATTGAAATGTATACCTTTAATGTGTCCCATACTGACAGCTTGATTGAGTAAGGTTGATAACACATTTGCTACCATAATAAACAAATATGGAGATAAGGGGTCACCTTGTCTTAGACCTCGCGAAAGGGAAAAGTAGGGAAGTGGCTCTCCATTAAATTTCACACTCAAGGAAGTAGTAGATACACACTGCATTATCCATCGGACCCATGTGGGATGGAAGCCCAATTTGTGGAGATAGTCGTTTAGGAAATCCCACTCAACCCGATCATATGCCTTTTGCATGTCTATCTTTAGGATTGTATTGAATTTGCGTTTTCTCTTCCTGATCTTAAACTGGTGAAGAACCTCTTGCACAATCAAGATGTTGTCCTGGATCTGTCTCCCACTTACAAAGGCTAACTGTTCCTTAGAAATGAGAGAGTCCAAACAAGGTTTAAAGCGATTAGCTAGCACCTTGGACATGATTTTGTAGGCAAAGTTACATAGGCTAATGGGGCAATATTGCTCTAGCTTTTCTGGATGGGGTACCTTGGGAATCAAAGTAAGAAAATTCTGATTGATACTGAGAGGCATCTGACTTGTCATCAGGAAGTGTTGTACTTGGAGCAATAGATCATCTTTAATAATATCCCAATATGTCTGATAGAACAAACCACTTAGTCCGTCGAGGCCAGAGGCCTTTGTAATCCCTAATTGGAATGTGGCCTATTTGACCTCATCCATTGTAACCTTAGCAATTAACTGGTCATTCATCTCATCACTGACAATCAGCGGACATTGGGCAAGGATAGGACCGTAATCCCTCGACCCCTGAGTTGTGTATAATGTCAAAAAGAAAGCCGTCGTCATATCTTGTAGGGCCCGAGTGTCACGAATCCACTGTTATTGCTCATCTTGAAGTATTGTAATGCGATTTCGAGACCGTCTTTGTAGAGTAGATGCATGAAAAAATTGAGTGTTTTTATCCCCCCACTTCAACCATTGTATTCGAGGTCTCATAGCCCAGTACTACTCTTCCTGCTGCCAAAGTCCTGTAATATCCTCTTTGATTTTAGTAGCTTCCTTTTTTTATAATGTAAATGCTGTTGGTTGGTCATATTTTGTAGCTAATTTTGTAGAATGATGGCGCTGGACTGTCCATTTGAAAACTTAGCTCGACTCCAAGTAGATAGGGCTGTGCTAATATACTTCAACTTAGAAAGAAAAACTGGCTGGTTGGGAAAAATAGGATTCCACGCCGTAGATATGACCTCACTGCATTCTGCATCATCATTCCAATAGGCTTCATAGATGAACATTTTCTGCCTCCTTTTGATCGGTGCTGAAGTTTGGAGTATCAACGGACTATGATCGGAACCCACCGCTGGTATTACTATCACGTCTACCTCAGGGAATAGGATACGCTAGTCCATCGAACATAGAGCCTGGTCCAACCGTTCCTTGACAATCTCCTCCCCAGCTCTATTATTCATCCAAGTGAATTTACATCCCTTTCTATCTATCTCCATCAGTTCACAATCATTCAAAACAGAACGAAAAGACAGCATACGATGAGATTCCGCAAGTCTCTTGCCAAGTTTTTCCCATGGATAAAGTACTTCATTATAGTCCCCAACACATAACCACGGAAAGCTATTCATTCTACCAATCATTCTGAGTTCATCCCATACCCCCTGTCGTTGACTATAATTATAAGGGGCGTGAATACAGATTAGACGAAAAGTTCTATCTTCTTGTACCGACTTGCAAGTCATATCTATCAAATATTGAGAAGAGCGAAGCACCTAAATAGATTCCACATCAGTGATAATCCTCCTGATATTCCAATTGGGTTAATGTTATGTGAATGCTGAAACCGTAACTGACATTTAATCCGTGAAAGCTTTGATTGTGGGTTCTTTGCCTCCATTAAAAAGGCGACATCGGGCTTTTCTTTGGCCATCAAGGCCTTTAGAATCTGGACTGTCAAGGAATTGCCCAAACCACGATAGTTCTAGCTTATAAGCTTCATTTGTTAGGTGGTGGCTGTTGAGGGCTAGCCACCAAGGCCCATGCTCCGGCTTCCTCAGCCGCATATACCAGGGTATCCATGAGAGTATTGTCGTCCAAATCATAGAGCAGCAAGTGCTTAGGCTCATAGGGGTTATATCTCTTAATCTTTTTGGCCTTCCCTTGCTATGATGTCAGTCGCACATTCTTGATTTTCTCTGGCTTCATGGTTTCTATCGGTTGAGTTTGAATGCCTTTTAACTTCTCTGCTGTAGGTATTTGAACAGGTTGAGGAGGGGTTCCATGCAGCTGAGGATGCTAGTGGTGTGGTTGTTCTTGGTTAGGGGCATGTTGGTAAGTGGTAATGGCGACGGCGCTAGGCGAGGCGACGATGCGTGCTAGAGCTGAAGTTGAGTTGGTGGCGTTTCAAGTATAGTTTCTTCCGATGTAGCTGCAATATCTTGTGGGTTGTAAAAAGCATTCCAATATAGACTATTCTCTCTTACCTCGGCCCATAGCCACTGGCCATAGGCCATTTTCCCTTTACCATCTAGCTTTGCTTCATCAAAAGGTATATCCTTACAGTACGTCGCATAATGACCCAACCGCCCACATGAATAGCAAAAATGTGAGTTTCTCATATCGGAAGTCTAGTCAAAGAAGCTTGCCCTCAATTCGAATGAGCTTGCCCATCTTAAGAGGTTCATTTAAGGGCATTTCCACCCTAGCACGCCCGAGTCTAGCTGACGTTCCTTCCTTTGTGTTAACTTGGACTTCCAAAACCCGGCCCAAATGTTGTACAGCCCTGTTGATCATCGCTTCCGTGCACCATTCTAGAGGTAGACCAAGCACTTGAACCTAAAATGCACATGTAGAAAAGTCATAGCAATGAAAGGGGGTATTAGGAATCCATGGCTTTAGAATGACCAAGTGACCGGAGAATAACCAAGGGCCTCCATCCAGCACCTTTTGTTTGTCAGCTTGAGATTGGAACTTGATCGCATAGAGTCCTGCCTCTCACCGGGAAATCTCTACTTTGTCAGTGTGCCATACATGCGTTAAAGTACTTTGCAAAGCAGGGAAATTAACAAAAGGATTTGATAAGATGTATCCTATTAATGTCCGTCGACATTCGTCTAACTTTGCAGGTGAAAGAGGATCGTCCCACTCCTCGATGAGCTGCTCAGTGGTTAGTCGTCTGAGCCTGTTGCAAAGGGCCGATAAACGCGATGATTCATCAAGGGTCTCCATCGCCATAATTCCACCCAAGTTGCAGAGAGATTCAAAGACCAATACAACGAGCCATTGGCCGTAATTCAAAGTTAATCGAGACCACTCACCGCTTCATAGTTCAGAATAACACTACTTTCAGCATCTAAAGTAAGGCCCATCACTTCTACTCAGCTATCTAAGACACTATCTCTGCCATGCTAACTCCTCCTAAATTGATGATTGGGAACTGAAAGCTATTCTTGTCAAGGGATACCTGGAGATGGCGGAAAGGGGGAATTACCAAAAAGGATGCCAATCGCCTCTGCACTCGCATGCATCGATGGGAGCAACCAAACACCGGGGCAAGGAGACTAAATTCCGAGTGATTCTGGATGCGCTAGCGGCCCAGTCGTGGTCAAGCCAACCACGAACCCAAAAGATAGCAAGTTCTGAGGTTTGCGTACAATTACATAAGAGATGGGGGTTGCATGCGATGTATCCCTTCATCACTAGCATAGGTGGGTAAATGGCAGGGGAAATAGGGAGGATTCATTGATAGAATTACTGGAATTAACCAGAAAATAGATGAAGACAGGATGGGAATTGAATGAGGAAGGGTTTGTGAAAAACTACCATAATGGTAGAAGGGGACTCTTCATTTCGAGAGAAAAATTGGGAGACTATGACATATTGTTTAAATCATTGTATGGTATGACATTTCAAAACAATAAATATATTCACTTATCAAATTTTAACTTATGCTATAACATATAATTGAAATATTTTAACGGAATTATAGGTACTTATTTATAATAATTTATATTTATCAAAATTTTAATTAATGGACAATAAGACTAGTATTATAAAATAAAGCTTTATTGATACCTTCTTTTTGGTTCCTTCTAAAAGAGTATGAATTTGAGTTTTATCGCATACACAATCGGTGTGGAGATTTGTATTATATTTATAATATGTACATGAGTGGGAAAAATACAATTAAAAGATTTTACAAAGATAACAATCTACAGTATCAGTGATAGCAATCTACATAATCATTATAGATTGTGAAAGATTACTCTATTGACGGAGTCAACGGAATTGACACAAATCATGGAAGATCGGCTCAATCAATGGGATTGGTACAGATTACAAAAGATTGATGTATCATGAAAGATTTGCTTTATCACATCCCCTCAAGCAAAATAATGGCGAAGTCATTGTGAGCTTGTCGCGTAATATAAGAAACCGAGAGATGGATAGAGGCTTTGTCATGATATCAGCCATTTGAACTTGTGTAGGAATGAAGCAAAGTTCCAACTGCTTCTTTTTAATTAAATCACGAACAAAATGATAGTCAATTTCTATGTGCTTGGTTCGGGCATGAAAGATGGGATTGGCAGCCAAATAGATTGCCCCTACATTATCACAAAGAACAAGTGGTGGCCGATGTAGAGTGTATTGAATATCTCGAAGGAGTTGTAATAGCCATAATAATTCAGAGGATACATTTGCCACCCCTTTGTATTCCGATTTAGTGCTAGATCTAGCAATGGTTGGTTGCTTCTTAGAACTCCAAGCCAAGTTGGGACCAAAATAAATGCAATAGCCACTAGTAGATTTTCTGTCATCAGGGCAGCCAGCCCAATCAGCATCCGTAAATGCAGTGAAGGTCAATTGGCGAATAGGTCGCAAGGTAATGCCATTATGAATAGTAGCCTTGAGATAGCGCAAAATCCGTTTAACGGCTGACCAATGATCTTTAGTTGGACAATGCATAAATTGGCACACTTTATTGACGACAAAGGATAGATCTGGCCTAGTAAGAGTGAGGTATTGCAATGCCCCAACCGTACTTCAATAAGTGGAGATATCAGTCGGTGGTTCACCGCTTTGTTTTGCCAGCTTAGAAGTCGAGGGAGCCATAGGTGATGAGCAAGGTTTTGCATCAACCATAATTGTACGAGTTAGAAGATCGGTGGCATACTTGGATTGAGTGAGAGACAGCCCACTAGAGGATCTATGGGCTTGATGCCAAGAAAGTATGATAAATTTCCCAAAGCAGTGATTGCAAACTCGGTGCCAAGGTGAGTAATTAATTCAGTGATGGAGGAGGTAGAGCTCCCAGTAATAATAATGCCATCCATATAGATGAGAAGAAGTAGAATGTGGTTAGAGCGATGTTGTATGAATAATGAAGAATCAACAGTGGAGGCCACTGTTGGAGAAAACTTCCTTGAGTGTTTTGAAGTTGACAAAACGTTTCCATCAGTCTAGTCTGAAGACTTACAGACTCTACTATCAAAGTCTGAAGATCTCCGGACTACCAGACTTAAGACTCAAAATCTATCATCATTGACTGTTTCTAAGACCGTCGAAGAAGGCTTATCCGAAACGAAGAATTTCGTTAAGGATTTGATTTTGTCGACTGAAGAAGATCTCTTGGCTGGATATAGCATTTCGGAATCCATTATTCTAATCAAGATAGATTCAGGTATTTTGGATCCGTTGATTGGCGAAGTATACTTGGAAGGTTCTACTTATAGAAACCGAGATCCTGATTGTATGGGCGAGCAGAATTGATGGGCTATCGTCATGTTCCTTAAATAGCTAGAAGATCTTCCTAATTGATTCTGTCCAATTGATAGATTGGAAGAATTCCTTTGGTAAGTGCCAACGGGTATGATGACATAAATGAGTATATAAGGAAGATGTTCTAATTGTTCGAATGTGTGCGCGATAGAAGAATTCCAAAGTCTGAAGCTCCTTGTTCTTTGTCAATCAAATTGTTGAGTGAAATCTTGTATGCAAAAGAGAGTTTATATTGTTGAGAGGCCTTGAGGAAGTGTAACAAAGTCTCTACACTATGGAATTAAGAAAGAGCTTTTCTGTAACAATTCTTTTGTTCATAGTAGAATCCAGCCAGTGGGCTGTCAGTATGGAAGAGTTGACGTAGGCTTGGATTACCGAACCACTATAATCTCTGTGTTCATATTCTCTTCTCTACGCTCTTTTACTTTGATCATAACTTGTTTTGTTTACAAGAAGCAAATTTCCTTTTCATAATCTATTGTTGATTAATGCTGCACACTTATATCGAGAAATTGTTTTTACACCTATTCACCCCCTTTAGGTGCTCATACTAGCTTTCACAATTGGTATCAAAGCTTGTGTACTCACTTAAGTTGAAGTGTTTTACTTCAGAGTTAAAGATCCATGGCTAGTATATTGGCTCCAAGACTGGTTGAAGGGCAAATCAATACCAGACCGCCTTATTTTGATGGAAATGAATACAACATATGGAAAAACAAGATGAAGGCATTTCTAAGATCAAAGGATCCTCTGGAATGGAATGTGGTAAATAAGGGAATTATTCCTAAAGCTGCATCTGTCTCAGAAAGAGAAAAAGAAGCCGTTGAGTCTAGTGAAATGACTCAAGAAGAGATAATCAAGAGACAAGCTCTTGATGCAAAAGCAATTTATTCTTTATATTGTGCATTATCACCTACTGAATATAATAGAATATCTTCTTATGTTACAACTAAAGAAGTCTGGAATAGATTACACATCACCTATGAATGAACTGATCGAGTGAAACAAACCAGAATCAACATTCTGCTCGATCAATACGAAGCATTTAAAATGAAATTAGGAGAATCTATCACTGACATGTTTAGTCGTTTTACAGAAATCGTGAATGGTCTTGAAAATCAAGGTCAACTAATTTCTAATCCCATGAAAGTAAACAAGCTATTGCATGGACTCTCCAAGGATTCGAATCACATAAAGACCTCAATAAGGGAGACACAGAGAATTCTGCCACTTTCTGTCGATAAATTAGTTGGGACTTTTCAGTCTTATGAAGTGGAGCGAATCAATGAAAATGAAGATCCTAAAGGTAAGAAATCCATTGTATTAAAATCTAATGATGATTCTGATGTCACAGATTCTAAAGACGATATGGATGATGAGGAGCTTGCTCTCATGATAAGAAGATTTAGAAAGCTAAACAGAAATGGGAGAAGATTCAATCCAAAGAAACAAAGTTTTCAAAAGCAACAGACTAAGTTTGTTGAGGATGATGAATCTAATAGAGATGTATTCTGTTTTAAATGTAAGAAAAATGGACACATTAGACCCAATTGTCCCCTTCTGAGAAAAAAGAAAGGAAAAGCTGAGAAATATTGAAAGGTACTCAAAGCAGAAACTTGGAGTGATGCAGAATGTGAAGAAAGTGATTATGATTATGCCAATATCTGTCTCATGGCACAATCAAACTCGATTCAAAGTCCGAGATAGACTCGTATCTCAGACAGTGAATTTGAGGTAAGTAATTTGAATATTCCTTCTAAAGTCTCTAGATACATTGATGAATTGTGTTTTAATCTCAAAACGTCTCTCAAAAGGATTTCCGAACTTAAAGAGAAAATTCTGCACTAAAGCAACAGGAAAGTGTTTGGAAAGAAAAGGTCAAAAGTCTAGACAAAAGTGTTACTATTTTGAAAGAAAATGCAGACAATCTTTTAAAAGAAAATACATTCTTGAAAAATGACATCTCAAATATTTCTAAAAGATTTTCTATGGGATCTAAGAAACTTGAAAAAATTCTTTCAGTACAAAGACTTTATTTCAACAAATCAGGTTTAGGAATGACTGCTAAAACCATTCCTTTAATTGATTTTCCAAAAGTAGAGGAAAGAATTAAGCAAAGACCTACAAGAGATGCTTACAAGAATCATTTTCGAAAAGTTTTTGTAAAACCAGTAGGTCGCAGTGCTCTTAATTGTTCTAAATGCAAAAGCTCAGATCATTTTGAGAAATAATGCCCTATGGTTTGGAAATCTATTAAGAAGGTACGTGCAAATACCGTTTACAATACTAACACCAAAGGACCCAAGAAAATATAGGTACCAAAAAAAGCTTGAGTCTCTTTTCTAAATGCAGGTCACTATTAAGAAAAAAGATTATATGGTACCTGGATAGTGGATGCTCAAGGCATATGACAGGAGATTCAAATTGTTCCATAAAGCTTGTTCAAGTTAATGATGGAAATGTTTCCTATGGAGGAAACAACAAATGAAGAATTGTGGGATACGGAATTGTAAAGATTGGAAGCCTCACGATCAGTAATGTTTCCTTAGTGAAAAGACTAAACTACGATTTGCTAAGTATCGGTCAGCTGTACAACACCGGTTTCAAAATCAACTTTCAAGAAGGAATATGTTCAAGAACCAGTAAAGACTCTTCTCAGTCTTTCACGGGTCGAAGACATGGAAATATCTACCTCTTGGATGTCAAACCAGATGAAACCTAGTGTCTAATCTCAATTCAAGAAGAAGCAAACTTATGACACATAAAACTTGGGCACATCAACATGAAACAAATAGCCAAAATTTCGGCAAAGAAGCTTGTTCGCAGTCTACCCAATCTGTCATATCAAAAATCTGATCTATGCAGACCATGTGTATTGGGAAAACAGGTAAGAAACTCATTCAAACCAATAAATCAAGTTTCCACTAATCGTGTACTGCAACTCTTGCATATGGATGTCTTTGGACCAATCAGAACTCAAACCATTTGAGGTAAGAAATACTATTTAGTGATTGTGGATGATTATTCACGATTCACTTGGGTATATTTCCTAGCAAGTAAGTCCAAAACCCTTTCTTATTTTACAAAGTTTGCTAAAAAGGTCAAAAATGAGAAAGGGTATGTTATTTCAAATATACGGACAAATCATTGAGGTGAATTTGAAAATCAAGACTTTACAAAATTTTGTGATGAATCTGGTTTTTAGCATGTGTTCTCTTCTCCATATACTCCAAGGCAAAATGGAATCGTGGAAAGAAATAATAGGTCGCTTCAAGAATTTGCTAAAACTCTTTTAGTTAAAAGTAACATCTCTTTACATTTTTGGGCTAAAGTAGTTTCTACAGCATGTTATATTATTAATAAAGTCTTTCTAAGGCCTATTCTGGAGAAAATTCCCTATGAGTTATTCCAAGGAAAGAAGCCCATTGTTTCATATTTTCATGTGTTTGGATGCAAATGTTCTATATTGAAAAATGCAAATGATCGAGTTGGTAAGTTTGAAGAAAAATTAGATGAAGGTATTTTCCTTGGATACTCTATCACAAGCAAAGCCTCCATAGTTTACAACAAGAAGACTTAATCTGTGGAGGAATCAATGAATGTCAAATTCGAAGACTATATGCAAAATCAATTGATTCATACTCATCTTGAAGAATCCGAACTTGCTCCAGACTCTACAAAGTCTAAATCTTCAGAAGCAGTTCAACCTTCAAAAGACGAGCAACAAATGATCAATGAAGATTCAAATGAGAAAAAAAATCAACAGTCTGTCAAATTAACCAGTAACTGGAAGTATAAGTCCAATCATCCCAAAGATCTCATTATTGGTGATATTAATGAAGGAATTCACACAAGATCCAAAAGACGCGAAGAGTCTAGTGCTGTGGCTCTTATTTTTGAAATAGAACCCATGAGCATAGAAGAAGCTTTATCTTATGAAAGCTGGATTGAAGTTATGCAAGAAGAACTCATGTAATTTAGCATCAATGATGTCTGGGAGTTGACTCTTAAACCGAAAGGTAAATCCATCATTGGAGCTAAATTGATTTTCAGGAACAAGATGAACGAGAAAGGAAAGGTCACAAGAAAAAAAGCAAGACTCGTGGCCAAGGGATATATATAAGAAGAAGGGATAAACTATGATGAGACTTACGCACTAGTAGCAAGGTTAGAAGCAATTAGATTATTACTTGCTTTTGCTTGTCATAAGAATTTTAGGTTATTCCAAATGGATGTTAAAAGGGCATTCCCAAATGGATTTATCCAAGAGGAAGTCTACGTGGAACAACCACCCAGTTTTGAAGACCCAAGGAAACCAGATTTTGCATCAGACTGAAAAAAGCTTTATATGGTTTAAAGCAAGCACCTCGAGCTTGGTACGACAAATTAAGTAAGTTTTTAATTCAAAATAGTTTTGTCAAGCATAAAGTAAATACTACTCTCTTTATTAAAAGAGAAAGCAAAATTTTTCTACTTGTTCAAGTTTATGTTGATGATATTATTTTTGAATCTTCTAATGAAAATCTGTGTAAGAAATTTTCTACGTCTATGCAGGATAAGTTTGAAATGAGCATGATGGGTGAGTTAACCTTCTTTCTCGAGCTTCAAGTGAAATAACTGAAGGAATGAATCTTTATTCATCAAGAAAAATATGCTAAAGAACTTGTCAAAAATTTTGGACTAGAAAATTGCATAAAGACTGGCATACCAATGTCAAGTTCTTTGAAGCTAGACAAGGATGAAGAAGGAAAGAAATGTTTGTATTTGTGCCAGATTTCAATTAGATCTTAAAGAATCTCGTTTAAGTGCTTCAAAGCATATTATCAAATACATTGCCTCAACTTCAAACTTGGGACTCTGGTATCCTAAAGAAAGAGACTTCACTCTTCTTGGATACTCAGACATAGACCTAGCTAGTTGCAGAGTTGATAGAAAGAGCACCTCGAGCACCTGTCAACTACTTGGAAGTAGGACAGTATCTTAGTTTTCAAGGAAGCAAAGTACAGTAACTCTTTCTACGGCAGAAGTAGAGTATATAGCTCTTGGAAGTTGTTGTTCACAAATTCTGTGGATAAAACAACAATTGAGAGACTTTGGAATTGAAGATTCATGTATTGAGATCAAATGTGACAATACCAGCTCAATCAATCTCACCAAGTATCAGATTCTTCATTCAAGAGAAAAACATATAGAGATTCAACATCATTTCATTAGAGATCATGTTCAAAATGGAGAAGTTTCGATTCAGTTTATTGATTCAAAGAATCAGCTGATAGATATATTTACAAAGCCTTTGGAGAAAAATCAATTTGAAGTTATACATTCCAGACTCAATATCTTAAAACTCAAGATTGAAGGTCTAAAGATTCTCAGACTCAATTAATCAAAATCTATGACTGTAAGTTATTTCTATTTTAGAAATTCATTTCTCGGATCAAATCTTGAAAAGGTATGATCATCCGAAATTAATTGGTGTTATTTCCTAGTTTTCGTAAATATTGCAAACCTTCTTTTTCAATAGAGAAGTTATTTTTGAAATGACAGCTATCTAATTTGTTTTTAAAAGGTAGTTATATTCTTAAAAAAGGCATTTTTATATTTCCTTTTTACATTGTTCCGTATGCCTCGCTTTGACGCTTTATATACTGTCCATTCTTCTTGGTTTTACTCACAAAAACCCTAAGAGAGCACCGATCTTCCACTTTTGTCTTCTTCTCTTGTTTAATCCTCGAAAAAGTTTTCATCTTTCTTGGGAAACAAGCTTGGAATCTCTCAAAGACTGTGAAAGATGTCGTCTCAAAGGAAGTCTTCGAGGATCACGAACAAGAGACCATAGCAAATGCGTGAGGGGCCTACACACTTTGATCTCACCAAAGAAGAAGAATCTCCTAGACAGCAATAGAGCCCACAACATTCTCAGCAGTGTCCATCTCCTCCATCTAGACCTTAGAATGTTGCACATCGAGAAGAGGAAGAAATCATCGAAGACGCAGAGCCCGTAAGAACTCATAAGCCCTCTTTTACTTATAAGCTTTACCATGCTTTAAAGAGGAGTGATACTCCGTTGAACTACATTGATGAGTTTCTTAAGGACAAAGGGTATAGAAATGAAACTTTTTTCTTACGCACCATGGAGCGTTTGCGAATTGCCCCTGCGGGGTCGGCGGAAGAAGCTCTGGCGAATATCCCAAGTAATCCACGGGTTGGAGGGTTTAATCAACCAGATGGAAACGATAATGATAAATTGTACAATTAGTTTAAACCTAGAATGGGTGTTGCAACGAAAGTCCGAAGCAAAAGGATGGATTTATTTCGATTGGAGGAACACAAGTAACTGTACTCTAAGTTGCTGAAGCGTGGGGTAATAAACCCTAGAAGTGTGTACTTTGACTTTCTTGACTCTGTGAATGTCAATCTGAGGGAAAAATTCAATTTTCTTCAACTCAAACGGTTTTGTTCTGACTCTACAGAAGCTTATGCTGAACTTGCTACTTATTTATATTTGAATATCAGTTTCTTGGATGTAAATAGATTCTCTTTTAGTGTCCACAATCAGGACTATATGGTTGACATGAATACGTTGGCTAATGTGATTGGGGTTGAAAGAGGGAGATATCAACCTATCAGTGTGTCTATTGCTCGTGCAACGTTACGTTAGAGCTTGTTCAGGATAAAAGGACGGAAGGAAAGATTTCTTATGTGATAACGAATATGTCCAACATTTTGCTTCACAAGATAGTGATTAACTGTCTTAGACCAAAATCAACCTCAAAGACTGACGTTTCAAACTCGGAGCAAAGTTAATGTACGCCATCAATGCTGGTAAGAAATTCTCTCTTCCACACACTATTATGTTCCACATGTACAGGGTAGTGGTGAAGGACAAGGGTCAACTTCCTTATCCAGCTCTTGTGACCAAGTTATTCAGACATTTGAACGTTTAGCCTCCCCGAATTCTTTTTGTTCGAATGTGCGATCATATGGTGGTGGGATTGAGAATGGTCTCAAAAATGCGTTTGAAGGAAATTACCAAGGCTCTGGAATAGTTTAAGGAGAAAACCCCTACCAAAACTCATTCAGTCTCTTCGGTGGCAAAGCGAAAAGGGAAGGAGCCCATGTTGCTCCATCCAAGAAAAGAAGAGCACTCATCATTGAAGATGAAGAGGATGAGGATGATGTCACCATTTCTGTAATGGCATTGAAGAACTTGAGTCGTTATATTCCAGAATCGAGGAGAAACAAGAAAAGGATAAGGATGAGACAGAACAGAGGTCTAGAGAGAGAGAAGCTTTGGAAAAAGAAGCAGAGAAGAGAGATACAGAGGAGGAAAGAATTGACAAAGAAGAAGAAGAAGCAGAGCATGAGGAACACTTTTCTCCACCTGAAGGCATGGAAACGGGGGGAGATACTGAGAAAAGAGGAACGTCCTCATTCCCTACCACTAGTGAAGGAGTAAGTCGTTCTTCAGTAGAACCAGAGGACATCTATGCCACTCAATTTCCTGAAGAAGGACATGAGGTTTCATCGCCCAATCTGCGTGATCGTGCTGAAATGCCATCATTTGCCAATACTCCGTCTGATCGTGCAGAGGCAAGTACTCAGACAGAAAATTCGGTAGACTTTCGTAGAATTCTTGATGTTCTTTTGGAAATGTGAGGCCAGATTTATGCTCTGGGATGAGAAGTACAGAACTTGCAAAATGCAAGACAAACCTCTTCAGTTTCTTTGCAAGATCAGATCAATGCCCTTGCTATTCAAGTTCAAGCAAATGCTAAGGGTGAAGATGTGACGCAACTAAAGGAGGATTTGAAGAAGCTGGAAGGGATTGTCCAGTCAATGGGATATTTCCAGCTTGTTTGTGTTTCCAAGCAATCTTAAAGTCATTCTCTTTTCATCTCTACCTTTTTTTTTAATGATGAAAAAAAGGGGAGAGATGTGGTGCAGATTTAATTTTAAACTTTTTGAACTTTGTGTCGATTATGTTGACTTTTGTGTCTAGTTGTTTGGTTTTGGACTGGATTTGGATGGATTTGGATTTGACTGTTTGAACGTTTGTTTATCTTAAGCACTACTGATATCTCATGGCATTGCTTAGAACTAACTTGTTTTCTATGGATGCAGATTCTAATATTTATTAAGCCATTTTATCTTTTATGAGATATCATTGTTTGCTTGAGTAATGTTTTGCATGTCAAAGTTATCCAAATCTGTAGGAAAGTTTTGTCACCATCAAAAATGGGGAGATTGTTGGAGAAAACTTCCTTGAGTGTTCTGAAGTTGACAAAACGTTTCCATCAGTCTAGTCTAAAGACTTGTAGACTCTACTATCAAAGTCTGAAGACCTCCGAATTGCTAGACTCAAGACTTAAAGTCTATTCTCATTGATTGTTTCTAAGACCATCGAAGAAGGCTTATCCGAAACGAAGAATTTCGTTAAGGATTTGATTTTGTCGACTGAAGAAGATCTCTTGGCTGGATATAGCATTTCGGAATCCATTATTCTAATCAAGATAGATTCAGGAATTTTGGATTCGTTGATTGACGAAGTATACTTGGAAGGTTCTATTTATGGAAATCGAGATCCTGATTGTATGGGCAAGCAAGATTGATGGGCTATCGTCATGTTCCTTAAATAGCTTGAAGATCTTCCTAATTGATTCTGTCCAATGAGTAGATTTGAAGAATTCTTTTGGTAAGTGCCAATAGGTGTGATGGCATAAAGGAGTATATAAGGAAGAAGTTCCAGTTATTCGAGTGTGTGCGCGATAGAATAATTCCAAAGTCTGAAACTCCTTATTCTTTATCAATCAAACTGTTGAGCGAAATCTTGTATGCAAAAGAGAGTTTATATTGTTGAGAGACATTGAGAAAGTGTAGCAGAGTCTTTATATTGTGGAATCAAGGAAGAGCTTTTCTGTAATGACTCTTTTGTTCATAGTGGAATCCAGCCGGTGGGCTGTCAGTGCAGAAGAGTGAACGTAGGCTTGGATTAAGCCGAACCACTATAATCTCTGTGTTCATATTTTCTTCTCTACGCTCTTTTACTTTGATTATAACTCGTTGTGTTTACAAGAAGCAAATTTCATTTTCATAATCTATTGTTGATTAGTGCTACACATTTATATCGAGAAATTGTTTTTACACCTATTCACCCTCCTCTAGGTGCTCATACTAGCTTTCACAGCCACAAACCCAATAGATAACAAATATGAACTTAGTCGAGAAAACCATGCTCTTGGGGCTTGTTTTAGCCCACATAGAGACGACAAACATGGCTAGGATAATGCGGATCAACAAATCCTTGGGGTTGCTGCATATAGACTTCTTCTTTAATGGTGCCATGGAGAAATGCATTCTCAATGTCCAATTGACGTAGAGACCAGTTATATGTGATAGCTAAGGAGAGAACAACTCGAATCGTTGTCGGTCTGATAATCGGACTAAAAGTTTCATCATAGTCCAAGCCAACCTGTTGAGTAAAGCCTTTCGCAACGAGTCGTGCCTTGTATCTATCAATGGAGCCATTTGACTTGGTTTTTAGGCGATAAATCCACTTGCAATTGACCACATCCATAGAAGGGTGATGAGGGACCAATTCCCAAATCCCATTTTGAATGAGAGAATTAAATTCATTGGCCATAGCTTGTTGCCAGTTGGGGTATTTGTTTGCAACAGAAAAACAAGTGGGTTCACTTGGTGTTAAGCTTGAGTGAAAACAAGAACAAAGTGGGTGCTTAGTGGAAAGAAAAACCTTTGGTTTGTAAATGTTATTCTTTAGACGAGTAACCATTGGATGGGTAGAAGTTGGCGGTTGAGGTTGAGAAGATTGTAACGATAGAGCTTCTGGAGAAGAGGATCCAGAAGATTGTTGAATATGTGATGATGAGTCATCCATGATAGTAAATGGACTTGATGGAGTTGATATGGTGGTGTGCACCCGCTGAAACTATGGGGGCTTAGCAGAGGAATAACCAATGCAAATAAGAGAACTAGATGATGATGATGAAGACAATTGACCAGATTATGAATTAGCAAAAGGGAAAAAGTTCTCCTAGAAAATCACATGGCGAGAGACATATATTCGGCCAGTGCTATGACGAAGACAACGATAGCCACAGTGATGGGGGGAATAGCCAAGGAAGATACATTGCATTGTTCTATCATCAAGTTTATTGCTAGTATAAGGGCGCAACCAAGGGTAGCATGCACATCCAAAAACACATAATTGTAAATAATCGGGTTTCTAGTGAAACAATTTATCATAAGGAGACAATCCACTCAAGACCGTTGTAGGCATGCGGTTAATTAGAAAGACCGCAGTGAGGAAGGCATCATTCCAATATATATGAGGAACAGAAGATCAGGTAAGCAATGTGATGCTAGTTTCCACAATATAATGGTGTTTGCACTTAGTCTGACCATTTTGCTCCTGTGTGTGCGAGCATGAAAGACGATGTAGGATGCCATGAAGACAAAGATAAGGATCAAATTTCTTATACTCACCACCTCCATCAGTTTGAAGTGCCTTGATCTTACAATTGAAATATTTTTTCACTTGGGATTTAAATTGCACAAAAGTAGACAGTGCATCAAATTTCACAATAAGTGGAAAAAGCCATGTATATCCACTATAAGCATCGATAAAAATGATATAATAACGAAAACCATTAATTGAAGTAACTGGAGATGGTCCCCATAGATCATAATAAAGTATCTTCAAAGGAGCATTACAAATATTTGGTGATCTAGTAAAGGGAAGACAATGCGACTTGCCCAAGTGACATGATTCACAGAAACTGGATGAGGAAGATAGAGATATCGGCAAGTCATGCTTTGAAATAACTGAAGAAGTAACACGGGCAGTTGGATGATCCAAGCGCTCATGCCAAATAGAAGCAGAAACTCATTCACCAATGAAGCAAGATGGAGCTGGTGGTGATTTATTTGACTGTAGAGGGACCTTATTGGTGGTACGTGCATTATTAAGATAATAAAGTCCATTCTTATGCTGGCCTTTGAGCAGGAGGTTCCCCAAGGATCGATCCTTAACACAACAAAAAGTAGGATGAAATTCAAATACCACATCGTTGTCTTTGGTAAATTGAGAGACTGATAATAGATTCTTCTTGATAGAGGGAACATGATAAATATTTCTTAGTTTTAAAAAACTAGTAGGAGAATGTAAGATGGAAGAACTGATATGTGATATTTGCAAACCTGACCCATATGCAATGCGGATTTGATCAATGCCAAAATAGTCACTCTGAATGTTCAAATTTTCCATGTCCACTGTAAGATGATGAATGGCACTAAAGTCTGGGTACCAATATGGATCAAATGACTCACCAATTGAAGATGCATACATTGCAGATGGAGAGCCACTATTAGCTTTATAACTAGATTAAATCTCTGGTAGCATTGGAGAGCTAAGTGACTTGCATGAGTACAAACTTGACAAATGAGTCGAGAATGAGAGGAACCTCCTTCATAAAAATTGCAACCACGGCCTCGACCATGTCTTCGTCCTCAATCGCGTCCTCAACCATTGGAGGGAGGATTTGGGGTAGCAGATGATTTGACCGCAACATTCACAATAGGAGAAGACTATATTAGAGATTCAGTGGTGTGGCTTTAAAGAATAATTTCCTGATTGTAAAGCAAGCTGAGGAAGTCATCAAGAGGTAATGGATCAAGACAAGATGTGACTAAGGTAACAAATGCGTCATACTCCAAACCCAGGCCACTGAGGATGCTGAGAACTAATTGGGAATCGGAGATGGGATGAGCAACGGCAGAAAGTTGATCTGCAATATTCTTGGCTTTTTGAACAAAGGCTTCCATGGAAAGAGACCCCTTCTTTAGAGATCGAAGCTGATACTCTAACTACATTATGCGAGCTTGAGATTGAGGAGCATAAAGTTTCTCAAGCAAGGTCCAAACATCATGAAAAGTCTCAAGACCGACAATGTGTGAGAAAACTGATTCAGTAAGAGTGGAGAGGATGCAACAGAGGATGAGTTGATCTTCATAATGCCATGCAGTATGATCTGGGTTGTCGATTACATTATTATCAGCATCAGTGATAGTGGGTGTCGGACAAGGATATGAGCCATCCACAAATCGAAGATACCCATGAAGACGAAATAAAGGAAGAAATTGTGCTCACCACAAAAGGTAATTGTTGCGATCTAGCTTGATATGGAGAACATAAGATATATTGCCAAAAGCAAAGGGTGGTTGGGAGGGGGATAACAGGGATGAAGAGTTAGCAGCGGTGATGGCAGTAATGGTGTTGAAGGATGTAGAAGAAGACATTTTAGTAAAAAAAAAAATTGTGATTCTCTGATACCATGAAAGAGTATGAATTTGAGTTTGATCGAACACACAATCGGTATGGAGATTTGGATTATATTTATAATATGTACATGAGCGGAAAAATACAATTAAAAGATTTTACAAAGATAACAATCTACAAGATCGTGATAGCAATCTGAGAATCGACTGATTGTGAAAGATTACTCTATCGACGAAATCGACGAAATTGATACAAATAATGGAAGATTGGCTCAATCAATGGCATTGGTATAGATTACAAAAGATTGATGTATCATGAAAGATTTGCTTTATCACCTTCTTCCATTATTAAATACATAAATGTATTAGAAAATATTTAATAATTTTCATATAATATACTATTCAATTATAACTTATAAATTAATCATTTCAAATTAATAAAATGTAATTAAATAAAATAGTTATTAGATTAAATAACTCATACTTATAAATTATATTTAACAAATATCAATTATTGTACTATCAATGCAAGTACAATGTAAATTAAATTCACTATAAAATTCTCTTTTATTCCATTCCTGAAACATCGTTTCTCACTAGCGAGAGCCAAAAACCCCCCATTCAATTCCATTCTCATAGTCAACCAAATAAAGTAATTGAAATCATTGTTCCATTTCATTGCGCCCCACCAGATGCAACATAAAAGATTTGACAAAATAAGAGAACACACTAACCTGCCCAGTATGAATCAGGCCCATCACAGCCATCCAGTCTGAACCAAGTTCGATCTATTTCCTTTAAGAGGGGTGTACCTATGTCTCAGTCAAAGAGCGATATCAATTCTTAAAGCTCCTTGTTACTATATAAGGGTACCGCTAAAATAGAAGTGTCCAGAATTTCCAATATAATATTACTTGATTTTTTTTTTCAATTGCGTGTTGGCATGGACTAAGATATACAATAAAGATGAATTTGTCTATCTCATGGGGTTCTAGTTCTACTTTTGGCAGTAGAATATAAATGATTAATATTTTTCTTCTTTTTTTTTCCAATGATTAATATTTGCAAATGGAACATAAATGATTGTTCACTCTATTGTGCAATCCCTCATATATCATATATATAGTTACTTTACTTTTCAAAAGAATCTAAACAATCCAAAAGCCATCCACTTCTACTGTTTTTGGGCTTTTAGAAATCAGATCTGTCAACACATCTTTCCTATGAGTGCTGTACCGAACTCAATCAAGCAATCTTCAGGAGCATTCTCGAAAAGTTATCCTCCTCGGGCAAGAGGTAACTCTCTCCCCAGCCACCAATTTGTAATTGCCTTTCCAAAAGAAAAGCTGCTCCTTTACAAATAGCTGCGCTATTGTTGTAGCTCTTGCCGGCGGTTGTCAGTGCCGTGAGCGCAAACCATGTGGAATATATAAAACAAACTCCCCACTCTCCATACCTGTGCATATGCTCCAATAATCGCTGTTTTAATCCAATTGAACTCTCGAAACTATTCCCTCGGGAGAAGAGGAGCATACCATGATCCATCAGGCATTTGTACGCTTTCGAGGAATCGGGTACCATTGGATAGGCAGTCTTGGATCTTTTCTTTCCGGTGTCCTGGGTACGATTTCTTGAACTAGAGCCTTGATAGCTGATGAAGTGCACTCAACGTATTCGTGCTCAATAATAATGTCCTCAAGAAATTGAAGTGGATTGAGGGGCTACACCATTGACGATTGAAAAATTTGTATGTTCTCAGTGATGTAAAGGAAAATGAGACTTGAAATGAATAATAAGACACTTTTTGAGCATACGTACTTCCAACCAGTTTTCTCTTCTTACAGGATCCCATGACGAAGATCCACCATTTTTACTCTGCAAAAAATCTTGTTTGATAATAAAAGATTGAAGGGATAAGTACACTAATTGTGCCATAAGCTGTGTACGGCGCTCACTTTGGTGCCAAAAGTTTCTATCGGATCACTTCAGTGCCAAATCGAAGGAAAAACGATCACTTTGGTGCCACCGGCGAAAGATTCCGACCACCAGCAAAAGATTCCGGCCAAAATGATTACGTGGCTTTCTTTAAAAATAAAAAAAAAAATCAATAGGCCTTTAAATGACGTCGTTTTCGGTTCTTCTTAAGAAAACAACGTCGTTTTGCCGTCTTACATGGATGGCTTCATGGAAACGACGCCGTTTAGCTCACATGGGGATTGAAATAAGGGTTTCTGCCGCTCGGCCACCGCCGTTTGCCCTCCGTCGCTCGGCCACTTTGTCGCTGCTCGGCCACCATCGCTTAGCCACCATTGTAGTTGCTCAACCAGGTGAGCGAGGAGAGACTGAGATTGTTGCAAAAAAAATCGAAGGCGAGGGCGGAGGAGGAGGAAGAAGATGGGTCGAAGGTGCTACTGGTGCGCTGCTGCTGCTGGTGCGTTGCTGGTGTCGTTGCTGGTGTGCTACCAATGCTGTTGTTGGTGCCGTGTTGGTGCTGTTGCTGGTGTGGGTCTTCGAGGAAGAAGAAGACACGAAGACGAGCCTTCCCTCTCTCAATTTGGGGATTAGGGTTTCAAAGTTGGAGGAAAGATGCCAAACGGCATTGTTTTGGTGTTTGGATGCTGACTCAACTCTCCGACGAGCCACGTTGGCTTCAAAAATTAATAATAAAAAAAAAAAAAAGGCCACGTTGGATTTCCGGCCAATTTCGTCGATGTTGACACCAACGTGAGTGTTTTTTAAATTTTTTGGCACTTAAGTGATCCGACGGAAACTTTTGGCACCAAAATGAGTGCCGTACACAACTTATGGCACCATTAGTGTACTTATCCCAAAGATTGAAATTAGGAAACTTCTATTAAGTATAGTTGACAATATTTTTTTCTTCTTAAGTTCTTTAGTTGAGTGTGAGTAATGTGCAGCGAGTATAACAACCTGGGAATGGTTTAGCCGACCAAGAAAATCAAAGGCCCCCAGCTCAAGGAAGGGTGTATGCAGTCACCCAAGAGGAGGTAGAGGCCTCCAAAACCGTCATCCAGGTATGATCTCTCTCAATAACAAGAAGGCTTATGTTTTGTTTAACACTGGTGCAATGCATTCTTTCATATCTGATCAGTATAAAAGGCTGTGTGAATTAGAAGTCAGACCACTTGAAACCATTCTTAGTATCTTTATGCCATTAGAGAGTGAGGTGTTTTCTTCATCGGTCTCCAAGGACTACAAGATCTCTATAGGAGGACAAGATCTAAGACTAGACTTAATGGTGATGGGTATGTTCGACTTTGATGCCATCATAGGAATGAATTGGCTTAGTAAACAACAGGGCTCAAGTGGACTGTCATGAGAAAGTGATTCGGTTTACCAATGAGTGTAGTTTTGAGTTTCATAGGGGAAGGTATAGTTTGTTAGTAGCCCTAATCACGACATTAAAAGCACAAAAACTACTTGATGAAGGAAGTCAAGGTTGTTTGGCAACAGTTAAAGCCCAAATGCAAGATGAAAGGAAATTAGAAGACATTAAGGTCATAAGAGAATTTCCGGATGTATTTCTTGAAGAATTGCTAGTTTTACCCCCAAGAATGTGAAATTGAATTTGTGATTGACCTATTTCTCGAGACAGAACTGATTTCAAAGGCTTCGTATAGAATGGCTCTAGCAAAAATTAAGGAATTGAAAGTGCCGTTGCGAGAACTATTAAACAAAGGCTTTATTAGACCAAGTGCTTCCTCATGGGGTGCTCCAATTCTGTTTGTTTGCATTGATTATAGGCAATTGAATCAGGTGGTGATTAAGAATAAGTATCCATTGCCTAGAATAGATGATTTATTCGATCAATTGCAAGGAAGGTCTGTCTTTTCTAAGATTGATTTAAGGTTTAGGTATCATCAATTAAGAATTAGGAATGAAGATATTCCTTAAATGGCCTTTAGGACTCCTTATGGACTCTATGAGTTCCTGGTGATGCCGTTTGGCTTGACTAACGCACCTTTTGCTTTTGTGGACCTAATGAATAGGGCGTTCAAGCCATATTTGGATCAATTTGTGGTAGTCTTTATTGATGACATCTCGGTATCTTGAGGGGATCGGAAGAGCATGAACAACATCTCAAGATAGTGCTACAAACCTAGATAGAGCACAAGTGGTACACCAAATTTAGTAAGTGTGAATTTTGGCCCGACCAAGTAGTGTTCTTGGGCCATGTAATATCTAGGAAAGGAATCTCCGTGGATCCAGCGAAGTTTGTGTGAAAGCTAGTACGAGTACCTAGATGGGGTAAATAAGTGCGAAAACAAATTTTCCAGAGTGAAGTGGATGATTTTATTTTTAAAGCAACTCTAATTAGCAATAGATTATGAAAAGAAAATTAAATTCTAACAATCAAATTGAATTATGATCAAAGTAAAAGAGTTTAGATAAGAGAATAATAACACAAGGTTTATAATGGTTCGGCTTAATCCAAGCCTACGTCCACTCTTCCGCACTGATAGCCCACCGGCTGGATTTCACTATGAATTAAAAGAGTTGTTACAGTATAGCTTTTCCTTGATTCCACAGTGTAGAGACTCTGCTACACTTCCTTAAGGTTTCACAAAGATATAAACTCTCTTTTGAGTAGAAGATTTCGCTCAACAATTGAATTGACTAAGAACAAGGAGCTTCAGAATTTAGAATTCTTCTATCGCGTACACACTCGAATAACTGGAACGTCTTCCTTATGTACTCCTTCATGCCATCACACCCATTGACACTTAGCAAATGAGTTCTTCCAATCTACTCATTGGACATAATCAATCAGGGAGATTTCGAGTTATTTAAGGAATATGACGATAGTCCATCAGTCATGCTCGCCTATATAATCAGGATCTAGGTTTCCATAAGTAGAACCTTCTAAGTATACTTTGCCAATCAACAGATCCAAAATCCCTGAATCAATCTTAATTTGAATAATGGAATCCGACATGCTATATTCAGCCAAGAGATCTTCTTTAGTCGATAGAATCAAATCCTTAACGAAATACTCAGTTATGGATAAGCCTTCTTCGACGATTTAGAAACTATCAATGAGGATAGACTTTGAGTCTTGAGTCTGGCAGTCCGGTGGTCTTCAGACTTTGATGAAAGAGTCTGCAAGTCTTCAGACTAGACTGATGGAAACGTTTTGTCAACTTCAAAACACTCAATGAAGTTTTCTCCGACAATCTTCCCATTTTTGATTGTGACAAAACTTTTTTGAAGATTTGGATAACTTTGACCTGCAAAACAATCCTCAAGCAAATATGAATATCTCACAAAAGATAATTGGCTTAGTAAGGATAACATTAAAATCTGCATCAACGGGAAATAAGTTAGTCATGTAATGAGCAGCTATCTTTGTCATGAAATACCAATAGTGCTTAAAACAAATGATCAAACAATCCAAATCCAGTCACAACCAAATAGCCAAACACAAAAGTAAAGTCAAGAATTTAAGCCTCAAATCTCAAATCTGCACCACACCTCTCCCCCCTTTTTGTTAGCATTAAAAAGGTAGAGATGAAAAGCAAATGGAATTAGGATTGCTTTGGAACACGAACAAGCTAGAAATCTCCTATTGACTAAACAATCCCTTCCAGCTTTTTCAAATCCTCCTTTAGTTAAGCGACATCTTCACCCTTGGCATTTGCTTGAACATGAAGAGCAGGGGCATGAATTTGATCATGCAAAGAAACTGAAGAGGCTTGACCTGCATTTTGCAAGTTTTGAACTTCGCGTCCCAGAGCATAAATTTGGCCTCGCATCTCCATAAGAACATCAAGCACTCTGCGAAAATCTGCTGAATTATCAGTCTAAGTATTGGCTTTTACACGATCAGAAGGTGCATTGGCAGATGATGGCAAGTTAGCACGATCACTCAAATTGGGCGATGAAACCTCATGGCCTTCCTTAGGAAATTGAGAGGCACAGATGTCTTATGGATCTGCTGGTAAACGACTTACTCCTTCACTAGTAGTTGCAATTAAAGATGTACCTTTTTTCGCAGCATCTCCCCCTGTTTCATTGCTTTCAGGTGATGAGAAGTACTTTTCATGTTCTGCTTCTTCTTGTTCACCTCTACGCCCTCTTCTTCTTCTTCCTTAATCCTTTCTTCCTCTGCTTCTTTCTCCATTGATTCTCTCTCTCCAGTCCTCTGCTCGATCTCCTCCTTGTCTTGTTCCTGTCTCACCTCTGTCTCTGGAACAGAACGACTTAAGTTTTTCAATGCAATAGCAGAAATTGTGATATCATCATCATCATCTTCATCCTCCAAGATGAGTGCTCTTCTTTTCTTGGATGGAGCAACCATGGGCTCCTTCCCTTTCCGTTTTGCAGCCAAAGAGACTGGATGAGTCTTGACAGGGGTTTTATCCTTGAATCGCTCCAAAGCCTTGTTAAGTTCCTTCAGACGCATTTTAGAGACCATTTTCAGTCCCACCACCATTTGATTGCATGTTCGAACACAAAGAATTATGGAAGGCTGAATGATCAAATGTCTAAATAACTTAGTGACAAGTGCTGAGTAAGGAAGTTGGCCCTTGTCTTTCACCATTATTCTGTACATGTGGAACATAATAGTGTGAGGAAAAGAGAACTTTTTGCTAGCGTTAATAGCATACATCAACTTTGCCTCCAAGTTTGAAACATCGATCTTCGAAGTCGATTTGGGTCTAAGGTAGTTGATCACTATCTTGTGAAGCAAAATATTTGAGGCATTCATCCTCAAATATGAAATCTTTCCTTCTGCCGTTCTATCCTGAACAAGCTCTACCGTCGCACGACCAATAGACACACTGATTGGTTTGAATTTCCCTCTTTCAACCCCCAATCACATCAGCTAATGTATCAATGTCAACTACATAGTCCTGATCTCAAACACTAAAAGAGAATCTATTCGCATCCAAGAAACTTAGATTAGAATAGAAGTAAGCAATGAGTTCAGCATGAGCCTCTATCATTTTAGAACAAAACTGTTCTAATTGAAGAAGATTGAATTTCTCTCGCAGCTTGACATTCAAAGAATCAAGAAAATCAAAGTCTACACTTCTAGGGTTAATCACACCATGCTTGAGCAACTTAGAGTACAGTTGCTTGTGTTCCTCCGAGCGAAACAAATTTGTCCTTTAGCTTCGGATTTTCGCCGCAACACCCATTCTAGGTTTAAAATGACTGTACATCCTATCATCATCATTCCCATCAGGTTGACTCAGCCCTCCAACACGTGGATCGCTTGGGATATTTGCAAATGCTTCTTCCGCTGACCCGGCAGGAGCAATTCCTAATCATTCCATTGTGCGTAAAAAGTAGGTTTCATTTCGATACCCTTTGTCTTTCAAAAATTCATCAATATAGTTCAAAGGAGTACCACCCTTCTTCAAAGCACAGTAAAGCTTAAAAGTAAAAGCGGGCTTTTTAGTTCTTACGGATTCTGCATCTTCGATGATTTCTTCCTCTTCTCGATGTTCAATATTCTGAGGTCTAGATGGAGGAGACGGACGCTACTGAGAATTTTGTGGGCTCTGCTGCTGTCTAAGAGATTCTTCTTCTTCGGTGAGGTCAAAATGCGTAGGACCCTCACGCATTTGCTATGGTCCCCTGTTTGCAATCCTCGAAGACTTTCTTTGAGACGACATCATTCACAATCTTTGAGAGATTCCAAGCTTATTTCGCAAGAAATGTGAAAACTTTTCAAGGATTAAACAAGAGAAGAAAAGAGAAGTTGAAGATCTGTGCTCTCTTAGGGTTTTTGTCAGTAAAACGAAGAAGAACCAACAATATATAAGGCAATTGAAGCAAGGCATACAGAACGTCATAAAAGGAAAAATAAAAATGCATTTTCAAAAATAACTGCCTTTTTGAAAAATTAGATAACCGTCATTTCAAAAAATAACTTCTTTTTCGAAAAGGAAAGATTGCAATAATCATGAAAACTGTGGAAGATAACATCAATCAATTACAAATAGATGATCGTACCTTTTCGAGATTTTATCCAAGAGATAAATTTCTAAAATAGAAATAACTTACAGTCGTGAATCTTGATCATCTGAGTCTGAGCGTCTTTAACTTTCAGCCCTGCGTCTAAACTTTCTCAAACTTTAAGATATTGAGTCTGGAACGAATAACTTCAAATTGATTTTTCTCCAAAGGCTTTGTAAATATGTCCGCCAGTTGATTATTTGAATCAATAAACAGAATCGAAACTTCTCTATTTTGAACATGATCTCTAATGAAATGATGTCGAATCTCTATATGTTTTGCTCTTGAGCGAAGAATTAGATTCTTGGTGAGATTGATTGAGCTGCTGTTGTCACATTTGATCTCAATGCATGAATCTTTAATTCCAATCTCTTAGCTATTGTTTTATCCACGGAATTTGTGAACAATAACTTCCAAGAGCTGCTTCTATTGTAGAAAGAGCTACGGTACTTTGCTTCCTTGAAAACCAAGACATTGTCCTATTATAAAGTAGTTGACAGGTGCTCGAGGTGCTCTTTCTATCAACTCCGCATCCTGCTAGGTCTATGTCTGAGTATCCAAGAAGAGTGAAGTCTCATTCTTTAGGATACCAGATGCTTAAATTTGAAGTTGAGGCAGTGTATTTGATAATACATTTTGCAACACTTAAATAAGATTCTTTGGGATCTGATTGAACTATGGCACAAATACAAACACTAAACAGAATGTCAGGTCTGGAAGCAATAAGATAAAGAAGTGAACCAATGACACTCCTGTATAGCTTCTGGTTAACTTTCTTTCATTCTTCATCTTTGTCCAGCTTCAAGGAACTTGACATTGGTATATCAGTCTTTTTGCAATTCTCCAGTCCAAACTTTTTGACAAGTTCTTTAGCATATTTTTCTCGGAGAATAAAAGTTCCCTCCTTCAGTTGTTTCACTTGAAGCCCGAGAAAGAAGGTTAGTTCACCCACCATGCTTATTTCAAATTCATTCTGCATAGACTTAAAGAATTTCTTGCACAGATTTTCATTAGACGATCCAAAAATAATATCATCAACATAAATTTGAACAAGTAAAAAAGGTTTTGTTTTCTCTTTTGATAAACAGTGTAGTATCTACTTTATCTTTAACAAAACCATTTTGAATTAAAAACTTACTTAGTCTATCGTACCAAGTTCGAGATGCTTACTTTAAACCATATAGAGCCTTTTTCAGTATGAATACAGAGTATGGTTTCCTTGGGTCTTCAAAACCGGAAGGTTGTTCCACATAGACTTCCTCTTGGATAAATCCATTTAGGAAATCACTTTTGATGTCCATTTGGAATAACCTGAAATTCTTATAACAAGCAAAAGCAAGTAATAATCTAATTGCTTCTAACCTTGCTATTGGCGCATAAGTTTCATCATAGTCTATCCCTTCTTCTTGCGTATGTCCTTTGGCCATGAGTCTTACTTTGTTTCTTACAACTTTTCCTTTCTCGTTCATCTTGTTCCTGAACACCCATTTAGCTCCAATGATGGATTTATCTTTTGGTTTAGGAGTCAATTCCCAGACATCATTAATACTGAATTGCCAGAGTTCTTCTTGCATAGTTTCAATCCAGCTTTCATCAGTTAAAACTTCTTCTATGCTTTTGGGTTCTATTTCAGAATTATGAACCACGGTACTAGACTCTTCACGCCTTTTGGATTTTGTGTGAATTAATATCACTAATAATAAGATCTTTGGGATGACTAGACTTATGCTTCCAGTTGCTGGTTGATTTGTCAGACTGTTGATCATTTCCTCCATTTGAATCTTCGATGATCATTTGTTGCTAATCTTCTGAAGTCTAAGCTACTTCTGGAGATTTAGACTTTGTAGAGTCTAGAGCAGATTCTGATTCTTCAGGTTGAGTCTGAATCGATTAATTTTGCATAAAGTCTTAAAATTTGACATTCATTTATTCCTCCACAGATTGAGTCTTTTTGTGTATACTTTATAAGCTTTACTTGTGATTGAATATCTAAGGAAAATACATTCATCTGATTTTTCTTCAAACTTACCAACTCAATCATTTGCATTTTTCAATATAAAACATTTGCATCCAAACACATGAAAATACGAAACAATTGACTCTTTTCCTTTGAATAACTCATAGGGAGTTTTCTCCAGAATGGGCCTTAAGAAGACTCTATTAATAATATAACACGCTGTAGAAACTGTTTCAGCCCAAAAACAAGAAGATATGGTACTTCCAATTAAAAGAGTTCTAGCCATTTCCTGCAGCGATTTATTCTTTCTTTCCACAACTCCATTTTGCTCTGGAGTATATGGTGAAGAGAACACATGCTGAAAGCCAGATTCTTCACAGAATTTAACAAAGTCTTGATTTTCAAATTCACCTCCATGGTCTGTTCGTATACTTAAAATAATATACCCTTTCTCATTTTGGACTTTCTTAACAAACTTTATAAAATAAGAAAAGGTTTCAGACTTACTTGCTAGGAAATATACCCAAGTGAATCGTGAATAATCATCCACAATTACTAGGCAGTATTTCTTACCTCCAATGCTCTGAGTTCTGGTTAGTCCAAAAAAATCCATATGCAAGAGCTACAGTACATGGTTAGTGGATACTTGATTTATTGGTTTGACTGAATTTCTTACCTGTTTTCCCAACACGCATGGTGTGCATAGATCTAACTTTTGGTATGTCAGTTTGGGTAGTCCATGAACAAGCTTCTTTGCTGAGATTTTGGCTATTTGTTTCATGTTGATGTGCCCAAGTTTTTTGTGCCATAAGTTTGCTTCCTCTTGAATTGAGATTAGACATTGGGTTTAATCTGGTTTGATATCCAAGAGATAGATATTCCCATGTTTTCGCTCCGTGAAAGACTAAGAGGAGTCTTCACTGGTTCATGAATATATTCCTTCTTGAAAGTTGATTTTGAAACCAGTGTCGCACAGCTAGCTGATACTCGGTAAGTTGTAATTGAGTCCTTCCATTAAGGAAACATTACTAATCGTAAGGCTTCCAATTTTTATAGTTCTGTATCCCACAATTCTTCCTTTGCTATTTCCTCCAAAAGAAACTTTTCTCACCATTAACTTGCACAAGTTTTATGAAACAATTTGAGTCTCCTGTCATATGTCTTGAGCATCCATTATCCAAGTACCATTTAAATTTTTTTCTTGATAGTGACCTGCATTTAGAAAAGAAACTCAAGCTTTCTTTGGTACCTATATTTTCTTGGATCCATTGGTGTTAGTATAATATACGGTCTTTGATAATACCTTCTTTACATATTTCCAAACCATAGGACATTCTTTCTCAAAATGATCTGAGCTATTGCACTTAAAATATTTAAGAGCACTGCAACCTATAGGTTTTACAAAAACTTTTTGGAAATGATTTTTGTAAGAATCTTTTATAGGTCTTTACTTAATTCTTTCCTTTACTTTAGGAAAATCAATTAGAGGAATGGTTTCAGCAGTCATTCCCAAACCTGATTTGTTGAAGTAAGGTCTTTATGCTGAAAGAATTTTTTCAAGTTTCTCAGATCCTATAAAAAATATTTTAGAAATACTTGAGATATCATTTTTTAAGAATGCATTTTCTTTTGAAAGATTGTCTGCATTTTCTTTCAAAGTAGTAACACTTTCGTCTAAACTTTTGACATTCTCTTTCCAAACATTTTCCTGTTGTTTTAGCGCAGAATTTTCCCTTTTAAGTTCGGAAATCCTTTTGAGAGAGGTTTTAAGACTAAGACACAATTCATCAATGTATCTAAAGACTTTCGTAGGAATTTTTAAATTACTTACCTCGATTTCACTGTATGAGTCTGAATCTGTCCCTAAGTCTGAATTTGAGTCTGATTGTGCCATGAGACAAATATTGGTATAATCATCATCACTTTCCTCACATTCGGTATCACTCCAAGTTTCTACTTTAAGCGTCTTTCGATATTTCTCAACTTTTCCTTTTTTTTTCTCTTCAACAGGGGACAGTTGGGTCTGATGTGTCCCTTTTTCTTACATTCAAAGCAGACTACATCTTTATTGGATTCATCATCCTTAACTAATTTGTTTTGTAGTTTTTGAGAACTTTGTTTCTTTGGATTGAATCTTCTCCCATTTCTGTTCAGTTTTCTGAACCTTCTTATCATGAAAGCAAGCTTTTCATCATCCATATCGTCTTCAGAATCTGTGACATCGAATTATCATTAGATTTTAATGTAATGGATTTCTTACCTTTAGGATCTTCATCTTCATTGATTTGCTCCACTTCATAAGATTGAAGAGTCCCAACCAATTCGTCAACAGAGAGTGGCATGATTCTTTGTGTCTCCCTTATTGAGATCTTTATGTAATTCCAATCTTTGGACAGTCCACGCAGTAACTTGTTAACCTTCATGGGTCCAAAAATTGGTTGATCTTAATATTCAAGACCATTCACGATTTCTGTAAAACGACTACACATGTCAGTGCTAGATTCTCCTGATTTCATCTTGAATGCTTCATATTGACCGAGCAGAATGTTGATTCTAGTTTCTTTCACTCGATCAATTCCTTCATAGGTAATGTGTAATCTATCCCAAACTTCTTTAGCTATTTCACAAGAAGATATCTGTTATATTCAGTAGGAGATAATGTACAATATAAAGAATAAATTGCTTTTGCATCAAGAGTTTATCTCTTGGTTATCTTTTCTTGAGTCATTTCACTAGACTCAATAGCTTCTTTTCCTCTTTCTGAGACTGTTGCAGCTTTAGGAATGATTCCTTTGTCTACCACGTCACATTCCAGAGGATCCTTTGATCTTACGAATGCATTCATCTTGTTTTTCCATTTGTTGCACTCATTTCCATCAAAATAAGGCGGTCTGGTATTGCTTTGCCCTTCAACCAGACCTGAAGCCAACATACTAGCCATGGATATTTAACTTTGAAGTAAAACACTTCAACTTAAGTGAGTACACAAGCGCTGATACTAATTGTAAAAGCTAGTACGAGCACCTAGAGGGGGTGAATAGGTGCGAAAACAAATTTTCCAGAATGAAGTGAATGATTTTATTTTTAAAACAACTCTAATCAGCAATAGATTATGAAAATGAAATTAGACTCTAACAATCAAATTGAATTACGATCAAAGTAAAAGAGCTTAGGGAAGAGAATAAGAACAAAAGGTTTATAGTGGTTCGGCTTAATCCAAGCCTACATCCACTCTTCCGCACTGACAGCCCACCGGTTGGATTTCACTATGAATCAAAAGAGTTGTTACAGTATAGCCCTTCCTTAATTTCATAGTGTAAAGACTCTGCTACACTTCCTCAATGTCTCACAAAGATATAAACACTCTTTTAAGTAGAAGATTTTGCTCAACAATTGAATTGACTAAGAACAAGGAGCTTCAGACTTTAGAATTCTTCTATCAGGCACACACTCGAATAACTGGAACGTCTTCCTTATGTACTCCTTCATGCCATCACACATGTTGGCACTTATCAAAGGAATTCTTCCAATCTACCCATTGGACAGAATCAATCAAGGAAATTTCGAGTTATTTAAGGAATATGACATAGCCCATCAATCATGCTCGTCCATACAATCAGGATCTAGAATTTCATAAGTGGAACCTTCCAAGTATACTTTGCCAATCAATGGATCCAAAATCCCTAAATCAATCTCAATTTGAATAATGGATTCCGACATGCTATATCTAGCCAAGAGATCTTCTTCAGTCGATAGAATCAAATCCTTAACAAACTACTCCGTTCTAGATAAGCCTTTTTCGACGGTCTAGAAACTGTCAATGAGGATAGACTTTTAGTCTTGAGTCTGGCAATCCGGTGGTCTTCAGACTTTGATGAAAGAGTCTACAAGTCTTTAGACTAGACTGATGGAAACGTTTTGTCAACTTCAAAACACTCAAGGAAGTTTTCTCCAACAGTTTGAAATAGTGATCAATTGGCCAAGGCCGATGATGCTGACAAAAATCAAAAGTTTCTTAGGATTAGCTAGATACTATCGTAGATTTATAGAAGGATTTTCACATTTGGCCGGTCCTCTAACCCAGTTTACTTAGAAGAATGTAAAGTTTGAATGGAATAGTGAGTGTGAAAGAAGTTTTCAAGAACTCAAAAGAAGATTAACAATGGCCCCAATTTTGACCATACCATCTAGATTTGGTGGGTATACAATTTATAGTGATGCATCCCATAAATAATTTGGATGTGTCCTAATGCAACATGGCAACGTCGTAGCCTACGCATTTTGACAATTGAAGTCTTATGAATTGAACTATCCCACTCATGACCTAGAATTGGTAGCCATCATCTTCGCTCTGAAAATATGGCGACATTATCTGTATGGAGAAAAGTTTGAGATTTACATTGATCATTAGAGTCTAAAGTACCTTTTCTCTCAAAATGATTTGAACATGAGAAAGAGGAGGTGGATGGAGTTATTGAAGGACTATGACTGTGAGATATTCTACCATCTAGGAAAAGCTAACAAAGTTGCAGATGCTCTTAGTCTCAAATCAACAACGAATATGGCCAATTTGCAGATTAAGGAATGGAATCTTTTGGAAATAATGGCTAATGCAGAATTTAAGTTAGAGGTAAATCAATTGGCTAGTCTAATAGCTACTTCGTGAATTGAGCCTAAAACAATACAAAAGATTAAGACTCTACAACAATCAGACCCTGAGTTCACAAAGTTACGCAAAGAGACCTTAGCAGGAAAGAGAATCGATTTTCAAGTATTGAATGATGGAATAATTAAGTATCAAGGTCAACTATGTGTGCCGAAGGACGAAGAGTTAAGAAAAGAGATTTTGTTAGAAGCACACAAAAGTCACTACAGTGTTCATCCTGGATGTATAAAGATGTATCACAATTCACACCAGTATTACTAGTGGAATGGGATGAAAGAGGATATTGTCAGGCATGTGGCACAATGCCTAACCTACCAACAAGTAAAGGTAGAGCCTTAGATATCCCTGAGTGAAAATGAGAATACATAACAATGGACTTCATATAAGGACTTCCTAGGACGTCACGTGGTCACGATTCTATTTGGGTAATAATAGATCGGTTGACCAAGTTTGCACATTTCTTGGTTATACATGTGGATTATTCTTTGACCAGGTATGCGGAAATCTATGTGAAACAAATCGTATGATACCATGGGATTCCAATCATTATAACATATGATAGGGATTCAAGATTAACATCAAATTTTTGGAAGAGTCTTCACACTACCATGGGTGCGAAGCTCCAATTCAATACTGCATATCATCCTTAAACAGATGGACAGTCTGAGAGAGTGATTCAAATATTAGAAGATATGCTGAGACAGTTAGAATCGGTACAAGCTACCTTCTATACTATGAGAGTTACAAGAGAGAGATTACAGACGGTTAGAATCGATAGAAAAGTTATGCTAACAAGCTCAAAAGGCCATTGGAATTTAATGTAGGGGATCATGTATTTATGAAAATATCATCGATAAAAGGAGTTTCTTATTTTGGAAAGAAGGGCACTTAAGCCCAAGGTTTATTGGACCATTTGAAATCCTTGACAGAATCAAAGATCTAGCCTACCGGTTAGCATTGCCTCCTAAATTGGGAAATATACACAATGTCTTTCATGTATTGATGTTAAGGAAATATCAATCCAACCCTTCTCATGTATTGGTCTATGAGACCATTAAGGTAAATGATAGGGTAAGATATGTGGAAAAGCTAGTATAGATTTGGGATAGACAAGAGCAAGTCTTAAGGACCAAAGTTGTTCCCCAAAGTCCTTTGGCAACACCATGACGTGGAAGAAGCAACGTGGGAAAGTGAGGAAGATATGAAGCAACGTTACCCTCACTTGTTTAGCCATGATTTAGATGTCTAAATTTTGAGGACGAAATTTCCTAAGGAGGGGAGATTTGTGACATCTTGATTTTCGGCTAACTTGGGTTGTATATTATTGGGATATTTTAACTTTGGGCTCGATGGGAATTCAGGAGTATTGTTTAATTAGCTAAAATATTATTTTCATTAATGGAAAATAATTGCGATTATTTTCCTTTATTAAAATTTATTTATTTATTTATGACTAATACCTTAATTTTCATTTTAATTAGATTCCTTTTTTTTTTTTGAGAATCTTATATTTCGAACCGTAATTTGAAAAAAAATTGGTTGGCCTGCGGAATGGTCTCATTGTGTTGGCACCTAGCCCACCTGCGTGTCGTGACGCGACATTTCTCTCTAGGTGAGACTCTTAATTTCCATTTGAACCTCGACATGGTTTCCCATCTACTCCATCACAGGCCACCAATGTCACTATTCTGCACCACCGCCGATTAGATTCCATTAAACTTTTTATTTTTATTTTTGGGAATTTTCTATTTCGGACCGTAATTTGAAAAAATTTCAGTCGGCTTGCATAACAGTCTCGTTATGGTGGCACTTAGCCCACATGTGTGTCGTGACGCAACATTTCTCTCCGTGCAAGACTCTTACTTTCCATTTGAACCTCGACATGGTTTCCCGTCCGCTCCGTCACAAGGCTACCAATGTCACCATTCTGCACCACTGCCGATTGCTTAGAGTGCGCAAGATAAAATTTATATTGCTCAATTTCTCTGTTTCTCTGTTTTCTCGGAATGGGTTTGGAACAAAAATCCGTTTGGCAACGCAATTTGATTTCTCTATTTCTGAAACAGATTTCCAATTCAGAAATAGAGAAATCAAAGAAATCGAAAGCCAAAATTTTTAACTTTTCAGTTTCTAAAATAGAAATATAAATATTTTTTTGTAAGGTAAAAATAGAAATTATTTTTTCTTTTCTCCATTTGGGCATCCTTCTTCGTTCACGGGCTTTTCTATTTGGGCGTTGCTTCTCCTTCTCCTCTCAACGCTTCAACCAAACCCTAGCGCCGTCAACTCTGAACAACCTGTCCATCCTTGCCGTTGACTCCGAATCCATCCTTCTTGTCACTATTGACTCCGACGCTATCCTCGTCCTCTTGCCAGTCAGATCATCGCTCATCTTGCCGTCGCCATCCTCAAACCGTACAATTTGCTCCGATAGTCGTGTCGGACTCGCCTCCTCCGTCCGCATCCCCGTTCGGATTTGGATTGTGCCTTACTTCCTCTTCGATTCGAGGTCTTCCCTCTCTCTCTCTCTCTCTCTCTCTCTCTCTCTCTCTCTCTCTCTCTCTACGCGATTTGTTTGTTCTGTTTTCCTTGGTCGGGGTTTCGCTGTTCTTGGCCGTTCTTGCGCCGGAAATTCCATGAAATTATATTTTCACATTTTCTAATGTATTAGTATTATTCCGACATTATTTTGTATTTGAAGATTTCCTATGTTGTTTTAGTATTATTTGGACTATTATTTTGTATTTGAGGATTTTCTATGCTGTTATCTAATCAATTTCTATTCCTAGAAATAGAAATTTTATTATGTTATCAAACGGATTTTTGTTCCAGAAATAAAAGTTTTGAGTCATTATCAAATGGGTTTCTTTGTTCGAAAACTTGTCGTGAAATAGAAATTGAGAATCAATTTCTGGGCAGAAATTAATTTCTGGAACAGAAATTTTGTCATGCGCGCCCTTAGCCTAGTCAACAGATTTCTTTCCTTTACTAAGTAAGTCTTCTGCTAAAACAACAAATTCCAATTAGCCAAGCCACTCTCATTCTTTCCTAGTTAAGTAAATTTTCATGGGCTGCCACCTTCACCGCTAGTATCACTCAATCCATTCTTGTCCCTAGAATAAAACCCGTAGATTTTTTTTTCAAGATCCAGTCGCCCACTTCACCAACACTTCCCTCCCTCTTTGCCGACACCCCCACCACTTTCCTCCTCCATTTTCTTCCCTTCGCCCAAACTAGACCCTGTCACGAGTACCCTTACAACTCCGGACCTTATGCCTAGTAGCGACCAACTCTGCTCTGCCCTGCTTTGGATCCACGAAAGCAGATGACAGCAGACCGCGAAGCCCTCAGCTCATCTAGTACCTCTCCCCTTTACCTCTCACCTTCTCCACAAGCGCGAGCCCAGGCAAGTAGAGTTTCAATTGATCTGATGCAAGTGTAGAGCTGCTATTCGGGTCTTGAGTGCATGGACTAGCCCCGCCTAGCCTTGCATGTGGAAATTGGGGCCCGGTTTCACAGTTTAGGTGCAGAATTTGGGTATTGAAACTCTGTTCAGAGCTAGGTCAGGAACAAGTGGAGTCTCTACCGTCCAGATGTGAGTGTAGAGCTGTCCTTGGGGTCTAGGGTGCATGGATAAACTCCTTATAGCTCTGCATGTGCAATCTATAGATTGCTATCGCTGTTGAGTCCGAAGTTGGGAACTGAAATGCCGTCCTTGGACTGAGTACACCGCTGGTGCAGTTAGCTAGTGCTGGTGAGTTGTGGGAGTCGAGGTTGGCTCGGTTGATAGCCAATAGACCTCAGCTTTGTTATCGAGTTTTGTTAGATTCAATTATGGCTTGGGGCTATTCAAATAAAAAAGATCGAGAGGCTTGGGAAGTTCCAGAACCCTGTAGATTTTCCCCGGGCCAATTTCATGGTTGTGGTAGTTCGTGTGCGACTAGAGTTTAACTAGGGACTGCTTGTTGTCACCGAGTGAGCTTCGGCAAAGATGGGACATCCGAACCCACACAGACGGAGGCCGTAGGGACGTCAGAGCCATGTCTGGGTTACCTCAAGCCCTATTTATCCTTGGGACAGCTGAGATGCTCGAACCAAGTGGTCCCAAGCTAGGCTGAAATCTTTTGGACTTCAAACTTCTCTATTTGTAACACGTTGAGTCTAATCCGGTTTAGGAGGTCACGAAACAGATTGGTCTATGTCTCTCGAGTGAGTTCTAAGTCTCACCGTTTTAGCTCTAGCTTTGCATGTGTACTTCATTTAGTTGGTCTAGGAAGAAGATTGACAAAATAAGGAAAATGAAGGTGCGGGAAGCTACGGGTCATATTGTTGGAGAAAACTTCCTTGCGTGTTTTGAAGCTGACAAAACATTTCCATCAGTCTAGTCTGAAAACTTGCACACTCTTTAGTCAAAATCTGAAGACTGCCAAACCGCCAGACTCAAGATTCAAAGTCTATCCTCATTGACAGTTTCTAGACCATCAAATAAGACTTATCCAGAACTGAGTATTTCTTTAAGGATTTGATTCTATCGATTTGAGAAGATCTCTCGGTTGGATATAGCATCTTGGAATCTATTATTCGTTTTGATTTCAGTACGGGTAATTTAGATCCGTTGATTAGCGAAGTATACTTGGAAGGTTCTACTTATGGAAACCTAGATCCTAATTGTATGGACGAGCAGAATTGGTAGGCTATTGTCATATTCCTTAAATAACTCGAATTCTCCCTAATTGATTATGTCCAACGGGTAGATTGAAAGAACTTATTTGGTAAGTGCCAACGGGTATAAAGGCATGGAGGAGTATATAAGGAAGATGTTCCAGTTGTTTGAATGTGTGCGCGATAGAAGAATTTCAAAGTCTGAAGCTCCTTGTTCTTTATCAATTCAATTGTTGAGTGAAAACTTGTACTCAAAAGAGTGTTTATACTTTTGTGAGACCTTGAGGAAGTATAGCAGAGTCTCTACACTATGATATCAAGGAAGAGCTATATTGTAACAACTCTTTTGATTCTTAGTGAAATCCAGCCGATGGGCTCTTAGTGCGAAAGAGTGGATATAGGCTTGGATCAAGCCGAACCACTATAAACTTTGTGTTATTATTTTCTTCCCTAAGCTCTTTACTTTGATCGTAACTCTATTTGATTATTAGAGTCTAATTTCCTTTTTCATAACTCATTGCTAAATAGAGTTGGTTTAAAAGCAAAATTATATACTTTACTCTGCAAAATTTGTTTTCACACCTATTTACCCTCTCTAGATGCTCGTACTAACTTTCACACATATCGCCTCTTTACCAAGTCTGTTGGAGTCTAGGACCCATACTTGACTTTTAGGAAAAACGATGATTGTTAGAATGGAGCTCCTTCCATTACAATAAGAGTGAGCTTGATTTTTGACTTGCAAGAATCCCATATTGTATGCGACTTGTAGTAACAGTTGGATGTTCTATTGTGTCCGCTAGAACTTATGGTCATCTGGGTTGCGTCTTAAATTCACAATATTTTCTGTTGACCATGGTTACAACTTCTTGGTAAGACTATAGATGTCAGGTTGGAGAGCATTGATGGCTAGTTAGGTGAACTAATGTGTGGACCAGTTGGCTTGTTCCTTTTGTTTACAAATCATATTGCATTGATGTATGTGATATTGAATGACTGAATTGCTGCACCATGATAATGGTACAATTGATTGCCGTTGGTCCTCATGATGACGATGCCTTAGGTGCGAGATGCCTGAAGGGGGCAACGTGGTGCCCTTCGGAAGCTTGAGGGTGGGTATTGTAGAACTCTTAGGGGTTCTTTGTGATGTTAAGATTGGGTACGAGATGCCTAAAGGAGATAATGTGGTGCCCTTCAGTTGCCTGGTGAAGAACTTAATTCTTACCAGATGCCATGGGTGCAGGATGCCTGGAGAGGCTAGTAAATGAGGGAGGAACTAGGTGCTTTCCGGAAGCCGGGAAACAAGGCGTGAGTTCCCTAAGGAATGCCTTGCAATGTTAGGTAGGGTGCGAGATGCCTAGATGGTTAAAGCCCTGACCTTTCTGGAAGATGATAGCAACTGGACTTCTCGAGGAGTCTCGTATGTTTCTTGTCAAGGCAATGGCTGTCTGCACATGATCATGTGCATGCACCGTTATACTATGATGTGCGGTGGCATAACTGATGGCATATATGCATATAATAGCTTGTATTAATGCTCTTGATGTTGCTTTGTGTGTTGTACTCTTTGATAATGAGAAATGATATCATTGGCATACGTCATCATTTGTGAGAGCCTAGTAGAGGCCATCCTTGTAGGTAGAAAGGTTCTCAAGCAAGTTGTGCCACCCTATTAGTTAGTGGTTTTATACTAGTATCTAGTAAGCGGATTCCCTGCTTGCTGAGTTTTTTACTACTCCTGTTGATTTTACACTTTTTCCAAGTTGAGCCATGTCGATCCCACCTTCCTCCCATCAGGTTTTGTATGGCATGCTCGTGGATTTCTCCTGGTACCGTGACGAGGTGGAAGACCCTCACGTGCCCAGAGCCACTTTCCTCTGAGTCGCTTGCTTGATGATCGTGGACATAGGGGCGCCTGTAGGTCCCATTGCTCTCCGATGCGTGGCCCTGTATGGTCGTGTCAATGGACGCTTGGTGGGACCTCTCCCACTGCACAGTGGTGACCACGGTGGAGGCGGTCCTGCACAATACGCGGGTCAGTGAGGGGGCGGCCAGAAGCTGGGATGGAGACGGATGGATTGCATGATGGGTAGACAGCTTGAGAGAGAGTTCTACAGCACGAGGCCCCCCGCCCGGGGGGGGGAGGGGTGTGGCGGTTGTGGTGGCGGCGCGATCATGTAGATGCTGCGTTGCTGTTCTTTTGTTTTTTTTTTTTTTTAAAGCCCCGTGTCTTTTGTTTTTTAGAAACCTGGTTGAACCGTCTATATATGAATAAGCCTGCCACAGAAAAGAAACGAAGCTTGATGGTTGTCCCCAGTTCTACTGCTTGTTTTCTTTCCTTTAGCGTCTTCCTGCTTCCGCTGATTTATTTTTTTGGTTTCAAAAATATCGCAAGTTTATAGTCGATTCCCGCTGTGTTGTTTTTTTGAAAAGACAAGTTGGGATGAAACGAGTTGTCGCGCGAGCGCGCTCCAGGAGGCAGGCATGACATGCTACCTTTAGGCTATGTACATTGAGTAAATATTGATCAAACATACTTGATACACGAAGTATCACATTCAAGAAACAGTTCAACTCAAAGAGAAGTATGTACCCCCTAAGAGCAAACTGCAAGTTTGAATAAATAAAAAGAGTCAGGATGAAGAAAGCTGACCAGGGGAGGAAGGAAGAACAGAGGGCCTGAATTTTCTGCAGGCCAATGACCGTCACTAGCTTGCAATGTTGAAAAGTAGTGAACGCTTCTCCTTAATGCAGTTGATGCTTTCTCCTTCGTTGTATCTTCTCCATCCTCTATCTTAATGGGCGGAAAACTTTGTTTGAAATTCTTCTCTCTTAAAAACTGCAGTTTCATTGGAAAATCCGAAATCATTACTTGGCCTTACTATAAGAACTCTAGCATGGGTGCGTGAATGTTTGGATGCGTAAACTATGTCTTCTTAGATATGGAAATTATGTATTCTAAACTAGAAGTCGTGCAAACTACAAGAAAATTATATTTGGAGATGGTGATTCCAGCTGTTGTTTTCGTCATATATAATTTCAGGATCAATATGGATCCACGGTAAGATTGTTTATTTGCCTCTAGCCTAAAGAAAATGATTGTTTATTTACAAGGAAATGGTACAACAGTCAGTAATTTTAACCAACAAAACAGGTGAGTACAAAATTGGGTTCATGACTACAACCAAAATGAACTATTATAAGATAGTAAAATAGATCCTGTGTGGAATAAGCCTCGAGTATATTAATTGAACTAATAGATAACCATAGTCGATAGAATCATTTTTCCCATCATTTAGTAGGGGGTTTGGAAAAAGGAAAAAAATAAAATAAAAGGCGATTTCACCATACATATTTTTTACAAAGAGTAGGATCTATCACAAAAATATTTTTCTTTAGTGAGTCGACATGTTTGAACGACAGACTGCTTACATTAGATGCATAAGCAATACATTTTAATGTAAAGACGTACTTACTCTTGCAACTGCAAAGAATTTTGCTTGGGGAAATAGAAGGAACATGTATCACCCGTGGAAAATTTGATATTGTTTATTAGCTTCAACAATCAAATAAAATTGATCGTGTTATATGGTGAAAACAATCAAAGAATTTCATCAATATAATTTTTTTTATTTATTGGTTATTTTGCCAGTATAAACTATATCCAAATTAGTAGTCATGGTAATTAATAATTACCGGAATCTAAATACGAGGACAAGGGTAGTGACCCGATACCGAAAGAGTCCTCGTCACGTGGGAATGATTATTTGATGTGGATTTCATCTTATGCAAACATAGTATAGAGATGAACAATACCTAATCATGACATTCCATCTTGTAGCAATTTTCAATAAGGCCCATCGATTAGTGTTACAAAGAGAAATCAATCCTAGACACTGGAAAATTAGATCTACTCTATCTAGACAGTTTTGGAATTTGCGATCCAAAGTAAGGTTGGTTTAAGATTATGAAATCATCTTCTATAAGATAGAAATGGCCGATTGAACAAAAAGCAATAGCTATAGATCCTAATCCAGCAATATGAAAAAATAACCATGTAAGATTTGTATAAATGGTTCTTTGCACTTGGGACGATCATTAGAAAATTAATGATACTTTTCTTTTAAGTTATTATGCCAGATCAACGCTTAAGACCTTCGGTCCAACCCAATGGAAAGAATGAAATGACTTTCTACGGACTCATTGAGAATGATTTAGCTCTAATTAATGGCTAATTAAAACTAGAAGGCGCTTTGATGGGATAATTGCGAACGGAAAAAGATTACAAGTCAGATTCATAAAGGTTGAGTGACATTACTTTTTCTTTCCAAACCAAAGAATCTCTTAGATATAAGATGTAAAACTCAATCATTGATAGAAGACTCCTCCATGAAAATTACAAATAAAAGTTCTAAGAAGGGAAGGGAAATGAGTTCAGGACTTGCCACTAATGGAGGACTTCAATTATGTAGTTTCCTAAAATGTGGCATCTCGGGGCTCTTCTATTTGATTATATTAAAAGACCCAACAATGGACTTATTGTACAACAACAAATTTAATTTGGCAAAAGTACGCTTCAAGTGCCAAAATTTGGCACAAATGAACACTTAAGTGCCAAAAGTTACGAAAGTAACATTTAAGTGCCAAAATCGGAGAGAAATTGATCACTTAAGTACCAATCCGGCCAAAACGGCGTCGTTTTGCACTTCCTTCGCAGGAAAATCACCATGTCGGCATTTTGGCTAGATTTTGGCTAGAGTGGCAATTAATTGATCAATTTTGCTTCGATTTTGGCACTTCAGTGTCACTTTCCAAACTTTTCGCACTTAAGTGTCCCTCCGTGTCAAGTTATGGTACTTGGGGTGTACTTTGTACCTTGTTATGTCATGGCTCAAGCAATTTTGTTCAACTTTATGAAGTAACCATCTCCAAAATCTAAACACAAAAATCAGTAGAAAATCAAAAAACAGACAACACGTTCAAAAGCCAAAATCACCATAACATCGCATACAACTAGTAGAAATCGTCCAACTTTCGAGATGAATTTCAGGAATCAAACGAACTCTGTTCGAGGCCTATAACTTATTAAATTGAAGCTTATCAAATGTAGATCGAACGTCTAGAACACGTTGAAACCAAATAATGAGATATAGACCTAGGGTTCGAATCCTAGTCTTGATCGATTAACTCGATCTAGCCTCATCGTATTCAAGTTTCGGATATTTACCTTTGCACGAATTTCATGAAACAAGTTTGATCGATTGATGATCAAAGCACCGCAACACTTCGAGGATCGTCTGTGGAGCATCGAGGATTGTCAGAGGGACCGGATCACCACCGATCAGCAGTTTCGCAGCTAAGGAAAGATCGGGTTTGGTTGACTCGGCTTGGATCGCCGAGGGAAAAACCAACCAACGGAACTCATCTGATGGCCCCTTGACCAAGCCCCTTGACCAAGCCCCGACCACCAGGGGATCGAGGACACACCTAAGGAAGGATTGGTGGCGATCGAATTATGCTTGGACCACCATTGGTCACCGAATAATGTGATAAGGAAAGCACTAGCTCGATTGGTAGTTCAACTGCTTGTCTTGACCGACGCGGAAAGGGGAGGCCGCATGGGTAGCTGAGGTGATCGGAAGAAGGAGCTCCAACCACTAACAAGTCGAACGGAGGCAGAGGAGGATTGCCGGGGCCTTGAGTGGCAGCGACGGAATTACTAACGTGAGGCCGTGAACCGGCAGGGGTTGGCAACGCGCAAAGGAGGAGAGAGAGAGAGAGAGAGAGAGAGAGAGAGAGAGAGAGAGAGATGTGTGTTAGAAATTAATCCAGAGAAGACACAACACTGTTTGTTGTAATCGGAACATCAATGTAAAGAAGAAGATAGCAGCTATATAATATCATTCTTTTTATGTAAACTTACAAATCTTGGAGAAAAATAGAATAAGATGTCACTGAAAAATAATATAAAATTGAAGGTGAGGTACGGATATCCGAATCTCCTTAAGGTGATTAGTTCCTGCCAATGGTGCTTTGCAGATTCACGACCTATACCTCCTAAGATGCAATACATCGAACCTGTTTGAATTAGCACTATGCAAACAGGATTCTGTCGAACCGTTCAATTGAACCAGCACACCCAGAAAAAATCAGAAGAGTAGAAAAGTATATCAAAACCTTTTTGGAATAGAGTCGGAAAAACCAAAACCCCAAAAACCCTAATGAAGCTCTATATTCATATCTATTTATAGAGCTTTTTAGTTCATGTACTACAGAGATACATGAATTAAATAGAAGCATGTATCCACGAAATTCATGAATCAAGAGATACAAGAGTCCAAGAGATTCATGAATTCAAAGATACATGAATCTAGGAAACTCAAGAATTCAATAGATATGTGAACATAAAAGTTGAGGAAATTCATGAATCCAAAAGAGATACGTGAATAGAAAAAGCGTATCTTAATTTATTGGCTTTCGTTGATCCATTAACCATAATTATAACCATAATTACAACAATCCCCCACATTAATGGATCAACAAAACATTTTTGACTCGAAGGAATCTGAGCATGCCTGTTGAAATAAACCGCATCAAGATAGCTTTCGCTTTGAACCTTCTTTAATGAAAGCCTATCGGACTTACTTAACTAGTCGATGAACTAAGCCTTAAATTGCCAGTTGTTTGTGTAAGCCTAGACAATAAACCTTACACAGAGTATTTCAAATTCAAGATTGGTTCTCGGTTGTGTTGGTTCTTTTGGCCCTGAACCTCTCGGGATTCATGCGTGCTTTAGAAAATCTAGCCTCTAAAGATTTTCATAGAGTTGGCCAGCTCCACGCATATAGGTGCATTCCTTTTAAAGATATCCTATCATATCTCACTTGGATGTTACATTCCAAGTTATAGGATTCATTAAACGCAACACTGTAGGAAAGCACTGTTGTATCATAGGAATGGAAGGCAGTGCTTACACTAGAGTTTCCAAAATTTGCATTGTCCTATTGAACTTAGTCCATGAGATCTCCAATCGCATAGATTAGGTTTCCACCCTGGAATCTCTTTATTGGGTTAAGGCTTTTAAACCCATTCCCGTTGATGCGCAGTTTATCTGTTCTTTTGACAAACCTTTATCAGCGGATCCGCAATATTTTCCTTTGACTTTACAAAGTCTAAAAAATGATTCTATTTAGAGCAACTACCTTACGGTATTGTGTCTACGACGAATGTGTCTAGACTTACCGTTATAAATCACATTATGCACCCCCACACTTTTAGAAAATTGTAGGATGGCAACTTTCAATTTCATAACTCGTATGGAGTTTTACCTATCTTTTTGTGATATGTTTTATTAAGAATATAATTTGCAGTTAAAACTGCCTCCCCCCATAAGTTCTAAGGTAAACCTAAACTCAAAAGCATGGCGTTAGCCGTCTCCTTTAGTGTCCTATTCAATATTTCAGCAACTCCATTTTGTTGTAGAGTATAAGGTGCAGTCGTTTGGAGAATTATTCCAAAACTAGCACAAAACTCCTTGAAATTGATTGAACTATATTCTCCTCCTTTATTCTGAGGCGCAGAATGAGATCTTCATGGCTCATCTCCTTCCGTTTGTGCTTCAAATAATTTTGAAGTCTGACCAGCCCTGAGGCAATTTCTCAATCATAGCCACTACTTGGAATGATTCACTAAGTATCATTCCCTCAGTAGAGATGTCGCTCAGAATTAATTGTAATTCTTGGACCTGACTCATGACAGATTTAGAATCCACCATCTTGTAGTCCAAGAATTTGGCAATCATAAATTTCCTGGTGCCAGCGTCCTCAGTCTTGTATTTCTTCTCTAAGGACTCCCATAACTATTTAGCATATTCAATATTACAATAAACGTTATATAGAGAATTCACTAAACAATTAAGAATATAATTTCAGCATAAGAAGTCTCCATGCTTCCAAGCCTCCAACGCACCGAGCGTCGTGACATCTTGCTCATTTAGACTGATTATCGGGCACACCTCCGATAAATATTTCGTCAGATTGAGCATGGTCAGATAGAAGAACTTCTTCTACTGCCACTGTTTAAAGCCCACTCCGGTGAATTTCTTCGGTTTCTCATTAGCTGTAACTGGAGGTGTTGCCATCACAGTAGGCAAGGTTCGTTGAACCATCCCTCCAAAAACAAAGCTAAAAGCCATTTGGCCTATACTATTTTGAAAAACAGTCCCGGGCATACCAGTCATATGACTTGTACCCGCACCACCAAAATTGGTGTTAGCCCAAGGGGTCGTAGCATTCACTACTACAAATTTAGACCCTGAGGGTTGAACATCTTCCATAGCAACGGTCGAATAGACCATAGGAACATCTCTTGAAACATTCAGGACATTGAAAAGCACTTGATTGTTTTCAGCCATCTCAATAATGTGACAAGAACAACAAACAGTGAGTGAGGTAATTACCTTAAGATTGTTGGAAATTAATCCAGAGAAGACACAACACTGTTTGTTGTAATCGGAACATCAATGTAAAGAAGACAATAACAACTATATAATATCATTCTTTTTTATGTAAACTTACAAATCTTGGAGAAGAATAAAATAAGATATCACGGAAAAATAACATAAAATTGGAGGTGAGGTACGGATATCCGACTCTCCTTAAGGTGATTAGTTCCTGCCAATGGTGCTCTGCAGATTCAAGAACTATGCCTCCAAAGATACAACATCTCGAACCTATTTGGATTAGCACTATGTAAACAGGACTCTGTTGAACCGTTCAATTGAACCAGCACACCCAGAAAAAAGTAGAAGAGTAGAAAAGTATATCAAAGCCTTTTTGGAATCGAGTCGAAAAAACCAAAACCCCAAAAACCCTAATGAAACTCTATGTTCAGATCTATTTATAGAGCTTTACAGAGATACATGAATTAAATAGAAGCATGTATCCACGAAATTTATGAATCAAGAGATACATGAATCCAAGAGATTCATGAATCCAAATATACATGAATTTAAGAAATTCATGTACTCAATAAATACACGAACTAAAAGATACATGAATTTAGGAAATTCAAGAATCCAATAGGTACGTGAACATAAAAGTTGAGGAAATTCATGAATCCAAAAGAGATACATGAATAAAAAAAAATGTATCTTAATTTATTGGCTTTCGTTGATCCATTAACCATAATTATAACCATAATTACAACAAGAGGGAACCGGTGGGAAAAATGGGGGGAGAAAGTGCTATAGAGATTTTCCAAATATGGAAATATGCAAAATGAGGCCCCCAAGTTTTGGAGGGAAAAATACTTATATACTTCCCCTTCAAGATTAAATCTTGGCCATTAGTTCAATCCAATGACCAAAACTTGATCGATGACCTAATTAATTCCATTAGGGGTTAACCAAAGTTAAAATGTGTCACATGATCATCCAGATGGTGTCGATGTGCTAAAATTGAAAGTTTAAACCGAATCTGAAATTAAGGTTTAATTAGGGGTAATTTTGTAATTTAACAAAATTCGGGGGCATTTCCACAAAATACGAAAAGTTGAGGGGCGTATGAATGAAATACTCATGACATGAAGCTCGCAGGTGACGACCGATCACCAAGAGCCGGTCGGCATGGGGCCTAACCAGCCTTCTCCATCGATGGCCGGTCGGACAAGTCGAATCAATCCAAGCCAATTCGTCCAGTTACGTGACCGTTCGGCGGCTTCATCCTTGGGGTTCTACAATTTTATGAAATTAAATTGGACCAATTGGAAGGAAATCTTTTGCAATTTGAGGAAAAACAATCCAATTTTAAAGAAATTAGGCCAATTAAACCCCATAAATGCAATCTGATAATTTTCTATCGACCTAATTGCTTGATTAACATGAATAATAATGGACCTACCCCATGGGTACATGTAATTGGATTTTATAGGCCAAATTGGACAATTTCACATAATTTCTTGATCAAAATAGCAAATGAATCGAAATTGAATTCAATTAATATCACAAGGCACCTATTAAATCAATTGCGCATACCTAGGGTGACTTTTATGCTAAAAATGAACCCAAGTTTAATGATGAAATTGAACCTTAATTCGTGAAACTAAACCCTAATCTCAAATGCATCAACTTGAATTTCCTTAATTGAAGTTCATTAGCTTGGGTTTCTTTTGTTTAGGAAGGCTAAATTCCTGAAATTGAAAATTTCCCGAATGGATCTCCCAAAATGGTTCCCAGATTCAGACTTATCTCACGAAAATGAGTAGAATGAATGTGTCCGTTCACAAATCATAATAATTTATTTTGACTCCTTAATTAGGGCTAAAAGTGATAATCACGCTTCGACATGATTGTTCTCAAAACTAAATGGATGAGTGAATGAGTGATGGTCACTAGATCAAATCTCGTAAAGGGAACTAAGTATAATTATGACTAGAATGAAAGTAATTTTATATATGGTCGATTTTGAACTTAAAATTGAAAAATTCGAAAATAAGATTTTTCATCGATTTTCACAAAATTTTCAATACGAAAGTCAAATTAAAACTAAAATGAAGTGATTGGTGAATTTTTTACTTTTTTTCAATTTTTTGAGTAAAAGGTTTGACCTCCTAAAAGGTTAATTTTTGGGTTAAATCTTTGAAATTTTTGAAAATTAACTTCATTAAAGTGAAATTAAGACCGTTTAGAATTTTTTTGTACAAAAAGTCAACTTGTAATCCATGGTTGACTTTTGGTCAAAGCGTTAACCAAAAGTCAACCCAAAGTCAACTGCTTGACTTTTTTGAGTTTTCGTTAGAAATGAGTGGGAAATTGGTTAATAATGGCATAATGACAAAAGGAAATGAAAAATGATACTTTTGCTCAATAAAACAGGCTCCATCACGGTCGAAAACCCTAATCGTTGAGTTTTTAAATTTTAATAACATGTTGGTTAAAAATCAAATGTGAATAAGGGTCCATTTGTTTCCAGGAAAATGACAATATTTTCTGGTGTTCAGCTAAAACCTGAACAAATTTTGGAAAATATTTTTCAGTGTTCGGTAAGGAAAATATTTTCTGCTCCCCAAATTGGCAAGCGCAAGCATCGAGCTCGAGGCTCGCTAGATTGATGAGCATGAGTTTGAGATCAATGAGCTTGAGGTTCACCTGATCCGACGACTAGCCAAGAAAGAAGAATATGGGAAACAAAGAAAAGAAAAAGAGAAGAAAAAAGAAATTAAAAATAATTCAAATTAAAAAAGAAAGAAGAAAATTAAAAAATAATTCGAATAAAAAAAGAAAAGAAGAAGAAGAAAGGGGAGGAGGAAGTGAGGATTTATAGAGATGTGAGATAAGAGAAGTCAAGTGACAAAAATGGAAAAGTGGAAAACAGTTTCCCCCACTTTAGAAGACTTTTTTCTTTTGATGGAAAACATTTTCCCCAAGGAATTCATTTTCTTTAAAACAAACGCCGGAAAATCCGAAAAACGTTTTCTCGAAATTATTTTCCGTGAAACGAACAAAGCCTAAGTGGTTAGAGGGAGTCTAGAGGTAAAACTCGTGTTACATCAAATTTCCATTGAAAAATCCCCCAATCATATAGCCTCATTACTCCACAATCAAAAGTGATAGGACTTCAAGTCAAAAGTAAATCTTGCAGCGATAAGGTGAATTTGAGATCGAGATAGGATCATTGTATCCTTTCAATACAATAAGGAACTCACTATACAAAATGTCATAGCACATGGTATCTTCAAATGGTCATAAGTCATTTTTCAAATAAGTTAGTGTCCCTTTGTCCATTATTTAAGTTCAAACTTATAACATAAAACTACGTTTGGTCATCTAAATTTCTAACTAAGAATAAGATTGGATAGGATATGATATAAAATACAGAAAATCTTGCTATATTATATCTATTGTTTGGTGATTACAATAATAAAGTTTGATATATTCATCTCATATCGTTTATATTATTTGGTTAAAACACCATATCAATATAAATTAATCACAAATTTAATAGATGGATATGATAAAAATCTCCTCTAATACTCTTGTCAACTTTATTTTTATTTTATTTTCCTCTCTTTTTTAATTAATTAATTTTTTCTTCTCCTTCCATTATTCTCTAATAAAATTTTATTAATAGAAAATTGTATTAATATAAGCAAAATACTAAAATACCTTAAATATGTAATAGATATAAATATATATATTTCTATATTGAATTTTATATTGTAATAGAGAATTAAATTCAAATATATAAATAAAAATAGATTAAACTAAAAATAATAATTTTTTGTTATTTTGAATTTCTTATATTAGAATTTAAATATTATTTATATTGAAGTATAATTTTAAATTTTTTAATTTAAGAAGTTTTTTTTTAGAAAAAAATTTCCTATTATAAAATTAAAAATCCTATTCACCTTTATCCTACCTTTTATGAGATTTTTTTATCCGGCCTATATCTCTTTTATATCCAATTTTATCTTGTCTTGAGTAAATACCAAACGTAGAATATGATAAATTTTATCATATCCTAAATTTTGTTCTAACTGCCAAACACAACCTAAAGGTGTGGATCTGATCATTGATAAGTTAAAACTTATAGTTAGAATTTGATTTACTTGCAAAGTCAAGTGCCACGTGATAAAAGCACGTGTGAGACCATTTCTTTAGGTTGGGTTTATGCATAATTCGATTACAATCAACAAATAGATATATTTTAGTATGGAAAAGAAAGAAAATTGGTCCCCCACGTAACAAGGGCATGTAAAATGAACCAATTCAGTTTGTTGTCTTCTTCAATTTCAGACGAAATCTATGTTTCGTAAAATTTGCTTTACAAAGTAACAAGACAAACACTAACAAACGCTTCAACAAGTGAGACCAATTCGGCATCCATTTAAAATTTGTCACAATTATTTATCAACCCTAAGATTTTTCTTAAAGATTACATAAATAGATCAATACATTTTCACCGCAATCCGAAAGTAAACCTGAAATCAAGCGCATTTTTAGTGAAGCGCCAAGCAGGACGTAAGGTTTAGCAATCCCAGCAGGTTTGCCGGCATGACTTCTCTAAGCGCAAGGGCAAATGCGATGCCTAGACGCACCCTCCAAACAGTCCCAAAAATTTGAAGTCACGTCCAAACTCGGCAACATCGAAATCTGAAAGATATTGGGACGGAAGCCAGAATCTCTTACAAGCAAACAAGACAACTTCTAATATAACTCACACGTGAGAAGACACAAAAAAATATCAACCAAAAGAAACCCAAATACTGATATGAGATATGACACGAATCAACTCGTCACTGGCGCGATTCGGCATGTTCGGCTTTCATGTGAAGATTGAAGAGCTCAAACTTCCATCAGACTGGACAGTGTCACAGCTATGTGGAGTAGCGATCACATACAATTCATTCTTTCTCTTGATCGCTGCGCCAATGGTCTCCGTCATGTCAAGTCCTTCAAGGGCTTGCCCATCCGGTAGCGTCCAGTCGAAATGGTACAACAGTAGTGCTAGTAGAAGCTCCATATTTGCACTAGCGAATGCAATGCCCGGGCACACCCTTCTGCCGGTCCCAAATGGAAGAAACTGATAGTGTGTTCCAGCGAAATCAGTTGAAGATTCGAGAAACCTCTCCGGTTCAAAACTTTCCGGATTTTCCCAATAATTCGGATCTCTCCCTATTGCCCATGCGTTGATAAAGACCCTTGATTTCATCGGTACATCGTACCCGTGGACCTTGCAACTTTCCCTTGCTTCTCTTGGGATTAGTGGGACAGGAGGGTGTAATCTAAGAGTCTCTTTGATGACCGATTTCAGGTACTTGAGTTCTTGAAGGTCTGTTTCTTGCACATGACCTTTTTCTTTGAGGACCTCGCGCATTTCGGCCTGCGCCTTCGCCATCACCCTTGGGTTTTTGATCAGTTCCGACATGGCCCACTCGACAGTTACTGTCACAGTATCACTTCCAGCGGTAAACAGATCCTAAAAAGCATTATTGCAGTTTGTATTAAGAGGATTTCCTCTCTGGTAGGTCCAAACTAATTACCGAAAGTAATTTGAGGGTAACAAATTTACTTTGTCGCATACCTGGAGGACGCCTTTAATGTTGTCGGTGGTGAGATGAAGTCCAGGTTCGGCGGACCCTTGAATTCGGAGGAGCACATCAACTACATCTTCCCTGACTAACCTTCCTTCTTGGCTAATCGAGCTCTCTCTCTGCCTTTTATGATCGACGAGGATATCCTCCATAATCTCGTCGAATTTCTGACGGACCCTATCAAGCTTCCATTTCATCCCGCTCAGGTAACTTAGAATTGTAAGGGACGGGAAGATATCCACGAGGCTGAACCCATTGGCATACTTTCTTGCTTCTGTGAGAGTCAAAAGGAACTCCTCCTTCCTTTTGCAGCTTTCGCCAAACGCCGCCTTGGCGATTATGGATATCATGCACGAGAATATCTTCTCACTGAGATTGAAAGGGCGACCCCGTGACCGGCGAACATATTTGACCAGATTGCCCATCTCGTCTTCTCTGAATGATCGGAAAGACTGGACCTGCTTGATGCTGAGAAGTTCCGAGACAAAAATCTTACGGAGCTGTCTCCAGTATTCCCCGTAAGGAGCAAAGATGACGCTTGAGTTTTTGGGGTTCATCATCTCTACGGAGGGAAATTGCGGCCTCTGCATGAAGTGGATCTCCTGCGCCTTGAGGGCCTCTTGGACAACTTCAGGAGTTGTAAGAAATATGAGGCTAAGCTCCCCAACTATAAGGTGGTAGATGGGTCCATAGATCTTGGCTAGGTTGCTCAGTCTATTGTGCGGCAATCCGGGGCCGATTAACTGGTGCAAATTCCCGATGAACGGCAATTTCTTCGGCCCCGGAGGCAACTTCGACTGGTTATCGGAGCTTTTCGTAGCATGTGCATTGAAGATTTTGATCAGCAGGAACAGAAAGAGAAAACATGGCAGGATCAAGCCAAACACGCTGAACTGAAGCATTGTGTGGAAACTAGATTTCTTGTCTGAGGCTTTGGATGGTTCAGGCAAGTACTGGATCATTGAACCTACTATAAATATAAATGGATATTTGCCCAATGTACAATGTGAACTACTAACTTATTACATTTAACCCCTAAATTTTAACCTAATGTGTAATGTAATCTTTCAATATTTGATCTATTTAATATGATTTCTAAACTTTTAGTACACGTTCAATTTAGTCATTAATTTATATGAAAATATTTAATAGTATCCTCCCATTCATTCAAGTTTAAAAATAACATCAAATTATTTCATAATGTCTAATGACTAGATTTAATATGTATCAAAACTTCAGAAATCATAATGAATAAATACATTACATATTAAGCTAGAGTTTAAGAATTATTATTGCGTATGGTATGAAAATTCAGGGATTATTTGTATAATCATTCCTACAAATTATGATGACATTAATTGGGATTTGGATAACTATCTCGCGGTCAGCCAATGGCGTAATTTTGATTTATGGCTTTATTAAAGTATTTAAAGAAACTGTCATTATAATAGCGGTCGGCCCAATAAAAGCTAAGCAGTTCAATTGGGATTTTGTCCACTCCAGAATGCACATTGAAATGGACCCAACCGATTGCCATCGTTTGGGAAAATGGGGTAAAAAAACTCCTTTCATATCTACGACTGTTCAGTGGAAAATCGTCGTTCAGAACGGGACCGCATTGATACTGCCACAGCACCGTCCTTGTCGTCCAGTCGACAATTATTGCAGCTGAGAAAGGTCCATGTGCTACAAGAACGTGCTGCCCGCTGGCCAACAAGAACCTGACGTGCGGGTTCAGTACAGAGTGGGACCACGCGGATTCAGTACAGAGCGGGACCATAGCTGATTGACACGAAACCTCAAATTGCGTTAGCAAGATAGTCACCCAATAAGAGCAAGTAAAGAAATTGCAGAAAGGTACCGCCTTGGGGGTATCGAAATTTTGTTTTAAGGTCAAAATTACTCGTGATATTCATTATTTAAGGAGTACGGTAATATTACATCAAGAGCATCATAACATAATATATTTAAAAAAATAAAAAGAGGATGGGTGACTCAACTCTTAGGTAAAGCATTTAACTGTTGTGATTTGGCTAATCAATCGGTGAGAGCTTTTTCGAGTCCCGACTGCAATGGGCTATGGAGAGGGGCCTGAAAATTTGTTCTTTAGCTCCTTGGCCTGATCCACCACGGGTTGTACTTCCCTGTTAAGTTGATCGGACAAGAAAGGTCCATGTGCAACAAGAACGTGCTGCCCGCTAGCCAACAAGAACCTGACGTGCGGATTCAATATATATCGAGACCATGTGGACTCAGTACAAAGCGGGACCACAGCTAATCGACACGAAACCTCAAATTGCGTGAGCAAGGTAGACACCCAAGAAGAGCAAGTAAAGAAATTGCAGAAAAGTAACGCCTTAGGGGTAACGAATTTTTGTTTTTTAGTCAAAATTACTCGTGATATTCATTAGTTAACGGAATACGGTGATATTACATCAAGAGCATCATAGCATAATATATTAAAAAGAGTGAAAGGAGGATAGGTGGCCCAATTCTTAGGTAAAGCGTTTAACCGTTGTGATTTGACTAATCAATTGGCAAGCTTGTTCGAGTCCCGGTTGCAATGAGCTATGGAGAGTCCTGAAAATTTGTTCTTTAGCTCCTTGGCCCGATCCACCAGGGTTTGTGCTTCCCAGTTAAGCTAATCATATGAGTTTACACAGTGTACAACTACACTGCAGTGAGAATGAAGCTCCAATGTCTCTGTAGATCTGGGGAGAAGAAAGCTTAGAGTTTCAACCAACGCCACCGCTTCTACTTGTTGAGGTGAGCTCGCTGCAATTGATTTGGAGAAGCCGTCAAGCATCCTTCCGGACGCATCTTGGACAACACGTGCAATGGCCGCCTGATTCCTTCTTCCATTCTTGTCATCTCGGCTTTGATCGTCCGAGTCTCCATCAAGAGAAGCCTTTGTTCGGGAGTCTCCACTGTTCGCATCTGTGTTATGCTCGATGAGGGGTAGATTTGCAGAATCTTGGACAGAAGAGGCGTCCTCTGCAGATCTTGTTATGTTCTCACCTGTGTTCGACGCTAGATGTCTGCTGTTTAGTTGCTCAGGTTGGGTCCAAGCAACAGGGGTTCGAGCGAGAGAGATGAGGAATAGATTTGCATCTGGTGGGGAGTCTCCGCTGTTCGCATCTGTGCTCTGCTGATGAGGGGTAAATCTGCAGAATCTCAAACAGAAGAGGCATCCTCTGCAGATCCTGTTCTGTTCGCACCTGTGTTCGACGCTGGATGTCCACTATTCAGTCACTCGGGTCGAGTCGAAGCAACAGGGGTTCAAGCAACAGAGATGAGAGATAGATCTGCATCTAGTGGGGAGTTTCCATTGTTTGCGCTTGTGCTCGACGCTAGGTTTGCTCTATTCAGTCCCCTGTTAGGCTTGGGTCGAGTCAAAGCAGCAGAGTTTCAAGCAAGAGAGATGACCTCCGGAGTTGAAGCAGCAGGGGCTCATGCAAGAGAGATGACCACCAGAGTTTCTTTACCGTTATGCAATGTTACACTTGTAACTCGTCTTCTGTTTTCACCCCGTTCATCTTGGTTCTTGGTGGGGTCTCTGAATTTTGCACGAAGGGACCAATCGCCCTAAACCCTGTCTGCCTCCGTATTGTTCTCAGCTTGAGATGGATCATCAAAGTTGGGAAAGAAAGAAGCATCGACATTAAACTTTAAAACACCAGGTTTCGATTTTTGCCACTTGCGGGTATGGTCTACTATTTTGCTTGCTCTGTTTTTTGTTGCCGTTCCAAGTTTGAAAGTTGTCATTATGGAATATTGCTTTGTCTAAAGTTTGCTACGGATTTAGGGTCATTTTCCAGAAAATTGCGTTGTTTCGATTCTTCCAAATACACCATAGGGTCATTACTACGAGGTCAAATTGAGGTAAGTTTCGTGGATCCTCCCTTAACTAATTACCCATTCATCAAACCTAGTAAGACTCATTCTTTTGATACAAATTTGTAGAGGATGCTGATACCAGTGTAGGTACAATATTCCTTTTATATAGGTTCTCCATAGTAGCCAAGGCATTATGAGATGCATTCCATAGAAAGATTTTAACTTTGGAGGTTGTCTCTACTTGCCAAATGTATTTCCACAAAGCTGGTTTAACCTGGTAAGAAGATGATGCTCTTGTAGTGAGAGCACTAGTTGTAAGGCTCTTGTTGCTAAAGTATCCACTTTTAACCATGTAATCCCCTGATTTGTTGTCAGCCTAGACTAGTTTATCCTCTATATTTAGTAAACTTGTAGGAATGGTAAGGATTTATGTTACCATTTCTTCGTGAAACAGAGTCTCAATTAAGGATTCATTCCATTGTCCCTCCTCGATGCCTATCAGTTCAGCCACTTTAATTGGCTCATTCATTGCTGCCGGACCACCAAGTAGACCTTTCTTTAGCCATCTATCATTTCTAATGGAGATTTTCTTTCCATTCTCAACTGCTCACATGATTCTGGGAGATATAGCATCCCTCCCTGTTATGAGACTTTGCCAACCGATAACCTCTTCCAGCATTCAAAAAATCCCCTTGTGGAAAGTATAATACTTTTATAAGTTGACCCCAAAGTGTATTTGGCTGATGAACTAATCTCCAAGCTTACTTCCCTAGCATAGCTTTATTAAATACCCTCAAATCTTAGAATGCAAGTCCCCCTTCCTCCTTTCTAAGCTTTAAACTATCCCATTTTTTCCAATGTAAATCAATTGTTTTGTTACTAGTTCTCCACCAGAAATTGGCAATTTTCCTCTTGATAGCTTTACTGAAAGTGGAACTTTGAAAATGAACATGGCGTATTGAGGAATAACCTGCACCACAGCCTTTATCAATATTTCATTCCCGACTTTTGATAATAAGTTCTCTTTCCAGCTCTCAAATTTCACGTTGACTCTAGCAAGGATCGAGGTAAATAGCTCTTTCTTTGATTCCCCCCAATCCAATGGAATGTCAAGATATTTCCCTATTTTGTCAATTATAGGAACTCATTGTTGGAGAACACTTCCTTATTTGTTTTGAAATTGACAAAATGTTTCCATAAGTCTAATCTAAGATTTGCAGACTCTTTCATCAAAGTCTGAAGACCACCGGACCGCCAGACTCAAGACTCAAAGTCTGCCCTTATTGACAGTTTCTAAACCGACGAAGAAAACTTATCTAGAATTGAGTATTTCTTTAAGGATTTGATTCGATCGACTAAAGAAGATCTCACGACTAGAGATAGCATCTCAGAATCTATTATTCGTCTTGATTTTAATTCGGGTAATTTGAATCCGTTGAATGGCGAATCATACTTGGAAGGTTCTACTTATGGAAACCTAGATCATGATTGTGTGGGCGAGCAGGATTGGTGGACTATCATCATATTCCTTAAATAACTCGAGATTTCCCTAATTGATTTTGTCTAACGGGTAGATTGGAAGAACTCCTTTGAAAAGTGCCAACAGTTATGAAGGCATGGAAGAGTACATAAGGAAGACGCTCTAATTATTCGAGTGTGTGTGCGATAGAGAAATTCCAAAGCCTAAAACTTCTTGTTCTTTGCTAATTCAATTGTTGAGTGTAAACTTGTACTCAAAAGAAAGTTCATACATTTTTTAGACCTTGAGAAAATGTAGTAGAGTTTCTACACTGTGGAATCAAAGACATGAAACTATAACGACTCTTTTGATTCATAGTGAAATCCAGTTAGTAGGCTATTAGTGCGGGAAAGTGGATATAGGCTTGGATTAAGCCGAATCATTATAAATCTTGTGTTTTTATTCTTTTCCCTAAACTCATTTACTTTACTCGTAACTTTATTTAATTGTTAGAGTCTCTTTTCTTTTTAAAGTCTTTTGTTAAACAAACTCAGGTTAAAAGTAAAGTTTTATACTATACTCTACAAAAATTTGTTTTCGCACTTATTCACCTCCTCTAGGTGCTCATACTAGTATTTGCAATTGGTATCAGAGCCTGTGTACTCATCTAAATTGAAGTATTTTTATTTCAGAGTTAACAATCTATGGCTAGTATGTTGGCTCCGGATTTGGTTGAAAGGCAAAGTAACACTAGACCGCCTTACTTTGATGGGGAGGAATACTGTATATAGAAAAACAAGATAAAGGCATTCCTAAGATCGAAAGACCCTCTTGAATGGGATGTTGTAGACAAAGGAATCATTCCTAAAACTACAACAGTCTCAAAAAGGGAAAAAAAAAACTGTTAAGTCTAGCGAGATAATTCAAGTAGAAATAATCAAGAGATAAGTTTTTGATGCAAAAGCAATTTATTATTTATATTGTGCATTATCTCCTACTAAATATAACAGAATATCTTCTTGTGAAACAGTTAAAGAAGTATGGGATAGACTGCATATCACCTATAAAGGAACCGATCAAGTGAAAGAAACCAGAATCAATATTCAATATGAAGCATTCAAGATGAAACTAGGAGAATCTATCACTGACATATTTAGTCGTTTTACAAAAATCGTAAATAGTCTTGAGTATCAAGGTCAACCAATCTCTGGACCTATGAAGGTTAACAAATTACTGTGTGGACTTTCCAAAGATTGAAATCACGTAAAGATCTCACTAAGGGAGACACAAAGGATCATACCACTCTCCGTTGACAAATTGGTTGGCACTCTTCAGTCTTATGAAGTGGAGCAAATCAATGAAGATGAAGATCCCAAGGGTAAAAAATCTATTACATTAAAATCTAATGATGATTCCGATGTTACAAATTTTGAAGACGATATAGACGATGAAGAGCTTACTCTCATGATAAGAAGGTTCAGAAAATTGAACAAAAAGGAAAGAAGATTAAATTTGAAGAAACAAAGTTCTCAAAAGTTTCAAAATAAATCAGCTGAGGATGATGAAATCAATAAAGATGTTATTTGTTTTGAATGCAAGAAAAATGGACACATCAGACCCAACTGTCCCTCACTGAAGAAAAAGAAAGGAAAAAATGAGAAATACATAAAGGCTCTCAAAGTAGAAACTTGGAGTGATACCGAATGTGAAAAGAGTGATAATTATTATGCTAATATTTGTCTAATAGCACAATTAGAATCAGATTTAGACTTTGGGACAGACTCGGACTCAGATAATGAAATCGAGGTAAGTAATTTAAAAATTCCTACTAAAGTCTCTAAATATATTGATGAACTGTGTCTTAGTCTCAAACCTCTCTCAAGAGGATTTTTTGAACTAAAAAAGGAAAATTCTGCACTGAAGCAATAGGAGACTGTTTGGAAAGAAAAGATCGAAAATTTAGATAAAAGTGTTATTACTTTGAAAGAAAATGCAAACTCTCTTTCAAATGAAAATGCACTTTTTAAAAATGATATTTCAAGTATTTCAAAAAGATTTTCTATAGGATCTGAGAAATTAGAAAAGATTCTTTCAGCGTAAAGACCTTATTTTAACAAATCAAGCTTGGAAATGACTGCTAAAACCATCCCTCTAATTGATTTTCCAAAAGTAAATGAAAGAATTAAACAAAGACCTACAAAAGACTTTTATAGAAATCATTTTCAAAAATTCTTTGTGAAATCTATAGGCCGCAGTGCTCTTAAATGTTCTAAATGCAACAACTCAGAACATTTTGAGAAAGATTGTCCTATGGTTTGAAAACCTGTTAAGAAGGTTTGAGCAAAGACCGTATATTGCACTAACTCCATTGGACTCAAGAAAGTATGAGTACCAAAAAAAGCTTGAGTTTCTTTTTTAAATACATGTCACTATCAAGAAAAAGGTCAAATGGTGTTGGAGAAAACTTCCTTGAGTATTTTGAAGTTGACAAAACGTTTCCATCAGTCTAATCTGAAAACTTACAAACTCTTCCATCAAAATCTGAAAACCTCCGGACTGCCAAACTCAAACTCCAAAGTCTATCCTCATTGACAGTTTTTAGACCGTCGAAGATAGCTTATCCGAAACGGAGTATTTCGTTAAGGATTTGATTCTGTCGACTAAAGAAGATCTCTTGGCTGGATATAGCATGTCGAAATCCATTATTCAAATTAAGATTGATTCAGGGATTTTGGATCCGTTGATTGGCGAAATATACTTGCAAGGTTCTACTTATGGAAACCTAAATCCTGATTGTATGGGCAAGCAGGATTGGTAGGCTATCGTCATGTTCCTTAAATAGCTCGAAATATTTCTAATTGATTCTGCCCAACAGGTAGATTGGAAGAATTCCTTTGGTAAGTGTCAACGGGTGTGATGACGTGAAGAGGTATATAAGGAAGACGTTCCAGTTCGAGTGAGTGCGCGATAGAAGAATTCCAAAGTCTGAAGCTCCTTGTTCTTTGTCAATTAAATTGATTGAGCAAAATCTTATACTCAAAAGAGAGTCTATATTGTTGTGAGACCTTGAGGAAGTGTAGCAGAGTCTTTACATGATGGAATCAAGGAAGAGCTTTACTGTAACAACTCTTTTGTTTCATAGTGAAATCCAACCGGTGGGCTGTCAGTGCGGAAGAGTGGACGTAGGCTTGGATTAAGCCAAACCACTATAAACCCTGTGTTCTTATTCTCTTCCCTACGTTCTTTAACTTTGATTGTAACTCAATTTGTTTACAAGAGTCTAACTACCTTTTTATAATCTGTTGCCGATTTAAGTTGCACACTTCACCTAGGAAAATTTGTTTTTACACCTATTCACCCCCTCTAGGTGCTCGTACTAGCTTTCACAATTGGTATCAGAGCCTATGTACTCACTTAAGTTAAAAGTGTTTTACTTTAGTGTTAAAGATCCATGGCTAGTATGTTAGCTCCAGGATTGGTTGAAGGGCAAAGCAATACCGGATCGCCTTATTTTGATGGAAATGAATACAACATATGGAAAAACAAGATGAATGCATTCCTAAAGCTGCACCAGTCTCAGAAAGAGGAAAATAAGCCATTGAGTCTAGTGGAATGACTCAAGAAGAGATAATCAAGAGACAAGCTCCTGATGTAAAAGCAATTTATTCTTTATATTACACATTATCTCACATTGAATATAACAGACTATCTTCTTGTGAAACAACTAAAGAAGTCTGGGATAGATTACACATCACCTATGAAGGAACTGATCGAGTGAAAGAAACTAGAATCAACATTATGCTCGATCAATACGAAGCATTCAAAATGAAATCAGGAGAATCTATCACTAACATGTTTAGTCGTTTTACAGAAATCGTGAATGGTCTTAAATATTAAGGTCAACCAATTTTTGGACCCATGAAGGTAAACAAGCTACTGCGTTGACTATCCAAGGATTGAAATCACATAAAGATCTCAATAAGGGAGACACAAAGGATCATGCCACTCTTTGTTGACGAATTGGTTGGGACTCTTCATTCTTATGAAGTAGACCAAATCAACGAAAATGAAGATCCTAAAGATAAGAAATCTATTGCATTAAAATTTAATGATGATTCTGATGTCACAAATTCTGAAGACGATATGGATGATGAAGAGCTTGCTCTCATGATAAGAAGATTTAGAAAACTAAACAGAAAGGGGAGAAGATTCAAACCAAAGAAACAAAGTTTTCAAAAGTAAACAAAGTTTTCAAAAGCAACGAGACTAAGTCGGTTGAGGATGATGAATCCAATAAAGATATAATCTGCTTTGAATGCAAGAAAAAGGAACACATCAAAACTAACTGTCCCCTTCTGAGGAAAAAGAAAGGAAAAGCTGAAAAATATCGAAAGGCACTTAAAGTAGAAAGTTGGAGTGATACAGAATGTGAGGAAAGTGATGATGATTATACCAATATTTGTCTCATGACATAATTAGACTCAGATTCAGACAGTGAAATCAAGGTAAATAATTTGAAAATACCTACTAAAGTCTCTAGATATATTGATGAATTGTGTCTTAGTCTCAAAACTTCTCTCAAAAGGATTTCCGAACTTAAAAGAGAAAATTCTGCACTGAAACAATAGGAAAATGTTTGGAAAGAAAAGGTCAAAAGTTTAGACAAAAGTGTTACTACTTTGAAAGAAAATGCAGACAATCTTTCAAAAGAAAATGCATTCTTGAAAAATAATATCTCAAGTATTTATAAAAGATTTTATATAGGATTTGAGAAACTTAAAAAAAAAAATTTCAGCACAAAGACCTTACTTCAACAAATCAGGTTTAGGAATGACCGCTAAAATCATTCCTCTAATTGATTTTCCTAAAGTAAAGGAAAGAATTAAGCAAAGACCTACAAGAGATTCTTACAAAAATCATTTCCAAAAAATTTTTGTAAAACCAGTAGGTCGCAACGCTCTTAAATGTTTTAAGTGCAATAGCTCAGATCATTTTGAGAAAGAATGTCCTATGGTTTGGAAACCTATTAAAAAGGTATGGGCAAAGACCGTATATTACACTAATACCAATAGACCCAAGAAAATATGGGTACCAAAGAAAACTTGAATATCTTCTCTAAATGCAAGTTACTATCAAGAAAAATGTTAAATGGTACCTGGATAGTGGATGCTTAAAGCATATGACGAGCTTCAAATTGCTTCATAAAGCTTGTACAAATTAATGGTGGAAAAGTTTATTTTGGAGGAAACAACAAATGAAGAATTATGGGATATGGAACTTAAAGATTGGAAGTCTCACAATCAGTAATGTTTCCTTAGTAGAATGACTCAACTACAACTTATTGAGTATCAGTCAACTATGTGACATTTGTTTCAAAATCAACTTTCAAAAAGGAATATGTTCAGAAACCAGTAAAGATTCCTCTCAGTCTTTCACGAGGCGAAGACATGGGAATATCTACCTCTTGGATATAAAACCAGATGAAACCCAATGTCTATTCTCAATTCAAAAGGAAGCAAACTTATGGCATAGAAAACTTAGGCACATCAACATGAAGCAAATAGCCAAAATCTCAGTAAAGAAACTTGTTCGTGGATATCTAAACTGACATATCAAAAGTCTAATCTATGCACACCCTGTGTGTTGGGAAAACAGGTAAGAAACTCATTCAAACTTATAAATCAAATATCCACTAATCGTGTAATGCAGCTCCTGCATATAGATCTTTTTGAACCAACCAGAACTCAGAGCATTGGAGGTAAGAAATACTGCCTAATAATTGTGGATGACTACTCTCGATTCACTTGGGTATATTTCCTGGCAAGTAAGTCTGAAACCTTTTCTTATTTTATAAAGTTTGCTAAAAGGGTTCAAAATGAGAAAGGATATGTTATTTCAAGTATACGAACAGATCATGGAGATGAATTTAAAAACCAAGACTTTACAAAATTTTGTGATGAATCTAGTTTTCAGCATGTGTTCTCTTCACCATATACTTCAGAGCAAAATAGAGTCGTGAAAAGAAAGAATAGGTCGCATCAAAAAATAGTTAGAACTCTTTTAATTGAAAATAACATATCTTCTCGTTTTTGGGCTGAAGCAGTTTCTACAACGTGTTATATTATTAATAGTCTTTTTAAGGCCTATTCTGGAGAAAACTCCCTATGAGTTATTCAAAGGAAATAAGCTCATTGTTTCATATTTTCATGTGTTTGGATGTAAATGTTTTATATTGAAAAATGCAAATGATCGAGTTGATAAGTTTGAAGAAATATCAGATGAAGGTATTTTCCTTGGATATTCTATCTCAAGCAAAGCTTACAGAGTTTACAACAAAAAGACTCAATCTGTGGAGGAATCGACGAATGTCAAATTTCAAGACTTTATGCAAAATCAATCGATTCATATTCATCTTGAAGAATATGAACATGCTCCAGACTTTACAAAGTCTAAATCTCCAGAAGCAGCTCAAACTTCAGAAGACAAGCAACAAATGATCAATGAAGATTCAAATGAGGAAAAAGATCAGTAGTCTAACAAATCAACCAGCAATTGGAAGCATAAGTCCAATCATCTCAAAGATCTCATTATTGGTGATATAAATAAAGAAATTCGTACAAGATCCAAAAGGCGTGAAGAGTCTAGTGCCGTGGCTCTTATTTCTGAAATAGAACCCAAAAGCATATAAGAAGCTTTATCTTATGAAAGCTAGATTGAAGTTATACAAAAGGAACTCAGGCAATTCAGTATCAATGATGTTTGGGAATTGACTCCTAAACCAAAGGGAAAATCCATTATTGGAGCTAAATGGGCTTTCAGGAACAAGATGAATGAGAAAGGAAAAGTTGTAAGAAATAAAGCAAAACTCGTGGCCAAGGGATATACGCAAAAAGAAGGGATAGACTATGATGAGACTTACGCGCTAGTAGCAAGGTTAGAAACAATTAGATTATTACTTATTTTTGCTTGTCCTAAGAATTTCAGGTTATTCCAAATAGATGTCAAAAGTGCTTTCATAAATGGATTTATCCAAGAGGAAGTCTATGTGGAACAACTACCCGTTTTTGAAAACATAAGGAAACCAGACTCTGTATTTAGATTGAAAAATGCTCTATATGGTTTAAAGCAAGCTCCTCAAGTTTGGTACGACAGACTAAGTAAGTTTTTAATTCAAAATAACTTTGCCAAAGCTAAAGTGGATACTACATTGTTTATTAAAAGAGAGAACAAAAGTTTTTTACTTGTACAAATTTATGTTGATGATATTATTTTTGGATCTTTTAATGAAAATCTGTATAAGAAATTCTCTAAGTCTATGCAGGATGAATTTGAAATAAGCATGATGGGTGAACTAACTTTCTTTCTCGGGCTTCAAGTGAAACAACTGAAAAAGGAAACTTTTATTCATCAAGAAAAATAAGTTAAAGAACTTGTCAAAAAGTTTGGACTGGAGAATTGCAAAAAGACTGATATATCAATGTCAAGTTCTTTGAAACTGGATAAAGATGAAGAAGGAAAGAAAGTTGACCAGAATCTATACATGAGTATCATTGGTTCACTTCTTTATCTAACTGCTTCTAAATCTGACATTTTGTTTAGTGTTTATATTTGTGCTAGATTTCAATCAGACCCTAAAGAATCTCATTTAAGTGCTACAAAGCGTGTTATCAAATACATTGCCTCAACTTTAAATTTGGGTCTCTAGTATCTTAAAGAGGAAGACTTCACTCTTCTTGGATTCTCAGACGCAGACCTAGCTGGATGCAGAGTTGATAGAAAGAGTACCTCGGGCAACTGTCAACTACTAGGAAACAGGACAGTATCTTGGTTTTCAAGGAAGCAAAGTACAGTAACTCTTTCTACAGTAGAAACGGAATATGTAGCTCTTGAAAGTTATTGTTCACAAATTATGTGGATAAAATAATAGCTAAGAGATTTTGGAATTGAAGATTCATATACTGAGATCAAATGTGACAACACCAGTGAAATCAATCTCATCAAGAATCCGATTCTCCACTCAAGAGTAAAACATATAGAGATTCGACATCATTTCATTAGAGATCATATTCAAAATGGAGAAGTTTATTTTCAGTTTATTGATTCAAAGAATCAACTGATGGATATATTTACAAAGCTTTTGGAGAAAAGTCAATTTGAAGTTATTCGTTCCAAACTCAACATCTTAAAGTCTGAGGAAGTTCAGACTTAGGACTGAAAGTCTAAAGATACTCAGACTCAAACAATCAAGATTTATGATTGTAAGTTACTTTTATTTTAGATAATTATCTCTCGGATCAAATACTGAAAAGGTATGATTATCCATCCAAAATTGATTGATGTTATTTTTAATTTCCGTGATTATTGCAATCTTTCCTTTTCAAAAAAGAAGTTATTTTTGAAATGACAGTTATCTAATTTTTGAAAAGGCAATTATTTTTAAAAGGGATTTTTATATTTCCTTTTTACGGCATTTCGTATGCCTCGCTTTGACTACCTTATATACTGTTGGTTCTTCTTCGTTTTACTCACAAAAACCCTAAGAGAGCACAGATCTTCCACTTCTATCTTCTTCACTTGTTTAATCCTCGAAAAGTTTTCATCTTTCTTGGGAAACAAGCTTGGAATCTCTCAAAGACTGTAAAAGATGTAATCTCAAAGAAAGTCTTTGAGGATCATGAACGAGGGACCACAGCAAATGCGTGAGGGGCCTACACACTTTGATCTCACCGAGGAAGAAGAATCTCCTAGACAGCAGCAGAGCCCACAACATTCTCAACAGTGTCCATCTCCTCCATCTAGACCTCAGAGTGTTGCACATCAAGAAGAAAAAGAAATCATCGAAGATGCAGAACTCGTAAGAACTCATAAGCCCACTTTTACCTATAAACTTTATCGTGCTTTGAAAAGGAGTGGTACTCCGTTGAACTATATTGATGAATTTCTGAAAGACAAAGGGTATAAAAATGAAACTTTCTTTTTACGCACAATGGAACGATTGGGAATTGCCCATGCTGGGTCGGCGGAAGAAGCATTGGCAAACATCCCAAGCGATCCACGTGTTGGAGGGTTGAGTCAACCTGATGGGAATTATGATGATAGGATGTACAGTCAGTTTAAACCTAGGATGGGTGTTGCGGAAAAAATCCGAAGCAAACGGACAGATTTGTTTCGCTCAAAGGAACACACACAACTGTACTCTAAGTTACTAAAGTGTGGTGTGATAAACCCTAGAAGTGTGGACTTTGATTTTCTTGACTCTCTGAATGTCAATTTGCGAGAGAAATTCAATCTTCTTCAACTCGAACGGTTTTGTTCTGAAACAACAGAAGCTCATGCTGAACTTACTGCTTACTTCTATTCGAATCTCAGTTTCTTGGATGCGAATAGATTCTCTTTCAGTGTTCGAGATCAGGACTATGTGGTTGACATGAATACATTGGCTGATGTGATTGAGGTTGAAAAAGAGAGATATCAACCTATTAGTGTGTCTATTGCTCGTGCAACGATAGAGCTTGTTTAGAATAGAACAACAGAAGGAAGGATTTCCTATTCGAGGATGAATGCATCCAATATTTTGCTTCACAAGATTGTGATTAACTGCCTCAGACCAAAATCAACTTTGAAGACCGATGTTTCAAACTCGGAGGCAAAGCTGATGTATGCCATTAACGCAGGCAAGAAGTTCTCTCTTCCACACACCATTATGTTTCACATGTACAGAACGATGATGAATGACAAGGGTCGACTTCTTTACTCAGCACTTGTGACCAAGTTATTCAGACATTTGAACATTCAGCCTCCCCGTATTCTCTGTGTTCGAACATGCGATCAAATGGTGGTGGGACTGAGAATGATCTCTAAAATGCGTCTGAAGGAACTCAATAAGGCTTTGGAGTAATTCAAGGTGAAAACCCCTATCAAGACTCATCCAGTCTCTTCGGCTACAAAGCGAAAAGGGAAAGAGCCCATGGTTGCTCCATCGACGAAAAGAAGATCACTCATCTTGGAAGATGAAGAGGATAATGATGATATCACTATTTCTGCGCTTGCATTGAAGAACTTGTGTCGTTCTATTCCAGAGATAGAGAAAAGAAAGGAACAAGACAAGGATGAGACAGAACAGAGGACTGGAGAGAGAGAAGAATTGGAGAAAGAAGCAGAGGAGGAAAGGATTGAGGAAGAAGAAGAAGAGGGTAGAGGAGAACAAGCAGAAGCAGAGCATGAGGAATATTTTTCTCCACCTAAAGGCATTGAAACAGGGGAAGATCCTGAGAAAAGGGGTACGTTCTCATTTCCTGCCACCAGTAAAGGAGTAAGTCGTTCTCCAGCAGATCCAGAGGACATCTATGCCTCTCAATTTCCTGAGGAGGGTCATGATGTTTCATCGCCCAATCTGCGTGATCATGCTGATTTGCCATCATCTGTCAATACACCATCTAATCGAGCAGAAATCGGTACTCAGACTGATAATTCAGTAGACTTTCGCAAAGTGCTTGATGTTCTCTTGGAGATGCGAGGCCAAATTTATGCTCTGGGATGCGAAGTACAGAACTTGCAAAATACATGTCAAACCTCTTCAATTTCTTTGCATGATCAAATCCATGCCCTTGCTCTTCAAGTTCAAGCAAATGCTAAGGGTGAAGATGTGGCGCAACTGAAGGAGGATTTGAAAAAACTGGAAGGGATTGTCCAGTCAATGAGAGATTTCCAGCTTGTTCATGTTCCCAAGCAATCTTAATTCCATTCTCTTTTCATCTCTACATTTTTAATGATGACAAAAAGAGGGAGAGATGTGGTGCAAATTTGACTTTGAACTTTGAACTCTTGACTTTTGTGACGATTGTGTTTGATTGACTTGACTTTTGCGTTTGACTGTTTGGATTTGGACTAGATTTGGATTTGATTGTTTAAACTTTTGTTTATCTTAAGCACTATTGATATCTCATGGCTTTGTTCATTTACAGAACTAACCTACTTTCTGTGGATGCATATTCTAATGTTATCTTTACTAAGCCATTTATCTTTTGTGAGATATCCATGTTTGCTTGAGTAATATTTTGCAGGTCAAAGTTATCCAAATTTGCAGGAAAGTTTTGTCACCATCAAAAAGGGGGAGATTATTAGAGAAAACTTCCTTGAGTATTTTGAAATTGACAAAACGTTTCCATCAGTTTAGTCTGAAGAATTGCAGACTCTTCCATCAAAGTCTAAAGACTTCTGGACTGCCAGACTCAAGACCCAAAGTTTATCCTCATTGACAGTTTCTAGACCGTCGAAGAAAGCTTATCCGAAACGGAGTATTTCGTTAAGGATTTGATTCTGTCGAATAAAAAAGATCTCTTGGCTGGATATAACATGCCGGAATCCATTATTCAAATTAAGATTGATTCACGGATTTTGGATCCGTTGATTGGCAAAGTATACTTGCAAAGTTCTATTTATGGAAACCTAAATCCTGATTGTATGAGTGAGCAGAATTGGTGGGCTATCGTCATGTTCCTTAAATAGCTCAAAATCTTCCTAATTGATTATGTCCAATGGGTAGATTGGAAGAATTCATTTGGTAAGTGCCAACAAGTGTGATGGCATGAAGGAGTATATAAAAAAAACATTCCAGTTGTTCGAGTGAGTGCGCAATAGAATAATTCCCAAGTCTGATATTTCTTGTTCTTTGTCAATTATCAATTAAATTGATTGAGCAAAATCTTATACTCAAAAGAGAGTTTATATTGTTATGAGACCTTGAGGAAGTGTAGCAGAATCTCTACACTATGGAACCAAGGAAGAGCTTTACTATAACAACTCTTTTGTTTCATAGTGAAATCCAGCCGAAGGGTTGTCAGTGCGGAAGAGTGGACGTAGGCTTGAATTAAGCCAAACCACTATAAACTAGGTGTTCTTATTCTCTTCCCTACGCTCTTTTACTTTGATCCTAACTCAATTTGTTTACAAGAGTTTAACTTCATTTTCATAATCTATTGGTGATTTAAGTTGCACACTTCACCTGGGGAAATTTGTTTTTACACCTATTCACCCCATTCTAGGTGCTCGTACTAGTTTTCACAAATGGTACTTGGATAGTGGATGCTCAAGACATATGACATGAGACTCAAGTTGTTTCATAAAGCTTATGCAAGTTAATAGTGGAAAAATTTTCTTTTGGTGGAAATAGCAAAGGCAAAATTGTCGGATACCAAACTATAAAGATTGGAAGTCTCACAATCAGTAACATTTCTTTAGTGGAATGACTCAATTACAACTTGCTAAGTATCAGCCAACTGCGTGACACAGGTTTCAAAATCAACTTTCAAGAAGGAATATGTTCAGGAACCAATAAAGACTCCTCTCTTCGGACTTTCATGGGGCGAAGACATTGGAATATCTATCTTCTGGACATCAAATCAGAAAAATCTCAATGTCTAATTTCAATTCAAGAGGAAGCTAATTTCTAGCATAGAAAACTTGGCCACATCAACATGAAGCAAATAGTCAAGATCTCTACAAAGAAGCTTGTTCGTGGACTACCCAATTTGACATACCAAAAATCTGAATTATGCACACCGTGTGTATTGGCAAAACATGTTAAAAATTCTTTCGAACCAATAAATCGAATTTTCACTAATCATGTGCTATAGCTCTTATATATGGATCTCTTTGGACCAACCAGAACCCAGAACATTAGTGATAAGAAATATTGTCTAGCAATAGTGGATGATTATTCATGATTTACTTCGGTATATTTCCTAGCAAGTAAGTCTTGTTGGAGAAACTTTCTTGAAGTGTTTTGAAGCTAACAAAACGTTTCCATCAGTCTAGTCTGAAGGCTTGTAGACTCTGCTATTTAAAGTCTGAAGACCTCCAGATAGCCAGACTCAATACTCAAAGTCTATCCTCATTGACAGTCTCTAATCCGTTGAAGAAAGGTTATCCAGAACTGGATGTTTCATTAAAGATATGACCTTATCAACTAGAGAAGATCTCTTGGCTGGAAAAGACACAACGGAATCCTTTGATTGATCGAGATTGACTCGAAGATTAAGGATCCGATGATTGCCTAAATATTCTTGGAAGGTTCTACTTAAGAAAATCGAGATCCTGATTGTATGGGCGAACAGGATTGATGGGCTATCGACACGTTCCTTTAATAGCTCGAATAATCTTTCTAATTGATTCCGTCCAACGGGTAGATTGGAGGAATTCCTTTGGTAAGTGCCAATGGCTATGATGGCATAAAAGAGTATATAAGGAAGACGTTCTAAGTTGTTCGAGGTGTGCGCGATTGAAGAATTCCAAAGTCTGAAGCTCCTTATTGTTTAGACAATTCCTTTTAGCGAAACTTTGTATACAAAAGAGTTTATATTTGTGAGAAACCTTGAGGAGGTGGGGTAGAACATCTACATTGTGGAATCAAGGAAAAGTCAGTCTTTGTAACTACTCTTTTGTTCATAGTGAAATCCAGCCGGTGGGCTGTCGGTGGAAGGAAGAGTGGACGTAGGCTTGGAATAAGTCGAACCACTATAAACCTTGTGTTCAATTTTCTCTTCCTAATTCTCTTTACTTTGATCGTACTTCATTTTGTTAATCAACAGAGAACTTCCTTTCTATCGATTGTTTAGAATCGCTTCCGTATCTCGATAAATTGTTTGTGCACCTATTCACCCCCTCTAGGTGCTTATACTAACTATCTCAATTGGTATCAGAGCTCGTGTACTCACTTTGTTTGAAGTGTTTTACTTCAGAGTTAAATATCTATGGCTAGTATGTTGGCTCCAGGGCTGGTAAAAGGGCAAAGTAACACCAGACCGCCTTACTTTGATCAAAAGGACTACAACATATGGAAAAACAAGATGAAGGCATTCTTAAGATCAAAGGATCCTATGGAATGGGACGTTGTAGAAAAATGAATTGTTCCTAAAGCTGCATCTGTCTCAGAAAGAGGAAAAGACACTGTTGAGTCTAGCGAAATGACTCAGGAAGAGATAATCAAGAGACAAGCTCTTGATGCAAAAGCAATTTATTCTTTATATTGTGCTTTATCATCCACTGAATATAACAGAATATCTTCTTGTGATACAGCCAAAGAAGTCTGGGATAGATTACATATTACCTATGAAGGAACCAATCGGGTGAAAGAGACTAGAATCGTGAATGGTCTTAAAAATCAAGGTCAACCAATTTCTGATCCCATGAAAGTAAACAAGCTACTACATGGACTCTCCAAGGATTGAAATCACATAAAGACCTCAATTAGAGAGACCCAAAGAATCATGCCACTGTCTGTCAATGAGTTGGTTGAGACCCTTCAGTCTTATGAAGTGGAACGAATCAATGAAGACGAAGATCCTAAAGGTAAGAAATCTATTGCATTAAAATCTAATGATGATTCTGATGTAACAGATTCTGAAGACGACATGGATGATGAAGAACTTGCTCTCATGATAAGAAGATTCGAGAAAGCTGAACGAAAAGGATGAAGATTCAATTCAAAGAAACAAAGTTTTCAAAAGCAACAGAGACCAAGTTTGTCAAGATGATGAATCAAACAAAGATGTAGTCTACTTTGAATGTAAGAAAAAGTGACACATCGGACCCAACTGTCCTCTTCTAAGGAAGAAGAAAGGAAAAGTTGAAAAGTATCAAAAAGCTCTTAAAGCTGAAACCAGGAGTTATACGGAGTGCGAAGATAGTGATGATGATTATGCCAACATATGTCTAATGACACAATCGATTCGAATCAAACTCCGAGACCGATTCAGATTCGAAAGTGAATTCGAGGTAAGTAACTTCAAAATCCCAATTAAAGTTTCAAAATACATTGATGAATTATGTTTTAGTCTTAAGACTTCTCTTAAAAGAATTTCCGAACTCAAAAAAGAAAATTCTATTTTAAAACAACAAGAGAATGTTTTGGAAGAAAAAGTGAAATGCTTAAACCAAGATGTTTCTTCTCTCAAAGAAAATGAAAATAATCTTTTAAAAGAAAATGCATTCTTAAAAAATGATATCTCAAATATTTCTAAAAGATTTTCTCTAGAATCTGAAAAACTGGAGAAAATACTTTCTATCCAAAGACCTTATTTCAATAAATCTGGTTTAGGAATGACTGCTGAAACCATCCCTTTAATCGATTTTCCTAAAGTGAAAGAAAGAATTAAATAAAGACCCACAAGAAATGCTTACAAAAATCATTTTGAAATGACCTTTATAAAACTAGTAGGTCGCAATGCTCTTAGATGTTCAAAATGCAATAGTGCAGATCATTTTGAGAAAGAATGTCCTATGGTTTGGAGACCTGTCAATAAAGTTTGGGCAAAAACCGTATATCACACTAACTCAAAAGGACCCAAGAAAATATGGGTACCAAAGAAAGCTTGAGTCTTTTTTAAAATGCAGGTTACTATCAAGAAAAAGGTGAAATGGTACCTAGATAGTGAATGCTCGAAACACATGACAGGAGATTCAAATTTCTTCATAAAGCTTGTTCAAATGAATGGTGGAAAAGTCTCATTTGGAGGAAACAGCAAAGGAAAAATAGTAGGATCTGGAACTGTAAAGATTGGGAACCTCACAATAAGCAATGTTTCTTTAGTTGAAGGGCTCAACTATAATTTGTTCAGTGTCAGTCAGCTGTGTGATGCCGGTTTTAATATCAACTTTCAAGAGGGTATTTGTTCAGGAACCAGTAAAGACTCTACTTAGTCATTCATGGGTTGAAGACATGGAAATATCTACCTCTTAGACGTAAAACCAAATGAATCGCAATGTCTAATCTCAATCCAAGACGAAGCAAACTTATGTCACAAAAAGCTTGGGCATATCAACATGAAATAGATAGCCAAAATCTCAACAAAGAAGCTTGTTCGTGGTCTACCCAATCTATCATACCAAAAGTCTGATCTATGTACACCGTGTATATTGGGAAAACAGGTAAGAAATTCCTTTAAGCCAATAAATCAAGTTTCCACTAACCGTGTACTGCAGCTCTTGCATATGGATCTCTTCGGACCAATAAGAACGCAGAGCATTGGAGGTAAGAAATATTGCCTAATAATTGTTGATGATTATTCACGATTTACTTGGGTATATTTCTTGGCAAGTAAGTCTGAAACTTTCTCTTGCCTTGAAAAATTTGCTAAAAAGGTTCAAAATGAAAAGGGGTATGTCATTTCAAGTATAAAAACAGACCATGGAGGTGAATTTAAAAATCAAGATTTTGCAAAATTTTGTGAAGAATCTGGTTTTCAGCATTTGTTCTCCTCTCCATATACTCCAGAGCAAAACGGAGTTGTGGAAAGAAAGAATAGATCTCTTCAAGAAATGGCTATAACTCTTTTAATTGAAAGCAATATCTCTTTACGATTTTGGGCTGAAGCAGTTTCAACATCATGCCATATTATCAATAGAGTTTTTCTAAGGCCTATTCTAGAAAAAAACCCCTATGAACTATTCAAAGAAAAGAAGCTCATTGTTTCATATTTTCATATATTCGGATGCAAATGTTTCATATTGAAAAATGTAATTATCGAGTTGGTAAGTTTGAAGAAAAGTCAGATGAAGGCATCTTCCTTGGATATTCAACTACAAGCAAAGCTTACAGAGTCTACAACAAGAAAACTCAAACTGTGGAAGAATCAGTGAATGTCAAATTCCAAGATTCTATACAAAATGAATCTATTCAGACTCATCTTGAAGAAACTGAATATGCTCCAGACTTTACAAAGTCTAAATCTCAAGAAGCAGCTCAAACTTTGAAGATTCAAGCGAAGGAAGTGACCATCAATATGATAAATTAACCAGCAACTGGAAACATAAGTCCAGTAACCCCAAAGATCTTATTATTGGCGACATCAATGAAGGAATTCGCACAAGATCCAAAAGGCGAGAAGAGTCTAGTGCTATGGCTCTTATTTCTGAAATAGAACCCAAGAGCATAGAAGAAGTTTTATCCGATAAGAGCTGGATTGAAGCTATGCAAGAAGAACTCAAACAATTTAGAATTAATGATGTTTGGGAGCTTACTCCTAAACCAAAAGGTAAATCAATTATTGAAGCTAAATGGGTTTTCAGGAACAAGATGGACGAAAAAGGAAAAGTCATAAGAAATAAGGCTAGACTCGTGGCCAAGGGATACACACAAGAAGAAAGAATCGACTATGACGAGACTTATACACCGGTAGCAAGGTTAGAAGCAATTCGTTTATTACTTGCATTTGCTTGTTATAAGAATTTCATGTTATTCCAAATGGATGTCAAAAGTGCCTTCCTAAATGGATTCATCCATGAGGAAGTTTATGTGGAACAATCACCTGGGTTTGAAGACCCAAGGAAACCAGACTCAGTATTCAAACTCAAAAAGGCCTTATATGGCTTAAAGCAAGTACCTCGAGCTTGGTACGATAGACTAAGTAAGTTTTTAATTTGAAATGGTTTTGTTAAAGGTAAAGTAGACACTACTCTTTTTATTAAAAGAGAAAGCAAAAGTTTTCTGCTTGTTCAAATATATGTCGATGATATTATCTTTGGATTCTCTAACGAAAGTCTGTGCAAGAAATTTTCTAAGACTATGCAGGATGAATTTGAAATGAGCATGATAGATGAGTTAACCTTCTTTCTTGGACTTCAAATAAAACAACTGGAGGAAGGAACTTTCATTCATCAAGAAAAGTATGCAAATGATCTTGTCAAAAAGTTTAGACTGGACAATTACAAAAAGGCTGATATACCAATGTCAAGTTCCTTGAAGATAGACAAATATGAAGAATGAAAGAAAGTCGACCAAAAGCTATACAGGAGTATCATCGAATCACTTCTTTATCTTACTGCCTCTAGACCTGACATTTTGTTTAGTATTTGCATTTGTGCCATATTTCAATCAGACCCAAAAGAATCTCATTTAAATGCAGCGAAGCGTATTATAAAATATATTTCATCTACTTCAAGCTTTGGTCTCTGGTATTCAAAAAGGGGAGACTTTACTCTTCTTGGATATTCAGACGCAGATCTTGCTGGATGCAGAGTCGATAGAAAAAGCACATTGAGTACTTATCAACTACTTGGAGGCATGACAGTGTCTTGGTTTTCAAGAAACCAAAGTACAGTAGCTCTCTCTACAGCAGAAGCAGAGTATATAGCTCTCAAAAGTTGTTGTTCACAAATTCTGTGGATAAAATAACAGCTAAGAGACTTTGGAATTGAAGACTCATGCATGGAGATTAATTGCGACAACACCAGCGCTATAAATCTCACCAAAAATCCAATTCTTCACTCAAGAGCAAAGCATATATAGATTCAACATCACTTTATTGGATACCGTGTTCAAAATGGAAATGTTTCAATTCAATTTGTTGACTCAAAGAACCAACTGGCGGATATATTCACAAAGCCTTTGGAGAAAAATCAATTTGAAATTATCCGTTCCAGACTCAACATTTTGAGGTATGAGGAAATCAAAGTCTAAAGACTCTCAGACTCAGACATACAAGACTTTGATTGTAAGTTAATCTCTCTCTCTCTCTCTCTCTCTCTCTCTCTCGAATCTTATCTTGAAGAGGTACGATCGTCAGACTGTGTTTAAATTATTGCTATATTTAATCGGCGTAATTATTACATCGTTTCCTTTTCAAAAAGGAAGTTAATTTTTATAAATGACTATTTTCGCGGAAAAATGATAGTTATTTTGAAAATGCATCTTTTTATTCTCCTTTGTGATGGTTCGTTTATCTCCCTTTTTAACCGATCGTGCACTGTTGATTCATCTTCACTTTACTCTCAAAAACCCTAGAAAGCATTGATCTTCCATTCCCGTTTTTCTCCCTTGTTTAATCTTCGAAAAAGTTGTCATATTTCTTGGGAAAGTCAAGTAAGGAATCTTCCAAAAACTGAGAAAGATGTCATCTTCAAGAAAGTCTTCAAGAATCGCAAGCAGGGGACCACGGCCAATGAATGAGGGGCCTACGCACTCCGATCTCACCGAAGAAGAAGTGTCTCCGAACAGCAGCCCCACAACATTCTTAGCGCGTCATTCTCCTCCATCTAGTTCTCAAGGTGTTGATCATCAACAAGAGGAAGAAATCATTGAGGATGCAGACCCTGTAAGAGTTCAAAAGCCCGCTTTTATTTATCAGCTGTATCGTGCTTTAAAAGGAACTTATACTCCATTGAACTATGTCGATGATTTTCTTAAAGACAAAGGATATGGAAATGAATATATCTTTTTGAGAAAAATGGAAAGTTTGGGAATTGCTCGTAAAGGGTTGGCCGAAGAAACCCTTGCGAATATCCCAAGTGATCCTCGTGATTGGGGAGTGAATCCTATAGATGGGAATGATGATGACAAATTGTACAGTCAATTTCAACCGAGAATGGGTGTTGCTATTGAAAATCGAGGAAAAAGAGGAGATTTGTTCAGATCGAAGGAACAAAAGGATTTGTACTCAAAATTGCTGAAGCGTGGGGTAATAAACCCTAGGAGTGTGGATTTTGATTTTCTAGATACTGTGAATGTGAACTTAAGGGAAAAGTTCGGTTATCTTCAACTTGAAAAGTTCTGCTCCGACACTACAAAGGCCTATGCTGAACTAACCGCATATTTCTATTCAAATCTTAGCTTTTTGGATGTGAATAGATTTTCTTTCAGCGTCAAAGATCAAGACTTTGTTATGGATATGGATATGCTGGCAGATGTGTTAGGAGTTGAGAGAGGAAGATATCAACCGATCAAAGTTTCCATTGCTCGTGCTACATTGGAACTTGTTAAGGATAGAAGAACAAAGGAAAAGATTTCCTACTTGAAGATGAGTGCGTTCAACATCCTGCTTCACAAGATTGTGATCAATTGCCTCCGACTGAAATCAACTTCCAAGACTGATGTTTCAAGTTCAGAGGTAAAACTGATGTATGCAATCCTCACCGGGAAAAGGTTTTCTCTTCCTCACACTGTTATGTTCCACATGTATAGAGCCATGATGAAGGACAGGGGACTGACAATGGTGACCAAAATGCGTTTGAAGGAATTGAACAAGGCGTTGGAGAAATTTAAGGAGAAGACTCCAGTCAAAACTCATCAACCCTCTTCTTCATCAAAAAGGAAAGGAAAGGAGCCCTTGGTTGCTTCAAAACTGAAAAGAAGAGCTCTTATTGTTGAAGATGAAGATGATGATGAGGAAAACATCACTGTTTCTGCAATGGCATTGAAGAATTTGAGTCGTTCTGTTCCAGAGAAAGAATCGGAACAAGGGACGAAAGAAACAGAGGAGAAGGAAGCAGAGGAGAAGGAAGAAGAAGAAAGACAAGCTGAGAAGGAAAGAGTTGAGAAAGAAGAAGAAAGAAGAGAAGAAGGAGAACCCGAGGAACACTCTTCTCCACTGCGCAGCATGGAAACAGGGGAGATCAAGAGAAAGGAGGGAAGTCCTCATATCCTAATGCAAGTGAATGAGTCAGTTGCTCACCTGCAAACCCAGAGGACATTTATGCCTCTCAATTTCCAGAAGCAGGTCATGAAGTTTCATCGCCAAACCTGCAAGATTATGCTAATCTACCATCTTCTGCATTTACTCCATCAGATCAAGCTGAAGCAAGTACTCAAACTGATAATGCAGCAGATTTTTGCAGAATCATGGATATTCTCTTGGAGATGCGATGTCAAATTTATGCTTTAGGATACGAGGTTCAAAACTTGCAAAATGCGGGTCAAGTTTCTTCATGTTCATTGAATGATAAAATCCAAGCCCTCACTGTTCAGATTCAGACCAATGCCAAGGGTGAGGAGATTGCATAACTGAAGGAAGACTTGAAAAGGCTGGAAAGCATCGTTCAGTCTATGGAAGATTTCCAGGTTGTCCACGTTCCCAAGCAATCTTGACTTTATTCCATTTTCATCTCAACCTTTTTAATGCTGACAAAAAAGGGGAGAGATGCAAGATTTGAACAATTTGATTTTTAATCGTGTGGTTTGTTGGACTGTTTGTTGGATTGTTGGATTGATTGTTTTGATGTTTGAACTCTGTTTGACTTTGTTTTTGTGTCTGGATGAGAACGGAACTAGACTTGGACTTGACTGCTTCTATTAACTACTATTGATATCTTATGGATGGCTTTATCGCATACTAGACTAACCTATTTTCTGTGGTTGCAGATTCTAGTGTTATTCATTTAGCCATTTATCTCTATAAGATATGCATATGTGTTTGAGAAATGTTTTGCAGGTCAAAGTTGTCCAAATCAGAGGAAAGTTTTGTCACCATCAAAAAGGGGAGATTGTTGGAGAAATCTTCTTGGAGTGTTTTAAAGCTGACAAAACGTTTCCATCGCCTAATCAAGGCTTGTAGACTCTACTATTTAAACTCGAAGACCTCCTCCAGGACAGCCGGACTCAAGACTCAAAGTCTATCCTCATTGACAGTCTCTAATCCGTTGAAGAAAGGTTATCCAGAACTGGATGTTTCATTAAGGATATGACCTTATCAACTGGAGAAAATCTCTTGGCTGGAAAAGACACAACGGAATCCTTTGATTGATCGAGATTGACTCGAAGATTAAGGATCCGATGAATGCCTAAATATTCTTGGAAGGTTCTACTTATGGAAATCGAGATCCTGATTGTATGGGCGAACAGGATTGATGGGCTATCGACACGTTCCTTTAATAGCTCGAATAATCTTCCTAATTGATTCCGTCCAACGGGTAGATTAGAGGAATTCCTTTGGTAAGTGCCAATGGCTATGATGGCATAAAAGAGTATATAAGGAAGACGTTCTAAGTTGTTCGAGGTGTGCGCAATAGAAGGATTCCAAAGTCTGAAGCTCCTTGTTGTTTAGACAATTCCTTTGAGCGAAACTTTGTATACAAAAGAAAGTCTATATTTGTGAGAAACCTTGAGGAGGTGTGATAGAACATCTACACTGTAGAATTAAAGAAAAGCTGTGCTATAACTACTCTTTTACTCATAGTGAAATCCAGCCGGTGGGCTGTCAGTGCGGAAGAGTGGACGTAGGCTTGGAATAAGCCGAACCACTATAAACCTTGTATTCAATTTTCTCTTCCTAACTCTCTTTACTTTGATCATACTTCATTCTCGTTAATCAACAGAGAACTTCCTTTCTATTGATTGTTTAGAATCGCTTCCGTATCTCGATAAATTGTTTGTGCACCTATTCACCCCCCTCTAGGTGCTTATACTAGCTATCTCAAGTCTGAAACATTTTTTTTATTTTATAAAATTTGCTAAGAAAGTTCAAAATGAAAAAGGATATGTTATTTTAAGCACACGAATAGACCATGGAGGTGAGTTTGAAAATCAAGACTTTGCCAAATTCTGTGATAAATTTGGTTTTCAGCATGTGTTTTCCTCTTCTTACACTCCAGAACAAAATGGAGTTGTGGAAAGGAAGAATAGATCGTTGCAAAAAATTACTAGAACACTTTTAATTGAAAGTAACATTTCTTCTCGTTTTTGTGTTGAAGCAGTTTCTACAGCATGTTATATTATTAATAGAGTCTTCTTAAGGCCTATTCTAGAGAAAACTCCCTATAAGTTGTTCAAAGGAAAGAAGCCAGTTGTTTCATATTTTCATGTGTTTGGATGCAAATGTTTTATATTGAAAAATGCAAATGATCAAATTGGTAAGTTTGAAGAAAAATCAGACGAAGGCATCTTCCTTGGATATTCAACCACCAGCAAAGCTTATAGAGTATACAACAAAAAGACTCAATTTCTGGAGGAATCGATTAATGTCAAATTTCAAGACTTTATTCAAAATCAATCAATCTAGACTCAACCCGAAGAATTTGAATCTGCTCCACACTCTATAAAGTTTAAATCCCCAGAAACAGCTCAAATTTCAGAAGATCAACAAAGAACGATCGTTGTAGAATCAAATGAAGAAAAAGATCAATAGTCTGTCAAACCAACCAGCAACCGAAAGCACAAGTCTAGTCATGCCATAGAACTCATTATTGGTGACATTGATGAAAGGGATTTGTACAAGATCCAAAAGGCGAGAAGAGTCTAGCGTTGTGGCTCTTAATTCTGAAATATAACCCAAAAGCATATAAGAAACTTTAACTGATGAAAGCTGGATTGAAGCTGTCGCGACCAAATTTTTCGGGGTGTGAACCGCCTAGGGTTTGGCTAATGGATTGTTAAGCCTACACTTGACTCAGGCTCTCCCAAGCCCATACCAATTCGCGACTTAGGTTTAAGTTCTTAACATGCGAATGATATTTCAATCAGAAGTCGCCACTAATCTATTTTTGGTGGGTCGATTAGAAACCCAAGTAAAATAATGGGAGTTTTACTTTACTCCTATGAACAAGAGATTTGTGAGTTCGGGGACTAAGTTACGTTAGATTTCTCTAACACCCTTTCGATACCTTTATCTTTTATTTTGAAAAAATTGTTTGGCAAGCAACTTGAATTGATTTTAATTCCTTAACATGTGAGGTGACCATGCAGGTACGCAAACAACCAATTTAACACTCAAGAAAGCAAATGAATAAATTGCAGGACTTACCTCATAGCAACGAAAGCATCTGCGTTGTTAGTTTAGAATTCACATCAGCAGTCCTAAATATGATTTCTAATTAACACGCAATCTTTGTTTTGTTTTCACTTAATTAATGAAAATCATGCAACAAGCAATGCATGCCACTAATTTAACATGAAATGATATGACATAGCAACATGACTTAACTATATGACCTAAGCAATATGACATAACTAAGCATGTAGTCTATCCTAAGCATGAGATGATTTATTCTAAATATGCAATGACATGTAAAGAATGTCCTAATTCTAATTTTGTCTTTTCTTTTATGACCTTCGAAATTTAAAATTGCCAAATAATTAAACATGCAATTTAAATTAATGAGAAGAAAATATGATATCCTAAATTAATGTTTTTGGTCTTTTTATTTAAGAAATTCGAAATAAATTTCCTATCCTAAACATGCAACATAACATTAAAACCAGTAACATCCTAACATGCATTTAACCTAAATCAATTATTTTTTTGGGTTTTTCCTTTACGGGAGCAATCGGGAACAACACAGCAACAAATCAAGCAAGATATCATCCTTGTCCATTTTGGAAATAAATTGACGAATCATATCTCGCGCATGAGATTGGATTGACCAATTTCAAATAAAATCGCGAATCGTATCTCTAGCGGGAGATTGGATTGGCGATTTTTCCGTGCGATTGCGAGTCGTATTTCGAGCGTGAAATCGGACTATCAATCGTATGCACGTTGTGAAATTAGGAAAATTTCCTAATTCATGAGAGATCAAGAGATCTCTTGGATATGGCAATATCGATCAAACATTCAAAGAAATATTGCGATATTATGAATTAGGCAGTGACATATATGAAAATAAGATTATTCGAGAGTCTTACTTAATTCATGATGTCACGCAAGTGACACTTCCAAATTCAGACGGATGATGGTGGCATCAACGATGGCGGCATCAACGATGGCTTATTGCTCCATGGTCTTGATGGAAACGGGTTAGAATGTCAACGGCGGTGGGCTCCGGAACTCGCTAGGATGCCGAGGAGCAAGTGGGGATGGATGTGCACCAACAATGGACTCCCGCGTGAGGAATTATTATACTTCTCTGCAAGACCAAGGAAGCAGCGAAGCTCACGGTGTGGTAACTCTCACTTGTGAAATCCACACCTCGATAAAATTCGCACGCTTGATGAAAGTCAACAAATCTGCAAAAAAGAAGAATCATGGATTGGAGTAGCACTAGATTTGCTAGGCTTGGTAGTGACCAAAAGCCCACTAAGACTTCACTGTGGAGGCACTTGTGAATTTGCTGGATGTTGCTGAAAGTCACACCAAAATCACGATCTTCACAGGTCAACCTGCAAATAATTCACCAAAGAGTTCAAAGAATTCGAGCCAGGTTTGACAACATGTCAACCGGAGCCATACATGATGAAACACAGCGCTGTGAACGCTGCGAGGGGTGAAAGACAAAAGCTCCGTTGGAGTGGGTGACGCTTGTCACGACCCGATCTCGCCGCCCCCTCGAAAAATATCCAAGGTGGGGAAAGGTCAGGTTTAGGGGTACTTGATCTCAAGATCACGAACTTTCCCAAGCTCGTACCCCGCGTGACAGCGGATTTATTTATAGGATCTAATTGTTTATAACAACCTACAAAATATATAGGAGTCGCCACTAGCCTTAACTTTGGGGGTCGGCTAGAAACCCAATCAAGAGTCGGGAGTGTTCCCTCGATTCCTACGCAACCAGATATCTAGGTTCGGGGACTTGGGTTACGCTAATATTACTATTAGCGCCCTTTCGGTACCTAAACAGTATGTTGTGTTTTTTCTAATATGTCCATGCATTTCTTTTTATATTTTCAGGATCATCAATTCTATACTAAATGATCATGCGTGGTAGATTACTTTCATTCTATTCTATTTCTAAAAAAATGAAAAGAAAACAATCAATGAAATTGAAATTGCAAGACATGAAGTAACCAATCAAGAAAAACAGTAAATCTATCATGCAAACCTAGAAGAAAGTATAAAAGAGAAATATATGGAAAAAGAGATAAAAACCCGCAACTCGTCGGGCTTTATACAACAAATGGAGCTCGAGACATATGTCGGGAAAATGGGTATTACATGAAAATGGTCGGAATGGACATCGACCTCCACCATCTTCACACCTTCTCCGTCTTCAAGGTCCTAATCTAAACCTAATCTAAGAAATTTATGACTAGGTGCATACAAGTGAAAGAAACAATCAAACACATCAAGCAACCAAAAGGAAAACAATACATCATATCAAAATTAATTGTTTAAAAGAAGTACAATGTGAAAGTCAAGTTTTAAGTGATATCCTAAAGTTCAGCATTAATATGTGACACACCAAAATCATTCATCAAATGATCACATGCAAAGCATATAATATGACATACATCCAAGTCATATAACCTTGGTTCTTAGTTAACCAAACAAGTGAATTTGCTGACAAAAGATCATTTACCAAACAATATGCATCATTGAGCGTGTTCATGCTACATGTATGTCCATCTAATCAATGCTTAATCCACAACTTCCAGCATGCAATCAGAATTGTAACAGAGCACATGAGACTATAAATTGTAATTGTTTGATGACAAATCGCCATGAAATTGAAGCCATATCTTATCACACACACGTATGAATTTTCTTGATCAAAATGGCATCAATTAATAACCAAACTAACCTCAAGTTAGAATCAAATGCACATCCAATCATGGTAATAATTTTCATGGAAAAAGTTTTTAACGTAAGCTACATAGAAGTTAAAGAAAATTCAAGAATGCACAATATTACGTCGGAATTGCAGCAAAATATCGGGATGTCATGACACATTAATAGTGATTTGACCTAAAAGAAAATCTGAAGAATATGAAATTTTACCACAGCGCGAACAAAAGAGAGACAAACAATTTTTGTTAAGAATCTAATCTTAGAATTCCTTAACAAGAAAATCATAGAAAAAAATGACGAGATCAGCTTTGACAAGGAAAAACGGGGGTTATGAATTTCATTTTTTATGACAGATTTCTATCATGCGAATCACAAGAAAAGTTGAGTTCAATTGATATGCAAATCATGTGAAATCAGCATCATAGGAACAAATTTCACTAGGAAGCCTCTCAAAATTTTTAACACGTGAATTTCTAAAAGTTCAAGTCAATCAAGAATAGAACATAGTAGTATGTCACACCATAATTCTACAACATATTGGAAGCAATTGGACGAATCTACTATCTCATCTTAAGACTAACAGCAACTAGCCACAACAAAGACAGCATTTCATTATATATTGTAACTAAAAGCACGTGAATTTACAAAATCCTGGAAGAGATCAAGGTCCATCAAAAGTAGAACAGAGTAGTAAGGCAAACGTACAACCATTTTTTGCAGTTTTTATGTGAAGGACCACTTTCATGAAGGACCTAATCCCAAACTCCTCACACAAAAAATCTGTACCAAATTCACACATGAACAGCAAACATCAATTGCATGTGATCTGCATTTAACTCACTAAAACACACATAATCGCTTTCTAGTAAAACTTTACACAAGAAGTGTGGTAAGACACAAGCATTGCAACTTTAATGGGACATTGGAACGTAGGTAAACATAACGCAATAGGGATTAACTATATATGACTAAGCCAAAAGTCACAAAGCACAGCATGTAGATTGAAGATAAAGAGAGAAAATAAGCATAGGAAATCAGCCAATATGGATCACTAAACTCAAATATTTTCATCATACTCCTAAGCATCTATTCTTTCTCATAAGCCAGATCTATCAAGGCAACGGGAAGTAATTGAATGATAACCCATGTAAAGAAAAATATGCCTAAAAGAGAAGTGCAGTCCAGCCTCCATTTAATTTCAGGTTTAGGTATTTCTTTGACGAACTCAAACATCATTGTTGTTACTGGCCCTAACAAAAGCTGAACCAGATTCCCAGATCATCCAACATGCACCAAGGATATAAAATCATTTCCTGATATAAAATCATTTGCTGCTAAGGAAATGTTTCTCCACTAAGGTGAACTTCAAGCACAACTCATACCGGTCTACCGACAACTACAAACTCATCAAAGGGCAAAATACCAGACATCAATCCAGATTGAAGTGTACCAATGAACTCACAACTTTCAGGCAAATAACACATTCAATATTATGAACAAGGAATTCTAGAAAGAACACAGCGAGAGGGGGAACAAATTTTGTTAAAACCAATCAATTTTCTTCTTGTACATGTCCTGTTTGCTCAGCTTGCTTTGCATTCGATATGTATCTAACCCAAGAATTTCACTAACAAATCCTAAAACGGCTAGTTACTAAGTTCTGAAATGAAAGGAAACGAAACACAAGTAAAGTCCATACAACAAAACTAATGTATCGATCAAGCAAAGGGAAGCTCTCAATCATATTCTGAATCAAAACACACACTGATCTAATTCAGGAATTTTATCAAATAGGTGGAGAACATTTCCAGGTTATGGAGTAAATGGCATCAACAGAACATCACAAACACAGCAATTAGCATGAACGACACACAAGCTAAGGTGACTTGGCAGAAAAGGCTAATGAAAACACACAACCTCGGAACTAAAAAAAAAAAAAACAGATACAAGTACAAAATCAATAGAGAAAGAGTGATCGAGGAGAAAAAAGACAGCAATCAAACCAGGGAGAGAGTAACGAACCATGCATGAGACAGAGCGATCAAGAGAGAGAGATAGAGAAAAACCTGATTACCTGTATCTCGAGCTCCGGAAGGGCGTGATCCGCGACGGAGGCGTCGGATTGATTAAGCGAGTGAGCGTCCGAAGGAGGGATAGAGAGAGAGAGAGATCAGAATCCACGACCCAAACGGATGCAAATAGAGAACAGAAATCGAAAACCCTAACAAATCGAGGAGGATGGAAAGAGGGCTCACCGATCGAGCAAACTCGATCCAGAGAGAAGAAATCGGTCAAGAGTCGTTGTTGTCACCGCCAGTCCACTTCGGATCTGAACCTCCTCCGATCGAGTTTTCAGAGAGTAAGCGTTTGATCTCCGAGAAAGAGAGGGATCCGCTGAGTGAGAATCGCTAGAGCAAGAGCGAAACGGAACTCCCCTCGCAATCCCCAACCGCCGGTCTTCAATTTCTGATCCTCGCTAACGAGAGAAAAACCCTCGCCTTCGACTTGAGCTCAACGGAGAAATACTGGAGACGGATGCGGAAACTCCCTCCGATGGACCGCGAGCGAAGTCGAGATTTTCCCCTGAGGAATCACGGATGTCTACGGGGATCGTTCGAGGCTAGGGATCCGAGATCTGAGTCCTAGCGGCCGCGTCTTCGAAATGAGCTTCGAGCGCTGAGTCGGCCGAGAGAAGACGAGGTCCGCGAGAGGAACATCGCCAGTCTACGAGCTCAAGAGATGGTATGAAGATGATCCCAGGAGAAACGCAAGGAAGATGCCGCCATTGACGTCGTGGGAAGGCTAGGGTTCTGCTGCAACTGCCTCGAACCCCATTGATGACTCCACAGAAAATATGAACGCCGAGAGAGAGAGAGCTTCCGGGCGTCCGAGAGAGAAAGTCCCCATGTGAGAGAGAATCCGAAAGAGAGCGTCGTGTATGTGTCGAGAGAGAGCGATCTGACCTCCCCCTTTTTCTTTTTCGTTTTCCTTATTTCTTGTTTTTTCTCTTTTCATTTCATTTCATTTTTTCTTCTTGTTTTGCTTTATTTTCTTCTTTTTTTTCTTTTTTTTGGCTCTTTATTTTTTTATATTTTTGCAAAATTGATGATTAAAATGTCGATAAAAATTTCGGGTGTCAACAACACTCGATGGCTTCGGGGCACAACAAAATTATCAACGTTGGCTCGAGCTGTCGTGGGATGAGGCAGCGGGCTCGATCATCGTCGCAGATAGTAACAAAGATGTCATAGGACGGCGTCACGAGGATCTCCTAGGTTTGTCGTGGGTGCGGCGCGGAGAAAAGCCTAGCTGCCTTTCTTTCTCGTGGCTTTTGTGTTGAGATCGTAGCCTCCTTTTGAGAGTGGACGTCCAATTAAATTGTCGAGATCGCACTCACGAGGATGACCCGTTTCATCACCCTCTTCAGTCTTCAAGAGCGCTCATGACCTCTCTCCGTACATCTTGCCGTTCTCTCCATATTGTGTAGCCATGTATACAATGTCATGTGTGGCCCTCCCTGTTCGGGAGAGAGAGTTCCTTCTTTTTTCTCTCTCTCACGTGTGTCCCTCTATGCTCTTAGAATTGTGGCCGTATGTATTGATTGCGTGGCCTCCCTTAAACCCTACGTATGTTTACTTATTTATAGGGCACGGATTAGGTTTTTTTAAATTTTCCAAATTCATATTCACAAAGATTTCTTTTCGAAACGCAATATTTATTTTTTTCAAACGTAATATCTGCTTTTGAATTGAAATCTCACAAAGATAAATCTGTAAAATATCTCCGAGGATACGGGCTTGGACCGATTTGCTTTTCTTGTGGACTTAGCCCGACTCATCAACTTAAAGTTTCTGAACCATCAATTCTAATCCATCCGTCACCGGCCCAATGTAAATGCAAATACAAAATAAATGCACCTAAAACTATATGTTATGCAATTGGCTATTTTTTCAAGGATAAAATTAACCCTTAATTTTTAATGCAATAAATGACTAAACGGGTCGCCAAAATTTAGGTGTCAACAGAAGCTATGCAAGAAGAACTCAAGCAATTCAGTATCAAAGATGTCTGGGAATTGACTCATAAACCAAAAGGTAAATATGTTATCGGAGCTTAATGGGTTTTCAGGAACAAGATGAACGAGAAAGGAAAAGTCATAAGGAACAAAGCAAGACTCGTGACCAAAGGATATACGCAAGAAGAATGGATAGACTATGATGAAACTTACACACCAGTAGCAAGGTTAGAAGCAATTAGATTATTACTTGTTTTTGCTTGTTATAAGAATGTCAGGTTATTTCAAATGGACGTCAAAAGTGCATTCCTGAATAGTTTTATCCAAGGGGAAATCTATGTGGAACAACCTCCCAGTTTTAAAGACCCAAAGAAACCAGACTCTGTATTCAGACTGAAAAAGGCATTATATGGTTTAAAGTAAGCTCCTTGAGCATGGTACGACAGGTTAAATAAGTTTTTAATCCAAAATGACTTTGCTAAAGATAAAGTAGACACTACCTTGTTTATCAAAAGAGAAAGCAAAAACTTTTTACTTGTTCAAATCTATGATGATGATATTATTTTTAGATCACCCAACGAAAATCTATGTAAAAAATTCTCTAAGTCTATGCAAGATGAATTTGAAATGAGCATGATTTGTGAACTATCCTTCTTTCTTAGACTTCAAGTAAAACAATTGAAGGAATGAACTTTCATTCACCAAGAAAAATATGCTAAAGAACTTGTTAAAAAGTTCGGTTTGGAGAATTGCAAAAAGACTGATATACCAATGTCAAGTTCCTTGAAGCTAGACAAAGATGAAGGAGGAAAGAAAGTTGACCAGAAGCTATACGAGAGTATCATTGGTTCACTTCTTTATCTTACTGCTTCTAGACCTGACATTTTGTTTAGTATTTGTATTTGTACCAGATTTCAATCAAATCCCAAAGAATCTCATTTAAGTACTGCAAAATGCATAATCAAATATGTTGCAACAACCTCTAATTTGGGTCTCTGATATCCTAAAGAATGAGACTTTACTCTCCTTGAATACTCAGACGTAGACCTAGTTGGATGCAAAATTGATAGAAATAGCACTTCGGTCACTTGTCAATTACTTAGTAATAGAACAGTATCTTGGTTCTCAAGGAAGTAAAGTACAGTAGCTCTTTCAAAAACAGAAGCAGAGTATGTGACTCTTGGAAGTTGTTATTCTCAAATCTTGTAAATAAAACAATAGCTAAGAGACGTTGGAATCGAAGACTTATGCACTGAGATCAAATGTGACAACACTAGCGTGATTAATCTCACCAAAAATCCAATTCTTCGTTAAAGAGCAAAGCATATAGAGATTCGACATCATTTTTTTAAAAACCATGTTCAAAATGGAGAAGTCTTGATTCAATTCATTGACTCAAAGAATCAACTAGCAGACATTTTTACAAAGCCACTGGAGAAAAGTCAATTTGAGTCTATTTGTTCCAAACTTAATATCTTAAAGTCTAAAGAAGCTCAGACTCAGGGATAAAAGTCTCAGAATACTCAGACTCAGAAGATCAAGACTTTCGACTGTAAGTTATTTCCTTTTTATCTCTTGGATAAAAAAACTCAAAAAGGTACGAATGCCTATTAATCCACAATTAATTGATGTTATCTTTCCAAATTTTGTAATCATTCCTTTTCGAAAAATGAGTTATTTTTACGGTTATCTATTTTCAAAAAAGCAGTTATTTTTTTTGAAAATGCATTTTCTATTTTTCCTTTTACGACGTTCCGTATACTTCACTTCGATTGCTTTATATACTGTTTATTTTCTTCTGTTTTACTCACAAAACCCTAGAAAGCACAGAACATCACCTTCTCTCTTTTACTTTCTAGTTTAATCGTCAAAGTTTTCATCTTTTTTGCGAAACGAGTTTGGAATCTCTCAAAAACTGTGAGAATATCTTTCCAAAGAAAGTCTTCAAGGCTTGCGAACAGGGGACCACAACATATGCGTGGGGGTCCTACGTATTTTGACCTCACCGAGGAAGAAGAATCTCCAAGACAACAGCAGAGTCAACAACATTCTCAACCGCGTCATTCTCCTCAAGCTAGACCTCAAGATATTCATCATCAAGCAGAGGAAGAAATTATTGAAGATGCAAAACCTGTAAGAACTCAAAAGCCTGCTTTTACCTTTAAGCTCTACTCTGCCTTGAAGGAGGGAGGTGCTCTCTTGAACTTTATAGATGAATTTTTGAAAGAGAAAGGGTATCGAAATGAAACCTACTTTTTACGAACGATGGAACGATTAGCAATTGCTCTTGCGGGGTCGGCAGAGAGAGCCTTTGCGAATATTCCAAGCGATCCACGTGTTGAAGGTCTTAGTCAACCTAGTGAAAATAATGATGACAAGTTGTACACTCATTTTAAGCCTAAAATGGGTGTTACGGCAAATATTCGAAGCAAAAGGACAGATTTGTTTCGCTTTGAGGAACACAAGCAATTTTACTCTAAGTTGCTAAAGCGATGGGTAATCAACCCAAGAAGTGTGAACTTTGATTTTCTTGATTCTCTGAACGTGAAGTTGCGAGAGAAATTCACCTTACTTCAACTTGAACAATTTTGTTCTAAGACAACAGTGGCTCATCCAGAACTTACTGCGTATTTCTATTATAATCTAAGTTTCATGGATGCAAATAGATTCTCTTTCAGTATTCGAGACCAGGACTATGTAGTTGATATGGACACATTGGCTGATGTGATTAGAGTAGAGAGAAAGGTATTCCAATCAATTAGTGTGTCTATTGGTCGTGTGACGGTAGAGCTTGTTCAGGATGGAATGGCGGAAGGACGAATTTCGTACTTGAGGATGAATGTCTCAAATATTTTGCTTCACAAGATTGTGATCAATTGTCTTAGACCCAAATCGACTTCGAAGACTGACGTCTCCAACTCAGAAGCAAAGCTGATGTATGTTATCAACGCTGGCAAAAAGTTTTCTCTACCACACACTATCATGTTTCACATGTGTAAATCGATGGTGAAAGACAATGGCCAACCTCCTTACTCAACACTTGTTACTAAGTTATTCAGACATTTGAATATTCAACCTTCCAAGATTCTGTGTGTATGAACCTGTGATCAAATGGTGGTGGGACTGAAGATGATTTTCAAAATGCGTCTAAAGGAGCTGAACAAGGCTTTGGAGCGATTCAAGAAGAAAACCCTAGTCAAGACTCACTAAGTGTCATGCCCTGATCCTCGAGCACGCACACATCCTTCACACTTGGTCGATTTTATAATGTGATATCCCAGGACTATATATCACTGATCCTTTCATTTATTAAGCACATGCGGAAGCAGTTAAAATCCCCAGACAATAAAACAATGGGATAGAAAAGCAGGGCCATATTTTTCATATTGAAACTTATAACCAAACTTTTATACAAAACACAAATCACTTCAAAACTATTCACATCAAAATGGAGATCTCAAAAGAAGATAGGATCTCAATCCATCCAGGCCGTACTCAAGGCCCCTCTCGGAACTATCTTCTTTTTCCAAAAATCCTTCTCCTCAGATCTCACTTCCGAGTTCTCCTTCATAGACTTCTCCTCCTCAGCTCCTCATCGGGGTCCTAAAATGATTTCCCCAAACTGGGATGAGATTACGTCTCAGCGAGTTCTACCCCACTAAGCCCGATTAGTAAACCATTATACTATCGGCTGCCTAAACACGCACAGGGCAAAGGACTTACCTTGGCCTCAGATCCCACTTGCAAGTCAGTACAATTCACAATAGGCACTCATTTACTCAAAACAAATCGAACTAGTCGATTACATGTCATGCAAATCAATCCCCACTATGGGATATTTAAAAGCTAGGCCACGTGCATTCTCCAGGATGACATTCCAGGTCTTCGAGTTCACGTGCCTCGAACCTTGGGCCCACGTGCATTCTCTAAGGCGACCTCTTCGCCAAAGTGATACATCAAGTCACCGAGCCCATGTGCCCTTTTAGATGCCTGGGCCCACGTGCATTCTCTTAGATACTATCTCACCAAAGTGATGCATCAATTCACCGAGCCCACGTGCCCTTTTAGATGCCAAACTCTATCACCGAGCCCACGTGCATTCTCCAGGAGGACATACCGAGTCTCTGAGCCACGTGCATTCTCTCAGGCGACCTTTTTGCCAAGGTGACATATTCAACCACTGAACTCACGTGCATTCTCCAGGTGATATTCTAATTCACCGAGCTCACGTGTCCTCTTTCAAGTGGTTACCAATCTACTTTCAATACCGACAACCAATGCCCAACAATTTCTCAATCAAATAATTAAATCAACTCAACAAAGCATTATAAATACTAAATAACATACTTGGCCATTTACCGATCAACAATTCCATCTCAATCAATTCCAATCAATTTAGGGTAAATCCCTAAAATATCACAATTTATTCAATTCCATACAACGTGGAGCTCAAATAAATAAACGGACTGCACCACAACGATCAGCACGAGATTTCGGTCGTCAGCCATCAAAATCTTAATTTCCGAAAAATAATTAATTTATTTATTTATTTCGAAAATTAAATAATTAATATTAAAAATTCAATTTAGCTCAAAATAAAGCTCGATTAAATAAACGGACTTCACCATGATCATCAGCATAATTTTTCGGTTCTGGACCATCTCAGTTGAATTTTTGAAAAATAAATAATTATTTAATTTAATTCCGAAAATTAATATTTAAATACTAAAAATTCCACTTAGGCCCGAAAAGCCTAATTGGAGCCCACTAAGGGTCGGGAAAAATCCCGAGGCACTTTCAATAATTAGTAGACCACGTCTACTTGCTAATTACGCAAACAATTTATCTAAATCACATCACAATTGACTAATAATTGCTAATTTATTCTAATCTAACAACCTAAACATAATTAATTAAATATAAAACAACCTTAAGCATAATTAGCCAACTAATCCTGGATTAGTGAGATTACTCACCAAATAGCGCACAAATCGGATCAATCCGATTGCGACGACGCGAGGAACGATTCTTCCCAAAGCGACTCACGGATCCGGGGCCCGGAAACGGCCCAAAAGCGGGCCCGAAGTCGCTGGAAACCCACTCGTGGGTTTCTGCCCTAGGCTGGCCGGCACCGATCCAACGGCCAAAATGGCAAGGGGAGGGCAGCGGAGAGCAAGGGGAACGTTGGGGAGGTCCGACGGGATCGAACGCAGCGGCCGAGGTGGCCGACGGGGCCGGACGGAGGGAAGGCGGGCCGGAGACGCACGGGGAGACGCCCGGGCGCGAGGGATGGGTGGCTGGACGCGTGGCATTGCGCAGCGGGCGTCACGAGCGGTCTGGCTCCGGCACGGTGGTGGGACGAGCTGCGACAGTCTTCAACGAGCCGCTGCTGTCCATTCTTCTTCAGCTTCTAGTTTTCACGAAGAAGAAGGAAGAAGAAAGGTGTTTCGGTCATGAGGGGGAGTGGGGGAGAAGAGAGAGGAGAGAGAAGAAGAGATAAGAGAGAAAACTTTGACTAGTCAAAGGGGGAAGAGAAAGCAAAGTAGGAAACGGCAAGGGGGAAAAAGAAAGAGAGAGTCGGCATGGAGAGGGGGAATCGCACGAGGGGGAGGGGAGAGGAGAGAGAGAAAAAGAGAGAAAAAGGGAGAGAGAGAGAGAGAGAGAGAGAGATAAATAATACCATTATTCACATTTTCCTTTTCTCTTTCCCTTTCCCTTTTCTATTTTCTTTTGGTCTTCAATTTTCCTCCGATAATTTCTTTATTGAAATTTCGGACTCGTCAACAATTTGACCGACGATGAGACAGGATCCTAAACATGAATTGCGACACGCTCGAATATTCGATTCCTGAAACCACATTAAATTTCATGGTTAAAAATCGACCGACGTGATTTTAGCCCAATCCAACTAATTAGGTAGTTTTTAGGGATTTTACTGCAGATACATCCCTCAACGGCTTTACCCAATAGGTTAGTTAACTCGTGAGTGATTAGCTCAAAGAAAAAGGGCCATAGGCACGTCAACGAAATGCCCATTTCACTTTATCGAAACGGGGTCGAATTTCAGGAGGTCACACTAGGTTTCTATGGCTGCAAAACAAAAAGAGAATGAGCCCATGACAGCTCCATCCAAGAAAAGAAGAGCACTCATCTTGCAAGATGAAGAAAATGAGAAAGATGTCACCATTTCCACTCTTGCATTAAGAAACTTACAACGTTTCGTTCCAGAGACAGAGGAGAGAGAGGATTAAGATAGAGAAGAGACAGAGCAAAGGAGTGAAGAGAGGGAATCAATGAGAAAAGAAGCAGAGGTAGAAAGAACTGCAGAAAAAGAGGGCAAAGGAGAACAAGAAGAGACAGAGTATGAAGAGTACTTCTCTCCTCCTAAAGGCACTGAAATAGGGGGAGTTGCTGAAAAAAGAGGTACCTCTTCAATTGCTTTTACTAGTGAAGATGTTAGCCATTCACTTGCAGATCCAGAAAATGTATATGCCTAAGGAAGGTCATGAGATTTCATCTCCAAATCTGGGTGCTCATGCTGAAATGCTATCATCTACTAATACTCCTCAAACTAATCATGCAGAAGCAAGCACTCAGACTGATAACTCAGCAGACTTTCAAAGATTGTTTGATGTTCTTATGGAGATTCGATACCAGATTTATGCCCTGGGATGTGAAGTTCAGAATAAGCAGAATGCCAGTCAAGCCTCCTTAGTTTCTTTGCATGATCAAATTTAGGCCTTTAATCTTCAAGTTCAAGCAACTGCCAAGGGTGAAGAAGTGGCGCAACTGAGGGAGGATTTGAAAAAGCTGGAAGAAATTGTCCAGTCGATGGGAGATTTTCAGCTTGTTCACGTTCCAAAACAATCTTAATTTTTTTTCAATTCTCTTTTCGTGTCTACCTTTTTAATGCTGACAAAAAGGGGGAGATGATGTAGATTTGAGATTTGACTCTTGTTTGATTTGACTTTTAATTGACTTTACTTTTGTTTGGTTGTTTGGTTGTGATTGGTTTGGACTTGGATTGTTTGATCATTTAATGCTTGTAGTATCTTAAGCGTTGTTGGTATTCATGGCAAAGATAGTTGTTTTTACAGGACTAAATTATCTCCTGTGGATGCATATCTAATACTATCTTTACTAATCCATTTATCTTTTGCGAGATATCTTTGTTTGCTTGAGTATTGTCTTGCAAGTCAAAAATATCCAAATTTGCAAGAAAGTTTTGTCACCATCAAAAAGGAGAAGATTGTAAGAGAAAACTTCCTTATTTGTTTTGAAGCTAACAAAACGTTTACATCAGTCTATTCTGAAGATTTGCAGACTCTTTCGTCAAAGTCTGAAGACCGCCAGACCGCTAGACTCAAGACTCAAAGTCTGCCCTCATTGATAGTTTCTAGACCGATGAAGAAGACTTATCCATAATTGAGTATTTCTTTAAGGATTTGATTCGATCGACTAAAGAAGATCTCATGACTAGAGATAGCATCTCGGAATCTATTATTTGTCTTGATTTTAATTCGGATAATTTGGATCCGTTGAATGGCGAAGTATACTTGGAAAGTTCTACTTATGGAAACCTAGATCCTGATTGTATGGGCGAGCAAGATTGGTGGGCTATCGTCATATTACTTAAATAACTCAAGATCTCCCTAATTGATTTTGTCTAACAGGTAGATTGGAAGAACTCCAAGTGTCAACGGTTATGAAGGCATGGAGGAGTATATAAGGAAGACGCTCTAATTATTCGAGTGTGTGCGCAATAGAGAAATTCCAAAGTCTGAAGTTTCTTATTCTTTGTCAATTCAATTGTTGAGCGTAAACTTGTACTCAAAAGAGAGTTGATACATTTGTGAAACCTTGAGGAAGTGTAGCAGAGTCTCTACACTGTGGAATCAATGACGTGAAACTGTAACGACTCTTTTGATTCATAATAAAATCCAACCGATGGGCTGTCAATGCGAGAGAATGGACGTAGGCTTGGATTAAGTCGAACCACTATAAACCTTGTGTTCTTATTCTCTTCCCCAAACTCATTTACTTTGTTTGTAACTTTATTTAATTGTTGGAGTCTCTTTTCTTTTTAAAGTCTTCTGTTAAACAGACTCAGGTTAAAAGTAAAGTTTTACACTATACTCTACAAAAATTTGTTTTCGCATCTATTCACCCCTCTAGGTGCTCGTACTAGCATTTACAATCGAAACTCAGAAGCCATATTCATCTTCAAACTCTCTGGGCAGCCTATACTGAAATATATCCCAGATTTGTTTAGGTTAATGTCCTGACCAGAAGCAAAGCAGTATTGATGAAGAATAGCCACTAGATTCTGACATTCCATTATAGTTCCAAGTAGGAAGAAGATGGAGTCATCCACGAATAAGAGATGCGATAGCGTAGGACAATTATGATTTAATTTGATTCCTCGAATATTACCAATGCTATTTGGCAACAACCACTATAGTCCTACCTTATCAAGGAGGAAGGTGGCAGTAATGATGAATAGTGTCTTTACTAAGTTAACCGCCATGGTCCATAAGAGCTTATTGTCGAAGAAGGTACTGCCAGTATTCTCGAAAATTTGAGTGCTATAAAGGAGAATGGTGTCAATGTCATAGGCCTATCAAAAGATTTGTATTCCAATAGCATAGAAGAGCGAAGCGAATAAATAAGGTCAGGTGAAAGAAATACCGCCACATGTCATTTACGGTGTTCTACATTAGGAGAACATCACCCTTGTAATCTTCAGGATGTTGATAGTCCTCTTGATGTCGTCATATCAAAGCGTGGCCACCAAGTCAAAGCTGGAGATCCTAACCAAAACGAGCCTTGCATCGGCCAAGCATCCCTATATGATGAGTCACCCAGTGGACTCTGACGTGGTGAGGACCGCAACATAGAGTAGGGCCAAGGAAACTGCTCCCTTAGATAGCATGAGCCGACACCCGATAAATAAGAGCTTGGATATGATATCGTTGACTAGGTAGACGATAATGATGCCCGCCTTAATGAACACGTAAACTACCGAAATAGATTTATATGTATACACTAGTAATCACTTTATTAGAATGCATGTACCTAGGGAAATGAATGAGACAATCATCCCAACAATGCTACTTAGCAGCAACCACCATCGCTCGACCTCATTTAGGAAGAATGTGGGAATAAGGATAAATAGTGTAATTACAAATTTGACGACCATGGTCCATAAGAGCTTATCATCGTCGAAGGTGATTTCAACATTGTTGTAATTAGAGGGCTATAAAGGATAATAGTGTCAATGCTACAAAGCCTGTCAAGAGATTTGGATCCTAATAAAGCAGAAAAGCATTTGGCAGACTGAAAAGATCAAGTGAAGGAGATCTCACCACATGCCTTTTATAGTGTTTTGCACATTGACAACATCGTCATTGCAATCACTTGAGCTGTCAACAACTTTTTTAGTGTCAACATACTGAAGTGCGACCTCTTGGTCATAGTTAGAGACCCTAGCATGGATGAGCGTTGCATCAGCCAAGCATCCCTGCATGATAGGCCACCGAGAGGGTTCCAATATGATGAGGATCACAACATCAAATAGGACCAAGGATATTGCCCCCACGGGTAGCGTGACATGCCACCCAATAAATATGAGCTTGGAAAAAATATAGTTGGCCATGTAACCAATAATGATGCATGCGTTAATGAACACCCAAACTACCGAAATAGATTTATGTGTATACAAAAACATTCACCTTAAATTGCACATACCAAGGGAGATGATTAAACCAATTACCGTGCCAATACTACTCGGCAACAACCACCGTCGTCCTACCTCGTCAAGGAGGAAGGTGGTAGCAATGATGAATAGCATCTTTACTAAGTTGACTACCATGGTCCATGAAAGCTTATTGTCAGAGAAGGTGTTGCCAATATTCTCGAAAATTCAAGGGGTATAGAAGGATGATGTCAATGTCATAGGCCTATCAAGAGATTTGTAGCCCAGTAGCACACAAAGTACAAAATGGATAAACAAGGCCGGGTGAATGAGATACCACCACACGTCATTTGCAATGTTCTGCATGTTAAGAACATCACCGTTGCAATCTTCAGGGACGTCGACAACCCTCTTGATGTCGTTATGTTGAAGTGTGGCCTCCAAGTCAAAGTTGGAGAACCCGATAAGGACAAACCTTGCACTGGCCAAGCGTCCTTACATGATGAAACATCAGGAAGATTCCAGCGTGGTGAGGACCACAACGCAGAGCAAGGCCAAAGAGATTGCTCCCTTAGATAGTGTCCTTACATGATGAGCCATCAAGGAGATTCCAGCGTGGTGAGGACCACAACGCAAAGCAAGGCCAAGGAGATTGCTCCCTTAGATAGCATGAGACGCCACCTAATAAATAAGAGCTTGGATATGATATCATTGGCCAGGTAACCGATAATCATGCTTGCCTTAATGAACACGTAAACTGCTGAAATAGATATATTTGTATAAAATAGTAATCATTTTATTAGAATGTACATACCTAGGAAGATGAGTGAGACAATCATCCCACCAATGCTACTTAACAGCAATCACCGTCATTTGACCTCATCTAGGATGGTGATAATGAGGATAAATAGCATAATTACAAATTCGACTGCCATGATCCATAAAAGCTTATCATCACAAAAGTCGATACTGACATTGTTGAAAATTCGAAGGCTACAAAGGAGAATAATGTCAATGCCACAAGCCTGTCGAGAGATTTGGATCCTAATAGGGCAAAAGAGTACATAGCGGACAGACAGGGTTAGGGGAAATAGATCCCACCAAATGCCCTTTGCAGTGTTCTGTACAATGAAGCAATCTTCAAGGATGTCGACAACCTTCTTGATGTCGGCATACCAAAGCACAACCTCCTACTTAGAGTTGGAGATACAAATAAGGATGAGCCTTGGATCAGCTGAGCGTCCTTGCATCAAGAGCCATCGAAGGGATTCCAACATGGCAAGGACAAGGAGATTACTCCCACGGATAGCATGACACGCGACCAGTTATGTAGGAGCTTGGAAAAGATCTAATTGGCCTTGTAACTGATAACAATGCCCACGTTGATGAACACCGAAGCCACTAACATAGATTTATATCTAGAAGAAAAAAAAAAAAAAGCATTCATCTTAGGAATATGCACGTATCCAAGGGAGATGAGTAAGACAATCATCCCTCTAATGCGGCTCAGCAAAAATCACCGTTGTTCAGCCTCATCAAGGGGGATGGTGGCAATGAAGATGAATAGCGTCTCTTTAATATTGACTACCATGATCCATAAAAGCTTATTGTCGGAGAAAGTGATGTCAATACTCTGGTAAATTCAAGGGCTATAGAGGAGGATAGTGTCAATGCCACAGGTGTGTCAAGATATTTGGATCTTAATAGCATAAAAGAGTACGTGGCGAACATAAAAGGTTAGGTAAAGGAGGTCCCATTACACGCCCTTTGCGATTTTCTGTACATTGACAACATCGTCATGGCATTGTTCAGGGATGTCAACAACCTTCTTAATGTCGACATACTGAAGTGCAGCCTCCTACTTAAAGTTGGAGATACCAACAAAGACAAGCCTTGCATCAGCCAAGTGTCGCTGCAAGATGATCCATTGGGGGATTCCAACATGGCAAGGATCGCAACGAGCAAGGTCAAGGAGATTACTCCCACAAATAGCGTGACATACCACCCGCCCGCTAAATAGGAGCTTTGAAAAGATATAGCTGGCTATGAAGCCGATAACAATGTCCGCGCTAATGAACACCAAAACCATTGACATAGATTCATATCTATAAAAAAGCATCCACCTTAAGAGAATGCACGTACTAATGGAGATGAGTAAGACAATAACCCCTCCAATGCTGCTCAACAACAACCATCGCCATCCGAACTTTTTTAGGAGGAAGGTGGCAACAAGGATGGATAGCGACATTTCAAAGGCACTGCCATAGTCCATAAGAGTTTATCATCGAAGAAGATGATGCCAACATTCTTGAAAATGTGAGGGCTGTAAAGGAGAATAATGTTAATGCCACAACCTTGTTGAGAGATTTGAATTTCAATCATGCAAAAGAGTGCGTAGCGAAAAGATAAGGTGGAGTGCAAGATATCCCGCTACACACCTTTCTCGATGTTCTGCACATTGACAACATTGCCGTTGCAATCTTCAAGCATCTCAATAGCCTTCGTAATGTTGGCATACCAAAGCGCAACCTCCTGGTCAATGTTAGATATCCTAGCCAGGACGAGCCTCACATTAACCAAGCGTTCCTACATGATGAGCTACCAAGGGAATTCCGACATGGTGAGGATCACAATGACAAATAAGGCCAAAGAGATTGCTTACACGGATAGCATGACACGTCACCCATTAAATAGGAGCTTGGAAAAAATATAGTTGTCCATGTAGCTAATAACGATGCCCCATTAATGAACACCTAAACCACCCTAATAGATTCGTATGTTTAGAAAAAACAATAACCTCAGTAGAATGCATGTAACAAGGAACGTGAGTGAGCCAATGATCCTGTCAAAGCTGCCGAGAAACAACCACCGTCATCCGACCTCATCAAGGGGAAAGGTGGCAACGGTGATGAATAGCGTCTTTGAAAAATCGACCGTCATGGTCTATAAGAACTTATCATGGGAGAAGGTGATGCCCATGTTCTCAAAAATTCGAGAGCTATAGAGGAGGATAGTGTCAATGCTACTAGCCTATCGAGAGATTTAGATCCCAATAGCACAGAAGAGTACTTAACGGATGGACAAGGTCAGGTGAACATGCCCTTCACAGTGTTCTGCATATTGACAACATTGTCGTTGCAATCTTCAATAATATTGATAGCCTTTTTCATGTGAACATACCAAAGTGCAGCCTCTTGCTCAAAGTTAGAGATCCTAGCAAGGATGAGCCTTGCATCAACCAAGCGTCCTTGCATGATAGGCCACCATGGGGATTTCTACAAGATGAGAAGCGTAGCGATGAGCAAGGCTATGGAGATTGCTACCACAGATAACATGACAGTCACCCATTAAATAAAAGTTTGCAAAGGTTATGGTTGGTGATATAGCCGATAATGATGCCGGCGTCAACGAACACCCAAACCACCGAAATAGATTCATATATATTTAAAAAAAAAAAATCACCTTAGTAGAATGCACATACCAAGGCAGAAGAGTGAGACAATTATCCTGTCAATACTGCCTAGTAGCAACCACCGTCATCCGGCCTTGTCAATAAGGAAGGTAGCAATAAGGATGAATAGTGTCTTTACAAAGTTGACTACCAAAGTCAAAAAGAGCTTGTCGTCAAAGAAGGTGATGCTAACATTCTCAAAAAATTTGAGTGCTATAGAAGAGGATAGTGTCAATGCCACAAGCTCATCGAAAGATTTGGATCCTAATAATGTAGAAGAGTACGTGGCAAACAGATTAGGTCAGATGTAGGAGATCTTGCCACACACCTCTCGTGATGTTCTACATATTGACAATAAAGCCGTAGCAATCTTCAGGGATGTCGACGGCCGTCTTGATGTCGGCCTACCACAAACAGGAAATGCTCCACAATCGCAGAGGAGCAGACCAAATTGAAACCCCTTAAACCTTTATTCACAACAGAAAAGAAAAGAGGAGAAAGAAAGAAGGAAAATCTAGAAACCGAAATTAGGAGATAGCAAGAAAAATTGGGATACAAAGCAAAGCAAATAGAGTGAGGGAAAGAGACGACCTTTCAACATTAAAATCATTCTCCTAATGGAACTGAGGGCCCATCCCACACCCCCTCAACTATACAACCTACCAAGCAAAAGAGGGCAACTTCTTTCAAGAAAACGTAAGAAAAAGAAAGAGGAGCAAATGTAAAGTACTATTCAGAGAGAGAGAGGGGACGAAAGAGAAAGGACACTTGGGTTGGTGGTTTCTTGGGCAAATGATGAAGAAGCGTATCACAGGTGAGGATTGCAAGATTACAACTTCTTGTGTTGAGCATGGGGGAAGAAAACGGAGGGAACTCAAAAACAAAAGTGGGATTAAATAGTCAAACATCAAAAAATGGTAGATTCCCTTTACCATTTTTTCCTTATTTTTATTAATTGTGTTGTAAAATGCATGTACCACGGGAGATGAGTGAACTAATCATCCCGCCAATGATGCTTAACAGCAATCACTGTTGTCTAGCCTCGTTAAGGAGGAAGGTGGTAACGAGAACCAATAATATCTTTACAAAGTCGATTGTCATGGTCCACAAGATCTAATTGTTAGAGAAGGTGATGCCAACATTCTTGAAAATTCGAAGGCATAGAGAACGATGGTGTCAATGCCACAGGGTTGTCTTAGATTCCAATAGCACATAAAAGTACTTGGTGGACAACTAAAGTTGGGTAAATAAGATCCCACCACATGCTCTTTGCAGTATTTTGCACACTAACAACATCATTATTGCCATCTTTTAGGATATCGACAGCCTTCTTAATGTCGACAAATTGAAGCACGACCTCCTTGTCAAAATTGGAGATCTTAACGAGACGAGCCTTCGATCAGCCAAGCATCCTTGCATGATGAGCCACTAGGAGATTTCTGGTATGGCGAGGATTGCGACAACGAGAAGGGCAAGAAGGTTGCTCCCACAGATAGCGTGACACGTCACCCGCTAAAGAGGAGCTTGGAAAAGATATAGTTAGCCATTTAGCTAATAATGATGCCCTCGTTAATGAACACCTAAACTGCCAATATAGATTCATATGTATAAAAAGCATTCGCCTTAATAGAATGCATGTACCAATAAAGATGAATGAGGCAATCATCCCGCTAATACTCCTCAGTAGCAACCACCATCATCCCATCTCGTCAAGGAGGAATGTGGCAACGAAAATGAATAGTATCTTTACAAAGTCAGTTGCCATGTTCCATATGAACTTATCATTGGAAAAGGTAATATCAACAGCATTCGCCTTAATAGAAGCGGATAGCTGTTGAAGTTACCGTTAAGTTAATATTCGTGGATGGAACTACCCATACAGTTTGTTTCCTCGAACCTTTGCCCTAGAAGTAGAAACTGTTGCTGTCTACTCACTATAGTCTCTGGCCAACCTATCAGACGACTTAGCTACTCGGTTACATGTTTCATTTAGATTCTGCTACTGTGTGAATCCAAGACCACAACAGCTACTTAGCTAACCCAATGAACATCATCAAGTGTACATGGTCATCACAACACCATCGACCTAATCTCACAATTTCAACACAAACATCATCAACTACTGATCTTTTAAGTCCATTAGTACTGTTTACGAAAAACTGTTTTAGGACATTTTGCAAACTTCTTTCCGATGGATCACATCATGGATATCATGTGGTCCTTTGGTCCAAGCGTCTGCATACAACATAGTAAATATTATTACAATTTGGACATCATCAAAATCACTTGAAAATGTTTCTCTAACAATCCTAACAAGGACGAGCCTTGCATTGACCAAGCATCTCTACATAATGAGCCACCAAGGGGGATTCAGGTATAGTGAGGACCACAATAACAAGCATGGCCAAGGAGATTGCTCCCACGGATAGCGTGACATGCCACCCACTAAATAGGAGTTTAGAAAAGATATAGTCGGCCATGTAGCCGATAACAATGCTCATGTTAATAAACATCAAAACCACCAAAATAGATTGATATGTATGAAAAAGCATTCACATTAGTATAACACACATGCCAAGGGAGATGAGCGAGACAACCATCTCGCCAATGTTGCTTAGCTACAACCACCGTCATCCAACCTCTTCAAGGAGGAAGATGGCAACAAGGATGAATAGTATCTTTGTAAAGTTTGATTGCCATGGTTCATAAGAGCTTATCGTCAGAGAAGGTGATGCCAATATTCTCGAAAATTGGAGAATTATAGAAGAGGATAATGTCAATGCTACAAGCATGTCGAGGGATTTGGACCCCAATAGCGCAGAAGAGTACGTGGCGGATAGACAAGGTCGAGTGAGAGAGATCCCGCCACACACCTTTGACGGTGTTCTGCACATTGACGATATCATCATTGCAATCTTCAAGGTTGTCAATAGCCTTCTTGTTGCCGGCATACCGAAGCATGGCCTCTTGGTCAAAGCTAGAGATCCTGACAAGGACAAGCCTTTGCATTTGCCAAGTGTCCCTACATAAGGAGCCACCAAGGGGATTACGGCATAGCGAGAACCACAACAACGAGCTTGGTCAAGGAGATTGCTCCCACATATAGCGTTATACCCACTCGCTATATAGAAGCTTGGAAAATATATAATTTGTCATGTAGGCAATAGTGATGCCCGTATTAATGAACACCTAAACCACTGAAATGGATTCATCTGTATAAAGAAACAATCACCTTAGTAGAATGCATGTTACGCTCGGAAAAGACAAAAAATGGTCACATATAAAAAAAAATGGAAAAAAATATGGCAAAATTATTTTGAAAAATAGGGAAAAAAAATTAGTGAGTGCCTAAAGCATGGAGGTGAACAAGAAAGTCCTCGGCAGCGTAGACGGTGGCGATCATTTGGGTGTAGCCGGCACCGACATGAGTGACGAAGCGGCCCAACAAGATCAAGGAATAATTAGAACCACGAGGAAGGGCCCATCAAGGAAGAAGAAGGTCACTACAACTATTGTGATGCGACGCCCAATCCAATTAGAGGCCCAATCTGCCATCACCGATGCGAGGAGTACCAACAAGTAGAGGAACACCTTCACAATCTCAGCATGCTCATCATTTATCCTTTAGTCCTTTTTTATGGATGTCACCGTCTCGCTGAACCCTCTTATTTCTACCAAAAATTCAACAACAAAACACAATAAAATCTTATTTGTCATAACAGCAACCATATACAAGAAATTGAAATAATAGAAGTAGTATATATTCAATGGCCTATTTTCCTCCCTTTTCTTTGAATTTATTTTCCTTATAAATATAATTATAAAATAGAATGGTGAGATATATTAAATGTGATGGACTAACAAAATTTTTTAATTTTCTTGTTAATGGATGATGTTATCCGAAATTTAAGTAATTTTTTCTTGCTTCCTATGCATTAAAAAAAGAATTTTGGTCATAGATTTATCATTAATAAAGCTAGATGAAAAAAAGGCAATAACCTAACTTGTTTTGTTTGCAACAAAGACTATTAACCAAAACCGGGTAAAATAGACGTGATGGAGGCGACTAGGGTGTATAATATGGTGTATTTATTTGGGCAAGACTTTGTATAAGAATTATAGTCCTCAATTGACTTCAGCTAGACGTTGTTGTTAATGCTGGAATCAGACGTGTCTATTGATACCATCAAAATGAGTCAGTCGACACCTTATTTTAGTCAATTAGTCAATCATGAGAATAAGCCGGCTTATAGAAACAACAACCCAAAAGAAAAAAAAAAAAAGGGTCGGGGTCAATACAATACATACAAGTGCAAATATCATATCTCAGCATATTTGGAAGAAAATTGATTATTTGTTTAAAGTTAGCATGTGCACCTATTCATCCAGTTACTGGAGCAACCTCCAACTCATTGGCTTTGTTAGTTTACACCTCACCTAAAGTAGCGATTTCCCCACACATCACTTGCAGGTTTGAAGTCCACTACGTAACCGGCTTATCGTTCTTCGGTTAGAGCTTGAAGAATAACAATTTCATCAATTCTTTAATCTCAATCGCTTCCTCGCTGAAAAACCGAGCGTGAACTTGTGCGAGAGTGAGAGATAGGAAGTAGAGATAGGAAGTAATCAAGTATTTTGGAGTCCACTACTCAGTCGATTCATAGAGCAATTCCTCCTATCTGCTACCGATTCCTTCTAGTGAAACTAGTTGAGAGGCTAACACACAAAGAGGGGCTAACGCGCGAAGGACAAAGAAGCTCGCTAGCTCCAGCTTTGTGTCATCTAGAGCGAATTGAATATGGAGGGAGCGACCGAGCATTCTCTCCTTCTTTCGGTGCAAATCGAAGAAGCGAAGGAGCAATTCATGATTGCTTCTGACTTCCCTTAATCTTCAAAGCGAGAAACTTGACATTTTCATGGAGTTTTTCCGTGTAAATCGATTTAGTCCTGACGTGGAATTGCCACGTAAGAAGACTTAATGATGATTTTTTTATGGAGGGTTAAAAGGTGATATTTGGGACTAGCGTGCAAGCTAAGGGTTTTTTAAAGATTAAAAAAAAGGAGCAAATTTGGGACTAAATCTAAAATTTGGGGCCTTTTTACAAAATAACACATGCAACTCACAACTTGGTTTGTTGTGCTCGCTGAGTGAACTAATGTGCAGCATTCTTATTTGCTAAGAAAAAAATCATGAGAATTAAAAAATTGGGAGATTGACATTTGTCCGCTAAGGCTGCGCATGACAATGCTTCTGTTCCTGGGAAGAGTTTTTTTTCAGAAATAGTTCTTTTCTATTTCTGCTCCAGGGAACAATTTTTGAGTAAAAGAACTCGTTTGGTAACGACACAAAATTTCTACTCCCGGAATAAAAAAAGAATAGAAATGCATTTGGTAATGCAACAATTTCTTTTTTGTATTTATTCATTTTTTATTTTTGCCGATGGATCGCCGCCGCCGCCGACGCCGGCCCGCCAGCCGCCGTCGTTGCACGACCACTAGCCACCGACCGTCACCGCCGACCACCGCTGGAAGCCTATCTTCCAAGGAATAACTGATTCTATTCTTTTATTTCCCACAACAAAAAAAGAATAGAAATTCATTTTGTAAATTTTTTGTTCTCAAGAATAAAAATCCATTTTTTTTGTTTTCAAAAATAGATTTAGAATAAAATCAAGAAGTAGAAAAAAGTTACTTCTTGCCCGCAATAACAATTCATAAAATCAAATCTAATTTTTCTTCTTTTCTTTTCTCTTTTTTCCTCTTCTTCTTCTTCCTCCTCCTTTCGGCCGATCACTGACCTCAACCATGGTCGGCAACTAGTCAAACCAAGGCGACGACCTTGCCGGAGTATCACCGGTCCCCGACAACACCAAGCCACGACAAGGCTCGTCGGCCCGAGTCTCGCCTTGGTTGGGCGAGGCCAACCTCTCCTAGCCTCCGGCGAGGCTCAACTTCACCGAGCCACCTCGTCGACCTCGCCCAAAGCTACAAGGCTGAGACTCATGGTGGCTAGGCAAGACAAAGAAGGAGGAAGAAGAAGTGAAAAGAAAAAACAAAAAAAAAGAAAAGAGAGAGAGAGAGAGAGAGAGAGAGAGAGAGAGGAAATTAAGAAAAATATAATAAAAGTATTAAAATATTAAAAGAAACAATAACAAAAATTAAGAGTCCTACCAAACATACTTTTATTTCGGAAATAAAAAACATTTGGACAGTTACAAAGTGCCTTTGAAAACTCAAACATTGTTCCTAATAATAATAATAATAATAATAATAATAATAATAATAATAATAATAATAATAATAAAGCATTTCTAAGCAAAAATTATTTTCGGAAACAGAATAGTTACCAAATATGTCTTTAATGGCTATGAAAATAGGAAAGTTTGTGGCTGCAACAAAAATCAAAATACATGGAATAACCTATAATTTGACAAAATTCAAGGGCTATTGTGCAACGATGCCAAAATTTAGAAGGTGATTTGTAACTTTTAAGAGTTCGGGACTTGTGTTTAGCGGCACCAGTTTATGAAGTTTGAGCAATTAACCCAAAGAGTAATGAACTTTGGCTTCTTTGGGTTCCTTCTTTTTATTTTTTTATTTTATTTTATGCTAATTTCCATAAACTCCTTCAGACTTTGGCACTGTTGTGTAATAGCCCTTGAACTTAGAGAAGTTGATTATCCTCTCAAACTTTGGCACAAATGCATGATAGCCATGAGCTTTAAAATTAACAAATTATTTTTTTCAACTTGGTTTTTATTGTTACGGTAGCTTCTTTTTTTTTTTTTTTTGGTCCCCTTATTCATTAAATGTGACTTGAAAATGGACTAAGTCAGTTTGTTTGACCAATATAAAACCTTCATCACATGTTTATAAGTTGAGAAAATAGAGAGGAAGTATGTTGATGAATTTAAGAAAATTTAATAAAAGTTATTCAGTTCCAGAAAAAATGAATCAATCCATTTTCAAGTAAAAAATGATGACTATACAGATGAAAAAACTAGAGACCGCAACAAAAGTCTTAATTTGGGGATATGCTGTAACTATTTTGAAGCTCAGGGGGCTATCGTGCAATAATGACAAATTTTAAGAGGATAATCAGTAAAATTTTAGGCTCCGTTCGTTTCGCGAAAATATCATGTTTCCGGAAAATATTTTCCTGGAAGTCATTTTCTAGGAAAATGACTCTATTTTCCGGTGTTCGGCCAAAATCTAAAATTTGAATTGAAAATATTTTCCACCGTTCGTTAGCTCATTTAATTGTTTGGGAAAATTTATCAAAAATTGAATTTTAATATTTTTAAACGACCAAAAAATTTATTTTATTTATTTATATTTTTTTAAAAATGATTTTTTAATATTTATATTTTTAAAAATCGAAATTTTTATTATTTATTATTTATTTTTTTTCTTTTCCTTCCTTCTTCCTCCTACCTCCTCCTTCTTCCTCCTTCCTCTGCCGTCGCCTCCTTCCTCCTCCTTCTTCCTACTCCTTCCGCCGCCGCCACCTCCTTCCGCCCTCGACGATGGCCGGTTGCCCGAGGCCGACCAAGACCCGGTGGCTAGATCCGGCGAGCTCGAGGCTCGGCCGATCTCACCCGAGCTTGCCGATCGCGACGCAGCTCGAGCTCGCCCGGATCGGAGCCCGAGCTCGACGCTAGATCCGGCGAGCCGCAAGCTCCACCGCCAGATTCGCGACCTCATCGCATCACCCCAAACAAGCATAACCAAATCCCCAAAATAGAGCAACAAACGAACACACGAGCAAGCACACGGAACGCTAAAAAAAATCCCAAGGAAAGGAATCGGGGGCAGTCACCCGTCCACCGGAAGCCTCGCACCACACGACGAGTGGCTCGGATGGCGGGCTTCCCGCGAGCCTCCGGTGCCGCCGCGATGCTCCCTCTTGAGTCGGATCCTCCGAGCGGCTTCGAACCGCCGAGAAAGTGGAGCGCCACGGCGGCGGCGGCGGCGGCGCCCCAGCCGGAGCAGGCGGGCAGGAGTGGCCGGGGAGGGCGGAGAATGAGGGATGCTTCGCCCATCATCGGCATCGAAGGAGGAGGAGGAGATCAGAAACCCTAAGCTTTTGTGAGAAAGTGCAGAAATGAGAAGGAAAAGGCAGCGTGAGAGAGAGCGCGAGAGGCCAGGAAAATGTTTTCCTCTTTTCCAAAGAGGAAAACATTTTCCTCAATGTCAAGAGAGAATTTTCCGTTGATCGGAAAATGTTTTCCTTGACCATGTATTTTCCATCCACCCGAACACCGGAAATTCAGGAAAATATTTTTTTGAAAGTTATTTTTCGCGAAATGAACGGAGCATTAGTTTTATTCTCTTTTAAAAATTTTCAATTTTTTTACTAATGTGACATTTGATGGGCACTAAATCAACGCCACATATCTCAAGATTGTAATAGAAAAAGCTAATGTCTACATTCTTCTATTGCCAAATTGAATGGAGCTAACTGAAAGACTTGATTATAGCAATTTAATAACTAGTATTATTCAATTGCTTTTTTTTTTTTTTTTAAGTTTACAAATCAATAGCACTTTCACAACAAGTTTTAGATTTTTAGTACTTTTATCTGTTAAATTATTTTTGGATAAGTGTGAACCAAATAACAAGTCACCACTGTGTCAAACTTTAGTATGAAGGGATACTTAAGTACTAGAAGTTTAATAAGTGCCAAAATCAAAGTAAAATGGATCAGTTAAATGTCAACGGTGACAAAATCTGCCAAAATACTGATGTGACGTTTTTTCGGCAAGACAAGTAGAAAAGGACACTCTAACGTAGCTACAAGAGTTAGATAAGCTAAAAACAATGTCATTTTGCATGTTAATGTAGCTAGATAAGCAAAACATGATGTTATTTTGCCTAAGATTTGAATTTTAATATAAATGTTAATTAAAGTAAATTTAAAACTAATTTTTCTAAAAATAAAAATAAAAAAGGAAGAAGACAATTGCAGTTTGGCAATGGCTATGCAAGCTCTCGCCGAACTCACTACAATTTTTTTTAATAATTTAATTTTAATTTTAATTTAATTAATATTTATATTAAAATTCAAATAAGACACAAAACAAAGTCATTTTGGCTCTTCTTTACTACCTTAGCTTTCTAGCCAGCTACATAAGCGATTTATATTATTAAAAATAAGCCACATAGGATTTCCAACATCCTTCGCTGAAATTAACAGTTAAATGTCTCATTTTTTCAAAGAAAGTGACACTTAAGTGTACTATTTGAAATTGTTGTCTGTGCCAAGTTTTGAAACTTGTGCTATATTTCTACCACCAAATAATTATGAAAAATGACATATTCACCCAAGAGGGGGAAAAAATATACAAATTATTTACAACGTTGACTCATATGTAAAATTAATCAATGTGCAGTTTTGTAAAGTGGGAGACATCGGAAACTTTGGCTTGTCTAACTTCTCTCTCTAAGGAGCACGTGGGGCAAAAACACTGTTCAAATGACCATGGCATGGTTATCAACCCTTCTTGGTCAAATTAGGTAAAAGTGCCAATTTGTTAAAATAATACTTGTCGCGAGATGAAGTTGGATGTCTAAGTAAAAACTTGAGGATGCAAAGATGTGCTTTTTGAAAATAAAGAATGTAGAGTGGTCCCGATGATTGGTCCTTAAGGCATACCTTTTACTATTTTCCTTCTTCACGTATATTGACACTAACCACTGATCTATTTGATGTTGATGGTTTCGCCATAAACAACACATATTGTTCATGAAAGATTGTTATTATTTGGATTGTCAGCATACTTTTAGAAAAGAAATTTGGGTAAATGAGGAAAATATTAAGGAGTGCTCTCAAGGCAATTTTTAAGTCTTATTAAATAGAATTCAAAGTTTACAAAATGAAGTAAAAGATTTTGTTAACATGTGTAACTCCTTTCATTTTCAGAAAATCTTGGAAAGTGTTGTTTTCATTGGTCATGAAAGATGGTTAGTATTACAATTGACTTGCTTCTCGCCTTAGCGATTGCCGGCCCAATGGGCTCTCTTTTCGTATCGACTAAAAGGAACACCGCCAACCGCATACAAAATAGCCCACTCCAACCATCGTCAATCCTCGTCCCTCGGATTGAAAACCCTAGCACCGTCCTCAACCTCGGCTTCCCAAAGGGTAAGCTAGACCACCCGCCGACGCCGACCGAAGAAGCAGAGGCAGACCCGCTCTCCCTCCGTCTGCCGCCATGGGTCGCATGCACAGCCGAGGGTACACCTCGAAATCCCATCTACTTCTTGCCATCGTTGTCCTGACCGGTTGCGAGTTTTGCTAACTTTGTTTTTGTTCCTGGGTGTCCCTCTTTTGTGGGTTTTCTTGATACTTGACAGTAAGGGTATTTCAGCTTCTGCTTTGCCCTACAAGAGGACTCCTCCGAGTTGGCTCAAGATTTCTTCTCAGGATGTAAGAACATATTCGATTACGTTTGCCTGACTTTGTGCGATAATGTGTAATTTGTAGCTGTCGCCTCCCTCTCAGGATCTGGTATAAGATGTGGGAAGCTCAATTCAGATGTTGTTTTAGTATTTGTCTTGGCAGCTTGTATCGAATTCGTTCGAAGGAAATAGGGCCTAACCATGCGTGACATCCTATCCGAAACTGAGTAATGTAGTCACTCTCATCTATAAGAATGGTGCTTGTAATTGTTTACCCAACTATCGGTGGGAGGAAACCGTGGATGCTGTTTTTACTTCCTCATTCTGGGTCTATCTGTCTAATTGCGTCGTGTTGGAATCTGCCCAATTTGGTGCCTCTTGTTATGTTTAAATTTCTGTGAGACTCTTTGATGAACATGTGGGTGGTAGTGGGCTTCCAATAGAAGGGGCATTAACATGATGGTACTTTTCCATGTGTAATGGTGCGGCGGTCTGCATTTGAGCATGATCTGATTCAGATAATCATCTGTGACTATTAAGTGATGGGCTCATTTTCGAGTTCTAATGTTTGAGCATGATCTGATTTTTTATGGCTCGCTGCTGCATGAGTTATAGAGCCTCAATAATAGAACACTTAAAACTGATTGTCAGGATTTTGTTTCTTAAAATTTTAGGTTGAGGAGAACATTTGCAAGTTTGCCAAGAAGGGTCTGACTCCATCACAAATTGGTGTCATCCTTAGGGATTCTCATGGTATTGCTCAGGTCAAGAGTGTTACTGGGAGCAAGATCCTGCGTATACTGAAGGCCCATGGTGAGTGTTTTTACTACTCCTTGCCGTTTCTTTCTTTTTGTCTTTCTATCCATCTTCCCACCCCAAACCCCCCCCAAAAAAAAAAAAAAACCAACTCAAGAGACACGTGGGTGATGCTTTGCTTTCTCTTTCTGAACCTCACCATGATTTTGGGTCAGGGCTGGCTCCTGAAATACCTGAGGATTTGTACCACCTTATCAAGAAAGCAGTTTCCATTCGGAAGCATTTGGAGAGGAACCGAAAGGATAAAGATTCCAAGTTTAGACTCATCCTGGTTGAGAGCAGGATCCACCGTCTTGCTCGTTATTATAAGAAGACCAAGAAGCTACCACCTGTTTGGAAATAGTAATGTTCTTTCCTCTCATTTCTCCAAGCGTCGTTTGCTATATGAGTGCTTACTCCTTTTATGATGCATTGGTTCTTTGAAACAAATATCTGAATTAGAGCGTCCATGGCTCAGCCACCTGAGAATATAGTTATTCCAAGAGAAGTATATCACAAAAGTAACAGGCTGAGACTGTATGAATGTTGCTTACGTCCCATGTTGAGAATTTAAGGAAAACAGAATCCATATTACTTTAGTTCCAGGATCCTTATTTTGTACCCTATTGGGTGGAGGAACTAGATTGAATCGCCCTTTTCTATTCTATCTTTCCTGAGAGATGGTTGGGTCTCAACTGATGTCTATTTCTTTCATGAGAATCTTTCTCATTATTGATTTTGTATGCTATTTTTGTTTATTGCTTGGTGAAATGTAGATGAACAAACTAGTTTCTGGCTTTTTCTGCTTATTGCTGTGTTGTATGGTGAGGGGACAGACGTGTTCCTATATAAGATGTTTCATATTGGTTATGGTATCCTCATCTATGAAAATGTCAATGTGTTCTGCATTCTCCTTTTTCAGAAGTATCTGTATCTGATTCCTGATGTTCCACTATGTTAGGAAGTAGTTCTTTTCTTTTTCTCTTTTTTTTTTTTTTTAAATTTCTTGTTTGTTTGGTTAGAGAAGTTATTTTCTTCACAATTAATTGATTTTCTTGGTGCATGTTGCTTTACCAAAATGACCTCCCAGAATGGGTTCTTTTCATTTTGGATAACATGGAGAAATATTTACTGTTTAAACTACAGAATATTTTTCCTCGAGAGGGAGGACTGGACTTTCTTGTCCAGCAGCAATTGTACAGACAATGAAATTAATTTGATGCTTGTCAAAGCATTGAAAGCAAATTATGTTTTATAATTTGGTAAGAGGATGAATATTTGCAGAGCTTTCTGATGGGGATAAATCATGCTGGGGCTTATTGAGAATGTTATAGTAAAGCGTCAATTAGACATGTTTATTCTTTCTTCTGGATTAGAATGTTATCAGTTACGACAGGACAGTTTACGTTTCTCTTCTTCTTTGGAAATTGGCTGATACTTTTTCCTCTGTGGCCGTGTTGTGATGGCTAGTTATATAAGCGAATGAATCATGTTGCAAAAAGTGAGCGGCAATATTTATTGTAGTCATTTTATCACCTCCTTCATTACTGCGTACTCAAGTCGAACGACTCTCTTTCTTTTTGCAGCGAATCTACAACGGCGAGCACTCTTGTGGCATAAACACTCGATGGCAGTTTCCAAGGGACGCCGCATTCTTCACTTTCTTACATTTGCCGCTTAAGTTACTGGACAGAACATATAGTTTTGGACCGTCAGTACTTTAGTTTTGGGGCTGTTTGAGAAATTGGATTGTAGGTCTTTTTCCTCCATCTCTCTATTTTCTTCTGTGCTCGCCATGATAAGTTGCAAACTTCTTTAATGAATTAGCATCCTTGGGACTCTAAGTCGAGCCAGGAAGCTTCTGTGAAAACAATTCACTTAATGGGTAATAGAACATGAAAACTTAAGTTTTGAGTAATGCAAATATTTACTTGATGACTTCATGTGACCCTCTTAACCATATAGAAATATCATATTGTTTTACCGTACGCATTTTCTATTTGTCAAAAATCTTTATAGGCTTAAAGTCTCTTGACAATGCTTTACCAAAAGCAACCAGAAAACATGATGTTATGCGTACAATTAATCATTGAGCCGCATCCTGCGTAGAATATTAAATTGAAAAAAAATTAAATAAATAGTCTTTTTAATAGAAATAATTGGAGGTAGTTCAATAGACCATGACATTCACCAATTGCATGGAGCAATTGCATGTGATATTTTAGGGTACGCATGACAAAGTTTTTGGAATAGAAATTGATTTTTCAATTTCTGAAAATAAATTGAAAAGTTAAAAATTTTATCTTTTGATTTCTTTTTCAAATCCACTTTTGAAATAGAAATCTGTTCCAAAAATAAAAAAATTAAATTGCGTTACCAAACGGATTTCTATTCCAAACCTATTATGGGGAACAGAGAAATAGAAATTTTTTCATGCGCGCTTTAAAAAATCTGGTTTATGGGGAAAAGTGTTAAAAAAGTTTTAAATTTTTTGCATTTGTACCAATTTAGTCCTAAACATTTTTTTAGTGCAAATTAAGTTCTAAATATTTTTACATTGTGCCAATTCAGTCTTTTTCGGCCAATTTTAGTTGGATTTTACTAACCGAACGCCAAAATTACCGACGGTGGCTTGATTGGTGATAAAGTAGACAATTTTTAATAATATTTTAATATTATTGAATTTTTTATTTTTATTTATATTTTCCCATTTTTTTTCTTTTTCTTTTTTCCTTCTCTTCCTCCTTCCTTAAGCCGGTTGTCAGACCTTAGCGATTAACTAGAGGTGATAGCCGCGAGGTCGAGGTCGACCTCGCCGCCACCTTACCAATGGCCACCCTCAAGGCTTAGGTGGCAAGGCTCGCCTTGCCGGAGGTGCGAGGCTGCCCTCATGGCCCGGGTGGCCTCAAACTAGCCTCACACCAAGCCGACGAGACTCGCCCTCGCCGGCCATGGGTGAGGGTCGACCCTCGCTAGATCCGGCGAGGGTGAGCCTCCACCGCCCGGCCACGAGGCCGCCCCCTCACGGCCACCGGCAAGGTGGTCGGTGAGGTTGATCTCGTTAGCCATTGCCTTTGGTCAAGTTGCCGAGATCCGGCGACCGGCCGGAGGAAGAAAGAAAATGAAATAAAAAATTCAAAAAATTCAAAAAAATTAAAATATTATTAAAAGTTGTTCACGTTAGACCGATTAGATTACATCAACCAGCCGGCGTCCAGTTAGCAAAATCCGACAAAAATTGACTGACACCGTTCAAATGATCATGGCATGGTTGTTGGCCCATCATGGTCAAATTAGGTAAAAGTGCCAATTTGCTAGAATAATACTTATCGTACGATGTCTAAGGAAAAAATTAAGATGCAAAGCCATGCTTTTGAAAATAAAGGATGTAAAAAAAGTAGTATCGTGGGTGAAAGAATTAAGGCATACCTTTTAATATTTTTCTTCTTTATTAATATCAATACTAACGATCGATCTATTTGTTGTTTTGTTTCATAATAAGTGACACACATTATTTTTAAAAGATTGTTACTATTTGGAATTGACCGCATACTTTTAGAAACGAAACTTCGGTAGAAAAGGAAAATATTAAAGAGTGCTCTAGAGGCAATTTTTAAGTCTTATTAAATAGAATTCAAAGTTTACTAAATGAAGTAAGAGACTTTGTTAAAATGTGTAATTCTTTCAATTTCAGAATCTCTTAGAAAAGTGTGATTTTCATTTTTAGCGATTGCTGGGCCAATGGGCTCTCTTTTCGTACCGAGCTGAAAGAAACACCACCAACCGCATACAAAATAGCCCACTCCGATCGTCGCCATTCTCGCCCCTCGGATTGGAAACCCTAGCACCGATCCTCAACCTCGGCTTCCCAGAGGGTAAGCTAGACCGCCCGCCGACGCCGACCGAAGAAGCAGAGGCAGCTCCGCTCTCCGTTCGTCCGCCGCCATGGGTCGCATGCACAGCCGAGGGTACGCCGCGAAAACCCATCAACTTCTTGCCGTCGTTGTCCCGTCCGGTTGCGAGTTTTGCTAACTTTTGTTTTTGTTTCTGGTTGTCCCTCCTTTGTGGGTTTTCTTGATACTTGGCAGTAAGGGTATTTCAGCTTCTGCTCTGCCCTACAAGAGGACTCCTCCGAGCTGGCTCAAGATTTCTTCTCAGGATGTAAGAACATTTTCGACTGCGTTAGTTTGTTTTTGTGGGATAATGGGTAGTTTGTAGCTGTCGCCTCCCTCTCAGGATCTGGTGTAAAGATGTGGGAAGCTCAACTCTGATGTTGTTATGATATTCGTTTCGGTAGTTTGTACCCAATTTGTTCGGAGGAAAGAGGGCCTAGACCATTGCATGATATCCTATCCGAAACCGAGTAATGTAGTCTCTCTCATCTAGTAGAATGGTGCTTGTAATTGTTTACCCAACTATCGGTGGGAGGAAACCGTGGATGCTGTTTGACTTGCTCTTTCTGGGCTTATCTGCCTAATTGCATGGTGTTGGATTCTGTGCAATTTGGTGCCTTTTGTTATGTTTATAATTTTTGTCGACTCTTTGATTAGATAAAGCGTGCATTTGGATAGTGGGATTTCAATAGAAAGGGCATTAACATGGTGGTACTCTTCCATGCGCAATGTTGCGGTGGTTTGCATTTGAGCATGACCTGATTCAGATAGTTATCTGTTACTATTAAGTAATGGGTTCTGTTTCGAGTCCGATGTTTGAGCATGATCTGATTTTTGATGGCTTGCTGCTGCACGAGTTATAGAGCCTCGATAATAGAACACTTAAAGCTGATAGTCGGGATTATGTTTCTTGAAATTTTAGGTTGAGGAGAACATTTGCAAATTTGCCAAGAAGGGTCTGACTCCATCACAAATTGGTGTCATCCTAAGGGATTCTCATGGTATTGCTCAGGTCAAGAGTGTTACTGGGAGCAAGATCCTGCGTATACTGAAGGCCCATGGTGAGAGCTTTTACCACTCCTTACAATTTCTTTCTTTATGTCCTTCTATCTCTTTCTCTCTCTCCAACCCCCCCCCCTTTTTCTCTCTCTCCTTCTTCTGAACCCACAAGCGAAGAGACACCTAGGTGATGCTTTGCTTTCTCTTTCTGAATGTTACCTATTATTTGGGTCAGGGCTGGCTCCTGAAATACCTGAGGATTTGTACCACCTTATCAAGAAAGCAGTTTCCATTCGGAAGCACTTGGAGAGGAACCGAAAGGATAAAGATTCCAAGTTTAGACTCATCCTGGTTGAGAGCAGGATCCACCGCCTTGCTCGTTACTATAAGAAGACCAAGAAGCTACCACCCGTTTGGAAATAGTAATGTTCTTTCCTTTCACTTCTCCAAGTGTTGTTTGCTATATGAGTGCTTACTCCTTTTATGATGCATTGGTTCTTTGAAACAAATATCTGAATTAGAGCGTCCATGGCTTAGCCACTTGAGAATATAGTTATTCCAAGAGAAGTATATCACAAAAGTAACAGGCTGATACTGAATGAATGTTGCTTATGTCCCATGTTGACATTTTAAGGAAAATGGAATCCATGTTACTTTAGTTCCAGCATGCTTATTTAGTGGTACCCTATTAGGTGGAGGAACTAGATTCAATCGTCCTTTTCTATTCAGTTTTTCCTTAAAGAAGGTTGGGTCTCAACTATTGTCTGTCTCTTTCATGCGGATCATTCTCAGTATTGATTTTGTATGCTATTTTTGTTTATTGCTTAGTGATATGTAGATGAAAAAAAACGTTTTTCTGGCATTTTCTGCTTGCCACTGTGTATGTGGGATGGTGCTCGAAAACAAGCATTCGTATATGAGATGTTTCATATTGGTTGTTGTATCGTCATTTATGAAAATGTTAAAATGTGTTCTGCATTCCCTTTTTTCCAGAATCATCAGCGTCTGTATCCTGGTGTTCCACTATGTTAGGAAGTTATTCTTTTCTTTTCTTTTTTTCTCTTGGTTTGGTTGCAGAAGTTCTTTTCTTCACAATCAATTGATTTTGCGGGTGCATGTTGCTTTACCAAAAACACCTCCTAGAGTGGGTTCTTTTCATTTTGGAAGTCATGGAGAATTGTTCTATGGTTTAAACTACCAAATACTTTTCCTTGAGAGGGAGGACTGGACTTTCTTGTCCGGCAGAAGTTTTAACTGACAATGGAATTAACTTGTTGCTTGCCAAAGCATTGAAATTAAATAATGTCTTATAATTTGGTGAGGGGATGAATATTTGCACAGCTGATGTTGGGGTAAATCATGCTTGGGCTGAAAATGGCCTTTTGGCATAAGCTTTAAAGTAGAAATATGAGATCTTCGCTTGTCAAAGATGATACGTTTTGTTTCAGCTGCTACTATTTCACTGACTTCTTGAGAATGTTATAGTAATCATCAATTAGACATATGTCTAATCTTTCTTCTACATTAGAATGTTATTAGTTAGGACAGGACAGTTTATGTCTCTGTTCTTCAATGGAAATTGCCTGATACTTTTTCTCTGTGGCCATGTCGTGATGGCTTGTTATATAAGTGGATGAATCATGTCACAAAAATTGATTGGCAACATTCTTTGTTATCGTTTTATCCCCTCTTCTGCTACTACATGCTCAAGTCAAACTACCTTTTTTTGCAGTGAATCTACAACGGCGAGCACTCTCGTGGCATAAACACTCGATGGCAGTATCCATATGATGCCGCATTCTTCACTTTGTTATGCTTGTCGCTTAAGTTACTGGACCGAACATGTAAGTTTTGGATCATCAGTACTTTAGTTTTGGGGCTGTTTGAGATATTGGATAGAAGTTCTTTTTCCTCCGTCGCTCTGTTTGCTTCTGTTCTGGCCATGATGAGTTGCGAACTTTAATGAATTAGCCTCGTCTGGAGGGAACTCCAGTCTAGCCAGGAAGCTTCTGTCAAAACAGCTCACTGAAGCTTAGGCGAAATAGGACATGAAAATACAAGTTTAAATAATTCAATTTTTACTTGATGACTTCATGTGGCCCTTTTAACCATATAGAAAATTTTCAAAAATTGTTGAGGGGAAATAGGACTTAAAAATACAATTTAAAAAGTAGTCATACGGGCGCTTCCAATGTTGCAATCGTTCCCACGACGCAAGGGATGTCGCGATTGAGTGCAAAAACTATCGTTACAGCTGAAATTGTTATACTACATCATGTTGTGTTTGTCGTGATCAAATATAAAAGTGTCGTGAGACATGTGAAATTGACGGAATATTGGCAAGTATCCTCGAGGAATTTGTTCACTCTTAAGATTTAATTAAATTTAAGAAAAGCCCATCATGTACTAACGCAGAAAAAGTAATGTAAAGGTTAATTTAAAAATGCTTCCTTTCGTTTGGAAAATGCTTAAATATAAATTATTATGCATAATGAAATAATTTTCATCGATTAATTATGTCTAGAGATATAACTTTATTTTGAAAATAATCTAAAACATGAAAACTTTGATGTCAGTGCACTTTCTTCCCCTGCAAGTGCTGCAGGTGAGCGTAACGCTAGTGTCAATTAAATCTTTACTCAGCGAAAGGAGTTTGCCGTCCTTTAAAAGAGTTTTACTTTTCATTTTCATTGATTTAAAAAAGTGCTTCATCCTTAAATTCAATTCACTTTGGTGAATTTGTATGTGTTCGATTCTCAAATGTTTCAGCTCTAAATAACAGCAACAACAATAATAATTGGAGTTTCACTGAGGAATGTTCTCAGAATACTGTTTAAACATATTTCATGAAGAAGTATTTAATTTTTTAAATATTGATACCCATTGGGCACTATGAATTGCAATATATCTTTATTGACCAAATTTACACCCACCACCTCGAAAACATTCTTTAGTAATAAACGTAGACTTCATAATTTTTTGAAATTCAGAAGGGCGAAAATAGAGTGGGTCCCACCACTTCACGGTGTCTTGACCTGAATGGATCCAAATCTTTTGGCACAAAACTGGTGGCGAGGACATTTATGCAGTGATGGGCCAAACGAGGGAAGTTAGATCAAGATTGTGCAAAAGGACCTGCCGAGATCAAATCGAACCGGTCTGTTATAGATGGTTCTCAATTTAATGTTATCGGAGTCGGTGAATTTCAATTTGGTTCTGATTTTGTAACCGCCCACCTGGATTGAGCTAATTTTTTTTTTTAAAATTTATATTTTTTATTTCTTCAAATGAAAAAAAAAAAAAAAAATCCCTAATATCTTTCCAAACCTCGCTCTCAAGTCTCCTTGCTCTCAAGTCTCTCGCTCAACTCCCAGTCGCGCTCGACTCTCAAACACCACCCTCTCGCTTGAGTCGCTTGACACTTCCTTCTCTTGCTCTATTTTTGGCCGATCATGGTTGCAATTGAATCTCACCGACGTAAATATCCAATGCTCTGTTTCTGTTTTTTTTTTTTTTTTTTTGGCCGCTGGTTCTACTTCTAGAAACTCATCTTTTATTTCTTAAACCACTTCAGTACTGACTGGACTTCTTTTGATATTTGTTGATTCCATAGTGATTTTTATATTTGTATGTTGCCTCAAGTTTTGGGAGTCGTTCATCTTCCTCCCTAGTCACCTTGAAGATTTTACAACGATCTATGTTGGTGTTTTGGACTTTCTAACTCCTTTTTCATTTCGGTTAAGTTTTTATTTCTTGGTCTTTTTAATTTTTGTGATCTTACATGTGATTCTGTTTATTTGTTGTTGTGCAGAAAATTCATTAAGTAGGGGGAAAAAAGATATGCCACATCTTCCATTTTGCCACCCAAAAACTAGATCGGACCGGTCAATCCGGTCCTAGACCAGATGATCTAAATTCCGATTCTAAAAATTGAGAACTAGTTCGGATAACAGGGAACCAATCACTCTTTAAGTTGCATGCATGTTGTATATTTAGTTAATTATACATAGGTATTAATAAAAAAAAAAAAGATAGTTAAATATAGATTAAAATGTATTATTGTTAGATTAATTGATTAATATTGATGGTAATTACAAATAACACGTTAGAATACAAATTATCTATCCAACTCATGAAATAAAAGTCAAATGTATCCACTTAAAATTACAAATTTTCATAATTAAGATACATATTTTTTTTATTACGTGTTTACATTATTTCCCATATTACAGTAATTGGACTACTCGTTACCCAGGATTTTTATTTTTATTTTTTTTGTCAAAACCCATGACTAAAATAGCATATCTCTTCTTCGTTTGTGTTGACTGAAAATATTATATTTCTAACAATTTTTTTTCAAGAAGTCATCATATAGAAAAATGACAATATTTTTTTTTTCTGTGTTTAACTAAAACTTGAAAAAGAACTAGAAAATATTTTTCATTGTTTGAAAAACAAATCTAATTTTATATTCCTAAATACACATGCTAATCGGATACTACCAACTTGTGCACAAATAGCCAAGGAACCAGACACGTACACCAAATCCCCAAGGTGTAACCTCGATAAATCCCAACCCAAGCATTAGTCATTTGGGTCTTGAGTAAGAGCATAGGCATTGGTCCCACATACATAAAGTCAGGACCCAAGCTCCTATGCCCACGCTCAAATCCTTAGCACCTAGCCTTAGTCCACAAAAGTTGAGTGCAAGAACCTAGTGCTCAAGCCTAGGCCTAATTCCAAGAGACAAGGCTAAGGACCTTGCACTCAAACTTGGGATGCTAGTGTCCATGTAGATGTCCTCAATGCCTATGCTCAAGGTCTTCGATACCCCAATGCCCATGCCATGACCACAAGCATAAGCACAAAGGATCTAGAGATGAGCATAAGGGTCCCAACTTGAAATATCGAGGATTTAGGGCATGGGCATCAAAGTCTAAGGTCTCGACTTCATTGGACTTGAACTCGGGTGTAAGGGATCCAAGCGAGGGCACCGATGTTCGTAGCTTGACCTTGATAGACCTAAGCTTGGTCTCTATGGACCAAACCTAGGCACAAGGATCCTATCTCGATATTCGATTCCCAAGCCTAGTCTCGATGGACTCAAGTGTGGGTTTCAGGGTCTCAAGCCTCAACCTCAATGGCTTGAATTTCGACTCTAGAGATTTTGGACATGAGTATTAGAAACCCAAGATCGAGCACTAGAAAAAAGCTTGGGTGTTGGGGACCCTAGCTCTAGTTCCAAGGAGCATGGCCTTTGTGGACTCGATTTGGGTGCCAAGGATTTAAGCATAAACACTAGGTTTCGCGCTCAACCTTCGTGTGACTCACCAGCATTGAGGATCAAGGCACTAGCACTGAGGTCCCATACTAGGGCTCAACAAACTCAAGTTCAGGCGTCGGGGATTTAAGGAAGAGTGTTAGAATTGATATGTCCAAGCATAGAATTTTTAGTCAAAATATCAATATCTAATCATATTTTATAAGATAATTTTTAATTTTTTAAAGAGAATTATTTTTTTCCGAATTTAAGCATAAAATTATTTTTTGTTTGAAAAATATTTTTCATTGGACTATTTTTTTTTTTTAAAGATCTAAATGCCGAAACAACGAAAAATAATGGGGACAATTTTTTTTTTGAAAAAAAAAATATATATTTATATATTTTCCGGGAGTCTTCCGCTATTCTAATTTTATCATAGATCCCAGCTTCTTTCAGGTCTCCACGTCTGCCAACCGCCATGACCTGCGGAAGCATCCGGGCTCTGCACTCCTCCACCGTCACCTTCCACGCGTCCTCTCGACCTCTTCCCCTTCCCTTCTCCGCAGACAAAACTCTCCCTCAGCTTCGGTCCAACCGCCATGGCCGACCTCAACCGGAAGACGACGACGCAGACCTCCTCCTTCTCTGCCTCCTCTCATCCTGGTAAAAGGTAATAACGCCCCCCCATCTTCCCGTTATCGCGATTTCATTCTTGGGTCCGGTCCTGCGACCAGCAATCGGAGTCAAAGATCGGAACTTGATTCGTCTTTCCGTCTTTTACTCTTCTGGGTCCGGAGCTGCAGGGGCAGCAGTGGAGGGACAAGTCTAGATATGGGCCACGATCGAAAAGAACGAACGAGAGGTCGCGGCGGTCCTGGCAAAGATAGAGTCGACGCTCTCGGTAGGCTATTGTAAGATTTCAATCCTCTGTTGCTGTTTCATTGATCTTGTCTGTTCCCTTAGACTTCTTTGTTCTTTTGTTGATTAGAATTTGAGTTGAATGGGTGTCAGTGGCTACCTTGTTTGATAGCTGGGGATGCATGTTGAATTTCTCATGACTATTATTCGCCTTCCTCTCCGTTTCATTGCAAGCCTGGAGGATGATGACGTCTCTTGTAATTCGTGGTTTGCTGAAGATACCTGATTTTTCTGCTCCCTATGCTAGTGGAATGTGATGTTGCTTACCCCCTCCTCCTTTTCTGTGTTCTCTGTCATTCCAAGCATTGGTCTTTTCTTGCTCTGTTCTCGAGTGAAACATCTCAAAATTTTTTTGTTTGTTTCAGGACTCGCATTTTGCGCCACATGGCTGCTGAGTTGAACTTGAATATGAGGAGTGATGGGTATGTCAAAGTCCAAGATTTGCTTCAGTTGAATTTAAAAACGTTCGCCAATGTACAGTTGAGCGCGCACACGGTTGATGAAATAAAGGAGGTGTGTCCACAGTCATTTGTATTGTTTCTCTGCATTGATTTGTAGGTCCAGTCTTTACAGAAGTTGTCTTTGAATGCGGCAAAACTAGAGTTTACAATATTTATTTGCTATACTGTGCCTTGTCCTTCTATGATGTTTGAACGCAGAGAATGTTTTGATGATGACTTTAAGAACCTCCTTCTCATAATCAAGAGGAATAATTATTCCGTTCTTTAATTTCTTCACATAAAAAGTTAAGTTATAATCTAACAAGTATTGTAGTCATCCTGTAGTGCTTGAACCAAACTCTGTAAATGTGTCTAGAATCTAGATAGTAACATTAGCCTAAGGTTGCCCCTTGTTTGGGCGGGCATTGCCAATGAGGTCAACTATTGCCATATTTCTCTGATGATTACGTGGACCAACTCACCTAATTGTTCAATGAAAGCGGCTTCTAGTGCTGCCATTGCATTGAATTTGACTTAATGCAAAACTGCTGTGTTAGATCTAGATGGATATATTCTGAAAACATTACCAGCAAGACAAAAGGTATCTGTCCTCAGACGTTAATAGGCATTTGTGGCATTTGCACAAAAGTTGCTGTCCACTGAAAGAAGAAATCTGAACATTAAGTACTCCTGTAGAAGAGCAAGTTCAAAACCTTGTTCCTGTATTGCATTAATGATCCTTAGCTGTTGCAGATATTTTGAGGTTTTCACTTGTAATTAACTCTATTGAACAGTCTTGAGCAGTTGCATTTCATGGATCTTAATTAACTGCTGCAAGTTTCTATTCTTTACATTTAGTCATCAGAAAGTTCAGCTTGGATTGGACTATGTCCTACAAGTGAATCAGTCATGCGATTTGTATCTTGATTTGTAGTTACTGGAAATACTTCAGCAAAAAATGATGCCTTAAGTGATGGGCCTTTTTCTATCTTGCAGGCAGTGGGAAGGGATAATAAGCAGCGGTTCAGCCTCTTAGAAGAGAACGGGGAGCTTTTAATACGTGCAAACCAAGGTCATACAGTAAAGGTGATAGAACAGAGACCTTCTTAAGTCGGTTATTTATTTATTTTTTTATTTTTATTTTTATTTTTTGGCAATCAGAAACCAATTGATTGTGCATAGATTGCTTAGCTTTAGAATGATGTCTGGTATCTGTTGCTTCGATTGTCGGTAACTTTGTGAAGAGTCCTCAATTTCTTCCCTTACATCCATCTATCAGCCAGCAATTCCAGAATTTTCTTTCATGCATGTATTCAGTAGCAATACCGAAACATTTCAAAATCAAGATCTTGATTTATCCACATTGACTGGGTTGTTTTTAATGTTGGTGCTATGTTAGCTGCATGGGGCACTGGTTATATATGTTACTGTAAGATATAATGTACTTTAGCTTAGCAAGGTTCTAAATTAGCATGTCCTGTTGCCAGTTCTACATTAAAGACAGTCAATACATTTTGTGTGGGGATATTGTTCAAAGTAGGATACAATGTACCTTAGCTATCTGGTATGACATTTTTCCTCAGAATTCCTACAAGAGGTTTCAATCTATAAATACAGCGAATAAATTTGTAGATATCTAGCTTGCATCTCTAGCTTGTGTTTTTCCTAATTATGCATCATTATGCTCTCAATAACGTGAGACTATGTGGATTGCATGAAGAATGAACTTATTAAAGGGTTAATTGCTACAGAAACATATTGAAATTCAAAGAATATGCAGGGTTGACCTCCCCTTTATTATAAAGGTGCAGTCTCTCTTGTTAGGATATTTTGACGTTGCATATTGATGACTTGATTGCTAAGCTGACTCACATAATTAATCTTGTAAGCATTATATGAACCCCTCTGGTAGCATTTCTGACTAATTGCTGCCTTCTGATCTAGTAATTTTATGATTCTCTGCATCTGTGATATGACAAAGGAGAAAAGTTGATCTTAGCTAATATCTCATATGTGGCATTTAAAAGATATCTGTCTGACCGAAAGAGCAATTAGTAGAGTTTGTGGACTCAAATTGGTCTGAGAGAGGAGCTGGAACTTTCGAGTTAGTGGAGATGTCTATTGACTTTATTCATTTTTCCAAAATTCAATTTGTCCTACAGCAATTTGCCTAGGTATTGATTAAGATTTCCCTTCATGCAAAGAATCTGAATGGCATCTTGAACTGTTTCTGGCAGACTGTCAAGTCCGATAGCTTGCTGAAGCCAATCCTTTCTGCTGAGGAAGTTCCAGGTGAGGATATGCAATTTTAGGCTTCTCATGTGCAGAACTTATTCTAAATGATGCTTACTGCTCTGTGTCTCTGCCTCTCCCTCTCTCACATGCAGTTTGTGTGCATGGAACCTATAAGAACAATCTGCAGTCTATATTGGATTCTGGTTTGAAGCGTATGGAGAGATTGCATGTGCACTTCTCATCAGGCTTGCCAACGGATGGGGAAGTAATAAGTGGTGAGGCACTCATGAAAGTTTGCTTGCCTACTGTTCAATATCTTTAGCTTTTGCAAAGATGATATTATGTATAGTTGCTAATCACAATTGCTTGATAAACATGGTAAAATAAAATATAGGCACTATAAACAAAGGGAATAGAAAGACTGCCTGTCAGTTCGCTTGCCTTTATTTCTTGTCCTTAGGAGTGCTAAAGCAATTTATATGTTTCCCGACAGTTTTTCGTTTGTAAGTATTGGTGGATTGATTTTGAACTTTGGCAGTTGTGTGAAGCTTATGATTTATGCTGATTAATTTAATCACTAGACTTCATCCTTTGGTTAATGCATCAGACAAATTGACACTTATTCATTTTATCTCCCCCAAACGAAGTCCCAAAATAAATGCAAATCCAAGAAGTGAACGAAAAGAGAAAAATGAAAGTTGATGGCCTAAAGTGACTATGTCTGTCAATACTGCTAGGAGTGTCTGTAGTTTAATGAGCATGTTGTTGGCATTTTTGTTTGAAAAGGAGTAGTTTATGTGTTGTCATGGTTCCTCTGTGTTTTGTTTTCTTTGCTTTTAGTGCTACTGTAAAGCATGTTGACTTAAAGCTGTGGCCAGCAACAAAGTTTAGAAATGCATGCTCATTCTCAGAACTTCCTCTTGCTGTGAAATTTGTTTTCAGCAGCGCACCAGGGAAAAAGTTTAGTTTTTCCTTTTCTCTAAATTGTCTAGAGGGTAGATTCCTTTTCCGCATATTTATAAACGGGCAGTACTAATTGTGTCATGATATGGCTGTCATGTGTTTTTGATAGTTTCATGATTCTACTTTTCCAGGCATGAGGAAGAATGTAAATGTTCTGATCTTCCTTGATGTAAGAAAAGCTTTAGAAGGTACATCCTGAAATCCATGTTCTCTCAAATTTTATCATTCCAGAAGGTGATTTGAAAAATCTTGAGTGCATTACTAATTTACCTTATTATTGTGTGTACCATGTTAACTATGGTTGAGCAAGACTCTTGATGACTGATTCGTATTCTAAATCTTATTGATAGACGGGATGAAGATTTACATTTCGGAAAATCAGGTCATCTTGACTGAAGGTTTTGATGGGGTTGTACCTGTTAAATACTTCGACAAGATATTATCATGGCCAGATAAACAAGTCATACCTTTTGAAAAAAAGTGAATACAGTGCAACAAAAGCCAAACGAGAGAATCTACTGAGGGCTTCTATCTTCCTTCAATATTGGCAGATCACAGCAATTTTACCATTGTGGATGAAAAATGTATGTTGATTTGATAAAATGGTTATGGTTAGTTATTTTCCTTTAGTTATTTTCCTGCTTCTGCTAAAGGAGCACGGGATAGGGTTTTTCCTCTTACATTCTTTGTACTTTATTTTCCTGCTCAACAAAGATACCATTTTATTATGTTACTCTAACCCTTCTTTTTTGGTTGCTTACCGTGCCAATAGGATATGGCATGGGTTTGTCTTTAACGTGTGATGAAGTTCTCATCGCAGAACATTCTGTGCTGTGTCTTGTCTTATTTCATTACCAAAACATTGTTAAAAAGTTTCCAAAAGGTATTTATCAAATTCAAAGGAAAATATAGCACCATAACATTCATGCAATATCACATTCTTTTTTATTTTTTTTTTTTGGTGTCGGGTACATACCCATACCCGACACTCAAATGTGAGTTCAAACTTCTTGTGAACCTTGTGCGTTTGGGTAGGTCTGTGCATTGAAGGCCTATCTTGAAAGAGGCGAGAGTTTTTTTATCCTTTTCCACTCTTTCGTCTAAGTATTGCAGGTTAATGGTACAGATCACAATTGACACTGGATTGGGCACATTGCACCTTTATTTAGATGACCTCAGTGAACTTAATGCAGGTCCTCATTGTAAATGAACAAATCAGAGTCACTTAAAGTACAAAGTTGGCATATCAGTTTATTTATCTTCATGGAGTATAAGCTTTCGGCGGGGAATACGATGTCATTCTTTTCCCTCGCCCATCTTTTCAACTTTTTTTACAGTATCTATTGTGATGAATGATGAAGTCATTTCACTGCGGCGATGTGCTTTGAACTCAATGTAATTATGTAAATGTCGGGTTTCGTCTGCTTCTCTACTTTTGTTAATTCGGAAAAGAGAGCTCCAACCGGTTCTTTCCCTTTTAGATTCCGTCTAAGAGGTTGAGTTTTGCGCATCCCATCCTCGAATACGATCCGAGAGTCAAGTTTCCTTGTGGGGCAAAAGCTCGTTGATTGTTCCACCCAGAAGGCTCGCTCTGTGCTTTTGTTCTGTTTTTTAACACTATGGGTTTTCTTGCTTTTCCACGTCCAGGACATTTTGGAGATTCTCCTCTCTTTTTGCCTTTTATTTTCTTGCGTTGCTTGCTGTTGTTTCCTTTCGTTTGCTTTGTTGTTGTATTCCTACGATACCGCTGGTTCTTACTCCCCATGTGCACTAGTTCTCGAATAGAAAGGGCTAAGGGCGTATTCGGTAGTATTTCTATTTTAGAAAACAAATTCTTTTAGAAAACAGTCTTTTTCTATTTCTACTCCTTAAAAACAATTTCTAAATAAAAAAACGTGTTTGGTAATTATGCAAAAATTTATATTATTAAGAAAAAAAAAAAAATGCGCGCTTGGTGTGACCCGTCATTTTTTTTGTAAGGTAGGATTTTTTTTAATTTTTTAATAATTTTTTAAAGTTTTCATTTTTTTCCCTCTCTTTACTGGCCACCAATCAACAAGCAGTAGCGTGTGGTGGGGGCCGGCAAAGAGGAAAAAAAAAAAAAGAAAAAAATTATTTTTAAATTTTATTTTTGAGGATATAAAGTTATTTTTTTCTACATCTTATTTCTTTCCAAATTTATTTTTCAGCTACTTTTCTATTCCCAAGAAAAATTAGTTGACATTATTAAATGATATTTTGTTATTTTTTTTAAGTGAACAAAAGAAAAAAGAACAAAAAAAATTGGCAAGTTGCCATGCACGTCCTAAATTTCTTCTGAGTGGGGCTGTGCAGATTGAGTATAGCACCAACTACATAGTAATAAATCAGCAATCGTCGATTCCGTTTAACACGCTGATGAAAAATCTAACCGTGCAGTGATAAATGTCATATAAGGACGAGCAGCTTTATAAGATAATGCAGCGTTTCCGTGCTATCTTTAAACCCCGCACGGATCTCCTCGTGATCCACACACATGAAAGGACTGTCTCCGCGACCCTTCTTCCAATCTTACCTGTCAATGCTAATTATAGTACCAATTCACTATTGCAATGTGACCGACATTGCCCTTTTAATTTCTGTCCACACGACCTCTATGTTGGCCAAACGCGTTCTACCTCGCGTGCTCATTTGAAAGGAACACGACTTCTCTCTCACCATCTCTAAGATTTGTCGGACTTGAAGCGAGATAGCGCGAAGCAACGTGCTGCATTAAATTGTTGGTTGAGGAAAAATGATCAGTCTGACAACTTTTGTTAGAAGACGAACCGGGACCGCGATGGTTCTAGGAAGATGATGGCCATGGCATCAATGCTCTCGACCCTCTTGCTATCTTCAGCGGATGCCTTGTTGACCGACAGGCGGGAGGAATGCGGATACATGTGCTTTTAGCTCGCGTCGTGCCAATGGTTCATGTGCCGTGCATGAGCTAGGGTCCCAGCTCATTGCAGAGCCAACCTCCATGACTGCAGAGACCGGCTGCTTGACCATGAGGCGCATCTACTCGGCTCCGGTATCAATTGAATTTAATGATGTCCATCTATTTTTAAACCTTCCCTACTTCTCAATGGAAGTTATACAGGTCAAGCAGTTGATATCAAGCAAGTACATCTTTTAGTTCTAGGTTCGCGCGAAGACATAAACTAAGAAAAAATACAAAATCTTGTTGTAAGTTCCAAATTCCACCAGCTTAAAACTTAAAACCTACCCGTTAAAATAGATCCCTAATTTTTGGAACCTATAACCTCCTTCACATCTTGAAACTTAGAACTGAAAAGGTTCCTATTAGTTCAATTCTCAGGTTCTAGGTCCCATCACCAAAACCATGCTCACCTTTAGCGATGGCAATTTTTTCTACTCCACGCATCTCGGGTGTAAAAGCAAGAATGTGTCGTGTGTGCATTGCCTTTTTGAAGGGCCAAATTGCAAGTTATAGCACGATTAATCCTGTTAAAATAAGATAAGATACGGCTTATTATCGTTATGCCTTTGTAAGTACTCCATCCTGACGAGCTAACAAACGAAATCTCCGTCATACCTTAGTAAAGAGAAGAAAATGAAGAACTAGGTCAGCTCTAGCGATCGATCCAACTTCTGCACTCATTACTGAAGTTCCAAGGAAAAACACCTGAATTGCCAGCCTCTGTAACTACAGACCCATCAAGGAAACCAAATTGACCAGTGCAGTAACTTTAGTCGATGCTCGCGGATCTTCCTTTTTCTTATTGGATGACATAAAGCATAGACATTGAAAACAATGACTTTCCTACCAAAGTGCGTAGCAGCAGAAGCTTCGCGGACACATCGAAATCATCCCAAGAGTCCATTTAGTGGCTGTGATTGGCTGTGAGATGATGCAACAGGGACACCTGAAACGTCTTATTCCTGCCTTATGAAAACAACCGATGACTTGCTCTACTCAACTTTCATTCTTCAATCTTATAGAATGAGATTCAGGTTCAGTTCACCTTAAGCCAAATCAGAACCTTCTACTACAAAGGCACATGAAGGGCACCAAACCAAGTCGTGGGCTATATCCCTTTCTCAACTACCACCTGCATTTAACTCCCATATAAAAGCAAAAACATCTCACTCAACTACCTCCTGCACAGCTTTACTCTGATAAAGACCCACCGATTGCTTGGCCATGATTGCTTGCCATATTTGAACCCACCTAAAGCGTGCTTTTGGTGACTTGGTAGGTGCAATTAAAGCAAAAAAGCCAGTTCTTGCGGAAACTGCCTAATGAAATTAGGGTGAGGATGTTCAAGAGACCCCATCCTAACCCAGATCAAATATGAAGAGTGCACAACAGTGACAGATCGATTATTAACAATCATTGTTTTCCTCACACGTGCTAAGTGTGGAATGCCCATATAGGAACTGCAACACTTAACAAATTTGTCAATGCTGACAACATCGGTCCTATTATTGGTTAAACATATTGCTGGGCATACAAGTAATAAGTCCTCACACCTAGATTCAAGCATCCATCTCCAAGCCCTCTGAGATTTAACGACATTGTCGCATTGGGCATATCCCTCTAATAACATTAATTTCTACAGTTTCAACACTCCCAACTTCTTCCATCCAGACTGCTAATTTTTTTTATCTTGAAACACTACCCTAGGATTTTGCTGTGTCTTTACACTTACAGGAGTAACTTAAGTGCTAAAGTATAACTGTAACTACAATAGGGTCATGCTCCAAGTGACCACCTCGCACAAGCAAAAACATATCATTACGGAAGCTAATAGACCAAAACAGAGCTAAAACCATTAACCTTAGAAGCACGTACACTACTGACGATGCAACAACGAAACAGACAGATATGAGGAATGAGCAATGAGAATCAGCCTACAATAATACATGTAGTCGGAGTAAACAGGGATAGAGATGAGACCAGATACCGGATATATGCTTTAAGCGTAGCTCAGACCAACCACACAAGTCTGTTGATTCAGCTGTCATCTGAGTAGGGCTCAATCCAAAAAATGCTAATTGCAAACTAATTGAGAGTGACAAGATCATAGTAAGTTCAAATATCACTGGAGCAGCAGCATTAAGACATAAGAATAATCAAGATGATAACATCGATAACATTGGGAGCCCTCAGAGGAAGCAAGAAACACAGCAATACAATAAAAATGCAACTCTATAGCCTATTAAAATGTCTCCTCATTTTTATTGAAACTTCATGGGAAGGATACATGTCCAGCGATCCTCATATGTTCTATGAATCACTAATTCTACAACCCAAAACTACAAGAATTACATTCTCCAATGATTAAAAAGAATTCAAAAGAAAGGTGGTTCATTTTATCTGATACAGCTAGGGGGGGATCTCTGCAAACAATGTCCATTTACACCTTAAAACTTCATACTGCGACGAGACTTCCCCCCTGATATGGGCACCCCTATTATATAGGCACAGACAACAATCGTGGAAATGAACACATAAATGTTAGAAATTGGCCATAAGAATCATAACCAATAGTATCTATAGAGAAAGCTAATGTTTTGCAACCAAAAGAATGTCATACACCGCTCTTCTTGCCATCGGCATAAAATCTGAGGTACCATCGAACAAATTTCTTCAAACCAGACTGAAGATCTGTGGTCGGCTTATATCCCAGCTCCCGCTGAGCCAAGCTGATGTTGGCATGAGTATATTGCACGTCTCCATTCCGAGGCAACCTCAGGATGTTCCTCTTGGCTTTCACTTTCAGAAGCCTCTCCAAGATGCTGACGAGGTCGGAAACAGGAACCGGTGAAGTATTCCCCAGATTAAACACCCTCAATTGTGCCGGCCCTTTCTTCTTCCCCCCGCTTCCCGTGCTCTTCTCCGCAGTATCCAGAGCCGCTAAACAACCCCTCACAATATCGTCGATGTAGGTGAAATCCCTCGCGACCGTGCCATGATTAGCGGCCTCGAAGATCGAAATAGACTTTCCCTTCAATATGTCTCTGGTGAAAAAGAAGTAGGCCATATCAGGCCTTCCCCACGGGCCATAAACAGTGAAGAACCGCAACCCCGTCAAAGATAGGCCGTAGATATGATTATAAGTGTGCGCGATTTCTTCGCCGGCCTTCTTCGTGGCTGCGTACAAGCTGGCGGGTTGGTCTGTCCGATCTTTCTCCGAAAAGGGCACTTTGGTATTGAGTCCATACACAGAACTAGAGGATGCCCAAACGATTGCAGGCTGTGGATTGGCAGACTTGCAGACCTCAAGCAAGCTAACGAGACCAGCAATGTTGCTGTGCACGTAAGAGCTAGGATTCTCCATCGCGTACCTCACTCCAGCCTGAGCAGCCAAATGCATCACATGGGTGAAGGCCACGACCTCAAACAATTTCCGCAAGAGGGCCTCATCGTTGATGTCCCCCTCCACGATGAACACGCCGGCCCGCTCCAGCAGCGCCTGGCGGGCGCGCTTGAGGGACGGATCGTAGTAGTCGTTGAAGTTGTCGAGCCCGAGGACGCCGTCGCCGCGGCGCTTGAGGGCGGCGGAGACGTGGGTGCCGACGAAGCCGGCGGCGCCGGTGACGAGCACGGACATGCCGTTGCGGGAGCGGATGCGGGCGGAGGAGCGGACCCGCTTCTCCCAGGCGGCGCCGCCCCAGCTGTAGTTCTGGAGGTAGCGGCGGGAGGGGTCGGAGAGGGACTGCGGGGTGGAGGAGGACGGGGATCGGAAGAAGAAGATGAAGATCAGGGCGAGGAAGATGAAGGACCAGAAGGTGAGCTTGGCGAGGGACGAGTGCCACCTCAGGCGGTTGTAGGGGGACTTGTCCATCTTGAACTTGCCCGGCGTCGACGGTATGTCGTCCAGGTGCGAGATTTGCTTCATGGGTCACAATGCCGGATCTGCAAATGCCTGCCCAAGATTCTCTCTCTCTCTCTCTCTCTCTCTCTCTCTCGCGTGATCTCTCTGCCCAATTCAAAGAAATCTAGAGCGGGATTCTTGCTCCGGGGGGAAGTTTATACGAGCTAAAGAGGTGATTCGGAGAAATGGGTTTTCAAGAATCTGTCGCCGTCGGTACGGTGGGCGATGCCGGTGGCGGTGGCGGAGGGGGCGGAGGAGGAGGAGGAGGAGATGGGAAGGAGGAGCGCGAAGAAGATAAGGGGGAGTGGGGAAAGTGAATTTGGTCTGAAACTTTGCTTTATGGTCTCCTTGCTGGCATTATTGTCATTAAATTAATTTTTCCTCAAGGGAAGAATCTTGGGGTTCCTTGAATGGCAGGGTTGGTGATGGTGGTGGTGGTGATCTTTACTCTTTGGTGGCTCATGGTATTTTCAGACGACGATGATAGATGACCTTGGCAGCCGGCGGCGGCGGTGGCAGCGGCAACAACGATGGTGGTGGTTGCGACGGCAATTCTAGCAAAACGCGTTCGAATGCTTCCTGGGGATCAAGAAGGTGGTAATGGTGGGGTGGGGAGGGAAGGTAGTCCTTTTGAGCAAATGGAGACCCAAGAAGGGTCAAAGAGCGGTCGTTAATGAATGAGAGAATGAGAGAATGAGTTGGGGGCTTTCTGTCATTTCTTGATCTTCTTGAAATCGGTTTTCTTAGTTGAAATGATTAAAAATAGGAATTCCAAGTTCTAAGGGCTGCCTAAAAATATCACAAGAAGAGGCTTGAGAGGATGCTAGGAATAGTAAGTAGTGGAGCATATGTCTATCTTCGAATCACCCTTCCCCACAAAAGATGGGTATTTGATCAAGATTGGTTGGAATGAATGCCTTTTGAGTCGGTGCTTTTAACCCCGTTCCTCCCTTTATTTAGGAAGGGAAGCATGTGTTTTGTTTAGGTGGGATTGGATCTTGAGGTTGAGAATGGAGAGGCCTCCTGTTTCCTGGTCTTTCAAGTTTCAACCATGAGGGATGGGGTGGGAGAAAGGAAAGGGAAGGTTGCTGCCCTTTTACATGTTTTTGTTTCTGATGATGTTTTGACTGATTATAGTTCCTTTTGTGGATATTCCTAATCTCAACCTTGATCAGTTGATAGAAAAATTGAAACTTTAGATTTTGATATAGTAAAATTTCGAGTTGAAATTATCATTTGGTACCGAGAAAGGAGGATTCACAATTCTCCAAAATACTACATTGAAAAAATTTATGCAAGTTGGAGGACTTGTTTAGATGAACGAAAATTGAGCAATTAATTAATCTGCTATTCAGAGGAACTTGACGAGAAAATGTACACAAATTTGAAGACTTGATTAGACAAAGCTAAAATTTGGACACTTGATTAAAAAAAAAAAAGTAATAATAATAAATGCATGAGCTTAGAAACAAGTAGAATTTTACCTGAATTCTTTGGTGAAGCCAACCGTTTGGAATTCTAGAGGAGACAAACCATTGACTTAGCTGTTCAAATTAATTGTGTCTTTCTCCACAAATGTGAACTTTTGGATTAAAACCGTTGAACACTTAAACTTTACCGTAATATTATAATAAGAGGACATGAGTTTGTTTTCTCTCTTTCGGTCCTTCATGAGATTCCTTTCTTTATAGATTTTGAGATTACTTGTGTGTACAACCTCTTACGGTCCTACTATAATTCATATGAGAGAAGTGTTCAGACATAAAGATCTAATCCGTCAACATATTTTTCATATCAACGGTCACGTCCTCAATTCCTCTAGATTGTCACTTATAGAAAATTATTATAGTCATAAAGTAAAGGATTGTGTATCTTTTTGGTACGTTAAAAGTTTGTGTTGAATTTGTAATTATGGTAAAATATTGCTTCTATTTTTTAAAGTATTTATGGAAAAACTAAGTCTTTTTTTTTCCTTTGAAACGCAGTTTTCTTGTCGTGTAATTCCATTTTTTTTTTTTTTGGTAAAGACTGATTAATTTTAGTTGAAAAGCCATTGAAACACTTGAAGCCCAAAGATAACCAATTATGAGCAAAAAGTGAGCAGAAAAAATTTTCTGGCACCAATGAGCAGAGACCACATTCCCCATGTGATGATCTGACTGATTAATTTTAGTTGAAAAGCCATTGAAACACTTGAAGCCCAAAGATAACCAATTATGAGCAAAAAGTGAGCAGAAAAAAATTATCTGGCACCAATGAGCAGAGACCACATTCCCCATGTGATGATCTGATTTCACAGAGGACAAAGGGAACACTCCCAACTTCCCAAGTTACTATTCTCAGAGCTGGACTGCCGTTCCATGCTTTTGTGCACTTAATCAGAACACAAGATGGGAGGTGCCCCTCTGACACATACAATTAAAATACCAAACATAAAGTACTCTCAAATTCCTAAAAAAATAGACATACTGTATCCTGCATAATCCTAGCTGGAGAGTTGCATCAGAAATTGTTCCTCACATGTTGTCCCATAAAAAATACTGCAGTACATAATTTTCCTGTCTTTTACCTTTTATGGTAGTACGAAATCAAGGGAATAAACAGGGGAGTTAAAACTTTCTGCCTAATTTGTCAGCTGAAGTTTTACTTTTTTATGCATAAACCAGCGGGCAGTTGACAAATTGCCTGACAAAAACTGCAGGAGTTTTTGTAATTTAATAGCAGGTTAATGGAGAATGGGTTTTAGATTAATGTCTCCAGCTTGTTATTGGGAAACATGGCAAGCTCCACTTGCTATAAAATATGTGGATTTGACTCCAGGAACATTAGCTCAACTTGCTAGAACAAGACAGAAGACACCACACACGTCTATGGCCTTTATCAGAACTTCAGAGAACCAAATCTACATTTTGAACTGCTAGATCTTCTCCCTTTTGGCACTTTGCCGATGTTATTGCCCTTGAGTCAGTGAAAGCAATAAGGATCTGATGGGAAAACGTGGCAAGACAAATGCCTGTTGGATTGACCAAGCTTTAGTGATCTTAGTCAGAACAATAATGCCAGAGACATCATAAGCTCAAGGAAGTTAACAACTTAAGCACATAATATCGACTGCGGTTGGGCTCCTCGAAACCACTATTTGATATGAAACTTTATGATTTTTTTCTGGCTAAACTTATTATCAAGTTGACTGATAAGGTTGTATTGCTTGCTTCACTAACGTCGGTGGCATAAGCAATTATAAGCAAGATGACTTTTGTTGACTTTCGTGACCTCTGTTGATACTTACCTTCCATTTATCTACCGTTGACCGTAGTAGTCTTCTCGTTTTGGTTTTTCTTCCGTCAGATCTACATTTCATAGCATTGCATCTACAGGATTTCAGAGCATTTGATTAGAGTCAAAGGGCAATACTCGTCAGTCAAATTTCTCCAAGCATTTTGATGGTCTTCCACAACAGTCCATTTCTCCAACTCTTCCAATACCATGACTACAAACTATCTGCTGTTTCGAGTAAGATAGTATTCAGGCTTTTTATTCATAGATGTTATTTTAACAAAATGTCACTTGGTCATTTTGCTGCGACAATCAAAGAAGTCACTAGAAAAAAGAAGAGAAGTCATCCCAAGCATTTTCTCAAACAATCTCGCCAGCCGCCACAAGGGAAGGGCTTTATTTTGTTTTTCCACTTCCTTCCCGGCAACTTTCCACGGTTGAACAGATGGGCTCGTAACCATAGAACGAGCGAGGCATTAGACTTCAAGGCACGAGATCTCAAGTTCGACTCTAATCCGCGCAAATCTGGAGGCTAGACCGCACGAGAGGTTCGAAATCCTATACCGTGCACCTTAATTATACCAAGGACATTACGACCTCCACAAGAAATGGTGAATAAATCGTCTTGCCACTTTAGGTCCCAACAGATATATGTCCAGAACTCTCACAAGAGTCATAGCTCCGCAGATGGCTTGCGCATCTTGTAACGACTTCTATCACTCCGTGAGAGTAAATACTTAGAACAGACACCGAGGCCTAAAGCTTAATGTTGATTTTTGTATCTTGAAAAGCCAGACTACAAAATCTTAACATGGCTTGTTACTTACCGAGCTTACGAGCAACTAATCGGCCAAACTTTATTAGTTGTTTCATCACGATCAAGCAGTTATTACTAAACAGGTCTACAACTTAAGTACCAAAGACATGATGAGAAGGAAATTTAGGTGAATGGAAGACTCACCTACACAAAAAATGGCTAGTACAGTTCCCGATTAAATTAGGATTCTACACCCTATCGAAACTTTATGGGTGAGGTCCCAGAGTACATTCCAAGGAGTAGCTCCCACAACCATGTATAGGAAAACATACAATCAGACTACGGGGCATGACATTGCTTAAGGGTAGTGACACGGCATGACATTGCTTAAGGGTGGTGACGCTTGAAGTCTCTCGCTCGCATATTTTTAATGGCTCGTGACACTCTGGAGAACTTCGAAGTAGTCGGGGAAAGTTTTTCTTGTGCAACCGGGATCCTTGATTGTAACTGGAACATCTGCACAAGCAGCGAGTGAAAAAGCCATGGCCATTCGATGATCATCATAAGTGTCGATAGCTGTCACGTTCAGTCTCTCTGGAGGAGTAATCACGCAGTAGTCTGGCCCTTCTTCAACTGTTGCACCCAGCTGGAAGAACCCAAATTTCACCACAACGAAGATGTAGAAACATGGACAAGGTTTAGAAATTGCAGAAACTAGAAGCTCACCTTTCTGAGCTCCGTGCATATAGCAATCATTCGTTCTGTTTCCTTCACTCTCCAACTTGCCACTGACAACAAAGATTCAAAGGAGATTTTCCTTGAGCAACTTTTTTCAGATAAACGACTTCAGAGTTAAACAGTATGAAATAATTTCCTGATGTTTTGATAAGAATAATGCTTTCCTCGTAGCATAAATGCACTAGTGCCAGGCACAACTAGGCCGTTTTCTGCACCCCCTGCTGAAAGAAGCAGCTCTTCTTTTCTAATAAGCAATTCATTGTCGTAATAGGATCACAAGAATTCATGGCTCACAAAGAGGTCCCTCTATAAAGCACAGGAGGAAGGAGGACAACAAAAATTTAGGTATGCTTGAATGGGAATGTCTACTGACTGCAAAATAGCCATAGAAGATGCAGTGCTGTATAAGGGGCCTAGGGAATGAAAATGCCATCTTCCAAAACAATAGGCCTATCATATCCATGGAAATAAGTCAACGTTCTTAAAGAAGAGGCATTTAGGCTTTAACCACCCATTGACCAACTAACTTGTGATAGTGGACCAGTAACTCAGTTAGGATGTTTTGCTTCTTGGGAAAAAATCCATAAGCTAGTAAGATCAAATCACCCTCCCTAGAGAAAACACGAAAATTTCCAAACATCAAATAACCTGCAAATCCTAACATCCCAAACACCTGAACACCAAACTTGTGCACCCATCATGGTCATCACATGCCACTGTCAATGACCACTTGCCACAGTCAGTTGCAACCATCTCTCTCTCCCCCCAAGTTTTTGGTAAATGAGGTCAGAAGAGTGGTATGGGCATTTTGGATGCAAAATTAAAATTTTATAGATAGAGTTATGATATTAGTTAATGTCAAGTATGATGTGAAGTCTGCAAACAAATTACAGGGGCAAAGTAGTGGTTTAAAATGTACAAAATGCAAAGTTGTCATGGGGCAAAAGGTGAGTTCTAATTTTGGTATTGTACCGCTAACTTAGAACATGACTACACCTTGGACCCAACAGTAGATTAAAATCAGACGCAAACATCACAGCAAATCATTGACATAATTGAACCATACCATCTCTAATTGCAGTGGGCCCATCAGCGAAAAGAGCAACCACTGCAAGAGTCATGGCAACATCTGGCATTTTATTCATGTCGACATCAATAGCGCGCAAATGCTTTCTTCCAGAAGAATTCCGTGGAGGTCCAGTCACTGTAACACTGTTCTCTGTCCAGGTGACTGTAGCCCCCATTTTCTCAAGGACTTCAGCAAATTTTACATCACCCTATATTAGAAAAAATTGACAATCTAATGTTTATCAGGCACATTTTTAATAAAAGTGAAGCCCATGAATTATGTACCCAGCAACATATCTTCCCATGAAATAGAGACTGTCATAGTTTACATGATAAAAGTAGTCAAAAGTTGAATCTTTAGGATGGAATCTGAGATTGGGTCTAGATACCTGTAAACTACTCGTACCACAACCTTCAACAGTAACAGTTCCCCCAGTGACAGCTGCACCTGCTAGGAAGTAACTAGCACTTGAAGCATCACCTTCCACATAAGCTTTTCCAGGAGTCCTGTCAATTTATAGATCGGTTAAACTGATGATATGAAAACTGTCAAGTCAACCAACCACCTTGGCACGTAGCACAAGGACTACCTGTATTTCTGACCTCCTCGGACCAAGAACCTATCCCAGCTACCACTATGCTCGACAGAAACCCCAAATCGTTCCATTAACTTTAGAGTCATCTCAACATAAGGAATGGAAATTAGCTTGTCAATGATCTCAATCTCCACATCCCCTAGAGATAAAGGAGCAGCCATTAGCAAAGCAGTCAAGTATTGACTACTTATGGATCCAGACAACTTCACCTGCAAATACCCATAAGCAATACATCTTATTGGTGGACAATAAATGTCATAATGATAAATGCTATCTTCAGAAACAGAATTTGATTCATATAAGGGTAATATGATCACTCACAGCAGAGGCACTTACAGAGTTCTATCAAATTTTCTGCAAGATTCTACTTCAAGATCTAATCTCAGACACCATCACTAGAACCAATGAACAGGTAAAATAATATTCATAAAAAGCATTAAAAGAAAATCGCTGAACAAGATGATAGACATCCATTGGTGCATCCCATTTTCTCACTAGCTCTTTTACACTTGTTTAGAGGGATAGGCCCGTGCAATAGACTGGTTGGGTAAAGAATGTAAGCAAATGGTACCTAGATCATACAGATTAACCGAATGTTAAAATATTCTCGTTAATAGGCAATGCTTATCCAATGGTTCTCATGCCTTGCAGAGTAGGACTACTTACATTTAGCCATCATAAAGCTATATCAAATAACATAAATCTTGATAAATAAAACAAGACAGTAACATTAATTGTGTAATTGTGTAATTTTGAAATGCTTAATGATTTGTAAAGCACACCAACCTTCCCCCCTGGAAGCCCACCCTTCGCATTAATGCGCACAGGAGGACAGTTTGTGCCAAGGAAACAATCAGCATCTGCCCCAAGCTGCTTCAGACCAGTGACCAAATCTCCAATAGGTCGCTCTCTCATTCTCGGCACTCCATCAAGAATGTAGCTGAAGTAGATTAAAGCAAAAGCAACAGATACATGAAGATCAAACAAGCAAAGAAATGAAAGCAGATGAAAAGAGAATACTTTAGAAAAGCAATGCAAGTAACCTGGAAAGATGAAACAAAAACAAATACAAAGTGATGCAGTTGTGTTCTCAGATCCAACCAAAAATGCTTTTTCACACAATTTCTGCCACAACATCAAGAAGAAGAAGACAGTAAGCTGGTACTACACACTTATGCCATCCCTCTATGCAATTACTCAGAATCAGTTTGGTTAGATGCAATAGTACATCAATGGAAAGTGGAATTCATAGGACTTAGTCTAATGATGTGATCATGTCCTATTTCTAGATGAATGATAGAGAGGCAAAAGGAACAAGAGCAAATAATTGATCATCAAAACATGAAAAGCAACATCCTGAACTGAAATCAGTGTCTTAAATAGCTTCTGCTAAATGGAACTGCGCAGCATACCTGGAGTTTCCACCTGCAGCAGTCACTGCAGCTGTCAAGGGACGCATAGCTGTCCCTGCATTTCCAAGGAAAAGTTGGACTTCATCCCTCGATTCTTTTCCAACAGGAAACTGACCTGCACAACCTTCCACGATGGCCCGTTTGATAGACTTGTCTTCCTCTACATTCAGACCAAGAGCTCTCAACGCTCCAATCATGTAATGGATATCATCACTATTCAACAAGTTGTCTACGACAGTTGTTCCCTGAATGACAAACAAAGGAGAGAGAAAGCAAAAGGAGAAAATTTTATCAGAACGGAAACAAAGAATGAACCAACCATTAAGATGAATACAGTAGCATTTCTGGAGGGAAAAAATACAGAGGCAGATGCATCATAGAATACTTCAATAGCGAGAGCCATGCCACCATCAAAAGTCAAACGTATACGACAGAATTTTCCTGCAGCTCGTGTCATAAAGAGCTAGTTTATTCCAACCATAATTTACACACTAACTAGAATGTCTGTTGTCATTTCCTGATTCGATCAGTGCAAAACTAGCACCTCTATTGCAGCAAATTAGACTCCACCTAAACCAAAACGCTCACTCCAAGCAAGAAGATCCACCATTTCACAGTAGATACAACAGAAGAATTCACATCCAATTACGAGACAGCAACCAAGCACCCCCCAAATAACCCACAAATCAAAAAAGGCTTCCTTTACCTCCGAGAGAGCTGCAAGAAGCAGAACCCTATTGGAAAGCGACTTCGAGCCCGGCAACGTCACCGTGCCAGAGATCTCTTTAATGGGTTGCAACACGATCTCCGGTACCTTGGACGGCTTCTCAGCCGTGGCCACCGAAGCCGCGACCTTAAAGGAAGGAACTTTAACCGCAACCCGCGGGTTCTTGCAATGCTTCAGCTCCGACGCCCCCAAGAACTGAGACCCCATGGCGACCGAGACGGCGAATCTGGGTCTCGAGCTCTTAGCAAAAACCTGCATGTTCAGAGGGCAATTCGGAGTCCTGACGGCGTGGGCCATTTTCTCTCTCCCTCCTCTCCTTCAAGAAAACCCAGCTCCCGCCTGCCAAAATTCGTGCTTCTGGCTTCTGGCTTCTGGCTTCTGGCTTCCGATGGAGGAGGTGATGATTGGAACGGTAGGGTCGTCGTCTCGGGGTTGGTGGCGTTGGTGGAATATTGACTCGCCACGAGATCTCTCAACGACCCAGCTTGGCAGTTGTCCACAACAACAGAGGACGATGTCTCTGTTCTTGCCAAGAAATTACGGGAATACAAGCACGTCGTGGTGGGATCCAAGCACGTACTCCCGGCCAAAAACCTCAGTAAGCAAAGGGTGTTTCGCGAGGCCGTGCTTAGGATTACGGCTCCGGGGGCGTTTGGTTTTAGGACATGATGATTCGGAGTTGGTGGGTCGCGGTTGGTGAAGGCGTTCGAAGCGAAAGACGTTTTCTTTTCGGGCAGTGTGAGTGTTGATTGCTCCTGCCCACCAACCCACCCACCCCAAGAGTTTGCGATCGGGCTCTCCATTTTGTCCGCTCTTATTTCTCCTCTTTAGGGCGAAATTATCCAAATAAAAAAAAAAATCTTTGCACATGTACTAACATAATCATAAAGTATTTAATTTGACCAATTTAATTTTAAATATTTCGACAATTTGTTTATTCAATTATACACATTTCAATTATATTAATTTAATTCTAAACAGTTTGATGATTTACCAATTAAGTTATGTCAAATTAACTAAAAACACAAATCTATAATCTAGTTAAGAACGATCATCTTATGCGATATGGCTAGCATTATCATAGATAATTTTTTTTGTTAAGTTTTATCTTCTTCTTTTTTTCCTTCTTGTCCTATTTCTTTTCATCCTTTTTTTTTTCCTCCAACTTTTGGTTGGGGAGGTTGCTAACTAAACCTCACTAGCCACAGGTCGACTTACGTAAAGGCATCATGGCCCTCATGGCCCTCACTAGCCAATAGACAAAGGTCACAAATCGCTTACTAGAAGATGAGAGTCACAGCTCTTGCTTTGATCTGCATGATGGTGCAAAGGCCCTAGCTCATGGCCAATGAGGGCATGATGTGATCCCATCGCCCAAATCAAGCAAGGGTTTGCCGATGGCCTTGCAATTCAAGAGCTAGAAGAAAAAGAAAAAAAGTAATAAAATCTAAAATTCTGAAAAAAATTAAAATTTGTAAAAAAAAAATTATGTCACTAGCCCTCCAATTGTGCCATATAGTCTAACTAGGCCTTAAAATCAATGTTTTTCGATCAAAATTGATTGAAATGACTAAATTAGCAATTAGTAAAAAGGTGTAAGACTAAATTGATAAATCTTTAAAAGTTTTAAGACTGAATTAGCCAATTTAATGGATTTAAATTGAATTACCATAAGTGTAATAGGTTTAAGATTTTTATGATATCTCTTTCTTGTACTTTGTTTTCTTTAATTTGTAAATGGTTTGTGAGGCTAAAAATTTCAAGAGGAGTAAAACTTTAAAATAATATGATCTTTTGAAATGTTAATTTAAAAAAAAAAATGATGGTGCTATTTCCACTTCCTATATAACTAAATCCACCCCCATTTTCACTAAAAAAAAAAAACAATATTGTCCTCAATTTCAATTGTGATCTAAGGTAGTGGCTCCAAATTTATTTACTTCCCTACTTCTTTCAATTTTTCTATTTCTGTGTAGAATTTAATTGTCATAATTAAGCATGTCACATGCTTGTTTTTGTTTATGGTTTTTTGTCGAATTTGAAATTATTGCTATATAGAAGGAAAAAAAACCTAGTCTTTTATACACCATTACTCTTCTAACAACTTATCTATTTTTCATCCATCATATATCAAAGCTTACTTTCTTGTTAAATTTCTTTTCATCAATCTAAAATATATATCAAGTCTCTAAATTTACTATATGAAAGAATTTATCTTTTTTGATTACTACTGATGAGATGCATTAACATGGAGCACATAAGGCGTTATAGGAGTGTTTAAAAAACACTAAAAACATTGATGTGAAAAAGTTATACATAATAAGGCATTTTGATGCTGTTCTCAAACACTCCACGAATGATATTAAATTTTGTCAATCCAAAATAATGAAATTTCAATGGCATTTTACAAATAAAAAAAAATCATATTTTATGCAAAGCTTTGATATAATTAGATTCCATCTTTTGAAGTTTGATGGACAAAACTCAATTGAGATTTTGTCTTTGAATAGCTTTAAAGAGGTTTTTGTTGTGTTTTTATCCAATCATCCCATAATATGTATATGTCTATAGAAAACAACCAATAAACAAGATTTGATTGTGATATGCACAATAAAAATGCAAAAAAATTATAAACCCATGATAGTTTTAAAATGTTATTTATGTTACATTTTTTTCTAGATTTTATTGGATAATTAATCTATAGGAAAATTCCAATTTAAGGCCCAAAGTGACTTTATCTTCTCAAATAAAGGCCTAAAGTGATTATGTCAATCTCAAAGAATAGCTTTAAGTGGTTATGCCTATTTCAAATAAGAGCCTAACCTCATTGGCTTATCATGTGGCAAAACATTCCGACCAATCAAGGATATTTTCATCCAAACACAATTTAAATTTAAATTAAATTAGATTAAAAAAAAAAAAAAAATGAACATGCAAGGAAGGGAGGCCCCTCCCACCTATGGTTGTTGCCCTCATCAAATTAGGCACCTACAAGAAATGTTAAGTTTAGATTGGAGACTAAAACTTGCCTCCATGAAGTCATAATTTCAAGTAATAGAAAATCAACTGGTGAATATGTTCTCCACACACTGCCCATCAAAGATTGACATGACTACTTCAAATCCTTTTTTGAAATAAGGTTTACTTCAAGTTTTTATTTGAAAAAATGATGACACTTTGGGTCCTTATTTAAAATAACGTCCACTTTGAGCCCTTACTTAAGAAAGCGAGGACACTTCTAACTCTTATTTGGAATTTTCCCTTAATCCGTAAATTTGGTCCACAATATAGAATATAACTAGGTATCTTCGAAATTCCTTTTTTGACAAAACTAATTTTTATAGAAGTAAATCTCAAAATAAAGAGAAAACACAATGCATTTAATATATATATATATGGGATATTCTTAGTTATGGTAACTAGATCCTACATAGGAATAGAAAAACTAACAAAAAGGAAAATAAATAAATTGAGGACACCACTTTAAATTACAATTGAATAATTAAAGGCAACTTTGTCATTTTAATGAAAATAGGGTGGACTTTTTCATATAAGTTTGGGTTAGGCAAGTGGGATAAAATTCGAGATAGGATTTTTACCATATCCTATATTTGGTATCTGCTAAATATAGGATAAAGTCATATGCAAGAAAAATATAGGTAAGATAAAATTATCATACGGAGAAAGTGAAATAAAAATGGATATAATTTTTAATATCCATAATATGAAAAGTTATTTTCCTCAAAGAACAAACTTATTAAATTAATAAAATTAAAATTATATTTCAATATAAATAATATCTGAATTTTAAAATAAAAATTCAAAATAACAAAAAATAAAAATTTATTTTTTAATTTAATCTAATTTTTATTTACATATCGACTCTAATTCTATCTTATAATATAAATTCAATATATATTTATATTTATTACATATTTTAGGTATTTTTTGTATTATATATATATTAGTGCAATTTACTATTTAATAAAATTTTATTAGAGAATGATGAAAGAAAAAAAGAAATAAAAATAAAATAATTATAAAAAGAGGAAAACGAAAGTAAAAAAAATTAGGCAATAATGTTGCAAAGCTTTTTACCATCTCCATTTGTAAACTTTTATGCTCATTTCCATTTATATGTCATTCATACCAAAAAAAGGCATATAACATGTGATGTAAATATATTCGACTTTATTATTGTGATTCACCAAATAATTGATAAAATATAGCATAATCTCTGGATTTCATATCATATCCTATCAAATCTTATTTTGATTAGAAATTCGAACGACCAGATGTACTCTGGATGGTGAAAATAGTGTTATCAAAAAATAAAACCCTCTTGTTTAACTCGTATTGACTAGAAAATGAAATAAATGTTGCTTATTTTCATTAGAAAATGAGTTGGACGGTCCTACTTATTTCTTTACTCTTCTCCCTAGGATGTCTTTGAGTACATAGCTCAATAATCCTTCCTTGAGGATATATTCCCTCGAAGGGGAATAGTGGATTGCATATATGGGCCACCGTCACCGGCCACCAAAATGCTTTACTTCCAAGAACCGGTCTTGCATGTACATTAAGTTTCATAGGTTCGAAACTTCACTTAGAACCCGACTCGAGTTTCGAGAAGGGTTTTCGGGACTAACCGGATCAGGTTTGAGTGTGGGTCAATGGTATTCGAACCCGTCATGGTGCTATCCCTAATGGTTTCAAAATTTCGTTTCGATAATTGGTTTTTCGATACTTCTAATGGGTATGTATAGAATTTGTGGTAATAGACTCGTTGCTGGACTACTTCTATTAGGATTTGGTGTGAAATCAAAAGCTGAAACGCTAAAACAATAGAAGCAAGAGTTTGAAAGGGGAATATTGACTCAGAGAAATGGCCAAAAGCTCTTATTTATGAATCAGACATTGTATAGTATTTGTGCTGAATATTTAGCATCCTGAATTGGGTTGTAAACATAAGAAACGAGTATTAGATCACCCAAGTGTCAAAACTTGACATTTATTTAAGAAAATTTTAGATTTCAAAATAGATTCAAAAACAAGGAAAAAAAACCTATTTCTCTTCTTTGGTAGTGTTTTCCAATAAAATGAAGAAAAATGATACCATTAATTAAGCAAAAGAAAAATTTACTCAACTAAAATACTAACGTGGAACCGAACCAATGGTTGGGTTTGGATCCATGCAACTAATAGGTGATTCCCTTCCCAAATTTTTGGAACCGGTCCTTAGCGAGTAGACAATGGTAAACGATGTTCATTTTATTTAAGTACTTATTAACATGGCTAGATAAAATACCGACGTGGCGTTTTTCTGGCTAGACAATGGTAAAACGATGTCATTTTGCTTATTAACATGGCTAGATAAGCCGAAAACAACATCGTTTTTGTCTCAAATTTGAATTTTGATATAAATATTAATTAAACTAAATTTAAAGAAGAAGAAGAAGATTGCAAAACACCTTGGTGAGAGCTATGCAAGTTCTCACCATGGCCTCCCCACCATCGCCAAGAAGGACCAAGGCTTGGCAATCCTAACCGATCGGTGGCAAGGGCCTACAAGCCTTCACCTAGATCTAGGACAAAGGTCACAACTCTCCCCCAAATCGTGCAAGGGTCGTTAGCCCTCGCCCAACAAAGCCAAGGTCTGTTGTCAACCCTCCCCCACCCTCCTAGCAATGGTGGGAAGGTGGCGGTGAGAGCTTGCACAGCCCTTGCCGAGGTGTTCTACAATTTGTTTTAAAAATTTTAGTTTTAAATTTAATCTAATCAATATTTGTATTAACATCTCAATAAGAGAAAAAATGGCGTTGTTTTGGCTATTCTTTGTTGACTTAGCTTTCCAATGAGCCACATAAGTAAGCTAAATTATTAAAAACTGTCACATAGGATTTCCAAGACCCTTCACTAGAGTTAGCAATGAAATGTCACAATTTTTTAACAAAATGACAGTTATGTTTATTTTTCGTAACTTTTGATACTTAAGTGTCATCTCTTGTTAAGTTTTGGCATTTAAGTTATACTTCTACTCATAACAAACATATTATCAAATGACCAAGTGCAAATGGAATCTCTAGACTTCGAGTTTAGATAAGAAAGAACGCTCTTACATCTATTCCCTCAAGAAATGGAAATAATCTTAGGGACAAATGGAAACCATGCCTACTTAGGAGAGAATAATATATTAGGTAATGTGCATTACGATTGTCTTAATTATGGATTTCGGGAAAGTACAGCATCAGTATAAAATATTTTTCACACAAATAGTCATTATAAAAAAAAAAACCCTTGTCTATAAATTCATAGTACCTAAATCTCTGCTTGTATGATGATTTTTTTTACACTGACAGTATAAAAATTAAAAGCCTTCATTCAATTATGGGAAAATTTCACATAAAACCCAAAGTAGCACTAATATTTTAAAACAAAGATTTGAAGTAGACATTAAGGATCTGAACTGGCTAAATCAATCTCAAATAAGAATTTCAACTTGTTGACCGACCAGATGTTCTCCGGCCAGCAAGTGACATTTTCAGCAGCCAGAGTAGGGGTATTTTCATAAAAAAAATCCCTGAAAAAAAAAATCCATTAAAAAAAAAAAAAAAAAAACGAAAGTTGATGCAAATGTTCCTCACGTTTTTCTTCCTTTTTCCTTTGAGCACCCAAATTCTCCGTTCGTTGAACACGAATTGAAAACAACAAGAAACCCCAGACTTCATTTTCGCGGAGCATGCTTCTTCCTTCGTTTCTTTACATCTTCTTCCTTTCTTTTCTATCTTCGTTTCTTTCCAAAGAAAGAAGACAAATCTCAGCAAGGCCCATCCCTTCATTTAGTCAAATCCTCGCCATCTAACACGGGGGCCTCGATTCTCCATCATCTTTTCCCAGCCCAATTCAAGTGTCCTCGATTCTCCATCATCTTTTCATTCTGAGGAAGTCCACAGGAAGGCGCAGAGCTTCTGAGGAAGTGTCGTTGCGACAGCGTGGCGACGAAGACAGATTTCGTCGTTGAAATTGCTGGGCGGTAGGGGATTTGAGGCTGGAGAGCTTGCGCTCAAAGGCTGGGAAAACGGAAAACTTAGGGAAGAAAAAGATTTATGTTCTTAGGAATAAAACTTTGGGTTTTTTTTAAAGTTTTGGATCGAATGAAAACCATTAGCCCACAATCAGTAAAGCTTTGGGTTCCTTTAAGTTTTCAGGAGTTGTAATATTTTTTTTTTAATTTTTTTGATAAAAACATCCATATTTTGATTGCCAGAAATGTCACTTGCTAGCCGATCAACGACATTTGGTTGGTTAGCAAGTTTAGATCCTTATTTGAGGTTGATCAAGCCATTTTGAAACTTTATTTGAAATAATATGCACTTCAAATCCTTATTTGAGAAAATCACTCAACTTTGAATTTTTATTTGAAATTTTCTCATAAATTATTTTCTTATTAGTCATTTTGCCCAAAATTCTTGGGAAGTTTGTGTTTTCTTTAGAATCCTTAAGCCCACATGGCTCAAACGATGACCTATTTGCCGCCGGCTATTTGGTTCAGACAAGCCCAGGTCTAAACATCTTGTAAGAACTAAGAAACTCTATAAAACCCAAACAAGACCTAGGAAGCCCACCTCAGAAAAGCTCTTCCAGCTAAAGAGAGAAGCAGGGCCTTCCATCCTGGACTTTTGCTATGAATTTCGTCTTTGGACTGTGTTCAGAACTTCAGATCTTGATCTCCCCAAGAGTGTAAATAGACCAAGGTATCTCCCAGGGTTCTTACACTTCCCCGATTCCAAAAGCCTAAGGGACCTCCTGCCTGTACTGATCTGAGGTGGTGGGGCTAAAGAATTAAGCACTTGTCCAGAAGCTTTACAGCAAACATCAAGTAACACTCTTTAAAGGTCCTGCAAGATTCTCGCTCAGCATCTAGCAAAACGAGAGAGAATCGCCTGCGAATATCAAGGGTGACAATGTAGGACGCCCTCTCTTCAGGACCATGCCTTTCACAACATTGTTTATCACTGCATTTTTTTACCAAAATAGACAGTACGTCAGCTACAATAATGAAAAGATAAGGGGAAAAGCGATCTTCCAGTTGAACGCCTCTAGAAGGGTCGATGGCTCCAGATTTTGTTCCATTGATGAGCAAGTTATAGGTCACGGATGTTGCAGAAGGCATAATACACCTTAGCCACTTTTCATCACAGCCCATTTCAAGCAAAACAATCTAAAAAATGTCCCACCCAATTCTGTCATAGTCCTTAATAATGTCCAGCTCCAGTTTTGTAATTATTGTTCTAATTATAGGTTTTAATGGCTCAGCACTAGTGAAAAGTTTCTTCAGTTCACGTGTAACCGTTATGTTTCTTCGGGTCATGTCCTGATTGTTGCAATTATGGATTAATGACTCGACATGACTCTTGCAGTTTTTTAATTTAATATTATTGTTATTAAGGGTCAATGGCTCAACTAATATGAGCATACCGATAAAAAAAAAAAAAAAAAAAAAAAAAAACTAATATGAGCATAACCGACATGACTCTTCAATTCATCTCCTTTCAATTTTCTGCTGCTGTTTCCATTGTCTATAAATAGACATGCTCCTTAGTTCAAAGTCACAACAACGAAAATACTCTTCAAAGCACTCCTCTATTTTTCTCTGTACTCATTAACTAAGTGTATCGGTTTCGTTAGCTAAGTGTATAGGTTCCAACAATTGTTCGACACAGTCCTATTCATATGATATCATGTAATGCTCATACAAATGGGTTCAAGGTGTTATATTTTGGAAAACATAGTTTGTGAAATTGCCATGTACCATTAGCAAGAACTAATTGCTTTTAATGATATTTAATTAGCTATATCTCACATCTTATTTATTTTGTTATCGCTTTTGCAAAATTATTATTTTTCTAAATACAATAAAAAATGTTACATATTTTCCTCCAATATGTAATTATTTTTCCAACAATACTCCCTATTTCTTTTTCAGTCTCATGTGATTGAATTCCATGTGCATTGATGAGATTGTCTTGGACCTGTTTACCTTTAAAGAGAAGGAATTTGGAAAGGAGGTAGGAGGTTACGCAAAGCAGATTCGAGTTTATTAACGATGATTTTTTGAATGATTTAGTGCGCGAACTTGCAAAGGCTCATAGAACAGAACTGCTCTTGATAATACTATCTACACATATCGACTCACTAGTTCCACAAGCTTCCTTGTCTCAATGTTTTAGGTCATACACGACTCTCTTTTGCATTTCCTACGCTCGGATTTTCAGTCCCCACATGATACACAATAATCTCATTCTTTGATGGCTAATCAAATCATACTCTGGTTATATTTATGACGTGAAACCCCACCTTACGCCGATATATCCAACCCATAAAGTACCTCATGAATCAAAACCCAACCACACGTGAGATTATCTCAATTTAATGTTTCTTCGAACATCAATCGTGCGCCCAACCCACGTACCCACGTTGCATGTGGTTAAACACGTGTCGATGTATGTGTAAATTGCACTAATGTCCTAAGAAGTGTTTATACTCCCTGAGAATTTTTGTGGTTCTGACACGCGATCAATGCATGTTGCATCTTTCCAACACGTGATCAACTCTTCTAACACACTCTGATATATGAGTCCGAAATTTCGATATGCGATTTTGATACATATGGAGTCAATTTTAAATTTTTTTAATAAATGAGGAGTCAAAATATAAATATATAAAAAAATGAAAAAATAATAAAGGAGAAAAGACTTCTTGTTATATTTGATAGAGAAATATGGATTGTTTTTTTTTTTTTATCAACTTTTCGTTAGATGTTAAATTTAATAGTGAAATTTGGATTGCTTTCTCCTTTTTTTCCTATCAAGTTTTATGGATTATTTAAATGAAATATAGTTGAATTTGTCAAATTGAAACAATATATGATATTAACAAATAGCTTATTATAGACTCTTTTATTATTATTATTTATTTATTTGTGAATTTGAATCAAATTAATTTAAATAATAATTTATCATGTATATATAAAAATATACATTTAATATACAACGTATGTCCAATATGTTGAAATTCTTTAATTTCGAGAAATGACGTGTCGGCGTATAACGTCGCGTGTGTGTTGTGTGTTAGTCGGTGCTACTTAGCTGATGTCTAAGTGACGTCTATGTATGGAGAATGGTATCTGTTTGTGAAGATGTTATGAGCAGTTCATGGGTGACTGTAGAGAGTTTTTTTATTTTATTTTTTTCCTTTTTTTGGTCAAAGACTGTAGAGAGTTCGAGGATATTCTTATTGGGAGGAAGCTGGAAACGAGTTCGATTTTTGTTGACCGATTTGGTCTCTTCCCGCCGATTTTTTATTTTCTTCCTAGCAAAGCTAACTTGGCTGATAGCATGTGCATCTCACCGCCTTTATAAAAATAAATAAATAAATAAATACGTAAAGCACCAAACTATTTCTTTTCAACAATCAATGATCTTTCAGTGGGCAAGACGTTCAACGTCAGCTGCTCGCCCACTGGTGGATTGACATGGAGAGTGGGCGATTTGGTGGCTTGCGTGGGTGGTTGAAGTTTGAATGACAAAGGGCCTTTCTCATGTCCCTTTCTAACCAACTTTAATTAACTATTAATTGATTAATTAATTAATTTTGCTTCTTTTTTTTTCTTGTTGCTTAACAATTCTTCCACTCAGAGAATTGCGTCCGTTTCTTGACTAAATCTCGTTGCACCAAACTAAATTGCTCATTATTATTTTCGTTGAAATTATACTACCATAATGTCAAATGCCAGCTGCGATTGCCGAATTTCCCTCCTCATGGCTGATTAGTTAGGTCTCATTTGGTGGGGTTCAATCTAAATAAGACTATCAATTTTTCATCTGAGTCCACTAAAATAGAAAGGCATATCTAGAATATTAAGAAATATATGTGTATATTTCATTGTTCTGTGAAATAGCCTTTGTTTTTTTTTTTCTTTTTCAGAACAACTTTTTTTTTTTTTAAATGAGATGAAGAACTTGAACATTCCATAAAATCTCTCAGACAGCCACGAAGAAAAAGTAATCTTATCTTTAGTTTCAAACTCGAACTACTCCTATCAAAATATCCATCAAGACGTGTGTCAACTTACTCTAGATGAATGGCTTTTAGATGTTGTATTCAATTGACAAAGATGTGAATTAATACTATAAAAATGAAACATCTCAAATCAAATAAAAAGATGCTCTTTCATACATAAACTGCAAAATCGAAAGCTTGGAGAAATTATCAAAAAAGTCATAAACCAATTGTCCCTCATCATTCTATAGTTGGAAAAAAAGAAAAGAAGAAAATAAAAAGAATAGAAAATTTTAAAAATTGTAAAAATTATCTATGTCAATACCGGTTGACCTATATGGTATGGCCGGCATTGATTAGACTGCCATATCAACAATTTTCCAACCAAGATTGGCCAAAATGGCTACTTTGGTAAATCATAAAAATGCTTAAGATTAAAATGACACAATTAAAATATTTATGACTAAATTGACAAATAATCAAAAAGTTTTACACTAAATTGACAAATTATTAAAAGATTTTAAACTAAATTGACCAAATTAAAAGGTTTATATTAAATTGATACAAATGCAATAAATTCAAAACTTAGTGGATATTTTTTCCCTGTTATATGTTCTCCCTCCAAACATAGCAAATATTTTGTTTCTCTTTTTTACTGCACATACAAAGTGTTTTTGTCTATTTCTTAATTGTTTTAGCCCTTGGTCGTTTGTGAATTTGGGGTTTTATCTTGGTCCATGGAGGCGTTAATGTCGTAGAAGCTTCAATCAAGTCTCAAGCTCGTAATTGAATTCGTCATGCGTCATTTTCGATCCCTAAATTCTACCAATAGAGCTTGAGACCTTTAAAACTCTATATTCATAAGCCATTAAAATAAACCTTTAAATTCTCAAATGACCAAGGGTCAAAACCTTAAGTCCTATTTCTGCATTTGTCCCACGTAATCTAAGGACCACAAATGTAATAAGCGCATTTCAGTTATCCACACGTTTCGGGTTTCCTAACTATGGAATTTCCAACGACTAGGGTTTGCCCCAATAACTATTCTTCCAACATAGAAGGGGAAAGTGGGGGGTTCGAATCCCCACATTCTCAGGGGGATTGGGGTGGAGACAATGTAGTTTTAGGAGTGAGTTTTGACTTCCACGTCAACAAAAGTTTGAGAGTGAGCGTTAGAGTAGAAATAGAGTAAGACCGACAAAAATAAATAATATGAAATTTCCGAACCAATCCCAAATTTTGCAGGATTTCCAGCAGGCGGCCCTCACCCAATGTCATTACCGAAAACCTGACACCGGTCGACGCCTCATTTAGATTTTAAAAACGGGTTGGGCACCCAATTATGCCCGCCCCACTCCCGTTCCTATTGCCGCCCATGCCGGGGACAGGAAAGTCAGATGTCCGACCGTTCTTAGGTTGAATCTGTTCCTAGCATCGGACCAACTAAATTCGTTCTATAGTTGATGGCCTGGAATCACGTGCAGCGAGTACTTAAAACGAAGGCGCTACTTGCACGGGATCGGATCGTGCATTAGTGAGCATAACCAAAATCATCGTCCAACGACCCGGTAGGCCGCCACCAACCTTTCGTACCTGAAAATTCAGTTTGGTGCAATCGTACATTGATGGCTTTCGAAGGAACAGATCGATTGCTCATCGTGAATGATGGCGGCATAGAGCTGTTTAAATGAACAATGAATATTTCATGGATAAAAACAAGAGATTTAATTATTTATTTCATTTATGTTGAATGCATGATACTCAAGGGAGATTTCTCCTAGATTTGGAAAAAGAGCACTAAAAGTGTCAAAAATTATATAATGCTCACTTTAGTATCAAAAGTTTTCGCCAAATCATTTAAGTTCTAAATTGTAGAAAAAAACGATTATTTAAGTGCCATTGATAAGAAATTTAGGAAAAAAAATAATACGTGACTTTTATAAGTAAAAATTTTATATGCCTTGACATATTATTTAAAAAAATCAAGTCTACATGACATTTTCGCATGGCGTGCTTGGTACTGAAATAATGGCTTTTTAATAATGGCCGACACTAAAGTGATTACTTTAAATAAAACTTGGCACTCAAAACAATCACTATTAAATATTTTTAAATAAAGTCGTGTAGGGTTATTAGCTGACTGGGCACTCTAACGAGCCATGTAGGACTGATAAGTTTTTTATAATATGGTCACATTAGATTTTTGATGACCTAGATTGAAATTAGTATCTAAGTGGTCGTTTTTTAAAAATGTAACACTTAAATGATCCGATGAAAAAAAAAAAAAACTCTTGATTTTAAAGTAAGCATTGTTCATGACTTTTGGTACTTCGAGTCCTTCCACCCTAGAGTTATTCAAAGATTTTGCTGATTGTGGATTTGCGTCGGGGACACTAACTAGTGATGCCTACCTGAAATTCTAATCACTCAGTTCAGATCCATGCTGGTTATTCTCCCAAAACAAGTACTTTGAGGTGATTTTGTGATGTATATAACGCTCTTGTTTTGCGTAAGACTGAATTCTTGCATTTTCAAGGAGTGTGATACTCACGCGTTGTGTTTCTTCATTTAATGGTGAGATTTCCGCATCACAGGTACGCTGAAGGCAATGGTTAATAGATGCGAAGATTATTAAGATGATGGCCGGAGCGCTGCTAATAATGTAGGTGGTTGATGTTAGATAACAGTCATAGCAATCTATAATATCGTACAGAGTTTCTTTAGACATTGTTAGAAGTTGAACTTTTTCTTATTGTTCAATGTCGTTCTTGAATTTTTTTCTTTAATCTAATTGTCTACTTTCAAAAATCAATCCACTGTGATGTGTTCTATTGAATACAGTGTCATATCATGTACTTTTTTTCTTTTGACCAAAAGCTTTTATTGAGCTAAATTTGAGAAGTTGAGGGACATGATTCAATAATGGAAAAAAATTTCAAGAATTGGCTATGTCATTACCATCTCCGAACTATGGTGTTGAAACATTTGTGACTAATTAGTAGGAAAATGTCTTGGGACATGTTTTGTTAGGTCCAGTTCTTTGGTTTTTGATTCGATTTTTACTCAGGAGTCGAAAACCAAACCGCAAGGTATTGATTCCGTTTTTTTTGGAATCGGTAATCACATGAATCGAACTGATTCCAATTCTATCCTAAATTTATAGTTATTCCTACATTTCTTTTTTCTTTGTAACATTGATAAGAAGAATTATCCCAACAACAATGGGAGTTACATTGAAATATAAGAGACCTAATAAGTTCGCCAAAAAAAATGATACAAATTTCCAGACAAGAAAGGTTAGACTTTGTTAAGATATAGATTTGTATGGTGGAAAATTACCGAAGGGGGGCATGCATATGATAGGACGTCCGCGGCATGAAAATGTCCGTTGTGAGCCTGCGACCGCCCTTTCGGCGGCGGAGAAATCAAGACTTTGGAAAGCTTCAGCTTGCTTATACATAAAAAATTAAAGGATTAATACCACAAAAATTTACGAATTTGTACATTTATGATAATTTTACTCTTATAAAAAATTATAAAGCAATACATTTATGACAATTTTATGTTCCGTTAATTTCTATTAAATCCAATTAATATCACAAAAAATCACAAATTAATACACCTATGATGAGCAGAAGGTAAAACCCTAAATCGGTATACTTATTAACTATCACGTATCATTCAACTCAACAATTTGACGATAAAAGGTAACGAAAATTGACAAACAATAAATTTGTCACAAATATACTGATTTTGAATCTTTTGTTGATAAAAAATGAATAGTTTGAAATTTTTTTATTATAAATATATCAATTTAGAGTATTCCGTAGTATCAATCCAAAAATAAAATGGTCTCTATATTTATCAAAAACAAGCTCTAAATTTTGCCTCTCCGTAGCTTGAAATCCGGTGAAAAAAACACCGTGTCCGTGTTCATCTACTCGCGCCTCCCAAGAATAGGCGTCCGTGGAGATGTTTATTGGGAATAATAATATTTTTTGCGATTATTCCAAAGCACAAGCGAAGATAGAAAACGAAAAGAAATGAATAAAAAAAAAAGAAAAAGAAAGAAGATAAAAAAAAGTAAAAAGGAGCGAGGAAAGGTGGGGCGGCATTTTCCTAAAACCGCGACGGTCAACGGCTGGGATGGGCCAGACCTCCCCGGATCTAACGGTCAGCTCCCCTCCTCACCTGCCCCCTTTTTTTTTTCCCTTCTTTGGTTAGACGAGAATTTCAACGCGGGCGGAGGCGGGTGGGGCTCGTTTAAAACGACCCCCCGTTTCCCTCATTTCTCTTCGTCGCCATCTCTCTCTCTCTACGATCGCCGAGCCACCGCCGAGAGGTGTAGAGAGAGAAACCCGCCGCCGCCGCCAACTGCCTCACCTACCATACACACTCTTCTCTCTCCGCCCGCCACCGGCAAGAACCGCCGCAGCGGCAAAGGCAATGGCGTCCGCCTCGTCCCTGACCGTCTCCCAGGCCGTCCTGGCCCGATCCGCCTCCGCCCCCGCGGCGGCGCCGGCCAGTCCCCCTCCTCCGACCGCCTCTCCGTCCCCTCCCCCCGCCTCCCCACCTTCTCCGGCCTCAAGTCCTCCCCCGCCGCCTCCGTCGCCGCTGGCTCCGCCCACCGCCGCCTCCGCCACCTCGCCGTCCCCCGGCCGATCAGGGCCACCGCCGCCGTCGAGACACTCGGCCCCGCCGCCGCCGCCGAGACCGCCCTCGTCGACAAGTCCGTCAACACCATCCGGTTCCTGGCCATCGACTCCGTCGAGAAGGCCAACTCCGGTCACCCGGGCCTGCCCATGGGCTGCGCCCCGATCGGCCACGTCCTGTACGACGAGGTCATGAGGTACAACCCCAAGAACCCCTACTGGTTCAACCGCGATCGGTTCGTGCTGTCGGCCGGGCACGGCTGCATGTTGCAGTACGCCCTGTTGCATCTCGCCGGCTACGACAGCGTCAAGGTAACCGCGCTGCTCCGGCTTTTGCCTCTCGTGTGATTGCTGAAATGGTTGCGCGTAACATCATTTGAATTGGCTTGTTTGGATCTGGGGAGGGTGACGATGACGTTGTCGATGCATCGAAGTGAAAGTGGTCCGTGCTTTGTCTGTTCTCGGGAATTAGTTTGTTTAGCTGACTTTTTTTTCTTGTGTGGTTTTGAGATATTCTTACATCTTGGGTTTCTGTCACCTTTTTTTTTCTTGAATATGAGTATGTTGTTATAGGATTGAGAAGAATGACAATTGTGAACGTATCTCGTTGTCTTTACTGTTTCTGTTAGCGCAACTTTTATCTGCAGCTCAATTTAAGGGGAAGAAAAGCCAAAAAATGAAAAATTGATTTGACTTGCCAGATCTTTGAGCGATTTGACTCATTGTGTTTCTTGCGACATGGATTAGGAGGAGGATTTGAAGAGTTTCCGTCAGTGGGGAAGCAAGACACCTGGGCATCCTGAGAACTTCGAGACGCCCGGTATTGAAGTTACGACAGGTGAGGGAAATTCCTTTGAAACCATCCCTGTACTGGATCATGTTCTGATGTTGCCATGCCTGGCCTATAGCTTAGGAGTTTTACAATTCGTGTGGTGTCTGTGTTCAATGTAGGTCCACTTGGCCAAGGAATCGCCAATGCTGTTGGTTTGGCTCTTGCCGAGAAACATTTGGCTGCTCGTTTCAACAAACCGGACAATGAAATTGTCGACCACTACACGTAATACGCCAATTCTTCATTGCATTCATTAATTTGCTTGGATTTTACAGACTGTTGGTTGATTTAATGAATTTTATCTTTGGGGTGCTCTTATTCTAGATATGCCGTTCTTGGAGATGGATGTCAAATGGAAGGCATTGCCAATGAAGCTTGTTCCCTCGCTGGGCACTGGGGACTTGGGAAGCTGATTGCCTTTTATGATGACAACCACATCTCCATTGATGGTAACACGGAGATTGCATTCACTGAGAGTGTTGAGAAACGTTTTGAGGGTCTGGGTTGGCACGTTATATGGGTGAAAAATGGTAACACTGGTTATGATGAAATTCGTGCTGCCATCAAAGAAGCAAAGGCTGTTAAAGACAAGCCTACTTTGATTAAGGTTAGTTTTCCCCTGCCATTATGGATTTCTGTGGAATTCTCAAGTGATAAAGCTAGCTTTCCACTTTTACTGCATGGAAAAATTCTCTTTGGTTTCCCCTCTTTTTAAACTTTGATCTGCTAACTGAGAAGTACTTAAATGTTGAAACACAAACTTGATCAGTTGCATGGTCACGTTCAGGGAGAGGATAAAAATATAGCATACTGTAACCAGTGTTTTTACCTTGATTTGAATGCAATGCAATTATTCCGGCATTTGATAATGAAAATACACTGGTTTCTGCAGGTAACTACGACCATAGGTTATGGTTCACCTAACAAGTCCAACAGCTACAGTGTGCATGGTAGTGCACTGGGCGCCAAGGAAGTTGATGCAACTAGGAAGAACCTTGGTTGGCCATATGAGCCTTTCCATGTGCCTGAGGATGTTAAAAAGTGAGTAAATAACAAAAAGCTCTTATGTCTATTATGTGAGGGAGAATGACATGGTATCCAAACTCGTTGATAATGTGTATGGTTTTTTGCAGGCACTGGAGTCGCCATACTCCTGTTGGTGCTGCCGTTGAAGCTGAATGGAATGCAAAATTTGCTGAATATGAGAAGAAATACAAGGATGAAGCTGCAGTGCTGAAATCTATCATTAAGGGCGAACTACCTGCTGGATGGGAGAAAGCCCTGCCGGTGAGTATTTGCAGTAGATCAACAGAATTGTTTTCTAGTAGAAGTCATTATGCATTCTCTACTTTGAGCTATACAGACACCTAATTATTTGAAAACCTATGCGTCGCTGCCTTAAATGTGATCATAACTCTGTTTTTGTATTTTCTGAGTACCAATTCAGTTTAGCTTGAATCGATGAGCTTCAAAGTGTATAATCATCTAATGACATTCTTCAATTTGTATTAAAAGCAAAAGTAGCATCATTAACACTCTAGCAAAGTTTATGGTTGCTGAACAAAACTTCCACATTTTTAAGATTCGTTGTGAGGCTAGTAAGTGTTCAGGTTTCTGATCCATGAAGTTGGTTGGTCAGAGGATCGGTCGACATCTATTCGTGACAGCAAGTTTGTTGGTCTGGTAGTTTTCATTGTATGTCAACTGTAATAATCGAGGGTCCTGTCTTTTGCAATTCTCCAGACGTACACCCCAGAGATTCCAGCAGACGCTACCAGAAACCTCTCTCAACAATGCCTCAATGCCCTTGTGGATGTGGTGCCTGGTCTTCTTGGTGGAAGTGCAGATCTTGCTTCCTCCAACATGACTCTTCTCAAAAAGTTCGGCAATTTCCAAAAGGATACCCCTGAGGAACGTAATGTTAGATTTGGTGTTAGGGAGCATGGAATGGGGGCCATCTGCAATGGGATTGCTCTCCATAGCCCAGGACTCATCCCGTACTGTGCCACCTTCTTTGTCTTCACAGACTACATGAGGGCAGCAATGAGGATCTCTGCGCTTGCTGAAGCTGGGGTCATCTACGTCATGACCCACGATTCTATTGGTCTTGGAGAGGATGGGCCCACGCATCAGCCAGTTGAGCACTTGGCTAGCTTCCGTGCTATGCCAAACATTCTAATGCTCCGCCCAGCTGATGGGAATGAAACTGCTGGTGCATACAAGGTTGCTATTGTCAACAGGAAGAGACCTTCCGTCCTCGCTCTCTCCAGGCAAAAGCTTCCCAACCTTCCTGGAACCTCCATCGAAGGAGTCGAGAAGGGAGGTTATGTCATCTCTGACAATTCCTCAGGCAACAAGCCAGATGTTATTCTGATTGGAACTGGTTCTGAGTTGGAAATTGCTGCGAAAGCAGCTGATGAGCTCAGGAAGGAAGGCAAGGCTGTGAGGGTTGCGTCCTTCATTTCTTGGGAACTATTTGACGAGCAATCTCCTGAGTACAAGGAGAGTGTGTTGCCTTCTGGTGTAACAGCTAGAGTCAGCATCGAAGCTGGATCGACTTTTGGGTGGGAGAAGATCGTTGGAAGCAAAGGTAAGGCTATTGGAATTGACAGATTCGGTGCCAGTGCTCCGGCAGGTAAATTATACAAGGAATTCGGCATTACTGTGGAGGCGGTCATTGCTGCAGCCAAGCAAGTGTCTTAGACTAAGTAATAGCCTGTTTATCTTGTTTTTTTTCTTGGGATTGGGTTTTGGAGAAGAGCTTAAGATGGAGACGCCGCCCAAGAGATCCTCACGAGGTCTCTTATGCTTTAATAAAGGAGAACTAAGAAGTTTTCGACCGCTTAAATTTCCTTAATGCAGCAAAGCATAGATTTAGAATGGAGTTGATTTAGTAACATTGCACTTGTAAAAACACCTGGAGCTTCTTCTTCTTGAGATTTGTATCGACTTGTGGCCGATTCACTTTAAGCACATTTATCCTCCTTGTCCGTCCTTCAGCAGGACTACAATTAAGCAAAACCTTGTTTCCTGTTTGGATTTGAAGCTTGAATATTCAAATCTTTATTTATCCTGGCTATGTGTTCTTTTTCTAAATCAAAGGTTCTGATTCATAAGTCATGAGGATTTTGATGGGTATGACTTATCTTTCTCCACGTGGCTTGAGGCCCACTGAACAAAGCGGACGAACAGGGTGGTGGAGATTTGCCATCCGGTACAGAGACAACTCAGACAAGTGCCTTTAACGGACGTCTTTTCTGGGAAAAGCCTAGCATTGCTCCAGGAAATTGTTTGGTACCATGTTCGTAATTGATCTGATCCCTGCTTAGATATCTTATTTCTTTTTGAAGACGACATTGACGTTGTCTCGTTCTAACGGGGCTGAAATTAAAACTTTCAATGACACATTGAATATTTCATACTCTTCCCACTCCAACGCGTTGCTAAGAGGAAGCACAGCTCAGAGATGCAGACTATTTTTCCACTTCGGACTTAGCTCTCTTAGAAGAAGAAGGCGACGTTGAATATGTTATCATTAAAATAAATGACACGGGGCATCGAGCTCTGTCGATACGCTGTCAAGCTCAACTCATGTTTCGCCAATTGAACTAACTCATTCGCTACTCAAGCAAGCAAAGCCGATTTGGCTACAATTTAATTATGTGGGTTCAAAGATGACGTTACCAATTATACAACATAATTGTGGATTTACAAGGCTTTTTGTCAATTCCAAGACCCCCAATCAACTAACTAATGATCGGAGATTGTTCTGGTTCATTTCTATCGCTATTTGATGGTCTTCTACCATGACTATTCGGTTTCCAATGCTGGCGCATGAATTTGAAAGAGTCAAAGTACAAGTTTCTAAGTGTTTCAATGCAATTTTCACTTCCTGGGTCTTTATTGTGTTTTTGGTTCCTATGCTTTTAATATTTGGGTAATTCCATGTCTTTAAATATTTGGCTATTTCCTAGGCCTTAATTTCTCTATAAATAGATTTGTAATTTCATTTGTAAAAGGGACATGGCTTGAATATCGAGATTATATGATATTTTTCTTCATGTAATCAAATTTCTATCCCCTTTTTTTTATCCTTAGAAAGCGGATTCTTTCTTGGTGGTGAATTAAGAAGCCTTTTATCTTGATTGATGGTTTTTCCCTTAGGCCTCAGTGATGAGCTTCTCCAATTCCGAAATTTTTCAGTCTTGGCCAGTGATTTGTCCTTTAAGTCTTGGTGGTGAACTTCGTTAATCCCAATTTTTATTGTCAGCTGGTGATGCATCTTTTAGACCTTGGTGATGATCGTAATTCATCCTTTATCACCTAAAATGCTTTTGCCTACTCCACACTTGCATTGATAAATCCATATGAACAAATTTTGAAAGTCATGACATTTTAAGTAATCCGCTGAAAAATAATGACATTAAAATGAGTACGGTATGAAAGTTATGGAGCAATTCCTATCATCTTCCCAGACAATCAACCCTTGATGCAAATTCAAGATTAGTTGCTGAAAAGGGTAAAATGAATACTTAGAAATTGGTATGGTCCCCTAAAAAATTCCCAACTAGGTTTAGTCTCAATTTTTCCTTAAACTTATTTTGTCTAAAAAGAAGAAAATCTCAGGTCTAGTCCAAAACAATTTAGTCTAAAAAAAAAAACCAGACCTTTAGGTCTAGTTTCAAATCTTTCCCAGACTTCTTTTTTTATCTAAAAAAAGTCCCAAACTTTAATTCTAGCTCCAAATCTCCCCTAAACCTTTTTTTTTCCTTAAAAAAATTACAAACTTTCAATCAAGTCTCAAGTTTGCCTCTGTTGGCCATTCGTTCAAAAATTGCCATTACTTATTTGACATGGCATTCCCACATTCATAACATATCCATATTAGTAAGGTGATGTGGAAAATTATCAGCAAAATGAAACTATTCTTTGATATGAAAATTAGGGAAATTTCGGACGACTGATGGCGAATGGACATGTGACACAAGAAATTTTATTCGTGGTTCATAATGTTTAGAATATTAGGTTACCAAGTGTTATTGAGGAAATAAAATTAGATAGTAATTGTCAAAGGGGACTAATACACTCCAAAATATGTATCGAATAATTCTCAAACATTAAAATTTTACTGAGTTTGTATCCCTATTGTTTTATATATTTTGTTAATAATTTTAATAGTTTCAAAATAATTTTCTAATTTATTAGCGTTTCAAATGAATATCAAATTCCCTATTTATTTCCTACTTCAAAATAACTCAATATCTCCATCTTTTTAACCAAACCAGGCCATTTGTCGCCATTTTAGCTTGGATTAATGTTTTAGTTCTAGCCTTATTATTGCCCACATATCCTTAATTGAATATGTTGAACCTAGCTCTTGTGACCTCATGCAAGACATTCTATTTTTTAACCTTAGTAACTTTATGTTCACTATAAACTCTAGTTAATTGACATTATTATTTCTAACCTAAGCTGATAAATGTGACTTCAAGCTACTGTTCAATATAGAATAAATGTTGAAGACAAGAGATTAAGTACCTTTTCCCTTCCTCTTGGGCGTGTTCCATCTTCTTCACATCTTCGGGTTAATTTTTTTTTTTCTATTCCACTCTTTTACAACAAAATCACAGTCCAAACTGTTTTTCAATCTAGTATTTTACAAGGTATATTCATGGATTTCCCTTTCTTTTTAACAAATTAATTTTGTTGTTTTACAAAGGATGAGGCTTGTTAATTTTAGAATTTATTTTGATTTCAAGGTGATTGGAGGCTTGCTTTTTTGAAGCTGTCACTCTAGTTAAGTGAAGACTCTAGGAACTAAGTTAGAATAATCTATTTAATATTCTTGAGCTTGGTTGATTGATTGTTTGTTTATTTAGTTTAGATTTTACTTTATGTGTGATTAAGTCTCAAAAATTGTATGTTAAGCTATTGTAATCATTGGGCTTGAAATAAAAAGCTTTCCACATTTCTAGAATGTCTTTAAGAGATTACTAAAAGGTTTTGTTGCATCTTGAACGAGAGAAATGTGAAAATGGTAAAACTAGGCATAAAAAGGTTATCTTGATAAATTCACGATTAGGTTAGGTGCAATTTCCAAATTTAGAGAAGTGAGAGGGAGTTGTTGACAACCGTATTGATGAGTTTTAGTGTTAATTAGTGAGTTATTAAGTAAGATAATTTAAAGGAAATCAAACTTATAAAAAAAAATGAGTTTAGAAGTTTTATGGGCAAATTTGTGATTTCACCAACTTGAGGGACAAATTTGGAAAATTGAAAGTTCTTGGGATTGTTCATAGCATGGGAAACCTTATTATGATAGGTGATTAAGTTATTTTTAGAGTTAATTACATGGCCTAGATAAGATGTCTATTAACTGGGTTGTTTTGAAATTCTTATAAAATATATGGTGTGTCTATTATATAAATAAAATATCAGTATGTCTTAAATAACAAAAGAATAGCTTTTAGATATGGCTTGTTGGTTGAATGAAATTAAAAATTTAGGGGCATGATTATAAAATGAAGAATTTTATTAGGACAGTTGTCTAATTATAAGAATTTGGAATTATAGAAGATAATCCTTAATTTTTGTGGTAAAAGTGAACTTAATTAAGGGTGATTTAAAAAAAATGAAAATTTATACGAGTTACTTAAATGATGGAGTAGCAGTGTTTAGTGCCATATAGATATCAAGAATTAATGAATTTGTAAAAGTTTTCTACCAAATAATGCAAGAAGGTTTACTTGTTAAAATGTACGTAATTAATAGATTATCACGATGGATATGAGAAATGCCGAGAGATTAACGTATTGTTATTTACAATTGTAGATACTGAAAAATGCGGCATTTATTGTGCTGTAATTAATTGTGTGTGATTAATGCCATATATTAAAGACATTTATCACGGCCTATTTGTTATCAAGCCAATTCCCTTGTATGAATATATGTGCAAGACTTTGGAGTTAATTAGATGTTCTATCGTATGAGCCGTTACTCTATAAGATTGAAATGACATGAAATCCTATGATAACATGGTCATGTAGTTATGGTATGATATAACTTGTGTAGTCATGGTATGATCTTAAAAATTACCAACATCATGCTAATGTAGAATGGTGTATTAGTTCTCGTTAATGTAGAAGACACCCTTCATGGATAGACTAAGTGGTGTGACAAATGGGTGTATATGATTCCTTCCCTTATGAGTTGGTGGTAACAATGCCTTGTTAGTCGAGATGCCTTTGGAATTGAGTTGGTGTTGATTAGTGATGAGTATGAATTCATATTTATGTGTGATTGATGTTATGCAATGTTGTTGTTGTTTCATCGACATGTCAAGATAGGAAAGATAGTACTCTTACTCCTACACTCATCAAACATAGTTGTTTATACTACATTAAACTCACAATTTTTGTTGATACCGAGTTTGAATGATAGGTGGATCTCATACTTTAGACATAGGGATTTCATTTATTGGGTTTTGGCTCATTAATTTATTTTTCGAATATGTAGGATGGATCTCTCACCACTGCTACTTTTTGGAGCTTCCATGCATTATGAATGTGTTTATGAAAGTGTGTTTATACTCGAGTCAACGACTGTATATACGAAGTGTACTTCCACTGATTTGTTGCTTGGTACTTGAATATCGAGAATGAACTAGTTAGACCGTTAAGGGGATTTGGTGGCTAAGGCAATGAGTCAACAGGCAAAATATCAATGTGTAGTGGATAGTTTGATTTTTGTATAGGCGGGCTTTAGGGACAGAGGAGTACACTAATAAAATTACATGCACTGACCATTTCCAGGTGTTATGCATTTTATGTTTTGTTTGGATATTATAGTGTAATACTGATGTTAATATAAATAAGATCCATATATACTTTATTTAAATGCTCATAATAATTAAAAAGTAATAACTGAAAAAAAAAAAAAACATGTGTTGCGCACGATATTTTGAGGTGTCACGGACAAAAAGCTCACGATAGCAGATTTAAGATTAGAGTTAAAGATTGAGGTCGGTTTAGAACCTAAAGTTTGGAACTTTTTTTATTAGGACCGGATGTAAAGTTTGATTTTGTTAGGCGGAGAAAAATTGAGGACAATTTAATTATTCAACCAAAAATGGGACCCACGAGTGCCCAATTATGTTGTACGGGGGAAAGGGAGAGGTCGACCCATTTGTTACCGGGTTCTGTGGTGGCCGTCGCTTAAGCTCTCAGCTCCTTTTGCCTCCCCATCTCCATCCTCCATCGCCATCTCCATCGCCACCCAATAAACCCCCCACCAAAGATGCCATGGTATATGCTTCGAGTTCATATATACAAGGCATCCTAGGAACTTGAAATCCAGAGCATATTCAGCACGCGCTTGTGCATATTCTTTCTGGAAAAAGAAGAATATGCGTGCATGTAGAATTAAGCGGTCCTCGTCTTCAAGAAAGCATGACACGGCCTGATTATTTTACTCAGCAAGGTAATATCAAAGTGGCGACTCGACTGAAGAAAGATCCACCCTCACGTGATTCTTGTTTAGAGGTTCGAATCCCGCATGTTCGAAACCTGAACTCCGAGGCAACTCACGCTGAAGAAGGCTTGCAACTTTCAGCACTTTAGTGGGATCATGGTAACTGGCTAATTTATCCTGAGATAACTTGTTCGAAAATCAGTCGGCGATTCTACTGCAACAAAGGTCCGGCATGACGATGCCACAACAAGCTTGGGGGACATTCAAGTCGAGCGTTTCGTGTTACTTGACACAAGCTACTTTATTTAAATTTTGAAATACCCGGTTGTGCATTATTATCTCCAATCTCGTCATTCATGAAAAAAAATTGCTATTCAATCCGACATCATTTCTTCAAAGAGAATTTACTTTATAATAATGTGGAGTCTCTATAATAGTGCCCAGAGAATGCACGTATGTCATGGCACGAGTTTTTCATTAGAATGCTCAGATTTTATGCAAGTCACTTGGCATGCATTACTTTATTTAAATTTTGAATGACGGGTTGTGCATTATTATCTCAAATCTTATCACTCATGAAAAAAAATTGATCTTCAATGCGACATTAATATCATTTCTTCAAAGAGACACTACTTTATAATAATGCAGAGTCTTTATAATAATGCCCAAAGAAGGCAATCTACGCCATGGTACGAGTTTTCGTTGGAATGCCCAGATTTCACATAAGTCACTTGACACGTGTTAGTTTATTTAAATTTTGAATGACCTGATTATGCATTATTATCTCAAATCTCATTATTCATGAACAAAATTGCTATTCAATCTAACATTAGTATCATTTGTTCAAAGAGACGTTACTTTATAATAATGCTCGAAGGAGGCAATCTATGTCATAGCACGAGTTTTCGTTGGAAGGCCTAGATTTTACATGAGTCACTTGACACGCGTTACTTTATTTAAATTTTGGACGACCTAGTTATGCTTTATTATCTCAAATCCCGTCACTTATGAAAAAATTACTATTCAATCTGACAGTAGTATTATTTCTTCAAAGAGATGTTACTTTATGATAATACGAAGTCTTTATAATAATGCGCGAAAGAGGCAATCTATGTCCTATCGGAATGCCAAGATTTTATGCAACTCACTTGACACGCGTTACTTTATTTAAATTTTGAACGATCCAATTGTAAATTATTATCTCAAATCTTGTCACTTATGAAAAAAATTGTGAAGAGATGTTACTTTATAATAATGTAGAGTCTTCATAATAATGCCCGAATAAGGCAATTTACGTCATAACACGAGTTTTCGTTGAAATTTTTAGATTTTACGTAAATCACTTGATGCACATTACTTTATTTAAATTTTGAACGATTCAATTATGCATTATTATCTCAAATCTTGTCACTCGTGAAAAAATTGCTATTCAATCTGACATTAGTATCATTTCTTCAAAGAGGCGTTACTTTATGATAAGGAGTCTTTATGATAATGCCCAGAGGAGGCAATCTATATCTTATTGGACTGCTCATATTTTGTGCAAGTCACTTGACACGCGTTACTTTATTTAAATTTTGAATGATCTAGTTGTATATTATAATCTTAGATCTCGTCACTCAAGAAAAAGGTTGCGAAGAGATGTTACTTTATAATAATGCATAGTCTTCATGATAATGCCCGAAGAAGGCAATCTACGTCATAACACGGGTTTTCGTTAAAATTTTTAGATTTTACGTAAATCATTTGATACACGTTACTTTATTTAAATTTTGAACAACCCTGCTATACATTATTATCTCAAATCTCGTCACTCATTAAAAAAAAATTGCTATTCAATTCAATATTAGTGCCGTTTCTGCAAAGAGACCGCATGACGTACGTTTAATATCAAAGTGAATGTGATTAAGGCTTCTATAAAAAATTCACGTTGATTTAGCGCGGCCCCTTCTCAAGGGCCAAAAATTGGAGCTATCATGGGAGAAGGAAAACGAATAGAAAAAGAAAAGGGGCAGCAGAAACGAAAGGCGGAGCATCCCCTATCCGGTGTCAACGGCCGCGATGCCGTCCCTCCGTGGATCCAAGGGCCACGGCCTTTCGAAGAGTCGACCGGATCAGACAAAATTCCGGGGGGCAACCCAAAATCCTGATCCTCAACATCGTCCACACAAAAAAGAGGAAAGACTATCGTTTCGTTTCCCCAAGTAAGCTGTAAGCTTGTAACTCGCTCGCTACTACAACATCCTAAGACATCCTAAGACAGACAACGGTATTCACCCGTTAACTGACCAACGGCGATCGCCAACGCTCGAGCCAGACCGCCTTTCTCCGTCTCTGCGAGTCGAGCGATGGCTTCCACCTCGTCCCCCACGCTGTCCCAGGCCATCTTGGCCCGACCCATCTCCGGCAACGCCTCCAATTCCTCCTCCTCCGACCGCGTCTCCCTCTCCCTCTCCGCCCTCAAGTTCTCTCCCCTCTCCTCCAGGCGCGCCTCCGGCTCCTGCCGCCGCCGCCGCCGCAGCAGCAGCATCCCGGGTCCCTCCTCGGCCGTCCGACCCATCAGGGCCGCCGCCGTCGAGACCCTCGACACCGCCACCGAGGCCTCCATGGTCGAGAAGTCGGTCAACACCATCCGGTTCCTGGCCATCGACGCCGTCGAGAAGGCGAACTCCGGACACCCTGGACTGCCCATGGGGTGCGCCCCGATGGGTCACGTCCTGTACGACGAGGTCATGAGGTACAACCCCAAGAACCCCTACTGGTTCAACCGCGACCGGTTCGTACTGTCGGCCGGGCACGGTTGCATGCTGCAGTACGCCCTTATGCATCTCGCTGGGTATGACAGCGTCCAGGTTGGTGCTTTCGTTTTTTGGCTACCGTGAATCGTTCTTGGTTTCTAATCGAGGATTCTTTTGTCTTTATGATCGGCATGTATGCTCGATTTTAGTTTTGTTGGAGCATTTAAACACCGAATATTTTGGATTTTTAGTTTGGTTGGTGTTAGAAATGAGAATTGCTGGTCTCCGAGTGGTTTTATTGCTGTCCATCACCTGAATTTTTTGAGAGAAAAACAAGAGAGTTGGCTTGTCTTGTAATTACATCTTGTTGCTAGTGCTAAATGACTTATTGTCGGAAGCTTTTCCATTGGAAATGTTTGTTTGTGAAAATCTTTTTAGGAGGAAGACTTGAAAGGCTTCCGACAGTGGGGAAGCAAGACCCCTGGCCATCCAGAGAACTTTGAGACAACCGGTATCGAAGTTACAACAGGTTTGAGTTTGACCTTTTTCCGTAGTTTTATGTGGCTTAGGTGGTCTTAGACGTGCATTCCGATTTTCCTCAAGAGATATGTAATTGATTTGATAACTTGGTTTATTAGGTCCACTCGGGCAAGGAATTGCCAATGCTGTTGGTTTGGCACTCGTAGAGAAGCATTTGGCTGCTCGCTTCAATAAACCAGACAGTGAAATAGTTGACCACTACACGTAAAACAATCCTCCATGATACTTTTCACCGTGCATTTTTGAGTTTGGCAATAATTAGCATTGTGACTTGTGTTTCGGTGGTTTTCGCACTTCTTTAGATATGTCATCCTTGGAGATGGTTGCCAGATGGAGGGTATTTCCAATGAAGCTTGTTCACTTGCTGGTCACTGGGGACTTGGAAAGTTGATTGCTTTCTATGACGACAACCACATCTCTATTGATGGCGATACGGAAATTGCATTCACTGAGAGTGTTGACACCCGTTTCGAGGGTCTTGGGTGGCATGTCATATGGGTGAAAAACGGAAACACTGGCTATGATGAGATACGTGCTGCTATTAAGGAAGCGAAGGCTGTCAAGGATAAGCCTACATTAATTAAGGTCCCACTCCTAAATCTGATGGAATATGAATTGTTTTGGTTTATGCGAGGCTAGCACAGTTTGAAGTTACTGTAACCAAGGGCAAAGCCTAAAAGCAGTCCATGGGAATGAACTTTCAAAAAATACTCTTTATGATTAATATGATCGCATATTTTTTTTGTTAGGTTATAGTGGTGGCTATATTTAAAATACTAGCCAAATTATTTTATGCCTTTTGAGAAAGACATAAGTATTTATTGTAATAGTACAACTAATTTGTATTTCTCATATTGCTTTCGAAAGAATTTCGTTTAGTTTCACTCGATAATCGTTTTTTGAAGCTGTTAATGAACCATGCTTTTTCTTTGCAGGTGACTACCACCATTGGCTACGGTTCACCTAACAAGGCCAACTCATATAGTGTGCATGGGAGTGCACTGGGTGCCAAGGAAGTCGATGCAACAAGGAAGAACCTTGGTTGGCCATATGAACCTTTCCATGTGCCTGAGGATGTCAAAGCGTAAGTAAAATCTAAAGAACCATCCATCTCTCTGCCATGTGATGGAGACAAATTTGATATCTAAATTTAGTTACTGATGAATATCTATGGCTCTCTCTAGGCACTGGAGTCGCCATGTCCCTGCTGGTGCTGCTATTGAAGCTGAATGGAATGCCAAGTTTGCCGAGTATGAGAAGAAGTACAAGGAAGAAGCTGCAGAACTGAAGTCCATTTTCAAGGGTGAACTGCCTGCTGGTTGGGAAAAAGCACTTCCGGTAAGAAAATTACAGTGTACTTGTAGCCTTTTAGCGTAGAATTCCACTTGTGCTATATGAGGTTTATGGAGCTTTTAAAAGAAGAAAAGGGATTTAATACTTAGGAAAGACATTTGAGCAAATGGCATGCTGACTCTTCTTAGTTGTATTCCTCATCCAATCATTACTTCTACTTGTGGTAATCTCCCAAGCTTTGTTTTCACAACCTTCTAAATGCTTCTAGCTTCTAATCCTTATAATTATTCCCTATGGGGGTCAAAGTCTGGCAGTATCATAATTATCTTGTCGATGTCTATAATCTGAGATTTAAACACATTGTGAATTCTGTTAAACAATTGGTATTTGGTGGACTTCAGCGTTGTGGTAATTGTTTGCTGCATTTTACAGACGTATACTCCTGAGAGTCCTGCTGATGCCACCAGGAATCTCTCTCAGCAATGCCTGAATGCCCTCGCTAAAGTGCTGCCTGGTCTTCTCGGTGGCAGTGCTGATCTTGCTTCTTCCAACATGACACTGCTTAAGATGTTTGGTGATTTCCAAAAGGGCACCCCGGAGGAACGCAATGTCAGGTTCGGTGTTAGAGAGCATGGAATGGGAGCTATTTGCAACGGGATTGCCCTGCACAGCCCTGGTCTCATTCCATACTGCGCCACGTTCTTTGTCTTCACTGACTACATGAGGGCTGCGATGAGGATCTCTGCCCTTTGTGAAGCTGGAGTTATCTACGTGATGACCCATGATTCAATTGGTCTTGGAGAGGACGGGCCGACCCATCAACCTATTGAGCACTTGGCCAGCTTCCGTGCTATGCCCAATATTTTGATGCTTCGACCGGCTGATGGGAATGAAACCGCTGGTGCGTACAAGGTTGCTGTCCTCAACAGGAAGAGACCTTCTGTCATTGCTCTCTCCAGGCAGAAGCTGCCCCAGCTTTCCGGAACTTCCGTTGAAGGAGTCGAAAAAGGTGGTTACATCATTTCGGACAACTCTTCAGGCAATAAGCCCGATGTCATCTTGATTGGAACTGGTTCTGAGTTGGAAATTGCTGTGAAAGCAGCAGATGAACTGAGAAAGGAAGGGAAGGCTGTGAGAGTCGTATCATTTGTTTCATGGGAGCTCTTTGATGATCAATCTGCTGAGTATAAAGAAAGCGTTTTGCCAGCTGCTGTATCCGCTAGGGTCAGCATTGAAGCTGGGTCAACCTTTGGATGGTCGAAAATCGTCGGAAGCGGAGGGAAGGCTATTGGAATTGACCGCTTTGGGGCCAGTGCTCCGGCAGGTAAAATTTACAAGGAGTTTGGCATCACTGCCGAGGCCGTCATTGCGGCAGCTAAAGAGCTTTGCTAGGTTCTGGTAAGTACATAATGCGGTTACTTGGGTGGCATTTGGGTTCTGGCGCAGAGCTCCCCTAGAAAGCCTGCTGGAGAGATTTATATTTATTCAATGTCTCTTGTGCTATAAACAAAAATAATGACAGAAAATTTTTCCTTCTAGTGCTTGAAGTTTCTCAATGAGGCAGAAATGGATCACAAGAGAGCTGTAGTGAATGATCTTGCACTAGTAAAACTCTAGCAGCTGTTCTCTTGAGATTTGTAACTGTGGGTGGATGAAGTCAATGAGGCAAAATTTCCTCCATCCTGTCGAAATGTTACAAACCCTATGTTCATTTAACAGTTGCTATTCAGATCTCTGTATTCATGATTTGCCTCTTATGTTCTGTTATTCTATTCTTGCTTCTGATGGGTGTCTACTATTCTCATTATTCAATAATTCTAGGATGGCAAAGCAAGTAGAGGAGCAAATGATAAACTTTTTTATTTGGAAATTCTGTGTCTTTTGGGTGGTTGGAAAGTGGTCTAGACTGAGCTCAAAATCTCTTTAGCTAACCTTTACAAGGCACTGAAGAAGGGTAGGCCTATCTTCTTCTCTCGGCGCAGGGCCCACTAATTTTGTTTGGAACTACAGTTTTTGAATGGGGGAGGAGAAGATTGACCTTTTGTTAAATTCGCGGTGTTGGTTGAAGCTACTTCTTTTAGCTATCCTATCCTTGCTGTCTTGCATCACTGGTGGTGACAAAATGAGGACTTTTATATACGGACTGCATTGCTGATGTTGCATTGGAGATTATCGCAATTCACAGGTGATGTAAATCTCGAGCTTAGTTTTTGAAAACTGTCGTTTTTGTCGGTTTGTTTGTGCCACGAGGTATGCTGTCAACGGTTGACCGACCATTCAGAATTAACCATTTCCAAAACTACATTGTTGTCCTTGTAATTGAACGACAGCCGATTACAACCTACAAACCAGTTGTGACTCCACTTTGCTCGCCATCGCAGTTCTTGGTTGTAATCATCCATTGATTGTTACGAGGGTTGTGGCGAGGTTTTGGAAATCATCAGTTCTGGGTCGTCGATCAACCCTTTCCCCATTGGCGATTGGAATCGCCGATTATGGTTCGTCACCGCTTCTTGACTCAACATCGACTTTATTGACCTCGATTCGGTTATTGTTAATAGATAAATATTCCTGGGTAATATGCTGGTTTGATGTACTTAATTTAATTGGCTTCTCACAGTCAACACTGGTATTTCTTTGTTGACTATGTCAACAATCAGTATCATATCGTATGTATCGGTCAACATACCATTTACCCCGTCCCTTGAAGACACCCAACAAGTTCTCTTAATCAGTGCTCACAATTTTTATAGCTTCTCAATGGTCTGATTCCATATCACATTCAAAGCCCTGATCGATATGTAGTCAGTGTCATCAATTGCGTATCGACTTTAATTCTTTAACACGAAGCTGATATCTTTAGGGTACCGACAGATTTTGATTTTGCTTTTTCTTGTCTTTCGTTGAACGGATCACTGTAATTTCCAAACCTGAAAAATTGAGTTGAATTCAATGATTGAAAAGCATCAAGGTACGAACTGTTACGCTCGATTCATGAGATTGAGAACATGCATATGAGGTTTGGTCCCATGTGAAGCTAGGATTCATATGATCCAGTGATTCTTGTGTGTTGGCCTCGCTTATCCAAGTTTTTTTTTTTTTTTTTTTTTTTTTGGTAAAAACTCGCTTATCCAAGTTTATAGAATGATTGTTCGAAAAACAGTGGAAGGAGAACTATGTCTACCGAAATCACAACTGACGCATCGTCTCTATTAGGCCATTCAAGAAAAGCAGCAAGGTTAATTACATGGCTCAAGACTAAGAGTTAACTTCTTTTCTTTTGTCTTTAAACAAGAATACAGATTCCATTAATCAAGACTAGTTCCATGAAGTAACATACTGAGAAGGCCAAGAAGAGGTTTCGCCTCCTTGAGAGCACGGTGGTAAATGGGAGGTCCCAAGGTGCTTCAGTGCATCATGTTACGCTCTGATGCTCTTCATGTTCGAGTACCAAGATGCTCATCCCCGAGCAGTTCCCGGACACAGCAAGGTCGCTACTCTCAATCCGTGTCGACTCTGACGCATGTCGTTGAATGGAAGACAATGCTTGGAGACAGAGACGGAGGCCGATGTCAAGGGAGATGGGAAGCTCCATGTGACAGTGTCGAAGTCCAACGGTTCATGGTAAATCATCTTCTCAACGAGATCACAAGGCCTATCTCGATCACCCCTAGGCCATCGAACCTAACCAATATACAGATTTACTTGCTACAGTCCTCAAGGAACTTTCACCCCAGGAGGGTGCACCTTCAACCACACAGACTTCCGTTTCATGATGGCCGGTGGGTGGAGCTCCGACTTTGGCTCGGCTGAAATCTACAGGCTCTCAGCATTGCATGGCCCCTCGCTAAGGGCCATAAAATTGTGTGGAAGACAATGGAAAAACCAAGGTTTCACGGTGGAGCTCGACTTTGATATAGTTAAATATGCAACCAAGAGGGAGTGAATAAGTTGATAATTGAAACTTGATAGGATCTGTGGAATTGTTAAAATTAAGTTGGATATATGTAAGAATTATTTGTTATATGTAAGAGTAAACTGATGATATTAAATATAATGTGCCTCTATTAAACAAATATGTAAATAAGTAGAGAGAAAATAATTGCATCCAGAACTTATAGGGGTTCAACTTAGACAAGCCTAATCTACTCCCCGAACTAACAGCCACAAACAGACTGGATTCCACTAGTAATTCTTCGAGATATTATAATGTAGTTAGTTCTGGCTTTACCCAAGTCCAAAGTCGGTAGATCACACTAGCAATCCTAAACAGTACTACAACGCTTGTACACTTACTCAAAAGAGATAACAATTAGTGAAACACCCAATAAATGAAGTTCTCGCTCAATAACGAGCATAAGTGTATCAAAGAATAAAGCTTCTCAGTTTCTAATTGTTCTCGCAATTGGTGGATTCTTCAGCAGTCGTTGATCCTTTCATATAGTCTTCAATATCCAAGCTAACCATTAAATAATCTTCAAGAGAATCAATTTAGCCATTGAAAATAAACGACAAAATTAGGATATCCGATTGCTCATACAATCAAATTTTCCTGGCAATAGTGTGGTTTTCATGAATACGATTATCCATACGTGAATTCTCCTCTATGTATCATTTTCCTAAGTTCTAGGCCTACAACTTGCTGTCAAAATTTCTTGAGAAATAGATTGACAGTCAACAAAATATTGGTCTTCAAATCATAATTTGAAATTATTTGACATGCATGTTCTTCTCGGATGACATAAGGAGTCACTTCTATTAGCAATGCGTGGGTCTATCAAAACTTCCCGCCACTAGTTAACTTGCGCATTGTCTTCCATTTTATCTCCACAAGTATGACCAAGACTATATGAACTATTCACCTTTTCATAGTACATTTAAGTCCTCATGAACTTCCTATCCTCTAACTTGTTCGCCTCCAAGAAGGTCCATCGAGACATCATTAGTCTTTCACTTCATATTTCATGTTCTATCGGTGGTGATAAATCTTTCCTTACATTTATTCAACTTGAGATAAAGCAACATATGTAGTTATTTAATATTGATACATATATATGATTTTGTCAACTTCAAATTATAATATGAGGTTTTCCTAACATACATGACCTCAGCCATGGAGGAGCTCCATGGCCCGATATAAGGCTCTTCCATGGCTAAGCTCAACTTGACAGCCATGGAGCTTAATAGCCATAAGATTAAAACTGTAATGTGTTGTGATTAGCGATATAAACTAGAGGGGGTTGAATAGGTTATGCAACAAAATTGACAAATATTTGCAAAAATAAGTAGAAATGAGTTTGTATGTGTGGAACCAAGTTGGATACAAGCAGAAACTTTGTGGGCATTACTTTTATCAAATAAATAAATAAAAAGTAATAAAAAATAGAAAAAAAGTTACATGCAAATTTATAATGGTTCGGCTTGGGATAAGTTTATGTCTACTCTCTCAAACTTACAGCCACCAACAGGCTAGATTCCACTAGTAATCCTCGAGTAGATACAAGAATAGCTTGCTTCTATTTTTACCTAGGGATGATTGGTTTTAGGGTGGGTGGTTCCAAACTTGGAATCAAGAAACTCCCACTAAGAACCAATTTCAAAATTGAATTGAGAACCGCTCGTTAGTTATGTGGACTCACACAGGCGGTTTAATTTCCGAGTTGTCTATAGAATGGATTGAAATGCCCCCAACAAATTCATGTAGTTATCTATCCAAAGTAGAGCAGTTCACCTTTTCGCGATCTATTCCACCACCATACTTGACCCCCTTAGATCATCAAAGACGAGCATTGATCTGGGAAGAATATTTGGATCACGGGAATGTCACTAGTCAAAAGTCACATATGGTGCTCCTATTAATAACGGCAAATAAGTAGAACTAAATAGCAAGATTGTCCCTTTGGGATATTTTAATGACAAGACCTATAAGGAACCTGAGAAAAAGGGGAAAAAAATTGGAGAAGCCAACAAAAGGAAAGTGCCATGAAATGTTGGTTGAAAATATAGTGAAGGTAACTCTCTTTTTTAGAAATCCCAAACCTTCTTATAATGGAGTCTCTGGAGTTTAGCATCTCCTACACCGTGCAGAGACTAGATAGCTAATTAAGCAGAGTAAATTCCTTGATATATGCAAACACTAAACATAACTAAGGAGATCAAATAAAAGGCTTAGCCCTTAAAGTTGGAAATCCCTATCTACTTCGAAAGAGGCGTGAGACTTAAGAGCGAGCAACGAGGTCGGAGGGAAAATGTGATTGAAAGCAAGGGTGACAAAAGGAGCAATGAGATTGAAGGTGATCTAGAGCGAGAGTGAGAAAGGGATCGATATGGCTGGAGGTTGCTGAGAGCGAGAGTGAGAGAGAAAGGCAAGGTCGTGAGATGAGTGAGGCGAGAAACATAGAAAAACAAAGAGGAAACTAGGGTTTTGATATAAAATGTTAATATATATATTTAAATGTATATGTGTGTATATATATCAATCTGATCCAAGTGAGCGGTTCCACACTGACAATTGGGAATTGGGTTGATACTCACTAGTTCCAGTAAATTAGAATTGGAAGTCAAACCGATCTTCATAGAAATTGTTGATTTGGGCCGATCCAATTTTGTTCTAGGTGGTCCAAATATTTCTTTGTTCTTTTACACACCTCTACTTCTACCCGAAGCTTAGTAGATCACACCAACAATCTTAAGCATTGCTACAATATTAAGCACTCTTTGAAACTCGGTCACAATATGCAACAAAAGATAAAGTTTTTTCTTATTTTATGGTTCTTGAGTATTTACATTGGTTTGTGTTTGATCTTCTCATAGTCTTCAATCTCCAAACTAGTCGTTGGATAATCTTTAAGATGATCAATTTAGATATTGAAGATAAACAATCAAATCATCAGAGACCCGGTTGTCCATATAATCAAATAGAATTTCTATATAATTTAAGTGACACAATAAAAGCATATAGCTCCCAAGTGAAAGAACTTTAGGAATATTGTTTCCGTGAATAGAGTGGCCATATTAGGAAATAATCATTTTTGCCTATTGACTAGTAATTGGTTGGATTATTCTTTGAGCAAACTTCTAGATTTCCAATCTTATGCTAGCTGTTAAATCTTTTGACCTACAAGTTAAGTCAAAGGAATATCTTGGTCCTTTTTAGGGGTGTGCAAGTAAATTGGATTACTTGAGAGCACGGCCTATAGGTCCAATAACCAGCTCCCATCCGATCTAGGTAGAGGTTCCAAGTGAATACCCACATTGAACTAGACCGCCTTGTTTTGGAACCGGTTTCGGAATTAGTTTTATAAGCTAAAAATCCAAAATCCTAATTTCTTTTTCTTTTAAATTTTAACCCCAGCACTCTTTCATCCTTTGTCATTCCTCAAAACTCTTTGCTACTTTTTTCTCTTTCCCTAATTTTTTTATGGATGAATGGGGGATGAATTTTTATAATTTACGTTTAATGTTATGTGTTTGAACTTCTTATAGTTTATAATTGTATGTGACTACTATTCATCTTATGAATTGTTGCTTTTGGCTGTTAAGGATTTTTATTTTTCATCTTTTACTTTGAATCATTATGTTACACAAAATCTCATATGATTTTTTTTTTTTTGTAGAAATATGATCCAAAAAAAGAACACAAAAATAAAATAGGTTCTCAGATAGACCCTAGAACCGGACCAAAAAAATAGGATGGGTTCCAAAACTAGTTTCAAGCAAACAAAGTAAATTTTAGGTCCAAAAATTGAGAGTTAGTTATAACAAGGTAAGTTCCAAGTTCTAGCTCTAGAACCTATTTACTCCGGAATCGATCACCCCTAATCTTTTTATTCACATCATACAAACACGTTATCAATGTGTTATTTGCATGAGTCACTTCTTTCAGCAATTTGTGATCATGTCCAAGCTGCTTGCTTCTAAACAACTTACAAATTGCCATCTATTAGTCTTCCTTAGTATCTCAGTGATCCAATACTATATAAACAATTTACCTTGTTTGGTTTCTCCAAGTTTGCATGAACTTTCTTCTTGACTTGTTCACCTTCATCAAGACCCATCCAATTATCATTTGCCTTTCACTTCATACTTCAGATTCCTTTGATATTGGAAAGGATATCAACTTCACTTTACCTTCTATCTTCTAGTCCATAGTAATGGCTCTACCTCGTCATTCACCTATCAATGGTACCTTCAAGTTCTACCAAACTCCTCATCCTAGACTTGTTTACCTTCTACTCAAGTACCTCCAACTTGCAGACAACTCCATGCCTAGTGCCTTGTTCACCATTGATAGAGAACTCAAAACCTTTAGACATCTTGTTAGGATACAATTTGCATAACGATTTGTATGTCCTTCACCTAGTTATTAAATCATTAAATATATTGATAGCCTTTACTTATATTGTCATTATCTCCTCCTCTTTATGTAGAAAAATAATATCTGGATATTCAGATATGCAATAACATTTTCAGAAATATTAAATTTTGTGTGCATGAAACGTAGAAGAAATTTGCTTATTTTGCTAAAAATAAGAGTTCATATAATGGCATAATAAACATGTAACGCAATTTTCAAATTTTAAGATTTTTAATGCATATTAATAGGAAATAATAAATAAATAAGTTGAGCGTAACAATATATGAAAATATAACTAGAGTTCAATATTATGCACAAAAAAATGTGGAAATATAATCAACCAATCAACATACATACATACATACATACATACATACATACATACATACATACATATATGTGTGTGTGTATATATATATATTTTCTCTCCCATTGTCATAATCGAAAAGTGATAATAATGGAAAAGGATAACATAGAGAATATGCATTTTAGCTCATGTTCACACAATATCACTAGAAAAATATTAGGTATAAAATACAATTTCCATAAATATCATCTTCTACATGCTTAGGTAAACATGAAAGATATTCAATATAACTCAAGTTTTGTAGAATCAAACATCATATATATATGTGTGTGTGTGTGTGTGTGTGTGTGTGCGTGTGTGTGTCAAACTAGAAACCTTTGAACCAAGCATTAAAATGGATTAGATATTCAATTCCAAACAAAAAAAGGATTCACTCAACCGACTTCATACCTCAAAAATATTATCAAAGTTTGATATGAATTTGGATTTTGGCAAATGCAAATAAATGAATTAGATAGATATAAAACAATATTTATAATACTATTTGGATAATATGAATGGAATGTAATGCCATTTGGATTGAAAAACACTCATTGTAAATTTCAAAGAATAATGAATAATATTTTTAATCCTTACTCTAAATATATTTTAGTCTATATAAATGATGCTTTAATTTTTTCTACTAGTATAGATCAACAATTTGAACATATTTTAGTATTCTTAAGTATTATATAAATGATGCTTTAATTGCCATCTATTAGTCTTCCTTAGTATCTCAGTGATCCAATACTATATAAACAATTTACCTTGTTTGGTTTCTCCAAGTTTGCATGAACTTTCTTCTTGACTTGTTCACCTTCATCAAGACCCATCCAATTATCATTTGCCTTTCACTTCATACTTCAGATTCCTTTGATATTGGAAAGGATATCAACTTCACTTTACCTTCTATCTTCTAGTCCATAGTAATGGCTCTACCTCGTCATTCACCTATCAATGGTACCTTCAAGTTCTACCAAACTCCTCATCCTAGACTTGTTTACCTTCTACTCAAGTACCTCCAACTTGCAGACAACTCCATGCCTAGTGCCTTGTTCACCATTGATAGAGAACTCAAAACCTTTAGACATCTTGTTAGGATACAATTTGCATAACGATTTGTATGTCCTTCACCTAGTTATTAAATCATTAAATATATTGATAGCCTTTACTTATATTGTCATTATCTCCTCCTCTTTATGTAGAAAAATAATATCTGGATATTCAGATATGCAATAACATTTTCAGAAATATTAAATTTTGTGTGCATGAAACGTAGAAGAAATTTGCTTATTTTGCTAAAAATAAGAGTTCATATAATGGCATAATAAACATGTAACGCAATTTTCAAATTTTAAGATTTTTAATGCATATTAATAGGAAATAATAAATAAATAAGTTGAGCGTAACAATATATGAAAATATAACTAGAGTTCAATATTATGCACAAAAAAATGTGGAAATATAATCAACCAATCAACATACATACATACATACATACATACATACATACATACATACATACATATATGTGTGTGTGTGTATATATATATATTTTCTCTCCCATTGTCATAATCGAAAAGTGATAATAATGGAAAAGGATAACATAGAGAATATGCATTTTAGCTCATGTTCACACAATATCACTAGAAAAATATTAGGTATAAAATACAATTTCCATAAATATCATCTTCTACATGCTTAGGTAAACATGAAAGATATTCAATATAACTCAAGTTTTGTAGAATCAAACATCATATATATATGTGTGTGCGCGCTCGCGCGCTTGTGCGTGTGTGTGTCAACTAGAAACCTTTGAACCAAGCATTAAAATGGATTAGATATTCAATTCCAAACAAAAAAAAGGATTCACTCAACCGACTTCATACCTCAAAAATATTATCAAAGTTTGATATGAATTTGGATTTTGGCAAATGCAAATAAATGAATTAGATAGATATAAAACAATATTTATAATACTATTTGGATAATATGAATGGAATGTAATGCCATTTGGATTGAAAAACACTCATTGTAAATTTCAAAGAATAATGAATAATATTTTTAATCCTTACTCTAAATATATTTTAGTCTATATAAATGATGCTTTAATTTTTTCTACTAGTATAGATCAACAATTTGAACATATTTTAGTATTCTTAAGTATTATATAAATGATGCTTTAATTGCCATCTATTAGTCTTCCTTAGTATCTCAGTGATCCAATACTATATAAACAATTTACCTTGTTTGGTTTCTCCAAGTTTGCATGAACTTTCTTCTTGACTTGTTCACCTTCATCAAGACCCATCCAATTATCATTTGCCTTTCACTTCATACTTCAGATTCCTTTGATATTGGAAAGGATATCAACTTCACTTTACCTTCTATCTTCTAGTCCATAGTAATGGCTCTACCTCGTCATTCACCTATCAATGGTACCTTCAAGTTCTACCAAACTCCTCATCCTAGACTTGTTTACCTTCTACTCAAGTACCTCCAACTTGCAGACAACTCCATGCCTAGTGCCTTGTTCACCATTGATAGAGAACTCAAAACCTTTAGACATCTTGTTAGGATACAATTTGCATAACGATTTGTATGTCCTTCACCTAGTTATTAAATCATTAAATATATTGATAGCCTTTACTTATATTGTCATTATCTCCTCCTCTTTATGTAGAAAAATAATATCTGGATATTCAGATATGCAATAACATTTTCAGAAATATTAAATTTTGTGTGCATGAAACGTAGAAGAAATTTGCTTATTTTGCTAAAAATAAGAGTTCATATAATGGCATAATAAACATGTAACGCAATTTTCAAATTTTAAGATTTTTAATGCATATTAATAGGAAATAATAAATAAATAAGTTGAGCGTAACAATATATGAAAATATAACTAGAGTTCAATATTATGCACAAAAAAATGTGGAAATATAATCAACCAATCAACATACATACATACATACATACATACATACATACATACATACATACATATATGTGTGTGTGTATATATATATATTTTCTCTCCCATTGTCATAATCGAAAAGTGATAATAATGGAAAAGGATAACATAGAGAATATGCATTTTAGCTCATGTTCACACAATATCACTAGAAAAATATTAGGTATAAAATACAATTTCCATAAATATCATCTTCTACATGCTTAGGTAAACATGAAAGATATTCAATATAACTCAAGTTTTGTAGAATCAAACATCATATATATATGTGTGTGCGCGCTCGCGCGCTTGTGCGTGTGTGTGTCAACTAGAAACCTTTGAACCAAGCATTAAAATGGATTAGATATTCAATTCCAAACAAAAAAAGGATTCACTCAACCGACTTCATACCTCAAAAATATTATCAAAGTTTGATATGAATTTGGATTTTGGCAAATGCAAATAAATGAATTAGATAGATATAAAACAATATTTATAATACTATTTGGATAATATGAATGGAATGTAATGCCATTTGGATTGAAAAACACTCATTGTAAATTTCAAAGAATAATGAATAAAATTTTTAATCCTTACTCTAAATATATTTTAGTCTATATAAATGATGCTTTAATTTTTTCTACTAGTATAGATCAACAATTTGAACATATTTTAGTATTCTTAAGTATTATTAAGAAAAATGGCTTAGTAGTTTCTCCTACCAAAATATCACTATTTCAAACAAGAATTAGATTTTTAGGATATTATATTTCTCAAGGAACTATCATCCCAATTGAAAGATCCATCATTTTTGCAAAAAAATTTCCTAATGAAATTAAAGATAAAATCAATTACAAAAAATCCTAGGAAGTCTCAATTATATTATAGATTTTTTTTCCCAAATGTGAATACGGTATATGAACCTTTACATCGAAGATTACAAAAAAACCTTTTACCATGGATATCAACTAACACCAATATTGTTAAACAAATCAAAACCCATGTTAAAATAATACCTTGCCTCCATTTTGTTGATTTTTTTGCTTTCAAAGTAGTAGAAACGTATGTTTTAGATATAGGTTATGGAGATATCCTAAAACAAGTAAAAAAATAATAAAGAACAAATAGTATAATTTGTTTCTAAACATTGGAACCAAACTCAACAAAATTACTCTACTATTAAAAAAGAAATATTAGTCATTGTTTTGACAATATCTAAATTCCAAGGTGATCTTTTAAATAAAAAATTCTTATTACTTATTTATTGTAAACCGGCAAAAGAAGTATTATAAAAGGATGTATTAAATATCGCTTCAAAACGAATTTTTGCCTGATGGCAAGCCATACTGTTTATCTTGGATTTTGATATTGAATTTATTAATAGATCATCAAATTCTTTGTTTGATTTTCTAACAAGAGAATTTTTTTGGGGGAAAACAATGTCAAAGTCTAAAAAAGACAAAGACCAAGCAATTGCCAAAATCTTATAATCACAACTCCAATCACCAATAATAGACTAGCTCTAGACTTGGTTAGACATAATGAAAGCTCAATAATCATTTAAAAAGCCAAATAATATCACTTATTTAACAGTCACAATCCTCCAAGTCATACCTCCATAAATGTGGAAATCCAATTGTCATACCCAATTACGATTATAAGCCATATTAACCATCAAATTACCATATCTTTTAATTTTCACTTACTGTGATTACCAAGAAGCTTGGTGAAATGCTTTTTTCTGCCAAAATAAAGATAATTGTCATACTTAGCTTTTTCATTTCAAAATTAATTTCAACACTGAACAATACCTTTTGGTTCCAAGAATGGTGGAATCACTTTGGCCTTGTGATGGAAATATTACCTGTACAGTTTAAAACCAGCTTGAAAATCTGTAAGACATAAAAATTCATATGCGGAAGCCAAGATCAATTGAAGACAAACCTCCAGCCATTGTTTGCATTCACGTTCGTAAAAGTCGAACAAGACAAAAAAAGAATCTCCTGAAAAACAAGAAAGCAATTTGAGGCGCACTCTACTAACCAAATTTCCTCACGTACTGATGGTGTATTCTAAATGTGAGGATTTTGTGTTAGACCTTGATCACCCGTCGAAAATGAACGTACGTCTTTTTATACATCGTCTCCCATCAAGACGAAAATGGGCGTTGTCAACGAAAAGGCACGAAGCGTGGAAAACTTCATGTTGAATAGTCGTAACTTTTAGGAGAAAATTGGGTATAAATGTGGGATCACATAAAAAATAAATAACATTCTCCCACTTGATCCCATCATTTTCATCATACGAATCATTCAACTAATTCCACGAAAACTTAATGCTTAAAGAAAAGAAACAAAACACATGGATCATGGCGACATGTCCTCTAAGAGTGAGTAATACCTTCCATGTATCACAATGCATCTTATTTCTTTAATATCAGCCTATATGTGACAACATATCTTAATGAATAAACCTCATGTTTATTCCAGAATCAAGGATAAATGTTATTCTCATAAACAACAAAATGTGTACACAAAAATTGAGAATCAACATTACAACTGAATAAGAGTTCCACACAACAAAAATTGTTCATATGTCGACAAATCACATAATGGGACCTATTCCCATACTAGTTACATGATCCTTATACTTCATCGGTGGCATGCCTTTAGTTAAAGGATCAGCTATCATCAATTCAGTGCTAACGTGTTCAATGACCACTTTATTCTCCTTAACACGCTCCCTTATGGCTAAATACTTAATGTCGATATGCTTACTTCGACTGCCACTTTTGGCATTTTTAGCCATAAAAACTGCAGCTGAATTGTCACAATATATTCTTAATGGCCTAGAAATAGAATCAACAATTCTAAGCCCATCAATGAAACTCTTCAACCATACACCATGCGAGGTAGCCTCAAAACAAGATACGAACTCAGCCTCCATAGTGGAAGTAGCAGTCAAAGTCTGCTTGGCACTTCTCCATGACACGGCTCCGCCAGCTAACATGAAAATGTATCCAGATGTTGATTTTCGTGAATCAATGCAACCCGCGAAGTCCGCATCCGAATAACCGATCACTTCCAAGTTGTCAGTCCGTCTATACATAAGCATATAGTCTTTGGTACCTTGAAGGTATCTCAACACTTTCTTTGCAGCTCTCCAGTGGTCTAAACCTGGATTACTCTGATATCTTCCCAACATTCCAACAGCAAAAGCAATGTCAGGTCGAGTGCAAACCTGAGCATACATCAAGCTTCCAACAGCAGAAGCATATGGAATGTTGCACATTTGTTCCCTTTCTAGATCATTCTTCGGGCATTGGTTCAAATTGAACCTGTCACCCTTCACAATGGGTGCTATACTTGGTGAACAATCTTTCATCCGAAATCTCTCTAGGACCTTATTGATATAGGTTTCTTGAGATAGTCCTAAAATTCCTCGAGATCTATCTCTATGGATCTTAATGCCAATGACATAAGATGCCTCACCCATATCCTTCATGTCAAAACTCCTAGAGAGGAATTGTTTCACCTCATGTAGCAACCCCTTATCATTGGTTGCAAGTAGTATATCATCCACATACAGCACAAGGAAACAAATTTTGCTCCCACTAACCTTCTGGTATATACATTGATCCATGACATTCTCTATAAAACCAAATGAAGAGATAACATCATGAAACCTTAAGTACCATTGGCGGGATGCTTGTTTCAAGCCATATATAGATTTCTTAAGCTTGCACACCAAATGCTCACCTTTACTAGAGGAGAATCCTTCAGGTTGTTTCATGTAAACCTCCTCCTCTAGTTCTCCATTGAGGAACGCCGTTTTCACATCCATCTGATGTAATTCCATATCAAAATGGGCAACCAATGCCAAAACAATACGAAGAGAATCTTTCTTAGATACAGGAGAAAAAGTCTCTGTGTAATCGATTCCTTCCTTTTGAGTGAATCCTTTGGCAACAAGTCTAGCTTTATATCTTTCAATGTTACCCAATGAATCTTTCTTAGTTTTGAAGACCCATTTACAACCAATAGCCTTCGCACTATCAGTAACTCAACCAAATCCCAGACTTTGTTAGATGCCATAGAACTCATCTCTTCCTTCATGGCATTGTACCACAAATTGGATTTATCACTATCCATGGCTTGTGAAAACGTTTCGGATCATTCTCAGCTCCAATATTGTAGTCGACTCTTGTAAATACACAATATAATCACTAGGAATAGCCGATTTCCTTGTTCTAGTAGATCTTCTCAATGTTGGATCAACATTCTCTTGAGGAGCATGTTGCTCAACCGGTTGTTCAACAGTTTCGGTAATTGCTGAACAACTGGATCTACTAGATCAATATCAGCAGGTTGTGGAACTTCAACAATTGGTTGTTCAATAGCCGGCTGAACTGAAGGGGCATTATGAGCAACAACCAATCTTAAACTTGAGGTGGAAAGTTGAGTGTCTGAATGATCTTCCTTAGGAACATGATCCCTTGGTCGATCGCTCCCACTTTGATCAAGTCATTTTCAAGAAATTTAGCATTTCTTGATTCCACAATCCTAGTGGTATGAGATGGACAATAAAACCTGTATCCCTTAGACCTTTCGGCATATCCAATGAAATACCCACTTATGGTCCTTGGGTCCAACTTCTTTTCTTGTGGATTATAAATTCTTACTTCAGACGGGCATCCCCAAACGCGCACATGATGTAAACTCGGTTTCCAACCCTTAAATAACTCAAAAGGTGTCTTTGGGACAGCCTTGGTCGGAACTCGGTTTAATATGTACACTGCCGTCTTAAGTGCTTCAGTCCATAAGAATTTAGGAAGTTTGGAGCTACTAAGCATACTACGCACCATGTCTAATAAGGTCCGATTTCTTCTTTCCGCTACGCCATTTTGGTCCGGAGAACCAGGCATAGTATATTGGGCAACTATCCCATGCTCTTGAAGAAATCTTGCAAATGGACCAGGTGCTTGTCCATCTTCGTGTATCTACCATAGAATTCTCCACCTCTATCTGATCTCACGATCTTAATTTGCTTATTGCATTGTTTCTCTACTTCCGCCTTAAATACTTTAAAGGCATCTAATGCTTCATATTTATTATGAATCAAGTAGAGATACATATAACGTGAATAATCATCTATAAAGGAGATGAAGTATTTCTGACCACATGAGTCCATATCCGGACTACAAATATCCGTATGTATGATTTCTAATATTTCTGTACTCCTCTTGGCACCTTTCTTTGACTTGTTAGTCTGCTTTCCCTTTATGCAGTCCACACAAGTATCACAATCAGTAAAATCTAATGTACTAAGTACTCCATCATTTACTAATCGCTTAATTCTTTCTATGGAGATATGTCCTAATCTCCGGTGCCACAACATAGAAGAATGTTCTTTCACAACACATCGTTTCATACCAGCTTTATCATGAACATGCATCGCATCATAATAGGCATTGTCTTGTAAATTAATTCGAAAAAGACCATCGACACAAAATACCACTCCCAACAATTTCAGATTTAAATGATAAACAAAAGTTTGAATCTGAAAAGTTAAAAGAGTATCCCAAAGGTACAAGTCTTGAAACTGAAATTAAGTTTCTAGAAAAACTAGGAACATAAAAGGTCTTTTCCAAATCTAAAACAAAACCACTATTGAGAACTAGTCTATATGTCCCAATAGCTTCCACATGCGAACGCATCTTGTTTCCTGAATAGATGCTTTGTTCACTTCCCACTAGCTTCCGGTGGTTTTGAAAACCCTGCAAGGAATTCGAAATATGGATTGTAGATCCAGAATCAATCCACCAAGTGTTGTGACTTACATCAGTCATATTAGATTCATAACAAACACAAGAGATTGGATTACCTTTCTTCTCGAGCCAGGCCTTAAATTTGACACAATCCTTCCTTATATGCCCCTTCGTCTACGAAGAAAAACACTTGGATTCTTTCTTAATGTCAGCTTGGGGAGGTATTTTACCTTTTCCCTTATTCTTGCCATAGCCCTTATTCTTTCCTTGTGTTGCCAAATGAGCACTTTCTCCCAATTCCATAACCAGTCTTTCTTGCTCTTGAACACACATGGTCATGAGTTCATTAATAGACCATTTATTCTTATGTGTGTTATAAGAGATCTTGAAAGGTGCATACTGATGTGGGAGAGTGTTCAGAATATAATACACAAGGAATGATTCAGATATCTCAACCTCAAGGTTCTTAAGCTGAGCTGCAATGTTCCTCATTTGCATGATGTGCTCACGCACACCTCTAACACTAGTGAGCTTCAATGATGAAAACTTCATAATCGGGTCATGGCATGCGCCTTCTCGAACTTTCAAACTGCGCATCTATAGCCTCCAATAAAGCCTTAGCATTGTTATGCTGAGCAACTGAACCACGAATACTTGGAGATATCTTAGCTCTTATAAACATGGCACAAACGCGGTTGGACCGCTCCCATTGGTTATAAAGAGCTATCTCAGCTGGAGTGCTCGAATCAGTAGGAGCAGGTGGTTCGTCTTTCCTTATAGCATAGTCAATGTCCATCCACCCCAATTGAAGAAGAACTGACTCCTTCCAAATTTTATAGTTCTCACCATTCAGTATAGGAACATCAAACTTAAATTCAGAGAAATTCACAGGTTGCGAAACTGCATATCAAATAATCATGCTTATGTCACAAAATTTGAGGCAAATATAAATAAATCATGTTTTACCAATGTAAACATGTCACAATATGAATCACATAACATAAAAACTACCTGTGGGCTAAGTTTTTAATTTAAATAGATTCATAATTACATCATGAAGAAACTACCATATTATATGCATTTTCTTAATCCCTGTGGGTAAATTAAGAAAAATAATATGATATTTCATCCTAATTAATCATATTAATATAATGAAAATTCCTGTGGGATAAAATTCATCATATTAATATAATTAATTACAATCAATGTCCATTTCTAAATATGATCCGGAGGCTTTTAATATATAATTTAATTAATTAAAGATGCTGTGGCTACTCCCTAATTAATTAAATATATGGATCATTGGACATTTAATTTCATGCATAAAATATTCATAAAATGCATGAAATGACATAATAAATAAATACATCAAGGGCAGAACAGTAAATAAATAAATTGGCCAAGGGTATGATTGCAAAAATTTAAAAAATTGGGGCAAAAGTGTAAAAAGGGAGCCGCGGAAGAGGGGACGACAGGCGCGTGCCGAGCACGTGCGCGTCCAGCGCACGGGCGCGTGCTCGGCACGCGCCAGAACCCCGCGCGGGGCGCGTGCCCCGCACGCGCGCCGTTCAGCGCGCGGGCGCGTGACCCGCACGCGCGCGGTTCAGCGCGCAGGCGCGTGCGTCGCACGCGCCTGGCAACTGCCGCGCGCGTGGATCCCACGCGCGCAACGGTTGCCGCGCGCGTGAGAGCGCGTGGCGCGTGGAATCCACGCGCCTGCAACCGCAGCGCGCGCGTGGGCTCCACGCGCCTTCTTCCTCGCGCGAACAGAAGCCTTTCTTCGCCGTTTTTCGCCGTTCCGCCGCGGTTTCGCCGACCGTTTCTTCTCCGGCAGCCCATTTCAGACAAAAATAAATAATGGGTTTTGAAGAACATGCCGGCACGACCACATGGGTCCAAGTTTCGGCGAAAATGAGCAAAAATTAACCCCAAAAATCAGACGAAAATTTCCCAAAACTCAAATCCTCAACCACCGCGACTTCCGCCGCCCGATTAGCCTCCGGCGAACACCGATATGCCGAAATAACTCATGGCTAATGTTCCTCATGGCGGTGCGAACGTATGGGTCCGAAATCAAGGGGTGGGTCTCGCGGATTTGCCGGAATCGTTGAGTTTCTCTCTCGGCCTCAAAATCCGAGTTACTGTTCATGTACATAAATGGCCGAAAATTCAAAAACACACCGAAAATACACCAAAATTTAACAAAACAAGGCAGAGGCTTTTAACACGCTCTGATACCAAATGTAAGACATAAAAATTCATATGCGGAAGCCAGGATCAATTGAAGACAAACCTTCAGCCATTGTTTTGCATTCACGTTCGTCGAATCTCCCTGAAAAAAGAAAGCAATAGGCGCACTCTACTAACCAAATTTCCTCACGTACTGATGGTGTATTCTAAATGTGAGGATTTTGTGTTAGACCTTGATCACCCGTCGAAAATGAACGTACGTCCCTTTTATACATCGTCTCCCATCAAGACGAAATGCGGTTGTCAACGAAAAGGTACGAAACGTGGAAAACTTCATGTCGAATAGTCGTAACTTTAGGAGAAAATTGGGTATAAATGTGGGATCACAAAAAATAAATAACAAGAAAAAGGAAATGATGAAAAATCTCCCTGTTTATTAATGATTAAAAATAGGGAAAATAGAAATTGGACTAGCCAGATTATGTAGAACTTAGCAAGTTACATTTACCTAATCTTCCATTGTTAAAATAGTAATTAAGATTGGACAGAAATTAACTCAATTTTGTCAAGATTTTTCTACACTTGACTTATGCTCCCCCTCAATTTATTGCTTCTTATGATGATTTGCTCCCCCTCTTTTGCATTTTTCCACTTTTTCTTCTTCACCTTTTGGTTTTTCTCCTCCTGTCATTATGATAGTTTTTGTGATTTTTTTTTGGTGGTGGCAACATCCTCATCTTTCGTTTACGTTTTGAAATTCAAAAAAGAAATTTGTTTTCTTAAATTGAGCTTGTTTTGAATTCAATATACAAAAACTCAACAAATTATAATAATTTGTGATTTGGATGCGTGGAGGAGACTTTCTTGTCCTTAGTGCATAGTCTTTTTCCAATTTTCGAATCAAACTTTTCAAACTTTATATAAAGAAATTCTTCTTTTAGTTGCCAATTTATTGTAGAAGAGATAATGATCTATGCAAAATGAGTACCATATGAAATCGAAACCTTCTTTTGATTTGTGGAACAAAGTGAAAAAGGTTAGATATTCAAATTAAATGTCCTTTATTAAGGTTCTTTCTTTGCACGTTGTCTAGCGCGACCAAGGCTATGCCTTTATCAATACATAACTCCAACGTATAATAACCCTCCGACGGTTGCCCAAGTCATTTCCATGGTTTTTCACTTTAGAGGGCACGGGACTTGGCTTATTCTTCATACTCCAATTCAATTCCAATTCTTCATCTGGCAAGCTTCAAGGCCTCATTTGATTCACCCCTGGATTGGATTCCTAGGAATTAGAACCCTAAGATGAGAATATTTCATATTGTGATAAAGACTTCATCTTGATAAAAGAAAGAGAGAGTAGGAATACGATTCTCATTCCTTGAGTAATCCGATTGGTAGTTTGAACCAAGTGATGCCCAATGAGTGGAAACTGGTCCATTTATTCTATAAATATGTCGTGTGTATGGACAAATATGCAGAATTAATTATTTTATTTTATCTCTCACACGTTTCCATATTAAAATTTGAATCTTTTAATCCTACAACATATCTTAAAATATCATTTTCTTTTGATATATGTTTATACAACTTCTTTGTAATAATAATTTTATCAGTAGTCTGTTTCTATCAATTACATTTGAGGGATCTTAATACTTTCCCCAAAATATCTCCAATTGTATTTCATCTCTCATATGATCCTATCATACTTTCAACATTTAAATTTATAACAACCTTCTTAAACTTTTAAATCTTAAAATCTTTCTCTTTCACATATATTTGTATTTATTTATTTATTTTTGTATCGTTTATGCCATCAACCATTTCTTTCCTTAAAAGATGTAAGTGCTGTAGAAGGTCTAAAAGTGATTACCAAAGTATAATTGTGTAGAATGTACTGGAAGTTTTAAAGCTATGGTGATTGATGGTGGTGGTGAGGTCAACCAGTGGTAGTGGTGATGCGACTGCGGGAGTGGTGAAGGCGGGGGTTGCCGAGTCTTCTGGTGGTGGTTTTAGCTTTTCAGCTTTTTTTTTTTTTAATTGCTATCCCTTTTTTTTTTCTGTATTCTTTTTACATTTTCAAGTGTTCTTTTCCCCCTAATGTGTTGCTTGGTGAACGCCACATCAGCATTATGTATCTTTAGAAAGTGATAAAAAATAACAAGTTTGAATAATTTTCCATTTGCCAAATTAAATGGATTAACAATGGAATTCATTTCGCTAAATTAACAAGTTTTATGATTTGATTACATTGTTTGAAAATTTAGTACTCAATTGCACTATCACGACATATTTTAGAACTTTTAGTACACTTGTATAAAGGGTTCCACATAATATTCAAATGTTAAACTTATGCATGCATGTATGCATCACTAATCGCATTTTTAGTGCCTAAAATTGAAAGAGATTATTTGGGATAATAACAATAATAGTACCGTAAATTTTGTATGGCACTTATTTAAGGGCTATAACTTTTTTTTGCTCATTGAAATACCACAAATTTTAAAAAAATCAATTATTTAAGTGTCTTCAGTGATTTGGCTTTCTAAAAAATCCACCTAGATATTCGTCGTCTTACTTGATGTTATTGATACTGATATGAAAAGCTTTTTAATATTTTTTTTGAATTTTTTGTTCCTTATTTTTTGCTTTTTCATTTTTAGTGCCAATGAGGATCATTGTGCAACCCTCATTGGTTGCAAATGTCTTGCACAAATTAGGCGAGGGCCACCTTGCCCTTAGCCGAAGTGCAAAAGCTCTTGTTCAATTTGGGCAATCGCACTCACCCAAATCTAGCAAGGCCTTAGTGACCTCACTAGTTGCGGGTGAGGGTGTGAAGCTTGTCGATAGTTATGGGCAAGACCACTTTCTTCACGGCCTTCATGGCCATGCCAATTGAAAGTGAGGTGACCCTTGCCTAGTTTAGGCGAGGCCTTTGCAATTGATGAGGGTTGTCAATGACCTTTGTCGGCACAAAAAAAAAAAGAAAAAGAGAAAAATAAAAATTCAAATAAATAAATAAATAATAAAATATAAAAATCCAAAAAATTTAGACAAATTCGCATCAAAATGAAATATTAAAATGATCGATTTTATTTAGATGTGATATTTTAATAAAAAGAAGTTATCATATTCAAATGCATGTGTTATGAAAATCACGACATTTCTACCGATGTTATTGAGATTATGCTTATTTTGGAGAAATCCCCCCTCTTCTTCATTGTGTAAAAAGATTCCAATGAGAACTCCCCTTTTTTCTTCGGAAAACATCCATGTAATAATAAATAAAAAAGTCCATAAATTTTAAAGTTTTACAAAACCCCCCGTTTCTCGAGCGTTCGAACGGAGGAGAAGCCACGGAAGAATCCCCAACGAACCAAAGGCAAAGGCAGGGGGAGAGAGGCTCTAGAAAATGTCACAGCTCCACTTCCCCTTCCCTCTCCCTCTGAACCGCCCTCCCCTCCGCCGCCTCCGCCGCTGGCCCGCCATGTCCTTCTCCTCCTCCTACTCCTCCTCGTCTTCTCCGTCACCTTCGCCTTCGACCTCGACGGCCGACCCCAAGGCCGACCCTCGGAGCCTCCCGCAGGTCCTCACGTACCACGACCAGACCAAGCACTCCTTCTCCAACTACGCCCGCGGCCCCCGCGGCCTCGACTGGGCGAACCAGCCCAACCCGTTCCGCCGCTACGCCTCCGCCCCTCTCCTCCCCCTCCTCCACCTCCCTGCCGGCGACCGGCCCCAGGGCCAGCCGTCGAGCCTCGTCGACGCCCCCGCCCCGCCCTCTCCGTCGTACTCCTCCCTGTTCTGTTCGCTCCCTCCTCCGCAACCCGTCTCCAAGACCACCGTGTCGCAGCTGTTCTACGACTCGCTCGCCCTGTCCGCCTGGAAGACCGCGGGGTCCTCCACCTGGTCGCTCCGGGTTAACCCCAGCAGCGGCAATTTGCACCCGACCGAGGCTTACTTGATCGCCCCGGGCGTCGAGTCCCTGTCTGGTTCGGGTTTCGTCGCGCATTACGCGCCCAAGGAGCATTCCCTGGAGGTAAGAGCCGAATTGCCATCTGGGTTCTTGCCCAAGTTCTTTCCCGCCAATTCTTTCCTCGTCGGCCTTAGTTCCATCTTTTGGCGAGAGGCTTGGAAGTATGGAGAGCGAGCCTTTAGGTATTGTAATCATGACGTGGGCCATGCAATTGCTGCGGTTGCGATGGCGGCCGCAGGGCTTGGATGGGACGTGAAGCTTCTCGATGGGTTGAGTCATGAGGATTTGAAGAGGCTGATGGGACTTCATATTTTCCCCGAATTTGAGATCCCGCCTAGGCCTGTTAAGGGGAAGATGGTAGACATTGAATTTGAGCATCCGGATTGTGTATTGGTTGTTTTTCCTAGGGGAATTGGTGAATTCAATGTAAATTATAAGGAATTGAGCTCAGCTTTGTCAGAGTTTCCGGGATTGGAATGGAAGGGGAAGCCTAATGTGCTTAGCAAGGAGCATGTTTGTTGGGATATTATACATAGAACGGCTGAGGCTGCGAAGAAGCCCTTGACGGCGGGAGATAGATTTTCCATTGATCCATTTTGTGAGAGTGAGAGTCATAGCGAAAATTCGTACAAGGGATTTAGTATTAGGGAAGTTGTAAGGAAGCGTAGAAGTGCAGTGGACATGGATGGAGTGACTGCAATTGATAGAGCCACGTTTTATCAGATACTGTTGCATTGTGTTCCTTCAGGTTCTGGGAATGGAGGAAAGCAGAAGAGACAGCTGGCGTTGCCATATCGAGTTCTTTCATGGGATGCTGAGGTGCATGCTGCCTTGTTTGTTCACAGAGTGACTGGGTTGCCAAAGGGTTTGTATTTCTTGGTGAGGAACGAAGATCATTTTGAGAAGCTCAAGAAAGCTACAAGGCCTGACTTTGAGTGGCTGAAGCCAGAGGGATGCCCTTCTAGTCTTCCTTTGTATCGACTTGCTAGAGGTGACTGTCAGCAGCTAGCTAAGCAACTATCATGTCATCAGGCAAGTCAATCTTCCTAATATTTTGCTAGCAATGGGTTTGAGCTATGTGATCAATGTTCGGCTCTCGAAGATCATAGGCAAAAAATATTATAACATGGTAGATGCTAAGACTGGAGGAAGCTGATGCAGCTGAACTTTGGCTTATTTTCCTTTTCCTATTGGCCCAAATATGGGAAGGACTTTCTTTTGCAAAGAATTCAAAGCAAAGAATAGTTTGACAAACTTGTCTGTCAGTAATATCAAACATCATGTGCTAAGAGAAGTTCATTTATTGCCTCTCCGAAGCACCGTGTTTTTTCTTATGATGTTCCTTAATTCAATGTGATTTAGTCATTCATCAAATGGCTTTTTATTATTCTGCTGAATCCAGTATTTGAATGGCCCTTTCGGTCGTTCCCTGTGCAAGATATTTTGTGGACAGCATCTTTCAATCACTCGTTCCAATAAATTGGCGTGTAGGATATTGCCGGTGATGGCTGCTTCAGTCTTGGAATGGTGGCTCATTTTCAGCCTGTGTTGAGTGACAAGGGTCCTTGGATGTATCCTCGGCTGTTTTGGGAAACTGGAGTGCTTGGCCAGATTTTGTATCTGGAAGCACATGCAGTTGGCGTATCTGCTACTGGAATTGGCTGCTTCTTCGATGATCCAGGTAAGCTATGCACCCCAACCTGCGTGTTATATTATTATGATAGTATTAGGATGTATTGTGCTTCCAGCGTTTCTTGGTTCCCAAATCAAAGAATGTGATTTTGTAGACTGAGTTGCTATCATAATCCTCAACTAGAGTATCTGGAAAATACTTTTGAAGGATTATCAGTATGATCAGATTGAGGCCAGACTTATAAGATATGTCTTACTTAATATTATGCTATAGTTATGCCTGTGCTTCATCGTAAAGAACAGATTATAGTGACGGGATGTTGCTGGCAATGTTTTTAATAGCTGTTAAAGGATGAGGAGCTTGCTTGGGGTTGCTTATTCCCTGCCCATGTTCTTCTGTAGCTTGGCATCTAGATTATTTACTATTTAGGAAGAATTAAAAGAGGAGAGAACTAAATGCAAAAGTAAACAGCTAGCGTATAATGAGGTGCTTCTGAATTGTGTTTATTGAAGGTTCAATGGAACATATTTTAAAAAACTGGAATTGATGATACAAACCTCTAATCATTTGCTAACCTGCTGGACATAGAATATCTTAGCCACTGAAATGAGCCCTAAAGTTTTGTTTCCTGATGAGTAGTTAAAACTCGTATATAAAGTTGCACTTGCTATGCCCTGATTATTTGGCTGAGATTTTGGCACCTGCCAACGATGGTTATCTTAATGCAGTTTCTTGCCTGATCCTAGAGAGAAGGTAGTGTAGGCAATTCTTTCATCTTCTACTGATAACCACTCAGAATATGTATTGTTCTTCTATGATCCATCATCACTTGTTAGTGAAGTACTAGGCAGGGGAAATATTCTGAGTAACTAATGTGGAAAGTAATTTTTGCCTTTTTGTTGAATTTTAAGAAAGACTACCTTTTTTTTTTTTTTTTTTTTTTTTTTGGGGGGGCGGCTACTGCAACAACCCGATGAATAAGAATAGTAACCCCGAAAGATTTTAGGCATATTTTATGCATGGCACAGCTGATATCTTTGGGTCAAATCCCCCAAAGATATCATGTACACTCAACAGACAAAAAGGGCCTGACGTTTAAATGTCCCAAAAAAAACAGAAGAAAAAAGCAAGAACTTTCTTTTGGTGGATGAAAATTGGCGCTGTCATATTTTCTTTCAAACGATCTGATGTGGTTAATGACGCTGAGGTGGCGCGATGACGTGACACTTTCTTTTGAAAAATTTAAAATTAGTGATCTTAAAATCAAAAGAAAATGATTTTCATTAAGAAAAAAAGGAAAAAAGTGGAGTAGATCTCATAAACAAATTGGGCTTTGCTCTTGGAGATGCATGGGGGCCTCCATGAGTGTCACCATCACAATTGTGCATGACTGTGGTCGACCTTGATCTAGATCAGATTGGAGGGGTGACCATTGCCGATCTGCAAACCTCGGATTTGAGGTCGGCAACAGTTGCGATGGGGGTGCACGGAGAGGCTGCCGTGCATCTCTGAGAACAAAGCCCAATCTGTTTATGGGGTCTGCTTCGCTTTTTCCTTTATATTGTAATAAACATCATTTTCTCTTGATTTTAAACTTGCCGTGTTTATCTTTTTAACAAGAAAAAGTCTCACGTCATCATGCCACCCCAGTGTCGTTGGTCACATTAGGTGCCACGTACTATCGTGTGGATGGAAATATATGATGGTGACCATTTTTGTCCCTGATGTGAAAGTTTATGCCTTTCTTTTTTTTTTTTTTTTTTGGGGGGGGTGGGGGGAGGATTTGGCCGATGTCTTTGCACGCCAAGAGTCTTCTACAAATAAAGTGTAGAAGATATAGCATGATAAAACTGGTGATGTAGGAGTATCACCCAAAGTTTATACATTGCCTGTGGGAGATGCAGTTTAGATAACAGACAGGCACGTACAGTGGAACACCATGGGCATCTGATCATGTCTATGTTGCTTCGCTAATCCTGTATCGGAGCCTTGTATTTAAATTTCTTTTATTGCTTAAAAGAGGGAGGCTGCCTCAGTTAGGTCACGTGTAATATTCTGGAATAAATTCTAATTGCACATTCTTCTTCTGGGTAATAGCCCAATATGGTACAACTAGAAACAGTGCATCTCATAGGGCCGTTATGAGTGGGCTAACGAGCCACGGAAGATTTATCTCATTGGAGTGTAGGAAATTTTTTTAACTCCTCTTGTACTTGGGTGTTTTGACTTAGGATCAAATTTATCAGTCTGCTTTTAATAAGATCCTATCAGGTTCAATGCCTTGCTTGGACAGAGAGTGAACCCCAGATATTTTCATAGGCAAGAGTTTCAAAAGATGGACCGTTGCTGCATTGGGGCACAAAATAAGATGGGGCCTGTCTCCCACAATCTATCTGTAACCAAAACTGTATGCGGGGATAAATTGATGCCAGACATCAAGTGAAACAGTTTGTTTTGGATGATATACGGAACTTTATTCATTGTTTTATTGAACTGGGATGAACAATTATGAGCCTTCCCCCTACCAATATTTTCAGAGTCAAATTATTTGTTTTCTTTTCATCGAACCTATGTTTTTTTCTGGCATCTTAGCTATTCCAATCGGGTAACAATGTATTTGCAACTGTCTCTGCAGTGCACGAACTTCTTGGTCTCAGAGGGTCGACCTTCCAAAGTTTGTACCATTTCACAGTGGGAGGCCCAGTTCTTGACAAGAGAATAATGAGCTTACCAGCTTATCCTGGACCCATGATTGATGCATAATTGTGTCTCCGTGAACTCTTAACAAGATTCCAAGGATCCACCTGGACGAGTTTTATTGATGTCCAAGGTATTTGCAAATTGTTTTCGTTTGTAATTACAATATTCTAGACTAGGCTTACACTGAGTCCTTTCATGTACATAGGCATCTCCATGAGCACAGTGATTTGTATGTAATTGGATTAGCTAAGAGACAGCTATTAAATCCAGCTAAAGAATTAAAGACATTGATGGAAAGATACATGGTCAGAGGTACATAGTCATTGTCATATTTTATGTGCAGCTACTCATCTGTTGCTGGTGTCGTGACCTGGTTTCTCAGGTTACTTGCTAACTTTCATATCAAGCCTCTTGTTTCTCATGTAAGTCCAGTTGCCCCAAAAGCCACCAAGGATGATTTGTGGAGTCTACTGGTGGAATCTCTGTTTCCTCTTAATCTATTAGAAATAGATCTCAACTTCTTAAGCTCTTCGCATGTTCTTCGGTCCGAGGGACTTTTGTAATCCCTGACCTCTCCCTTCCCTGTGGTGGCTCACGTGAACCAAAGTTGACTTCACACAGATGTAACCCTTTTTTCAATCCCCTGTCCCTATTTTCACTTTTATTATTGATTTGGGTTTCCTCTAATAGTTTAATGAGGGGAGGAAGAAAAGGCAGACTTTGAACTTACTGTTCATTTCTGTGATCCAATGGGTTACAGAACCTGAAGAGGAGAAACGGCATATATACTAAAGAACGCTCAAAGCTGGCAGGGGCGGCAAGTTGATCCCCCTGGCAACAGAACCGTACCCGTGGCTCTCCGAAACATTGCCGATCAAGAGAATTGGAGAAAATATAAAATATAAAACAAAGAAAGGATTAAACCTCGAAGCCATGGTTGCGTAACTTGCTGGATGCTTTCATGAGCCCTTGCGTGGAAACGAACTTGGACTCTGGAATTGTAGTGGTCTTTTACAATATTATTAAGGATTGAGAAATTTTTATTCTAGGGTCGTCGGGTCGAGTTGTATTCTCTGGTAAGAACAAGAGTTGCGTCAAAGCTTGTTTGGTGTTGCTACATGAGTCTGCTGATTCCTAGAATAAGGCTCAAACACAATAAACCTGTTGGACCGGAACACGTCACACGTGATAACGCTGGATTCAACATCCTATGAGGCCGTGGTCGATTTATTTACTATAAACTATAACGTCTATCTGTCTTATTTGTATATTATTACACACTGTAATGTGGATCTGTCTGTGAGCTTTTTGCTGTATACGGCCATGTGATTATTGCTAAGATCCAGATCTGATGATTCTAGAGGGAGGGATCGCTGTCTCCTTTGGAGAATTATTTATTGCGTAAATCTGCGGAATATACTCAGGAGTTCATTGTGGAACCAAAAGAGAGCCATCTCATTAAACTAAATAAAATGAAGTGAATGAATTCAACCCTTTGTCCCGTAACTAAAGGAGCCATGTAATATCATGTCATATGCACTCACGAAGTACATGATAATTGAGATTATTGGTATGGCTTAGATTAAGTCTACTAGATCAAGCCAATAGTACTTCAAGAATATACGGGACACGCACATGATCTTGTTTAAGAAAAAACACAAATTTCCATATGTTTTGCAGTAGTGTTATCTGGTCTATTTGTGATGGTATTCTTAATGTTCATTTGAGATATGTTCCATGTGTGAAGTCAAACAAGCGGGAACAACTCTAGAAGCCCATTGGGCATTCGTCACATCTTTCACAAAATTTCTAGGTGGCGGGCATGGCTCGAGGTTGGAAGGATCCTTATGATTTGGATATCAATATGGGATCTAACTCATTCAAACCAAGTACACGCTTACTTAATTTACCCCTTTTACCCTCACGTTACACATTGAGTGTAAATTACAAACTCTCCCGATAAACCCGTCTCGAATTTTAGTACATCTCACTCAAAAACATCAAATGAGGGAGGTATCTCAACTTGCAGACAAGCCTTCTTTGTATATTCAAATCCCCTTCAATAATTGTGTGCAGGATTACATTTTTTTTGTGCCTAATGTTGGCCAGTGCAAATCCGGAAGCCACATCCCAATCCAGGGGGACAAAGCAACCGCATGCATCGCCGGGGCTCCCTCCTCCATCCCACCGTCCATCTTCCATCCGACCGCCGAGGATGTTCCTCTCTCAATATTCTAATCAAAGTCAACATTCCTGGATCGTATCTGGAAAGTTATTCGGTTCCTTGATCCGATCCGTTAGGCAACATGGAGAAGAAAAAGTAAGCTCATCGGGCGGTCGCTGTTGTCTGATCTGGTCAAAGGTAAATTCGAATACCTATGAAGCGTAAGATCCCTGGAAAGTTGACCAAACATGCTGCACGTGGTCTTTGACCTGAAAAATACTGATAATTCTGCTCAAAACCCGCTCAACTTTGACGCCTTTGAGTAGAAGCCCCCGAACTTCAAGAAATTGTGAACTATCCCCCGGATGCTTCGAGAAGTTATAAATTACCCCTCAAACTTCGATCTTTGTTGCGACCCTTAGTTTTTTCGTCTATGTAACCATTAAGTGTTACCTGAAATGAACTGGCTCTCATTTTATGTATCAAAATAGTCTCTATTACATGATTAACAAAGCCAAGAAAGTAGAGAGCGGTGCGTGGTGTATGAAGTTAAGGAAATCTAATAGAGGTCGTTTTGATCGATAAAAATGAATTAGTCCATCTTTAGTTAACCTCTTGACGGCTATACATACATAAAAAGGGAAAAGTACCAAAAAATTCCTAAACTTATTGCATTAGTACCAATTCAGTCTTAAACTTTTCAATTGGATTAATTCAGTCATAAACATTTTAATATTGATACTAATTTAGTCCATTCGGCCAATTTTGGCCGGCCGGTGCTAACATGGACGTCGGCCGGTGATCGGACACTAACGTGGGAGTTTTAATGATTTTTTTTTTGAATTTTTTTCTTTTCGTTTTCTTCCTGGAGGTGGCCGGCGAACCTTCGATGAGGCTCGCCGGCCACTGGGTGAGGGCCACAAAGCCCTTGCCTGCCGCCAGCGAGGTGGCTTCACTTGGATTTGGGCGAGGCCAGCCTCGCTCGTGGTTGGCGAGGCCATGGTGACTATCACCGGGCGGAGGCGAGGGCCACAAACCCTCGGCGGCCGCCCGGTGAGGGTCGCGACCTTCGCTTGGCCTTGCCCAAGGCCACCTCTTCCGCGGCTTAGCCCGGATCCGGGCGAGGCCAGCTTGCGCCATCGAGTAGTTGGTGGGATTGTTTGCGCTTTCGCTCATGGAAGGAGAAGAAGAGCAAAATCCGGCGAGACGAAGCGGAGGAAATAGATGTCGGGAGTTGGGCTAAGCTGTGGGTGAGGCGGCCTCGGGCGAGGCCGAGCAAGGGCCGTGACCCTCGCCGGCAGCTAGCGAGGGCTTCGTGGCCCTCGCCTCCACCTTGGCGATGGCCGCCATGGCCTTGCCAGCCGCGGGTGAGGGTGGCCTCCCCCAGATTCGGGCGAAGTCGCCTTGCCGGCGGCCCTGGGAGAGGCCAGGCGAGGGCCGCGACCCTCGTCGGCGGCGGGTGAGGGCTTCGCGGCCCTCGCCTAGTGGCCGGCGAGCCTCATCGGAGGCTTGCCGGCCACCTCTAAGAAGAAGATGTAAGGAAAAAAAAAAAAAAAAAAAAAAATTAATAAAAAAATTAATAAAAAATAAAAAAAAAAAATCATAAAAATTGCCACATTAGCGTCCGATCACCAAATGATGTCCACATCAGCGCTGGCCGGCTAAAATTGGCCGGATGGACTAAATTGGTACAAATATTAAAAGGTTTAGGATTGAATTGGTCCAATTGAAAAGTTTATGACTGAATTTGTATCAATGCAATAGGTTTATGACTTTTTTGGTACTTTTCCCACGGAAAAACTAGTAACTGCAACAATAATAAGAATCTAGAGCATAATTAATGCGACTTTTCAGAGCATGTGGGTTGATACGCAAAGGTGCCAAAGTTCAGGGATTAATGTGCAGCTTTTCAAAAATTTTGGGGATTATTGTCCATCTTTGCTAAAGTAGGGGGAGTTTTAAGCAATTATCCGCTCCTAAATCTCTCGCGATGATTTTTATATATTGAATCTATTCCATGTGAGGTTGAGTGTGGGGAAATAAGAGAGCAACTAGCATCCAGCTATCTGAATTTTTGCAGTGCAGTAAAGTATGGGATTTCTTTGCGAGATTCCCACTTCATGCTGGAATTTAAAAAATTGCATCTAGGGTTGGACCGACGTGGTCTCTATTGAATAGTGATTGACCAAAGATATTTACAACATAGGATATACATATTAACACTCAGTAGAAAGCAGAAATTTCCGAAAATGCTATTGTCTTTTCTATCAAAGAAAATAAAATAATTGTAATGTCAAGCGTTCTTTGATTGAATTGCCTTGATCGAGTGCCTGATCGATTGAATAAAAGGGATCTCATCAAATTACTCACAAGGGCAAAGATATGTGTCACGAGTTTAAAATGGTTCGTGGGAATGAATTTTCTTGCATGTTGATGTAGAAAAGATTCTCAATTTTTATGTATCATGCAAACCCTAAATTGTAAAGATAAATGATACAGGAAAAGCAATTCTTGCCTTTCGTGTGGCTTAACATTGCCATTAATTTAATTGGCTAAACAAATAAGACTGACTACCCTATTGTCGGACCTATCTTTCCCCCGAGGGCAGGCAGAAATCTAAATTTAATCTCCAATCTGAGATTGCACGTAAATTGCACGTTGAAATCAATGCCAGGAAGACCACCTCTCGAAATTCTTCTATATAAACTCCCCTGGTCCCATGAAAGTTTCAGCAAATCAAAACAAGTTTAGCAGCATCAGCTCCTTAGCCTTCCACCAATTCCTGCTCCTGCAAAATCAAGGCTTCTCGACCGTCAGAAACCATGGCCAAGCTGAGCCTTCCGCTCCTACTGTTTTTCCTCATTTGTGTTTCAGCCTCGGTTGCGCCGGCCCTCGCGAGGCGCTCACGCTCCCGTACCTACATAGAGATGTCATGCCGCGCAACCAGGTACCCCACGCTGTGCGTCCAGTGCCTCTCTGGCTACGCCAACGGCTCCCTCAAGAGTCCACAGCAGCTCGCCCAGGCCGCCCTCTCCGTGAGCCTCTATAAGGCCAGGTATACGAAGGCCTACATGGTCAAAATGGCCGGGGACCTCAAGGTGATGAAGGCCCACGACTACCAGCCCGTCCAGGACTGCATGGACCAGATTGACAACAGCATCGACCAGCTCACGCAGTCAATCAAGGAGCTGCGGCAGCTCGGCCAGGAGACCATGGCTGACAACTTCTACTGGCACATCAGCAACGTGGAGACCTGGGTGAGCGCCGCCCAGACTGATGCCATGACCTGCCTTGACGAGTTCCCGGGAAATCGGATGGGCAAGACCAAGGCCGTGCTCAAGGGGAAGGTCCTGAACGTGGCCATGACCACCAGCAATGCCCTGGTCTTGTTCCACAGGTTCGCGGCCAAGTACGGGGCTCGAGCCACGACAAAGCCGTGAGGGCTAACTGAAGAAAGCTGAAGAAAGTCTTTTTAACATGAAGGGTTCGTCTATTTTTTCAATCTTTTTTTACTCATCATATGTTGTTGGGTTATCTCTTTGTAATAAGAAAAATTGTATATCAAACAGATCATATAAACTCTCGTGCAAGGCATGTGGATATATGTCGGTTTTTGTCCTCTTTGCATGAAATGTAAAGTGTGGATATATTGAAATAGAAGTCAAATCCATAGTTTCTGTTTACAACCATTTTTTTTACATGGCTTCCATGCTCTTTCCTAGAAAAGGAAAATTAAGAAAATTCCATGCCCGTACCTCTACATTATAAAAAAAAAAAAATCAGGAAGGAGGAGATCTGTCGTCGGTCATTCACGAGGTTCTGAAATACTTAGGGTCGGACGAGCTAGGTTTTTCTTTGGTCATTTTCTGAGATTTAGAAATACTTAGGGTTGGATGAGTTTGATGAACCGCCTAATCATAAGAATAACTCATTACCGTTACAAACGAGGCGAAATGTGAGCCGAAACTCAGGTGGATCGGGTGAATGACTTGATCACTAGACCGGTTGTTTTCAAGAGCGTGTGAAATTGAATTTGTGTCGTGTGCCTGATCCACTCATACAAAAGTTCGTTTAAATCAGCCAGCTGGGCCCAATTTATGCAAAGCCTCGCAGTTTATGTTTTCATTTATGTACGAACCATTGTATTTTACCCTAGATGGCTTCTAATAAAAGTGGCTTGCAAGATTACAATTTAGAGAAAACTACGTTTCGCTTATCCCCGCTTCATAGGCTTTCGAGCTTTCTATATTCTGATGGCGAAAGACTTCCTTTTTCTTCTGACTTTTCCCCCGCCTTGTGAAGAAACGAAGAACAAAAACACAAGATGTAGAAGAAAGATTTCTGTATTTCTTGAATCAAAGGGCAAAACATACATTCAACTCAGAGCTTTTACTTCTGCTCTACAATTACCCTCTTCATCTCTCTCTTTCTATGCTCTCCTCTGTATTCGATCTACATACCCTGAAAAAACAGAGTACCTTACAAGAGACTTGAGGAAGAAGATGATCAAAAAATGAACCGTCTCAACACCCGCTTAACAACTTCGGTTTTATATCTAACAGAATAACCGCCCTAATGTATTAGAACACGTGTATTTACTTTTGAAGTCTTCAAGCTCTACAAACATGTGTGATGAAAAAGAAACAGACTCTCTCTTCATGTCGGTCTTGGATTCACTATCTTCAATGCTTCTTCCTTATAGCCACGAGCATAGCATCAGTCATCACGAGCACATCATCAACAGTCACGAACTTCTTTTTCAGCTTCTTTTTCCTTATGCATTGCCACGGATGCTGTCTTTAATTCACTATCTTTAATATCCCCCCGCAAATTGGGAGGGGGTAAACACCTCAAGCCCAATTTGGTGCGAAGAGTAAAATGTAGGAAGTGAGGTAAAGATTTTGTAAAGATGTCTACAATTTGGCAAGTACTGGGAGTATAGGAGACAATTAAGGATCCGGAAGCAACCTTTTCAAGAACAAAATGAAAGTCTACTTCAATATGCTTTGTGTGAGCATGTAAAACAGGGTTAAGTGAGAGATCAATAGCTGACTTGTTGTCAAAAAGAGTACAAAACTGACCCATGTAAGATCAGCTGTAGCTGAGGCTAAAGCTTGATATTTAGCCTCTGTTGAGGAATGAGAGACTGCAGATTGTCATTTTACTAACCAAGAAATGAGGTTGGAGCCAAGGTATGTACAAAAACCAGTGGTAGATTGCCTGGTAGTACTACACCCTACCCGATCAGCATCAGCAAAACCATGCAAATGCATGAAGCTGTTGGAATGAATGGTTAGTCCAAGAGCAACAATGCCTTTCACATATCGAATAACCCTTTTGAGCTTGTGAAAATCACCTAATGTGGGTTGATGCATCTTTTGACAGAGAAGATTAGTGGCATAAGCAATATCTGGACGAGTTATAGTGAGATACTGAAGTCCACCCACAAGACTTCGATACTCAAGAGGATGCTGCAATAATGTGTCATCAGTTGTCATGGCTGTAGACCGTAATGAGAGAGGAGTAGAAATAGGTTTGCAGTTTTTCATATTAGCTCGAGTAAGTAGATCAAGAGCTTATTTGGTCTGAGAAAGAAATAAGTCTTATGAAGTTTGTTTAGCCTCAATTCCTAGAAAGTAATGCAGAAGACCAAGATCCTTCATATGAAATTGAAGGCTCAGTAGATGAATCAAGTGGGAAAGTAAGTGAGCTGAGCTACCAGTGAGCACAGTATCATCTACATAGAGCAATAACGGTATCTGAGTTATGATGAAACACAAATAATGAGGAATTAGTGGTGCTGCAAGAGAACCCATTCTCAAGGAGGAAGTTACTGAATTTATCAAACTAGGCTCATGGTGCTTGACGAAGACCATACAAGGATTTCTTAAGCAGACATACATGATGAGGCTTTTGAGGATGTATAAAACCTGGTGGCTGTTGCATATACACTGTTTCATTCAAAGTGCCATGTAGGAAAGCATTCTTAACATCAAGCTGATGGAGTGGCCAATGCTTTGTCATTGCCACAGAAAGAACAATTCGAATATTAGCATGTTTAATGACAGGACTGAAGGTCTCTGTGAAATCAATACCTTCTTTTTGATGAAACCCCTTAGCTACTAGTCTTGCTTTGAGTCTGTCAAGCTGACCATCTACAGTAAGTTTAGTTTTAAACACCCACTTGCACCCTATGACATTCATGTGATCAGTTCGAGGCACTAATTCCCATGTCTGGTTTGTGTATAAGGCATCCATTTCGTCTTGCATTGCTTGATACCATCCTCTGTCTACCAGTGCAGAATTGACTGTTTTTGGTTCGAGAGGAACTTTATATTCAGCCAAGCATGCATATTTAGGATTAGGTTTGACTATTCCAGATTTTAATCTAGTTTGCATAGGATGAATAGACAATATACCTTGTGTGTTGTCTGGAGCACTGCTTTGTGCTTGATCAGTATTGATCTTTGGCAGTGCTGGCATAGAACATACTGGTTCCTCAGTATGCATTTGTGGTAATTCAGCAGAATCTGATACATGAGTGTGAATATTCTGTATCAATCCAGTATCTTGCAGATGTCCCATATGTTCATTAGACTTAGGCTGAACTTGTTCTGTAGTTATAGAGTCTAGAAAAGTTACTCCATTTATCTACTGTTTGTACAAGTCTGTACCTTGATGATACTCAGTTGGTAGTCGATTGGTGAAAGGAAAAACTGATTCATCAAATACCACATGACGACTTACATAGACATGTCCATTAGTGGGTAGAAGACATCGATATCCTTTATGTCTTTCACCATATCCCAAAAATATGCATATAAGAGATCTTGGATCAAGCTTATGTTGTGCATATGGTCCGAGGCAAGGATAACAAGCACATCCAAAGACCCTTAAATGTGTATAGCTTGGTTTCCATTGGTACAATTTACTGTAGGGTGAATTCATATGGAGCTGTGAAGTAGGAAGCAAATCAATGATGTAATTTGCTGTCATGAAGGCATATACCCAGTATTTTAAGGGAACTTTGGCATGATATAGCATTGCTAGTCCTAACTCGACCACATGTTGATGTTTTCTTTCGGATAGTCCATTATGTTATAGTATATAAGGACATGAAATGTTCTGTTTAATTCCACATTGTTGTGGATAATTCTAAACTTTGTTGCTGGTGAACTCACCTCCTCCATCACACTGAAAGATTTTGATCTTATGATCAAATTGATTCTCGACTTGCTTTTGAAACATGACAAAGATGTCATAAAATTCTGACTTCTGTTTCATTGGATCCAACTGTATTGAGAGAAATTATCCACAAAAATGACATAGTATCGAAAATTTTTGAAAAGACTGAACTGGTGAGGGTCCCCAAATTTGACTGAAGAAAACTTCTGTGACTTTAGGGTCGACCTGATACAATCCATTGACTTTCCTTCCCTAGCCTCACTATTGTATTGTCCTTCAGATATACCCCATGTTTGTCAAAAATAAAAGAATAGGGATAATCATATGTTAACTTTGAAACAGAAAGTAGATTTTTCTTTATTTCAGGGACTATCAATACATCATTTAGAGGTAAAGAGCTAGTTTTTGTATGTAATAAGCCGTCACCAACACAGGAGATTGATAAACAAGAACCATCTCCTATCATAATAGTATTAGTCCCACTATATAAAGAATAGTATTGAAGCATACCAAGGTCTGCAGTGATATGAGCTGAGGCTTTTGTATCTGGATACCATTCAGTGCCATGAGAGTCTTCAATGTGCATTGTTGCTAGTGCAGTTGGTATTTCATCTGCTTGATATGAATTATCAAAGCGATACCAACATCGAAGTGCTATATGTCTTAGTCTTTTATAGATTTGGCATTCTAATGGACTATTATTTGGTATTTTCACATTATGCATATTCTGATCAGATGCTGCACTTTGTGGTGGATATGACTTAGTGGCTTGATAATTTTGAGAAGGATTTGCATATGGTTTGAACCCTTGTCCATAGTTAGACCAGTTGTGTCACAACCTGTTAACCTGATCTTCTTGATTTAGATTCAGGTTATTCATCTTGTAATGTTGATTTCTTCCTGTCTCAACATAGTCATTACCACGATCTCTAGTATTCATTGTATGTTCCCTGCCATAGCTGCATCCTCCTCGACTATTTCCTCTTTGATTTATGAAGTTAGAGTTTTGCACAATTCCAGCAGACTTTCTTTGGCCATAGTAGGCTAGATTAGGATTATATTGGTTCACAAAATATGTCTGCAGCCTAGTTTCAAATCTCTCGAGCTGAGAGATAGCCTCATCGTAATTTGGTTGAGGTTTTAAGCAATACATTGTTGTTTTGAAACTTTCATATTCTGAACCTAATCCCTTGAGAACACCAAACATCTTGGTTATCTCATCAACAGGTTTTCCAATGGCATTAAGTTGATCACAAATGGACTTAAACTCTCGAAGATAAACATTCAATGTTCTATCTCTTTTCTGACATGCTTGCAGTTTTCCCCTTAGTTCGGATTCTTTTGCCATTGACTTTTGTGTGAAACGATTAAGAAGAGTTTGCCATACCTCATATGATGTCTCTAGCCTGATGATCAAGCTTAAAATGTTCTCAGATATTGCTCCACTTATCCAAGATGAGATTAACTAATTAGTCTTCATCCAATTTGTATGATCAGGATTCACCACTTTTGTTTCATTACCTTCAATCTCGACCTGCATTATTTGAGCCGGTGGTGGTGTTTCGCCATTGATGAATCCAAAGAGATCCTGACTTCGCAAGAATCTGTGAAACTGTGCTTGCCAAAGTAGGAAATTATCTTCAGCTAATTTTATTGTAACAAAGTTGGCTATATTGACATGGATCAGAAATGGATATTTCTGTATCCTTGCTGCCATTATGTATTTTCAGAAACTTTGGAAGATATGCTTTCTCGACTACTATCAAACAGAAATCAGATTCTGCTCTTGATCTTCTTGTTGTCGTCTGGATCACACAGACTCTATAAGACTTCGAGCAGTATAGTAGAGGAAGCTAGAGCTCTCAGGAAAGCTCTGATACCATGTGAAGAAACGAAGAACAAAAACACAAGATGTAGAAGAAAGATTTCTGTATTTCTTGAATCAAAGAGCAAAGCATACATTCAACTTAGAGCTTTTACTTCTGCTCTACAATTACCCTCTTTGTCTCTCTCTGTCTATGCTCACCTCTGTATTCGATCTACATACCCTGAAAAAACATAATACCTTACAAGAGACTTGAGGAAGAAGACGATCAAAAAATGAACCAACTCAACACCGGCTTAACAACTTTGGTTTTATATCTAACAGAATAACCGCCCTAATGTATTAGAACACGTGTATTTACTTTTGAAGTCTTCAAGCTTTACAAACACGTGTGATGAAAAAGAAACAGACTCTCTTCATGTTGGTCTTGGATTCACTATCTTCAATGCTTCTTCCTTATAGCCACGAGCATAGCATCAGTCATCACGAACACAGCATCAACAGTCACAAACTTCTTCTTCGGCTTCTTTTTCCTTATGCATTGCCACAGATGCTATCTTCAATTCACTATCTTTAACATGCCTTACGTATTCAAGTTGCAAACATGTGAGATAGCTTGCTAGCTAGGGCAACTGGCACATGACATAAAGCATATATTAGGGCAAGTGCAACAAGCTTCTCCCACATTTCAAGCAGAAAAGAAGAATAGCCAAGCTCAACCAGTGAAAGCAATGCGTATGGCCTAATTATGAATTTGAGGAAATTGCATAGTTGTCGTAGTATTGCCACTATTCAATTTTGGTCACGGTACTTCGTCTCAAGATTGGAGGAAAAGTACATAGATAATATGCATTGCTGCATGAATTGAGATAATTTGTTCACAGGAAGGGCAGCGTCAGTTCTTACTAGAGATAAGTACTGAAGAGAACTGATTTCCTGGCCATGATTTGTAGCATCGGTGACAGGTGAACGGTCATGAAGAGATAATCCGCTATTGGAAGATAAACGGGGTGGCATCTTCCTTAGGACAAACCGATAAGCACGCTAATTTGAGTGAGAATGGCCCTGATGTACTTGTGGCGGATCAGAAAAAGACCTTCGGAAGTTGGTATAAATAAGACACCCAGAAAATAGTGCAGAACGCCAAGGTCCTTAAGGGAGAATGACCTGAAAGAACTTGAATGTTATAATTGGAGGAATTTTTGCTGCTTGTGAAAGATCAGATATCTAACATAGATAGGAAAATATGCAGTGATGCTGTTCTGGGAACATATGAAGAATGATGGATCAGATTTCAGTTGATTAAATCCAAATGAGATCACAAAAGGGCTAAGGATCTGTATTAAAATGTAGTTTGGTAACACTTATATTTCCCCCCCTTTTTTTGCTTCCCGAAACAGAAAAAGAATAAAAATCCATTTGTGTACATTTTTGCTCTAGAGAATAAATTTGATTCCAAATGTAGATTTGAAACAAAATCAAGAAGTAAAAAAACAATGCTTTTTTGTTTTCGGGAACAACTCAATTATCAAACTCAAACCATTTTTTTTTTGTCTTTTCTTTTCTTTCTTTTTCTCTTCCTCTTTTTCTTTCTCTAGCTAGTCGCCAGCCTCGGTGATGGCTAGCAACTAGCCAAACGAGGTCTAGCGACCTTGTTGGATCAAGCCTTGCCTAGCCACTAGTAAGACTCAATGTCGGCCAACCATCGTGAGGCTCCCTCGAGGTTGGTGACCTCGCCAGCTCTCATCTAGCTGGTTGTCGGCCATGGTTGAGGTAGGTGACTAGCTAAAGGAAGAAAAAGAAGAAAGGAAAAAAAGAAGAAGAAGAGAAAAATGTAATAAATATATCAAAAAAGTAAAAGAAATCTTAACTCATAAAAAATTTTGAGAATAATACCAAATGCATTTCTATTTTAGGAATAAAAACTTTGTGCAGTTAGCAAAGATATTCTTCTATTCAAAACTTGTTTCAGGAACTTAAATATAAAAGATTATTTTTAAACAAAATCTATTATGGGGAACAATTATGTTACTATATGCATCCTAAGCCCTATGACCCCTTTGATACCATGGATAGCCACATATGTGATTTCAATGAGCCTTGTCAACAAAAGCTTGGGTTGTGGCATGTAAACTTCCTCTTCAAGATTGTGGTAAAGAAATGGATTGTCCACGTCCAATTAAGGAAGAGACCACCCATATGTGATAGCAAGAGAAAGGACAATTCTGAAGGTGTTGCAATCAAGGTTTAATCATAGAATTGAATTTGTTGTGGTGGTTAATGCTAGGCTCTAATGAAATTAGGGGTAAGCATGGTCCGGATGATGCCGGTCCACCCTCTAACCTTAGGACCAATCTACACAGTGCTAGTTCTCAATTTTTGAGATCGATGACCGACCCTATTGAGCTTAGGACTGAGGATTGGACTGACTCAGTGGGTTCGGTTTGGTTCCAAGGTCAACCTGGGATCAACCGGTATTTTTTTTTTATTTCATTTTTTGTACTCATTGAAAAGGCTACTAATTGATAATTTTTTTTTTATTTCATTTGGGATCGGATTGACCAAATGGGTTTGGTTCAGTTCTAGGGTCAACCCAAGACCAATTGATAATTTTTTGTTTCATTTTTTGTACTCCCTAAAAATGCAACTAAGGACCAGACCAACCCAATGGGTTTGGTGACGAGCAAAGTTAGCTAAGAGAGGCGAGTGATGAGGGTTGAGCATCAAGCAAAGTGAGTATCAAGCGTTGAGTGGGGAGCAACAAGCCAGACAAGCATCGAGTGGTGAGTGGCATGAATGACCCAAAGTGAGTGAGGTGAGTGTCGAGTGGCGAGCGGAGAAGTTGTGTCTTTCGATTTTGACAAATGGAAGACTACGAGGACAAATAAGATAGAAAAGAACGAGTAATAGATGAGGATGCCATGATGAACTGTTTATGCCTTTTTGGACATTGTAAGGACTTCAAAAAATCATTTTCTTCTTTTGTAAATTATTGTTATTGATGCCGTAAAAGATATTAAAAATCTAATTTATTAAAGAATAGTGTAAAATTATTTGAACTCATTACTAATGAGTTGTTTAATGTTGTTGATGTTGTTTATTTTAGGGTTTTTTTATATATAGATAAATTATAAATAATACATTAGATATATAATATATATAGAGTCAGGGTTGGTCTAGGTTGGACCAACCCTGAACTCTTAGGATTGAGAATCAACCCACACAATATTGGTTCAGGATTCCCAAAAAAAAGAACCGACTCAATCTCCTTGGAAATTGGACTAAGAACGACAGGGTTGGGCCGGTCTAGGATCAGCCCAGGATTGACCCTAGACCGATACTTACCCCTAGATGAAATTCTTTAGCAAAAAGTCTCCCTTGATAGCAATTGATGGGTACGTCTAGACACTTTTTTGACACAAAAATACCGATTTGCAGCCGATTATATTGTGATATGATGGATGAGGAACTAGTTCCCTATTCCATTATTGAATAGAGCAATGAATTCGTCATGGCAGCTCACCAATGTAGGTATTTAAGAGCCTGAAAAACATATGTTGGTAATAGGAATTTGCAATAGGATGTTTTGTGATTGCACATATTTTGGTGTAAAACTTCAAGATAGTATATACCATTGATCTGGTATACTCTTGGGGTGATTTTTTTATTTTTTTTAAATACCGCAAAACATTCCATGGGATCTTATCAAAACTAATGAGTCATTTTAACCTATTTTCCGAAAAAAAAAAATTTGCATGATAACTTGGAAAAAACAAGTTGGTATAGTGGAATCTGTAACGAGATGTTTTGTTGCTCTATAGATTTATTTAGGCTTTCAAATGTAACTTGCCAAAGTATTGTCCTGAACTTCTACTTTATCATTGATCACCCCCAAAAGGATGTTAGACCCATGATTTACACTATCTTGAAATTTTACCTTATCATATATCTAAGTTTAGTCATAAAGTAATATTTATTGCATTATAGCTATTGTGAGTGCTTCTTGCCACGTTGGTGATATTTTTAGGACAATCTAGACATTTGTGATAAAAAAAACTAAGCAAGGAATTTCCCGCCCTAATGGAGACACTTGTTCACGAGCGAGATTAGTGAATATTCTCTTTATGTCTCAGCGTTTCATAGAATAGATCTTTCCTTTGTCGAAGATGACACCAGAGTCGTGACTGTGTTGCCTTCCATTTTTCATTTTGTAGTTTTTTCACATTCAATTGATTGTCTTACTGCGCGTGGAAGCACAAGCTCCATATGAACTTTAAGTAGATGCCGATGGTTTAGATTCTAGAAGATTTTTACTACGTGGTTAGCTATTGTGACTTGTAATGTTAGCCCATCTGCGGCTTGATACTTAGCATCACGACCATTCTTTGCCACAATTCATCATCCTATTTGTTGAAATGTAATATGCGGAGATGACAAAATCTTATAATTTACATCAATGAGAGATCACCGAGAAATAAATGAGAAATAATAAGGATATCAGAGATTTACATGGTTCGGTTAAAGTATTTGTACCTATGTTCACGGAGAGAGCTAGCAGCAAATAATCCACTATAATATGAGAATTAGAGTTTACAATCGCTCATACGCTTGAGTGTTTCTCACACCTGAATTTAAATATAAACCTAAAGTGTTTCTAAATAAACAACTCACTTGGACGTAAATTCACGACACAAAATCAACACGAGTTCAAACTCAAAGAAAAAAACTCTCTATGTATGCCGAAACTGAGAACTTGTATGTTTGTTCTCTTCTTTCCATACAGGTTTGTCTTCTTTTTCTTTGTGAGTAGTGTTCTTTTGGATGTGTTACTTCCTCCTCTCTCTTTTTTGCCTTTTACATTGTGCCTAGGAATCAACAATTTCACTCTAGGTCTCATCATGAATGACTTCAATTAGGATTAATCTTTTGCAGGTACAAAAAGATAGAAACCTTTATCTTTTATTTTATTTAATCTTTTGTGCATCTATAAGGAGTCCAGATCTTTTGTCTCCTAGCAAGCAATATTTCACCTCCAGCAAAAGACGTCTTCCATGCGTGAGATTTAACTCTGTCCAAGAAAATCTTTCTCAACAAATTCGGCTAACAAATCAATATTCGAATTCAAAATCATGACATTAATTTAACAATTCTTCACTTGGGCTCGACTTTGAAGTCAAGTTATATTGCCCATCATCTATGCTACTCTCCCAACGTTACAATGGGCATTCATTTTCCTTAGACACCAATTAAGTTTAAGTAGAGCTTGAGCTTTGTAAAAGAAATAGACTTAGTCATCATGTTTAATGTTATTTACTGTAGCAATCTTTTTTACAATAATATTACCCTTAGATAAGACATCTCGGATAAAGTGATATCTGATATTGATATGTTTCATTCACATGTGAGAAACTAGATTATATGCCAAATATATCGCATCTTGGTTATCCCAATGTATATCAATACTTTTCTAATATAATCAAAAGTTTGAGAGCAAACTTTGTAACCATATTGCCTCATTTGCTAAAAATGTTAGTGCCATGTACTCTGCCACAATCGAAAACAAGGTAATGTAATTCTATAAGGACACTTTCCAACTAATTATACCAACCACTAGCGTAAATACATCCCCTACTAAAGACCAGCAATCATCCAAGTCATCGATGTGATCCGAATCCACAAAATCAATGGTCTCACTACCATTGCTATCCCTTTTTATACTATACTCCACGTTTGTTGTCTTCTTCAAATATTTAAGGATCTACTTTACAGCTTTCCAATGAGTTTTACTAGGACGCTTTATACAACAACTTACTGCACTCATAGCTTGTGAAATGTAAGGCTTAGTGCATAATATAGAATACATAATACTACCCACGGCATTAGAATAAGGAACACGGGATATATGCTCCTCCTCCTTCTCAATCTACGGTGATAATTTATTTGAAAGTTTAAAGTGCTTCATTAAAAGTGTACTTATAGATTTTGCCGACTACATATTAAAACGTGCAATAATCTTTTCAATATATTTCTTTTGAGATAGACGTAAAACTCTTGCAACCTCGTCAGACAAAATCTCCATACCAAATATTTTCTTTGTAGTACCTAAATTTTTTATCTCAAATTTAGCATTTAACTAACTCTTCAACACATCAATATCAGACATTTTTTCAGCTACTATCAACATGTCATCAATATAAAATAATAAATAATCAAAGAACCATTCTCCAATCTCCTAAAGTAAGCACAATTATCCATCTGACTTTTTAAGTAGTCTTCACTAGCCATGAAAACATTAAAAAAAAAAAACGCTTATATAACTATCTAGGAGGCTATTTCAACCCATATGAAGGTTTCTTCAACAAGTAAACATGATATTCCTTATCCAAAATAGCAAATCCCTTCGACTGCCTCATGTAAATCCGCTCTTCCAACTCACCACAAGAAACTTAGTTTTCATATCTAGCTGCTCTAATTAGAGATCTAGCAAGACAACTAAGGCAAGTAAAACACGAATAAAAGTATGTCTTACCACATGAGAAAACATTTTATTGTAGTCAATACTCTCATGTTGTGTATATCATTTTGCCACAAGTCTCACCTTATACCTCGCTGTCTTGATATCATGAATGCCTTCTTTTCGTTGAAAGACTCATTTACTTCTGAGAATTTTTGGGTCTTGGATACTTTTACGAGCTCCCATGTCGATTTTGATAAAGTGATTCCATTTCTTCAATCATAACCCTTAGCTACTATGACGATTCCGAACTAGCCATCGCCTCAGAGTAAAACAAAAGCTCATCTGTCTCTACATTATTACCTACAGTCAATGCATAAGCAATATATGTATAATCATAATATACCGGTGATTTAATTTGTCTTCTCTATTTGTTTGCGGTTATTTGTTTTCTCTGTCTATCTATGGCTATAGTGTACTACGGCTGTATTGGTTGTCCACTATCACCAACTTCAAGCATTGCGTCCTCATATGGAGTCTCAACTTCTGTTACCTTCGATGTCTCTGGAGTCTCCACATGAAGCTTCACCTCACTAATGACACAATGATTTGTCTGATCTGCTGGTTGTGTCTTCGAACTCATTTGTTGAAGTATTGTAGTCTTGTCAAAGATCACGTCTCTACTGATTAGAAAACTGGGTGATTTGGGATCGATGCATCACAGCTAATAGCCTTTCACCTCATGTGCATAACCCAAAAATATGCACTTCTTCGCATATGACTCAAGCTTACCATACTCGCATGACATCCGAATATATGTATTTCGGAATAATCAAAAGGTTTCTTCAATCATACTTCTTCAAGAATCTTCCACTCGATAGTAGATGATGGAGATTGATTAACCAAGCAACATGTCATGTTCATTGCTTTGGCCCAAAATTCCTTGCTAAGTCCAACATGCGAAAGCATGCATCAAGCTCACTCAAGCAAAATTCTACTCTTTTGTTCTATTATGCCATTCTGCTGTGGTGTCCTAAGTATTATGCGATGTCTCACAATCCTTGTTTTTTTTTTTTTGGCAAAACTTGGTAAAATCTTTACTATAAAACTCTATGTCATTATAATTCCTTAGGCACTTGATTTGTTTATTTGACTATATCTCAATCAATGCCTTGAATTTTTTGAACCGATTGAACACATCATATTTGTGCTTCAGAAAATATATCCATGAATAATCGTCGATACCTTCCTTGAATAATGGTCGATAAATGTCAGCATATATTGGGCACCTTTTTTCAAAGGAATTGAACATGAGCTCCATACGTCTAAATAAATATATTTAATTGGTCACTTGGTTGAATGAATAGTTGTAGTAAACTTGATTCCGCTATAATTTTCAAAGATGCAATGCTCACATAAGTCTAGTTTCCTTGTCTTCTGATCTTTCAATAACCCTATTTCATTCAGTATCGTTATGCTTGCCTCACTCATGTGCCCTAAACGCATATACCATAATCGAGTCAAGTTAGAGTTTGACTCACCTTATGAAATTATAATGATTTCAATCACGGTCTTTCCTAGTAGATGATAGAGAGTATTCACTTTTTTCTCATTCATCACTATCAAGACACCTCAAGAGATTTTTAGTACTCTACCTTCAACGGTATATCTTTACCCTATGTCATTGAGTGTCCCCAGAGAAATGAGATTTTTCTTAAGCTCAACTATATGCCTCACGTCTGTCAATGTGCACACCACTCCATTGTGTATCCGAATTCAAATTGTTTCTATCCCGATAGCCTTGCAAGCTACACTATTCCCCAAAAGAATGTGCCACCATCTGCAGCTTAGTAAGTAGTAAACAAATTCTTATGAGTTATCATATGATAAAAACATCTTGAATCCAGTACCCATGCATCTTTTGATGAGCTAGTAGTCACACATAAAACAACTTATGCATCACTAATGCTCCTCTCAACAACGTTCATCATATTGCTTGTGGCATTTGGCCTATCACTTTTATTCCTCCACTTCGGACAATCTCTCATTATGTGTCCCTCCTCGTGATACTCAAAGCATTTCACACATCTCTTGGACTTTTTATGGTGTGATTTTGATTTGCTTTTACCTTTGCTTCTATTGAACCCTCAATGTTATTCTCTATCTCGAATCGTTAGTACTTGTGCTACTCTTTGTGCCAAACCGTCATTTTGTAAATTTCTTTACCACTCCTTTGAGAACAAGACGGACTTTACCTCTTCTAAGTTAATCGTAATATGCCTCCGCAACAGTGAATCAGTAAAGTATTCCCATGACTCTAGTAAATAAGCTAACAACATAATGCCTTGTTCTTCATCATCAATATTCAAATCCATCATGAGTTTATTGAATTCATCCATGTGGAATCTGATAAATGTACATTCAGTATATCTAAACTGAAATATCATCTTCAACATGTATAGGTGATTGTTTAAACATTTTTTTTATATATAGTGCCTAAAGTTTTGCTCATTGCTACAACATCCTTTTCCTCGGTAATCTTTATTAAAACTTCATCCAACAAGTTCAACAAGATTGTGTTCTTTGCTCATTTCATTAGCTCTACCATCTCAAAGGCTTTCATTATAAGCGGCAACTCATCTTCACCATCTAGTGTCTTGGCCAAACCTTGAGTTGTCAATAATGCACGCATCTTAATGCTCCATAATCCAAAGTTGTTCCTTTTATTAAACTTTTCAATTTTAGTTTTCCTCTCAGACATAATTGCAATAACATAATTTCTAGATAATCATTAGACAAACAAAAATTCCAAATTACAACCAAGAAATCTAATCTCAAGCTCTGATACCAATTATTAAAATATAATATGTGGAAACAACATAATCTTATAATTTAAGTAAATGAGAAATCACTAGAGAAATAAATCGGAAATAATAAGGACATAAGAGATTTATGTGGTTTGATCCGAGTATTGGTATTTACATCCATGGCCTAACAACTAATAATCCATTATATTTGGAGAATCATAGTTTACAATTGCTCACATACTCGAGTGTTTCCCATATTTAAATTTAAGCCACAACCTAAAATGTTTATAAATAAACAACTCACTTGGACATAAACTGATAGCACAAAATCACCATGTGTTCAAGCTCAAAGAAAAAACTCTCCACATACGTCAAAATCGAGAATTTGTATGCTTGTTCTCTTCTTTCTATGTGGGTTCGAGTTCTTCTTTCTTCGTGAGTGGTGCTCTTTTGGACATACTACTTCCTCCTTTTTTTTGTTGCTTTTTCATCTTTTATATTGTGCCTACGAGTCAACAATTTGACTTTAGGTCCCACCACGAATGACTTCAATAAGGATTAGTCTTTCATGGGTACAAAAAGATAGAAACCCTTCTTTTTTTACTTTATTTTATCTTATTTTCTCTTTTGTACATCTATAAGGAGTCCAAATCCTTTGTCTTCTAGCATGCAATATTTCACCTCCAATAGAAGACGTCTTCCACGCATGAGATTTAAATCTGTATAGAAAAATCATTCTCAACAAATTCAGCTAACAAATCAATATCCGAATTCAAATCTCTATCCAAATTCAAACTCAAGAAATTAATTTAACAATGTTGGTCTTGTTCATATTGCTAAAGCTATCATTTAATACTCAGAGTTCTTGATGGTGAAGTCTCTTCGAAAAAATTTATCAAATGAACAAATCAATTTGGCTATTCATAGTGAAACGCTTACAACAATCAAAGAGCGAGATTATTCCATATGGGTATCTAAGTTTAGTGAAATCAATGGTTGGTACAATTGCCACGTGTCATGAGACACTTGCCAAGGAAAATTACCATGTGTCATGAGCACGTGAGCTAGATGTAAGATTTATGTTGGATAACATTGATAGACATTAAACCCATTTGAAAGGATAAGAATAGGCCAAATCTTGAAAAAATGAGTGACCATGATGATGGCATGTCTCCTCTTGTTCATTCTCTTACAATGAATTTAAGTGGTCAAAATTTCTGATTTGCCTAACTCATCGCTTCCATAAATTTTTTGGGCAATTATTAATATGATTTTGCATAACTTTTAGAGAAAAATGTCATAGAATATACGAAACTTCCCAAAGATAGGAGTAACCTTGCTGTTAGGGCATGTTCCTCTTATATATTCTCTTGCAATGAGTCTGATCAGCCAAAACTTTCGATGTACCTAACTCATTGCTCTGATAACTTTTTTGGGCGATTTTTAATATGATTCTACATAGCTTTTCAAGATAAATGTCATAGAAAACACTTCGGGTGCGTTTGGGAACCACTTCCCAAAACTCTTTGGGGATCCAAAGCCCCTTGGGCCAAAATAAGGGTGTTTGGCAAAAAACTTTGTAAGGGACTTAATGGCAAAGCAAGTATTTTTAAGGCTGAAAGCCCAAGGCAAGTGAGGACCTGCCTTGGGCTTTCAGCTTTCTTGGCATGCCCACGTGACATTGTTCACTTTTTTTTTTCCAAAATTGTCCTCATGAATTTTTTGTTTTTCGGTGCGTGCCCTTGGATGAAACACTATTCATCTTCTCCGGGCCGACAATTGCTACAGGGATGCTGCGACCTAGGCTTGTCGGAGAGTCAAGCGACCTCCATGAGTCGCGGCATTGTCGGCGACCATTGCTTGCCGCATCGCGACCTCCGCACGGAGCTCGCCAGGCCGTGCGACCCATCTGGTCGCAGGTGTGGTGGTCGCGACCAGATCTGGTGCCAAAGGCTCGAGCGGCGATTAGATTTAGGTCTCGCGACTTGCCGCCCTCGGATCTAGGTCGCGGCGGCATCATGCGACCTCGCCGCCCTAGATCCGAGGGCGGCGAGGTCGCACGACCCCGCCGCGACCTAGATCCGAGGTGGCGAGGTCCTCCCGCGACCTCGACGCCCTGGATCTAGGTTGCTAGAGGTCGAGGTGGTGTCGCGTGCAACCTTGCCGCTCCAGATCCAGGGTCGCCGGAGGTCGAGGCTGCGTCGCGCAACGCACACGACCTCGCCGCCCCAGATCCGGGGTCGCCAGAGGTCGTGACGGCGTTGCACAACCTCACCGCCCCAAATCCGGGTCGCTAGAGATCGCCAATGGCCACGCCCTTGCCGGTCAATTTTTTTTTTTTAATTTTTCTTTTGATAATTTTTTTTACCACAAAATTTCTTTGTAAATGTAATTCCCAAACACCATTTTGCTCAAAGTACTTCACAAAGGGCTTTCAAAGTACAATTTACCAAACACAGTTTGCATTTTGAAAAACACCCTTAAGTCAAAAGTTTTTGCATTTTCCTAAAGACTTTCCCTAGAAGTGGTTCCCAAACACACCATTCATTATTTTTCTCTTCCTCATGAAAAGCGTGCTTGCATCCACTTCTTCCTCATCTTGTAAAGTGTAAAGTTCATTTAGTTGGGACCCTCTAATAACTGGAGGAGTCAACCTTGGTGGTTAAGATAGGGGTAAAAATTGGTTCGGTTCGGTTTTGTTTTTTTGGAAAACCGAACCGAATTGAACTAATAAGAAAATTTATTGAAATGAATTGAAATCCAATCCAAACTGAAATCGAACTGAATCGAAATCCCGATTTGGTTTGGTTTTTTGGTTTTTACTTTTGTGTTTTTTTCCTAATTTTTTATTTGTTTTTAAAAAATCAAAATTTTAATTATTTTTATTCTATTTCTTTCCTTTTCTTTTCTTTTTTTTTTCTTTCTTTTTCTTCTTCTTCTTGATTGGCCGGTTGCTGGCTGGTGACCAACCAGAGGCGAGCTAAAGCGTCATCAGATTTTAGCAAGGTCGAGCCTCACCTGATCTAGCAAGGTTGAGCTCGCCTAACGTTGGCAAGCTCGAGCCCATCCAAATTCGTTGAGCTAGGTGGGGCTCGAGCCTCACCCAGGTGGTTGGATCTAGCAAGGCTCAAGCTTTCCAGCATTGGGTGAGCTTGGCCTTGCTAGATCAAGTGAGGCTCGAGCTCACCTTTGGCTAGTGTCGGCCGCCACCATGGCTGGCGATCGACTAATTAAGAAGAAGAAGAAAAATAAAAAGAAAAGAAAAAATGATTTTAAAAAAAAAAAAGAAAAAAATTTAGATTTTGTCGGCTTGGTTCGGTTAACCGAATCAATAAAAATTGAGTCGGTTAAATTTTTTAGGTTTTTAATGAAAAGTGAACCGAATAAAAACCAAACCAAAAAAAAAAAAATTGAGTTTTTCAATTCGGTTCAGTTCAGTTTTCGGTTCCGTTTTTGACACCCCTAGATTAAAAGCAATCACCAAAAGGGAGAGCGCATTTAGGAAAATATAAGATGTAAGAGCAAGATGAAGAGATAAAAAGCAAGACAACTACCTTTGGTGGATTTTCCTTGATATTTCTCTTTGAAAGTCTCATAGCAGGCTTAGTTTGAACAACCAATGTTGACGAATCCTCCTAAAACATAATTTTTATTTTTATTTTTATTTCTCATCCGTCGAAGATTCTTGCTCCAATGCTTTTCAATTGGACGGTTCTGTATGGTCCTTGGGATTGGAGGTCTTCTTTACTTTTTTGCCTGCAGCTTTAAGTTTAGAATGACTATAAAGTGATTTCACTCGACTTGAAGCGGATTCAGTGACTTCTTTACAAGTAGAGTCAAAAGACTATGGAAACCCACCAATTGGTCCATTCGGAGGTACAACCGGGAGCAGATTGGAATTCATCGATATTGGGGAAGTATCGAGCGTGCATAATTTGGGTGATCTTAGAGCACAAGTCTGAGATTATGAATAGGCTACAAGAAGGGAAGCACACATGCGGGATGACCACCGATGGTGTGAATGATGCACCAGCTTTAAAGAAGGCGAACAGTGGAATTGGTGTAGCTGATGCAACTGATGCTGCCCAGGGCGCATTTGACCTGGTACTCACCAAGCCAGGATTGAGTGTGATTGTCTGTGCTGTCTCAACAAGAAGGCATTTTTGACGTTATTACCATCCACTAAAAGTTTTGTCGGAAAGCATAAATGGTGTGGCTTTTCATTCTCTGGATGTCACAGCCACAACACTCTTACACTTCTCAAATGATATACTGTGAACTGAAGGATGATGGAATATTTCCCGGGTTCCATTATGGAGTAGGGCAGTGAATCAATTTGCCAATGCAGATCTTTGAGAGACCGAGAAACACAAGTTGGCAATGTGGAATCTGCAGTGGGATGTTTTGTCACTGTACAGATTTATTTAGGCTTTAAACTGTAGCTCTTTGATCCGGTGATCATTGGATGAATTTGTTTTACAGGAGGTCTATCATTGACTGTGGTTGAGATGGAGTGAGTGAAGATGTGGTGGCACTGGTAAAGAATTCTCAAGTTTTATGGTTTCCAAGAATGGAGGTTCATCCAATAGAGACTGGGGAGAATTGACTGCAGGTAAGGCGACCTGTTGCAGAAATTTCACGTGAAGACGAGTTACCTCTGGAGGGTTTGATGGAGGAAGACGAAGGTAAAGACGTGGAGATGAAGTGTCTGCATCCAAGGAATTTTGACCATCACCAGAGTAGACATAATGGAAGTTTGGACATAATTTTCCACAAATCTTTTGAATTTATGGAACAGAGAAGAATTGTCGGACTTTTGCTTGACGGGATAAAACTAAATGTATTTTGTCTGGTGCCAAACAAAGTTTACATACTGGTTAAACTCATCAACCGACTTCATTTGAGAAGGAGCCCCCACATCAGTATTGATTAGACAAAAGAGGTCGATGGCTAGACGAAGTGGAAACGCAGAACGGAAGACCATGACTTTTATTACACTGAGACGGCTAGCGTCAAGAACTCGTGCTGTTCGGAATAAATATGTAAAGAGCTAGACTTTCAGAAGAGGATGCAGGTGATGTCAAAGTGGTTGGCAGGAAATTCTCAAGCTCGACCAGTCTCCGATCACGACTTCATCATGCTCTTCACAGTCAGAACAAATAAAAGGATTCCGCAGCTCCAATGTCACGTTGATGAGACGAACCAGGTTTCATGAACTGGCCCTGACTGAAGCACGGTTCTGTGGGCAGAGTCAAGTCGCCCTCATCAATTGGGTTGTTGTTGCTAGTAATGCTAAGCTTATCTGCAATAATTTTCTTTAGTTGAAGATACTCCCGCACGGAACAGTTCTCGCGTTTAGTTTTGGTGAGGGCAGGACGCTCCTCAAGACTCATGATGCGCAAATGCAGTTTTGTATGTGAACCATCAAAAGATGTTCCGGCGGAAGCGATGATCACATGGAGTAGCAATTGGTCTTGCCAGAGCCAGTGTCGATGAGCCGGGTTACAATTACACCTGGATCATGTTACAATAACAGTACTGGAATGACTTCCTCAGAGCAATATCCCAAGAATTAAGCATCAGAGGATTCTTGCTTTTCACGCCTCAATTAGTTGGGATCATACAATTTTTTAGCGTTGATGTTCCTTAAAAGTTTCTTTTGAGAGAGAAATAATTTGGAATCGAATATATGCATTATATTCATTCGAGATTGCATTTACACTCACACTAAAACCTACTAACACCGTAAGTCTAGAACAAGGATCAAATAGAAGAAAGCAATTTGATACATGCTATACAGCGGATAAATCTCCAAAAAGAACTTTTTAATGTGATTGCTGAAGAATGAAGATTAAAATTATCTTCAATGATCTTCATGACAATTCACAATCTACATGTATTATCGTCATCGTCATCATATATATTTGGTGCTCAATGTCTCCAGATCCTTCCCCAAATGGCGCTTCTTCCAAGTGCTCCTCCGGCCACGGTTCCCGGCGGCAGCGGCAACCTGGCTCTTCACTCTCTCAAACTCTGAAACCTCGCAAGGTATAGTGATTCCTCCTCCTCGGTGACTGAACCCGAGCTCCTCCTCGGCTTCTCTCAGTAAGTCCACAAACAGCGGGTGATTGATGTAGACCACAGGCACTAAAACTCGGCAAAATTCGCCGCTCCTTCGACCCACGTACACAGGCAAGTGGCCCTTAGGCACCATCTTCGCAGTCGGTCTTTCCTCAACCGGGTCTTGACCCGCGGGCATGTAACCTGAACCGACGGGCTTGCCCAAGCATAAAAACTTGGTCCTCTTGCTCGTCAGGCCATGGCACCAGGAGAGGAGCTTCGACATGGGATTGGTCGTGCATGACCCCGATGGCATTGCGCTGAGGCAGCAGCCATCTGCGGAGGGGCTTCGGCTTCGGGAGAGGTGCTTGTTGAGGCTGAAGCCTCTTGTCTTGTTATTACTCATGATCACGGCTAGTAAATTGTGCAGGTGCCGCCCGTGCCCTTGACTATCGAGAAAAGAAGCAAATTCGAGCAGATGAACCTGAGCGAAAGGCGGAACGAAAGTGCAGGGTTCTTTGGACGCACGAGAGAGTCCAACAAGGGGAGGAGGGAATGGTGCGGCTAAGAGAACGGCCACTGGCCGGCGACCACCGACATGGCGAGGCGGGAGGCAGTGGGGATGTTCGGCATGGCTTTCTTGATGCGGATATTGAAGAAAGACGATGGTGCAGCGGGGTTGAGATTGTGTTATGGAGCTGTGCTTTGTGAGGAAGGATTCCACTCTTTGCAGGGGTTATCAGTGGTTGTTTATAAAGGGAAAGGAATTGAAGAAAATTAAGAGAAAATGACACGATAATTTGTAATATATACACAGTCAATGGGAGAAGAACACAAAAAAAGAAAAAAAAAGGAACGAAAGGAGAAGCTTCGTCCCATTGGAAAAAACAGTTCACGCGGAAAGTGGCAGAAATATCATGGAATTTGATGCCCTTCGAGGATATCGGGGAGAGGTAGTCACATTACGTTGGAATCAATTACTAAAAAATTGACATTTTGTAGGCTCGATATTCAAATTCAGGTGATGTTCACATTCTTTTTTTGTAACATGGATCTTGTAGATGTGATGATTTTTTCTTGAAGATGTAGGTTTAGGGCTTGATAAACAAGATGATAACCTAAGCGAAAAAGAAAATAAAATGATGGATTCGGATCCGAAACCCAAGTAATTTGACATTTTCATACTAAAAAGATTAAATTTTGGAAAGGATGATCTTTGGTATTTCGGATGATATTCACGGATACAAATTAAAAGGAGATATAATACGTGCTCGAAAGTTGTGCTCGATATTGGAGAATATATTTTGAATTTGAGTGTTTTTGAACTTTGCCCGTTAGATCTCCTGTCATGGGCTGTTTGTATTTAAGAAGATAACTTTAAATCTGCTAAATCGGTGTGGTAAAAACACCATGGTTTAGAATTCTAATCTCAGTGTATGTGTCAATTCAATTGGTGTGTGCAATTGGTCTATCATAATATTTTGGTAAAACGGGCAGGTTCCTGAACAAATAAAAAGAATCATGACAATATAGTCTAAATAAACTAAACAAGAATGGACCTACTAATTAAGTAGCTTTTCCTGATTTCACCTCCCTTCAATTTCCCCTAGAAGATGCCAACCGTCTTCAAATTAGACCGCACTGACAATGACATCGGTTCAATGAACGGAGGCCTCGTGGAATATTCTTCACAAAATATCTAGCAAATAATATAATAATTTGGAGAGAAATTGTTGAGAGAGTGCGGAGTCGGTCAGATCGACGAGTAATATCCCAAAATTTAAGCATCAGACGGTTCTTACTTGACTTGGTTGGTTTCCTAACCTGGGGAAGTGGCATTTAGACTTGACAATCGCTGGAGATTTATTCTCCCCTTTAGCAGCTAAATCAAACACGGAGCTTTTAGGGCGATCGGTTACGACAGAAATTGAACTCGCCACCTTATGATTGTTAATTACGACATAAATTAAACTTGTGATCTATGATTATTAATAAATCCTTTCATCACTGGGTCAATGTTTCCAACCATCTCCCACAAACTATTTCACAAGCCATGCTTAATTAAAATGGTTTTATTTGGGCAAAATTAGAAATATCGGTATAACGATTGTCATTCCATAATTAATTGGGATCATCATGCTTTGATATGTCTTTATCACCAGATTTCTTAAAAGGTTATATTTACGAGAATAATAGCAATTTTCAAATCAAATCAATGCGATTATATGCATTCAAGATTGCAATTTTTCGAATTGTTCTCTACTATTTGATCACGGTTTTAGACTTCTAGTTGTGGGTTTTCTTTGGAAGTACCTTCCAGTGGAGTCTACACATCTCAAGAAGGATCATTTTAACTGCGAAAAGAAGAATCCTTGAACATGATTAGTAAATATTAAAGATTAAAAATTTCTAGATAAATCCCAACGATCTTCATCACAATACACAATCTACTTTTATTATCGTCATCATCATAAACACAGTTTATGCCCAATGGCATCCTCATCCATCCTCAAGGGTGCTTCTTCCAAGTGCTCCTCCGGCCACCATAACCGGCGGTGGCGACCCGGCTCTTCACTCTCTCAAACTCTGAAACCTCGCAAGGTATGGTGATCCCTCCTCCACGATGACTAATCCCGAACTCCTCCTCGGCTTCTCTCAGCAAGTCCCCGAACAGCGGGTGATTGAAGTAAACCACGGGCACTAAAACTCGGCGAAATTCGCCACTCCTTCGACCCACGTACACGGCCAAGTGGCCCTTAGGTACTGTCGTTGTCATCCTCGTGGGTCTTTCCTCAACCGGGTCTTGACCCTCGAGCACGTGGCCCGACCCGACAGGCTTGCTAGAGAAGAAAGACTTGGTCCTCTTGCTCGTCAGGCAGCGGCACCAAGAGAGGAGCTTCGACATAGGATTGATCGTGCGTGGCCCCGATGGCGACGCGCCGAGGCGGCAGTAACCTCGGGAGGGGCTTTGGGTCCGACCCACGATCCACTTGGAGACCCGGAAGAGGTGCTTCTTGAGGCCGAAGCCTCTTGTCTTGTTATTCCTCATGATCACGACTCCTAAATTGGGTGGATCTTGACTATGCCTCGATTATAACCCAAAAAAAAAAAAAAATGACTGGATGAACACGAAAGAAAGCGCGAGAGAGTTCAACAAGCGGGAGAGGAGACGATGCAGTCAAGCGAACGGCCATGGGTCGGCGACCGACATGGCGAGGCGGAAGGTGGTGAGGGAGGATTCGGAGAGGGAGGTGGGAATGTTCGACATGGCTTTCCTGATGATGAAGAAGATGATCCTGAAGGGTGAGGGTAAACGGTGTTGAGATTGTGGTATGTAGCTGCTGCTTTGTGGTGGGAAGAATTGCATTCTTTGCAAGGGTTATTAGGGGGTTGTTTATGTAGGGAAAGATATAAGATTCCTGTTAAAAAAAGAACAGAAAGTTGACGTGATAACTTGTACATAGTCAATGCAAGAAAGAAAGGAGAAGCTTCGGCCCCTTGGACAAAGTAGTTAACGCGGAAATTTGTAGAAATAATTAATGGAATTCGGTCCCTTTCAAGTTTAGCTGGCGTCGACATTCTTTAGTTTGTGATATTGATCTTCGAGATGGGGATGATATTCATCTGGAAGATGTGGGTTTTGGTCTTGAGATACACGATAACACTCTCAAAATAAGAAATTAATAAATATGGATTCGTACCCATGATCTAGGTTATTTGATATTTTTATATTAATAAAACTAAATTTTGAGAAGGCAGACACATAGTATTTCGAATGATCATCGTGTAATATAATCTTTTGTAGAGAAAATTATCCAAAAAATCATAAATTTATTACATTTTTACTAATTTAGTTATAAACCTTTTGATTTTACTAATTGAGTCATAAATCAATTCATATTTTGCCAATTGAATTCATAGAGTCCGAAATCACTTACGTAAACGCTAACTATGGTCAACCATCTTACGTGATACAGTTGATGTTGATGTGAACAATTATTACAATTTTTCAAGTTTTTTCTTTTCCTTCTTTTCCTCTTTTTTATTTTTTCCTTCCTTTTCTCTATTTTTATTTTTCTTCTTTCCTTTCCCTTCATCAGCCATCATTGGGCCTTGTCGATGGCAAGTGAAGGTCTAACCTCAAGCGAGGGCCGCCCTCGTCGGTCTCAAGTGAGGGATGGCTGAGCTTGGATGGCTAAGCCTGGGCTGGTGAGGCCCTCAACCGATCCAACGAGGGGCCCTTGATAGCCCGAGACTAGGCATTCCTCGCCCAAGGCCATCAAGTGCAACCCTTGCCTGAGGTTGATGACCTTCGTTAGAGGGCAAAAGGGAAAAAGAAAAAAGAAAAAAACAAGAAAAGAAGAGAAAGGGAAAAAGAAAAAATGATAGAAGGAAAAACAAAGAAAACAAAAATAAATAAATTCAAAAATATTAATAACATTATTAAAATTTGTTCATGTTAGTGTTGCTCGTACTACGTAGGATGGCCAGTTTTTATGCAAGCGATTCATGGCCAAAATTAACCCTATGAATTCAATTGACAAAATGTGAAAATCTTTAGGTATTAATTGGCAATAGTAGAATTTTTTGAACCATCTTCCCTATTTTGCACCTCAAAGGGATAATTAAGGAATACTCAAAAGGTGCAACGTTTGTGGATATATATTGTTGAGACAAAAATCGAGTATTTTCTAACCTCATCGCAATTGATCTCTCTTAATGATCTGGTGGTATCTAAAAAAGTAACTTTAGATCTCATATATTAATACAGTAAAACACCATAATTGAGAGTACTAATCACTTGTCAATTGGTATATGCACTCGGTCTTTCATAATATGTGCGGAAAACAACTAGTTCGTAAGCGAGTAAAAAGAATCATTACAAGATAATTTAAATCGAACACACATGATTATCCCCCCCCCCCCCCCCCAAAAAAAAAAAAATAACGATTAACTAAACAAGAACCTGACCTAGTAATGAAGGACCTTTTCTGATTTTACCACGCTTCTACTCTCATGGTGCATACAAATTATCTTCTAATTGGACTGCGCTGACAATGACAATGGTTTTAGGAAACCAAGGTCTCGTGGAATATTTTATTTTCTTTTTGGTGATACTGACCTGCAAGATGTGATCATTTTATCTTGAAGGCCTTGAGTAAGTTTGATGATAATCTAAGTAAAAAGAATTGGTAAATATGGATTAGTATCCAAAATCCAAGTTATTCGACATTTTCGTATTAATAGCATTGAAGTTTCAAAAGGCCGGTGCCTCATAGTTCAAATGATTATCATGTACATATGTTTTTTTTTTTTTTTTTGTGACAGAAGGAACTAGCTTGCACCGAGTGCTTTTAACCTTTATCCATTAGGTCTCTTCAAATAATGTGGCTGTATCTAAGAAGGTACTTTTAAATATCCTGAATTAGTATAGTATAGAAACCATGGTTGAGTATTTAATTTGTTATTGCGTTCATGAACTTTAATGAGGATATCAATCACAATGTTTCACACTATGTTAGGTGAACTACTAGTTCATAAATACAAGAAAAAAAGTTCATAACAAGATAGTTTAAATCAACTAAACAAAATTATCCACATAAAAAAAATGACTAAACAAGAATTGACCTAGTAATAAAAGGACCCTTTTCTAATTCTACCACATATCAATTCTCATAGAGCATACCAACTATCTTGTATTCAGACTGCACTGACATTGACATTGGTTTGGGGAAACAAGGATTTATAGGATATTCTTCACAATCTTTCTAGCTAATGATATAATAATTAGGAGAAAAATTGATGAGAGAGATCCTTCCTTAACTTAATTGGTTTCTTAATGTGCGGATGTTAGCAAGCGACACCATTGCAGGTAGCTTATAAGATTAATTGAACTCTTGATCTCATGATTGATAGTCGATCTGACAAATTATTTCTATTCAAGAAAAAATGAAAATAAAATATCACTATAACACTCCAATATTTTTTAGCATCGATGCTTCTTAAAGGTTATTTTTACAAGAATATTAACTAATTGCAAATCAAAAGTGTGCATGATATTCATTCGAGATTACATTTGAACTCCACTAAAATGCATTTCCAAAGAAAAAAAAAATCCACCACTTGATCAAATAGAAGAGGAGCAATTTGAAACTTGCTATGTACATCTCATAAAAAAGATCATTTAAATGCGAAAGGGGGAATCCGTCAATGTGATCACTGAGCAGTAAAGATTAGAATTTTCAAAAAAAAAAAAAAATTCAAACTTTCTCCAAATCCTTCCTCTTAGGTGGTGCTTCTTCCAAGTGCTCCTCCGGCCACTGTAACCTGTGGCGGCGGTGGCGGTAGCGGCAACCCGGCTTTTCACTCTGTCGAACTCCGAAACCTCGCAAGGAACAGTGATCCCTCCTCCGCCGTGACTGAACCCGAACTCCTCCTCGGCTTCTCTCAACAAGTCCCTGAACAAAGGGTGATTGAAGTCAACAGCAGGCACCAAAACCCGGCGGAATTCGCCGCTTCTTCGAACCACGTACACGGCCAAGTGACCTTTAGGCACCGTCGCCTCTGCTGCCGCCGCCGCTCCTTCCTCGACCGGGTCTTCACCCACGGTCACCTCACCTGGCCCAGCGGGCCTACCCGAGGGTGAACACCTGGCCCTCTTGCTCATCATGCGGCGGCACCAGGAGATGAGCTCCAACACGGGGTTGGCCACTTGTGGCCCCCTCGACAACCCGCCGAGGCGGCAGCCGGCAGTAACCCGCGGAGGGGTCTCGGGCCGGGCCGGCAACCCACTCGGAGACCCCGGGAGAGGTGCTTCTGGAGGCCGAGGCCTCCTGTCTCGTCGTTCCTCCTGCTCATGTTCGACCAAGCAAGAACCGAACCTAGCAATTTAGGACCGGTTCTGACCATGGCCAAGCATCAAGTATCCTTTTTATTGGACCGCAATGACAGTGACGATCGGGCTAAGAAACCGAGGTCTCGTCTCATATTCTTGGCAAAATTTCTTAAGCTAGTGCTATAATAATTTGCAGAGAAATTGCATGGAGAGTGCAGAGAAGTCTCCGGCTGGTCGATTCTAATTCGGGTTTTCGGATTCGGATTACCGAGAGCGAAGGTTCGGGTCACTAGGTAAGAGATTTGAGCTGGCTTCTACCTCTGGACCCGGTCGCTTCCTGGAAATTGCGGGCGTTGTCGAGTCAAGAGTCAAGACTGAAAAGGAAATACGACTGTTTCTATTTCCACGGATATGAACAATTCCACACCTCTTTATTTTTTATTTTTTAATTTTTATCCCCCCACTAATGATACATGGACAATCAAGTTCAACTTTGGCAATACTCGAGTCAAACGGCCCGAAGGGTAGCAAAGTTTGACTCGAGCAGATGATTTGAAAGCGGGTGAGCCTGAGTATCTAATTTAGGAGAGTGCAAAAGAATTGAGAATCGCTCGGAACTAGATCGGATTGGCCCCAAATCAGTAATTTTCATGGGAATTGGCCCAATTTGTAATTCTATTTTATTGGAACTGGTGAATATTGATCCAAGTTTCGATTCTGGGTGTAGAACTGCCAACAGCTCACCTAGACCAGTACATATATATATATATATACATATGGCCTTGTTGATCCCTCTCTCACTCTCATCTACATCACCTTTGTCCTTGTCACTCCCTTTATCATTCTCGCTCTCACTCGCCTCTGATCTATGGTCTCATTGCCTGCTCTCAAATCCTTTTCCAAAGTGAAGACATTTTGACTTGTTACATAGGTCCGTGGAACCAACCTATGGAACCAACGGATGGTTCCCTGTATCAATTTTTCAAAACCGGTCTCAGTGGGGGTAGAAACCGCCCGTCCTCAAACCCAGTCACCCCTAATCTAATCGACTGGAGCTCCAGCATGCTCAATACTTAAAAAAGCAGCTTGGATCTCCAATTTTGGAACACTTCAGATCCGATCGCACACGGGAAGCGGGCTTCCGACTTGTAAGCCCAAAAGGCTCGACCCGGCCCAATAAGAGGCCCATTTCTCCTCTCTCTTTCTCTCTCTCTTGCAGGCCTTCAACGAATCGAAGAAGGCGAGAGAGGGAGAGAGAGAAAAGAAACGAACCAGCGGAGTACACAGGGAAAGCGAAGATCCGGCGAGGCGGTGGAAGAGGATCTGGCGCTTCCGAGCTAGCCACGTCCGAAGTTCACGTCGGGAAAGCGGAGACGGCGGCGGAGTGAGCGATCGCGCGGGCCGCCGGTGGCCGCCCCCCCATTGCGCCGTCGCGGCGATCCGCGGGAGGACGCGGGAGAGCGGCGTCGGGGGAGAGCTTTCCGGTCCGGGAGGATCCGGAGCCCGGGGGATCCCCGATGGTGGGCGATGCGAGCCTGGAGTTGCAGGAGGCCGGCTGGGAGGAGCTGAGGAAGGAGGCGAGGAAGATCGAGGGCGATCTCGACGTCAAGCTCAATTCCTATGCGAAGCTCGGGGCCAGGTTCTCGCAAGGAGGTTGTTTCTTCGATCTCTCCTCGCCGTTCCGCGATGCGCTGTGACGGCGAATCTTGCTCTTATGCCTGTGTGCATTCTTTTGGATTTTCGTAGTTGGCGGTTGCTAGATTGGGATCGCTTTGCGGGGGGTAGGCCGTTAGTGATGCGGAAACTTGAAGTGAGTTGAGGCTGGCTCCTCGCCTGTTGTCAATCGGAGCGAAATCGCTTTGTGTAGAATTTATGTTTGGTATGCAGATTGTAACAGTTCGAGTCCTCGAAGCGAGTTGCAGTTTTTCTAGTTGAATGATGAAAGATTGAGAAAGAAGCAAAGAGAGAGGGAGGTCGCGCGAATGCGGATTAGTAGGGCAGCAGCAATGTGGCTAGTTATCTGGAACGTGGTGATTGCTCCTTTCTTTGTCTGTTGCAAAAGAACAAATGGGTTGCTGCCTAGTCAAGTTTGAATTCTTCAGAGGACTAATCCCATCTTAGGGAAATTTCGGCATGAATATTATCCAAGCACAATGTGTCGAATTGAATTGGAAAACAGCTCAACGAATTGGTGTTCTTAGTTACTGGCTAGCTATGCGCAGAAGATATCTGTTGGATTCTAATACTTTCAAAGTCCTCTTTGGTCCTCTGTCTGAATTAAGCAAGAAAGACTACATTTCAGCTTTCATGCTGTTTCTGTCTAAAGTACAAAAATGGGTCTCAAATGTTATTCAGCTTGGTATTTATTGTTTGAAGTGTTGTTTTGAAATTTTACTCTTTCGCTCTTTCTATTTTAGGATTTTAAAAACACTGCTACAGGTTCTGTGTGTTGTCCTGCAGTTACGTACCGTGAATTCCCTACTTTAGCATCATCCTCGGTAGTTTATTCCTCCCGGATGGTCCTGTCTTAAAATGACAAGTGCAAAGATCTGCAAATCAAGAATAACACGTTCTGGGGAACAGGATTTTTTGTCATTCCCATTACAATGATTGGTCAAATTGGTTATGAATGTCTTCTTTTTGCCAATTGTCTGCTTTATCCAGGATGTTTTACCTTATCAGTATGGAGTTGCTTACAGGTTATTATGACCATGCCATCTTTCTAGAAATCCAACAAGCCATATTTATCTGCTCCTATACCAAACATTTAAGCTACAATTCAGTTAAAGATGGATAATTGTATTCCTCACATATTTGTAATGCCGAATGCTAAGAATGTACTTGCTGAACTTTGTTCATGTTTTTCTATATCTTCTTTTCTCTTCTTTGTTTCCTAGGTGTTCTTTTAGATGCAGGTTACTGGTAGCATTGCCAGATTCTTAATAAATAAAGCTTCAATTCTTAGTTATCTCTGATATTGAGTTGTTCAGGTTATGTAGACACCGGGTCACCAACTGTTGGGTCCAGCAGGTCATGGAAGTCAATGGAAATGGAGATCCAGTCATTGCTTGAGAAACTATTAGACACGAATGAGGCTATGAGTAGATGTGCTGCATCTGCTACTCCCACTACCTCAGTAACTCAAAAGTTGGCAAGACATAGAGACATCCTTCATGAGTTTACCCAGGTTTCCTTTGTTTTATACTTTTCCAATTCCAACGTTTCCTGAAAATATACTATATCGTCACATTGGTGAGCATTTCATGCCATAAGAGATGTGATGAGTGTGACTAAGATATACTACAAACTTGTGCCTGCTAGTCTGTAACTTTTTGAAAAGTTCTTTGGTGGTAGACCTAATAGCTTTCTGACAGTGGCATCCAACTTGGATCCCTCCCTAATTAGAGATTATTTGATGTAATGAAATCGCTGGCTGTTGGTGTGAGCTTCCACCAATATTCTTTGTCTATCATGTTGCTAATTTCAACATCAGCTGATCTTTATTTCATACTACAGAAAAAAAAACTCTTTTAAAAGCAAGGGACATATGTATTTTTGTTGTCTACTCTGCTTGAGAGGATGTACATCATATAATTCAAATTACTATTTGAGTTCTTACGGTTTTTAAATGTGTCATCTTTCAAAAAGATGTATTATAATATAGAGAGTTCCATTCATAGGTGATCATAAGGTTACCATGACATGGTTCAAACTAATTTCATCTAGGCCATCTACGTGAGTTTCAAATTGTTATTTACCTAGTTGACAAGGTTAGTGGGATATTGTGCTCTGCATTTACTGCTCTAATTCGGGTTTCCTTCTCATAAAATATTAAGTAACCGCATGATTTACGACTTAAATACCTACTTCTGAATGTCATTGGGTGGAAAAAGATGGATTGCCCAAGGGTCTGGACTTTGTTGGCCTGCTTCTGACTTCTTGATCTCATTAACTTGATCAATAAGCTCATGGGATCTCATTCTTGTACTTTTAATTTGCTCATGTGGCTGGTCAAAAATGATTCTAGGCGGCTGCATTAATGTTGAGTAAATACCAAGCGTGCTCCACGTTCTTTCTGTTTAAGATGGTGTTGACAGTTTATAGGCTAGAGTTCTCTGTAAAAGTTTAAATTATCGGAGAGCTTCCCTCTGTTTCATGCATACAGGTTTCAGCTGCAAAGTCTTCATTTGCTGAACCTCTTTATCATTCATAGAAAAATGCATCTTTAGGCCTTTTTTTCCTTGGTTATTTCATCCATGAAGTTGTGGCTTGTCATCCAGGTGATTATTTGGATTCTTGATCAGTTAGATTACTACAAAAGTGCCTAGAAGATGTGGAAGATTGAATTTGCGTCAAGCTTTAAAGTTTTGCCACTTGACAGATTGTCATTCATTTTAATTCTCCCATTGGAAACAATCTTTTTTGGGCGGAAATGCTGCCTATTTTTAACAAAAGCATTATCAAGTTCTTCATCCTTACTATAAACACTTTTTCAGGTGTAAGCTGCTCAATAAGTTGGATTTGTCACTTGTTGAAGTAATAAAAGACAATATGCTGCTGTATAATAAATATCTCATTGTCCAGTTGGAAATTTCTGTTTGTTAGGAGTTCAGACGTATCAAGGGAAACATCAGCTCAATGAGGGAACATGCAGAACTTCTCAGTTCTGTGAGGGATGACATCAGTGAATATAAGGTGAGCATCTATAAGATCCTACTTTACTTACATCTGATAATGCTTGGTTTTCTTTTCCCTTTTTCTGTTTTTGGGACCTTAGACCTCTCTAATTTGCTTCCTTGCAGGCTTCTGGGAGTATGTCTCCACGAGTGCAATTGCTAAGAGAAAGAGCTTCAATTCATGGAAGCATATCCCATGTGAGTCTCATTGTATCTCTTTTGTCATTGTACATATGTTCAAGAAAGGATGATCCTTTTTGTGTACCAATCAAAGTGGTCTTGTTTATTTACTCAAGATAGGATGAAATAAGATGATAGCAGCCAGTAAACAATAAGATTTTTTGAATTAATGTACCAAGTGATGGTTGATTTTTGAGGGCAGCAATGTAACCAAATTTACTCAGCTTGATTACAGATTTGTTATGAAAGGGAAGATCAAAACTTTAAGAATCTAAAAAGTATATGAAAAGCCACTAAAGTGAAAGTTTGCGCCACGTAATCTAAAATGGGGATGAGTAACTAGACAAGTGTACAATTTATTGGAAAAACTGTCTGGTTTATACAGATTCTATTTGATGTTGTAATACATAAAGCTTTGCCTGTGGAATTTAGGATAGGTTCCTTCAATAGAATCTGCAACTCTGCCGGAAGGATATATGCACATATGGTAGTTTTTTTTGTTTGACACTTTGAGAATACTGAGTGACGCATTTGTCTTTCTGTTTGTTGTATTCCTATAAGAGATTTGTTTAACCATTTGTCCATATATCCCTTCCAAGTTTCCTCTCCTTGACCTTTGAGGATACTGGGTTTTGGTAGTTGCTTTTCATTTAAGGGAATTATCATGAGGATGCAGTTAGCGTGCACTGTGTTGCGTGTTCTCCCTTTTTTCACTTGCACATATGAATGCTTGTTGATATGTATGGATATAGATTATTCATGGCAGGCCAATATATCCTTTTGTGTTGGACTGCCAACCTGGAAGAAGTTATCATGATCCCTTCTACCCTCCTTCCATCAGATGAGCAAATTTGATTTTCTCTTTTCGTCTTTGTGGTGACCAATTGTTTCATAGTATCAGATATTCTTTCAGAGCAGTTCAATATCTTACTGGTAAATTCTTGTTTACGTGTATGCAGTTATGAACGCACATACAGATACACAAACTTGCTTGAAGTCTGACCAAAAAAAAAAAAAAAAACAACTTGCTTGAATGTATCTCTATATGCAAATGTGTGTTTCATCTGTATGATCATACTAATTTTCAGTTTCTCGATAGAGAAGAATCAAATTTGAGAGGGGCCTGATAAACAAATGGTCTGATGTTCTCTCCCTCAAGAGTATCACTTTGAGGCTTGTTTAAATGACAGTTTTCCCAATGAGCTGGCAGTTGTAGAATGTACCCTCTTGATGATAGTTTATATTTGTTTGTGCAGATAGATGATGTGATTAGCCAAGCTCAAACAACAAGAGCAGCTCTAGGCTCTCAGAGGGGTCTCTTTGGGGATGTTCAAGGGAAAGTGAAGCTCTTAAGTGACAAGTTCCCTGTAATTCGTGGCATCCTAGGTACTTGGATAACTTTCACTGGAACTTTTCTGCCCTTATTTCATTTTGATTATATATTAAACTTATAAGTGGTTAATGCAGGCTCAATAAGAAGGCGGCGATCGAGAGACACTCTTATTCTCTCTGCTGTTATTGCTGCCTGTACATTGTTCCTTATAATCTATTGGCTCTCAAAATAGTAAGAAAGTGATATCATTGCAGAAAAATCGGGAGTTATCTGCTATTTTAGGAATTTTGCTTCTGTAATTTGCTCGAGCATATTCTTTCTTTTGGACCTTGTGATACATGGTTGCAACTTTCTGATGTTAGTGAAGATTATTCTTGCATTTAAATGACCATCTATCCAGCATCATTGAGGTGGTTGGGGATTCCATTACGGTGGTCCATGGGAAACTTGGGCTTTGCTTATGAACCCACGAGCGAAATATCAAAGCAGCATCGGCTTTCAAACTATTCGTCAGTAGAGTTCACGGAGTGGAATGGTGGTTTATTGTCATGTGTCCATGAATCAATTGCCCGAATGTTTACGGCTCATCCGTGTTGAATCTGCATTTACCTTGCATTTACCTGGCTGACAAGTACAATGACAGTTCATCAAGCAATATCCTTTTCCTTTGCACTGCTGTGTGATTCTAGTATGATGCATGTGACTTTTATGTGCTTTGCTTGTTCCGACGCTTCCATGGGTTCCACAGCTTAATATATGGGTCATTCTTCGCTGGCCTTCTTGTGGTCCAAAAAAGACAACTTTCTGGAACTCTGTTACAAGGATTTTCGCGTTATCTGCTCACGAAGAGGAGGTATCTTTGCCTAGTTACGATTTCAGATTCCGGGTTATGAGCTATAACATTCATGCACCGTCTTGTGATGCATGTCCTCTGCCTTAGCCTTTCCATCCTAGTGATAAAGGTCGTGTGCTAGATCAGACCAATCGAAATACCGAGTGAGTCTTGTCAGACAAAGTCAGCTGATTTTGTATGCGTGACATTGTCGAATTTGTCGCTGTTTCATTGTAAGAAGAGAGAGAAGTTTTGATGTGCTACAACGTTCGAATATCATTGCGAGTCACACTTGGTAGCCGAGTATCGAGCAAGAACTGATAGGTCATTCCCTTTTATAACATTTTCAGGCAGAAACCTAAAGGTGTCAATAGGCCTTGGGCGTTTCGGGCTCTTGTTTAGGACTAGTCCCTGATATAACGTGAGGAAAAGTCAACTTTTGTCTCTTCGTGTATCTTCAATTCACCGCATAGGACAGGGTTATATTTGCTCATGTATCTGAAGTACCTTTAACCACGAGTGGCTCGCATGTTTTGAGTTTTGACTTGCTCTTTGTTTTCTTTTTCCCCCTTCTTATTTTATCAAAGGATTTATTACTGAAACATTAATGTGGGTTATTTTTTTTTCTCATTTTATCTTGTACTTCAAGGAAAAATAAATAAATAAACTTGTTGCTCTATGATACATATAGTATCTCTCTTTTCTGTTGACCTCATTTGTCGGTATTTCAATTTATATTAGATTTGGTACCTATGCAATATTATAGTTGGGGTAATTCATATGACCTATATTTGATCCCCTCCCTTAAATCAAAATTATTAAGCTGCCGATGGTTGAAGGAAAATGAAATGCTTAATTTGTTATCGTCATTCTATTTCACTGGTAAAGATTTTTGGTCTTTTGAAAAAGCTATTAGATTTGTTAATTTGAAACATTCTATATTAGATATTCCTACTTCATGCCCATGACAATTGTTTAGTCTATTTGATGGAGGGAATTCTTTTTTTTTTTTTAAACTCAAAGATAGATTATTTATGATGATAAATGCAATCTTTACATGTAGATAGTTATATATTTATTTATTTATATAATATATAAGATTGTTGAATCTCTTCTCTCAAGTTACTTAAAGATGCAATGTCAATTCAGAACAAAGAAAATTTTCTGCCTAATATTTAGAAACTTTTAAGTAATAAACAAACATAAGTTTTGCATTCGTTCCATAAAAAAAAAAAAAAAAATCATGGTTTTGGCCTTTTCCTCTTGTCAACATGTCAACTTTGTCAATATGGAAGAAGAAGAAGAAGAGAAACCGATTATTGTTTCTATCTATCTATATATCTTTTCAATAACTGTGGTTCAGGTTTAACTTAAAGATAGATTATTTATGATGATAAATGTAATCTTTACATGTAGATAGTTATATATTTAATTATTTATATAATATATAAGATTGTTGAATCTCTTCTCTCAAGTTACTTAAAGATGCAATATCAATTCAGCACAAAGAAAATTTTCTGCCTAATATTTAGAAAATTTTTAGTAATAAACAAACATAAGTTTTGCATTCGTTCCATTGAAAAAAAAAAAAAATCATGGTTTTGGCCTTTTCCTCTTGTCAACATGCCAACTTTGTCAATCTGGAAAATGTTTATATTGTCAATAGGACAGCCAGTTGCTAAAATCAAAGTCCACGTGGTACGGCCAGTAGACGTTGATGCTTCATTAGGAGGAGGGGGGGCAAGGGCGGGGCCCATCGCCTGAGCTGCTCCGACGCTGACGCGGCAGTCGCCCCTCCCTCCCGCCAGTCGACTCCTCCCCTCTTTGACATGACGTGACTCCTTTTGGTTTCTCATGGCGAATTAAAACTCAAAAGAGGAAGAAAAAAAGGGAAGACGACAGACCCCTCGTTTGTCTAGCGGACCACCAGCCCGACACATACATTCCCTTCTTCCCATTTATGCTCCTGTCTTGAGAGGAAAAAAAAAAGGACATTAAAATTACTAAAAATTATGTATAACGCTCATTTTAGTGTCAAAATTTTTTAAAAACCTAGTTCATGTGAATGTGCAAAACAACGTCACTTAGTCCAATGTGGCTGGATAATGAAAACAAAAAAAGACACTTGTCCATGGCAAAAGCAACGTCGGTTGAACATGAATGAAAGGGCTGGCCGTGTTGCATCTCTCCTTGCTGCTTACTCGCCGTTGAACATGAATGAGGAAAATGTCTTGTATTTCGAGAAGATAACATGAAGGGCACACGAAAAAGTTTTGGAGACAGGTTCCCAACATTTGTGCTCTCTGTGCTAGATGCCACACCCTAGAAAACAAAATAGCGGTGAGTGAGGATCTATCTTGGTGCATTCATAAAGTAGAAGATGAATAGAACAAGCCCTGCATAGCCTTAGAGAAGGTTATGCATGGGAATAAGTGCTCGTACAGAAATATGTTGCCTCCAATAGGAGAAGAGGTATGGTCAATTGTGTGCATCACATTATGACAACTTTCAACCTAAAATTGTTTTAAACAAAAGAAGTTTAGATGAGGATTGCATAGTGTTCAAAATATGCCTATGCCTATGCCTAGGCTTTGGCCAATCGTTTTATAGAAATGTACCCGGACAAGAACATTTAGCGATAGTACATTTTTGTGCATGAATTCCCAAGGAAAAATTGTGAATTTCTCATCAAAACAAATTCATGATAGATCTGAACGAGTTGAGATCGATTTTTCATATGACAAAGCTATATAAAATGAGGATGATCATAGAAAGAAAAATCACAAAATATCTCGGTCCTCCCATACTTGCAGTTGGAGAAAGTCATTAATATCATAGTGTGTCGAATTAAATGGAGCATAATTATAAATATAAGAAGGTAAAGCATGTTGTTTTCCTAATTTTCATGGCAAATAATCAAAACGTATATCCACAATTTAGGCTAAGTGACTACTTGAAATTTAAATATGTATTCTAGGAAAAGAAGCGTGACCCAAACGTGAATGTCCAGTTTGTGATTATATGTCGCGGCACAACTATCTGGAGAGGCTTTTGGAATCTTTAAAGGGGTGAGCTCAAACCGAATTGTCTCCATGGAAAACCATGTATGCATATGTTATGGCTATATGAATCTGAGTCAATGTGAGCAATGCCATGATCTATCAAGACAAAGATAAGCTTAATAACACGACTTGAGTTTGTTTCATGGAATGATGAACGGGTCCTTTTGTTTTGGATTTGACCCAACAATTAAAAGGAAGAAATTAAGTCGAGGGGTTCGAATTTGCTCTCCCATATCCGCACATGGTAGCTTTTGAGCTCCAGGCTACTTTTCAGAATGCACCCGAGATTTGACTCGTTTATGGTGTGTTTGTCTTGTGAAAAAGGAATAATTTAAAATATATTTAATTAAAAATAATTACTTATATCGCTTACAAAAATCAATAAATAAATTGTATTTTTATTATTCACGAAAATATTATTGTTGTCAATGATGGAAACATTTTTTTGTTGACTAATAATTTCAATTGATACAAATAGTCATTCTAAGGAATTTTTTTTTTTTAAATCATTCATTTTTCGAGAAGCAAAGATAGCCTTAAACTTTAGATCCGTAGTTTTAAAAGTGGCCTTTGACGCTTTTAGAACCGGCATACATGTTGGGCTTTATAAGTCCACATGTTTCGTAAACAATATATCGTCCAATATGGATTAGAGCACAAAATTAAAAAGAAAAAAAGATCTATTTATCAACGTGGCTTAAAAAGGTAGTTTTTATTTGAGGTGATAGTAATGGTCGTTTGTTCTACAGAAAATAGATGATTTGTAAAACTTTTTACTAAAAACGATTGTCTATATCGATTAAAATAGCAGTCAACGAAAATTGCTTATCATCAACAATAATTTATATCGAAATATTTGAGTAAATGATAAAAATACTTTTCATTTTTTAATTTTTGTATATGATACAAGCGATCATCTTTAGATGAAATATTTTTTTGAATCATTCATTTTTTGCTAGATAAACACAGTTAAGATACATGCCATAGCCAATCACTTCATCTATTGCACTTATATGGCATATAAAGAGAATAGAGGCGACCAAAGCATTTTTGGAGATAATTTTCAATAAAGAGTCCCTTTGTTATATTATTCTCTTATTTTTTGCCTGCGTAAGAAAATTCTTTACTTGTATCTTCTGAAGTAATATGAATTCTATGGACTTCAAGGTTTGCCTTAGCATGTAACATAACATGTCTCGTTCACTAAGTCTAACAAGTAACAACTTGAGTCTCTATAAAAAATGGTTGTACACTCACTAAGTTTAACAACTCAATATCGAAGCAGAGTCTCGAGTAATAGACTGCTCATTTATGGATTTTCCATGTTTTATATGAACAAACCACTTTTCTGCTCACGATAGCTATTCTGATTTCTAGCAATATAAACCTTAAAGAGTATATTGATTGCACTCTTAACTTTGGCAAAGACAATATTTGAGATCTAGAAGTGTTAAGTCACTTACTCAAGATTGAAGCACATTTGTTGTTCGTTCTTGTTTGGATTGCATCACAACTTTGGGCTCTTTGATTCTCCTACAGATGTAGCTGTTGAGATGCATGTGTGAGTTATGCTAAAAACGTCCCATATCAACAAAATTAGTGTGGTATGAGGTAGTTAACATATTTAAACTGGCTTATTACTCATTGGCTTAAACTATTAAGCAAATATGAGTTCAATTATACATGTTTACGGATTTGAACGTGGGCTCTCTCTTGACGATCTCCCTATTGAAGATATTGTGCTTTTATTGTGTGCTCCTAACAATTGTCAATCTTACCGAACCACGTAAATTTGAGGGTTTTTCTATTGTGTGTTCATACAGATCGGCCACATTTTATCTTGACAACAAAAGGGCATCTTGCCAAGGTTCTCTACGGTTAAAAATTATCAACACCATCTTAAAATCTCTAGGTCACTCGTACAGCTGAGACAATTCAGTTTGCGTCTTGTCCCAAGGATTCAGCCAGACAGACAGATTTCAAGTTGAACAAAAAGGAGACAAAAGCAAAATACCAAGAATTCCCCAGAGACAAACATGAAAGGTGGGTCAGCACAGACCACCACCGAGTTAAATGCATCTGCCCCAGACGCATTCATTTTCATTCGATCTGCACGCGCAGCGATGAATCAATGAGCAAAAGCTGGAAAGACACGGGTCGTCGTCCCTCTTCAATTTCACTAGAATCTCCTCTCGCTTATTGCACGTCCATATGACAATTTCTTGCAAGTTTGCCTCGTCGGCAGATTGGCCAAATCCCTGAAAAAAAGAAAGGCCCACCTTTTGAAATCCCCCCGGAAAAGCCTAACCTTTCCCACTTGAGACAATGATAATACTACTTTTCGCCTGCCTGCGGGACAAAGGCGAAACCCACGTCGTACGTTTCGTCCGTTCCCACCGTTAAATGGCGACGCACGCGTTGCCGTACGTGGCTCGCTGTTCTGGCATGAACAGCGAATCACGTCGATCACGGCCAGAGCTCTTCTCGGTCGTGTCGCGCATGGCAGTGTCTGGCCACGGTCTCGAGGCTTCTCATCAGATTACAGGACGTGAAAACTGAAGGAGATAAAATGTTGCGGCCAACCATCTGACAGACATATTTTAGGAATTGGATTGCGGGAAGGACAGTGGTCATTAGTGGCATTCCATAATATTAAGTGAATTTCTTCTAAAGGTTTATTATTTCAATATATATAAAGACACGTCGTATGTATAATAGAAGCGAAAGTTTTCTGAAATTTTTAATTTTTTGCTAAACAAACGGAGCTAGAAAATATATATATTCTTGTGACGGTAAATGAGATGAAACCTAGAGTGGTGGATGTTTATCATATAATTAATTTGAAAGTTTATGATCCGTGAGCTCCTCTGTTCACCCTTCCTTGGGGAGATATGAATCGTGATGGAGGGATGGGCCGGGGAAGTTCGACATTTCATAGCAAGAAGATTTGCCAAGAGCGGGCTCGAGTCCAATTTATAGACATACTTAGGTGGACTAATTTCATTCAAAAGTAAAAATGGGTTTCCATTTTATCACCAGTACAATCCCATGCGTGCACTTTAACAAATCCCCTTCTTACCTGTGAGCATGCACCAACTCTTCTTAGTCCAAAATGAGGAATTCATCTGTGTCAGCAAATTACCATCTAGATCTGGGGAAAGTACGAAAAAAAAATCATAAACCTATTTCATTAGTACAAATTTAGTTCCAAATCTTTTATAGGACAAATTTAGTTTTAAACTTTTTGCATTTATATCAATTGAGTTAATTTAGCTAATTTTGACAAAAATCGCTAATGTGGATATCAGTTATTGTACGTGGCACAACTAACACTGAAATAAACAAATTTTACAAAATTTGATTTTTAGAAATTTTAATCATTTTCTTTTATTTTTTATTTTTTTTTTTATTTTTTTCCCATCATAGCCCTTGCCCAGGCCACGAGGGTCAAGCCTTCACCATTCAAAAGAATATTTAAAAATTTGTAAAATTTGCTCATGTTAGCGCCAGCTATGCCACATAGGATAGCTGACATATATGTCAATAATTTTCAAGTCAAAATTAGTTAGATAGACTTGAATTGTCTGTTGGATATATTATTAATATAGTCCAAAATAACATGTTCACATACAAGCCAAATAGGTGAAAGCATGGTTATTTGGGTCCATATGGACCGGAGCCCAATAACTTGCATATAAAAACTTTAGGGTTTTTTTACGCTAGAGGTAATACTGTTGAGTGTTCCAAACTTGACATTTCTTAGTGTAATATTTCAAGCAACCGCTTCTCTCTCAAACCTATAACCTCCAACAATCTTGAAATATTATGTTCGTGTGTTGGATTTGAGCGAGTAAGGTGTCTTCTTGAAGATTTCGTCAAGACAAACTCACGGGTGTAATTTACTTTCGATTTCGAAGGTGATATTGGCCGGGATTTGAGTTTGAAGATTCATGTGACCAAAATTTTTGATTCAAAAACCCAAAAATTATAGCCAATTTTAGAGGGTGAAACCACTTGGGCTTTATTCTACCCATCGATACGAACGTTTTGAGTGGTCACTCGCATCAATCGAAGGTTAGACGGAGAAGTTACGGCACCTAGAAGTTTTCATATGAATTTCTAGCGAATTTCGAGGACGAAATTTCTAGCAAATTTCGGCGGCGGAAATTTCCAGCGAGTTTCAGCAACAAGGGTAGTCCATCTTAAGGTTTTTGGGCATTCAAGATCTATTTTTGTGGTTTGTTTTGGCAAATTCCATCTCTATAGAGCTGTTTGATCAAGGTTAGAGGAGTTATTCAATTTTGTGGCTCCGAAGATTCCAAGGTGCATTCTTTCTAACACTTTGCTCTTATTAAAATGGCAAAGCGTAGTTCCTATGATATTATAAAGTTGCAATCATTTGATATTACTGAATTTCATGGCTAGAAATTACATGTTCAATTTGGCATGAAAGAACGTGATATATTCTATACTGTATTAAGTGATTTTGTATCTACCACTAAAGATGTGGATGAATTTCAATGGAACAAAGATGATGATTTTTGTATAGATTACTTGTTGAACTCTCTAAATCCTAATCTAGCTATGACTTATAGTAAGTATAAGATGGCGAAAGAAAATTGGGATCACTTGAACGCTTAGTTCCAAAAACCAAAGGGGCTCTCTAAAACTCTCATAGTGGATAAATTCTTTGACTTTAAATTCACTATGAATTCAAACATTACTTCTCAGCTAGTTGAATTTGAGAATATGAGGAATAAGCTGAAAGATGATAATTCTAATATGTCCGATAATCTCTCTGTTGGTCTTGTATTGAGCAAACTACCAACTGAATGTAGTTCTTTCAAAACTGAAATGCATAAACTGAAGATACAGATGAGACTTGATGAATTAAAGATATATATTCACATTGAGGATCAAAATATTACTAGGAAGAGTTTGGAACAAGTAGGGCAACAAAAGTTAGATGCCAACTTAGTTTCACACTCTAATAAATCTCAGAAAAAGTACAAGTCACCAAAAGGTGAATCATCTTTATAGTTAGAAACCAAAAAGACTATTTTCAAAAAGAAGAAGAATGGCAAGTGCCATAACTGTGGAAAGTACGGTCATTGGTCACTAGAGTGTAAGTTGCCGATGAAGCCAAATAATGACATACCACAAAATGAGGCCAATATGCTAATTAGAGGATCTGAGCCTTGAGCCTTTATTGGAATGATGAAGAATGGAAAGACCAGCGTCTTTTTTGAGTGGTGGTTGGATAGTAGCGCTACTTGTCATGCTACAAATGACAAGAACTTACTCACTGAGGTCACAGAAGTGAAAGACACTGTGAAAAATTGCAATGGTGGTGAGGCAAATGTGACTCATGCTGGAACTGCAAATTTGGTGCTTTCTTCAGGTAAATTACTAACTCTGAAACATGTTAGAGTAGTATCTTTACTTAAAAATAATTTGATATCTATGAGTTTACTTAATAAAGCTGGTATATCTTTTTCAACTATGAATAGTAGAGTAATTTTATCTGTTAACTCATATTATTTCGGTTATGCATTCATAGTTAATGGTTATGTATATGTTGAGTTTAAATACTGATAGCATAATCATGTGAATTCTACTTTGATTGATCCAAAGTTGCTACACAATAGACTTGGACATGTAAATTACAAGAAAATGTAACATTTAGTTAAAACTTACAACAGTCCATTAGATACTTCTATTCGATTTTATAAGCATGAAGTGTGTGCACAGGCTAAAATTACTATAAAACCCTTTAAGTTGGTTTCTAAAAGCACACAACTTCTTGAGTTAATATATTATGACATTTGTGACTTTAGAAATTACATTGCTAGAGGTGGTCGGAAGTATCTAATAACATTTATAGACAAATTTTCTAGATATTGTCATGTCTATTTGTTGAAATCGAAATATGAAGTTTTTGAAAAATTTAAGATTTTCAAGTCTAGAGTAGAAAATCAACTCAACTTGAAAATTAAAAGATTTAGGAGTAATAGAGGAGGAGAATATATTATGTCAATGTTCAAGGAATTTTGTGCTTCAAAAAGTATAATATTTGAAACCATTTCTCCTTATTCACCACAATCAAATGGTGTTGCCAAGCGTAAGAATAGAACGTTAACTGAAATATTAAACTCTATGTTACTTACAGCTGGATGCTTTCTTCCTACTAGGGAGAAGCAGTTCTAACTGCTAATCACATTTTGAACATGTTACCGCACTTTAAGTTGTCCATAACATCTTATGACATATGGCATAAACACCCTTGTAGATATGACTCTCAAAACTTGGGGCTGTATTGCTTATGTGAGTATACCAGATCCTAAAAAACCTAAAGTGTAATCTATAACCATTACTTGTGTATATCTAGGTAGTGCAAAAGATAGTGCTGCAAATAAGTTTTTAGATCTATTAACTACCATAGAGATAGAATCTAGAATGCAGTGTTCTTCGAAAAAAAGTCTCTTAGAGATCAAGATTTGAATGTTTCTAAATCTACAGATATGATTTCAGAATCTCTTGTAGAATCTGAAGCAGGCCATTCTGATGCTAATTCCACATAGTTGGCTATTAAACCAATTCTAATTAGAGTATCTACAAGAGAGAGAATTCCCAAAAGTTTTGGTGAGAACTTTGTTGCTTACCATTTTGAGGATGATCCATTATCTTATTAGGAAGTAATGAGATCTAGGGAATCTCTACTGTGGGTAGAAGCCATAAATGATGAAATGAGTTTTGTGTTACAAAATCACACTTGGCAGCTAGTAAATTTGCCAAAATGGGCTAAAGCTATAGGCTGTAAATTGAATGGTAATGGATCAATAGCCAGATACAAAGCATGTTTAGTAACTAAAGGCTATAAACAATAGAGTATAATAGACTATTTTGATGTCTATTCACTTGTGTGTCATCTATCAACTATGAGAATTTTTCTTGTTTTGGTTTCTATTGAACACTTTGTAGTGCATCAAATGGATGTAAAAATAGTTTTCTTAAATGGGGATCTAAATGAGGAAAATTTACATGGAACAACTAGAAGGATATGTTATGAAATGTCTTGAAGACAAAGTTTGTAAATTGAATAAATCATTGTATGGTCTTAAACAAATACCTAAGATGTGGCATCTTAAATTTGACAAAGTAGTAAAGAGTTATAGCTTTCACTCTAGTTATTTAGATAAATGCCTTTACCATTGTTCTACGTCAAATAAGATAGTCATCATTTGCTTGTATGTTGATGACAAGTTAATTCTTGGTTCCGATCATTCTGTAGTGAGTGACGTGAAAGCTACTTTAGCTAAACAATTTGATATGAAAAATCTCGGTATTGCTAATACCATTCTTGGTATGAAAGTAAGCTTTAATCAGCAAGTTATCTTCCTTAGCTAAACTCATTATATTGAGCAGCTACTTTTTACTTGGAGATATGATAAGTGTAGATCGAGTTAGACACCATGTGATTATAATAACAGACTGAATCCTAATGAAGGGACCAACGTGGATCAGTTAAAGTATTCAAAACTGCTTGGTAGTCTCATGTATGCTATAAGTTACAGTAGATCCGACATAGCCTTTATAGTTGGCATGCTGAGTCGTTTTACTAGTAATCCTAGTAAAAAGCATTGGGATGCCATCGATAGGCTAATGAGATACCTTAAAGGTACTAAAGATTATGCTATCTATTATTCTAGTTATCTTCCAACTGTGGATGGATATTTTGATGCCTCATGGTGTTCAAATATTTGAAAAAGTAAGTCTACTAGTGGATATGTATTCATTTTGGGTGGAGCTGCTATTACTTGTAAATCCAAACGGCAGACTTGTATTGTATTTGTCGTCTATGGAATCGGAACTTTTTACTTTAGCCTCAGCCGGTGAAGATGCACAGTGGATAAAGAATCTAATTATGGATATTCATTTGACTTAGCTAAAGATTAATTTTTTAGGCCTATTCTGTGATAATCGAGCAGCTGTCCAAGTCATCAATAATGCTCTATTTAATTCAAAGCGAAGACATGTGAGACTAAGACATGCGTTGTTGAATTATCTAAGAGAACGAGGGGTTATCACCTTGATCGATGTGAGATTGGAGGATAACATAGCCGATACTCTCACTAAAGGTATGCCCAAAAATTGATTATTCAAAACAGTGGGGGAATTGGGGTTAAAGACTATATAGGCAAGTCTTAACTACCATTTACTTACCTTCTAATTGTGTGTTTTGAATTATCGAATCTTTCTTTATTGGCTACAATGATAAGCATAGTTTATATGTTTCATCGATGTTCACAGTTGCTGACTAATTTAAAAAGAGTGAGTTATCTCATTCCAAACTTGATGAAGATGATTTTAACCTAATTCAAATGTTCTATCGGGGAAAATTTGTGTCATTCCAAACTTGATGATACAATTCAACTAGGTTGGACTATCCTTTTTGGTTAAATAATCTCATTCCAAACTTGATGCTAGATTATTTGACTTTAATGAATTAGTAACTGTGACATTCTAAATTAAAACATAGAAACAATTGTTTACATAAGAAGCCTGTTGGTTTTGTTCTTAATTGAAACTTGATATTACATGATTAAGTTATTGTAGGTGACTTGACTATTGGTCATGTTCTTTGAAACTAAACAATAGTTATTCTCCTATAAATAAACGTAAGTTGATGGCTCTTTGTAAATCACATTGTTTAGGTCTTGTTTATAATATATAAAACTTGATTGATGCTTATGAATATGATATTATGATGCTTTATGACATTAATATATGTTCTTTTCTGCCTGATGGAATGTCGCTAAATTTTTATTCAAATGATTGAATTCATGATAATATGAAATTCATATTTGACATTCTACGGGGGATGGCAGAGATGGAGGAGAGCTTAATGAGTGGGATCTTGACAAGAATGACCTATTTGATGAATTAATATATATCGTTTAAAGTGTGTAGGGATTTTATAGTTTACTTGCTATTGCCTATTTTGATGAAGTCCATTTACTTGAGACTTGTATTTTGCTATTTCTATTTTGTGAACATTATTATGCTTATTTCTTATATTTGTAAGGTCTTGGACTATTTTGACTGGCCTATTTATACTTGAATTATGCATATATTGATTGTGAACTGAGTCTGAGATTTATTTTGAGATTTGGATTTTGTTAATCTCATAATAGATTCATGATAAGAATGATGAGTAAATGATGATTTAGTTTAATATTTTACAACTAAAATGCTCTTTGACCGATCCGAGTTGATTGTCTTGGACTAAATGTGGATGACTCATGTTTGTATGAACATTATACTGACCACCTTATTGAATTGTGCTATATGGTGAACATATGAAGAGATTGTTGGATATATTACTAATATAGTCCAAAAAATATGTTCACATACAAGCCCAATAGGTGAAATCATGATTATTTGGGTCTCTATGGTAACTTGCATATGAAAACTCTAGGATTTCCCTACGTTGGAGGTAATACTGTTGAATGTTCCAAACTTGACATATCCTGGTGTAATATTTCAAGTAACCGGTTCTTCTCTCTCAAACCTATAACCTCCAATATTGCCAAAGTGTAAAAGGTTAAGAACTAAATTGGTCAAATTGAAAGGTTTATAACCAAATTCATATCGAAACAATATGTTTATGATTTTTTTTTTTGGTACTTTCTCCTCTAAATCTCTTCCTTGGTCTAGCCAAACTTGACAGTGACATAGATAACAATAATGCAGCAAAAAAATTTGAAGAGTTTATGTATATTTCTCTCTATTCTGATAGAATATATCAGCCTATTGATAGTCATTAAGATGACCATCTACGTAATATATTAATCAAGGATATGCACAATTAAAGAGAGATATGAAAATTTCCTAGATATACGCAATATTGTGAGAGATAAAGAAAATCAAAATAAATATTTTAAATATCTCTTAAAAAATCATAAATTTCGCTAACAAACAAACATAAAGAATGCATCTGCCAACTGATCCTAACTCAGAATAATCATCCATTGATTTGAACATAATACATATGGCTACTCAATTTTCTAGGTTTGTCGACTCATATCAAGAGTCATCACGAGACACATGATCATAATTTAACGCTGTTCAGAACACGAGAATTTTGATAAATTTATGAGATTCCTTTTCTGAGATATTTATCAAAGACCGATAAACGCGAAAGAGCCCGTCCAATCAGACAGCGGAGCGTCAATACCCTTCTATTGGACTTGTATCAAAGTCCGGTACATCACCATAAAGAGATAAGAGAGCAATTAGATTCGAGCTCATCAACATAGCTGGACCCATTTTGCCCGAAAATCTTAAATTCCGTAATTATAAGCCAACTAAATCTATTAACTATTTCCATATAACATCATCTATCCAATGTGAGATTTCATTACACTAAACGTCTTTCACATGCACCTTAACGCGTGACCCTTTGAGTTGTCCTCTAAAAAAGAGAAACTAGAAGAACCACATCTTAGGCTACATGCTTTTTCTCCTAGATACGCGTGGTGATCGCTAGAGAAATTAATAGACTAGAGTGGTACCATGAATTGACATTACATGAGTTGGTGAGATGTTTACTTCCGATCAAAATTACTATTGAATAATTGATCCCTTAATGAGATGGATCCAGCGAACTAACGAGAGGTTACAGATAGCAAGCTCCAGGTTTTCTTACTAATATAGAAGAAGCTTGTACCTCCCACTTCTAGATAGCACATACTCCATCAATAATCAACACTATGAATACAAAACATGTGCATTTATGCCTATAAAAACTTCTGTATATGCAGCTATAAGTAATATGTTATAACTTGCTAAAAAGAGTCTTAAATCTATTGTACAAGTGCTAATTTAGTTATAAACTATTCAATTTTCCAATTTAATCTTAAACCTTTTAACAATTTACTAATTTAGTCATTCTACCCAATTTTGATTGGAAATCACTGATATGAATATTAGTCACTCTACGTGGTACGACCGCCAAGTCAACGATTTTTTTTTTGTCAAAATTAGCCAGAAGAATTATGTTGGCTAATCATCATGTCAAAAATTTTAGGACTAAATTGATAAAATTAAAAAGTTTAGGATTGTTTTGGTAATTGCAAAATAGTTTTAGGACTTTTTGGAAGATTATTTTGTCATACGTTGATTGTCAGACTTTGAGCTAGTTGTGTTTTTTGGTTGCATAAAATATGATTTCTGTCATCTCCAAACGTGCCGAAATAAGTTTAGGACAATCGCGAACGTGTCTTAATTTTTGTTTGCCAATCTTTATTGTAACCCTAGCATTATTTTAACTTGAACATCTTAGAAAGAATCTCAATTTAAAAAATATGTATGGTTTCTCAATACTAACCAAAGTGCACACTCATTGCGAGTAATGCAAAATATTATATTTAAACGCTTTTATATAATCACCTAATTACAAATGTGTGAATTAAAAATTAACGGAGAGAAATCATTAAGAAAATATGAAGAAATTGCACACATATATGTAAGAAGAGAAGAATATATACAGATTTGAGCTTCTTTTTGCAAGGTTATTTGTAAGATAGAAAAGATGAAAATATGGAATCTTAAATTTCACTTTTTATCCATGGATAGATATTTATAAAATGACTAATGGGGATATTTTGAAGAAGGTAAAATAAAAATTATGATCCCCAAAATGTAGGAGGTTCTCATAATACAGACGTTCCTACTTTGTAGTATTAATCTATGTCAACGTTAAAAGATTTCCAAGCCACAATCATAATCTCTAGTTGAAAGGAGACAACCAGTACAAATATATATAATTACTCCCATAAAGACACTAAGACATGCAATATTTAACACCCTCTCTCATTTATAAAAATATAAGAATGGAATATTAAGTCAGATAACACATGTTAGAGCTTGAAAAATTACAAACTCAGGTTATATATAATTATAAAACCATCATAATTTCGTATATCATCGATGTGCGCTCCTTTTACAATCAATGTGTAAACAATTTGACGCTCCCACTTATATACGCAGGAGAGGTCCCAAAGCCATGAAACAGTCTTCCCGATATCGAGAAGGTTCCTTTTAATCTATCGATACCGTGACTAGAGTAAATAATCTCTAATATTAATAAAATGTAGACGAGGATTTCAATCTCAAAATTTTGCATGCAAATTTTATTAAAATACATGGTTGCTATTAAAATGATGGGCAACATTCTATTTGCATATGCTTGACATAATTGTGATCTAAGATTATCAAGATAATTGCCATATGATCTCACGAATTTCTCATGTCCCAAGATTGATTTTAATCTTTCTAGATTTGCAAAAATTCCTTCCCTAAACTATTTAACAATTCTCAATATTTAATCTTCTCTTCTTATTAAACGACCTTCTTTTTTCCTTCACTTATTTGGCGTGCCCACACCTGTGCTTTTTGCTAGTAGTTTCTTTTTCTTTTTCTTTTTCGTTCGAGCGATCAATGAAGCTACTTTCAGTTAGGTATTCCTGTGGAGGTCTTACACATATTAAGGAATGTTCAACTTGAGTTACAGCCGTTGCTTGAAGATTGAAGTTCTAAGTTTGGAGTCGGTCACCAACGCTCCTCCTACGTGCCAAAAGCGAGAAGATTACTTCATGAATTAACAAATGTTGAAGATTTACTTGTGTCGGACATTGATGTTATACAAAATTTGCAAGATTTGACTAATGACTCTGGTTGGGCAAAAGATCTCCTACCGATCTTAGCCGTATATTTCTAGTGGCCCCAAGCAAAGTTGACAATGCTCTCATGACAATTAGTAAGCCTAGTTGTGCCCAAACTTTCATAGCACAACTCATTAAAAATGACAAAACAATTAATAGCTTGTAGTCAAGAGTTCTTGTTGGGTTTTCATTCTACCAATTGTCAATGGAAAAAAAATATTTGTCCACTTATAGCATTAGTCTTCTGGTGGATATCAAATGAAATAGAGCAGAGTAGGGTTTTTGAAGTAGCATGCTAGGCTCTAGGATAGCAACTGCTCAAATGATTCAAATTCAAATTCAAATCCAAATTGATGTCTTGCTTAAAAAGTCGTTCTTTCATACCGATAATGTCATAAATCAGGTCGATGCAAGGGAATTGGCTACAAGAAGAAAATTTGGAAAACAAGAAAGAAAATATTTTTTTTGGATATTGGACATGCTAATTTTCTATTTTGAGTAATCGAATGCTATATTTCTCACAATCGGTGCGGGTGGGTTGTTCCTTCCCTAGTTCTTGCTAGCAATAAAAATTTGTTGACCTGATATAAATTACACAATAAAATTGATGCATAGTATCCATTCGGCATGCACATTTCCCATTACATAATTAAAAAAAAAAAAAAACAAACAAGGTAACATAAGGCCAAAGAAAAGAAGGGTTAAAACAAAGAGACTTGGCAGCTCTAGCAGGGCTTGGTAAAAAGGTCTAGAAACCTTACCATGCTCCAGTTCTGTGTACGTGCGAGCGCGCATGCCTTGTGCGATGCCTGCATAATGTGTAAATACATGCATGCATACATAGACATAGTAGTTTATTATGAAGGCCAAGGGTACAGTGACTCAACTAATGATCCTGGCAGAGCTAGAACTATGAGCGAGGGAGGTATATCTGTTTCTCTCTCTCGACCCTAGTGTTAAAGATATGGAGAACAAAGCTGAAAGTGATGTTGTGGGTGCTGGCAATGTGAAATCAGAATGCAAATCGGTATTGCAAGGACATTGACCAGTACAAGACATTACAGAATTGAAGAAGAACTTGATTCCCTTAAGCGCCTTAGATTCAGCTAGATGTCAGTATATTACCAAGCTATTTTTATTGTCCTTTTCATGTCATAGTTCTTACATGGTATGATAAATTTCACTGAGTTGTTGTGGTTAAAGCAGCATCAACATAAGTAGCTAACTAATAATTTTTGGAAAAATGAGATGTTGCATATATATAAACAGCATATAAACCTAGGATATAAACTCTATAGATTAGTGATGTGAGATTCTTCAGCTAGATGTCGATATTTTACCAACCTATCTATTTATTGTTCCTTTCATGTCATGCTTTAACTAGTTCTTACATGGAGTGATAAATTTCACTAAGTTGTGATTATGGTTAAAGTAGTATTAACATAAAAACTAACTAATAATTTTTGGACAAAGAGGATATGGCATCTATATAAAGAACATATGGACCCCATAAATAAGCAATGTGAGATACTTTGGTTAGATGTCAGTATATTACCAAGCTATTTATCTATTATCGTTTTCATGTCATGCTTTAACTAGTACTTATGTGGTGTGACAAATTCCACTAAGTTGGGATTGTGGTTAAAGTAGTATTAACATAAATAGCTAACTAATAATTTTGGGAAAAAGGGAATGTTTCATCTAGGGATATGTTTACTAGAAGTCTTAAAACTTGTTACAAAAGTATAGTCGAGTTCTAAAACTTACAAAAATTGCAATCAAGTCTTATAAATTGTCAAATTGGTTCAATCAAGTCCTTTAGTCAATTCCATTCAATTTCACTAATGGAAAATGTTGATGTAGTGATGACATGGCTTTTTTAAAATTATTTTTTCCCAAATTAAATTTAAATTTAAATTTAAAAATAAGGTAAAATTTTCTTTTTGAAAAAGAAAGAAAAATAGAAGTAAGGTGGGAAGGGGTGCAAGCCTTTGTTGTTGCCGCTCCACCATTGTTAGGAGGACTGGCGAGAATGGGGGATGGCAAGGGGGTTCATCAAGCCTCGGTTAGGGTCCAATGACCCTTGTTGATAGCAACGAAGGGCTTGTAGGCCCTCTCACAGATCTAGGCAAGGCCTTCCCTTGACCTACGCCCAAATCTCGCCTAGGTTTGGGCAAGGGCGAACAACCTTCACTCAATCTGGGCGAGGGCCTATAGGCCCTCCCACGCCTTTAACGAGGGTTGCCGACCCTTGCCCAAGGCCTAGCAATCTCCACCCTTGCCAACCCCTCCTAGCGATGGGGAGGTGGCGGTGGTAGTGGCGACAACGGTGAGGGCTTATAGCATTGCCCATTTGACTTCTTCTCCTTCTTCTTCAATTTTTTTTTTTTTTTTAAAGTCACTTCAACACTTTCTATTGGTCAAAATTGATTAAACCAATTTAACAAGTCATATAACTTAATTGCACTTTTGCAAGTTTTATAACTCAATTGCACTTTTATGACAAGTTTAGGACTTTTAGTGAACATATTCCTTTCATCTATATTAAGAGGGTATAAACCTCGTAGATAAACGATGTGGGATACTTCATAAGCTATCTGTTTTATTGTCCTTTCGATGTCATGCTTTAATCAACTCTTGCATGGTGTGACAAATTTCATTGAGTTGTGATTGTAGTTAAAGTAGTATTGACGTAAATAGCTATAATTTTTGGAAAGGGGGATGTTGCATCTATATAAAGAGCATGTAAACCCCATAGATAAGCTATGTGAGATAGTTTAGTTGCATGTTGATATATTACCAAGCTATCGGTTTATTCTCCTTTTTCATGTCATGCTTTAACCAGCTCTTACATGGTGTGGCAAATTTCATTGCATTGTGATTGTGGTTAAAGTAATATTGACAACTGATAACTTTCGAAAAAAAAGGGATTTTTCATCTATATAAAGACCATATAAATCCCATAGATAAGCGAGGTGGGATATTTCAACTAGATATTTGTATATTACCAAGCTATATATTTGTTATCCTTTTCATGTCATGCATTGACTAGTTCTTACAGGGTGTGACAAATTTCACTAAGTTGTGATTGTGGTTAGTAGTATTAATATAAATAGCCAACTAATAATTTTCGGAAAAAAAAGGGAATGTTGCATATGTGTGTGACAAATTTCACTAAGTTGTGATTGTGGTTAGTAGTATTAATATAGTGTGTGTGTGTGTGTGTGTGTGTGTGTTTTTTCGGAAAAAAAAAAAGGGAATGTTGCATGTGTGTGTGCGCGCGCGCGCGCGCGTGTGTTTTTCGGAAAAAAAAAGGGAATGTTGCGTGTGCGTGTGCGTGTGCGTGTGTGTGTGTGTATATCTATAAAGAACGGATAAACCACATAAATAAGCGATGTGGGATACTATAGTTAGATGTCGATATATATTATTGTCGTTTTCATGTCATTCTTTTACCAGCTCTTACATGGTGTGACAAATTTCACTGAGTTGTGATTGTGGTTAAAGTCGTATTGACATATATAGCTAACTAATAATTTTAGGAAAAAAGGGAATGTTGCATCTATATTAGGAGCATATGAACCTCGGAGATAAGCAATGCGCGATGCTTCAGCTAGATGTTGGTATTTTAATAAGCTTTTACATAGTGTGAAAAATTTCACTGAGTTGTGATTATGGTTAAAGTAGTTTTGACATAAATAATCTAATATTTTTTTGGAAAAGGGATGTTGCATCTATATAAAAAGTATATAAATTCGTAAATAAACAATATGGGATACTTTAATATCTTGATCTCTCATGAAAAAAAGAAAAAAAGGTCAGAAGAATACCTATTTCGATCGCCTCAGCCTGATTTCTAGCAACCAAATCAGGTTTTGGTCGCCAGAAGTCTTTTTAGCGAAAAAAAAAAAAAATCATATCGTTGCTAGAGACGCATTTTCTTGTAGTCCTAAAAAAACGAGGAGAATTTATAGTGGAAATACTCTACAAATACCTGGCCCAGCTTTATTATCTTCGTACAGGAGCGAAGAAACTGTATACTTCCATTAAAAAAACTATATTAATCAAGGGATATGAGTGCCTATGTTCAAATTCACGTAACCCACCTAACAATTCTTGAAACGACTATGTTTTATACACAGATAATGTACAATAAGAAAAAAGTCCACAAGTACAAGCAGAAGTAAGAAAGTCACACGTGTGCAACTTTTATTATTTAATAACTGTTACATTTAATCTTCATTTCAAAACTATTTTCAGAAGAGATCCCTTCAAATTTGTTGTGTTCTTGATTACAAAAATCAATCCATAACCGCACTCATAACCTTCGGAAAATAAAAAGAGTGGAGAAGGACATGGTTAGGTGAAGCATACAACCATCTACAATAAACCAAGGATCTGGAACAGAAGCTCCTCGAAAGAGATTACAGAAGAAGTTAAATTCAAAATGAATAGAGACAAAGATGCATTTTTTTTTTTGTTTACGGAAAAGTAAGAATTTGAAAAAATATATTTCTAAAAATGACTGTTTATATCATTTAGAAAATTAGTTAATGAAATTTTTTTCTTATCAACAACAATTTATACCTCAATATTTTTGTTAATGATGAAAATTTTTTGATTGACCAATATTTCTAAATGACATAAAAAAACATTTTTTTTTTTTTAAATTTTCCATGAAACAAACGTATTCAAAGATTGGGTCACATTTACAAACTTCATTTGTAATTCGAGTGATAAATTCACGCAAATCTAAAAGGCCCGTTTCCTTACCATGAATTAAAAGTAAAATCACTTTTTTTTAATTTTCTATTAAAGTTTACAATATTATGTAAATTTTAAAAGAATTATGAACTTACTATACGTTAATTTACGTGTTAACATTTACTTATTTTGAAAGCTTGAGATGTGCAGAGAAAAAGTCAAAGTGTATAATAAATACATTTGATATGTTTGTTTCATTGAAAATTTCATAAAAAGGGAAACCAATTTTATGAAAATCATTTTCAACAAAAAATAATTAATTCTGATTTGTTTGGTGGTTCAAGGAAAGTGATTTGCTTCTTTTGAGGGAGGGAAACTGTTTTCCCCTAATCTAAACTTATCTTTTTCAATCCATGGAAAAAAATCTCTATATCCAAATTCTAGAAAGTCAGAAAACAATTGCTCGAAAAACAATCTTTCTTATAACAAAGGGACTTAAGTAGAAAGTGAAAAGCAAAAGTTAATTCAAAACACAATATTTTTGTGTCTTGCACCAACTTTATCAACATATAATTGAATCGACATTTCAATATTGCAAAATCAATTACAATCCAAAAAAAAAAAAGTTCCAACATACAATTCTAGAAGGAAGATGCAAAAGTTAAACATGCTTAGGGCAAGAGAAGTGAAATAGCGGCTCTAACATGAATTAAGCAACACAACCCTTTCTTTTTTAATTTAAAGAAAGAGTACAGACCTAACTGACAAGCTCCTCCATTAGTGTGTGCTTTCGATGCTAAAAACAATGTCCGAAAAAACATTCCCAAGTCTTTTCAAGCAACGTATATAGTCAATACTCAACGAGGAGGACACAATCATCACAACTGAATTATTATCATATTAACCTTAAATGGCAATCCAAGGGCGATAGTCCTCAACGATGGTAAGGAAAAGTGAACAGGCTTTTTTCCAGAGTTGAACTATGCGACAATAAAAGTAAAAAATTAAAAATTAAAAAAAGACAGAACTTGATTGGAAGGGACTAGTGTGCGTTGGTAATAAAAGTCTAACCTAGTCTCCAGCTATTGGTAGGCAAAGCGAAAATTGGAAAAAACTCACCATGCAAGGACAAAACTATGGTAAAGGATCTCTGCCTCCTGTCATCACTGACAACTTCGTATCTCTGTGGGTGTATGAGAGAGAGAGAGAGAGAGATCTGATCTGATCAAGGATTAGTCATGTATGGCGTTGGAAGAAGATGATGATCAGCTTCTTGAGATTTACGTTATTTTTGTGGCGCTTAGCATCGTGAGTCATCATTGCACCATAAGTAGAGTCTGAACATAACTTCAAACATCAATACCATTAAATCATCTCTTATATAAGAGCATCATTTCACCTATCGTATTTTTGAATTTTTGATCCACAAAAGTTATGATGATGAATTCATTGTCTGTTCATCTCTAAATTTTTTTAGTTTGCCGAATGCAAGAAAGAAGAAAATTAGAGGATTTAGTAAATCGAATGTCATGTTGGATGATGTAATCTATAAATGAGTAGAATAAGTGAAGCGGTTCCTTACCTAGTTGTAACCGAACGTGAGTTATCCCTCTTATTGAGTCATGCATCATGAAAGTTATGAGAGGGAAAGAGTATTGGGAAGTTAAGGGACTAGATGTTTAATAAATCAGAGTTTAAAGAGCAAACAATTTTGACCCAGCTAGCACAATCAGGAGGAACAGTGGGCTAGTTTATATCCTAAGATTTTGGACATGCCATACTGTCTAATGCCCGAAATAACTAAATGGATTGGGATCCTCTCCATTTGAATTACATTGATATTTTCATTTAATTTAGTCTTTTTACATGGAAGACGCGTTGGCATGGTATTGCATAAATGGTCAAGATTAGTTTTCAGATTCCCTTTTGTATGCATCTTCCGCCTTCTTCTTCGTCCATAGTCGCGTCTGCAATGTCCTTATCGTGGCCACACCTCCCCCGCCACTGTGCTGTGGCCTCCATGGTTGACCTCAGCCCTAGCCATCGTAAACAATGGTGGGGGCTGGAGACGATGGCCTATAATCCTATGTGAGGTCGAATGAGGTTAACAACTATTGACATGGGTTAACCTAATATAAGTATTTCCTCTTATTGGTGCATATACATATGTTCGAGAGACATTTAAGCTCTAATTAGTCTAATCCAAGAGCAATTCAAATAACTTCTGGTAGATAAAGTTTCTAAACCGAAAATTGGCTACTAGAGGATAATGGGATTTCAAGACTGGACTTCTTCCTACTTGTCACACAAGTTTACTTCTTAAGGACTCTAAACCAAGTTCATATGCAACTTAATCTAATATGCCCTACACCAATAGCAATTTTAAGAAGTCAATAGTTCATGGTTGTACGTTTGCAATGTGGTTGCTTATTTCATATTATAACTAGAAGTTCCATTTTCATTTTCTCATTAACTTTGCCATTTTCATTGAATGAGACCGCGGTTTTCACACTCCAATTAGCATATGTCGCTTGTTCTGTTGTTGACATGCATTTTAGCTATTTGGACAAGGACTAAGGCTTAGATACTTGATGGTACTATATACAAACGGGTTGTTAATTCTACATCTTCATCCACACATCAAGTACGTGCATAATCATTGTCATTCACAAGGAAGGTTGGTCAAAACCGAATATACAAATGTTTACCGCATGCTAATGTAACTGTTCAGCAATTTCGGAAATGCTTCTCCACAATTTGAAACTTTTTTCGAAGAGACCAATCTTGCTAATCCAAAATCCCAGCAAACTATTAATTAATGGGGCGCAGATGAAGCAAGAAAAGAAAAAGACATTTTGGGCTTTGGTGCAAAAATTTACAGAACTTTAAAAGCTTCGGTGTCCAGAGAGAACCATGCTACACAAAAACGATGAAAAGACTCATGAAACTTTATTGTGAGTACAGAAATGTGCCTAAATGGGCTATAAATTAGATTAGCGTAGGGAAGAGAGAGAGAGAGAGAGAGAGTATTGCAGAGAGGCAGAGCTATTGCAGAGAGGCAGAGCTAGGTACCTTCGTCGTATTGTGTTTTTGAACTTAGGAGAGAGAAAGAGAGAACAAAGATTTGATCGTGAGGACAATGGAATTGTAGAAAACCGAGAGAAGAGAGAGAGAGAGAGAGAGAGAGAGAGAGAGAGAGAGAGAGAGGCTTCACAGTTGATCACAGACAAACAAATACACCGGGAGGGTCTTAAGTTTGAAAACAACTGGTGAATGACCGCCAGAGCTAACCGCCCATGCACACGTCCCTTTCTCTTTTCCTATCCCCCACCTCTGCCGCCTCTGGAAGCTCTCTCTCTCTCTCTCTCTCTCTCTCTCTCTCTCTCTCTCTGCCTCATCCTTGGGGACTGTCAACCATTCATTTTCCCTCTCCCCTTTAACCTCAGCCGTTTATTTTCATCTCACTCTCTCTCTACCTCCCCTAGCTGTGTGTCCTGTTTGTGTTGCAGCAACAGTTTGTACAAATACCAGGTCTTCCAAATTATCAATGAACAAACAAGACTAACCATGAACGCGATTTTTGATTTACATCCATATATTGCAATACGTTAAAAGACTATAACTCAATAATTTAAACTATTAGATACAAAAAATATTTGCATCTCAACATGATGCGATGTATAATAAATTAATTTAATTACAAATTACATCAAAAAGGACACACACACACATATATATATTGAAAACCACTATTTATCATTGATGTGGTAGACATAACAAATCAAAGTTGTAAAAAAAAATGCTTAGAACTTGATGTTTTCACCAATGAGCTTCATTTTTATCTCTAATTTTTCCTAACCTATATGCAGGTTAATCTATATCAGAATGAGCTTCAAAGATACTTTTCTATGTTTAAGTCTTTTTTTTATAATCTTTTTTGGCCGGATTTCCATTCTTACTTGAAAAGGATGAGAGGGAAAGGCCTTTCTCGGTCTTCTTTCTCTACTCTCTCTCTCTCTCTCTCCTCCTCTCTCCCCCCACCTCCCCCCCCCCCCCCCCCCCCTTTTTGTCTCCTCACTATCTCCTCTTCCTCTCCTATGTAAGCAAAAGCAACTGAACAAGCAAACCAAATTCAAGGTGGTTAAGCTGTCTTTCACACTCCATTCGGCCATATCTCCTGTCAATCCATCCATCCATCAAATCAAAGCCCAAGAATTTATCAACTTCAACAAAAGGAAAGGATGAACATGATGTCCTCTTCCTCATCGTCGTCGTCTGGTTTCGCACCGGATCACCACCACCACCTCTCGTCCCCCACCGAGCAGCTCTGTTATGTCCATTGCAACTATTGCGACACCGTCCTCGCTGTATGTACCCTCTCTCTCTCTCTCTCTCTCTCTCTCTGTGCATGATCCAAGAATGACTTTGTTTTTGTTCTGGTGGTTTAATTTGGGGCTTGTGTTTGTGCACACAAATGCACACACAGGTAAGTGTTCCTTGTACCAGCTTGTTCAAGACGGTGACAGTCCGATGCGGTCACTGCACCAATCTTTTGTCCGTCAACATGCGCGGGATGCTTCTTCCCTCGGCTAACCAGCTTCAGCTTGGCCACAATTACTTTACTCCTCAAAACCTTCTGGTAATTGTGAATTTATAACCTGTTCCACCTTTGCGTCTGAGCAAAAATAATCAAGAAAAAGAAATTACGGGGTTCCACTTCCCACATCACACCATCTTGTGATCTTTTACAAATCACAGTTCATAAATTGGGTTCCCTTCTAAAGACATACATTAACTCGGGAAATAAAATAAAAAAAAGTTCTTGGTTTTATTGTAACAAATAGTATAAGAAGAACGCATTTTTTTGAAGGTTCTCAGGAAATACGAATTGGTACTTCTCTGAGGTAGTATTACCGATGTGTATCTTGGGTCAGATAAAATTAGTATTATTGTTTTCCTTACTTAATGTGTTGGCTAATTATGGGGGTTGGACATTATAGGAGGAGATCCGGAACGCCCCACCAAATTTACTGATAAATCAGCTGTCGCCGGCCGACTCGATAATGCAGCTACGAGGAGGAGCTGAGCAGATCCCTAAGCCTCCAGTAGTTAACAGACGTATAAACTCTCTCTCTCTCTCTATTTAAATATTTCCTTCTTTATTTTTCTTTTTTTCTATACCCATCTTTCATTTAGGTTGGCCTATGTTTCATGGTGTGAGCCGACACTGGACAAATTCTTAGTGGCAACTCTCTCTCTCTCTCTCTCTCTCTCTCTCTCTCTGTGTGTGTGCGCGTGTGTGCGTGTGTGTGTGTGTGTGATATGTGCAATATATACGTAAGAAAGAGTTGCAGTTCATCTGTGAGAGAGAGAGCGTCAGGTTATTTTTGTGATCTTCATTACTTGAAAAGTTCATTAGTCCTCAACAAGATCTAAATTCTCCTTTTTGTTTTGAGCTTGCATGACATGTAAGAAAAAGAACTTCATAGCCCATCAGATAGCCGCCGCCTCCTATATTCTATGCAATGACTAGCCAAGAAAGCCTACATGTTGTTTTTCTTCTTTCCGCAATCCTCACTTAATTGATCAAAGATTGCATTGTCCCAATCGTTTCTAGAAGAAAGAAGCCATGTCAGATCATCTTTCGCTCTGACTCTGAAAGGGGTTTTCATCTTCATCTCCAAGATTGTCAAAAAAAAGTTTGAGAGAGAGAGAAAGAGGTTTTGCCATCTCTCAGGAGGTCATGATGAGACTATGAAGAGAGAGAGAGAGAGAGAGAGGAGTGGTGTTGCCATATCTTGGAAGTCATGATGAGACTATGATATGAGAGAGAGAGAGAGAGAGAGAGAGAGAGAGAGAGAGAGAGAGAGAGAGAGAGCCAGAGGAGATATTAATGTGTCTTTGATTTGTCTGTATGTCTGTCTGGTTGCTCATGCCCAGCTCCGGAGAAGAGACAGAGAGTACCTTCTGCCTACAACCGCTTCATCAAGTAAGTAAATACATTCTATTTTGAGCATATATATGATGATTAATTATGCATTATCCCTTTTACTACTGGCCAATGTTTCTGCTTTACCAATATTTGTAAGCTCTAAGGAGCAAAAAAAAAAAAAAAGATGAATTTATGGCCATAAAAAATATGCATTCTTGCAAGCTTAAGAATATTTATGGCGATAAGCATCCCTCGATGATACATTTATCACCCCCATCAGTGTTAACCAAGTGACAAGTACGTGTACACTAAGAATTAAAGTGACTAACCTATCTTCCCATAAATGCGTACAAGTGGTTTGATAAGGCCAACTTGCCGATGAAATTGAATCTCTTATTGTTTTTTTGTTATTCCCTTCTGTGGCTCATATGATATAGATGTTAAAGAGATAATTAAACATGTTAATTGATAGATGAGAGGCATTTGGTATTTAGTAATTAAGACAAGAAACGTTTGGCATACATTTGGTTCCTAGCACTTCGGGAGGTGCTCAGGCATTAAACGGTACATAGTAGATGCGGTTTCGTTTAAGTTGCGATGGAAAATACTAATCGTTGTCCTACGTTTGCACAATCATGAAATTTTAAGGATGATAAATGACGCAGTGGGGTTTAAAAGACCAAAATCAAACGCTGGAAGATGTTTAGAAACCCATAAATGTATTTAACCCTTAGGTAACATATGAGTTATGAACAATTTATTTATTGAGTGGCAAGAGCTAATTTCGTGTAAAATATATTCTAATTCATTACTTAAGAAACGCCACCAAGTTTCTAACGAGATTCCTAGTCAAGAATCTGTCTTGCATGTTCTTGTAGTTTGTCACCTCATACTGACAGGAAAATGTCATCGAGAGTTTCCCAGTGGAAAAAATTATATGTGCTACCTACTTAGCATCATTATTATCTATCAAATTTAGAACTTATAAGCCCGGAAGAATTGCTTAATTGTTAGGTTAAAATACTGGTCTAACTGACAGGCGCCTCAATCTCGTCAAGAATAAAGCCTTTTTTTTTTGCAGTTGATTGTGGACTGTGTTTATGTCCACTTTTGGACATAGCTTTTGTCATTTCGTGTTCGTTTTCATGGTGTCTTATTACTCGCACGTGTTATAAGCTGAACCAAAATAAAGAAAAGCATGTCTCACATCGATGTGCAGCGACAAGTATAGTGTTCAAAGACTGCTTCTTAAATGTCTCCATCCCTCCAAGACCACTGGACCCTTTCTGGAGGTGATGCTGAATGATTGATGAACCATTCTTTTTTCCCTTTTCCATTATGTCGGGTTTATTCGTGTGTCGATGCATGTGTTTGTGCGCTGACGTTACATCCAAAAGCAAAGACAAAAAAATGCACAAGCCGACTCGGTTTTCAGTACATTTCGGACCTTGCATTTGCCTATATTTCCAAATCCTTCCATGTCTCATTCAATATTCCATAATTACAGTCTGAAAGTCCGGTGATGAAATTCTTTGAATTCGCAGGGAGGAGATCCAACGCATCAAGGCAGGAAATCCCGATATAAGCCACAGGGAAGCTTTTAGTGCTGCTGCGAAGAACGTAAGTCTTACAGCCATCTTTTCTTTGGTTTTTTTCCTTTTCCTCTCTATTGAGAAGTCGCTCTCTTGCCTCATCTCCCTCCACTTGTTTATTGGGTTCATTCATTTTCCTTTATACTCTCCATCTGAAACATCCAACTTGGGATGTTTCATCAGAATAAAGCTTTCGATTTCTGATGATCGTACGTTCGTGTTCTTTTCTTCCTTTTTGCAGTGGGCCCACTTCCCCCACATCCATTTCGGACTCATGCCTGACCAGCCCGTGAAGAAAACTAATATCTGCCAGCAGGTAATATGCTTCGAAACCCTAAAATCAGTTCTACTACTAATTAGGCTATTAATCATTCTATTTATGGAGATTGCGAGAGGACACGTCGTTAGATGACATATAACATCGAATGTGGGAGCAGCCTTTTCCTTTCTGGTAAGCAAAATAAAAATCAAGGCGAGAAAAGAAAAGAAAAGAAGCTGAATTCGTTAGTATCATTTCCAGGTCAATGAAGAAATATTATGGGTAAAGGGGATTTCTGCATCATGGTCGATATAAATAATAAAATGATATTGAAATTCTGGCATGCCTTTAAAATAATATGGTTTTGGGAATTTTGCAGGAAGGAGAGGATGTGCTGAGAAAAGATGGTGGGCTCTTTGCAACTGCGAACGTGGGAGTGTCGCCTTACTGAGAAAATCTACGTTGGGTCTGTTTAAATTTCTGGAACTGTTCTTCCTTCCCCTCCCCCACCCCTCCCCCTCCCCCCCCCTTTAGGGTTCTTCATTTGAGGAGGACTCTCGACTGTTCACCTGTTTTGGGATTGCTTGAATTCGTGTTTGTCATGGTCTGATGGGCTAACATTCCGAAATATGCTAAAAACAATGTTTGCAACTCGACTTAACAACTAATTTCAGGAGACTGAGACATGCTCTCCCTCCTTAATTTGTGTCCACAATTCTAATAGATAACACCTGCCATAAGACATGACTAATGTGTTACTAAAGTGAAAATATAAATATCATCATATTCCGAAAATCTTTTGCACGTTTTAAATTTGAGCTAAATCTAAATCATCCTGCAATAATACAAACTTTGCCCTTAAATGACTGAAATGAGAACTACTCCTGAGTGTTTTTCCTATTATTTCCGCTCTTGAATCCAGATCGTACTGTTTTGCTACTAATGATTAAAGATAAGGCTTATATGATCCTTTTTTCTTGTTTTTGTCCATTTTACATCGATTATTCAAATATATTAGAAAAACCACATTGTCATAGATGATACTGCAAGGGGTTTTATCGCATTGAATGATGAAATTATGGCTAAGCAAATATTGATAATTTAATAAGTACATAAATAGTACAGATACATGAGCTTAAGCCAGAAGGCGTGTAACAACTAAACAGTAGCAAAAGTAGGGCGCATTATGACCCATCAGTAATAGAAGAACGTAAGGCCCAACACGGACATCACAGGAGCCCCAAACTTAGAGGATTGGAAAAGTTCAATGAGTGGCGTGGTGGCGGCCACCGATGTTGCCTGGAGCTCCAATGAGCAGCAAGGCGTGACAAATGAAGACAATGAAGCTTAGGCAAGGATTTCTGTAACAGGATGCGCAGGCAGCACCCGTGATCTGTTATATGGAGATGATGAAGGACAGCGGACCTCACCAAACTTCAGCAGGGGAGAGGCGTGAAGGCGGTGGCGAGTAACCAAACAGCGATACCCTTTCTTAAATAGACAATTAGACATTTGACCAAAGGGTTAGGGTTTATTGCAGGCAAACTGCTGATAATTCTTACGCAGCACAATGACATAAGCGAGCAAAATTTTGAGCAACCTTGTGTTTACAAAACTTCAACTGCGCCGGCGCCAGGCAGCCTCCTCCTCGGGTGATTTTCATGCTTTTGCGCATGAAGAAGGTGATTGGTTTTTTTTTTTTTTTTTCCTTTTGTGCGTCCAATAGCCAAGTTGCTCTCTCAATTAATTGTGGATGGAAATTAATGATTATGATAACAAAGATCTTGAATTTGGATAAATATGCAAATCCACTAAAAACGCGGATTTTCCAGCGAATAACTTTCGTTTTAAGCTGCGAGAGAAGACTGAAATTTACCGTGAAAATTGATTTATAATGTAGAAACAATTCTGAAGCAGTGTCACTATTTGCTTTTCATCTTCTATTGATTAACACATTGGCATTGAGGTACAGGCTAAGCACGTGCAGACATAAGAAAATGACGGTTATCTTTGTAGTCGAGGATGTGGGGAACCTTAAGAATGCGCTTATTTATATTTATGTCCTTATTGTTTTGGTTTCACGCTTCTCTATTAACTAATCTGTTATAAATACATTGGCAGTCCGTTTCTTAATAGCTTAAACTTTAGAGAAACAAAATTTGTTTAACATGGTATCGAAGCATAGATCAAGTATTTGAATCTTAACACAAACACTCTCTCTCAAATTTCTCCTGGTTATTATACCCCATTATTCTACCTGCTTTCTTGGTCCAACCGTAATCTTGTTGACATGGTTCCATCTACATCCTAATTTGCATAGGTAAGATTGACTTACATTCAAGGAGAGCGTAGAGTAATTTGTCATAAGTATATTGGTTATCTACTTTCTAATAACTTAAGCTTTTCGGAAAAAAAAAATCATTTGACTAGGAAAGTTTGAAAGAGAAGATAAAAAGAAAATTTGATTTAATAGTATCGATATTTGTTTTGAAACTTTTCTAGGGAATAATTTGCAAAGAGAGACACATATGACTAACAAACGTGATAATTTAAAAACTAAATCTACTTCTTTCTTACCTAAAGTAAGAGAAGAATTCGTAAATCTTGGACAAAAGGGACTCGCGTACATGAGGAACATTTGTGGGTCCTAAAAATTGTCTAGAGCATTATAGCAGAGAATATCTCCTCCTCAATGCATGGGCCAAGAAATTAAAACGAAAATGCATGGGCCCTAAGAAAAATGTCTAAAGATTAGACTATTACCGGCTTACGTGGAAACACCGAACTCCTTAAGTCATTGGAAGAAAATTTCATGGTAACCGGACATTGGGTATTGGGAGATAGACATCAACCTTCATATAATAAGATCAATTTTGCGGCAAGTTAGACTAGGCTTCGTTCAAGCATATTACTTATTGTTACCGCACAAAGTGTAATAACCAAACAATACAAGATATCACAAATTTGAATCATATCGATCATGAGCAAATCTATGACTAGCTTGCATCTTGACATTTGTTACTTCACATGAAGAGAAGCTTGGGACAGAGTCGTATGATGCGGAAGTCTTGCCTATAGCTCCTTGAGAAGGGAGTGACCACTAGCTACTTACAAGAGCTATGACCAACCACCACTAGGCAATTCCGCTATGGGGCCACCCTTACCCTACCATTATTAGAGGGGTATGGGGTTTGAGACAATGAAAGATCAAGACAGCATGTCGGTTTTTCCTTTATGCTTTATTTGGATGTGTTTTTATTCTTTTGGTTATTGTGTGGATTCTTCTCCAAATAGGAACCACTAATTTGCAAATATCATTAACCACGGAATTTAGTGAGTGGCACTAAATCTTGTTGTAAATTTTGCTTCTTTCGCCTCTTTCGATGTAAAGTCGTGAGCTACCGAAGGGTAGAACTTATCATGCAGGTCTTATCGTGAAACAAGGAGATACGGCCGCAATGGGGGCTTCTCCGGCTGTAGGAGGACAAACCTGCGGGGGCGCTGACGCTTGCCGGAGTGTCTCGCGGAAGCCAGCGAGGCGGGAAGCGAGAGGGACGGGCGGTCGCTACTGCTCCTTCTCACCGAGTTCACGCGTCCCTTCAGCCCAGAAAGTCTCCGCTCACTCAAAATTCCACACTGGGTGGAGTCAAATTTCAAGCCAGACCTCCACCCAAGAATCGTTCTGTGAGTGAGAGAGTGCCTGATTGCCTCTTTCTATCTCTCTTTTTATTGCTATTTTTATTCTGTTTATTATCCAAGCACTCTCACGCTCATATAAGTGGTTAATTTCCTTTTTTAGTGATCCTCGAATGTCTTTTTTTTTTTACTCCTTAAATGCTGGCCGAATCTTCTCAATACGCCGAAAATTCACGTGCCCAAATTATTGTCCTTTGTGGCCGCATTCTCAAGATCTCTTTAATAATGCTCTCCAAGTCTACCTCAATAAATCAATGTTTCCTAACTTGAAGGACCACATGGACCATCCTAGTGGACTAATGGGCTTGTTCTAATTTTTCAATTTATGAGCTTAGCCATACTAATTTAATTAAATTGTTCCTTTAGTATCTAATTTTTTTCATTTATTAATTAAATTGTTCTAATTTAGTTAAGCTTAGAACTTCCCTACACTTGTCCAATTAGAACGCAAATTATGTGGGTCTAATTAAAAATGCTCTTAATATGCAAACGTAAATTTTTAAAAAATATTTTTGTTTAAAAATGGGGATCCTCTTATAATTTTATATGCAATGAAATAATTAAATAGATTGCTAATATTTAATGGACATGTTGCAACGGAAGATGGGCAAGACTCGATAGTGTCATCAAAGAACATAAGATGGAGAGAGATGGATCCTCGAGCGAGGAGAAGATCTTTTTGATGTGCTTTTGAGACTTGAGCAGTCCAAGGAGGTAGGTTTCATCTGACTGCCGACGATATTAAAGGTCTCATTCTAGTAAGTTTATATGATATCTTTTAGTTATTGTTTGCACAAATTTAATCAGGTCGTCGACTTAAATAAGCATGTGGCTAGAGGTTATCTATATTAGAACTGTGGGTCATTGTCAATAACCGTGGGAATTGTTATTAATTAACATAAGATAATGAATGGTTGATGATTATCATAATAGAGTTGATTGGTAAGGATATTAATTAAAAGGGGATTGAAATATTACTAATTGAGACACCAAATGGAGGTAACTCAGCAGCTAAGTGCAAGAGATTGAGGCGTGAGTTTTAGGGAACAACCACCTAGAGATGAAATCATGGCAATGTTAAAGTATGGAACCAAAATTTTCGGAGACATAGAAGCATGGCTAAAATTGCAAGTCAACTTCTTACAGGTGATTACATTAAGGGTACAATTGCTTCAACTCCATAAATGGGCTTTGAGTGTAATACAAACATTGAAACTTAAAGCTACTTGGGGAAATGCAAATTGTGTTTAGTAAAAACTATTTACAAATGGACTTTGTGTTCAAATTGTGTTTGGCAAAAAAAAAAAAAAAAAAACCTTTTGAAATGGGCTTTGGGTATATATATTTTTAAATTTTAGGACCCAAACCCTTCGGCGATTCCAGAAACCAAATCTGGTGTCAGTGGTTATCGATTGAGGTCACTTGAGGTCGAGGAACCTCCAGCAAGGGTCACACAACCCAAGCGAGGGCCACCTAAGGTTGAACAACCTCAAGTGACCCTCAACGCATGGGTTTTGTGACCTTAGGCGAGGTCACTTGGAGTCGCGTGACCCTCACTGAAGGTTGTCCGAGGTCTAGCAATCTCAACTAACGGCCGTTGGCACTAGATCTGACTCATTGACAACTGTAACCCTTTGCTGGACCAGTTAAGGTTGGGGTCCTTTTTTAATATATATATATACATAACTAAGGATAAAATCGAAAATTCAAAGAATTGTTGATAGTAGTTTTGAAAGAAAAATTAGTTTTAGCATTTGGCCAAATGGTGAAAGCCTAATGCTAATAGGCTAGCATTGGGCTTTTAGCTTTTCCAAAACCAACATTTGATCGAAAGCCCATTGAGAAATCTTGCCAAATATCTTAGCATTTCCCTAGGGGTTTTGGAGGCCGAAAGTCCCATGGGAATGATGTGCCAAATACACCCTAAGAACACTTAAATATTGGTATTCGTCTATTGGGGGCTCCCTGCGTATAAACAAACAAACATGTTATCTTTCAATTCCTATATTGTAGTTATAGTTTCTAGATCAATGTTCAATTAAAATTCTAGCGTGTATCTTTGTTGTAGTTCATGAGTGCCTCATCATTAATTAAATTATGACATTACATCTTTATATTCTCAAGCTTTGTCGTTGACTAAATTTCAATAGAATTTTTATACATTCAGCTTCATTTGAATCGAAGTTATCAATTCTTGCCTACCTATGATATTTATTATTCAGAATTGCCATAGAACCTATCCCATCTAGTAAAAATTGAAGAATGACTTTCAGCAAAAGGTATTTCATTGTGGAATCGAATTTCGGCGAAACAGTTAAACACGGTGTCTCCAGTAATTAAGAAATTTAAGCTATATTGACCTTATTTTGTTCAATGATATGTCCATCTTTGAATATATGTTCCATGCATATAAAGATGGTTGTATTGAGACTAACAATATAACCTAGAATTGGGGTTGAATATGTTGTGTGATAATAGTGTAAAACTTTCACAAAATATTAAACAATTAGCACACAAGATAGTGTTAGGTGCAAGTTAGCGTGTACGATGGTAGTAAAAATTAGAGTGAGATAAGTAGATTACACAATAATATATAGTGGTTTGAATTTATGTCCTATTGAGAAAGCCTCTATATAGTGTTTAGAATTGATTTCTTCTATGTAATACTAGTTCACAAGGCCTCATTGAAGTGTTACAAGATCTCACACATTGGAATGGTTATATATATAAATTGACAAAACAATCCATGATTTATTGAGACTTTGATATATGCATGAAATTGATTATGTTTCAGGTAACATCCACCTAAAAAGGAGTGATGAATGAAAATATTTGAAATAGCCAAATGAATCAATGTGAACAAGTATAGAAGAATTAGATATTCATAAAAACTTACAGGTACCAAGGTGAGCAGTTGATGTGATCACATCACTATTGTAGTCCAAGTGCCAAATGAGAAACAATCTAATATAACCAAAGTCTAATATAAGAAGATAGCTGGCAAAAGTCTGATATCATCAATAGTTGGGAGTACCTACCTACTTGCAACAACAACTTTGTCACGAACTTTAAAATTACTATTTTAAAATATTTTATCCTATCCCTTGACAATTAGTGATATGGTGTAAATTCATATTTTAAAAGATCTTGATTGATCATCAATCTTAAAATTTATCTATACAAAATATATAATCATGCAAGATATCTTAATTGATTGACAATTATCCTGAAGGCAAGATACTTTCCATAAAAAAGTTACTCTATTTGTGGAAACCAATGTTTGATTGTATGGGTGACTAAAATTATGGAACTTTGATGGACACACTTCAACCACTATTTTTTGTTTCTTCAACAATTGTCCAATTGAAGATTGCTCTTCTTAAATATTGTCCAATGGGAAGTTTGGATGTTGAGGAGTATAAAAGGAGATCAACAAGATGCCAAGCGAAGAAGATTGGTTTTGGGTGCAAAATCCAATTTTAGAGAGAGCTTTCAATTCTTTACATTGTCTTCTAAGAGAATTCAAATTTCTAATCTTTCAAGAAGAATTGGTAGTGCAATAGTTTGAGCTTGGGTGTGAGATAGTGACACTTATCAACTTGAGTAAAAGCAGCATTAGCTTTAAGGAGAAGGTGCTTGAGTATAAGCAACACATTCTATTGTAACTTCAAGAAGATTTATAGGGAAATCTAGCTAGTATACTATTAGCATGGAAGAGTGGATGTGGACTTACACCAATCAAACCACTATAAGCTTTGTGTGCATCATTCTTGATCTCTTTGCCCATATCCATTTACTTCTTAATAGAATGCATTGCATTGTATTGCAATATATTCAGTTTGCGTTCATATAAACTCTCTACATTACCCGATTAAGCTTATATTAAACTTGACTATTTTAATATTGTAATATTTGTCAAGTTTCTTAAAATTACTTGTTCACCCCCTTTAGATGATACTTATTAGCTAATATCAATTGGTATCAGAGCCTAGTGCTCATTATTTTAAAGTGTTTACTTTTGAGTTAACAATATGTTATAGCTAGCATGCTTGGACCATATATTATTTAAGGACTAAGCAACACTAGACCTCCCTACTTTGATGGAATTGAGTATGATGTCTAGAAGAATAAAATAAAACCTTTCATTAGATCCATAGATCCTTTGGTGTGGGATGTTGTATGAAATTGAGTAAATCCTACAATCGAGATCACTTTACAGTTGCTTTTGCAAACACGCGAGCAACTAATGAGAATTCAACTCCAACTACCACAATTACTCCACAAGAGTTGGCTAAAAGAGAAGTATCAAATGCTAAGGCTATTTATTTTTCTTACCATCCATTATCTCATGCTGAGCAAAATTGTGTTTCTTCATGTGAAACAATTGAGGAAATTTGGGACAAAGTTTAAGTGACATTTGAAGGAAGTGAGGGAGTTGAGGAAACAAACAACAAATATTCTCATGGCAAATCTGAATCCTTCAAGGTGAAACCGAATGAGACAAGTTTAGTAAATTCACTAATATCATCAGTGGACTCACATAGCATGGGAAGCCAATCTCATTTGAAGAGAAAGTAAACAAGCTTATGCAAGGACTTTCAAAGGAATGGAACAATATTAAAACATCTATCAAGAAACATAGCAAATCATATCTCTCACTATTTATGAACTTACTAGGACTCTCATGTGTTTGTAGTTGAACACATAAATGATGAAGAAGATCCCAAATGAAAGAAGTCAACTACTTTGAGATATAACATTCACGATTCGGATGATGTAGATTTTGAAGAAGATGATGAAGATGATGGAAAACTAGCCCAATTGTAAAGAAATTCAAAAAGATGGCTAAGAAGAGAAGAAACTTAAAAGGAAGGAAGTAGTTCAAGCAATCAAAGGAAAGAAGGTCCATCAAGAATCAAGAAGAAGTTAACAATGTTATATGTCTTGAATGTAGGAAATAAGGGCACATCAAACCAAATTGTCTACCTCTAAAGAAAAAGTAGATGATGAAAAGTAGAAGAAAGTTCTTAAGGATGGGACTTAGAGCAATATTGAGTGTGAAGAAAGTGAGGATGAATATGCAAATATATATTTAATTATAGATTTAGATTTTAAAGAAGAAATTGAGATTTCTAATGAAGTGTTATATTATATTGATGAGTTATGTTTGGAATATAAATCAGCTCTTAATAAAATTTTGATGATGAAAATGGAAAATCTAACGTTAAGGCAACATGTTCTTTCCAAAAAGTGAAGTTATGGTAGTGGAAGCTTTTACGTAATGGTCAAGTGAATTTGCTTTTGGTCATTTTACCTTCCCTTTGCTATCAAAGAAACTCGCAAAGAAGTTTCAGAGGGATGTGCAAAAATGCTTTTGTTATTGAAGGCAGCAAGCCTCTGGTAGGGTACCTTCATCAACTTGATATTGTTCACTATGATTGCAATTCGACCATGCCTAGATAAAGTTTCAACAGGCAATCGTGTTAATGTACGGATTTCACTCAGGCTCCAATGCAACTAAAGGGAGGCTGCGTCGTGGGAGCTGCCATAGCACCATGTTCTTTTCACTTTAGTCGAAATTCACTTGTGCTTGCATAGTTGTATAATGAATTTGTGCTAATTTAAGATTACACGAGATTTATTTACTTAAACGACTGCTCATATATTAGGGTTGATTGATTTCCGATTTGGTCTAATCCCACCTAGAAATCGAGAATTGCACTAGTTCTTAATTTTTGGGATGATAGATCAGAATGAATTATTGTAAAATCCGAGAATCGGACCGAATCGACCGCTCTAATCCAATCCAATGAAACCAATCATTTAATAAAAAAAGATTAATTTTTTTTTAAAAAGACTAGAGTTGTTACTATTTTAGGATTATTGCTCCTTTTGAAAAATTAAAAAAATATTTAAAAAAAGAGTCTGTCCGATCTGATTTAATTCCTATTACAATTGAGAATCAGACTGAAAATCACTAATTTCATTTTTATGGAATTGAAAATGGACCCATGTCTTCAAGAATCGAATTAAATCAGCCGGTTTGGTTTGATCCAAACGATTCCTAATTTGGTCACATGGATATGCTCACCCTGTCATGCGTGGACGGCACCCATGGACGGACCCACTTAAACCTCAAGCGACAAAATGAAGGAATTTACTTGATTTTGCCGTCCTCGCCGCCCGCCACTCTTTATCTCCCGTCACCGACCGCTTCGTAGCCGTGCGATTCAGCCAAAATCGCGACCCCGTTGACCGTGCGGTCTCCTCTCGTCAACCAATCCGGTGCCCGCCAGCGCTCGGCTTATTTCGCTTTGGAAACTCGTCCACGGTTTGCCGCTCCTATTCCCCGTCCTCAGCAGCCCGAACTTGAATCGAAACGCGACGTTCTCGTCCAAGAACCCTAATCCTCGATCTCTGAAAGCAAAAGAAATAGTGGGTTCTTTCGTAGGAGTCGTTTCGTTGTTGTTGAAGCTTCAAAGACGGATTTTTTTGGGCTGGAGACGATGGTCATTGGGAATCTTCTTGACATTCATCCCAGGGAACTGAAATTCACGTGTAAGTTTCAGTGCTCGAGTCTTTCGGGAAAAAGAGATTTCGCGGAGCAGAGTTCTTGATCGTGTAGTCTTATGAAGTTTGTATCGGTGTTTTGCCGTTGAGGATCATGTGTTTTCTTTGGTTGTTTTCGATTTGGATAATCACGGGTTGTTTTTGTTTTTCCTCTTCTGTGATATGGCTTTTGTTGGCGTGTGGTGGTTGAAGTTGAATTGAGGAGGCAAGCTTCGTGCTCTATGCAACTTAGTAACAAGACGGACAAATACGTAGCTTTCAAGGTGGGGACATTTTTTTCCTTGTATTTGATTCTAATGGCTTGAGCTGTGGGGTTGGGATTTAGAACTGACAAGAATTGTGAATGGGGACGTAGGTGAAGACGACCAATCCAAAGAAGTACTGCGTTCGTCCGAACTCTGGCGTTGTCCCGCCCAGAGCGACACGTGGTTTCACTGGTAATTTTAGTTTGCCTTGAGTGAAATATTGATTCACAAATATCATCTATATCAATGGGTTATCATGCAAGTGCAACCGCATTCTTGAGTATTTAGGTTTCTTTGTAAGCAAATAATGTTCTCTGTTTCGTGTTGAGTAATGGGTAGGCATGGTTTGCCTTTTCTTCTATGTTTCTGCATTACGTTTATTATGCTGGACTGTATTTGGTAGTCACAATGCAGGCCCCAAAGGAGGCACCTCCTGATATGCAATGCAGGGACAAATTCCTTATTCAGAGTATTGTTGCCCCATGTGGTGCAACCATGAAAGAGATAACACCAGAAATGGTGGGTCAATCTGCTTCTTCGGAGTATCTTTTGATAGTTTTCTTTGTTTCCTTTACCACCCTCAATTTGAATGACTTTGAACGGGTGATTGTAGTTTAATAAGGAGTATGGGAAGACTTTGGAGGAATTCAAATTGCGGGTTGTCTATATTCCTGCAAATCCTCCCTCTCCTATCCCTGAAGAATCTGAAGAAGGATCTTCTCCAACAGCATCTCCTCTTGAGGATGGAAACAAGACCACCTCATTATTTGATGTTGTGATTTTTTCCTTGTTCTCCGTCATGTTTTCCTTTAATACTAATGTTCTGGTTTAAGCACCTCATGATTTGTAAAATTCTAGGTAACAAGATCTTTGGAAACACCTAAGAAGTCTTTAGAGGTAAACTTCCTACTTTTTGTCCTTGGTTGACTTTGATTTTGTCCTTGATGATGAAGTTTTTATTTGACAGCTTAAAGAGGTTTTAGGTTGTGATATTCTACTGCCCTAGTTTCATTTTTAGTCATTGCCAATCAGTTTTGCTCGATCCTAACTTGTTTGAATTATGGTAACTGTGAGGAGTTAGGCAGATGCTGCAACTTGTATTTTTGTTTCATTAGGATAAAAAAAGTGGAACCAGTTGCTGAAGCTGACACAGAATATGCTTAAAAAAACTCATTCGGGGAAGAAGTTCCTTGAATGTTTTCTCTTGAAAGTTCTCTGGTGGGTTGTTCCGCATCTGAGAACAACCTCCTTTCTCTTTTCTTCTGCTGATGAAGTAAATATTTGGTCCATTTATTCAACGGATATTTGGTCCAGGGACATGAATGAAGTGAATTTTAATGCTGTCTTAACCCATGTTTGGAAAAAAGTTGATTAAGAAAATAAATTCGGGAAAACAAAGTAGTAGTAAGGAAAGTGGAGGTGGAGACAAAATGAGATTATTTCGGTTGTGTGGAAAGGAGGGAGTGAAATCAAGAGAAATCTGATGCTTTTCGTCTTGCCATAATGACCTTCACATATGATTTTACTTTTGTTAGAGAACAGAAACTTCAATCAATATCTGCCAACTTTCTCTTCTATAATACGGGGAAGGATTAAGGGGCTGAAGAGAAAAACACTTCCTCCTACTTTCTGCTTTATCTCCATTATCTCCTCTTTCCAGATAATGGAAAATTTCAATCTTCCCCCCATTCTTTCTGATACTCTATTTGCTCCACCAACACGCTTTCCTTCCCACTTTTGAGATTCTGGTGCTATAGACTTGACATGCGCTAATGAATCGAGGAAAAAAAATGTGCTGCCATAAAGATTCTCGGTTCATTTCCCATAGGGACATAAGTCAGTATTTACAGACTTTAGAGATTTCTTATGCTGACAGTATTCAAAAGAAGGAAAAGAAGAAGAAAAAGAAGTGTCAGTTGACTAATTAAGCTATTCCATACAGTTCTCTTAATTCCCTCTAACGTTTGATAATTAATTTAGTTTAGTTGGTTAGGTTTTTATTTGTAAAAGAGAGCTTCTGATTGATGTTTGTATCTTGGCAACTGCTTTGCTATAGTAGTACTAGTTAAAGCCCACACTTATTGGCAGGGTTCAGCTCTTTGTCTTTCAAATCTGTAGAGTCATGATTACAGAAAATGCACTATATTCTTGGGTGATTATTATAATTAGCTACACTTGTGATGACCATATTCTTCAGATTTTATGTGATGTATATAATTCTTTTGATGACCTTGTTGATGTTAACTTTTATTCGGCAGACATGGTCTATGATTTCAAAGCTGACTGAGGAGAAAGCTTTAGCCTTGCAACAGAGGCAGAAGTTATCTCAGGAACTGGTAGGTCGATAACAGAGTGTACTAAATACCTTAGATTGCTCTTCTTGTAGATTGATTTTAGGAAAATAGCAACTTCATGATGTTTTTAGGGTGCCACTGTGCTTCTGTGATTTAATGTCTCAAGATTTTCCTGCATAGTTAGGTTAGCAGGATGGAGCAAAGAACTAGTAAAAGAGTTTTAGCATTGGAACCACCTTTAGTCTCTTGCTCTGTTTGATGTCCGTTATTGAGTTTGACAATTGACATTCTTCATGAAGGCATGTTGGTAAGCCTCGACTGGTCACCTCTTTCTTGTAATTACTTTTTTTACCAGGTATTTTAACAAATACTTGGTGTATCTGGGTCCTAATTGAGGAGGTACTAAATAGGGTAATGGATGATGGTGTTTTATGCAATTGGATCAATAATTTAGCAGTAAGATTCATTTCGATAGTAATTAAGGTTTCCCTTTGACGATAGACTATAGATGGGAGTTCTTCATTTGTCTCAGATTCCTAAGTTTCTGATATTTACTTCATTGCAGACCTTCGAGTATGAGATCATTGACTTAAAAGACACTAAAAAATGCCAATGCATACTTCTAGACCTGTCTTCTTGTTCTTTTCTGTTTTTTTGGTCGGAAAGGGTAGGTCATTTCCATCAAAGTACTTAATACTAGTAGTCATATCCCTCTTTCCCTCTGAAATAGCAATGTTACTTGCTATTGGTCTTTGAGAGCTTTTGGTGGCATTTGTATCCTTCTCCTGCTGTCACATTTTGTTGCATGGTGGTTTCATATAGCATACTACATTTATAGATATCTATGCTTTCTATTAATCATGTCCTGGTTTTTATTTTGGCCCCTCAAACAGGATTTGCTGAGAAAAGAAGTTAGGGAGACTCGTTTGAACAGCTACTTCTTATTGCTCTCTGCATTGGTTGGTTTACTGGGCATCCTGGTCGGCTACTCCATAAAATAGGAGCTACATCTGAAGGATCACTCTGCTATTTAGGTGCAGGCTTCATCGTTTGAGAGCTTGCTTGACCTTCACAGTTTTTACAACTTAGCATGTACATTTGTAGGACCTTAAGGTGATGAAGTATAAAATGATTTTTATGTTTATCAGAGTTGCACGTTCAAGATTTCAGAAATCAAGTTTTTGTGAACACGAAAGCCAGTCATACAAACTCCTTACCAAAAAAAAAGTCAGTCATACAAACGGACCTCTTTGGACCGCTTCCCCTTGGTTCTCCTAAATCTTTCGAGTCTTTGAGCATGAATTGCTTCCCTAACTTATCAGGATATCGTGTTTTGCCATGCTGAACTGAATCTGCCAAAGAGTAGATATTGACAGATGATATAACTTTCAATACAACGGTGACCTTAAATTGTGAACAAGAGGCTTAAGCCGTGGCCGAAGAGGCTTCTTGCTGCAGTGCCCAAAATAGGAGAATGACACTGCTAGGCAAAAGATGACTTTCCTTTACCAGATCAAACAGAATCAGTTCTTAACAATGTCATCCAATACTACTCTCCGAGCGATAAATCCAATAAAATTTATAAATGTTCTTAGAAGCTGCATTTTCTTTATTTTGAAGGAATAAATGGTCAATATCATCAAAGATAAGAAGGTAAGGAAGTTTGGGGGCAAATAAGGTCAATCGGTTCATCGCAGATAAAAGGAGCATTTGCAGTTAGTAGTTCACTTAAGCATAGTTGAGTAGTCACTGATCAGCAGGACGCCAATGCATGTGCTCGATCTCTCTCTCAAAACCAACCTTCAATATGACCGGAAAAGAAAGTGTAGATTTTATCTATCAAGGAAACACGTTGACTTTTCATACATAGTTTCCACAAATTCTGTGCAGCATGATCGGTCACATTCAACCTACCTGTTTGTAAATGAATCAAGATGATGTTTCTTTAATCCACCAGTCGGACAGGTCTATCACCCAACGAAGGCACGGTTACATTGCTACTACAGCAAGTTGTGTGCGCACAAGCTGCTGCACAAGCAGCTGCAAGGACCGCCTCTGCATATAAGTTAATGTCTCACGGTGTGACCAAAGAGTAACTAACACTTCCTTCTCAGCATAAAAAGGACACAAATGACAACGCCAGCAACATGATCAAAATATCCACAATGCACATGATGAAACACTGTTTAGTTTTAGGGACAATATTACAATGTTACCATACAGGTAAATTTTCATCTCATGCCTGCTCATTAGTCAACACACATTACAATGAGGGTTACGTCATTTAGCAAGATGGATCTTCCTTTACCATTTATCTGAGTGCGTAAAATCTGCATGCAGGGATTCATGGAATTAATCTCCAATTTGTTCAGCCATGGCAAGCCTTGAATACTCTTCACAAATGTTGGAACTGTGGATGAAGAGCTTAGCAGCATTCTTGATTTGGAACATGCAGTAACATTGCGATGCCACTTTCCTGCCACTAAACTCATTTAACAAACACATATTCGATCACCAGTAGCATCAAGAGCAAAATGAAGCTACAAGTGCTCATTGGCAACCGGACTTGGGGTTAAGCATGGCCCGTTTTGGGGATTTGACTGCAACATGTCATGAAACCTCTTCATGTTATCTGTTTTTCTTCATGAAAATGTCAAGAAATGGTCACTGATACTCATTTCTTACATTACAACTTCTTCACCAAAGGGCTACTACCAGATGAACACAGACATGATGAAACCATTTCATTAATCTTTCTTGTGTGTAATTCCGTGATTCAAGAAACGGCAGGAACACAATATTTGTCAAATAAATAAACTGGAAATGGAGGCTGAATTGACACTGAATGGCCTTTGCCTGAACATGCACTTATTGAATTGGACTTGTCAATTGAACGGTCATTCTGACATGATTACACCAGTGACAGTAATAATCTAGTGGAGAACACAAGCTTTGCTTTCAATTGCCAACTAGAAAATACCATCTGAAGTTCTAGAAGTCATAAGGAGCCCAAATGACGCTCCAAAACAAATGGAGGACTCAGGGATTTCTTCTATTTGCCACAGGCATGACAATGATCTCCAACAAACAATTTAATACCCTGTGGCTGTGCCTACAACCAGTAAATCCACAAAAAAATCAGCATGTAAAACAACAAATTCAGGGATTCAGAGAAATTGTTTGCTCTTGAAAAGGGTAAAGACCTTTGGCTTTGGGAAATTTTCTGCCGAGTTGAGTACTGTACGGCAGAGTGTGAGCCTTTTCTGGTTAACAAAGCATTCTTGGATACATGACGTATTTCAGCTGCATACACTGACATGCTGTGATCAAAAGTAGCGGAGACACAAAATAACATCATTGTAAGAGTCTAATGCAGTGAGGGTGTCTGAGGAAAACAGTTAAGGTGAAATTCAAGCAAGGAAGCAAATCATCGCTTGCAGTACAATCACTGATCATGAAATCGAGGCTGGGAGGATGTTGTTTACCAATATAGCTGAAAGAAGGCATGCGAAGTAGTACCCCATAATGAGTATACGCCCACAGCAAAAGGCTTTAAGGGAGACTATTGCTTTATCCTTCCTCCATTGAGCTAACCTCATTGATCCTGCAATTGATATAATTAGTGTCTACTAGGCCACTCTTTTTATCTTTAGCCAAAGACAGTAGGTTCACCTTAGACATTGCCATTGCTTTCATTTTGTTGCAGATGTTGAACCTGTCAAGGAAGTCCCAAGAAAGATGATTAAAATGGATTGTTCCTTGAGTCTTCAATTTGTCATCTCAAAAATAATTTATAAAGAATCTTAACAAGAACATTTCATGAATGACATGTCCCCTCAGCAATTTTGAACTAGAAAGACATGAACCGAGAACATGACTGGAACGGTGTCTTTCTTTTAACCTTTTGCCAGGTGATCTAGCAATGTCTATCTCATGTAAGAATGCCACAGCAACGTGATGATCGGATTCTTGTTCTATAATACAATAAATCATCTGAACTCATTTAGGTCGCAGTCCGCCCAGAGGATGTGCTATCAATGGTTTAACAGAGGAACAATGTCAAGCTATAGAAATAGTTCGCATAGCGGATTTCTTAAGATATCATGCTAAATCGCTGCTGAAAAGCAAACACGCCAGCAGACAAAAAACAGAAGAGCGCGACCCAACCTCAGCCGCATCAAACCAAGCATTTACCAATCGCGCTCTTTCATACCAGACAAACTAAATAAACCAATATCACTCCCAAAGGATAACGAAAGACCCAAATTACATCGAATTCATATCGTCCTCGCGATGAAAGGACATCAACTTCTACTCGTACATCGTAAGCGAATGTACATGAATTGGGAATCAGATAACCCTGTCACGCGCTCGCGGCAGGGAGTACCCATCTACCTCGATGGAAACTGCGGAAAAGAAAGAAGTGGGTCGGCTTCGCAGCTCAATCCTCACCCTCCCTCTTGCTGCCGGGCTTGCGGTAGGTCTCTTCGACCTGCTTGGCCTTGGCGAGGTAGGTCCTGGCCAGGTTCTTGATTTTGGGGACGTCGTAGTTCTGGGCGACGTAGACGCCGGTCACGGTCCCCAGCAGGAACGAGAAGCTGCTTCTTATGATGCCCATCTGGCCGAATTCGCCGGACTCGAGAGCAATCGATCGAGCTGAGCTCGAGAAAGTTGCTGGGGAGAGAGCGAACGGGAAGATGCCAAGAAAACGCTTTGGCTTGGACTTTGGAATTTGCTGGCATTGGTGGCGAGCTGGGGACGACGAGGCGAGTCGATTTTTATAGCGTCCCGTGTCTTGATTGCCAAGAAATTTTCGTGATGCGATGCGCTTAGCTTATGGTTGACCTTACCAAATTTTTAAGTTATTTTATAAATTTATTTTTTCTTTTAGTTTAAGCTCCAAAAAATTGTGATTTTTTTAATAATTACGTAATTCTAAGATAATGAACTTGCTTAGCTATCAAGATAATAAAAGAGTTCGTTTTTCCCTTTTAATTTTGGGTTTGAATCTTGTTGAGAATACTTTTAAGAGTAAAATTTTGAGATTGCCTATGGAAGTGAATTTGTTGATGTGTGCTAAAACTGGATCGAACTGGAAGCTTAAACAAAAAGAAAAAAGTTGCTCGGTCATTATACGGTTGCTCCCCAATGGTAAGGGATTTGGGGATGCTCAAAATTAAGAGTGAGAAGAAAACATTTGCTAAACTATTTAGCTATGAAGAGAAATATTCAATGCAAGAGTGAGAAATGCTTTGAATGACAATGAAATTAGAATGAAAATAAAATGATATGCCAAGCCACATTGAGTTGCTTAGTGACTGAAAAATGAAAATTATATATGATATTTCAAAAAAATCAATGCAAATTCGATTATTCATACCCCCAAGATATAGGTGGGCTTCATGTCTATTTGGTAACTATCATGTTTTTCTAAAAAAAAATAACATAAGTGTTTTTGTTAAAAACTACTTTTTCAATTTTTGAATAAAAAAAGTAGTCGATATTTTTGAAACGAAAAACAATAGGTAAAAAAGATATACTTAGTTGTTTTTGCGTTTACGGAATAAAAAATGAATAGAAAAATGTTTATGTTTCGGTAATTTTGTATAAAAAATTTTTATTTCTTTTATTTTTTAATATTTTTATTTTTTTATTTTTTATTTTCTTATTTATTTTTCCTTTTTTTCTTTTTTTTTTTTTTTTTTCTTTTTACTTTTTTTCTTCTTTTGGCCGATCGCCGGCCTCGGCCATGGCCGGCGACTAGCCGACGAGGGTCGGCGGCCTCGCCCAGCCACGGCGAGGCTTGCCGGCCCCCGGCGAGGCCAAGCCTCACCGTAGCTGGGCAAGGCTCGGCCTCGAGCTCACCCAACCCGGCGCGAGGTCGGCCTCGCCTTGGTTGGGCGAGCTCGGCCTCACCGGGTTGGGCGAGGTCGTTGGCCGACCGCCAAGGTCGGCAACCGGCCAAAGAAAAAAGAAAGAAAAAAGAAGAAGAAAATGGAAAGTGTTTCGAATTTTGTTAAATAAATAAAAAACAAATTTTTTTTTTTTCTTATTTTTTTATTTCAGATGTGTTTTAATAAAAAAATAATTTTTGAACAAAAAACGAAAAAAACGTTTACGCAAAAAACAAAAAAAGTGTTTAGAAACAGAAAAAAAGAATAAAAATAAACGCAGCCTTTAGTGACTGAAAAATGAAAATGTATATATGATCTTGAAAAAAAGAAAAAAAACAATGCAAATTCGATTATTCATAGGCCTAAGATATACATGTTTAGGTGGGCTTCACGTCTGATTGGTAACGATCATGTTTTTTATTTTTTATTTTTTTTGTTCTTTTGTTCCCTCAAATAGTAAAAGAATATAAGTCATTTTGATAACGTCAACTAATTTTTCAATTTTCCAAAATAGAAAAATGGTTAGGGAATAGTTTTAAAACAGAAACAAAAAGTAAAAAAGATCTACTTCTTTGTTCTTGAGAACAAACGGGAAAAAATTGCTTTTGAACATAAATTGTTCTCGAAAATAGAAGAGGTTACCAAAAGTACTCTTCATCTTTGTAAAATTTTGAAAAAATAATAATAATGGAAGCATGATTTCAATGAACAAAGACTATTATCCTTTAATTAGCCTTGATAAAGCAAAATTTTGAAGAGGTCATAAAGGCACATAATCGTCACGAAATATAGCTTCACACATCTATTTCCTCCAGATAATTTCATAATGGAAATCGTTAGCGAAGCCAAAATCAGAGTCATTTTATGCGTCCTTAAAATGCATGACATTGTCCATAATTTTGAAAAATAGTTGCACGTAACAATCCGTAACGTGTTTTCCCATTCGAAACGGGAGGAGTGAGATTCAAATTTACAGAAGCATCAACGGGCAACGAATGTGCCCGATTCCGAATCAACCTCTTAGTCTGCTCTCTTTCAAACCCTCTTGTCATTCTCTATTTAGTGGTTCCAAGCATTCCGATTGATATTCGAGATCAATCCCAGGAATTTGCTTGCCAAATCCTTCTTCTTGCATCCATTTTGCAACGTCCCAAGTGTCTCTCCAATTTTGATCGGATTGCAGGATATTGAGTAAGGTAAGAGCCATCTTCTCTCTCCATTGTTCTAATGGTGGTAGTCCCAATTGACCCGTAAGCCACTTGTCATACTCATACTGTCAAGCACATGAAAATAAGATCAACTTCTTCCTATGGGAAACAAAAAAAATTAAGGCAGTCCTCATTTTTATAGTTAATAAGATGGTCTCAGCCATTGACGGTCAACGAAGTTTCTGGGCATCAAACTATTTTTAAGCCCTATTGTGTAGATTTTGCCTGCTGTTTTAGGAGAAATTATTATGTTAGTGTAACATATATATTAAATTGGATGTGAATAATTGAAGATGATCGGTCCACGCGAGTCTTACCAGTTCTGACTGTCCAAATTCAGTTTAATATACATATTAAGGTAATGGATTATTTACTCATTGTTTAGACTATAGTCTTTATATCTAATAAAACCAGTTAAACAGGAAAAAAAAAAAAGGTCTATTGCTGGTTTAAGAAATAATTTGCACTCAGCGTTGGATAATCGACATAAACAAGAATTCAGTTACAATGCCATCTTCACACACGCTTCTTATTTATACAACGGTGAATGTGTGAATTTGTTTTGTAACACTGGCAGTGAAGCTAATAATCTTAAAAATAGTATATCGTCTCTCAACTTTTTGATTTGTTCAATTTATTAAAAAAGTCTCGCACTATGAGTTGAGGGAAGACAAGTCAGTCTGTACCTTTTCAATTGCAAGCCTGTGCGCGTGATGCTTGGGCCATCCAAGTTCATCGATGCGCTGGTAATGTTCTTGAACAGAAGACATCATCTCCTCTTCACTCGGCAACACCAATTTTCCAGATAAAACCTTGGCCACCCACTTCGATTGTAACTCGCCAAGGCGTGTTGCAACAGTCTAATCATGGCCACGATCGATTGAGAGAATGTGGAAATAAGGAATTGAACCAAAGGAATAATGAACCAGAACCCACAAGAATTCATAAATTGTAAACTCATGTTTTCATGTAATGAAAAGTGTAAGTACACCACAAAAATATAAAGTTATAGAGAGAAAGAACCGGCATTTGGTAGAGACCTGTAGGAGCATGCTGCATACTAAAATGTCCCTTCAAGGTTTTGGGCCAAGTGTATGAAAATGCCAACACACTCAATCAATAGACTATCTTATGCGAGGCTTGGTTTTATGACATTATACGAGAAGCTATGGAATCACAAAATGGATCACTTCAGAGTATTTGGATGTGTATGTTTTGCATTCGTACTCAATCACCTAAGAAGTAAGTTCGATAAGAAGGCGGTTTGCTACATATTCAAAAGCTTTGATGATTAGAGGAATGAATGGACGAAGATAAGACCCAGCCGAGCAAGGAAGTTATTATAGAAGGTGAACCCAGAGAAAAGTCAGGGCACAACCGCTAGAAAAATCAAAGAGTTCGTGGAGACGAGGTGTCCATTGAAAAATAATGGAAGAGCTTTGATTAAGTTAGATGGACAAACTGGAAGAGCAGGCACCTCGGATAAGGAGGTCAACAAGGCAAAAAAAACTAAATTCTAAACATGAAAATGCAGCTTTGGACGAGGATGCTGGAGTTGTAGAACCATCCACATATGAGGAGGACTCACAAGGGGCAAAATGGAGGAAGACTATGGAAGAGTAAATCTAGCCTTATTATAGTCTCTAGAATTATCTGGGGAATGTGGTGTTTTAGAATTATCTAAGAGGCAGGACGATCTTCATTTTAAGGCTATACATAACCAAGAAGTGCTCTCACTTTAGCTGGTGTGAAAAAGAAGTCCTACTAAACAATATTTCGGAGAGTGCCTATGATTAAAAAAAAAGGTGCGTTTTCCTTAATTGAGTTTCCGATTTTTCTCGATGATAGTTAGTCTACCTAAAGGGAAAAAATAAATTATATAAAAAAATTACCGGAAAGGGTATGCAAATGAAAGAGAGCCAGGGAGCTAGGCTTGGTGGGAAAACATGTTTATATAAAGGCCCCACACAGTTGTTATCCACACTCACGACTCCTTTCGTCTTCAAGAATGGGAAATGGTAAATTATATCTACAACATGAGAGTGATATATCTCAGGCAAGATGTGTAAATGGATAGAATATCCGACAGATGTGAAATTGTTTATGGAATTTTTCATAAAACGCGTAAGCAATTGCAAAGAACTATATGTTTTTTCTGGGGAAAAGTGCCAAAAAAGTCCTAAACATTTTGGTTTTGTGCCGATTTAGTCCTAAACCTTTTTTTAGTGCCGATTTAGTCTTAAACATTTTTACGTTGTGCCAAATTAGTCATTTTCGGCCAATTTTAGCCGGATTTTGCTGACTGGACATCGGCTGGATGACATGGCCTGATCGGTGCGACGTGTACAACTTTTAATAGTATTTTAATATTTTTCAATTTTTTTCTTTTTCTTTTTATTTTTTTTCTCTTTTTATTTTTATTCTTTTCTTTTTTTCTTTTTCTTTTTTCTACTCATCTTCTTCCTCCACGGTCGCCGAGCTCCGCGGCCGGCCGAGGCGACGGCCGGCGAGGTCGAGACCTCGCCGACCACCTCGCCGGGGCCGCGAGGGCAGCCTCGCGCCCGGGTGGGCGAGGCTCACCCTTGCCGAACTGCGAGGGTCAAGCCTCGCCCACGGCCGGCAAGGCTTAACCTCGCCGATCCGGCGGGAGGAGGAGCCGGCGGGGCTCGCCCTCGCCGGCCGTGGGCAAGGCTTGACCCTCGCCGATCCGGTGCGAGGAGGAGCTGGCGGGCTCACCCTCGCCGCCAGGGCAAGCCTCATGGCCCGGTCTCGAGGGCGGCCTCGCACCGGGCGGCGAGGCTCGCCCTCACCGGATCCGGCGAGGTCGAGCCTCGCCGCGAGGCTCGACCTCGCCGATCCGGTGAGGGTGAGCCTCGCCGCATAGGCCTCAAGGGCGGCCTTGCCCGCCGACGCGAGGCCACCCTCGTGGCCATTGGCGAGGTGGCCGACGAGGTCGACCGCGACCTCACCGTCCATCGCCTTTGGCCGGTCACCGAGCTTCGGCGACCAGCTAGAGGAAGAAGGTGAGCAGAAAAAAAGAAAAAGAATAAAAGAAAAGAATAAAAATAAAAGAATAAAAATAAAAAGAGAAAAATAAATTATATTAAAATATTATTAAAAGTTGTACACGTCAACGCCGATCAGGCCACGTCAGTCGGCCGGTGTTCAGTCAGCAAAATCCGGTCAAAATTGGCCGGAAAGGACTGAATTGATATAAAGTAAAAAGGTTTAGAACTAAATCGGCAAAAAAAAAAAAAGTTTAGGACTAAATTGGTACAAAGTCAAAAGCTTTAGGACTTTTTTGGCACTTTTCCCCTTTTTTTCTGATACCCAGTGCAGTGGATGATGACATCTGCATACATAGACGATCCATCTTCAAACACTAATTTACCATCTTCTTTAGCACATGCAATCTGCCATAAGACCAAAAAAGATTAATGAGATTGAGGTCAGATTGAAAATGATCATTTCACTTAATTAGGAGGATGGAAACTATGACTTTTGAGGCTGCACTTGGATCTTCATCTAAACTTAGTTGCAATTAAAAAAGAGGAATAAAATTAAATGTAAGGTACCATTGTATGTTGGAAGACCCCAACAAGTTTTGCTCGTTTCACAACTTGGGAATTTGTTTCTCTTGAGGCTTGGTGAACTTCTCTGGCAATAGGTAAGATTTCTTTGGCTATGTCAATTGCGCTGCTCCCTTTTCCTATTATCAAAACAATCTATCGCGCAAAATGGTGAAGAACATCCATACATGAACATGATATAAGTGAGCTGTAAGGGACGCGATGTTATTGTGAGTCCTGAGAAAAGGTATGCGATATGAGTCATGAGTAAGGACCCATTTAACTCAAAAGATCGCCACTTATGTAATCTATTCAAAGACTCAGCCCATGTATATCAAGCTGATGTAGGAAAAATTCAATTACATGTGCTTCAAGGATGAATTAGGCTCCTAGCTGTCCTGACAAAGGCAGGGAGTAATCATTTGAGCAAGAAAATGTAGACATAGTACACTCTTATCGATTTATACTAAAATAGTGAAACGGACAAGAATGAATCAAATCACCTATTAAAAAATGAAAAGTACCATTCGACAATAGAAGCTGAACTGACAAGGAAGTCAATATTTTATATGGCGGAGCTCGTAACCCCTCTTTGGTCATAAGAAAGGGACTGTGATGATTTCATAAGTAAAGACTCGTCCCTGAGTGATCAGCACTTGACCCTCTCTTTCAAGGTTTGGTTTACATAAATCAATTGATAACCGCATATAATACAAGAAATTTCATTCAAGATAAATGAAGAGTGCATATTGACATACCTTACCTGTATATGGCTCGGGAACTCGATAATTATGACCGTGTAATTGCTCTCCTGGCCATGTTGATCTACCTATGAAAAAGATTTTTCTAGTGAGAAACTAAGTGAACAATAATAAGGAGACTTCACAGTCAGATAACAATAATATAGGGGATAATCATCCAAAATGTTTTAAATGTATTGTATAGTAGCCAATTTAGTGTTAAATCTTTCAATTGTGATAATTTAGTCTTAAACTTTTTAAAGGTTTGCCAATTTAATTTATCTAGCCAAAAAATTAGCCGAAAATCTCTAATGTGGACATCGATTGTCCTATATGGCGTAATCGGTGATGACATGAACAATTTTTGCCTTTATTTTTTCTTTTTCTTTTCGTAGGCCAACAAGTTGCCATGTGTCGCGACCAATTTTTTCGGGGTTTGCACCACCTAGGATTTGGCTAATGGATTGTTAAGCCTAGACTTAACGCGGGCTCTCCCAAGCCCATACCAATTCACGACTTAGATTCAAGTTTTTAACATGCAATTGATTTTTAATTAGGAGTCGCCACTAATCTATTTTTTGGTGGGTTGATTAGAAACCCAAGTTACTCTTACGAACCAGAGATTTATGAGTTCGGGGACTTGGTTACGCTAGATTTCTCTAACGCCCTTTCGGTACCTTTCTCTTTTATTTTGAAAAAAATGTTTGGCAGGCAGCTTGAATTGATTTTAAATTTAATTCTCTAACATGCGAGGCGATCATGCGGGTGCGCAATCCATCAATTTAACACCCAAGAAAGCAAATAAAAAATGCAGGACTTATCTCGTAGCAACGAAAGCATCTGCAATGTTAATTTAAAATCCACATCAACAACTCTAGATATGGTTTCTAATTAACACACAATTTCTCTTTTTGTTTTCACTTAATTAATGAAAATCATGCAATATGCAATACAATATTAACTAAATGACCTAATTCTAATGACATGCAATTTCTAATTGATTAGACCTAACAACAACCACTAAATGGCATGCATTTCATGAGTCTAATCCTAATGACATGCACATGACATTTTTATTTTTCTTTTTCCTAGAGATTGAAACTAATTTATCCTAAGACATTTTTTTTTTGTATTTTTTTTATGAAATTCGAAATTAGAAAAATGTGAGAATTATCTAATTAGATTAAGATCATCTATCCAACTTACATTAAGGATTATGTCAGGCTAAACCCTAATTAAACCAGGATATTATCTTAACCTAGCAATCTCTAACTTAAGATGCAGTCTATCTAAATCAGTTTAAATTTAAAATGAAACATGCAATTTTATCCTAATATGCAATGAAGTGCAAATAATGACATATGCATGATGATTTTTGTGTTTTTGTTTCTTTTTTTATTTATAAAAATTCGAAATTAAAATTGCCAAGTAATTAAACATGCAATCCAAGTTAAAAACCTAGCAGCCTAAATTGATTGATCTGATTTTTGATTTTTTTGAATTTTTTTAAAATTCGAAATAAAGTTCCTATTCTAAATATGCAAACCCTAAAACAAGAAATGAACTTAATTCTAACCTACATTTTTTGATTTTTTTTTTACGAAAACAAAATTAACTTAAATGGCATGACAACAAATCGAGCGAGATATCCAAATTGACGAACCGGCGGAGATCGGGTTGGCCAATTTTACATAAATCGTGAATCGAATCTCGGGCGGGAGATCGAATTGGCGATTTTTCGTGCGATTGCAAGAAATCGTATTTCGAGCGTGAAATCGGATCAATCATATACACGTTGTGAAATTGGGAAAATTTCCCAATTTAGAAGGCTATTCGAGTTCACAAATATCTCAAAGATATCGAGAATTTCAATAATGTGATCAACGAATATATCAAAGAAGGAAACATAATTTTCGGAAATCAAAATAGACAATATTTTACCTATTCCAAATATTGGCTTCCATATTTGGACTTCAAATGGTTACTCGCGACGCAATATGGCAATGCTCGATGAGACTCCCAGCTCGGACTTGGATATCGAGACTGGATTTTGGTGGCGCTTGGTCAGCTGTGGGGACGGGAGTGCTAGCCAAGAGGACCCACGGCAAAGGATCTTTGCGGTTGTTGTCGCAATGGGATCCCGAATGGGCTCTATGAGACCTGAAAACGGCTCGGGAAGGTTGCGGGCTCCGTGGCCTCAGTTCAACTCAACTTCTTGTGGTGCACGTTCAAGGAGAACCTGGAAAATCTGCAAGCAAATTGTCAGGCGCGGCTGAGCAACATGTACGCGTCAGAAAGAGATGGACCAGCATTGCAAAATTGTCCGAATTTGTTACAAACTGTGGAGATTGCAACTTTTGCTATGGTTCAGCAATATATATTTTTCTCCATCATTCCTTTTTGATTTCGAAGTATCGCCAAGTGGACCTTAATGGGAGCCACGAAATCTGATTGTCGTGGGCTTTCTTTTCAAGTAATCCAACGAGGTCTTCTCGGTCGTCTTCGTTGGCGCGGGAGGCTCCTTGGCAAGTGATCATCGTCGAAGATCGTACCTTGGCTGGACAGCAAATCGACAAGGGGTCTCAGAACAGCTGGGATGGGAATAACTCATCGTGGTGGCTTTGACGCAGCAAAGACGGCAAGATGGAGAGCCATACGATGGCTTGGCCGAGAAAACCCTCCTCTCTCTTTCTCCCGTGTGTCTCTCAAGTGAGCTCTGAGATTATGACTGCCGATCCCCACCGTGGAGAACGTGAGTTCTCTTTCTTTGTGATCACGTATTTCTATTGCTGGCCCCTTCGGTTCAGCAGAGAGAGTTCCTTCTCTTTTTTCTCTCTCTCACGTGTAAATCTCTCAACGTGCCTTTTAGAATAGAAGTGCCAACCCCCTTTCTCTTAATTCTGTAGCCGTGTATGAAATTGTGTGGCCTCCTCAAACCCTATGCGAAAACCTTTTTATAGGCTGAAGATTAGGGTTTTATTTTCCTTTTCAAATCAGCATCCGTGAAGATTTCTTTTTCGCACGCAATATCACTTTTCTTTTATTTTCCACATCTTTTGATTTTATCACCTAAAGATAAGATTGCAACCCGATTTTCTTAAATTCCAAAAATCCACCGTAATATTATTTCAAATCTCAATTTAGGTAATTCTTGTCATTAAAAGAAAATGGGCTTGGGCCAATTTACTTGCTTCATGGGCTTAGTCCGACCTGCCAAATTAAAGTTTAGAACTACTAAATCAAACCCATTTGTCACCGACCCAATGTAAATGCAAATTAAGAAACAAATGCACCTAAAACTATATGCTATGCAATTAACTATTTTTTCCGGAATAAAATTAACCCCTAATTTTTTAATGCAATAAATGACTAAGCGGGTTACCAAAATTTAGGTGTCAACACTATGGGACAAGGGACGCAATGCCCTCACGCGTTTGTTTTCTCTTCTTTTCTTTTTCACATGGCCAGAGAGGGGCTGCCGCGTACTCACTACTCTATCTTATAACTATTAACAACAAATCCAGAAAATAAAATAAGTGTGAAAATTATTTATATCAGCAAACCATCCATGTCATCCACGTTAGCGATTTGCAGCCAATTATCGAAAGATTTAAGAATAATTTGGCACAATTGAAATGTTTGTGACTAAAATGGCCGTCATATAATAAGTTTAAGATTTTTTGTATAATTTTTTCATATATTTCGAACTTAGTATTTCACTTTTCCTTACCAAATGCGACATTCTAAGCGTATTACTCAAATATTTAAGTCCGCTTGTTTGCCAACTCAATTTTTTATTAACCAGATCTGTTAACTCTTTTATAACTCTATTTTCATGATGATGGTGTTTATGTTTTACAAGTTCGAACACATGAGTAATCCTTTCTACTCTTCCATTTCAATGCATATCGTGAAAATACTCAGATGACTCCAAGATAAACCACAAGTATGGAGTTATAACTCCTTTAGAACTTATCGAATAGAAGTTGACTGTCTCACATTATCAATTATGACATTATGTAAATTAAAACAGAATTTTTTTTTCCAAAATCTAGTTTGATAAAAAAAAAATTTCAGTCTAATTTTTTCATTTTTCAGGAAAGCTTTTTTTAGGTTAAATGACGTGCTTATGTATGAAAGGAGAGTATCTTAAAACTCTATTTTCGATCAACGGTCTTGTAACATGCTCACTATATTAAGAACTAGTCGATTTGTATCATTATATTTGCAGCATATGTCTGTCTTTGTATAAAACATTTATTCTCCTTTCCAAGATAAAAATCGAAAAGAACATTAAAGTTTCAGAATTTTTCCCCAAAACCCTCATTCGTTATTAATTTATTCCGAAAGAGGGCATTTCCAATCTTACTATTGATTGCACTTTGTGCCAGGTAAACATCTGTGCAGTTTTATTTATGTATTTATTTATATCTCAATCAGTTAGGAGAATAACTAAAAACTTGTTTATTTGACAGCACAAAAAAGCTTTTTTTTTTTTTAGCAAAGATTGGAATTGGGTATGATAAAATAATTTCTCTTAAACAACAGAGAATTGATGATTTAATTTCGAAGTGTATTAGGGTACAAAATTCTCAAACAATCTATATTTTAGTTAAATTATAATTAAATATTCCAAGGTACAGTAATCTGTATAACAATATCATTAATAATTATAAGACAAACTTAAATTAGTATAGCTACATAACATATATGGTTATGCATAAGTAATTACTAACTACGTTAAATTATGTAACTATATCAACTAAATATACACCGTATCTTATATAGTTTTTTTTTTTTATGCCCAAGATCCGCCGAGCCCGTTGGGCTTACGTCAGGCAGTATACTGATGATAGAATAAAGTTTCGTGGTTTAAGATAACATTACACAAAAATTAATAATGAAATATTACGTATAATGATCTTACAACTACAATTATTGAATATTCCTTTAATTTGCTATTAATTATATTTTTATAGCTAGTCAAATAATCTCGATTTTGAAAAACGACAATTGTATGAAGTAGAATAATGGAAGTTGTTCTAATGTTATTTTTAAAAGATATATAACCATCGGGTGACATCTTACAAATGATGACATATTATACAACCATGAATAATATCGGCATCAGTAATTGATTGCCATACTTGTGTAATAGAAATAAAATTATAATTCTTATTACGTGTAATTAATATATCAATCATAGAATTTTTCTTAATATGATAGTGTAGATATTGATTTCTTGATCGAATATAACATATGGTAACTTTCATATTTTAATGTAACTTCATGCATTACGTAATAATAAAATATAATGTATAGTAAAATTGAAATTGTCCATAATCTATTCTGTTAATGTAGGTATTATCATCTTTAATATCTCATCAAAATTTTAAATTATATAAGTATAATTGATTTCCAATTATTTAAGTTATCCTATAAGTGCATTTTATTACTTTACTAAGAAAAGTTAATGTGATCAACTAACAAAGAAATAAAAATTTATTGAATGAAATATACCTAAGTGAAATTTGGGAAAAGATACCAAAAAGTCCTAAACCTATTGCATTGGTACCAATTCAGTCCTAAACTTTTCAATTGAACCAATTCAATCTTAAACTTTTTATTATTGGTACCAATTCAGTCCATCTGGCCAATTTTGGCCGGCCGACGCTGACGTGGAAATTTTTATGATTTTTTTAATTATTTTTATGATTTTTAATTATCTTTTATTAATTTTTTTTCCGTCTTCTTCCTAGCGGTGGCCGGCGAACCCTTGGTGAGGCTCGCCGGCCACCGGGCAAGGGGCGCGAAGCCCTCACTTGCCGCTAGCGAGGGTTGCTGTCACGCCCCGACTCTCGGGCACCCACCCATCCCTTAGCTTGGTCAATTTTAAAGTGCGATATCCCAGGATTGAGTATCACCGACCCTTTCTTTTGATTATGCATACAGAAGCAGCTATAAATCCCCAGACAATAAAATAATGGGATAGAAAAGCAAGCCATATTCTTTTGTTATTGAAATTCACAATCATACTTTTTTTAACAACACAACTCATAGTATATTTATAATACTATTTACAATATACTTGTCTCACACCTATCTACACCAAGACAGGGTTTACAAAAGGGATGGGATGTCAATCCACATCCGGGTTATGCTGAAGATCCCTCTCTAGATTATCTTCTTCTTCAAAAGTCTTTCTCTCCTTTAGGTTCCTCCTCCTCGGCTTTTCCTCAGAGTCCTGAAATGGTTATTCAATAACCAATGAGACCATGTCTCAGCGAGTTCTACCCCTAAGACCCGATTATAAACTAAAACGCCAAACGGTTGCCTAAGCACAACACGAGTCAGATGACTTACTTTGTTCTTATTTCCAACTTGCAATTCAAGGTTAAACACAGATATTCAAACAATTCACAACATCCGATCAAGCATTGGCTAATCGACTTAGTCGATTACATGTCATTCAAACCACCTCTAGGTCATTCCCACTCATAATATAATTTCCCAATGGTGTACTCATTCACCAAATCACATGTGTTTCTCGGGTGTCGTTTTCGCCAATGACATACCGATCACCGACACCGTGCATTTTTTAAGGTGCCGTTTTCATCGTGATATCCTCGATCATTGAACCATGTGTCCTTTCTAGGGCATCGTTTTCGCCAAGCTGACATCAGCAATAGACAACATCGTGAGTTCTTTAAGGTGTCGTTTTCACCAGTGATATTTCCTTAATTACCGAATCACGTTTGTCTATAAGTCATTCACGTGCGTTTTTTAAGGCATCGTTTTTGCCAGTGATACTTATAATCACCGAATCACGTATGTCCAATAACATCGTACCTAATTGGTCTTAGCCAATAATATTCTCAGTTAGCTCTCACCATTCTCTCTATTATATAACCCATCAACATATAACTGGCGCTATATACTCATATTCGGTCATCTACCAATCAAATATTCAACAACAAACAATTAAGGACAAATTCTTAAATTTCACAATTTAAATCAATTCTATATAAATTAAAGCTCAATTAAATAAACGGTCTGCACCATGACAATCAATACAAAATTTCGATCACCAACCATCTCAGTTGAATTTTCGGAAAAATAATTAATTAAATAATTAATTTCGAAAATTAAATAAATAAATATTAAAAATCCAATTTAGGCCCGTATTGCCTGATTGGAGCCCGAAACGGGTCGGGAAAAATCCCGAGATACATTCAATAAATAACCGAACATTTCTACTTGCTAATAACTAGGTCTAACCACCTAACATGCATCATTAAGTCACTAATTTAATTGTTTTAACATAATCTAACCACCTAATTGTACTTAATTAAATCTAACCAACCCTAAGCATAATTAGCAAACTAAGAAAGCATTAGTGAGTAAAACTCACTTGAGACCAAAATGCTAAGCTGGGCTCAAACAGGCTACAAGTTGTGGACTGGGCTTCAATTGCTTTGCTGGAAATTGAGGCTCAAAATTTCAGTCGATGGGCTGTTCTTTGGATAGCTGCAAATTGGGCTGAAAATTGCTGACCTTGCTGGGCTTTGGAGCTAAATTCGCTGGGCCTAACTTGCGGCCCAAAAGAAATTCACTGGGATGGAATTTGCGTGGACTTTAAGTGGTCCAGCTGCTGGGCCGAACAAGGGAATCCGCAAGAGACGCTGGGCTGATGGGTCGCTCGAAGGCTGCTGGGCTGAGAAGTCCCTTCGCCGGGCTGCTGGAGTCGAAGCTCAAGACGCTGCCCGTTGTTATTACGGGCGTGTTGGGAATAGCGGATCCCTGAAAACCGGATTCGACACCGAATTGAACCCCTAAATCAATGCAGAAGACGAAGCCCGGGAAAACACGTATCACCGATCGTAAAGCACACCACGGATTCAAGCGTACCTTGTTAGCCATAGATTAAACACCGACGCCGTCAGAGGAAGAGAAACTTGATCCTGTTCGATCCGAGGAGGTGAAATCCTTCGAGTGTCTCACTGGTTTCGCTTTGAAGAACAACATGAGAGAGGGAGAGCGTTGAGAGAAAACGTACGTCTTTTCTTAATCAAAACGGTGTGTTTTTCTCTCTCTTCTCCCTTTTATACCTATCTCCTTCCACGGGCCCTATTCCCGTGGGCCGGGCTTTCTAGGCCCAACTTGGGCGGACGGGCCTTAAGCCCAATACCAATAAAGCCTTCATCTCCCACTCGCACATGGTGGGCCGAACAGTATTCTCTTTACCTCTCTTCAACATTCATACAGGTGAATAATTCATGCAACCAGCATACTTTGAGAGCTCGTTACTATACATCTGTTAGGAATATATAGCAGCTCATAATGGGCGTCACACTCCGAGTAGATTTAGTATGTAGTACCCTAGATCGATCGATCACATTTATATCTCTCTTGATCTCTTTTAAACAATGATATATATATTGTATTCACAACTATGATTATCCCAAAGACAGTCATAATTGGTCGACCAGTGAATACAAAACCACAATGTGATTCTCCAAAATCGATCTTCCTCTTTCCTTCAAACTCTCAATTTCAGTCCAGCTTGCTTTTCTAGAAATGCCACATTAGATCGAATCATCTCATGACCATTGGCAAAACCCTAAGATAGCAAACACTAAATAGAAATCTTGAGAATAAGTAAGAGTCTTGAGGGGACTAAAAAATTGAGGAACTCTTTTCCTCAAGAGTCTCACACGTCATAAAAGTTGAGATCATACTTTTTACCACTCTTATTGGTCGTCTCATGCATACGTAGTATGAAATACGTATTACGGTATTAACTCCTTTCCCATGGAGCGTATGTCTATACTTTTCAATACCGTATAGATGATAGTTCAGACATACCTAATGTCTAACTTGAGTTCACGTATCTACTCATTCACAAAATTCATTAGAACTCACATCTGGCATCATAGACAGATAAAGTAAAATATGTGGGTTATTTTACTTTCGGACATTTTTAGTATTATGTCCTCATCTTAACACTCAGTTAAGGCGACATACGTATTTCAAGCTTGAGCTCTCGATTATCACCTAGATAATAAGCTTAAAAACAGTCTCATCTCTATTTATCACATAGTAAACAGAGGTGATTACCCGTGTGAGTGGGCTAATCTTATATCTGTCCGACATACGTCAACTTAAAATAATGCACTGAGCATTAAGATGCATAAAGATCATACAAAGATTCATAGGCATTAATCAATGAAAAACAAAATTTCATAAATGTGAATAACTCAGGGAAATTACAATCCAGTACATCAGACTCTACGCAATCCTAGAGATTTTACATAACCACAAAACACATCTCTAGGTATTGGCTTTGTCATAGGATCTGCTACCATTCTATGCGTAGATATGTACTATAAGTTCACATCCTTTCGTGCAACCATATCTTTTACAAAGTTATACTTGGTATCTATATGTTTGGTCTTGCCATGATACTTTGGATCTTTGGTGTATGCTATAGCTGCTTGGCTATCACAATTAACTAACAACGGATTTACAGCTTTCTCAATAACACCTAAATGATCCAAAAATCTCTTAAGCCAAACTCCTTCTTGTACCGCTGCTGATAATGCCACGAACTCAACTTCTATCGTGGACAAGGCTATACACTTTTGTTTCTTACTGCTCCAACATATGGTGCCATTATTCGGTAAGAAAACAAACCCAGAGGTAGATTTCCTTTAATTTAAATCTCCTCCCCAATCAGCATCAGGATAGCCTTAGAGTCGCAGATCCTTTCCTTTATAACTCATCGTATAATCAACAGTCCCCTTTAGATACCTCAGTATTCTCTTAACGACTTTCCATTGTGCTTGACCTGGGTTGGATTGGTATCTACTCACCATTCCAACTGCAAAAACATATGTCAGGTCTTGTACACATCATAGCGTACATCAAGCTTCCAACAGCACTAGCATAAGGAACATGTTTCATTTGTTCCTTCTCTTGTGGAGTCCCCGGACACGCCTATGGCTCAATCCTTCACCTTTTGCAATAGGAGTGTCTATGGGTTTACAGTCTTGCATACGAAATTGTTCAAGAACCTTATTTATATAGGTTTTTTGCAAAAAAGACAACGATCTCTTCAAACGATCTCTCGAAATCTTAACTCCAAGAATGTATGCAGCCTCACCCATATCCTTCATCTCAAAGTTAGAAGACAACCATCTCTTGACAAAAGTATTAACCAACTCCATATTGCTTCCGGCAATCGATATCATCAACATACAATGATATGATCACAAATTGATCCTTGGATTTTTGATATATACACAATGATCCTCATTAATCATTTTAAAATCATATGCCACTATGACATTATGAAAACGTATATACCATTGTCTTGATGATTGCTTAAGACCATATATCGACCTCAAAAGTCGACATACTTTTTCTTCTTGGCCTTTCACTATGAAACCAGCAGGTTGTTCCATATATATTTCTTCCTCTAATTCTCCATTGAGGAAAGCAGTCTTTACATCCATCTGATGTAACTCGAGATCCATACTAGGTACTATTGCCAGAATAATGCGAATTGAGGTAAATCTCACTACAGGAGAAAACGTATCTTCATAATCAATTCCTTCCTGTTGATTATACCCCTTCGCCACAAGGCAAGCCTTATGCCTTTCAATCGAGCCATCAGTCTTTCGCTTTATTTTGAGAACCCATTTGTTCCCAATAGCTCTACGTCCTTTGGGAAGATCAACCAACTCCCAAACTTGGTTTGATTTCATTGACTCCATTTCCTCTTCCATTGCATGAATCTATTTTTCCTTACTAGGGCAATTCAGAGCCTCATTGATATTTCTTGGCTCATCCTCATCTTGTGGAGCAACCATAAAAGTTTCCCCTTCAATGTCAAAACGTCGACGGGAATACTTTGGCGACTTGTTCGCCGTATGGGAGATTGTACACTTTGCACATCATTCCCTATTATGCTCCCACTTGGATGAACTCCACTAATATCATTATCTTGATCCAAGGTCTCAAATAGGGAGTGATCTTCCCCTATTTCACCCTTCTTAGGAAACTCATCCTCTAAGAATGTGACATCTCGTGATTCAAATTCAGTTATACTTCCACTTTCCTGCTCACCAATGAACACATACCTTTTCGAGTGTTCCGAGTATCTTATGAAAATACTCTTATTTGCTTTGGGACCTAATTTTCCAAACTTGTGAGAGGACTCATGTGTATAGGTAACATAACCCTATGCCTTAAGAAAACTTAAGTCCGGTCTTCTACCTGTCCATAACTCATATAGAGTGGAAGCAACTGATTTGGAAGGCATCCGGTTAAGTATATAGGTAGCAATTAACAATACATCACTCCAAAAAGTGATAAGTAAGTTAGCATGCACCATCATGGACCTAACCATTCCAGTAGGGTTCTGTTTCTTCTTTCCGCAACACCATTTTGTTGAGGAGTATATGGAATAGACAACTGTCTTTCTATTCCTTTTTCATCACATAATTTTCTGAACTCATCAGATAAATATTCTCGACCTCGATCGGATCTCAATACTTTTAGTTTCTTGTTTAATTGATTCTCTACCAGGTTCATAAACCTCTTTGAAACAACTTATGCTTCAGATTTATGAGAAATCAAATAGGCATATCCGAATCGAGTATAAACATCTATAAAAGTGATGAAATAAACAGCCCCATGCCTTCCTTTCACATTCATTGGACCACAGACGTCATAATGGATTAAATGTAGAGGAAATTAAGCTCTTTTACATTTTCCAAATGGTTTCCTTGTCGTTTTCCCTACTAGGCGATGCTCACATCTAGGCAAATTAACTTTTTCAATGTTGCCTAACAAGCCCTCTTTGGCTAGTCTCTTCATATGTTGTTGGCCAATATGACCAAGTCTAGCATGCCACATAATCACATCATTATCATATTAAGTAGAAGACGTGAAACAAGGGAATAATAAATATTGACATCACCATAATCAATATCTAGTACAATAAAACTATCCAGAAAGTGACCACAACTATAGTAGTTTGTATCCAAATACAAATCTACATCGCTATTATGGAAGTTCCCACTAAAACCAAGTTTAACCAACACCAAAAACAGACGCAAAATTTCGACGAATCTCCGGAGCATATAGAACATTAAGGTGCGTCCACCACTCATGTTCAATTGGCAGGTGCCAATTCCTTTACTTCAGCTCTGGAGTTGTTTCCCATATGGATCCACTTAGTTTCAGTTGGTACTTGTCGGAATTCCACGAAGGATTCTCTATCCTTCCCTCCATGGTCTGTCGCTTCTGAATCTATATTCCACAAAGGATTGGATTCAGCCAATAATACAAAACTTGACACATAAGCAAAGTTCTCAAATGTACAAGAGGTGTATACTTTCTTTGGCTCATGACAGTCGCGAGCATAGTGACCTCTCTTGTCACAATTGTAATACCTCACCCTTGACATTTTCTTCACTTGAGGACGTTTTCCTCTCTTGTGTTGGTTAACTCTTGATTTCTTGCAATAAGGACTTAATCCTTTGCATTCCCACATATTGAACGAATCAATATGCTTGCGCCTAGAGCGCAAAGTCCTTTCTGAGCTAGAACCAGCATTGAAAATATCTATTTTCGGCTCAAATGCCGTTAGGCGGTCCTCAACTAGCTCAAGGTGGCGCATGGCATCCTTAAGATCTTCCATAACATGGTCAAGAGCTTCTAGTGCTTCTTGCTTTTCCAGCACATATTGAATCTTCATATTCAATATTTCACGATTGTTGCCGTTCATATCAGCAATTATATTCTTAGTTGCTGAACCATTGTTCTGAACATATCATACATATATGCACGAATAATTAATGCCTATCATTTATGCATCCCTATTTGCATAATCCCATCATATTAATGAATAATTTCAAGTAAGGTTTCAGAATCAAAAGGTCACTATGTTTCCAATTATCCTTCAAAAATCCTAACTTAAAACTATCATTAATATGATTGCCATATGCAAAATCAATTCTATGAAGTTACAAAAATTTCTATTACTACCCACAGCTAATTACCCACAGCAACCAGCAATAATAGAAAGCAAATAAAATCTAATATCTAATAAAATAACAATGCTTTCACATGATACGACTAACATATCAGTTGTTACATTAACAACAATCAGGTAGTAAAAATTACATAATTAATCAAAGAAATAAATAGGGAATGTCCCTTCTAATCTATAAGTCAAAACATCTGAGAAAACTGAAGGCACATTTGCCAACCATGGAAAAACTTTTGGAGAGCATTCATGTCGCCACCAAGGTGCATTTACTCTACGCCATGTGGCGCTCAATCTAAGGGTTGAAGTTTTGGTTAACTCAATCCTATAGTACTCTCTCACAAAAGCTTCCACTAGCTTCCTATAACCCAGGACCACGTTGACCTCCCATAGCCGATCAAACACTGCTTGCCATTCAGGTGGAAGAGTGTTTATCAAAGCCGGCACCTTCTCAAAATTCGGCATAAGATAACCGTTCTAGATGATTTCCCGTATCATCCGATTGACCCCGACCACATGTGATACTAAATCACCGTCATGCCACCGATAATCAGCTAACTCGTCATCGCCTTTTAAGTCTTGCAATTCCCTCGTCCGTTCTCGGGATTGCGTATCCTTGCATAACGCATCATAGTTCCCGCAACAAATGCAGAACTAAAAATGGATTACTTATAATCCATAATGTACAAAAGGGAAAATACATAATTTTCCAAAATTTATGCAACAAATGAAAAATTAAAAATGGATTACTTATAACCCACATAGGCATGACTTGAAAAAGAAACAAATTCCTTTTTTTTTTCGAATCAACGGTCAACGGTCAACGGCCGGTCAACGGTCGTCGGTCAACGGTCAGTTCGCCGGTCGTCGGACCGATCTCGCCGATCGGACTGGTTCGGGCGACCAACGCACGTGCCGTGCACGTGCGTGGGCTGACGCCACGCAGACGTCAACCGGCACGCACCGAGCGCGCGTGCCGAGTCTTTGCGATTCGGGTCGGGTCGGATCGCCGGTTGGGTCGCTGGCGAAACGTCGTCGGTGATGACGTCATCGGTGACGTCATCCGAGCGGTTACCGACCGTTGGATGACGTCACGATGACGTCATCGAGTGACGTCAGCACGCGTCGGTCCGCGGACCAGCGCGTGCCGGTTTGCCAGCCCGCCGGCGCGCACGCGCGTGCCGGTTCGCCACCGGTGCGTGTGGTGCACGCGGCCGGCGAAGCCCGGGCGCTTACGTCGCACCCACGCGCAGCGCCTTCTGGCCGTGCGTGTGGGCGCGTGCGGCGTCTCCCGGCGGTGCGCGACGTATCGCCAGACTCGTCTCGGCGTCGCCTTTCTTCCTATGCCATCACAATTGGGTTTCGACTTACGAAAACTCGGAAAAAGGGACGAACAGTGCTCGGGTGTCAGGATTTCTCGCGTCGATCCGTACGGCCGAATTTCTTTCGCGAAAAATCAATTAAAAACATCAAAACAGATCGGGAAAACGTGAACTAGGGCTCTGATACCAATGTTGGGAATAGCGGATCCCCAAAAACCGGATTCGACACCGAATCGAACCCCTAAATCAATGCGGAAGACGAAGCTCGGGAAAACACGTATCACCGATCGTAAAGCACACCACGGATTCGAGCGTACCTTGTTAGCCATAGATTAAACACCAACACCGTCAGAGGAAGAGAAACTTGATCCTGTTCGATCCGAGGAGGCGAAATCCTTCGAGCGTCTCACTGGTTTCGCTTTGAAGAACAACGTGAGAGAGGGAGAGCGTTGAGAGAAAACGTACGTCTTTTCTTAATCAAAACGGTGTGTTTTTCTCTCTCCCTCCTCCCTTTTATACCTATCTCCTTCCACGGGCCCTATTCCCATGGGCCGGGCTTTCTAGACCCAACTTAGGCGGACGGGCCTTAAGCCCAATACCAATAAAGCCTTTAGGGCGGAACACGAAGTCACGCTGGTGGAGGCCACGCGTTGAGAAGAAGCGGATGAGGGCAGCTTCTTCGGTGGCTTCATTCGGTGGGCTTGTTGCTGGCAATTCGGCAAAGGGGAAGAACGATCGTGGGCGTGCGGGCGTGTGTTGGCAAAAGGCTGAAGAGTCGAGGCTTCGGTCAACAAATTGCAAGAAGCAGCCTCGGTTGACTGCTTGGACGCGTGGATAGGAGGCAACGATCGCAGGGGCTGCATGCAGGGTTTGCTGGCTTCGTTCGGCTCTGATTCGGTCGACACCCGGGACTTTCAAAGGTTGAAGGTTGCTGGCCACGTGGATGCTTGGGTCAACACCGGTTGCTTAGTGCTGCTAAGTGTTGACTGGAGGGCTGAGCTTGAAAGTGTGAAGAAGCGAACCGTAGTGGAGCAGCTACAGGGATTTTTCAGTGGTTTGCTCGGTCTTCTTTCGCTATGTTGGAGGTGTCGCACTTTGAGAAGAAGACAAAAGCGGTGATGATGAAGACAGCGACGGAGGGACCTAAAATCAACAAACCTAAGCCATTCCCTTAATTGCTTGTCCCTCTCCTTTTTCTTTATCCTTATCTTGGTTGGTCTCTAATACTTTCTTGTAATAATCTTTATAAACCAATCAAATTTGAAGCCTAAAATTGCTGCCACTTTCCAATCCGAATTTCACATTTTGATCTTTAACTTCATCACTCAATTTCCAAATTGATATCCAATTTCAGTGAAGAAAAATCCCGAACAATCCTCTGCAAGTCTTTGACACTCAAAGGCTCGGCCTGGAGGTTCAAATTTCCTTTAATTTGGCCTATCTGAATTTCTATCGATTTTCCGCGATGTCCGCAACGATTTTCCCTAAAAGTTTTGGAATCTCTGAAAAATTTTCTGAGACTGAATCGATACTCCTAGAATTAATTGTGACATGACCAAAATTTCAATTTCTAAAATCGGACTCGAATTGGCGGTTAATTTCTATTTGACGCGTTTTTAGTGTAACCTAAGCTACTGGGTAACTTTCAGATATTTTTAGTGCAATTGACCCGTTGTCGATTTTTTTTCGAGCCACTATGAACCCACTCGACTCATTGGCGACTCTCGATTATCGTGAAAATCCCGAGGATCTAAATACGGACACAGGGTACCAAAACAATAAGAAAATCAGTCTAGTGCCGGTTGACATGAATTTTCTAATTTAGTGGTGTCACCCACGATTAGCCATACATTGTTGTTGATCCAATTTATCTCTAATTTCAAATCGATTTTTAACTGTGCCGTGATGGCCTCTAAAGATGGACACGGTCGAGAAGCAGATTCCTGGTCGAATTCTCAAGTCTAATTGCCTTAAAATTCCTAACAATTTCCTCAGATAGTCTAGTTATCTCAAGAATAATCAGTTATGAGAATAGCCCTATAGACACGTCAATAAAATGCTCGATTTATTCAGTAGAAGATAGGGTTAAAAAATTTGGATGTCACAGTTGTAGCCCTCGCTCGGCCTCTCCTAGGGCCGCCGGTGCGGAGGCTTCGCCCGGATTTGGGCGAGGCCAGCCTTAGCCGCGGCCTTGGGCAAGGCCGAGTGGCCCTCGCTAGCCGCCGGCGAGGGTCGCGGCCCTCGCTAGCCGCCGGCGAGGGTCGCGGCCCTCGCTCGGCCTTGCCCGATTTGGGCTAAGCTGCCTCGCTCAAGGCCACACGGGCGAGGTTGGCCTCGCCTAGATCGGGCGAAGCCGCCTCGTTGGCGGCCGATCCGGGCGAGGCCGCCTCGCCTCGCGGCCCCGGAGAGGCCGGGCGAGCCGGCGAGGGTCGCGGCCCTCACCCGGTGGCCGGCGAGCCTCACCGGAGGCTCGCCGTCCAATGCAAGGAAGAAGACAGAAAAAAAGGAAAAAGAAAAGAAAAAAGAAAAACATTAATAAAAATTTCGAAAAAAATAATTAAAAAATCATCAAAATTGTCACGTTAGCATTCGGCCACTAGCCGACGTCCACGTCGTGTCGGCTGGCCAAAATTGGCCGGATGGATTGAATTGGTACCAATAATAAAAGGTTTAGGACTGAATTGATTTAATTGAAAAATTTATGACTGAATTAGTACCAATACAATAGGTTTACGACTTTTTTGGTACTTTTCCCATGAAATTTGTAATATGAAGGTATAAGTTATATATTTACAAAATAATTAAACTAGAATGTACATGCGCATAGCGTGTGAATGAATTCCGGTTATATTTATATGTAATCATTATAAGATAATTATTAGGTTATAACCTAATAATTATGCAGTCTAGTAATCAATAATTATGCTAATTATATTGGGGATAATAAAATCTTTAGTATAATATCAGAGCAACTTGATCAAACAGATCAATTTCTTAAATGGACGACAGTGGCTTGTTCTTCTGATGCATACTTCTAGGGATAGAAATAGATTCACGGATTGGCTCGCTAAGCGAAGCCCGAATCAATAAACTCTTTCTTATAGAACTTGCTGCATTATAAGTCCTCTCGATAGGGGAAAAACTAGTAAAACAACAAGAGTTTAAATGAATGAATAAAAAATATTTTCATCATTTACGAAAATATTTAAATATAAATTATTGTTACTAATTAAATTATTTTGAGTAATTATTCTAAGCAATATAAGTAATTATATTTAGAAAGATATTTTTCAATTCAGTTTTTTAATAAACAAATGGAGCCCATTGTGATTGAAAAGGATTGATACAAACAAGAGAAATGTCTGGCCCAATTTCGTTTACCGGTCAAATTGAAAGAATCATAAAAAAAGGTTCTAAACATATTGTAATTCTATGGATTTAATTCTAAACCTTTGTTTGGCCCATTTTGCCCATTGGTTAAATTTGGCTGAAAATCACTAATATGGATATCAGTTATCTTACATAGTCGGGCCAATAATTTTTAATAATTTTGAAAATTATTAAAAACCTCTCTCTCTCTCTCTCTCTCTCTCTCTCTCTCTCTCTCTCTCTCTCTAGGTCAGTGAGGTCGACCTCCTAGTAAGTTATCTTACATAGTCGGGCCAATAATTTTTAATAATTTTGAAAATTATTAAAAATCTCTCTCGAGGTCGACCTCCTAGTAAGTCTCAACATTCGGCAACCCTACCTAGTAAGTCTCAACATTCGGCAAATCTGGCAAGGCGTACCCTTGCATGGCTACAGCGAGGTTGAGACTTGCTAGGGGCAAGTAAGGCTTGCCATCATAGGGCTAGTGAGGTCGATCTTGCAAGTGGCTAGCAATGGCGAGCCTTACCATATTTGGCGAGTTCTAAGTACGCCTTGCCAGATTTGCCGAATGTTGAGACTTGCTAGTGGCGAGCAAGGCTTGCCATCATCAGGCTAGTGAGGTTGATCTTGCGAGATGGCGAGCCTTACCATATTTGGCAAGTTCTAAGCGCACTCTCTCGTTCTCCTTTTCTTCTTCTTCCATTTGGTCATTGGACCTTGACAACCAGCTAGAGATAAGGGTCAGCGAGGTCGACCTCATCCTACCCATAGTAAGTCTCAACATTGGCAAATCTGGCAAGGCGTAGCCTTGCATAGCTATAGCAAGGTTGAGACTCACTAGGGGCGAGCAAGGCTTGCCATCATCGAGCTAGTGAGGTCGACCTTGCGAGTGGCTAGCAATGGCGAGCCTTGCCAGATTTGGCGAGTTCGAGAACTCACATACCAGAACTCACATAGTTGAGTGACAAAGCGAGCGCTACAACAACAACCATGGGAGTAATTGATCGACCTAGGCTATCAAAGGTCAATCCAAGGGCAACGTTTATCAAGGCATTGCACCTGCCAAGTCTTAACCTAGCTAGTAGTTGGGCAAGGTTCACACTCGTTGGATCCAGCGAGGGTCAAGGCTCACCCTCGCATTGACCTCACCGGCCTTGGCCTCTAGGTAGTTGGAGGAAGAAGGAAATGAAGGAAAACAAATAATAAAAAGTTCAAAAATATAAAAATATTATTAATAGTTATTTACGTTAGCACTAATTGCACCATATAGGATGACTGGCGTTTATGTTAGTGAGTTATAGTTAAAATTGGTCCGATGGACTACATTGACACAAATTGCAAAAGGTTTAGATTCGATTGACAAAAAAATGTATAAGATTGAATTGATGCAATTGGAATAAAGTTAGAACTTTTATGGATATTTTCCAGTTAAAATCCAAACTCCATTATGAAGCATGTTTTCTTTCTTCATTATCACAATTTCAAAAAGTGCAATATGTTTCACACTGGAAATATTGATATGTCTGGATTTGAAAATGATTTCCACTAGCACATCAATATAAAATTGAATCCGGTGGCAACAAATTTAGACCAAAAAAAGCTAGGGAACAAACCAACAATTCGACAAGGATGATATCAAACCAGACGATGTACCTGGAAATTCAGCAATCTTTGGTTAGGTGTACTTGCCATTACAAACCACCACAGCCTCAAATACGTCCACGCCCGCTGCCTCCTCCCCACCGCGCATCCGCCACTCCACAGCCCACCGGTCGCACCTCTCCTCGACAGCTCGCTCGACCCACACCACTTCCTGCCCGAACCGAATCAATTCGATCAGCCCATAATCCTCTGCGAAGCCGTGCAAGAACCGGAGAACCTCCTCATGACCTGGGAAGTTCCTTGGGTCCACGCTTCCCCTCTTGAGAAACGGGTAGTCCGAGAAACCCATGATTTGCCTCGGCTGGTTTACCCGGAGCGACCGGAACATGCTGGCATGGATGATCTCGCGGCTTGGATCCAACCCCAGCGGGTCAGATTAACCCTAGGGTCGTAAAGCCACGTGCCACCAACATCATTGCTACGCTCGAACACCACCATTTGGTGCCCCTCGCGGCGGAGCTCCCTCGCTGCGACGAGACCTGACATGCCGGCTCTGATCACCGCTGCCTTCATATGCAGTTTTGCCATGGGTTTGAGACCCGGATCCCGGCGTGGCATTGGTAGGTCAATTTACTGAGGAAGGGTTAAACAGGTTAGGTTATCAATCGGCTAGAATTACTTGATTATTTAATGAAGTTGAGCATATATTTAAAAACAGTAGTCTTGGGTGCTCAAATAATCGACCTCCTTGGAAATACTTCCCATATATTTTGGGGTAAGTACACTAATGGTGCCAAAAGTTGTGTACGGCGCTCACTTTGGTCCCAAAAGTTTCCGTCGGATCACTTAAGTGCCAAATCGGAGGAAAAACGATCACTTTGGTGCCACCGGCGAGAAATTCCGGCCAAAATAAATACGTGGCCTTTATATTTAAAAAAAAAAAAAAATCGACGTAGCTTAAGATTGTCCACGGTGGATAGCATAAAACGACGCCGTTGTCCTTTCTTCGTAAGAAACGACGTCGTTTCTTGCCATCAATCGTGGATTCACATAAGAAACGTCGCCGCCTTGCTCCATAGCAAAAAACGACGTCGTTGCAGAGGGAGTAAAATAGGGTTCGTATACGGTTCTCCTCGACGCCGGCCGTAGCTTGCTCACCCACCGTCGTTCACCCACCGCCGTTCTCTCGCCCGCCGTCGCTCGCCCGCCGTCGCTCCCCTGTCGTCGCTCGGCCATCGCTGTAGTTGCACCGTCGTTCACGATCGTTCGGTTTGTCATGTTCTCTACGTTGATCAATTTTGCAAAAAATTTAGGGTTCCGAATGGCAAGTTAGGGCACGGAGGGCAAATTGAGGGCTCGGCTCAGGGGGAAAGTAGTGGGAAAAGTGGTGGGGATGTCACTTTTATGGGGATGGAATAGAGAAATTGATTCTTCCATCGTTCGTTCGCTTTCTATTGTGGGGACCGAATAGAAAAACAGGGTGCTGAGGGGCTTAACTCGGATGGAAACAGTGGTGGGACCGAATTTGTTTATTTAATTAATTGGACTGCTTTTGTTGGGGGACCGAATGTGAATGTGATGAAATTGAAAAATGGGTGGTGGGGACTTCACTTTGTTTATTTAATTCGGTTTCTTTTGTTTCTGTAAATGTACTGAATTGGGGAGATTTTAGTCGCATTTGTTCCTTGACAACAAAACGACAAGAACCTGCATGTAAAGTTGCCGATTCTGTCATGTGTTTCCAACAAAACGACAATAACTCTTTTTCTTTTTTTCCATTGGGTGCAGCATTGACATGGACGCAAATCAGGTAGGTGTCATTGTTTGCTATGGTGGAGAGTTTATTATTGGCACTGAAGATTAGGAATATAGTGGTGGAAATGAAGGTACTATTTATGTCAATGTTTGGAAGCCATCATATATTGATTTTATGAGGGATTTGGTATATTTTTTACGATGCAAAGTGCAAAAACTACATTACTGTGTTCCTAGGAAAGAATTGAAGGATGGGTTGAGATTTTTTAATGACGATAATAGTATTAAGGATATCATTTACCATTATCTTCACGGTGAAGAAGCTAAGGTATATGTTGAGTATTATAGTGAGGATGAGGATGAGGATGAGGATGAGGATGGGGATGGGGATGAGCAGACTACCACTGAAGGAGGAGAAGTGAGGGATCCTGTTCAAGCAAGTAATCAGGTTAGGAATGAGTTTAGGTTAGATGGAGGGCAAAATGATAGGGAGATAAGTCATATTGATAGAGATGAACAAAGAGGGAGATGTCCTGAAATCTTGGATAAAGACTTCATTGGATTAGAATGGGAAATTGCTTTATCTAGTAAATCGGAAGATGAATGTTTGGTTGTAGTAAATTTCCCAAGTGACGAAGATGATGATGAACTCGCATCAAGACAAAAGCAAAGGGAATTTCGAGAAAAAACTTGCAGCTTCAGCAAGAAGGCCCGAGTCGGAAATAGGGATGGAGATCCAGTGAGGGTAATAGAAGTGAAGATGAAGAAAGCTGTGGCAATGAAGTTGCTAGTTCGGAAAATGAGCTTGACAATGATGATAAAGAACCTGCTCCTCGAAGAAAAAGTAAGTACCCTTGTTATGATCCAACCGTTCATAAACCTGTTTTGTCGGTGGGCATGAGATTTGATTATGCCAAACAGTTCAAGGAAGCTGTTGTAAAGAACTCAATTGGTGAACAGAGGAGCGTTAACTTCATTAGAAACACGAAGGAGTTTGTGAGAGCTAAGTGCTCACAAGCTAATTGTTCATGGAAACTCTATGCTGCGCTTAGTAAGAATGGGTCATTCCAGATTAGGTCTTTTCAGGAGGAGCATACTTGTCCAATTATCTTTAACAATAAAAGGGTAACAAGTGTGTGGTTATCAAAGCATTTTTTCAATACTATCAAAGCAATGCCCGAGATCAAGAGTCCTCAATTTCAACAGTTAGTGAAGGAGCAAGTGGGGGTTAATGTGTCGAGGAATCAATGTAAGAGAGCGAAGATGAGGGTGATGAAGATATTGATGGGTGGGTATAAGGAAGAATATGCGCAGGTATAGGATTATGCTGGTGAATGTATGTTTTCAAACCCATCTAGTAGGGTATATGTAGAGGTTGTGGAGAGGCCACTCCCTGATCTTGGGCCTAGATTTGATAGACTTTATGTCTATTTTGATGCATGTAAACGGGGCTTCTTAGCTGGTTGTAGAAGAGTTATAGGATTGGATGGATGCTTTCTAAAGGGTTTATGCAAAGGGGAGTTGTTGGCTACTGTGGGGAGATATGCCAATAATCAAATGTTCCCGATAGCTTGGGCAGTGGTAAAGATAGAGAACAAGGATATTTGGTCCTGGTTCCTAAAAAATTTAATGGCTGACCTTGAGATAACCGATAGAGGAGGATGGGCATTCATGAGCGACCAACAGAAGGTAAATTCATTGTCAATTATAATATATTCCCTTTTAAATTTTTCACTTGCATATTTTTCTTGACTTGTATTTATTGGTTTGAATTTTTGTAGGGACTTATTCCTGCATTGGCTGAATTGATGCCACATGCTGAGCATAGAATGTGCGCGAGGCACATATATGCAAACTGGTCAAGGAACTTCAAAGGAGATAGGCTGCAGAAGCAGTTTTGGCAGATAGCAAAGAGTACGAATATGGCTGATTTCAGATTAGCCAAACAAGGATTGTTGCAGTTGACAAAGGACGGTTTTGATGCACTCTTCCATACAGAAGCTAAGCACTGGTGTCGAGCCTTCTTCAGCGAAGATTTCAAATGCGATATCATTGATAACAACCTCAGTGAAGCTTTTAATGGTAGAATTTTAGAGGCCAAGTGCAAACCAATCATCAGCATGCTTGATAATATTTGAGTTATGGTTATGACTAGACTGCATAGGCAAAGAGATGAGGCTACAAAATGGAGTAGAAATTGTGGCCCTAGGATTGTGAAGAGATTGGATGCAAATATTGCTGCTAGTAGGTTCTACCATCCAGTTTGGAATGGAGATAATGGATATGAGATTATTCAAAATCAGGATAAGTATGTTGTCAACCTAGATAGAAGAAAGTGTTCATACCGAGCCTGGCAACTGAATGGAATTCCCTGTGTCCATGCCATTTGTGCTATTCAGATGAAGCAAGAAAACCCAGATGATTACCTACATGATTGGTATAAAAAAAAAAAAGCTCATACCTTGCTTCATACCAATTCATGATGCAGCCTATCAGAAGCAACAAATTCTGGGAGCCAACAAATCATGAAAGTCCTCTACCTTTACCGCTGAAGAAGCAAATAGGAAGGCCAAAAAAGAGATGAAGAATGTAGCAGGAAGAGGCATCAAGTCAAAGGATGAGTAGGACTGGATCAAAGATGAAATGCTCCTATTGCAGCAAGGAAGGGCATAATAAGAAAGGTTGTGAGCTGAAAAAGCAGCATCAACAGCAAGATGTAATGGCTGATTCAGTGCTAGGGATAGGACCTACTGAAGAAACTCTTATTGGGCCTATTGAAGGGAGGACAGAAGGCCCTGCTGTAATTCCTACTGAAGGGCAAACAGAAAGCCATGTTGTAAGGTAAGTATCCTCTTGGTCTTAGTAACTTTACAGTTCTTATTCGATAGTACTGTTGGTCATAATCCTAATATAGTACATTATTGTAAGGCCTACTAAAGGGCCAAAAAAAGGCCCTGTTGTAGGCTCAAGTGCAAGGATAGGGACTGGAATGGGCAAGACAGCAATAACAACAACTGAGTCCACTGTTGAGCAAACAAGAAAAAAATATCCTGTAAGTTGTACATCGCTGTGTTTGGTCTTTTATAGGCTAAAATTTACATTTGTTATGTGTTTCTCAGGTCAGAAGACGAGCAACTACACAAGTTGTAGAGGTTGCTACAAGGATTATTGCTGCTGAAAATGATGCACCACAACGAACAAGAGGGGCTCTTGGGAAAAGATTAAGGCAATATGGTTATTGGATTTATACAGATGAACGTACTGGAATGACCATTTTGAATATAAGATTTAGGCCTTATGCATTTAATTTGTTGTATTTCAATTCATTTGGTTGACAATATCACTATGTTTTTGTAGCCTGGGAGAACTTCGGAGGTACTTCTCTCTCAAGGTGGGCCAACTCAAGAATTAAGGGCGCAGCCAAAGAAGAGTGCTCCAAAGAAGAAGAAGACATCGGGTACAGCTGCGAAACAACCATCCAAAAAGAACCCAGCACCAGTTCCATCTCAACCAACGATTGGGAGCAGTAATGATGATATAGACCAACACATGACACGTGGTAGAACAAAAATAGCCGCCGTCAAAAATAAGGACAAGGAAAAGGAGGTGATAAAAAGCCCAACTAAAGAACTTGCACGACCAGTTCAAAAGAGTGCTCGGATTATGAATCAATTCAAAGCTCCAAGAGGAAAAGAAGATCAAGGTGTTGTCAATATTGACTGATGGGAGGGAGGGTGCTGGACATGGTCTCTTTTTATGTGATGTTGGACATGATTTTTTTCATGTGATTCTGGACATGGTCTTTTTCTTGTTTTCTTCTTTTTTTAGGAGTGTGCTGGATTGATGGTAGTTGTTGCCTACAATGCCATTGTTTTTTTTTTTTTTTAAGAGAGTGTTGAACTCTCGATGCTTGGGGAGTGAAGTTAGACATGCTTTTCTTTTCTTTTGTAAACAATCAATCAATGTTAATGGCAAGTACTGGAATGACTATTCATTTTCCCTTGTGTTGGTTTCAGCTAGAATGCTAGCAAGTCAGTTATGCTACTGCTGCTGTATATTTTATTTTTGCTGTTACTGCAATGTTGCTGTTGCTGCACTGTTGCTATTGCTGCACTGTTGCTGTCAGCATTGTTGGTTAAAGTTGTGGATTATAATGAATTTGTTGCTGTCAGCATTGCTGCACTATTACTGTGCTACACTATTGCTGATTATATGTGTTGCTACAAGAACACTTTGGGTGCTGGTACATCTTGTTGCATCTGGGCTGGTGTAAGAAGATGCACCAGCAACTCAACTGGTGCAAGAACAAGGTGCAAGAACAAGGTGCATTTGGAATGTGACGTTTGGCACTAACATGTTCTTTTTTAAAAAACTTGTGCAAAGTAAGTAATCACTTTGTAATCGCGACTAGCACTTAAATGATCACTTTCATAAAAACTTGGCACTTAAATGATCATTTTCATAAAAACTCGGTACTCAAGTGATCACTATTTACAACTTATGACACTGAAATGGTCAATCGTGAATTTGCCACCATCCTTCAATTTCGGCCATGGTTTGCAGTTGTAGCAAACCAACAAACCAGCAAACTAGCAAACCAGCAAACCAGCAAACCAGCGAACTATTACCAAATAAAAAATGCAGCAAACCATCATCAAATAAAAAAATGCAGCAAACCATTACCAAAAGCTTTCAATGCAGCAAACCATTATCTAATAAAAAATGCAGCAAACATTACAAAAAGCTTTCAAAGCAGCAAACCATTACCAAACAGAAAAATGCAGCAAACCATTATTAAAAGCTTTTAATGCAGCAAAGCATTACCAAATAAAAAATGCAGCAAATCATTATATTTGAAGCAAAAACTAACCAAAACAAACATTGACAATACACAACTAAACAACAAAACTTTGAAGTGCTCACAACTAATGCATTCCAAGTCCAACCTTGCATTTCTACCCATAGATTACAACAACAAAACATTCTGCTCTGTACAAAAATTACAGCAAATCAAAAAACACATTTTACTTATAAACAATCCAATACAAGTGCATATTCCATGTCTTCGACTATGGTAGACATACAAACTTCTTCTCATTACTCACTTTACATTTGAATAAACTACCCAAGAGAATAAGAACACAATCAACGCTCGATAAAAGTTTCTTTCGATTTTCAGCCTTGAAACCTCTCTCTTCAAATGGTCCACCAAAGATGTTAAACCCTTCATTTGAGCTTGCATTGAATCGACATCCTCGAACTCGTCCATTAACATAGGTGGAGGTTGATTTCGGCCTTCAAGTAACTCCAATATCACCTTTGTCGCTCGATCAGATAATTTTCTATCAATCCATTTGAAATATTGGCACTTCGAGCCTTCTTTATATCTGCTGCACCCATGGAATCTTCTCCCGGGATTCAACCGAGTCTAAGATATTCTTCTCGGACTCGGTAACCCACAATAACAGTAATACTCACCATCTACTTCACTTTTCTTATAGGAATGTGAGCCGCTGCTGAAGCTTTTGTCCTCCATTTGCAAGAGCGAGCTGATAACTTTGGGAGAAAATCGAAGTATGTACTCGAAATGATCGAATTGGGGATTTAGGGTTTTCAACTTTCGATTCTAATCGAAATTGGGGATTTAGGGTTTCTTATTTGGGGAAAAATGGTAAACGGCATCGTTTTGTTCTTTGTATGCTGATTGTATTCTCCGGCGATCCACGTCGGCGTCAAAAATTAATAAAAAACTGTCACGTCGGATTTCCGGCCAACCAAATCGGCGATGGCACCAAAGTGATCATTTTTCAAAATTTTTGGCACTTAAGTGATCCGACGGAAACTTTTGGCACCAAAGTGAGCGCCGTACACAACTTTTGGCACCATTAGTGTACTTATCCCATATATTTCTATACACACACTGTATTGGTAGATCGATCTAATTCAGTAAGCTTTCACTCTTAGACCAATCAAATTCAGGAAAATTCTTTGTGGATACGAGTAATTTCAGTACTTAATCGAGTTAAGATAAGGTATGGAAATTAGTTGACTTACTTCCGAGATATCTGACTTCGTTTATGCTGCTGCGTCCATGTGAAATCGGTCTTGGAATTTGGTTTGTTCTATAGCAAAATAATTTTTTATCCTTCATGTGCTTTCAAGTATATTTTATAGGATAGATCGACTTGGAGTGTAGTGTAGCGTGTGGAATCTTACAGAGGTCATTATTGATTTTACTTTTCCAATTTTAGAATATAATAATTGATATCCCCGGAAGTGTTTCCACTTCCGAGCACCTTTCATTGGGGGTTTACCAGCCTAGTATGCTAGGAGAAGGCAGTGACCTCCCTCCAGGGGGGATCCCTACACCATAGAGGTGTAGTGGCCAGGAGAGCCCATGGGGATTTTATCCCTGATTTTCTTCCCCTCATTTGCCTGTAAATGGCTTGTGAGGAGGAGACACCCCAGGATATCCAATTCAGGGTGGAGCAGTTTAAGGACTTGCTCAGGTCCAACTTGGGCTCGGGGGGGAGGCTCGGCCCACCCCCAGGGGCTTCGATTCCCCTGGGTTGTCTTCATTGCCCTCCCCGGGCTTGTTCCTTGGGTTTCTTGTGGGGGAAACCCTAAAGATAAAAGCCATGTCCAGGGCCCACTTCCCCCCGGGGGGGCAGCCCGCCCGATGGCTGGAGCGGTTTAAGGACCCGCTTAGGTCCGGTCTTACAGGCGTTAAGCCCAGCCGCTATATTTATCGAGGCACGGGAGCTGCCTCTACCTCCGATCCTGTTTAACGTCCCCATGGGGCTACAGGGGCTACCCCCATGGAGACCCCTCTATCTCGGCTGGTTCCCTTCTCAGTGGGAAGACTCCCGGGGAACCCCTTCATTGACGGGGGAACTTGGAGTGTAGTGTAGTGTGTGGAATCTTACAGAGGTCATTATCGATTTTACTTTTCCAATTTTAGAATATAATAATTGATATGGCATGGCATATTTGTTGGGGAATCTCCTTTAAAATATTCTTACTTTCATTAACTAGGTCTATTTGTGAAAATGAGAGATTTGTTAGTGTTGACGCCTTAATTTTATTTAGGTCTATTTTATTTTATTTATTAAGTTATTATTTTCTTTATTGGATAATAAATAAACAAATAACAGAAAAAACATAAAAAACAGAAAAAAACAGAAAAGAAGAGAAGCAGCCTCCGCCGGGCCTTCGGCCCATTTCCGCCTCAGCCCAGCCCAGCCAAGTCTTCTTCTTCCTTGCGCCACCGCAGCACGCGCGAGGGGGGGGGGCGCGACGCCGGAGGAAGATGAACAGACGCTGACGCACGTGGAGCAAAGGAGTAGTTAGCGTCAACGGGACATGACCGGAGGAGGAGCTAATGGCAGATGGGACGGTAGTCCAACCGGTGGGTCGAGCCTCGCCGACCGGCCGCCCCCTCGCCTATAAATAGAGGGGGGCCATGGAGAGGAAATGGGGAGATCGGAGAAAGAGAGAGAGGCCACTGGAGCTCGAGATCCCCTGAGAGACTTCGGGGAGCTCGAGTGCAAGGCCGGCCGAGGCGGGGTGAGCTCAGAGGGGTCCTCGAGAGACTTCGGGGAGCTCGAAGGGCGAGCCCAAGGGAGAGAGAGAGAGAGCCCCAGCCAGATTTGACCAAACCCAGCCTCATCGTCACCGTCGTTACTTGCCGTGGCCTCCACCGTCGCAAATTGCCCCCTGCCGTCGCCGTCGTAGCCCTAGCTCAAGAAAAGGTAAAAAGCCCGTAGCTGTTGTCCCTGCCGTTCATCGTAACCCCCTTCCGTCGCCGTCGCTGTCGCTGCATTTGGGAAACCCTAGGGTTCCCGATTTTCTGAGTCACGACCCTGGGTAGGTGGGTCGGAACCGGATTGGGAACCGGGTAGGGATTCTGCAGATTACGAGGGCGACAGAAATTCGGGCCCGAGTCGGAGCCGTGTAGGGTAGGGTTTCGCTGGGAAGCGAGTTGTCAGAGCGGGTCATCGGGTCGGGCCAGGCGTCCCAAAACGCTTGGCCACGACGCCATTCCATTTTTTTAAAAAAAGAAAAAGAAAAAGAAAAAAATCCGAGTGGGGCCCGCATGCGAGTTGTCGGCCCGGTTGGATCCAACCCGCGGATCCGACCCAAGTCAGTTTTTATAATATTTTTAAATAAATAATAAATAATAAATAATTTATTTTAAAAAAATCAAAAATAATTTACTTTCGAAAAAATATTAAAAATGTTTTAATTTCCAGAAAATCGAAAAATATTTAAAAAATGTTGAAAAATGTTTTATTTTCTGAAAAAATCAAGAAAAATAAAAAAATAATTTATTTTCCAAAAAAATATTTTAAAAATATAAACATATATTTTATTTTCTGAAAAATCAAAAAAATTTCATATTTTCCAAAAAAATGCCAAAATTCCAAAAAAAACAAGCCAAAAATTCGTGAAAAATCCAAAAAAATTCAGAAAAAGCCAAAAAAATAAAAAAAATCCCTTTCATGTAAAAAAAACTAGAAAAAGACTCAAAAAATGTTTTTCCTCCAAAAAATGCATGGAAAATCCTTCGAATATCCAAAAAAACTCAAGGTTTAAACAAGATTAGGTACCGAAAGGACATTAGTGATTAACTAGTGTAATTAAGTCCCCAATCCTAATTTCTCTGGTTACGCGGCAGAGTGAGTATTTCTCTCGATACTTCGCTTGGGTTTCTAATCAACCGACCCAAAATCGATTAGTGACGACTCCATTTTAAAAATTGATTTACAAGTTAAAAACTTAGACTATTAAAGTCGTGAATTGGTGGACTTGGGAGAATCCGGGCATAACTAAATTCAGCTGAGCCATTAGCCTCTTTAGGCGCCCGTACCTGATTGCGGGCACCGAAAAAAAGAGGTCGCGACGGTTAGGTAATAGAATCGATGTAATTTTACAATCAAGTCTTTCCTATCAAATTTTCCTTGAAATTTCTGACTAGTGATCTATTCATTATCAACCATCCTATGTGTCATACACAGCAATTAAAAACGAAATGATGTCGTTTAACTTTTGTGATTTTTCTGATGTGTGTGTGTGTGTGTGTTTCTTTTTTTCCTTCTTTTCCGCCCACTCCCCCCTCTTACTATTCATCTTCTTCAACCTTGAGATGGCTTGGCTAAAACTCCTATGGTCCTCACCCGTCGCTGCCCGCTGTCACTTGGACCTCCGGCGACAATCATTGATCATTGCTCAACCGCTAGCAGCCACTCTCATCTTCGTTTAGTGTTGGATTCGATTTGTTTTTGTCAATAAAGGAAGCTACCATAGCTTCAACGCTATCTTTCTTTTGGTTCTCCCACTTCGTCAATCTGCGTGATGACTATTGACCGTAACATGAGAAAAGCGAACCGATCCCTCCAGATGATGGGGAGGTCTATGTATCGTACTTACCGGACAAGTGATCTTGCATGTTTACGATGCAGTAGGATATCGTTAGGCTTCTTACGAACCTTAGAATAGGCAAATTACGTATTGAAACGATGAGCAATAGAACTAAGTGAAATGCAGCAAAATCCAAAAAACTCGCACCCAATTCGCCTTAGATTGGTGCACTTCGTGTACATCTACATTCATAATTTTTGAGGTGCTACATTCGTGAACCTTTTTTTCTAAATTCTTGTCCTATCTAGTGAGATAGCTAGTATAAGCACCTAGAGGGGGGTGAATAGGTGCACAAACAATTTATCGAGATACGGAAGCGATTCTAGGCAACCGATAGAAAGGAGTTCACAAAATGAAGTACGATCAAAGTAAAGAGAGTAAGGAAGAGAAAATTGAACACAAGGTTTATAGTGGTTCGGCTTATTCCAAGCCTACGTCCACTCTTCCGCACTGACAGCCCACCGGCTGGATTTCACTATGAACAAAAAAGTAGTTACAGCACAGCTTTTCCTTGATTCCACAGTGTAGATGTTCTATCACACCTCCTCAAGGTTTCTCATAAATATAGACTCTCTTTTGTATACAAGGTTTCGCTCAAAGGAATTGTCTAAACAACAAGGAGCTTCAGACTTTGGAATTCTTCTATCGCGCACACCTCGAACAACTTAGAACGTCTTCCTTATATACTCATTTATGTCGTCATACCTGTTGACACTTATCAAAGGAATTCCTCCAATCTACCCGTTGTACGGAATTAATTAGGAAAATTGTTCGAGCTATTAAAGGAACGTGTCGATAGCCCATCAATCATGTTCGTCCAAACAATCAGGATCTCGGTTTTCATAAGTAGAACCTTCCAAGAATATTTAGGCAATCATCGGTTCCTTAATCTTTGAGTCAATCTCGATCAATCAAAGGATTCCGTTGTGTCTTTTCCAACCAAGAGATCTTCTTCGGTTGATAAGGTCATATCCTTAATGAAACATCCAGTTCTGGATAACCTTTCTTCAACGGATTAGAGACTGTCAATGAGGATAGACTTTGAGTCTTGAGTCTGGCTGTCCGGAGGTCTTCGGACTTTAAATAGCAGAGTCTGCAAACCTTCAGACTAGACTAATGGAAACGTTTTGTCAGCTTCAAAACACTTCAAGAAGATTTCTTCAACAATCTCCCCATTTTTTATGGTGACAAAACTTTCCTGCAGATTTGGACAACTTTGACCTGCAAAACATTTCTCAAACACATATGCATATCTTATAGAGATAAATGGCTAAATGAATAACACTAGAATCTGTAACCATACAAAATAGGTTAGTCTAATATGTGATAAAGCCATCCATAAAATATCAATAGTAGTTAATAGAAGCAGTCAAGTCCAAGTCTAGTTCAGTTCTCATCTAGACACAAAAACAAAGTCAAACAGAGTTCAAACATCAAAACAATCCAACAAACAGTCCAGCAAACCACACGATTAAAAGTCAAATTGTTCAAATATTGCATCTCTCCCCCTTTTTGTCAGCATTAAAAAGGTTGAGATGAAAATGGAATAAAGTCAAGATTGCTTGGGAACGCGGACAAGCTGGAAATCTCCCATAGACTGAACGATGCCTTCCAGCCTTTTCAAGTCTTCCTTCAATTGTGCAATCTCCTCACCTTTGGCATTGGCCTGAATCTGAACAGTGAGGTCTTGGATTTTATCATTCAATGAACATGAAGAAACTTGACCCGCATTTTGCAAGTTTTGAACCTCGCATCCCATGAGAATATCCATGATTCTCGCGAAAATCTGTTGCATTATCAGTCTGAGTACTTGCTTCGGCTCGATCTAATGGAGTAAATGCAGACGATGGTAGATCAGCATAATCTCGCAAGTTTGGCGATGAAACTTCATGACCTTCTTCTGGAAATTGAGAGACATAAACGTCCTCTAGGTCTGCAGGTGAGCGACTGACTCCTTCACTTGCATCAGGATATGAGGACTTCCCTCCTTTCTCTTGATCTTCCCCTGTTTCCATGCCTACAGGTGGAGAAGAGTGTTCCTCAGGTTCTCCTTCTTCTCTTCTTTCTTCTTCTTCTTTCTCAACTCTTTCCTTCTCAGCTTCTCTTTCTTCTTCTCCTTTCTCCTCTGCTTCCTTCTCCTCTGTTTCTTTCGTCTCTGCTTCTTTCGTCCCTTGTTCCGATTCTTTCTCTGGAATAGAACGACTCAGATTCTTCAAAGTCATTGCAGAAACAGAGAGATTTTCATCATCATCTTCATCTTCAACAATAAGAGCTCTTCTTTTTGGTTTTAAAGCAACCAAGGGCTCCTTTCCTTTCCTTTTTGATGAAGAAGAGGGTTGATGAGCTTTGACTGGAGTCTTCTCCTTAAATTTCTCCAACGCCTTGTTCAATTCCTTCAGACGCATCTTGGTCACCATTTTCAATCCTACTACCATATGATCGCACGATTGAACACAAAAGATTTGCGGAGGCTGAATATTCAAATGTCTGAATAACTTCGTCACAAGACTTGGGTAAGGAAGTTGACCTCTGTCCTTCATCATGGCTCTATACATGTGGAACATAACAGTGTGAGGAAGAGAAAACCTTTTCCCAGTGAGGATTGCATACATCAGCTTTGCCTCTGAACTTGAAACATCGGTCTTGGAAGTTGATTTTGGTCGGAGGCAATTGATCACAATCTTGTGAAGTAAGATGTTGAATGCACTCATCCTTAAGTAGGAAATCTTTCCCTCTATTCTCCCGTCCTTAACAAGTTCCAATGTAGCACGAGCAATAGAAACTTTGATCGGTTGATATCTTCCTCTCTCAACTCCTAACACGTCTCGCAAAGATATCCATATCCATAACATAGTCTTTGATCTTTGACACTGAAAGAGAATCTATTCGCTTCCAAAAAGCTAAGATTTGAATAGAAATATGCGGTTAGTTTAGCATAGGCCTCTGTAGTGTCGGAGCAGAACTTTTCAAGTTGAAGATAACCGAACTTTTCCCTCAAGTTCACATTTACAGCATCCAGAAATCAAAATCCACACTCTAAGGTTTATTACCCCATGCTTCAGCAATTTTAAGTACAAATCCTTTTGTTCCTTCGATCTGAACAAATCTCCTCTTTTTTCTCGATTTTCAACCGCAACACCCATTCTCGGTTGAAATTGGCTATACAATTTGTCATCATCATTCCCATCTACGGGATTCGGTCCCCAATCACGAGGATCACTTGGGATATTCGCAAGGGTTTCCTCAGCCACCCCTTTATGAGCAATTCCCAAACTTTCCATTTTTTTCAAAAAGATATATTCATTTCCATACCCTTTGTCTTTAAGAAAATCATCGACATAGTTCAATGGAGTATGAGTTCCTTTTAAAGCACGATACAGCTGATAAATAAAAGCGGGCTTTTGAACTCTTACAGGGTCTGCATCCTCAATCATTTCTTCCTCTTGTTGATGATCAACGCCTTGAGGACTAGATGGAGGAGAATGACGCTGCTGAGAATGTTGTAGGCTCGGTTGCTATTCGGAGACACTTCTTCTTCGGTGAGATCGAAGTGCGTAGGCCCATCACTCATTTGCCGTGGTCCCCTGCTTGCAATTCTCGAAGACTTTCTTGAAGATGACATCTTTCTCAGTTTTTGGAAGATTTCTTGCTTGACTTTCCCAAGAAAGATGACAACTTTTTCGAAGATTAAACGAGGGAGAAAAAGGGAATGGAAGATCGATGCTTTCTAGGATTTTTTAGAGTAAAGTGAAGAGGAATCAACAGTGAACGATCGGTTAAAAAGGGAGATAAACGAACCATCACAAAGGAAAATAAAAAGATGCCTTTTCAAAATAACTGTCATTTTTCCGCGAAAATAGTCATTTCAAAAATAACTTCCTTTTTGAAAATGAAACGATGCAATAGTTACGTCTATTAAATATAGCAATAATTTAAACACAGTCTAACGATCATACCTCTTCAAGATAAGATTCGAGAGAGAGAGAGAATTACTTACAGTTTAACGATCGTACCAAGACTATCTTATAGTCAAAGTCTTGTATGTCTGAGTCTAAGAGTCTTTAGACTTTGATTTTCTCATACCTCAAAATGTTGAGTCTGGAACGGATAGTTTCAAATTGATTTTTCTCCAATGGCTTTGTGAATATATCCGCCAGTTGATTCTTTGAGTCAACAAATTGAATTGAAACATCTCCATTTTGAACATGGTCTCTAATAAAGTGATATCGAATCTCCATATGCTTTGCTCTTGAGTGGAGAATTGGGTTTTTGGTGAGATTTATAGCGCTGGTGTTGTCGCAATTAATCTCCGTGCATGAGTCTTCAATTCCAAAGTCTCTTAGCTGTTGTTTTATCCATAGAATTTGCGAACAACAACTTCCGAGAGCTATATACTCGCCTGCTGTAGAGAGAGCTACCGTACTTTGCTTTCTTGAAAACCAAGACACCGTCCCGCCTCCAAGTAGTTGACAAGTACCCGATGTGCTCTTTCTATCTACTCTGCATCCAGCAAGGTCTGCGTCTAAATATCCAAGAAGAGTAAAGTCTCCCCTTTTTGGATACCAGAGACCAAAGCTTGAAGTTGATGAAATATATTTGATAATACGCTTCGCAGCATTCAAATGAGATTCTTTTGGGTCTGATTGAAATCTGGCACAAATGGAAACACTAAACAGAATGTCAGGTCTAGAAGTAGTAAGACAAAGAAGTGATCCGATGATACTCCTGTATAGCTTTTGGTCGACTTTCTTTCCTTCTTCATCTTTGTCTATCTTCAAGGAACTTGACATTGGTATGTCAGCCTTTTTGTAATTGTCCAGTCCAAACTTTTTGACAAGATCATTTGCATACTTTTCTTGATGAATGAAAGTTCCTTCCTCCAATTGTTTTATTTGAAGTCCAAGAAAGAATGTTAACTCACCCATCATGCTCATTTCAAATTCATCCTGCATAGTCTTAGAAAATTTCTTGCACAGACTTTCATTAGAGGATCCAAAGATAATATCATCGACATATATTTGAACAAGCAGAAAACTTTTGCTTTCTCTTTTAATAAAAAGAGTAGTATCTACTTTACTTTTAACAAATCCATTTCGAATTAAAAACTTACTTAATCTGTCGTACCAAGCTCGAGGTGCCTACTTTAAGCTATATAAGACCTTTTTGAGTCTGAATACTGAGTCTGGTTTCCTTGGGTCTTCAAACCCGGTGGTTGTTCCACATAAACTTTCTCATGGATGAATCCATTTAGGAAGGCACTTTTGACATCCATTTGGAATAACCTGAAATTCTTATGACAAGCAAATGCAAGTAATAAACGAATTGCTTATAACCTTGCTACCGATGCATAAGTCTCGTCATAGTCGATCCCTTCTTCTTGTGTGTATCCCTTGGCCACGAGTCTAGCCTTATTTCTTATGAATTTTCCTTTTTCGTCCATCTTGTTCCTGAAAACCCATTTAGCTCCAACAATTGATTTACCTTTTGGTTTAGGAGTCAGCTCCCAAACATCATTAATTTTGAATTGTCGAGTTCTTCTTGTATAGCTTCAATCCAGCTTTCATCGAATAAAGCTTCTTCTATGCTCTTGGGTTCTATTTCGGAAATAAGAGCCACGGCACTAGACTCTTCTCGCCTTTTGGATCTTGTGCGAATTCCTTCATTGATGTCACCAATAATAAGATCTTTGGGATAACTGGACTTATGTTTCCAGTTGCTGGTTAATTTATCATATTGATGGTCACTTCCTTTACTTGAATCTTCATCAGTCACTTGTTGCTGGTTCTTCAAGGTTTGAGCTGCTTCTTGAGATTTAGACTTTGTAGAGTCTGGAGCAGGTTTAGTCTCTTCAAAATGAGTCTGAATAGATTCATTTTGTATAGAATCTTAGAATTTGACATTCATTGATTCTTCCACAGTTTGAGTCTTCTTGTTGTAGACTCTGTAAGCTTTGCTTGTGGTTGAATATCCAAGGAAGATGCCTTCATCTGACTTTTCTTCAAACTTACCAATTCGATCATTTGGTTTTTCAGTATGAAACATTTGCATCCAAATACATGAAAATATGAAACAATAGGCTTCTTTTCTTTGAATAGTTCATAGGGGGTTTTTTCCAGAATAGGCCTTAGAAAAACTCTATTGATAATATAGCATGATGTTGAAACTGTTTCAGCCCAAAAACGTAAAGAGATATTGCTTTCAATTAAGAGAGTTCTAGCCATTTCTTGAAGAGATCTATTCTTCCTTTCCACAACTCTATTTTGCTCTGGAGCATATGGAGAAGAGAAGAAATGCTGAAAACCAGATTCTTCACAAAATTTTCCAAAATCTTGATTTTCAAATTCACCTCCATGTTCTGTTTTTATACTTGAAATAACATACCCCTTTTCATTTTGAACCTTCTTAGCAAATTTTTCAAAGTAAGAGAAAGTTTCAGACTTACTTGCCAAGGAATATACCCAAGTAAATTGTGAGTAATCATCAACAATTACTAGGCAATATTTCTTACCTCCAATGCTCTGCGTTCTTGTTGGTCCGAAGAGATCCATATACAAGAGCTGCAGTACACGGTTAGTGGAAACTTGATTTATTGGCTTAAAGGAATTTCTTACCTGTTTTCCCAATATACATGGTGTACATAGATCAAACTTTTGATATGATAAATTGGGTAGACCATGAACAAGCTTCTTTGCTGAGATTTTGGCTATCTGCTTTATGTTGATATGCCCAAGCTTTTTGTGTCATAAGTTCGCTTCGTATTGGATTGAGATTAGACATTGTGATTCATCTGGTTTCACGTCTAAGAGGTAGATATTCCCATATCTTCGACCCATGAATGACTGAGTAGAGTCTTTACTGGTTCCTGAACAAATACCCTCTTGAAAGTTGATTTTAAAACCGGCATCACAAAGTTGACTGACACTAAGCAGATTGTAATTGAGCCCTTCAACTAAAGAAACATTGCTTATTGTGAGGTTCCCAATCTTTACAGTTTCAAATCCCACTATTTTTCCTTTATTGTTTCCTTCAAATGAGACTTTTCCACTATTCACTTGAACAAGCTTTATGAAACAATTTGAATCTCCTGTCATGTGTCTCGAGCATCCACTATCCAGATACCATTTCACTTTTTTCTTGATAGTGACATGCATTTAAAAAGAAACTCAAGCTTTCTTTGGTACCCATATTTTCTTGGGTCCTTTTAAGTTAGTCTAATATACGGTTTTTGCCCGAGACTTTATTGACAGGTCTTCGAACCATAGGACATTCTTTCTGAAAATGATCTGCACTATTGCATTTTGAACATCTAAGAGCATTGTGACCTACTGGTTTTACAAAGGTCCTTTCAAAATGATTTTTGTAAGCATTTCTTGTGGGTCTTTGTTCGATTCTTTCTTTTACTTTAGGAAAATCGATTAAATGAATGGTTTCAGCAGTCATTCCTAAACCAGATTTATTGAAATAAGGTCTTTGGACAGAAAGTATTTCTCCAGTTTTTCAGATCCTAGAGAAAATCTTTTGGAAATATTTGAGATATTATTTTTCAAGAATGCATTTTCTTTTAAAAGATTATCTTCACTTTCCTTGAGAGAAGAAACATCCCGGTCTAAGCATTTCACTTTTTCTTTCAAAATATTCTCTTGTTGTTTTAAAGCAGAATTTTCCTTTTTGAGTTCGGAAATTCTTTTAAAAGAAGTCTTAAGACTAAAACATAATTTATCAATGTATTTTGAAACTTTAAAAGGGATTTTGAAGTTACTTACCTTGAATTCACTTTCTGAATCTGAATCGGTTTCGGAGTTTGATTCGAGTCGATTGTGCCATTAGACATATGTTGGCATAATCATCATCACTATCTTCGCACTCGTATTACTCCAGGTTTCAGCTTTGAGAGCTTTTCGATATCTTTCAGTTTTTCCTTTCTTCTTCCTTAGAAGAGGACAGTTGGGTCTGATGTGTCCCTTTTTCTTACATTCAAAGCAAACTACATCTCTGTTTGATTCATCATCTTCAACGAGACTTAGTCTGTTGCTTTTGAAAACTTTGTTTCTTTGAATTGAATCTTCTTCCTTTTACTTTCGTTTTCTGAATCTTCTTATCATGAGAGCAAGTTCTTCATCATCCATGTCGTCTTCGAATCTGTTACATCAGAATCATCATTAGATTTTAATGCAATTGATTTCTTACCTTTAGGATCTTCGTCTTCATTAATTCGTTCCACTTCATAAGACTGAAGGGTTCCAACCAACTCATCGACAGACAGTGGCATGATTCTTTGGGTCTCTCTAATTGAGGTCTTTATATGATTCCAATCCTTGGAGAGTCCACGCAGTAGCTTGTTTACTTTCATGGGATCAAAAATTGGTTGACCTTGATTTTCAAGATCATTCACGATTTCTGTAACACGACTAAATATGTCAGTTATAGATTCTCCTGGTTTCATTCTGAAGGCTTCGTATTGACCGAGAAGAATGTTGATTCTAGTCTCTTTCACTCGATCGATTCCTTCATAGGTAATGTGTAATCTATCCTAGACTTCTTTGGCTGTATCACAAGAAGATATTCTGTTATATTCAGTAGGTGATAAAGCACAATATAAGGAATAAATAGCTTTTGCATCAAGAGCTTGTCTGTTGATTATCTCTTCCTGAGTCATTTCGCTAGACTCAACAGTGTCTTTTCCCCTTTCTGAGACAAATGCAGCTTTAGGAATGATTCCTTTTTCTACAACGTCCCATTCCAAAGGATCTTTTGATCTTAAGAACGCCTTCATCTTGTTTTTCCATATGTTGTAGTCCTTTCCATCAAAGTAAGGCGGTCTGGTGTTGCTTTGCCCTTCTACCAGCCCTGGAGCCAACATACTAGCCATGGATCTTTAACTCTGAAGTAAAACACTTCAAACAAAGTGAATACACGAGCTCTGATACCAATTGAGATAGCTAGTATAAGCACCTAGAGGGGGGTGAATAGGTGCACAAACAATTTATCGAGATACGGAAGCGATTCTAGGCAACCGATAGAAAGGAGTTCAACAAATGAAGTACGATCAAAGTAAAGAGAGTAAGGAAGAGAAAATTGAACACAAGGTTTATAGTGGTTCGGCTTATTCCAAGCCTACGTCCACTCTTCCGCACTGACAGCCCACAGGCTGGATTTCACTATGAACAAAAGAGTAGTTACAGCACAGCTTTTCCTTGATTCCACAGTGTAGATGTTCTATCACACCTCCTCAAGGTTTCTCACAAATATAGACTCTCTTTTGTATACAAGGTTTCGCTCAAAGGAATTGTCTAAACAACAAGGAGCTTCAGACTTTGGAATTCTTCTATCGCGCATACCTCGAACAACTTAGAACGTCTTCCTTATATACTTCTTTATGCCATCATACCCGTTGACACTTACCAAAGGAATTCCTCCAATCTACCCGTTGGACGGAATCAATTAGGAAGATTGTTCAAGCTATTAAAGGAACGTGTCGATAGCCCATCAATTATATTCGCCCATACAATCAGGATCTCGGTTTCCATAAGTAGAACCTTCCAAGAATATTTAGGCAATCATCGGTTCCTTAATCTTCGAGTCAATCTCGATCAATCAAAGGATTCCATTGTGTCTTTTCCAACCAAGAGATCTTCTCCGGTTGATAAGGTCGTATCCTTAATGAAACATCCAATTTTGGATAACCTTTCTTCAACGGATTAGAGACTGTCAATGAGGATAGACTTTGAGTCTTGAGTCTGGCTGTCCGGAGGTCTTCAGACTTTAAATAGCAGAGTCTGCAAGCCTTCAGACTAGACTGATGGAAACATTTTGTCAGCTTCAAAACACTTCAAGAAGATTTCTCCAACATCTGGAACAACCTTTGACAACGTAAGGCCGTTCTCTTCTCTTTTAAGAACTTGTATACATATTGTGCAAATACGCACCAGTAGTCCCCACAAGTAATCAATCACGTCATCAATTAAAATGGTATCAAAGCTGACAAAAACGTGACAATCCGCCAAAGTAATTGCCTGCCTCTTCTTGTTAATTTGGTTCGAACTCAAGCCATATCACACTCAATAAGGTTAAAGTTAGTAACTGCACGCAGCCATGCATTACAAACTCATTAAATTTATGTTATGGAAACGAGGATGATTTGAGTTATTTTTTTGATAATCAGGATCGCTTTAATTTAAATTACCTACTTTACATTAAGTTACTCTGAGCTATTGATTGCTGGCAGTCCAAATTTTGAGTAGATGAGAAGTAATTGATGGTGAATTTAATTGGAAGGTGTTTGAGCGAGATAAAGATTGTAAATTGTCTTGCTAAATGGTGTGTACTCGATTTATGAATCGTAAGGTTGGTAATACGTTAATGCTTAGTAGGAGAGGTCTACATGTATTTATAAATGTATCTACATTTGAATGCAACCAATGCAATTTAAAATTTATGTAGTCAGATAAGCATTGAAAGGTAACAAATACCCCACATCCGTATCAAACTCCTTGTTGTTCCATCTTAACTCTCTTTTCGCTTTCCAGTGGTTACAAGAATTCCAAATGATGTTCAGAATCAATTCAACGAATTTGCTTGCCAAACCCTTCTTCTTGCATCCGCCTTTCAACATCCCAGTTGTCCCGCCAATTTTCATCAGAAGATTGCAGGAATTTCCACAATTCGAGTCCAATGAGAACCATCTTCTCGATCCATTGTTCAAGGGATGGGAGTCCCCATTGATCCCCAAGCCACTTCTCGTACTCAAACTATCAAGCACATGAAAGAACATCAACTTCTTCGTATTGGAAACAAAAAATTAAAGGAGCCTCATTGTATAGTTAATAAGATGGTCTCGGCCAATATAGTTGAATAATACTTTTGGAGGTCATACTAGTTTTTTAGCTCTATTATGGATTTTGTCAATTGTTCATTTGCGAGAAACTATTATACGGGTGTAATATATGTACTAAATTGAATCTAGACTATTAGAGATGGCTGGTTCATGTAAGTTCTACTAGATCTTAACATCCCGATTGAGTTTAGCATATATAATAGGTTCCTGGTATATTTACCAATTGGTTAGACTATAATATCCATATCTAAAAAGGTAAGTTTAACCGGAATTAATAAAGAATTTCCACACTCGATGTTGGATAATTGACATATGGAAGAATTTGATTGAAAAATTAATTTCAAACACATGTCACTCATCCAAAGGTGAATGTAAACTAATTTATTGAAAAGGTAAGGCACAATGAATTAAGGATTGACAAGTTAGTTCCAACCTTTCCCGCTTCAAGCCTGTGAGTGCAATGCTTGGGCCAGCCAAGCTCTTCGATGCGCTGGTAATGTTCTTGAACAGAAGACATCATATCTTCTTCACTTGGCAACACCAATTCTCCAGATAAAACCTTGGCCACCCACTCCGACTGTAGCTCACTAAGTGGTACCGGAAAAATCTACTCACAGTTGAGACCGATCGAGAGATTGTGTAAATAAGGGATTAAACCAAAATTCCGGGGAAGAATGCACACGAATATGTTTAATTGCTTCAACAATTCTAAACTCCTGTTTTCGTGAAATGTCTAAACCTTAAGAATGGCAGAAGACATCCAATATTAAATTTTTTTTTTTCCCTCTTCCTTTCTTTGCATTTTCAACTGTTCTGAAAGAAAAATTTCTACATCACTGGACTTAAACATCAGTAAATCGGTGGCCAAATCTCCAAGTGATGGAGAAAAAGTTGATCGTTTGTCTCAATATATGTACTAACTGTTACCTTTTGCTATTTTTCATTAGTTGGTTTTCTTCTTGAAAAAAGTTAATCTCTACTTGGTCTACATGATGGAAAAAAAAAAAAAAACTTCATAAAAAAATTATACCAGAAAGGGTATGCCAATGAAAGAGAGCCAAGGAGCTAGGCTTGGCGGGAAAACATGTTTATATAAAGGCCCCACGCGGTTGTCATCCACATTCACGAGTCCCTTTGTCTTTAGAAATGGAAAATGGTATCTATATCTGCAACATGAGGATCATATACATCAAGAAAGATAGAACATGAACGCTCGCGCATATATGTATGCCTATAAAGAAATGCTCAAGTAACCTAGGAGAACAATATGTTTTTTGATACCCAGTGCAATGGATGATGACATCTGCATATATAGAGGATTCATCTTGGAACACTAATCTGCCATCTTCTTCGGCACATGCAATCTGCCCAAAGACAACAAGATTAATGAGTTTGAGCTCAGATTAGGTATGATCAGATCACTTGGATTTTCATCTAAATTTAGTCACAATCAGAAAATGAGGGAATAAATAAAATGTAAAGTACCATGGGATGTTGGAAGACCCCAGCGACTTTTCTTAATTCCACAACTTGGGAAATTGTTTCTCTTGAGGCCTGATGAACTTCTCTTGCAAAAGGTAAGATGTCTTTGGCTATGTCACCTGCGCTAGTCCCTCTTCCTATTATCAACACAATCTGTCGTGCAAAATAGTGAAAAACATTTATACAAGAACATTGAAGGCACATACACATTATTTTAAGTCATGAGAAAGGGCTTGCAATGGGATCCATAAGTAACAATCCATTTAACTCCAAAGATAATCACTGATGTCATTTTAAAGACTCGACCCGTGTACGAGGCCGAAGTAGGAAAGCCTCAAATAGATGTTTGTTTCGAAGAAAGTTAAGCCCCTAGCCATCCCGACAAGGGCTATCATCGGGGTGAGAAAATCAAGACAAAGTACTCTCCATGTAGGTTTCTTCCAAGAATGCTGAAGAGGACGGAATTAACCGAATTACACGTCATGTGAGGAGAGTATCATTGGACGATAGATGCTGATACTAACAAGGATGTCAATACTTTATGTGATGGAGTTTGTAACACCTCACTAATCATGAGAGAGGGCTTGAGATGATGATTAACACTTATAACTCCCTTTAGAGGCTTGGTTTACTTAAACCAATTGCTTGTTGGATATAGTCCAAGAAATTTCATAAGTCAATTTGAGATCATGTTCTTGGGAAATAAAGAAGGTATATCAACAATACCTTATCTTTATATGGTTCAGGAACTCGATAATTATGACTGTGTAGTTGTTCTCCTTGCCATGTAGATCTCCCTGTGAAAAGGATTTTTTTATTAAGAAAGTAAGCGAGCAAGAAAGAAGAGAACCCATAGTAAAAAAGAACACATATTTAAAAGTTTAAGTCCACTTGTTTTCCAAACAATTTAGATTAAGCAAATAAGTTAATGTTAGAGATATTCAGATTATTTATGATATTCTGGATATCTTTCTAAATAATTGTAGTTAATATTGCAGTATTCAGTTAGTGTAGATAGTCATCATATAAAATTTATAAATGGGCTTATGTGCTCTTTATATCACATCGTGATATGCCAAAAATTTCCAAATTCTATATTTTGCATTACTCTCACTTGGTATCTAAGCTTTGTTGTATGAGAAGTGCAATCGAGTCTCGTTTACAATGTCAACCACATAGGCCGCATTGCTCCGTCGTGACCATCATGACACCAACCATATAAATAGCATCGCCTAACGTAGCCTTATGACATTGGTTGCGTCGCTTTCGTAACTCCTCCAAGCCCGCAACTTCAGTTGCTATTGAAGACTTTGTTTTGGATAACCACCACTATCACTAGACTCCTCGCCCTAAGGAGAATGAGATCCTGAAGTTTCACCAGACCCGGAGGCCGAACGCCCAACACACACCACCACGTACTATGGTCTCAAACTCACAAAAGCCTCACCTGTAAGTCATTTTTGGACACTTTCAACTGGTTACCTAGATTCTATTGACAATAAACATTTTGATTACATGCCATGTAACTTGGGAAAACGTCAAGCTTTACCTTTTGATTTTAGTGAATTTGTCTCTCGTGCTTCTTTTGATTTAATTCATTCCAATACTTGGGGCCCATCTCCTACTCCCACTATGGGAGGATGGGAGGATCTCACTATTTTGTGATTTTGGTGGTTGATCCTTCTTGTTATATGTAGCTCTATCTTATGAAATATCAATATGAACTACGTCACATTTATCGCGATTTTATTGCCATAATCAAAATACAATTTTATCAAACATCAAGATCATATGTTTAGATAATGGCATGAAATTGGCACTATGATTCATCATTCTTGGCTGGAAACTTCCCAACAAAATGGTTGAATAGAGTGTAAACATAGACACATCTTTGATGTTGTCCACAACCTTCTAATCTCAACATCGTATCGGAAACAGTTTTGGGAGAGACTTCTCATACTATTGTATACACTATCAATCACACTCTATCACCTATCATAAGTGATATCTCTCCTTATGAGTGCTTATTTGGCAATGTTCCCAATTACAATCTTCTTCAAGTCTTTGGCAATGCTTCTTTTGTCTATTTTCTTATAAATGAACACACAAAGTTAGAACCTCATGCACATCTATGTTATTTCCTTGGCTATGACTTTGAGCACAAAGAGCATCAATGTTGGGATCCTATCTCTAATTGTCTCCGCGACCTCGTCATATTATCTTTTGGGAACACAAGATGTTCTCATCACTTTGCCCCTTTGACTCCTCTCCCGCTACACCCTTCTTTAGTCCTTTAGTGGATATATTTTCCAAAGATACAACAATTGAATCTTCCTCTTTGGAGTTTTGTTCTCCCAATGTTGATGCAAGTAGCTATGGTGATCCTACTTTAACAGTTCCTAGGTTGTTTGAACCATCCACAAATTTTCCACCCTTGGTCATTCTCTCTTCTCTTGTTCGTCATTCCACCGTATAAGTGAACCTTCTTTTTGGTTCATGGTTTTAATTATTATTCTACTTTTTCTTCTTTTCATGAGCTTCACATATACAAAGAAGCTCAAACTAATCCTCTTTGGCAGCAAGTAATGGTAAAACTAGTTGCACTTATTTAAACAAATCTTATACATGAGATTTGGTTGAGTTGCCTCTTGAAAATTACGTTATAGGTTGTAGATAGGTGTATAAAAACCTAGACTAAGGTAAATGGTATGGTGGAGCGCTACTATGCTTGGCTAGTAGCAAAAGGCTTTACTCAAGAGTATAGGATTAACTATGAAAAGACATTTGCTTTAGCTGCATGTCTTACTTTTGTTCAGAGTCTTCTTGTTGTTGCTGCTATTAAACAAGGGTCTCTATTCCAGATGAATGGTAAAAATGCCTTGATCTTACTGAGAAAGTATATGCGGAACCTCCTTACACTCATGCTTCTAGTAAAGTATGTCATTTACGAAAAGCATTAAATGAACCAAAATAGGCTCCTCATTCATGTTATTCTAAGTTCAGTTCCACCATGGAATATCTTGACTTCAACTCCAATCCCCATGACTAGGGATGAATAGTTTCAGATGCTATCCAAGTTCCATATAAAACCTAAAACCCACCGATCAGAACTAGTTCACCATTTTTCAAAACATATAACCTATCTGGTCATAGATTTCAAGGTTGGTTTTAGGATCTACCTCAGAACCAACCAATTTCCTTTTTTGTATTCATTTTAGTTGAGTAAAATGAAAGTGACAACAACAACAAAAATGAAAATTTCTCATCTATCAATACAATAATTTATAAAAGATAAACACATAAGATAAAATAAGCAATAAAAAGTTCAAAACACAAAACGTAAAAATCTAGATTGTCATCGTACGCATTAATATACTGAGAATCAAATACAAACAGAGCTGAAGCACGTGCACAGGAGAGTCATGGGCGCATGTGATGGACGAAAAGAAAGTAGAAGCAAAGAGAGAAATTAAAGGGGAGAGAAAGAAGAAACGATCAAAGGCATATCCCACAAGAGTCCGTCTCAGCCATTCTTCTCATTACACAGACAACATGACCGGGAGAATAACACTTGAATTGTCAAAACTTTTGCATGGCACTCACTTGAGCGTCAAAACTTTTTTTTCATTCACTTAAATGTCATAAATTTGAAAAATCATTAACTTGAATGCCAATTTCCATTTGCCTTATCAGAAAATCCAACGGGGATACCGGTCATCCGATGTGGTGATGCCGGTCATTTGACGTGACTTCACCGACGTGTGTGGACAATTTTTTAATATTATTTTAATATTTTAAATATTTTTTATTTTTAAAATTTATTTTGTATTAAAATTTTTGAACTTTTACTTTTATTCTTATGGTTTATTTTTTTCTCTCTCTTTAGGGTAGACAAGGATCACTAGCGACTCTTGTCAGCTGCAAAACCCTCACCAAGATTGTGCAAAGGCCGCCTTGCACTTGGCCGCAAAGGCCCCAAGCGAAGCTGCCCAATCGTGCTCTACACCTCACCAAGCCAAGACCCAAAGCAGCATCCTCATGTACAAAGAAGATAGAGAACAAACGGAGCCAGGAGGATGGCGGGGAGAGGATGGCTGCCTCTTTTCCATGCCAAACCTTATTTTATCATATATAGTTTTGACCGTTGGGTAGAAAAAGTCATTTTTTTGTGCTGTCAAACATGCTAGTTTTTCAGAATCTCTCTTGATTGAAAGAGATTAAAAATCGATCATTTAAGAAATGCCACATAAATGCTTAAGTGATAATTTTCTTAATAGGTAAATAAGATTGCCAGTAAAAAGAAAAGATTGAAAGTAATCTATTTTGGGAAAAAAAGCTCATACGAATGAGAGTTTGGGGATATACTCTAAACTTTCGCACATTTGGGACCCACAAAGTAATCCTACGTAGAGATTTTTCTGTTTTTTTTGGTCGGTCTACGTATCGAGATTGAGACGGGTGGTTTTTATATTTGGAATTGAAAAGGGTTTATATGAATAGGAGAGAAATCAAACCCAATTTGGTTGACCGGTCAAAATCCAAAGCTCCATTATAATGCAAGTTCTCTTTCTGATATATCGCAATATCAACGAAGAGAAACAATTCAACAAGGATAATGTCAGATCAGACGATGTACCTGGAAATTCAGCAATCTTTGGTTGAGTGTTCTTGCCGTTACAAACCACCACAGCTTCGAAAACCTCCATGTCTGCCGCCTCCTCCCCACTGCGCATCCGCCACTCCACAGCCCACTGGTCCCGCCCTTCCTCAACGGCTTGCTCGACCCGAACCACTTCGTGCCTGAACCGAATCAGCTCAACCAGCCCGGAATCCTCCGCGAAGCCACGCAAGAACCGGAGCACCTCCTCGTGACCTGGGAAGCTTCTCAGGTCGCTGCATCCCTTATTGAGAAATGGGTAGTCCGAGAAACCCATGAGTTGCCTCGGCAGGTTCGCCCGGATAGAACGGTACATGCTGGCATGGACGACATCACGGCCTGGATCCAACCCCAGCGGGTCAGATTCGACCCGAGGGTCGTACAGCCACGTGCCTCCAACATCGCTGCCACTCTCGAACACCACCACTTGGTGCCCCTCGCGGTAGAGCTCCCTGGCTGCAACAAGACCCGACATGCCGGCTCCGATCACGGCCACCTTCACGTGCGGTTTTCCCATGGTTTTGAGACCCGGATCCGGATGATATCCTGGACCAGTACCTCAACTCGCTTTCTTTCAGAGGAGATTCTTTCTTGCGTACGGCATCGGTGGGTAAAATTTAACTGGGGAAGGTCTATAAAAAGTTTAATTATTAGTGGAGTGAATGGAAGGCGTGCCCATAGTTTAATTATTAATGGATGGAATGGAAGGCGTGCACGATGCGTTAGTCGATCCACCTCATCACAGATAATTCACGATTTATTGAGATTGCAACTAAAACTCGAAGAGGACCAATTCCACATTAGTGAAGGATATTCTCTACCGCCCTTTAAATTGACCTATAAACTAACGTTGCAACGACTATATTTTTTTAAGGAGCAAGTTGCTTGATTAGGTTTGATAATTTATATCCATCTCACTGTCTGTTTAGCTTTCCAATTTTAAATAAAGCACTAATTCTAAGTAATTATAAATAAATGATATTTATATGAAGTGCTCAAACCGCATAGCGATACTCTTTTGGCATCATTATATCCAAGCTCGTTATTACATAGAAACACAAACCAAAAACTGGTAGATGTTGGGCCCTGACCTTCATTCAGGCGTCCACTATTTACCATCACATGAGAAAAGCGGAACCGATCCGAGACAAGGTTTAATGTGTCCCGCTCGTTGAACTAATGATCTTATATGCCTAGGGCTGTCTCAGTTCAGTTAGGGTCAAGTTTCCAGTCAACTCGACCCAAATCGAAATATGAAGTATGCATCTTCATAATGAGCCGACCCAAAACCCAAATAGAACACAAACTGAAATCGCAGGTTGGGCCGGTTATTTGTTTTACTTAGAAATACAACTGAATGGCCTGTAGGCTCTCTCTCCTTTTATGTTTGCAATCGTCTCTTTCATTGGATAACGTGTTTTAGTTCGGTTCGGGTTATGACCCGAAACTAAACAATTACACGATTTGTACTCATTTACCTGAACTGAAAAGACCCAAAAATTTGAGGTTCGGACGGGCCAATCGTGCTTTGATTCGGGTACATAATTTGGTTTTGACACCCTTACTTTCGATACAGTAGGATCTCGTAGGGTATAGGCTAATCACATATCTAAATGAGGAGAAATAGACCTAGACACAAATACGGTACAATCCAAACAAACTCGCACCAATTCCTACCATAAATTGGTGGCATAGTGCAGTCTTTATGCTACGATAATTATGTACCTTTTTCTTGGGAAAAATATTCCATCATATTTAAATTTATCATATGATAACCAATTTAATTATGAACTTTCCAATTCAATTAATTTAGTCCTTAACCTTTTCGTGAAATTCCAAAGAGCACCATCACGACCCTACATCAGTAGCTACCGCAGCCGTTCACAACCTCTCCCGTGACGACGTTAGATCCGTGGGCCATGCAATTCCGAGGGCATCAAGAGGCCAAGATCTCAGATGGAAGACGTGAAAGTCATGGACGACCGTAGATTACCTTGCGCATCAGCGAGCTGAAGAGAACGCAGACAAATGATCAAAGGAGATCGCAAGTAGATTTCCTTAAATCGCTTCCAACATCTAGTATCCTGGTTTCTACAGCTTAACATTCCAAAGTGCAATTGATCTTGTCCGACTCTTCTTCTCCTTTCATCCATTTCTCAACATCCCAAGTGTCTCTCCAAATTTCACCAAACGTCATCAGAAGACTCAACGATGTAAAATACATGTTTATTCTACATTTCTCCAGTGGCGGTAGTCCCAACTCCAGCAAGCCAATTCTCATAATCAAACCGCCAAAAACCGAAAAAATCATGTAGGATGATGATCATATATTTAGAAAGAAAATGTTCGATAATTGGAACGGTAGACTCAATTATCGTTTAAATAAGGTTTTGGAGTCTAATTAACAAGATAAGTTACGACAATCGAAGACAATTACCGCGATTCTACTCTCAATTATCGATAATTGGAATAGTAGACTCAATTGTCGTTTAAATAATGTTTCCCACAAAATTGTTGCTTTCTATCCTTGCGCAAAGTTCTTACTTGTGTACCCGATAATGTATGCCGATAAAAGAGAGCCATGGAGCTAGCTAGGGGTGAGCGGTTCCTGGTTCTGGCTTGATTCCGTTTGGAACCTGGAACCTACTATCAAATACAAGTTCCTCAATTTTTGAAACCTGGAACCTACTCTCAGGTACAAGTTCTTCAATTTTTGAAACTTAGAATCTACCCATCGAACTAAGAACCTGAAACTTACATTGTCACAGGTTCCGGGATTGGTTTCAGGTTCCAACAAGTTCTTTTTTTTTTTTTTTTCATTTTCAGATTTGAACTATAACGAAGAAGGAAAAAGACAAACCAAAGCTGAAGAGAACACAGACAAATGATCAAAGGAGATCGCAAGTAGATTTCCTTAAATTGCTTCCAACATCTAGTATCCTGGTTTCTACAGCTTAACATTCCAAAGTGCAATTGATCTTGTCCGACTCTTCTTCTCCTTTCATCCATTTCTCAACATCCCAATTGTCTCTCCAAATTTCACCAAACGTCATCAGAAGACTCAACGATGTAAAATACATGTTTATTCTACATTTTTCCAGTGGCGGTAGTCCCAACTCCAGCAAGCCAATTCTCATAATCAAACTGCCAAAAACCGAAAAAAATCATGTAGGATGATGATCATATATTTAGAAAGAAAATGTTCGATAATTGGAACAGTAGACTCCTATTGTTTAAATAAGGTTTTGGAGTCTAATTAACAAGATAAGTTACGACAATCGAAGACAATTACCGTGATTCTACGCTTTAAAATGTCCAATTCGTGAAGATCTCTCTATTTTCTCGTTGTTTATTTTGGAAATGAAATTGGGTTTGATGTAATTGAATGTGTAATTGGGTTTCTTCGGATGTACCGTTTCCAATTGAAGCATGTGAGATGACGCTTGGGCCATCCAACCGCCTCGATCCGCTGGTAATATTGTTCAATCGATGACGTCATCTCTTCTCCACTCGGCAACAATAATTTCCCAGATAATATTTTTGCTGCCCACCTTGATTGTAACTCGCTAAGGAGAAACGTAATAGTGTGTTCGCATTTTCAAAATAGGTAAAAAAAAAATCACCAAAGGCTAAACCCTATTAATAAAATAACCCACAAAATCATTTTTATTTTTGTGAAAATATATCATTTATCGAATTAATATATTTTCAGAAATATTAACATATAATGTTTCCCACAGAATTGTTGTTTTTTATCCTTGGGCAAAGTTCTTACTTGTGTACCCGATGATAACGTATGCCGATGAAAGAGAGTCATGGAGCTAGCTAGGGGTGAGCGGTTCCCGGTTTCGGTTCGGTTCCATCTGGAACCCAGAACTACTCTCGGGTATAGGTTCCTCTATTTTTGAAATCTGAAACCTACCTGTTAGAATCGGGAACCTGGAACTTACCCTATCACAGGTTCCGGGATCGATTCCAGGTTCTAACAGTTTTTTTTTTTTTTTTGGTTCCATTTTCAGATTTGAACTATAACGAAGAAGGAAAGAGACAAACCAAAGCTTCTATATCAGCTAATGCCAAGATCAAAAAAATGATGGCAACTTAGCAACTTTTGTTCTGACAAACACAAGAAAATCACTAATGCAAGCAACAAACTTTGACCAAGCATGAGTGATTTTTATTTTAATTTGTTCTAGTTGTTGAGCTCTCGTGCTAGTGTACCTTCTGCTACCAATACTTGATACGTATAGTACTTAGTGGGCATTCTTTTGCATTCGATTGCAGGTCTTGCAATGCAGATACTGTAGTCTTCAGGTCAGATGCCTTATAAGATGTGTAGAATTCCAAAATTGGATTTTGCAGAAAGTAAAAGGTAAGTTAATACCCAGATAATCAAATTGTAAGCTTGTGGTGATGAAAGAAATGCAAGATAGAGAATAGACCAAGGTGGTGTGAATCATCCAGCGTCCATCTAGCAAGAAATATGGCTAATGCACCAACTAGAGAATGAAGAAAATTCAGGAACTCATACTCGACCAATGTCAGCTCTGCAAGGTAATCTGCCAAGTACTCCAATTCAAGATTAGGGCTCTGGAGATTTTACAAGTAGTTGATGGACAAATGGTTAAATTTCTTAAGATCAAGGAACGCGGTATTTTCCTAAGCTTAGGCTAGCATGGAGTAGATTAATGACCCTTACTGCATGCATTGCCTATGCCGCTCAAATAAATCTCTTGAGAAACGAAATATTCGATTCTTTTAGAATGCAAATAACTCCAATAAAAGTAAAGCAAATGAAAGTTCAGTAAGTTGCATAACCTAAGGAAAGTTTTCGTAGTGGGCCCGAATATCCGAAAGCCGAAATAATTCAATAGTTGGCCCTCCATTTTCAGTACTTGCCAATACACAGCAATGTGAATATTTTATATCCGAATAGACAACTAAATTTATAGTTTTCTAGAGAAAACATTGTCTAATGTATAATTTGGTGATTCCTTATGGTTAATGTGTTTCGTAATAATAACTACGGTTGCATAATAATGAAGGTTGAGTAATTGTTAGTGTTGCTCATCTTAGTTAGGCAAAGGAGCAATCTGTCACTTGAGCAAAAATGTGGAGGAAAAGCTATTCTGAAAACTAAAAAGAGCAAAAATGCGGAGGAAAAGCTACCTACTCGTCATCGATTAGCCGGTAGGCCCTCGCCTGAGTCTCCAAGGGCGTCCCACGTCGCCCTCGACCGAACAGGCGGAAGGAGAGAGAGAGTGGGGGTGCGACTAAGCTGGAGGTGGAGATGGAGATGGAGGCGGAGGCGAAGGGGTGTGGAGTTAAGGCAGATTGGGCAGCTAAGCGAGTAGCGAGCAGCGTCAAGGCAAGCGAGCAACCTCCACTGAGGGGACAAGTGGCGTCCAACAACAACATCAACAGCAAGCGACTGAGCGGCGAGGCGAGTGAGGGGTAACAGTGTCTAGTGCGGTGTCTAGGGAGGTCCGGCAATGGCAAGTACATGGTGACGGTGGCGTGACGGCAACGAAGACACGAGTCTCACGACACCAATAGCAGCACTAACGACGGGGTGAAGACAGCGGCGATCGCGGCTCAACCCACAACCAAGGGGGGAAGTGCTCAGTTCTAGCGAAGGCGGTGGTAGTTCGGAGCAACGACAGCTTAAACGGCTGAGCGAGCAGCGGCAAGAGGTGGTGACTGTGGCTTGGGGACGGCAGCGGTGGCTCACGGCGGTGAGGGGTGGCGCGAATGGCTCGACAGCTCGTCGGGCTCAACTTCGAGACGGCTTGTTGGACGAGCGATGGGTGGTGGTGGTTCGGTGGCCAAGAGGAGGTGGTGAGTAGGGCGTGGGGTGGTGGTGGGTGAAGTAGCAATCAGCAAGAGGGAAGAAGAAGAAGAAGAAGAAGAAGAAGAAGAAGAAGGGGGGTTTCGGGCCGAGAGAGGGGGAAAGAGAAGAGAAAGAGAGAGAGAGAGAGAGAGAGAGAGAGAGAAAAGAAAAAGTTGGGGGGGGTAGGAAGTGACGTGAGGAGGAAAAAGGAGAGAAAAGAAAGAGAGAAAGAGAAAAAGAAAGGGGAAGGGGGAAGAATCGGCAAAAGGGGGGAAATCATGTGGGGCGAAGCGACGTGCTAGGGTTTTTTTTTTTTTGAACTATGACCGGTTCCAGTTCCGGAACGGGTCTCTTTAGAACTGGGAACCGAATTGGACCCTCCACTGCAGTTCTCCGGTTCCCTGTTCTACCCAGGAACCGTGCTCACCCTTAGAGCAAGCACATGCGGGAAAATGTATTGATCCAAAGGCGCGACTCCATTGTCGTTTACGTTCACAATTCCATTTGTTTTGAGAAATGGGAAGTAGTACTTATACCTAAGAAACAAGAACAATATGCATACCTAATAAAGAAAATTACCAATAAGAACAAAATTATTGACATAGTATGTGTGCTAAAATATACGTATGCCATACCGGGAACAATGGATGATAGTATCTATATATATCGACGATCCATCTTGGAAGGCTATTCGCCCATCCACTTCAGCATAATCAATCTATGCAAAATAGATGATGTTTTCGACAAGCCACGTCGCAGTCAGAATTATTTATGCTAATTGTTCGATGCTAGAAAGAACACAAGCAGAGTGAAAAAGTAGAATACCGGGGAATTTTTAAATACGTCTTCATGAATCTCAAGCTTGGTTGTTTCTCTTGAAGCTAGGTGAACTTCTTTCGCGCCATGTAGGATGTCTTTCGCAATGTCGATCCCGCTTGGTCCATTTCCAATGATCACTGCAATCTGTAGTGCTTAATAGGTGATGAATGAGGGACATATATCCATGAGAAAATTTTACCAACTTTCCCATTTGGTTACGTTATTGTGTTAGTCGTACTTACCGAGCCATTAAATTTACCACCTATGTTTAGAAAACATCAATCTTAATTAGAATGGTTACTAATTTTCTTCCATCAAATTACTAACTAGTTTTGTATTATCAATTTTTATTAAGGTTAGTTACAGACATTCATTTAGCATTTCTTATTTATCAACTTCTCTGATCTCAAACGAAAAAAAAAAGTTCTCCTCTATAATTTACAAATTTTAATTTATCATTCGTACTTATGCCTGAAAGTTATCAACTATTACGTGGATTTACCAATTTTTATTGGAGTGGTTCACAACTTTTTCTCCAATTAAGTTATGGAATAATTTTGAGTTGCTTACCAAATTTTTTTATTGAATTACCACTTTTCTTGGCATTACTCGTGAACCTTCTAATATATAGTCTTTTTTAAAATTACCATTTTAACATTTTTTTCTCCGATTAAGTTACCATCTATGTTTGCATTACTAACTTTTTTTAGCTAGTTATTAATGTTTATTTTTTTAAATTACCAACTTCTTTGATCTTTGATGGAAAAAAATGTTTTTTTTTACCATTTATTACCTTTTATTTACTTGTCTTATTAATAGCTTAAATTTTCTGTGGCTTTCCAATCTTTCTCCAATTAAGTTAACATCTAAGTTGAGGGTAATCAACTCTCATTAAGTTGTTTATTATGTTGCTTACTAACTATTTTTAGAAATTACCAACTTCATTGAGAATGATTACTAACTTTTATTTAATTAAATTGCCAACCTCAATGCTCAACTGAGATGTTGGTAAATTATATAAACAAGTAAGCATTGGTAAAAAAAACTAAAGTGAGGGTTGGTAATCCGAAATTAGTTTATAATTTAATCTGACAGAAGTTGATATATTACATTGGTAACTTCATACAAGAACTAGTAACTTTGAAGAGCATACAAAGTTATGCAAATGAAAATTGGTGAGTTAGTGCAAATTTTGCTAGTTTGCAAATTTGTGAAAAAATAAGTCACTTTGCCCATGGCTCTCGATTCAAACAAACGTAAGGAAATGTGGCAGCATCAATCATGAAGGAGAAGGACAACAAGGAAGAGTGGAATTTCCACATGTCCATTGTAGTATAGGTACGAGAAAAGCTAGCGGCCTCCTATATCAACAAGTCAGATGACACAACAACCTTTGTTACGGTAAATGATAAACTAATCTATCATGATTTGATGATTGGATGGTTGGCTTAGGGTGCTTAAACCATATGATAGGAGATCGGTACAAGCTATCAAGCATGTCTGAATAGACTAGCAAACGAGTAGTTGTCATGGCAAACAACTCAAGAGGTTCAATCACCCATATTGGCCAGATGATGATAACTCCGGGAAAAGTACCAAAAAAGTCCTAAACCTATTGCATTGGTACCAATTCAGTCCTAAACTTTTTAATTGAATCAATTCAGTCCTGAATCTTTTAATATTGGTACCAATTTAGTCCATTCGACCAATTTTGGCCGGCCGACGCCGTGGATGTCGACCGGTGGCCGGATGCTAACGTGACAATTTTTATGATTTTTTAGTTATTTTTTCAAAATTTTTTATTAATTTTTTTTTTTTCTTTTCTTTTTCCTTTTATTTTCTATCTTCTTCCTGGCGGTGGCCAGCAAGCCTCCGGTGAGGCTCGCCGGCCACTAGGCGAGGGTCGCGACCCTCGCCGGCTCACCCGGCCTCTCCTAGGGCCGCGGGCGAGGCTGGCCTCGCCTAGATCGACCGCCGGCGAGGCAGCTTCACCCGGATCTGGGTGAGGCCAACCTCGCCCGCGCAGCCCTAGGCTAGGCCAAGCAGCCCTCACCAGCCGCCGGCAGGTCGCGGCCCTCGCTCGGCCTTGTCCAGGGCCGCGGGCAAGGCCAGCCTCGGCCGCGACCCCAGGCTAGGACGAGCGAGGGCCACGACCCTCGCCGGTAGCTAGCGGGGCCTCTCGGCCTCGACCGGGCCACGGCCGAGGCTGGCCTCACCCGATCCGGGCGAAGCCTCCGCACCGGCGGCCCGGGAGAGGCCAAGCGAGGGCCGCAACCCTCGCCGGCAGAGGTGAGGGCTTCGCGGCCCCGCCCAGGGCTGGCCGGCGAGCCTCACCGGAGGCTCGCCAGCCACCACTAGAAAGAAGATAGAAATATATATATATATATTAATTAAAAATTGAAAAAATAATTAAAAAATCATAAAAATTTCCATGTCGGCATCCAGCCACCGGCCGACATCCACGTCAACATCGACCGACCAAAATTGGCCAAATTGACTGAATTGGTATCAATAGTAAAAGGCTTAAGATTGAATTGGTTCAATTGAAAAGTTTATGACTGACTTGGTACAAATGCAATTGGTTTAGGACTATTTTGTACTTTTCCCTGATAACTCCCCAGTTCAAATCACAGCAAATTGAAGTGCAACGTGTATCACACGTCAAGAGTGAAGAAAACTTTGTTCTCAGTATCACAACTTGCAAAATTAGGGAATTACCTAGTATTTGGCAGGAACAGTGTTTCGATGCATCTCATTTTGAAACCCACAAGTACATTGATCATGGAGGGGCATCAATTAGAGTCTATCTACATGATTTCAACTTAAACAACATATGTGGACAAAACTTGAAAGAGTGAGAACCTGATTTATGGCATGCTTAGCCTAATGTAGGTTAGATGATGAAGAGGGTTGTGCTGAAGGATCTCTCCTGAGATGTCCGAGAAGACATAATATGTGCCAGGTGTTAGTATGGGAAGGCACATCAACTTTCATACGAGGATTTAAAATAGTAGGTACTTGCAAAAGTGTAAGTACACCAATATATGGCAGACTTATAGGAGCATGTTGCATGCTAAAAATGTCCCTCCAAGGTTTTGGGCCAAGTGTATGAAGAAGGCAACACACCCAACCAATAGACTACCTTAAGCGAGGCTTGGTTTTATGACATCATACAAGAAGCCAGGGAATCGCAAGATGAGTCACTTCAGAGTATTTTGATGCATATATTTTGCATTCATACTAAATAACCTACAAAATAAGTTCAATAAGGAGGTGGTTTGCTGCATATTTGAAAGTTTCGATGGTCAGATGAAAGAATGGAAGAATGTCGCGACCAATTTTTCGGTGAACCACCTAGGTTTTGGCTAATGGATTGTTAATCCTAAACTTAACTCGGGCTCTCCCAAGCCCATACCAATTCGCGACTTAGGTTCAAGTTATTAACATGCGATTGATTTTCAATTAGGAGTCGCCACTAATCTATTTTTTGGTGGGTCGATTAGAAACCAAAGTAAAGTAACGGGAGATTTACTTTACTTCTACAAACCAGAGATTTATGAGTTCGGGGACTTGATTACGCTAGATTTCTCTAACGCCCTTTCGGTACCATTTTCTTTATTTTGAAAAATGTTTTGCAAGCAGCTTAAATTGATTTTAAATCTATCTTTCTAACATATGAAGTGATCATACGGGTGTGCAATCCACCAATTTAACACCCAGATAAACAATAAATAAATTACGAAAACTTACCTTAAAGCAACGAAAGCATCTGCAATGTTAAATTAAAATCCACATCAACAACCCTAAATATGGTTTCTACTTAAAACGCAATTTTTTGTTTTCACTTAATTAACGAAAATCATGCAATATGCAATGCAATATTAACTAAATGGCCTAATTCTAATGACATGTAATTTCTAATTAAATGGGCCTAGCAAAAAATACTAAATGACATGCATCTCAATGAATCCAACTCTAATGACGTACATATGGTATTTTTTCTAAATGAATGCAATTTATCCTAAATCAAACTAATTTAACCTATGCCATTTTTTTGTGTTTTTGATGAAATTTGAAATTTGGTGAACTGTGAAAATTACCTAACTAGATTAAGATCCTATTTAATTTATATTAGGAATTAGGTTGAGCCATCTCCTAATTTAAACTAAAATATTATCTTAACCTAAATAATCCTAAAGTGCAATATATCTAAAAATGCCTAAACTTATAATAAATTAAAAAAATGATCTAAATTAAACTAAGTGCAATTTAACCCTAATATGCAATGACATGCAAAATATGCCCTAATTCTACATGACAAGTGTATGATGATTTTTTATTGTGTTTTTGTTTTCTTTCTTTTTTTAAATTTCGAAATTAATAATTGCCAAGTAATTAAGCATGCAACCTAAATTAAAATCTAGCAACCTAAATTGATTTATTTGAATTTTTTTATTTTTATGAAATTCGAAATTAAAATTCCTATTCTAAATATGCAAACCCTAAAACAAGTAATATCCTAACATGCATCTAATCTAACTCAATTTTTTATTTCGAAAATTCATGATAAATAGAATGCTTTGCCTAAATATGCAAATAACCATAAAACATGTGATATCCTATCTCAAACATATCTCAAGATAAATAAAAACAATCAAATCCACTCAAAATTACCCTAAAAGAGACATCACATATCTTTCAGATCAAAGGATAATATTTCGCTAGTAAAATCGATAATTTGATCTTAAGCCTTAAAGATCAAAACATCAATTTTATTCCCGCTTAATTAATTATTTCATCTAAAGCCTTATAGATGAAATAAAAAACCCTGGCGCGGTTGCGAATCGGGTGATACATTGAGATTTTCAATTATGCATAGATAGGTATTTCAACTAAAGAAAACAACATATAAAGAGATAATAATAAATAATAAATAAACAAAAAAAAAACCTAAACTTGCCTAATAAAGTAAAGTAAAAATACCTAATTTAATTTTTTTTCTTTTTTTAAAATAAAAAGAAAAAGCTTGGCGGGCTCGGAGGTCCGGTGAGGGAGAGAGCTCGTCGGCTAGGGTTCCGCGAGGAGGCAAGGGCGGCACGTCGGCGGCGTGGCACCGGGGCCGGATCGCACGGAGCCGGGTGCGAGCGTCGCAGTGCTGGATTCAGCGGAGGCGAGGCGTCAAGGGCGAAGCTCGGAAGTCGGCGCTTAGATCTGGATCGGCTACCGTCGGGGGCCACGAGCAGCGAATGAGGAGGCAGGGGCGGCGAGCCGGCTCGGATCCACCGGGTCACAAGTTGCGGTGCAAACCGAGGGTGAGATCGGCGGGCGGAGCAGCATATCGGGAGCTGGGGCGCGCAAATCGGCAACGAATAAAAGAGGCGGCGTCGTGGCAACGCGAGCTTCGAGCGTCGGGGCTGCGTGAAGGTGAGCGGCGGCGGCGGAGCGCCGGTTCGGCGCGACCTTCGGGCTTCAGGGCCGCTGAGGGCGAACGACGACGGCATAGGCGCTCGCGACAGAGGTGAGCGACAGTGGGCAGCAGCAGCGCCAATGGCTCTTCGGGGAAGATGAACAGTACCCAATTATGGTTTCGATTTTTTTTTTTTTGGCTCGACGCCGTACACTTTTTCTCTCTTTTTTTCGAAATTCCACTCAAATCAACCTCTCCACGTATTTGCTCTCAAAATTTGCTGACAAAAGCCCCTCTACGTACGGCCGTATGTATTGATATGTGTGGCCTTTTTTTTTTGTACCCCATCACACCTTTTATAGGGTAAAAAATTGAATATTTATTGCATATTTCGTTTCCAATTTTGCTCGTGCAATATTCTCTTTTGCTTTTTCCACATATTCCATCCAAAAAAATTTCTTTTTCAAGCAAAATACACCCCCAGTGTATATTACTTGAATATGTGAAAAATCTGAACGGAATATGTAAAAAATCCTCGTTTCACCGGCGGCCTAAAATAAAACAAAATAAAAATGAAATGCTTCTAAACTATATGCCGTGTGTGTGTGTGTGTGTGTTTTTTTTTTTTTTTTTAAGTAAAAAGTAACCCTAAAAATTATGCAAAAATTTAGGTGTCAACAAAGAAGATAATGGGTATGCTAAGACCCAGTCAAGTGAAGAATTTATTATGGAAGGTGAACCCAGAGAAGAAGAGCACCACTGTTAGAAAAATCAAAGAGTTCATGGCAATGAGGTGTACATCTAAAAATAACAGAAGAGCTTTGATCAAGTTAGATGGACAAACCTAAAGACCAAGCACCTTACCTAAGAAGGTCAATAAGGCAAAGGAAACTAAATCCTAAATATGAAAATGCAACTTTGTAGGAAGATGTTAGAGTGATAGAGCCATCTATATATAAGGAGGACTCACAAGGGGCAGAATGGAGGAAGGTCATGAAAGAGGAAATCTAGCATTATTATAATCTCTAGGGTTGTCTAGGAGACAGGACCATCTTCTTGTTAAGGCTATACATAGGAAAGAAGTGCTCTCGCTATAGCCGGTGTGAGAAAGAAGTTCTTCTAAAAAAATATTGTGGATAGTGCCTATGATTAAAAAAAAGGTGTGCTTTCTTTAATTGAGTTTTTGATTTTTCTTGTTAGTCTACCTGAAGGGAAAAAGATAAAATTATATAAAGAAATTATATTGGACAAGATGCAAATGAAAGAGAGCCAAGGAGCTAGGCTTGGTGGGAAATCGATTTGCTTTGTTCTCAACAAAACTGAACAAAATGACAATACTATAAAACTTCAAGCACTATTGTCTAGAAAGCTTGAGGTCATAAATAAGACTTTTCAATTTATACACAAGCTTACCCGAATCATCTACTGCAAAATATTTGGATTGTAATAGATAGACTTATTTATCAAAATATTCATTTAGAAAAACAGTTTTAACATCCATACTCCAGATGAAAATGAGTTACTAATGACATGTTCACTTTGAAAGAACATTTAGGAGAGACTAGAAAAATGTTTCTTCATAGTCCATTCCTTCTTTTTGAATGAAACACCTAGCTACTAGTTTGACTTTAAACTCCTCAATCTAGTCTTATACACCCATGTGTAGCTAATGAGCTCGTGACCTTCAAGCAGCTAAACAAGTTCTCAAACACTATAATGTTTCATAGATTGCATCTCGTATTTGTCGCGACCAAAATTTTTCGGGTGTGCACCACCTATGGTTTGGCTAATTGATTGCTAAGCCTAGACTTAGCTCGGGCTCTCCCAAGCCCATACCAATTCGTGACTTCATGTTCAAGTTTTTTAACATGCAAATAGATTTTATCTGGGAGTCGCCACAAATCTATTTTTGGTGGGTCGATTAGAAACCCAAGTAAAATAATGGGAGATTTACTTTACTCCTACGAAACAGAGATTTGGGTATGGGGACTTGGTTACGCTAGATTTCTCTAACGCCCTTTCGGTACCATTTCTTTTTATTTTGAAAAATGTTTGGCAGGCAGCTTGAATTGATTTTAAATCTATTTCCCTAACATGCGAGGCGATCATGCGGGTGCACAAACCACCAATTTAACATCCAAATAAAGCAGAAAATAAATTGCAGAACTTATCTCAAAGCAACGAAAGCATCTGCATTGTTAGTTTAGAATTCACATTAGCAGTCCTAAATATGATTTCTAATTAACACGCAATTTCTTTTTTTTGTTTTCACTTAATTAATGAGAATCATGCTTTATGCAATGCATGCCACTAATTTAACATGAAATGATATGACATGGCAACATAACTTAACTATATGACCTAAGCAATATGACATAACTAAGCATGTAGTCTATCCTAAGCATGAGATGGATTTATTCTAAATAATTTTTTGTATTTTCTATAAGATTCGAAATTAAAGAAATGAAACATTTAAATATGCAATCTAAATTAATCTAATGACTGACAATTTCTAATTAAATGATCCTAACAAAAATCACTAAATGACGTGCATTGTATGAACCTAATTCTATATGACGTGCACATGATTTTTATTTTCCTAATAAGCATGCAATCTATTTAGGAGAAATTATCTAAACCTATAATATGCAATCCTAGCATGCAATGACATGCAAAGAATGCCCTAATTCCACCTGACATATGCATGATATTTTTATTTTATTTTTATAAAATTCGAAATTTAAAATTGCCACATAACTAAACATGCAACTTAAATTAAAGAAAAATCTAACATCCTAAACGAATGCAGTTTTTTGGATTTTTCATTTTTTTCAAAAATTCGAAATAAATAAATTTCCTATTCTAATCATGCAAGATAACCCTAAAACGAGGAATATTCTAAAACGAACCTAATCTAACTTAGTTTTTTTTTGGATTTTTCCTTTCTTTTACGGGAGCAATCAAAATAAGACATCAATAACATCACGGCAACAAATCAGGCAATATATCATCCATGTTCATTTTGGAAATAAATTGACGAATCGTATCTCGCGCATGAGATCGGATTGGCCAATTTCAAATAAAATCGCGAATCGTATCTCGAGCGTGAGATCGGATTGGCGATTTTTCCGTGTGATTGCGAGTCGTATTTCGAGCGTGAAATCGGACTGTCAATCATATGCACGTTACGAAATTAGGACAATTTCCTAATTCATGAAGGATCAAGAGATCTTTTGGATATAGCAATAACAAACAAATATTCAAAGAAAGATTGCTATATCACGAATTAGGTAGGCATATATGAAAATCAAATTAATCGAGACTCTTACCTAATTCACGATATCATGCTAGTGACATTTCCAAATTCGGACGGATGATGGGTCACGGGAATCACGGTGAGGAAGATCGACGATCCGTAGCATGCACAGTCGCTCGGTAATCGTCGGACGTATTCCACAAGACCGAGTACTTTGGAATTCTATCCGAGAACTTCAGCTTCTTTTCACTTGCTATCGAGCTTCGCCTTTTAGAAAAGCTCCAGCAAAACAGGACAAATTTCACCGCTTCTTTTGCATTGGAAACGTGCCCATCGATGAATCTGGTGTAAGTTGAGTTATTCAGAGAATCATCAAAGCAGTCGCGGCGGGTTCAAGACTTGCTAATGGATGACTCAATTAATTGCCTCTAGATGGACGTCGGGGCGGCCGTGGGAGACGATCGATGCTCACGGAGACACCTGCAAACACGAATGCTGTGAGTTCAAGGAACGACGATGCTTGGCTTGTGGTAAAACTCGCTGGCTGCCGGGGCGGTGACTGGATTCGGTCAAGGAAGACCTGCAATAATAAAAATTCAAACGAGAGCCAAATAATTGGATGAGTGGAGGTCTCGGGCCCGTCAAGGACGCCTGGAAAATTTTCTCTCATTCCATGTTGATCTCCAAGCATCGCCAAGTGGAGCTTTGTTAGAGCCGCCAAAATCCGAACGTCGTGAGCTCTCGACCTTCGTCATCGGAGGCTCCTTGGCGTGTGATCATCATCGAAGGTCGCACCTCGGCTGGACAGCAAATCGTCATGGATTCTCGGTGGTGAAGGCTTCTCGACAGGGAAGCATTGACTATTTATTTTCTCTGGACAACACCCAGAAGAAGACAAATCCACCACTTGGCCTTATTTCATCAAAATCTTGGTATTTGTTTTGCCTAAGGACTTCGGGGCAACGAGAGATGCAGCTCGGACTTCAGGCTCGCGAGTGGTGGCCACAAAAATCTGGCGTGACTTTCACGTATGTGGAGAGATATTGGCCTTGCTGGACATCGGCGAATCCATCGGGCATAGATGGAACTCCACAGGAGTCTCGGTGGCTCTAAAATATGATGAAAGTGACTCAGACGATCCTGAGTTGTGTTGGAGAGGAGCTTGCCGAGACCGCTGGACACTCCTGGGACCTTGACCTGAGGTGCGTCGCTGGTGGCAGGACTCTTGATGGATCAGCAATAGCGACGTAAGGGTAGGCGTAATGGTGAGGCTAGTGAGGATTGCAGAGGTAACAAGGTCATGGCCGCGAAAGGGACTTGGCCGTGATTTCTCGTCTTTCTCTTTTTTCTCAGTGTGTGCGCGAAGCCTCCCCCTACATACGGCCGTGTGTATCGATATATGTGGCCTCCTCAAAACCCTATGCGTTTTTATCTATTTATAGGCCATGGATTAGGGTTTTAATCGATATCCACGAAGATTTTTTCGAACGCAATATTCCTTCACCAATTTTATTCAAGATTGTGATAGTATTTTTCTCTAAATCCAAATCTTGTAAAGATAAATCGCAATATCTTCCTCTCACATATGCCCTATCCCAAAAAATTCATATCCTAGAAAAATTTCAAAATTTCTATTTTTCACGAGATAATTTTCGATCATTAAAACAAATGGGCTTGGGTCAATTTGCTCGTTTCGTGGGCTTAGTCCGGCCTGCTAATTTAAAACCCAAAACCACTAATTCGACCCATCCGCCACCGGTCCAATGTAAATGCAAATTAAAATAAATGCACTTAAAACTATATGCTATGCAATTAATTAATTAACTAATATTTTTTTACGGGTTAAAATTAATCCCTAATTTTTTAATATGATAAATGATTAAATGGGTCGCCAAAATTTAGGTGTCAACAGTACTTCATCGCATATAACTACAAATCTAATTAAGGACAAAAAACAGCATATGTATAAGTCACTTGATCAACTATGTAATAGATGTCATAGTCATACTCTCATAAATAGATTATATAGTTTGGTAGCATAACTAATCGTCTCTCCCTCATAGATCTCCTGAATTGACCTACAACTCCTTCATTTTGCACTTGAAAAACTTCATCAATAATTATCTTAGTAACAATAGCCTAAACCTTAATAAGCTTAGTCTGTGGTGTAGAAGACTCCATAATTATCTATATAGGCAAAGACAAAGACATAGTGATCTCCACCGTACTATTGTCCTTAATAGTGTAAGAGCAGCTATCATCTATGGCTACATTGAACTCTAGAAATTTTACGGTCTATGATTCAACAATTATTGTACCTTTATTGGGTTTCTAAAATCGATATCCCTTCGAATGATTTCAGGTAAGATACGAAATAATACCAAGTGATTTTAAATTCCAACATTCTTAATATTGGATTATAGAACCTCACTTCTACAAGACACTCTCAAATCTTAAGATGATTCAAATTAGATTTATGTCTAGTCCATAACTCAAAAAGAGTCAATGGAATAACTTTAGTAGAAAGACAATTTTGTATGTGAAAAGATTGCTTTCAAAGTGTCACCCCACAAAAAAATTGAGTAAATTAGTCATATTAATTATACTCCCCATAATCTCCATAAGGGTGATATTGCACCTTTTGACTACACCATTATATTCAAAATTTCAAGCATAGTAAACTAAATTACCATCCCATAATCTTCCGGGTATTTGACAAATAGTCTTTTAAGTTATCCATCATTGTCATACTTCCCAAAATACTCACCAACATGGTCAGATCTGACAAGTTTTAAGACTTATCCCAATTATTTTTGGATTTTAGTTTGAAAATTTTTTGAATTTATATATAGATTCAAACTTTTCATTAATCAAGTATAGAAGATATAGTCATTAATGACTATTTTAAAATAAAAATTTATACACAACGTTACCATATAGAGTCCACTAAGATCAATGTAAATGACCTTTAACAAGTCAAAACTTCATACTGCAGTTTTATTTTTTTATCGTAGTCATCTTATTTATTATAGTCTCCCTAAGTCTTTAGGTAATTTTTAATATTAGAAAGAATAGTAACTTTATTAGTCTTTCTACTCTTCCAGTTCATGGTGGCTAGATAGTAGTGCAACAAATTATGTCGTTTAGTATAAGATGATTCATAAATCGAAGGAAGCCAAATCAGAGTTGAGTTCGTGGGAGATATCATTTTAATTTTAGATTTTGGTTTTAATAAGAAATACATTTTATATACCTTCTTTGAGAGGGAGCTTAGTTTACATATCATGTTTAAATACATGTAGCTATTTTTGAAATAAAATAAAAACAATGTTATTTTTATGTTCACTAATTTAAATAAGGTTGAGTACTATATTATGTTCAATAGATTGTATAAACTGTGTTTAACTCCCAATAATATATACATCGTGCATATAGTTGAAAAGGTTGTAAGTTGCTTTCAAAAGACTTCCGCTTAAGGGATAGTCTTATGTTAAGGGACAGACTTATGATAAATATTGGATTCATAAATAATGCAAAGAATCAGTAATTATAGGCTCACATTTGGATAACCAAGTTTTATATATTTGTTGTAGTTTATCTTTATGTGGCCTTTTATTTAAAAAAGAAGCAACAATCACAAATTCTTTTTGAAGGATTTTATCTTAGGACCTAGACTATCAAAATGACCTTTGGTTTGATGAGTTCTTTTATGAATATGCTTTTTAGACTTCAAACCTACCATATTTAGAACGTAATCTTTAACCTCATCAAGACTATCATATTTCATCTTAAAGAGTCCTTGCAAATTTGTTCTAATCTCAACATTAGACAAGTCATAATTTCAAGCTACCAAGATTTCCATCATCTTTTTAACAGTACAGTCAACCGATAAACTATTTTCAAGTGTTCATAAATTCATGAATAATAAGCAAATCCAACTGTATTTTTCCCAAACAAAAAAAAAAAAATCCTCTTTTCGCTACTTAAAATTTGAACTAGTAAGAACCTCAATAGCTATGAAGTTATTGATTACAAATAATGTGACTAAAATAACAAGCAATGTACATAACTGGCACTACATGAAAACTATATAACTTGAAATCGTACAAGTATAAATCTAGATAGTTACATATATCATCACATCATCACCTTTGAACATAATACATTACAAGCAATTATATACTTACCACATAATAGTAAACATAAGAATATATTTCAACCTTCATGAATTCATCACTTTTGAGTGTATAAACCACTAGGATCAGTCACTCATCCATCATATGCTGTTCATGTATACCTCCATGAACTAATAGACAATCACCTCCTTTGGGAGTATAACCACGCATTAGAACATGAGGCATTCCATCATTATATGAGACTGATATATCTCAAACCCAATTAAATGTGCTACTTTGGCAGTTACAACTCAATTGAATCATTAAAGCTTTCTCACACTAAGGATATAAACTTTATTTCTCACATGCACTATATACATATGATTTTATCCTTAGTGACATTAACAATTTATCACTAAAATCATATATCATGTCAATTACATTACTCCATTCATTAATACATGCATAACCTTATAGTGTTATCAATGAATCAATGCTCTACACATTATTTATTTGATGATATAAATGTAAGTTGCACCTGTATTTCCAAAATCATAGAAAAATATAGAAAAAATATGCAAAATACTCTAAAAAGACGTGTATTTAGGGTTTTGTACATAATTTCACATCCATAAAAATGCCAAACATAAATATATATCAGACGTGTAGAGCATCTCCATATGAACACATAGACTCCAAAAATAACCCCATCAAAGTCTGAATGTGCTCATACGCATGCCCGAAGTGCGTGACGTGTGAAGCAAACACGCAAACCTACCCAAACTAGTCTAAGCCAACGGTTCGACCAGTCCGACCGGTTGACCAATCCAATCAATGGAGAACCAAGGTCGAGTGAATCAACAGGTCACACTCAGGCTAATCAACAGTCATCCAGGTCAAGTCAATAAGTCGGGTCAAGGTTAACGGGTCCGTTCGAACCCACATCTTCAATTGCTAAAGTCAGATGACTATGCAAAGCACGTGCTGGCATTGCCTGCATGTGAGGGCGCATGCTCAATGCACGCCACCCATTGACACCATGGTCGCAAGTGGGGGCACGTGCAACCTCCCCTAGCAACACGCCAACCACAGTTTTGCTCGTCTTGACTAGCCTATTATGTTTATGTGATCAAATATATTTTTGCTACACAAAAATTCACGAAAAAAAAAAGGAAAAATCCACACATTCAAGTTCGAGGCTATGGCTGCTCTAATAGCACATGTAAGATGCAAAAGCACAACCCAAGATCTCCATAGCTAAAACTAAAAACACAAATATAATCATGTAAAGAGATTAATGCACCTAATTTGGACCATCGTTCTTTATGTTGAATAGCAACAATCCAAACTCAAGAACTTCTTCTCCATTGCTCTCTATATCACTGACTCAATGAGATGGCTCTTCACCTTCAACGATTAGTAAACGCTCCTTGGTGAGGATATTTGTGTGTATTAAGGGCTAGATGAGAGACTTGAATAATATTTATAGAGTTTCAGGTTATGCCCTCTCATTACGAGCCAAGGTTAATTTGGCCCACATTAACAAGTTTCATATTAGACTAATTAAAAAAAAAAATTATCTCACCTTACACAAGTCCCAAACAGTAAATTATAAAATCTTACAATAGATACCCCACATCCAAATCAAACTCTTTGTCACTCCCTTTTGAGATTTGACTCTCATGTCTCTTCCTAGTGTTGCAAGTGTTCAGATCAATCTTCAAGATCAATTCAATGATTTTGCTTGCCAAATCCTTTTTCTTGCATCAACTTTTCAACATCAAAGTTGTCCCGCCAATTTTCATCAGAAAATTGCCGGAATTTGAACAATTCGGAAAGAATGAGAACCATCTTCTCACTCCATTGTTCCATGGATGGAAGTCCCAATTGATCCACCAGCCACTTCTCGTACTCAAACTATCAAGCAAATGAAAAAACATCAACTTCTTTGCATTAAAACAAAAAATTAAAGGAGCCTCATTGCATAGTTAACAAGATGGTCTCGGCCAGTATAGTTCAATAAAACTTTCAGAGATTATACTACTTTTTTAACTCTATTATGGATTTCTTGGACACGCGGACCCTTGGAGTGTCATAATTTAGCAGAAATTGATACTTAAGTGCCATAATTTACGAAAGGTACACTTCAGTGCCACAATTGAGCAAGATGGATTACTTGAAATCCGCCAAAACGCCGACGTATTAATTTTCCGGTAAATGAGCGCAAAACAGTGTCGTTTTGGTGCTGACGTGGTAAAAAATTTAATATAAAATTTAATTTAATTTAATATAAAATAAATTTATTTAAAAAATTTATAAAATAAAAAAATAATAAAACTTTTAAAAATTTTAAAAACTTAAAAAAAAAAGGAGGCGGCGGCCCGGCCGACCCTCCCCACCTTCCAGCGATGGTAGGGAGGCGGCGGCGGCAAGGACTCTACCCTCAACCACTGGCTGCCTTCCTCCTCCTCCTTCTCTTCTTCCATTTTTTTAAATAAATATAAATTATATTATTATTTTGTTTTAAATTTAATTTAATTAATTTTTATATTATATTAAAATTCAAATTATGCCAAAACAATGTCGTTTTGGCCGATTTAATGGCTCTATTCTAGCCAACACCTAAAACGACGTCGTTTTGGTGCTAACATGGTAAAAAATTTCATATAAAAATTAATTAAATTAAATTTAAAACTAAATTTATTTAAAAATTTTAAAAATAAAATTTAGAAAATTAAAAAATTAAAAAATTTACAAAAATATTTTTTAAAAAAATTTAGAAAAAGGAGGCGCTGAGGGCTGAAATTTTTTGTAAATTTTTTAAATTTTTTGTAAATTTTTTAAATTTTGTAAATTTTTTTGTAAATTTTGTAAATTTTTTTTTTTTGTAACTTTTTTAAATTTTTTTGTAATTTTTTAAAAAAATTGTAAATGTATTAAATATTTTGTAATTTTTTGAAATTTTTTTAATTTTTTTAAAGTTTTTAATTTTTAAATTTTATTTTTTAAAATTTTTAAATAAATTTATTTTTAAATTTAAATTGAGTAATTTATATATTATATTAAAATTCAAATTATGTCAAAACAACATCGTTTTGGTTGATGTAAGAGTTCTATTTTAGCCAACATCCGAAACAACATCGTTTTGGGTGAATTCGAATTGATTCAGTTCTCCGACGAGACACATTGGTGAGAAATATTAATATTTTAATGCCACGTATGGTTTCCGGCCAACTTTGTCGGGGATGGCACTCAAGTGTCCCACTTTTCTTAAAATGTGGCACTTAAGTATCCCTTTGTAAGTTATGGCACTTGAAGTGTTCTTTTGCCGATTTCTTGCAAGAAACTATTATATGAGTGTAATATATGTATTGAATTGAATCTAGATTACTAGAGATGGTTAGTTCATGTAGGTTCTACTAGATCTTAAGATCCAAACTGAGTTTAGTATATATAACAGGTTCATGGTATAATTACTCATTGGTTAGACTATAATATCTATATCTAAAAAGGTAAGTTTAACCGGAATTAAGAAAGAATTTGCACACTGGATGTTGGATAATTGAAATATGGAAGAATATGGTTAAATAATTAATTTCAAACACACATGTCATTCATCCAACGGTGAATGTAAACTAATTTGTTGAAAAGGCACAGCACAATGAATTGAGGAATGACAAGTTAGTTCCAACCTTTCCCTGTTCAAGCCTGTGAGTGAAACGCTTGGGCCATCCAAGCTCTTCAATGTGCTGGTAATGTTCTTGAACAGAAGACATCATCTCTTCGTCACTTGGCAACACCAATTCTCCAGATAAAACCTTGGCCACCCACCTCGACTGTAACTCGCTAAGTTGTGCTGGAAAAGTCTACTCACGGTCGAGATGGATCGAGAGATTGTGAAAATATGGGACCAAACCAAAAATTTGGGGAAGAATCCACACTAATATGTTTAATTGCTTGCAAAATTCTAAACTCATGTTTTCATGAATGTCTAAACCTTAAGTACGGCAGAAAACGTCCAAAATTGAAGGTTTTTTCTTTCCCTCTTCCTTTCATTGTATTTTCAATTGTTCTGAAACAGAAGTCTACATTACTGAACTTAAACATTGGTAAATCGATTGCCGAATCTCTGAGTGTTGAAGAAAAAGTAGTTTGTTTGGCTCCAAACATGTACTGAATGTTACCTTTTGCTATTTTGCATTAGTTGACTTTCTTCTTGAAAAACCTCAATCTCTACTTAGCCTACATGATGCGGAAAAAAAAATTCATAAAAAAAAAAAAAAAAAAATTACCAGATAGGGTATGCCAATGAAAGAGAGCCAAGGAGCTAGGCTTGGCGGGAAAACATGTTTATATAAAGGCCCCACACGGTTGTTATCCACATTCACGAGTCCCTTGTTCTTCAGAAATGGAAAATGGTATCTATATCTGCAACATAAGGATCATATACATCAAGCAAGATAGAAGACGCACCCGCGTGTGCATATATGTATGCCTATTTATCACCATAATAATGTAAAATCATTTGTGGAATTTTGAAAAACAAATGCTCAAGTAGCTGAGGATAACTATATGTTTTTTGATACCCAGTGCAATGGATGATGACATCTGCATACATAGACGATTCATCTTGGAACACTAATTTACCATCTTCGTCGGCCCATGCAACCTGCCAAAAGACAAAACAAGATTAATGAGATTGATCTCAGATTAGAGATGATCACATCACTTGATATTTGAGAATGCGAACTATGACTTTTAAGGCTGCACTTGGAATTTTATCTAAACTTAGTCATGATTAGAAATAAGGGAATAAATAAATTATTAAGTACCATGGGATGTTGGAAGACACCGGCGACTTTTCTTAATTTCACAACTTCGAGATTTGTTTCTCTGGAGGCCTGATGAACTTCTCTGGCAAAAGGTAAGATGTCTTGGGCTATTTCGCTTGCGCTAATCCCTCTTCCTATTATCAACACAATCTGTTGTGCCAAATAGTGAAAAACATTTATACAAGAACATAATAACAGTGAAGGCACATATTCATCATTTTAAGTCATGAGAAAGGGCTTGCGATGTAATCCATAAGTAACAATCCATTCAACTCCAAAGATAATCACTTATATCTTTCTAAAGACTCGACCACTGTACAAGGCCAAAGTAGGAAAGCCTCAAATGGATTTTTGTTTCAAAGAAAGTTAAGCCCCTAGCCATCCTGACGAAGGCTAGAAGTAATCGTCAGGGTGAGAAAATCTAGACGAAGTACACTCCGCGTAAGTTTCTTGCTAGAATGTTGAAGAGGACAGAATTAATTGAATTACTGACCAAGCAATGAGAGTATCATTGGACGATAGATGCTGATACTGACAAGGATGTCAATACTTCATGCGATGGAACTTGTGAACGCCTCTCTAATCATGAGAGGGGGCTTGTGATGATGATTAACACTTATTGCTACCTTTAGAAGGTTGGTTTACATAAACCAGTTGATTGTTAGATATAGTCCAAGAAATTTCTTTAGTCAATTTGGGATCATGTTCGTGGAAAATAAAGAAGGCATATCGGCAATACCTTATCCTTATATTGCTCAGGAACTCGATAATTATGACTGTGTAGCTGTTCTCCTCGCCATGTAGATCTCCCTGTGAAAAGAATTTTCATATTGAGAAAGTAAGGCCCTGCATGTTTTCACTTCTCAGGAGTGTTTATAAACACATTTTCTGTTTTTTTGTTCCAGGGAACAAAAAAAGAACAGAAACGCACTCTTTTTTTGTTTTTTTATTCCTGGAACTCAAAAAGAACAGAAACGAGAAACAAAAAAAAGTTGTTTCTCATTCCAGAAACAATTTTGAAGAAACAATTTTTTGTTTCTTGTTTCTTTTCTCTCTTCTCTTCTCTTCCTCTTTTCTTCTTCTTTCTCTTTGGCCGCCGCGGCCTCGGCCTCGGCCTCGGCCATGGCCGGCCGTCGAGGGCCGGCGACGTCGGCCCCGGCGAGGCTCGGCGTCGCCCGCGTCGGCTACGCCGAGCCTCGCGGATCCGGGCGAGCTCGAGCTCGCCCGGCCATGGCGAGGCATGGCCTCGCCGGATCTAGGCGAGCCCGAGCTCGCCCAGCCAAGGCGAGGCTCGGCGACGCCGCGCGGCGAGGCCGAGCCTCGCCTTGGCCGGGCGAGCTCGTCCTCGCCCGCATCCGGCGAGGCCGCGCCTTGCCATGGCTGGGCGAGCTCGAGCTCGCCCAGATCCGGCGAGGCCGAGCCTCGCCCAACGACGGCGAGGCTCGGCCTCGCCAGGGGCCGGCAAGCCTCGCCGTGGCTGGGCGAGGCTGCCGGCCGAAAGAAAAAAAATAAAAAATAAAGGAAAAAGTGAAAAATAAAAATAAAAATATTAAAAAATTGAAAGAAACAAAAAAAGAACAAAAATTTACCAAACATGTTTCTATTCATTTTTTATTTCCGGAACAAATTTACCAAACGCATCTTTTTGTTCAAAAAGTGTTCCCCGAACAAACACTTTTTTTTATTTCGTTCCCCCCAAACAAAAAAAAAATTTAAACGTTACCAAACAAATTTCCTAAGTGAACAAGAAACAAGAGACTTCACAGTAAAAAAGCACGCATATACTTAAAAGTTTAAGTCTACTCGCTTGCCAAATCAATTTAAAAAAAAAAATAAGTTAATGTCAGAGACGTTTACATTATTTATGATATTCGAAACATTTTTTTAATTGATTGTAATTAATATTGTAATATTCCATTAGTGTAGATAGTAATCATATAAAAACTAGAAATGGACTTTGTACTATTTATTATCACATCGTAATACACAAAAAATTTCCAAATTCTATTTTCTGCATTATTCAAAGTTTTATTGTATGAGAAGCGCAATCAAGTCTCCCTTACAACACTAGCTGCATAGGCTGCATTACTCCATCATGACTGTCATGACATCAGCTGTATAGATCGCGTCACTCCAGGTGACTATCATGACACGGGCCACATTGGCCGCATCACTTTTGTTTCTCCACCAAGCCTGCAACTTCAGTTCCTATTCGAGACTCCTTCACTACTTATTTGAAAACTACCGGTATAATCAGACTCGTCGCCCTAAAAAGAATTAGATCCTAAAGTTACACCATCATCGGAGGCCAGATGCCGACACGCACCGGTGTCACGGACTCACTGAAGCCTCGCCTGTAAATCATTTTTGGATACTTTCAACTGGTTATATAATACGAGACTACAACCAAGTTCTTCTTCCAATTAGTTAGAACTCCGGCCAAACTTTGTTGACGTCACCCTTGGCACTGCAACGTCATCTACAAGGTCATCCTTGCGTCATCTACCAGTCATCCACGGCTTCATCTACAATGGCATCCTTGCATCATCTACCAGTCATCCGTCACGTCAACTACCGCATCATCTGCCACATCGACCACATCACGCGCCACGTCATCCGTTACGTCACCACTATGGATCGTGAACCAGAAGTTAATCAATCAATTTTCAAAGTATATTGATGCGCTCCATTTTTGGTGTTACTTTACCCATACTTGCACTCTGAGTACTAGTTTCTTGGTTTTTATTATATAAATTAGTGCATTTAATGGATTAAATTAGCTTGCCAATATCCATTCAAACCGTCTTGAATAGATCGAATCATATTTTATGGGTTCAAAAATGTCAAATTTTCTAAGAGGAAGCAAACTTTGGTGTTATGTCTCCAGTGGAATTCGTGTGCTCCACAAGGATTGCTGAAGAAACTAGAGAAAAATTTAATGAACGTTTGGAGGAGTGGGACAATAAGAATTTTCAAATTTTAGCATGGTTTCTAATAATTTCGATTTCTTTTATCAAGCTTTGGTTTGGTCACCTCAATACAGCAAACTAAGGATGGAATTTGCTTGTTGGCCATTATTCCACATATATTTTATCCATGAGTATTAGTTGTTAGGAATTTGCACCACATGCATTAGGAAATACGTCAATCTATCATAAAAATTTGTCCTCTATGCATGTTATTTAGGATCAACTGGCCTTATCTAAGTTGCAATGGGAAATGGCCGCTGATGCTTGTAAGTTTGTTGAATATCATGATCACATGCGTGTTATGCAATTTCTGATGGCACTTAATGATAAGTTTGAACTTGTATGAGTTTCACTTCTACATCAAGATCCATTACCTCATATTGAAGTATTTATCTCAGAATAATTGACTAAGGAGACTTGGCTTCCTACTTTGAAGGCACACTGTACTATTTTGTCCAGTCCTAGAGTTGTGGTGCTTGCCACTCCTACCTCTTCTTAATTGTGTATCCCATATTGTACGTATTGTCACTGAACTGGTTACCTTGCATCTGCTTGCTATCGACAACAACCTAATCAATCTAAAAGGACAAACAATCATCCCATTACAGAGGTACACCTTCATGTTCATCCACTACTAATGCTATTATTGAGGGTTCTTCTAACAGCTTGCTCATTATTTTATCTTTAAAGCATTTACGATGCATTTTCGAGAATCTTGTAATTCTAACTCCTCTATCCCTAGCAGTTCTACTCTATTTGTGACTCCAAGTATTTCTACTTCATGATTATTTGATTATGTCTATGGCAATCATATGACTTCAAAAATCAATTTGTTGAAGTCAAAGTCATTACTTTCACAAACACCTTCTATCTATACAACTAATAACTCATAGGTGCTAGTTAGTCGCATAGGAAACATTTCAATGTCCACATGTCATTATTTGACACTTTCTAAGTTACTAAACTTTCCTTAAACTTGATATATATGGGATAACTATGTGAAACTTGGTTTTGATATTAACTTCTCTTCCAACAGTTGTCATGTGTAGGATCCATGAACAGGGCAGATAATTGTGACGGACCATAAAGTTGGACGTCTATTCAAGCTTATCTTCTTAATACTTCTCAATGCTCTTAGTAGTTGTGCTCCTATAGTATCATCTGAAATTTGGTATTTTCATTTAGTTCATGTTTCTTCCTCTATATTAGGTAGTCTGATTTCTAGTAGTCATCTAGGTTCTATTAAAATAATCATTTTGATTACTTCTCATGTAAGTTGGGAAAACATCACGCTTTAACTTTTAATTTTAGTGAATTTGTCTCTCGTGCTTCCTTTGATTTAATTTATTGTGATATTTGGGGCCCATGTCATACTCCTAAAATGGGAGGATCTCACTATTTTGTGAATTTTGCGGATGATCATTCATGTTAGATATGGCTCTATCTTATGAAGATCTTAATTGGCTCACATTTATTGTGATTTGTTGCCATGATCAAAACACAGTTTTATCAAACATCAAGATCTTTTGTATTGATAATGCGATGAAATGTTGAGACACAGAATTTCTTTGAATTAATTCTAAAAATGGTACTGTCATGCATCGCTCTTGTTCGAGAACTTCCCAACTTAATGGTCGAATAGAGTGTAAACATAGAAACGTCATATATATTGTCCGAAACCTTTTCATCGCAACCTCTTCTCCCAAGCACTTTTAGGGAGAGACTTCATATCGTTGTATACACTATCAATTACACTCCGTCACCTATCATAGGTGATATCTCTCCTTATGAGTACTTATTTGGCAATGTTCTTTATTACAATATTGTTTGAGGGGAGAATTACCAAAAAAGTCTAAACCTATTGTAATTGTGTCAATTCAGTCCTAAACTTTTTTTTTAGCCAATTTAGTCCTAAACATTTTACAATTATGCTAATTCAATCCATCCACCAAAATTGGCTTGTCGACGCTAACGTGAACACCGGCCGACCGGCGAACAATTTTTTAATAATTTTTTAAAATTTTTTCGATTTTATTAAATTTTTTAATTTTTTTAAATTTTTTTCTTCTTTTCTTTTTTCCTATCTTCTTCTTCCTCTAGCCGACGCCGGCTGGCCAGCCACTGGCGAGGCTCGCCCCCACCGGCCACTGGCGAAGGCGAGCCTCGCCCAGTGATGGCAAGGTCGCCGTCGCCACATCTGGCGAGGCTCGGCCTCGCCCAGCCATGGTGAGGTCGAGCCTCGCCATCCCTGGGTGAGGAGCCTCGTCGGCCACTGGCGAGGTTGACCCTTGCCTTGGCTGGGCAAAGCGTTCCCCTCCGTCTCCTTCGCTCTGTCCGCTTGCATATAAAGGCGCGCGCATCGGGCTGCCGGATTCGATTGAATCGGAGAGAAAATCCCTAATCGCGAACCGAGAGAGTGAGAGAGAGAGAGAGAGAGAGAGAGAGAGAGAGAGAGAGAGAGAGAGGTAGAGAGAGAGAGTGGTCGTGCTCGTGAGGGACAAAGAGAGAGAGAGTAGAGAGAGAATGTCTACGACGGGCGGGCGGCAGCGGTCAAGAGGAGGAAAAGAAGCCCTCGCACAGCCAAGGCAAGGGTCGACCTCGCCGGTGGCCGGCGAGGCTCCTCACCCAAGGATAGCGAGGCTCGACCTCGCCATGGCTGGGCGAGGCCGAGCCTCGCCGGATGTGGCGACGACGGCCTTACCGTCACCGGGCGAGGCTCGCCTTCTCCGGTGGCCGGCGGGGGCGAGCCTCACCGGCCCTCGCCTCTAGCCGGCTGGGCAGTGCCGGCCAAAGGAAGAAGAAGATAGGAAAAAAAAATTTTAAAAATTTAAAAATTTAAAAAATTCAAAAAAAAATTCAAAAAAATTATTAAAAAATCGTTCGCCGGCCGATTGGCGTCCACATCAACGCCGACTAGCTAATTTTGGTCGGATGAACTGAATTGGTACAATTATAAAAGGTTTAGGACTAAATTGGCCAAAAAAAAATAATTTTATGACTTAATTGGCATTTTTGCAAAGGTTTATGACTTTTTTGGTAATTCTCCCATTGTTTGAGTCTTTGGCAATGCTTGTTTTGTTCATTTTCTTCCAAATGGACACACGGAATTAGAAACTTGTGCACATCTACATTGTTTCCATCGCTATGACATTGAGCACAAAGAGTATTGATGTTGAGATCCCCTCTTTAATCATCTTCGCATATCTTGTCATGTTACCTTTTGAGAACACAAGATGTTTTGATTGCTTCATCCCTTCAACTCCTCTCCTACTACTCTCTTCTTTATAAGTCCTTCAATGGATCTATTTTCTAAAGATACAACAATTAAATCTTCCTTTTTTGGATTTTCTTCTCCTAGATGCAAGTAGGTCTGGTGATCCCATTTCGATAGTTCCTAGCTTGTTTGTACCATCCACAAATTCTCCACCTATCATTCCCTCCTCTTATTTGTCATTTCACCTTGTAAGTGAACCTTCTATTCCATTTTTTGACTTTCATTATTATTCTAGTATTTTTTTCCTTTCATGAGGCTTGCATATATAGAGAAGCTTGAACTAATCCTCTTTGGCAGCAAGTAATGGCGAATGAGTTGCACATGCTAGACAAATTTGATGCTTGACATTTGGTTGAGTTGCCTCTTGGAAAGTTTGCTATAGGTTGTGGATGGATGTAAAAGATCGAGACTAAGGTAGATGCAATGGTGGAACACTACTAAGCTCGGCTAGTAGTAAAAGGCTTTATCAAGAGTATAGGATTAACTAGGACAAGACGTTTGCTCTAGTTGCATATTTTAATTTTGTTTGGAGTCTTCTTGTTGCTGCTGCGGTTAAGCAAAGGCCTCTATTCTCAATAGATGTTAAAAATGCCTTGATCTTACTAAGAAAGTATATATGAAACCTCCTCTGGGGTACACTCTTGCTTCTAATAAAGTATGTCATTTACAAAGAACATTGTATGAACTAAAATAGGCTCCTCATGCATGTTATTCTAAGTTCAATTGTCTTGGCTTCAATTCTTAGGGTTGTACAGTTCCATATTCTGTCCAAATTCCATCTGAAGCCTAAAAACCTACACATCAAAATCGGTTCCCTAGTTTTAGGAGTGTCCAACTTACCCTATCACAAGTTCTAGAATCTACCAAAGAACTAGCTTTTTTTTCTTTTTTTTTTTTTTTTTTGCGTTTCATTTTTAGTTAAGCAAAATAAAAGTGACCGCAACAATAAAAATGAAAAGACGCCATCTGTCAATAACAACAATCCATAAAGATGAACACGTAAAATAAAATAAATAATAAAAAGTTCAAAGCACATAACATTCTTATCTAGATTATGGTGATACATGTTAAATATACTAAAAATCAAATACAAACAAAGCTAAGGACGTGCACAGCAGAGTCATGGGCGCATGTGATGGGCGAAAGGAAAGCAAATGCAGAGAGGGAAAATAAAAGGGAGAGAGAGAAGAAACGAGCAGAGGAAAATCCCACAATAGTCCTTCTCAGCCATTATTCTCATGCCACAGACAATATGATTGCTCTTTCATTCTCTATGTAATACCCTCTCTAACTACGGACCGAGCTTCTCTCTCTTCTCTGTTCCTTCGGCCACTCACTCATGTTCTATACCGAGCCGAGCCGAGACCCAGAGCAGCACTCTCATGTACAAGGAAAATAGAGAACAAACAGAGCTAGCAGGGGGGTAGGAAGAGAGCTCTGAATTGAAAAAAAAAAAAACCGCACGAGAAAAGTAAGGGACTCGAGACTTTGAAGCCTCCTAAACCTTCCACCAAGATTTCCCTTTCATTTTGAACCTTTTTGTTAACTCGTAAATACAGCTTAATATTTCCCTTCGTAAATTCCTGGTTCAGTTCCTAGTCTGGTTTTCGATTCAATTCCTACCTATGAACCAAACCAGAATAAGTTCCAAAAAATATGGAACTAAGAACTGAGCCGGGTCTTACCAAACCTTGGAGCTGGACCAGTTCTAACTAGTCCAGTTCTCCGGTTTCCAATTCTATCCTTAAACCATACTCATCCCTATCCATGACAATGCTCTCATCTTTCAATGAACATCTCATTGGTATATTCTACTACTATAATATGTGGATAATATGATTATTACTAGTGATTATCATATTGGTACTACAAAACTCCAACGATATCTCAGTAGGCAGTTTGAAATGTAAGATCACGGGCGATTTAGTTACTCTTTAAGATTGCAGGTTGCCTCAGATTCCTCTAGCTATTGTCTTTCTCAAGCTAAATACACCATTGATCTTCTCTCTCAAGTGAAACTCACTGATTCCAAGATTGCCACAACACACATTGAGGCAAATGCCAAATTCGATGACAACGATGGGTCTGATCTTTTGAATCCTACACTTTATCAGCAGTTGGTTGGCAACCTTGTGTGTCTCATTGTTGCTCATCCTAACATCACCTATGTTCTCCACATAGTCAATTGGTTCATGACCGTTTGGCATACAATTCACTTTGTTGTTCTTCTTCGTACTTTTGTTATGTCAAAGTCCCTTATTTTATAGTCTTCACTTTTTTGCCCAATCTACTTTAGAGTTAAAGGCTTATTTTGATGCTAATTGGGCATGACATTTTAATAATAATATGTTATAACGATTTTTATTTAGCAATTGATCATGTATAACATGCAATTATTTAAAGAAAATTACACGATTTTATTGTCAATGATCATAGTGGTTTTAGTCTTCAGGATAGTTGCCTCTTTTTCATGCTAAAAGTTATTTTATAATATACAGTTTTGAACTTCGTGTAAAAGAGCCATTTTTTTGTGCTATCAAAACATGCAAGTTTTTAGAATTTCTCTTGATTGAAAGAAATATTAAAAATCGATCGTTAAAGAAAAGCCACATAAATGCTTACGTGATAATTTTTTTAATAGGTAAATAAGATTGCCAAAAAAAGAAAAGAATGAAAGTGATCTCTTTTGGGAAAAAAAGAAAGGTTATATGAATGAGGGGTTAAGGAAATTCACTAAAGTTTCGCACATTCGGGATCCGCAAAGCAATCCTATGTATTGAGATTGGGATGGGTTCTTTTTATTATTGTAATTGAGTATTGTGATTGAAAACGTTTGATATGAGTAAGAGAGAAGTCAAGCCCAATTTGGTTGCACGGTCAAAATCCAAAGCTTTATTATAACGCGAGTCCTCTTTCTTCTATGTCACAATATCAACGAAGGGAAACGATTCAACAAAGGTAAAGTTAGATCAGACAACGTACCTGGAAATTCAGCAATCTTTGGTTGGGTGTACTTGCCGTTACAAACCACCACAGCCTCAAAAACCTCGACACCGGCCACCTCCTCCCCTCCGCACGTCCGCCACTCCAGAGCCCACTGGTCCCGCCTCCCCTTCACGGCTCGCTCAACCCGAACCACTTCATGCCCGAACCGAATCAGCTCAATCAGCCCGGAATCCTCCATGAAGCCGCGCAAGAACCGGAGCACCTCCTCGTGACCCGGGAAGCTCCTCGGGTCCCCACATCCCTTCTTGAGAAACGGGTAGTCCGAGAAACCCATTAGTTGCCTCGGCAGGTTCACCCGGAGCGACCGATACATGCTGGCATGGACAATATTGCGGCCCGGATCCAACCCCAGCGGGTCGGATTCGATCCTAGGGTCGTATAGCCACGTGCCTCCAACATCGTTGGCCCTCTCAAAAACCACCACTTGGTGCCCCTCGCGGCAGAGCTCCCTCGCTGCAACAAGGCCCGCCATGTCGGCTCCGATCACCGCCGCCTTCACGTGCATTTTTCCCATGTATCTGGACGGTATCCTGGGCCTGTACAACAACTCGCTTTCTTTTATAGGAGACTCTTTCTTCTTCTTTTTTCCTTTTTTTGGGTCATATAGAAGATTCTTTCTCGCGCACGGGATTGGTAGGTAGAATTTACTGGGGAAGGTCTATAATTATTAATGGAGTGAATGGAAGGTGTGCGCGTTGCGTCGGTCGATCCACCTAATAACAGTCATAATTCACAATTTATTAAGATTACAAATAGAACTCAAGGAGTACTGATTCCACATGAGTGAAGGATATTTTCCAACGCCCCTTGAAATGACCTAAAATCCAACCTTGTAACGACAATATTTTTTTTAGGAGGAAGTTGCTTGATTTGGTTTGATAATTTATATCCATCTCACTATCTGTTTAGCTTTCCAATTCTAAATAAAGCACTAATTCTAAGTAATTATAAATAATTGATATTTCTATGAAGTGCTCAAATAGCGATACTCTTTTGGCATCATTTTATTCAAGCTTACTATTACATAGAAACACAAACCAAAAACAAGTAGATGCTGGGCCTTGACCTTTATTCAAGCGTCCACTATTGACCATCACATGAGAAGAGCGGAACCGATCCGAGACAAGGTTTAACGTGTCCTGCTTGTTGAGCTAATGATCTTATATTCTTAGGGTTGTCGATGGTTTAGGTTGGGCCGGGTTTCCAGCGGACTCGACCCAAACCAAAATATGAAGTGTGCAACTTCATAATGAGCTGACCCAAAACCCAAATAAAACACAACTTGAAATCGCAGGTGAGATCGGCTATTTGTTTTACTTAGATTTGCAACTGCATGCCTGCATGGCATGTAGGCTTTCCCTCCTTATATGTCTGCGACCATCTCTTTCATTGGGAAACGTGTTTTAGTTCGGTTGGGGTTATGACCCGAACCTAAACAAGTACACTCTTTGTTTTATACTCAATTACCCGAACTAAAAAGACGTGAAAATTTCGAGTTGAGACGGGCCAATCGTGCTTCAATTTAGGTACACAATTCAGTTTTGACACCCCTACTTTCGATACGGTAGGGTCTCGTAGGGTATAGACTAATCAGGTATCTAAATGAGGAAAAATAGACCTTGACAAGAATATGGTAGAATCCAAACAAACTCGCACCAATTCCCACCATAAATTGGTGTGCATAGTATAGTCTTTCTGCTATGATAATTGAGTATATTTTTCTTGCGAAAACTGTTCCATCATTCTTAAATTTATTGTATTACTTTCAATGCAATTATAAACTTTCTAATTCAATCAATTTAGTAGTCTTCAACCTTTTTGTGAAGTTCGAAAGAGCACCGTTACGACCCCATATCAGTAGCTACCGCAGCCGTTCACAACTTCTTCCACGACTACATTAGATTTGAGGCGGTGCAATTCCGAGGACGTCGAGAGGGCCAAGATCTCAGCTGGAGGACGTGAAAGTCACGGACGACCGTAGATTACCTTGCGCATAAGCGAGCTGAAGAGAACGCTGACAAATGATCAAAGGGAGAACGCAAATGGATTCCTTAAATCGCTCCCAACATGTAATATTCCAGTTTCTACGAACTTAACATTCCATAGTGCAATTAATCTTGTCCGATTCTTCTTCTCCCCCTGCTTCTCCTTTCATCCATTTCTCAACATCCCAAGTGTCTCTCCAATTTTCACCTAACGTCATCAGAAGACTCAACGAAGTAAAATACATGTTTTGTCTCCATTTCTCCAGTGGCGTTAGTCCCAACTCTCCAGCAAGCCAATTTTCATAATCAAACTGCCAAAAACCGAAAAAAAAAATAATAATGTAGGATGATGATCATATATTTAAAGGGAAAATGTTCGATAATTGAAACAGTAGACTCGATAATCATTCAAATAAGGTTTTGGAGTCTAATTAACAGGATGAGTTATGATAATCGAAGACAATACCGCAATTTTATACTATAAAATGTCCAATTCGTGAAGATTTCCTATTTTCTCATTGATCAATTGGGAAATGAAATAGGGTTTGATTTAATTGAATGAGTAGTGCAAGTGGGTTTCTTCAGATGTACCTTCTCCAATTGAAGCCTGTGAGTATGACGCTTGGGCCATCCGGCCGCCTCGATCCGGTGGTAATATTCATGTACCGAAGACGTCATCTCTTCTTCACTTGGCAGCAGTATTTTCCCAGATAATATTTTCGCTACCCACCTTGATTGTAACTCGCTAAGGAGAAACGTAATAGTCTGTTCGCATTTTCCAAATAGATAAAAAGTCACAAAGGCTAAACCCTATTAATAAAATAACCCACAAAATTTATTTTATTTTTTTTTTTGCAAAAATGTATCATTTATCGAATTAATAGATCGTCGAAAATATAATCATATAATGTTTCCCACAGAATTGGTTTTTTTTCCCGTAGGCAAAGTTTTTACTCGCGTACCCGATATGGTACGCCAATGAAAGAGAGCCATGGAGCTAGCGCAGGTGGGAAAACATGTTGATATAAAGGCGCGACGCAATTGTCCTCCACGTTCACAATTCCATTCATTCTGAGAAATGGGAAGTGATATTTGTACCTAAGAAACCAAAACAATACACATACCTAATGAGAATAAAATTATATTATGTGTGCTAAAATATACGTATGTCGTACCCAGAACAATGGATGATAGCATCTGCATATATTGACGATCCATCTTGGAAGACTATTTTCCCGTCCTCTTTGGCATAATCGATCTATGCAAAGCAGATGATGTTTTGGACAAGTCACGCGGTTGTCGGTATAATTTTGGCCAATTGTTTTGATGCTAGAAATAACATAATCGGGGTGAGAAAATGTAAAATACCGGGGAATATTGAAATAGGCCTTCAAGAATCTCAAGCTTGGTGGTTTCTCTTGAAGCTAGGTGAACTTCTTTCGCGACATGTAGGATGTCTTTCGCAATGTCGATCCCGCTCGGTCCATTTCCAATGATCACTACAATCTGTAGTATCTTAATAGGTGATGAATGAGGGAGATACATTCCTAAGAAAATTTTACCAAATTTCCTGCTTTAGTTACTTTAATTTATTAGTCGTACTTACCAATCCGTTAAATTTACCACCTATTGTTAGAAATTACCGATTTGAAGTAGAGTGGTTACTAATTTTCTTCGATCAATTTAATTTGTGTTATCAACTTTTATTGAGCTTAGTTACCAACGTTGATTTGGTGTTTCTTAATTATCAACTTCTCTTATCTCGAACAAAAAAAAAAAAGTTCTCTATATTTTACAAATTTTTAATTTATCATTCTTGCTTATGCCTTAAATTTATCAACTATCATGTGGAAATATCAATTTCTATTGGAGGGGTTCACAACTTTTCACCAATTAAGTTATCAAATAATTTTGAGTTGCTTACTACAATTTTTCATTATTATTTTTTTCAAGTTACCAACTTTTTTATTGAGTTACCAATTTTTTGGCATTATTTATCAACCCCTTTAAATAAATAAACTCTTTTTAAAAATGAACAACTTTTCTCCAATTGAGACACCAGCTGCGCTTGCGTTGATAACTCTTTTTTGAGCTAGTTATTAATGTTTATTTTTTAAACGACCAACATCTCTTGTCTCCGATGGAAAAAGAAAATGCTTTTTAGACCATTTATTAACTTTTATTTCCCTATCTTATTAATACCTTAAATTTCTTTACTGATCTTTATTTATACCGCTTACCAATTTTTCTCCAGTTAAGTTACCTACTAAGTTGAGGGTTGTCAACTTTCTTTGAGTTGTTTATTCTGATGCTTACTAACTATTTTTAGAAAATACTAATCTTAATTAAAATAATTACAATATTTTATTTGATTAAATACCAACCTCAATTGGTAACTCAATTGAAATGTTGGTAAATTATTTTAAAAAAAAAATGAGCATTGGTAAGAACTAAAGTGAGAATTATTAATCCAAAAGTAGTGGATAATTTAATCCAACAAGAGTTAGTACATTACATTGGTAACTTCGTATAAGAGCTAGTAATTTTGAAGAGCATATAAAGTTATACAAATAAAACTTAGTGAGTTAGTACAAATTTTGCTAGTTGCAAATTATGAAAAGCAAAAATCTATCATTTTATGAAACTGTTGCTATGTTGCCAACAAGGTACTCGGGGGAAAAAAAAGGAAAAAAAAAAATCAGCAGTTCGTTTTTTTTTAACGAACAAGTTTTTGACACCAATCAACATTAGTTGAAATTCACTAGCACGAAGACGTTCGTATTTTATGACACGGAACAAAGAACGTCATACCTTATCTTTGTATGGTTCAGGAATCCGATAGTTATGGCTATGTATTTGTTCTCCTCGCCAAGTACTTCTACCTACGGTAAGTTGCAAGGTAGGCATGTCTTAGCTCAAAGTAGGACAACTCTAATCCTAATATTACGAAGAGTCTTTTTCATAGCACTTGAATTTTTTCAAGAATATCCAACAAGGAAATATTTTAAATTTCAAAATATATATCGCAATATGACAAAAGCAGTCCACTAAAAAGTGCAAATATATTTTACTTAGTTGTCTATTTTTAACGAGTGCCTCGAAAAATATTGGTTAACTAAATCTACTTCCAAAATGTGTTAATTTTACATTCAAAGGCGACATATACTCTTTTATCGTTTGTAAAGAATTGAAACACGACAGACAACGTGGTGCGAGATATAGACAACTAGACATGATTTATTGTCGGATGTGTGTGCTGTGTGATTGTATCATCTACATTGTCTTTTTGCAAATAAAGAAATTATAATAGCTGAAATTCACTTTAAAATAAAATAAAAAATAATTAGAAAAAAAAAAGGGGGGTGGGGTTGGAGAAACAAAGACGGTTGTGATGTACCTGGAAATTCAGCTAGCCTTGGCTCGGTATACTTGCCATTGCAGACAACGACGGCCTCAAACGCCTCCGCACTGGCTTCCCCGTCGCGCGTCCGCCACTCCACGACCCACTTATCATTCCTTTCCTCGGCGACTTGCTCGACCCGAACCACCTCGTGCCCGAATCGGACCAGCTCGACCACCCCGGAATCCGCCGCGAAGCCCTGCAGGAACCGGAGCACCTCCTCGTGACCCGGAAATGGCCTCGGGTCATCCCGGAGACCGGGTTTCGCATCAAACGGGTAGTCCAAGAACCCCATGATTGGCCTCGGGAGGTTCACTCGGAGCGACTTGTACATGCTGCTGTGGATGACCTCGCGACCCGGATCGAGACCCAAGGGGTCGGACTCGACCCGGGGGTCATAGACCCATGTGCCCCCGACTTCGGTGCCCTTCTCGAAGACCACCACGCGGTGCCCTTCTCGACGGAGCTCCCGGGCCGCGATCAGCCCCGACATGCCGGCTCCGATTACCGCTGCTTTTACGCTCCGTTTTGCCATGGCTTTCTTCTTGTGCATAACATTTTCTTTGGAGATCCTTTATAAAGATAACGATGGGTCTATTGGGTGGTGGGCTAAGATAGAGCTTATTTTTCCCCTTTTTAATTCCTTTATCTTTTTTGGATATTGCTCGCTCTGAACCGAGTGGAAATATTAAAGTCATAGCGTGCATAATCCTACTTTCTACTTCTGATTACGTGCTTAGACCAAACACTATTTAGTCACTGTGGTGATGGCGATGCCCAAGAGAAAATATTGATGGAAAAAAATCAAGATACAGTTATCAAGATTTGCAACAATTTACTTCAACTCTCACACTTCTGTGTCTGTAATATGAAATAATCATTCACCGTCCTGCTTTCAAGACGATCAACACAAGCCGTCCTGCTTTCAAGACAATAAACACAAGCCATCAAGAGGGGTAGCGCAACGATAAAAAGTGCTCTGTCTTTTGTAAGATCTTAAATTTGAACACGTGTCTTGGACGTTCGGAGAGGAGTGTGAGACTAGTTCAAACCCTCCAAAGCTGAAGAAGCTGATGGGGAGAGAGAGAAAAGGGCAAAGAAAAAGACTTTTCAACAACAATTTGAATATTTTTATTTAACTCACTTTTCTGTGGGTAATAAGAAATTATTATTATGATTCCTCGTCCCCAAAGGCATCTTCGATTAGCAATAGTTCAATCGCTGATTTGCTTTCAAGATGAAAAATTCGAGCCTATCAAGAGTTGTAGCGCAATAATAAAAAGGTCGCACTGTTTTTCATGAGATTGTAAATTTGAACACGTGCCCAATTTAGTTTTTGGGTATTTATTTAGAGATTTCCCAACTTATGTTAAGGCACACAAGTGTGTCTCATTCACATAGATAAATCTAGTAGTTATGATTTCGGACCGAACATTCAATAACGAATGTGACATCTTTCTGCTAAGCTTAAGGAGGATGATTGCCCTGGTCGCCCCTTCTCACGCTTCTGACTTTCCAAATTAAGTTAAAAAGATTCCTCCCAAGCCAAATTTCAAATTACTTGACAAATGCAAATTGAATTCGACCACCCCCTTTGTTTGTTGACCGGCAGTCTACGATTGCCACGCCCCCGCCGTCGGGGAAAAGAATTGAGACGTGTTTGGATCTGCGACTAGTCTCCCAATCTCACCGTTTAGGCCCATGGTATTGGCAAGTTTTCTATCTTTTGTTCCGTTGGCTCGACAGAGACAACTGGCGGATCTATTTCCGAATGAAATTTCATTGTGCAACTGCACGTGTTCAAGTTAAATGCGTCCTCTTAATTTGTTTATTATCATCAAAGGAGAGTCTAAAGTCAACTGCGAAGTGCGTGAAGCCAGCTCAGGGAAGATTTTTGCATGCTAAAATAAGATGACACGAAGGGATCGACTTAGGTCGTGAACCTCCTTTTAAGGTGACGCACCAAGAGAGCATGATAAAAGCGAAAAAATTCAGAAGTGCTCCGAGCGCATGCAAGCTCGATGTACCACAATCTTCGATTATAGTGGATTGCGTGTATGATTCGCACTATCTTAGGGTAAGAGTGTATTTTTTTATTTTTATTTTTTTGGTAAAAGGGTAAGAGTGTATTGCACTTGCATAAACCCATCTAATAATAATCTCTTAAGTATGGCATCGCTGCACTTCTTTCAAAGAACAAGTAAATAGCCATTTTTACCTCAAAATTTCACCATAATGTCTTATGTTTGGCCTTTTATAGAAAGATTGACTTTAATTTAATTGAACAATATTATATTGATCCTTTTGCTCTTGGGCATGGAAGAAACTACTAACCTTCATGAAAGGGTTCGGTAGCACTTTCTTTGGAGTATTGGTAATGGCCTCTCCGTCTCCTTTTGGTTCGATCCTTGGCACCCAAGAGGCTCGCTCACTGGATTGTTTTCTAATGCAGAAATATACCGGTCCGGATTGCCACAGTTGGCCTCGGTTGCTGATGGTCTTTCCTCTTCGGACCCTGCATCACATATTTCTATCGCCTTGGCAAATTGGGGAGAGACCATCCCGGTGCTCAATAATGAGATTGATTGTCTCCAGTGGCTGGGGCATCCCTCCGATATTTTCTCTACTGCTTCGGCTTGGAACATGTTCCGCCCTAGAGGTCGTTTGGTGCCTTGGTCTTCATTTATATGGAGCTCCTTGTTGCCTCCTCGATACCAAACCCTCCTTTGGCTAATCACTCGGAACCGTCTACCAACCCAGGTATCCTTACTTGCTTATGGTAGAATACCCCACGCGACCTGTGCCTTTTGTTCTTGCCGTCTGGACTCAATAAATCACCTATTTTTTGGCTATCTTATAACTAGAAGCCTTGCAAATTGGGTGGCTAAATTGAATCTCGCTTGGCAAAGTAAATCTTGGATGGAAAATCTAGATTGGGCCACCAAGCACATTGCTGATACTAGCTTTCACCAGTCCTTGGCCCGTTTTGCCTTTGGAGCTTTATGTTACATAATTTGGAAAGAGATGAACAATATCATTTTCCGCAATCAATCTTTATGTCTCCCGGCTTTGAAGAATCACCTTCAAAAGTTTATCAAGAATAAGGCGATGACCTTTCAGCATGTTTCGAGAAATAGAAGACTACAACGTAGTTGGGGTCTTCATCCTTCGATTTTTGATTGATAGTGCTTGGCCGATGTGCCAAGGTTTTCTTGAGCTTGGTTGGGGTTGCCATTGTTTTTGTGCTCTTTATGGAGTTGGGTGTTAGTTTCAGCTCCTTTCTTTTCGAAGTTTCATGTTGCTGATGCGGATGGCTCAGAGTAGTTGAGGGCTAGTCCAGTGCCTCGGAGGTTGCCGTAGCTGGCAGTGTGGGCTGCCGCTGTTTTTGCTGTCTACCTCCCTTCCCTTTCTTGTTTGTTGCCACTATTTGGCATCTTGTTGCTACTGCTTTAGCTATTTGCTAGCCGCTATTTGGCTATTTTGGTTTCTTTTTTCTCGACACCCTTCCACTCGTTATGACTTGTTTGTCACTATGAGTGTAAGTTTTTGTGATGCCGAGATCCCCTGCTGTACATTTGTTGGTAGAAGTCTATATAATACTTACCTTACCCCAAAAGAAAAAAAAAATATTATATTGATACCTCCGGTCTTTCACTCTCCCCGTTGCTTTCCCCACATTTGATTTCTCTATCCACCGCTCACTCATTGCCAACTTACATTATTCCTTCTCCCTCTTCATCACTCACTAAGTTTTCGCGTTCTTGCAAACAAATTTGTTGTCCTCTTTCTAATTCAATTCAATTAAACTTCGTACTCCTACAGATCAAGCCAAAAAGAAGGAAGGAAATTCTGTATTAATGCAAGATTTTTTTGGTGGATATTTCACTTTCATATTTTCAAAATGAATGCGAGTCATAATTGTCTCCAAATCGAGTTGAAAGCAATTCTGCTCTAATTTGATCTTTGATTATTGGGTTCCATGTGACATGAGCAAGTGAAGGTGGACTGTAGCATCGAACTCCTAATGTCCATAATTCGTCATATTTCCCCTAGTATGGAGATGGCGAGGACGATTAAGTGTAACACACCTTAATCCTTAAGTCCAGTCGATCCGTGAACCATAGAAAAAGGGAATAAGCCATGGACCCGAAAATGACAATAATACACCATATAAATATATACTGATGTACAAGTAGGAAGGTTAAATTACAAGCGTAACCTCTCATAGGCAACACAGTACTAACGATAATATCATGAGTAGAACAACCTTAATTAAATTTTAGTATCGGACTGAATCAACACGGCTCAACTCGAAATAAGAAATCCATGCCACAAGAGGATTAACACACATCTCCACCGGTAACCAGAGCTAAGGATCTGATCTCTAGGCACCCTGCACAGCCACCTGTGGCACCATCGCCGTCGCTGTCGCCTCCGTCACCCCGGGATCAGCAGAAGAAGCTTTGCCTTCCTTATCGGCTCGGCGGGGGCACGACCTCTTGCTCCACTCATGGTGATGGTGGTCGTGGCGGTGGTGGAACCCTCGGCTCACGAACGCTCCGAACACGGCTCCTAGCGCGAAGGCAGCGACGGGCCTCATCGTCATGTTCGTCTCGGAGATCCGACCGGACACCTTGAATCACGAGAGGCTGTAGAAGAAAATGTTGTGGGGGGATTAGTTTGAAAGCTTGGATTGAGATATCTAGATAAAGAGTGGCCTTATATATAAGTCCGAGGATAAATTATATACGTTGGAGTTTCGTATTGCCCAAGCACCTGCGCTGGAGGACCAGGTCAATTCCACATTTGCCTCTTCTCCAAGGTCAGTATTTTATTTTTCTTTGATTTTATTTATTTATTGAAATAGATAACAAGAAAGCGTTGTCTAGACAGTGGTTTTTTGAGAATTAGGTTTTCCACTTTTTCCTAGTGAGCACCTAAGTGGCATCAACACCAATGCGCAACACACAACATAACACAATAGGACACACCAACACATCATTTCTCAAAAATATAAAATTTCGACACGTTGGAATACATTGTATATTAAATATATATTTTGATATATACATGGTAAATTATCATTTTTATTATTATTTTATTAAATATATTTGATTCAAATTCACAAATAAATAAATAATTAGAAAAATAATATAGAATGAATTTATACTAAAAACATTAATCCACTATTTGTTAATATCATTCATTATTTCAATTTGACAAATTCAGTTCCATTCCAATAATTCACAAAACTTGGAAGGAAAAATAAAAAACCAATGCATATTCTAGGCTCACATGTCAGAGTGTGTTGGAAGAGAAGAGTAAAAAAACAAACTTGAGAGGTAAATTATGTGTCATAGGAAGTAAGAATCAAAAAAGTAGAGAAGATTGGGTTTTTCTTATTTCCTCATTTTTTTTTTTTTTTTTTTTTTTTTTATATTTTTACATTTTGACCATTTATTTATTGAGAATTTTTAATATTGACCCTGTACTCGTGGAAATTACATATTAGAATTTTGAACTCGCATGTCGAATTTTAAACTTGAGTATCACAAAATGTCAAGAAAGTTAATCAAGTATCTAATTTTTCAACACGTGTTGACAGAGTATTAAAGAATGTCTGACACAATACAAACGCTTTCGGAGAATATCGATGCTTTATAGGTGAGCACTATTATTTAAAGTTTAATCATGTGAGATAGTTAAAATAATTACACGATGAATGATAGTGCATATGTTTATTGTAAGTGAGGTACGTTGCTACTCGTCCTATGATGTCACATATGACATATATTGTCGCATGATGTTGCTTAACATTTGTACACCATCGAAAGACACAAATGGATCTACCCCTGACCTGACTGGTCATCGTGTCTTACTAGATTGTCATCAATTTCTTAGAAAAACAACTACGCATCATGACCTAATTAATGAAAATAATTATCAAAAAAATCTCCAACTAATTATATATGTCAATTTTGTCAAAACCTTTCAATTTGGTTATTTTAGCCCTAAATTTTTTAATTATTTGTCACTATGGTCCTTCCAGCCATTTAGTCATAAATTTATAATGTAAATAATTTTTACAATTAAAAAAATTTTGAATTTTCAAATATTATTTTTCTTTTCTTTTTTCGAATCTCTTTTTTCTGGTAAGGGCTTGAGGCGGCTCTTGCCCACAACCAGTGAGGGCTCAAGCCCTCGCCTACTGGCCACAATTGGTAAAATAAAAAAAAAAAAAATATTTAAAAATTTAAAATATTTTTAAATAATTGTAAAAATTGTCAATATTAGACCAAAATGTGCGCTTGTAAAGATATTTAGCATCCACATCACCGATTTGTGATCAAAATTGATCGGTACATTACAATGGAAAGTTATAAGATTTTATACTTAATTGACATCCATATAATAAATTTAAAATTATTTTGGTAATTCTCTCTATCCAAGTTAATACAACCTAACCGAACCTCTTATACTTTCATGTCAATTATAATATATTCATAGTTGAAGTTAGAGTTCAAAGAGTGTTCCCTCGTCTATTTGCCACGTGGCACTTCTCTTTTCTCTGTGCTTACCAAGTGGCATGATGCTTGGCATTAGCCCAGTAACTTTACTGATTGTTTACATGTCACACGTAATTTCTAGATGCTACTATAGAGAAAGTCAATATTTAAACATTTTCAAATGCTAAAGATAATTATATCTAGATCTGAACTTAGTCAAAATAGTTAATTTAAACTTAGCCAAAATAATAGAATTAAACTTCAATTGATGGAGATGTCTTTTTCGTGTCATAAATAGATAGTACATACTGCATCATCTTCTTTCTCCTCCTTTGATACATTTGGACGTAGATTTCCTCCTCGTAATAATAGATAGTACATACTGATATTTTTTGGGTTTTGAGTGGTAAATTAATGAATGAGCCAATAACTATCATTCCACATAAAATTAGTAAATTATTTATTTTGCAAGTAATTTACTACTATATAAGCAAATCTACGTTGGTGAGTTATTAATTTCACCAGTAAGTTTTTATTTTTATCGTTAAGTTTTTGTCATGATTGTTCAACTTCTGAAATAGCTGATAACTTAAAATCGCATTTAAAGTTGCTAAATTGCTAATATTGCCGGTAAAATACCATCAACTCACCTGAACAAGTTGTCTAGTACACGATTTTGCCAACAAGATTTAAAATTTACTTGTCATACCACAAAATTAATTTATGTTTTCGTTTTATTAATCACTTCCATAAAAAGCCTCTTCGATTCAATGTGGGAATGGGACTTGGGATGGCTCCAACAAATATGATATTTACGACAGATATTTTTTCTGATAGTTAAAGAAACCAAGAGCATAAACATGCTTTGATTAGTCTACTGAATGAAGAGGTTTCATTTCATTTGAACTAGAACTTCACTAATGTTTTGAAGAGAAAATCAGCAACTACACAGGCATACGCAGAGCTAACCCTTAATTTCAAGCACACACAAATCCTTCGGGGACCTTCTTCCCACACCCGTTGACAAGCAAGCTAAGAGCAAGAGGAACTTTGATCTTCACGAGGCCCAGCACATTGGCCTTGATTGCGGTGCACAAGCACAACGCAGCTTCGAGATCTGCAAGACCCGCCACGAGGGTGCAGCACTCCTTGCTGGGTTTGGCGCCGATGTTCTCGGTGACCAGTCCAAGCCAGCTTCCGCAGACCCCGAATTTCAGCGTGTCTTTGGGGCACTTTCCTGGCTGCTTCGGGGCTGACGGCGGAGAGGGCACCGGGACTTTTGGCGGGCACGGGAGGTTGTGGGGCGAGACACAAGTGAAGAACATGATGTTGAGGAGAAGCAAAATGGTTAACATGGGCCTAGGGCACTTGGGAGCCATTTTCATGGAATGAAGCGGGGTGAATACTATTGGGAAAGTGAGAAGATACCAAGTGTTAAACAGAGGTTCAAGCAATCATGTTGTTTTAATAGACAGCACAGCACAAGAGGACAAGTGAGTACAACTGGTGGCGCTTGTTAGGCCATATAACGGAGTTGTGGCAAGAATTTTATAAGAGAGAAGACTGGCCATCACACACTCTCAGAGAGAGAGAGAGAGAGAGAGAGAGGCAGGCATACTTCCAATGCCAGAGGTTGGTTATCCAAATTGTGGCTAATATCCAAATTGTGGCTAAGGAGATTTCTCTCTGTCTTTCACAGCGGATGAGGAGTAGCCTGATCATTCACGGCCGTCACTCTTCTACTGCATCATTGTCATTTCTTTAACTTTGCTTTTTGTCTTGTTTCATTGGCGGCGAGGGGGTTTCCAAAGACACAGAATAAGAGCCATCATTGGATGTATTAGATTCATGTGAACTCAGTGTACAACCATTAGATCATGCGAGTTTCACTTGAGACTCACAGAAATCAAAAATATAATGAATTTTTTCTTGCACCTACAAAAAGAAAAAATGTCATCGCCTCAAACATCAAACATTTACAATATAGTCAATAACATATACCATAATAAATCAGTCCTCATGCGAAATCTTGCATCATAATTACTCAAACAGAGGTGTAATAATCCAAAAATAGAACATGCTTGTCATATGAAATTATGACTTACACGACCATCGTGAGGTGTTTGCCATAGCTGAAGGCAAAGAAAGACTAAGAAATTTGAAAAGCAGGAATGGTTTAGATCGATGTGGTGGAGAGAGGGTTGTTTCAGATGGGTCCATTCACAAGTATCTTGTCGTAGAGACTATACAGGGTTTCTTAACATGCAAAAACTTAAATTCTTTTTAACCAACAGCGCAGCTGAGATAATGCAGCAGCTAATGATTTTCCAGAAGCGTTTCCTCGAGGGGTCATTGATGTGTGTGCATATGTATATATATAATTGCGAAGATATAGGCATATTGCTAAAAGACAGGAAGAGTAGGCTGGCCCAGTCGTCTCAAGCAGCCAGGACAAGTTTGTCTTACAACTCATTCTTATATGCTAGATAAGAAGGATATGAAAAAAAGATACACTAGCACCACAATAACACGACCAACAATGTACTCTTATTGACGTTGAATTGACTGACGAGATCACATTACATTTTGATCAACAAATCAACCAGCTGCTAAAGAAGGCCAGAATATATTCCAATCAAAATGGACAAGAATGAACGAAACAATGAACAGACAACTGAAGAAAAGAAGCAAATTCGAAGTGGTGGAGTGAGAACAGTGTGCTCTAAGCACATTGGAAGCCTTTTGGGACACCCTGCCCACAGTAGTTCAGGAGCAGGCTCAGAGAAATGGGGATGTTGAGGTTGTTCCCCAGGATGTTGGCCTTGATGGCAGTGCAGAGGCAGACTGCGGCCTCCAGGTCTGCGAGCGCTTCGATGAGACTGCAGCAAGGAGTCTTTGGTGGGGTGCCCACGACAAGATGCAACAAGTCGTTCAGCAAGTTGGCGCACACCCCAAGCTTGAGGGTGTCCCTCGGGCAAGTGGCAGCAGCCGGGGATGGCAGTGATGGGTGTTTGGGTATCTTTGGATGCGGTGGAGGGCAGGGAACGTGAGTCGAGCTCACCATGGTGAAGAAGAGGAGGTTGATAAGGAGGATAGCACCAGTTGCAACAGTTTTAGAAGCCATTTCAGTGGGAATCAGATGTCCAAGGACTGCAACTTAGAAAGGCGCTAGGCTTGCTTGGGATGCATAATCTTGACTCTGCTTTATATAGAAGAAAGACCCATATAGAAGTGCTAAGAGGTACTTACGACTCAGAGCACAAAAGGGATCTGATCTAGAGATCCATGTGAGCATATTGGCCTCTGCATCAGAAACCACCCTAGTGGGCAGTGCAACTTGGAGAATAAGCCCTGATTCAGGCTTGGAGTTTAGTAGATCCATCGTGCGTCTACCACCTAAATACAAAAGGACAGCTTTTTTAAGGCTGTTCTCTTCCCCCCCTTCTCTCCTACCTCCCCTCCCTCCCTCCAATGTGAATTGGTTTATCTTAAGGACAAGACATCAACACCTAATGATTTATAATCGACAGTACTGGTGTCTGTTTTGTTGTTCTTCAATTAAAAAGGATAGTTAGATTGGCATATACGTGGAAGATGATGAGAAATTATTGTTGCGATCACATGGTTTTAATCATCCTGTCAAAAAATAATGGGTTAAAAAGATAAAACTACTAATGTTTCAGACTGGTCACCCATCTCGGAATTTGGAAGAAAAGCTTTGCCCAAATCCATCGGCATGTGGAAATTGATAATAAAATGATAAAGTACTGTCTGTGCACGGTGAAGTATATAGTTATCTGCAATGCTACAGATATACACCTCAGAGTAGATAAATTGCAGCATCTTGTTGGCATGGCTTATCAACTGGCATCTAAACAAAGTCGGTGCCAACATGATGCAACAGATTACCAAGAAAATTTCAATGCCCAGTACCCTTTCATTCTTCAAAGCTACATGTGTGAGGTCTAATCATTCCAAAAAATAATAAAAAAAAAAAAAATAACAGTTCACAAGACAAGCAGGAAAGCCAGCTCCCAGACAGGGACATAACTAGGGGAAAAAGGGGAAAAACAAAAGTTATCTTGATAAATACTGTCGAATCATGTTCTTTGTACATGGCAGCCAATTACAGGAACAAGATCTCACCCCATACAGAGGAAGTGAATAACTAAAATTAGATGAACAGAGACGAGCAATTGATCATCAGGTTGGTCATGTGGCAAACTTCAATGAGGCTTCAGTAGTATAATAACACGGTTATGACCACTCCTAATCTCACTTATCCGACCAAGGTGCCGAAGAACCTGCAAGAATGAAATGTGCAAGGATGATAGTTTCGCTGAAGTAAGAGGCCATTCATGAGTAAACACAACTTTAATGACAACCCCATGAGAATTTCAGCCTGTGGCATGAAAAAAAGCTGGCAAATCTCAGTGAGCTAGACCAAAAAACCTAATGCAGTGAGCTGTTCCTTTGACGAGCAAAACTAATAACAGATAACCAGATTTGGGGAGAAACCCTTTTCCTCTGTATGGCTATTGGATAATCAATTGTAGTTCTGCTAATGGTAATGAAATGCGTGCTTGGCCACACGTTGTACTGAGGCTGAAGCGGCAGAGGATTAATGGCAATAAACACTCAAGCTATTGCAGGTTCCCAACAAACATAACTGGAAAGCCTTATGCATCAATCTTATGAAGTTATGCCCAAAGTACCTAACGTTCAAATAAACTCCAATTTCCATAAGTCGGGTTTTATATTGTTTGAGGTGAACAGAAGCTGTCACGTGGAAATATCTTCAAACATGAAACCCCCAAAAACCTTACACCAGCCAAAGACACAAATACTAGGTTAATCTGTGTTGCAGAGGTAATGATTAAAACCCGAAATAGGAGATCCAAGTTCCCCTGATTTCAGATCGACTAGGTACAAGCATGCACATAGTCAAAACCTTAAACAAGGAATTTTTTAGTCGGAAAAATAGAAGATGGTTACTCACAGTCAGCATTGCTTTCCCTGTGTTGTCAAGCTTCAGATTTGGTCCTTTGATGTCAGACTCAAGAAAGAAATGTTTTCCTTTTATGCCTTCTGTCATTGCAATGTCTCTTAATTCCTGCAAAATTAATGAGAATAAAGAGAACCAAAGATCAAAAATGACCCTGACCATAAATTTGATGACTAGTCAGTACACTAAACCATAGCCCGTAATTTTATATCAAAAATTTTTCCAATCTCAAAATCATATGTTCTAAAAGCAACTGCTTGAAACAAGTCCCGAAGGTCAATTTCAACTCTGAAAGGTACAAGGGTCAACTGCAGTGAGAACAGGTAGTTGAGATGGTTTATGCAGTCTGTAGTGAAATATACTTACCAGTGCCTTCTCCCAAAGACTTTCTCCCACCTTAACAACAAAAAATGATCAGTGAGATCATAAGCAAATATCAGACATCGAAATACAAGATTCAAAAGTAATGAAACCTTCTTTTTTGGGGCCACAATAAGTTGTACATTTGCCTCAGCATAAGCAGCCATGTCATTAATAGCTGCATTGACCTTCTCTAATGTGAGTCTTCCTCTCATGTATCTGCAATTAGAGGGAAAAGTTGGGCATTTTAATCGCCTATGAGTAAAAAGGAATCTTAGAAAAGGAGACTAGTGACATAACTCCTTGTAGTCCCCTTCCCCAACCATTTAGACAGTAAGAAGAAACAGGCTAACAAGAAGAGCGCAACATAGGTGGAGTGACTCTTCATGAATATTCAAGCTAAGATTTGGCAATATTTGGCTGAAAATCGCAAATGGACCTGACTTCTCTTAGTAATAGTCCTTTTTGTTGTTAAGGTGTATACTATGAATGTACATTCAGTGTTTTGCGCTAATATTCTATGCCTTTACAAGCAACTGCAGTAGCCAAATGACGCTGCCAAATGGCACTGAAACGAGACCCCTCCAGTAGCAAACATTAAAGTAGAAACGGACTGGAAGCTACTTACGATGACAGTGAATCCAGTTCATCTGCTGAAATGTACCACAACGGTGGAGGAGCACGTCCTTTTTTCTCCTAAAAATGCCAATTTATAAAAGGTGATCATCAAAAGTGCCTCATACTTGGTAAATGCCATATATCGCAACGACAATTAACTAGAGCAAAGAAGAAGAAACCCATCAAGTCATTTTCAAAGATGATTAAAAGAAGCAACCTAATGAAGAATGATTCTGCCATCAGTTATTTTCAGAATAAGAGAACCTAAAATTAGATCAATGCCAGTGAAATGCAATACCCATCAAAACAAGCACAGCAAATTGCAGATTTTAGCTTGGTAGTTATGTGGAAAGTATACTGTGAAGAGTTCTCAAATGTACAAGGTCATTTAGACGCTAAAAATGCATTATCCAATGACATCTTCTATTTTATTAGCTTGATTTAGTTATTCCATCAATTTTCAAAGGGTGGTTGCAAATTGGGTTTTGGCACCTTTTTGTTTTGAATTTAGGAGGCTGCCCCAGCCAGTTCAAATTGCATGCAATTGCAAACCTCATCATCACATCATTGGTTGTTACCCTTGATGTAGAGAGACCATTACACAAGCAAAGGTGTTTCCAAGATCACTTGGAGGAACTTTTTCTCTGCCATTTTAACATTCAAATGATGGCCATTTTAATCACTATTGTCATTAATTTAATGCACGAAAAAGCATGCTTAAATCCAACAGAAACGCTAAACTCATTCTTCAAATGGCATACATGCTAGATAATCAGCTAAGTTTTTAACTGGAATCTCACGGACAGTTAATTTGGACAACATGAGACTTCTAGTGCTCTGCAAGTTACTTCAGACATTGGTATACCATGTGTTTTTGTTGTACTGATTTCTCTCTAGGAGGTTGACTTCAGTATACCCAAATGGGCACACTCTAGCCTACGTGCCTCACCTAATTTAATGAGTAAAGGCTTTTCACTTTGATCAGCCTTTTTCCCTAATCATTCAGCATGTTGTCGCATTTACCTTGGGTATCGCGACAGGCTCCCCCTCAGGTTTCAAATTCCCAACACTGGGATGTTGGTTACCAGCATCATGCAGCCCGCTGTAAACAAAAGCCAGTGAGAACTGCAAACTATTTTATATGCAGCACGTGGTTATATCTTGGTACAGAACACATTTTATTTAACCACCAGCTAATTGTATCTGCATTTAACATCGTCATTCTTTCCGGCACATGAGATGGAACATGAATAGATAAACTCTGCAACTTCTTCTTCTGCCGTAGTGATGCCTCAATAAGCCTCTGCAGTGAAAGCAATGATGTAATGAGATGGACAATGGGGGCTAAAAGAGAGGGAAAGAATCACAGATCCTCCAGCAGTTCAATTTTTTTTTTTTTTTTTTTTCTGGATGCAATTGAGAGATTTGAGCAAATCAAAATGGAAGCTGGCAAATAATGTTCCTTCCACTCGCATCCTTTGCCGATACAATATCTCAGCCAAAAACAAGTCAAAAAGAAGAGACTGTTCCTTCAAATTGAATAGAAAGATTTTAGACACGACATAATTGGATTCGCGTGTTATTATGGTAGCATCCCAGTTTCCTTAAACCCGGCAGTGAGCACTCGAGAACCACAATTAAAGAAAGAAACCCCACGATTGAGACAAGCAATCTCGACTGCAAGAACAACGTTTCCACCTCCCAAATCAGGGCACCATTTTACCTCTCCGCCGAAGCAATCGCCTCGCCAATCACAAACTACCAATTCCCAACAGACCTAACTTCAACAGTTAACCAACACCCTAGACCAAGACTAATTTCCCCATCAGCGGACGCTGATCAAAGGGGGTAAAAAAACTTACTTTGGCCTTAGGGATGGCTTCGGCCTCGTCGCGCAGCCGGCCCTTGATGGCCTGCACCTGGAGCTCCATGGCCTTCAGCGCGGCGTCGACCGCCGACAGATCGGCGATGCTGCTCCCCGGGTACACTGGTCCGATCGATCGGAATGGGGAGCAAACCCGAAAGGAGAGAAAATAATCAGGAATCGAGATCGAGTTCGACGGACGGCGGCAGGGGGATCGAGGTTCGGGACTCACTGTTTCGAGCGATGACGATCTCCTGGAGCTCGGCGACGCGGGAGTTGAAGGCGGCGATGAGGGAGTCCAGCGACGCCCCGGCGTTCTTCCCCTCCATCTCTCTCTCTCTCTCTGTGTATGGTGATTTGAATCTGAAGGAGTGATTTTTTTGGCGGCAAGGGGGGGCTTTGTGAAACCGAAAAGCCGAGGAGGGGTCCAATTGCAAAAAAGTTAGAAATTGAGGGGAGTAGCCAAACCAAAGAGAGGACAAGTGGGGGGGGGTTTGAAGTTTAATATTGAAAATATTCGGCAGCTAAAACGAAAAGTCGCCTAAAGTTATTAGCAATTCCTCCCATTCATCCCCCTCGCTATTCCGTTTACCTAATCTGCCTTTGCACCGGATTATAGAGAGATTAAATGGCCACAAAAGGGAATTATAGAAAGATAAATAGGAATTAGAGTTAATAACCACCAAAAATTCTAAATTGGTACACTTATGATAAATTTATACCAAGCTAATTTTCTACCATTAAAAACTCAAAATTAGTATATTTGTAAAAATTTACTCTATATTAAATTGAATTAGTGTCACAAAAAATTACAAACTGCTACATCTGTAATAAATGGATGATAAAATCCCAAACCGGTAGATCTATCTATCGACTATCACGTGTCATATGACTTAACAATTTAACAATAAAATTTAATCTAAACCAATGAAGGGTAAATTTATCGTGGACATACTAGTTTGGGTATTAACCCTAGAAATTAATGTAAACATAAATTTCTTGAGAGTATTTGTGTATTGAGAATGTTCTTGCCATGTTTGACTGCTCGAATAAAAGCCCTAATAAGATTTTTGTTTTCGGTCATAAAGCCCTGATAAGATGAGAGTTTATCGTGTCGTCAATTTGGCGAAGTACATGGACCCGGATAAGTTTTGATAAATTGCCAAAAAAGCTATTCCTAATAATGAGGTGGGGCCTTCTTTATCCGGGTAAGATAACAAAAACTGAACAGCAAAAACATGAAACTAAGAAAGTAAAAGACAATTTCAGCAGTAGCATCGAGGAGAGAGGAATAGTGTTCCGACTCCGACTTCATTCCCAGGGTCTCGAGCAATAAGAGTTATTTTAGCAACGTCCTAGGCACATCGCTGTCCCGTTTTGTTTTATTTTTTCATTAAGCACATGCGGAAGCGTTACAAATAATACCCAAACAACAATAAGCAGTGTCGCAACCTAAATTTCGAGTGCACCACCTAAAATTAGATTAATGGACTATTAAGTCTAACTTAGCTTAGCTCTTCCAAGCCCATATCAATTCGCGACTTAGCAAATATCTAGCATGCAAAAAGGAGTCGACACTAATTAATTTAAGATAAGTCGATTAGATACCTAAGTAAAATAATGAAAGAATTATTTTACTTCTATGGACCAAAGACTTGGGGTACAGGGACTTGGTTACACTAGATTTTTTTAGTGCCCTTTCGGTACTTTCTCTTTTAATTTTGAAAAAATGTTTTGCAAGCAACTTGAATTAATTTTAATTCACTTCCCTAACATGTGATCATGCGGATGCGCAAAACACCAATTTAACATCCAAAAAGCAGTGAATAAATCATGGGACTTACCTCATAGCAACGAAAGCATGTATAATGTTAGATCAGAATTCACATCGACAGTCCTAGAAATGACTTCTAATTAACACGCAATTTCTTTTTTTTTGTTTTCACATAATTAACGAGAACCTAATCTATATGCAATGCAATGATACTAATCTAACATGCAATGACATGACCTATGCTATATGACATAAATAAAATATAAGCATGCAATCTATCATAAAGAAAATTATCTCAAACTATAACTAAGTAGAAAATAAAATTAAACATGCTACCCTAGTATGCAATGACATGCAAAGAGTGCCCTAACTCTAAATTAACCAAATGACCTAATTCTAGTGACGAGTAATTTCTAACTAAATGAATCTAACAATAATCATTAGATGATAGGCATTTCATGAAACATGACATGCGCATGATTTTTTTTTTTTTTTTGTATTTTCTTTTATGAAAATTCGTAATTAAAATCACTAAAAATAAAAAATAAAAAATCTAACTAAAGTGAAATGTTCTATATTCTAAATGCCTTCTAAACATGCATTTTAAAAATAACTAACTATTATGCAATCAATTATAATCTACATGGAATGCAATTGCAATTTTTTTTTGTATTTTCGGGATAAACAAAACAATTAAAAGATAAACGCCAAATCATCCATGGTCATCAAAAATGTTATCCATCATTCAAATTTAAATTCAAACTTGATTATTTCGCTAATAAAATCGATAAATTGATCTTAAGCCAACCTTATAGATGGAATAAAAATTCAAGTGCGGTTGCGAATCGGAGCTGTACATCGGGAATTTCAATCGCGCATTGGGAAATATTTCAAACAAAGAAATAAAACATCAAAACTAAAATAAGATAAAGCAAATTTACCTAATAAATTAAATCTACCTAAAAAATAAACCTATCAAATAAAATAAAACAAATTTCACCTAAATTTGAATTTTTTTCCAAAACGGTAGAATGGACCAACGATGGAGGCTCGGCGTGGCATGGCTCAAGGACGGTAGTGACTTGAGTGGCGGTGGGTCACGTGGGGGTTCATAGTGATGCTGGCCGATGGTTCTCTCAGTGGTGCTTACGATCAACAAACCTACAAAACAGAAACTTCACGGGATGCTTGGTTCAGGGACGAGCTCAACGGGACGGTAGCTTGACTTGACGTCGGGCCAAAGGATGGTGTCGGAGCAGCTCACGTCGAGGGTTCACGGCTCAGCATGGCAGGGCAACAAAACAACTGATGAACTTTCACCAATGAAAATCGGAGTCGATTGGTCACCGCCAGGACTGCAGGAACGTCGGGAGCAGCATTAATTCGTGAGCGGCAAGCAGATCGCATTAGCACCGCCCGAGAAAGAAGAGATCTTTGAAGAGTGAGGTGTCCATAATAGAGTGGAGAGAACAGTGAAACCATGAAACATAATCCCAAAAAGAAAAGGCCAAAGAAGAACATCCCCTATGCGACCAAAGTAGAATTTTTTATTGGCCCTTCCCTCCTTTCTTAACGAGCGTAGCTGTGCTCTCTGATCTCCAATTCTTTGATCACCACACTCGGTGAATTTCATTGATTTCACGTTGAGGGACTTCCATGCGACGGGGAAATCAAATAGCACGGCTAGGCAAGGGTTCCCATTGATGAAGCCCCTGAACTCGAGATCGCGACTAGAAAGAACGCTGCATTTTTCTGGATGACCTGGGATATCCGTGGCAGGAGCAGCTAGTCGAGATATGGGTTGGGGCTTTGCAGGTCCGTGCGCAATATCGGAAGGGTAAAATATTCGTCGTCTAGAGAAGTCGTCCTCAAGATGTAAGGATCTCTCTTTCAATCTAAGTCTCGCCCTCACTCACGTTTTTCTCTCTCAATGGCCGTGTATTCAATATGGGTGGCCTCCCCGAAACCCTATGCATTTTACCTTTTTATAGGTCACCAATTAGGGTTTTTTTAAAAAAAATTCCAAATCAATATCCACGGGAAAAAAAAAATTCGCAATGTTTACTTTTCCGAATACAATATTTGCTTTTCACATCTGCCATATCCAAAAAATTCATCATATCTCGGAAAAATTTCAAATTTCTATTTTTCACAAGATAATTAAAGAAAACGGGCTTATGTCAATTTGCTCACTTCGTGAGCTTAGTCCGGCCTGCTAAGTTAAAGCTCGAACCGCTAATTCCAACCCATTTGTCACCGGTCCAATAAATAAATGCACAAAAATGCAAATTAAAAAAAAAATTGCACCTAATTTTATATGCTATGCAATTAATATTTTTTCAGGGATAAAATTAATCATGAATTTTTTAATGTAATATATGACTAATCGGGTCGCCAAAATTTAGGTGTCAACAAACAGCTAGGAAAACAACCATTTACAAACATACAATTAGATTAGCTACATTTACAAGGCCTTCTATCGTAAGCCATTTTTCCTTGTTACATCATACTACAAGTTTCCACATATGCCAAGGGAAGCTCTTATCTCCTCTAGCGTGAATGTAGTTTCCAAAATTGACGAGATGCTTTTCTGCCTACTAGTCTAAAAAATAAGAAGTGAGTCCACGACTTAGTAAGTAAAAATCCATAATCCTTTGCTAGAATGACAACTCATCATCAAATATAGCATGAATAGTACTCATATTATAATGTCGATGGTGAATCAATAACAATATTACTGCTTCACCTCAACTATACATACATACATTTCAGTGTAAATTCAATGCATGCTTACCTTAGGTTTTCCATGAACACACCAAGTTAAGTAATAATAAATATATTGGCATGCATAAAAGGTTCATTAGCATACATCCTAGCTCAACCGGGGCATCCCAGCTCAACTGAAACATATAGTTTCAAGCTAGACATCCTAACTCAACCAAAGCATCCCGACTCAACTGAGGTATCCCGGGGGCTAGCTCATCCGAGGCATCCAAGCTCAATCCGGGCATCTTGGCTCAACTAAGGCATCACATTCTTACGAATGAAACATCATCGCCAACACTATGTGATGACGGTCTTCTTCTTTCATTTAATGATCACATATCATGTGTTGCACAAGTCAGTTTATTATATTCCATCTTAAATCACACATAAGCAAATCATACAAAATGAACCCGCGACATAAAAACAACTACTTACGAGTAAGCACACAACTAAAACTGGACGACATAGCATATTGCCCTAACCAAGGGTTGGGAATTCTACTTACCTTCGATGAACCTCGAGTTAAGACACAAACTACAAAGGAAAGGGCAGCTTGCTTGAAGGCTAAAAGAGAGAGAGAGGCGAGAGGAGGAGATAGCGTTCAAGAGGAGGAAGAAAGCGAAAGTGGATGGCAATGTGAAAAATGAGGAGAGATCCTCCTATTTATACTACTCGGTGCCATCATTACTGAGCCAAATGATCTATTCTAAATTTTCCAAGTGTCTCGCTTATGGTCCTTAGGTGGCAAGCTTATTTGTCCAATGATTGCACCTAAAGAATGATTTGGCATGGCTAAAAGATCTTGCTTGACAATCGACATCAATGATGTTCCGCTTTTTGCCCTTTCATTGGATCGCTTGTATCCCTCCTTTAATGAGCATTTAATGAAGTATGAAGATAAAGCTATCAAGATTGCCAACTTGGCACCTAAACTTCTTGAGTCATTAATGAGGGCTTTAGATATCGCTTTTCGATTGGGCCACATGTGCGCCATCCTTTTCTTGCCTATCAAGGATATTTTTGATCTCATCATTACTTTTGAAAAGTCAAATGACACAGCATTCCTTTCATTTAATGAGGGTGTTCTAGAGTTTCATCTATTTCGTCCTTTTCTTCCTCAAGAAGGTGGTCCAAAGAATTTTGTCATCTAAGTTGATTCTAGTGCCAAAAAATGGATCATTAGATACGTCTCGAAAAACCGAATCACATACACCAGAGGTTCGGCCATCGTGCCCCACACTTGACCAAACCGTTTCCTTGGACTGTCGGTCGGCCTAAATGGTGGTCCATTGATCCTTCGATTGGTCAAGGCCAATCCTAAGGCTATCCATGGCTTAGCACTTAGCCAAGGTACTCATGGACCTAAGAATTAGTGATGGAATAGCCGGGTCTATTCCTGAGCTCATTTCAATCAACACTCGATCCATCCATATGATTCATGATCAGTGCATTATCGATCCACGATCGGACATCACCAATTCAATATTCATTTCTGATTACTAAGAATTAAATAGGGAATGATGCATTTTTTGTCAAAAAACGATCACATTTGATCGAAGTCAAATCATCCATGTATCGGTGCATAGTCAGGTAAAATCACTCGAGATCGAGCAATATGACCGATTGGATCGACTCATGACCATCCATCAATCCAAAATCATCTCATGATCAAAAATTCATCTTATGAGCTAATGATCATATCTCATCGGTATGGTCCGTGGACAATTCATAGCCACACCTCGATCAGTTCATAGCAAGTCCGTCGGTCGAACCATAACCGATCCTTAATTCATTACCAATCGATCCCATGGCCAATGGCCCATGGTCGATCCATTCAAGACCTTATAGCTGATTCTCACAGGGTTGGATTCGAGGATGTTACAAATAAGGGAAGAGAGAAAAATAGAGAGCAATTATGGCCGTCGTAAATGATCACCTCTCGATGTTGCCTCCATGACAGTGGTCACCTGAGAACAACGGCCACGACTGCCCAATCTCCGTCGCAGTTGAACTCAGGTGGCATCCCTCCTTTGTAGGGGTCGGTTGTTTGGTTGGAACTAAGGCTAAGACCATTGCGAGGTGGTCAAGTTCAATAGGGGCAAATGCCCTAGTAATCCTTGCCTTCTTTCCTTAATTTTTCTTTTCGAGTTTTTGCTATAAGTGAAAATGGTAGAAAGAGGTGACGGACCAGCAACAGTCTTCTGAGCTCAATCATTCCACTCTCGCTATAGGTCACTGTATCAAGAAAGGTTAGCACCCTTGCGGCGCTCTTTAAGTACCACAATTTTTTTAATGAAGTTCTAAATCGCATGTTCATCAAGTTTTTTTCAAAGCTTTTGAAAAGAAAAAAATTGGAAAAAATATAATATCGTTGGTTCGTAATCAGTAAATGAAATTATATCGCATTGCGCATGGCAATGACTCCATTTGCATGTATGATTGTGTACATTTAAAGTATGCAACGCAAGAAAACATTACAGATTGACGGAGAAAACATAACAAAGACCAAACTAAACAAAAAATAATAACAATAATACTTCTGATTTTGCTTAGTACAAAGCTCGGTGAAGGCCCAATTTTTTTCCCCATCTATTGGACAAATTGCAATTCGTGGTCGTGATTAGATTCGATTTTGTTTCACAATCCACAATATTTTTATTGTGTTCCCTCATAAATCCATAACAACAACAATAATATTATTATTATTATGTGCTTGGACTTGCTTAGACTTGGAGATATAAATACGAAGGCGATCAACGGGTGGAGGGGGAAAACAAGGTGGCGTGCAATATCATCGGCTGGATCACCCTCGGAAATGCCACATTTAAGGAATTTTGGGTTTTTTGTATTCGTCGCTTCGAACATTATTTTATATTTTTCATTGAATGGAGAAACATTGGGATACTAACGTGTCGGTTTCAATTGCATGTATCCTTAGTAAATATTAAACTTCCCACCGTCTTTCTTCACTGGCCTGATGATTTGTTCCATATCCTGGAAGTTTTTTTTTTTGGGGGGGGGGGGTGTGGGTGGTGTATATGCGAAATTAATTTACTAATTGATCATATCCCAAAAGAATTTGCCTCGTTCGAGAAACGTTACATTTTTTTGGCCCAAAGCAAAGTCAACAATTATCAAAGTAATGATAGCTGAAAACACGATTTAATATTTAAATATTCTAACATTCCTATTTACGGTTGCACAAAACTTAAACCTAAGGATAAAGCGTAAAAATATATAATTGGAAAGGTGAATAGATGCCTACAAAGATTTAAACTCAAGGCCTACTACTCTTGTATCAAATAAAGATGAACGATTTCAGGTATTGTCCAAGTTCCATTTGAAATTTGGATCTATTTGTTGAAATAGATTCCCTAATTTTTTGAATCTAGAACTACCCTACATATCTAGAAACTTGGAATTTATCATGTCACAGGTTCAAGGATCTACTAAGGTTGTGCTTATACTCTTAATAATCACCATTTGCTACAATTAATTGATCACAACTCATATTTAAAGACACAAAGATTATAAAATATAAGGATGGATATTGCTGGAAATAAAAGCTTAGACTAATGATTTCACATTACACATTCATCATTGGACACCATATTTTGACGTAGAATCACGCGAATACAAAGGCTTCTTCCAAATTCTATGTTTCCAATAACACTTGATACCCGAAATTTATCCATCAAAATAGGTTTCCCAATTTTTAGAACTCAGAACCTAGAACTGGACCAATTCAATTCTTAGATCCCTGTTCCATGTTGGAACCATACCCACCGCTAATATTAAACGAGATTATGAGAGAAATTGTCTAATCAATTATAAACCTATTATATGGATATCAATTTAATCTTAAACTTATTAAATTTGCCAATGAAGCCATAAACTTCTATTTAAGCAAAATATAGATCCTTTGGTCATTTTTTGCTAGGAATCGTTGATGTGGCAACGTGCCATGTAAGACAGCTGAGCAACTTCCAACGAAAAATGACCAAAAGAATTATGTTGGAATTTCACAAAGGTTTATGACTTAATTAGCAAAATTAAAAAGTTTTGAGTTGAATTGATATTCTTACAATATGAATGATAATAATGGCAAGTAGGTTGAATATCTTGAAGTATTCAAATTAAATGTCATGCAAAAGAAGTTCATATGCAAATGAAACAAATTTGGAAATCGAGACATTGAGATTTGAATATTAAAACACTTTTGATTACTCTTGAAAATATTTGAATACATGTTAGGCTTCGTTTGTGTTAGAATAACTAAATATTAAGCCATGCATTTATTTAACAATTTAAGTTTTTAGAACAATTGGCTGATAATATCAGAGCTAGAAGTTCTAAGTTCAAATCTTTCCAAGTCCATTTGCCTCCCTAATTAAACATATCCACACCTAATATTGGCTGACTAAGCGTGAGGAAGAGTGTTAAAATAATTAAATATTAAATCAACTTTCATCTTATAATTTAAGCTTTTAAAATAGTTGTCAATGGTCTCACAAAATCTCACAATTTGTTTCATATAAGATGAATAATTTGAAAATATTTTCTTGAAAATTATTGCCTTGTATCACTTGAATTAATTAGTCAATAAAAGATCATTTCATTACCGACAATAATTTATGCTGAAATATATTTTTGTGAAAAATGAAAATATTTTTTGTTTGTCCGCAAAACAAAAAGAGCCTAAGACACAAGTCTTGTCCCACTTACTCAGTAATCGGTAAAGGGTGTATGATATCCATGGGAAAAGCAACAAAAAAGTCCAAAACCTATTACACATTTTGTCAATTTAGTCTTAAATATTTATTTGGTCTTAAACATTTTCATAATTTACCAATTAAATTCTTCTGGCCAATTGTGACTAGAAATCACTGATGTGGATGTAGCACAATTTTATGTTTACGTGGATACCTTTTAATTATTTTGAAAAAAATAATTAAATGATTTTTTTCCCCATCTATTCTAGGCAATGAGGGTCATCTAGCCCTCGTTGGCACTAGCAAGGTTCGCAGCCCTCACTAGCCATTGCCAAATATGGGCAAAGGTTGCCTTACCCACTAGGGGCAAGGGCACAAAAGCTGTTAGTTGTTCTACGTGGCTTAGCTGGCATTGACGTGGACATTTATTGTTACTTATTTCTTTCTTTTTTTCCCTTTCATTTTGGCCAACCCTCATTGGTAGCTAGCAAGGTTCATGGGCCTCACTAGATTTGCGCAAGGGCTATCTCGCTCATGGCTAGTGAGCTTGTCGTCGACTCTAGGCGATGGGAGCCACCTTTGCTAGCCAAAATGAAAAGGGAAAAAAAAAAAGTTCAAACAATTGTTAAAATATTACTAAAAATGTCAAGGACAATAATTTTTGACTAAAATTGGCTAAATAAACTCAATTGGCAAAATATGTGAATGTTTAGAATTAAATTGGTATAATTGAAATATTTAATGCTAAAATAAATTTAGAACTTTTTTTTTTTTGGCCTTTTTCTAATATTTATTTCGAAGAATGCATTTTTTGATGTTAATACAACAAAAAATCCTTAATTGGTATATCCGCAATAAATTCACTCCAAACTAATTTTTTATCACCAAAAACCCCAAACTAGTATACATTTGACAAATTTATCCCAAACCAATTTTTTGACAACTAAAAACTTCAAACGGGTAAATTTGTGATAAATTTATTATCTTATTGTCAAATTAGATTAGTACCTCAAAAAATCATAAATTGGAATGAATGTGACAAATGAAGGGCAAAATCCTAAACTAATACACTCATCAATGGCCATATTTTTTAACTCAATAATTTAACGGTAAAATTTAATGAATACTAATGAAGGATAAATTTGTTACAAATATACTAGTTTGGAGTTAAGATGGTCAAAAAATAGTTTTGGATAAATTTGTCATATGTGTATCAAGTTGGAATTTTTCATGATATTCTTTTTTTTTTTTTTCATTCCTAAAAAGCTTGTATCCTAAAGTTGGAAGTCTTACTTAGAATGCATACTCAATAAATAATTGGCTCAAACTATCAAATGATGCTGCTAGTTAGAAGTTCACTGACATAGAGATGCCTCCAAGATGTGGGATCAGGAACGGACTGAGGAGGTCTTGCCCTAGGACGTAATGCAAGGCCGGCTGTGGTTTTGCAATCGAAATCCTATTGTAGGACATGGAAAAAATAACAATTCCCTTTTGAGAACAACTGTCTTTTAAAAGGAAGAACTGGACCAAGTACTTTAAAATGATAAGTACATCATAAGTGACATAATTTTTATATGGCATTTACTTAAGTGTCAATTCTTTTCATCTTACTATCATAACTTTTTTTAAAACATTCACTCAAGTGGTGAAAAACTGACATGGCATTATGCTTGTGGTAAATGTTTTTACAATGTTATGGAACTCAAGTGATCATATAATAAATTTATACATTACTCAAATGATTGAAATTAAAGTTATGGTACTTAAATGAATGTCATACATCAATTACAATATTCAAGTGTCAAAGAAAAATGTTATGACATTCAAGTGAGCACCATATAAAAATTATGATACTTGTAATGTCATTTTCCCTTTAAAATAGAATGAATGGAAGAGTGTCAATGAACCTGTCCTCATGTCATACTCCAACGTAGGAATATTTAGGATATTTGAGTATGGAAGATATTGAGATGAGCGGGCCGCTCTCCTGTGTGGGGATCCGAGAAATGCTTGAATCCATAAGGTCTTCAAACCTTCACGCCATGCCTCGGTGCGGGCATTTGGGGAACGCCCGAATCTTGAGGCTCTTTGAATCTTCAAGCCGTGTCCCGGTGTGGAGGCTTTTGGGAGACGCTTGAATCTAGGTTGCGGTTTTGGACTCTGTGATCTTCCTTCCGAGTGAAGAAGGTTTTTATCAAAATTTGACGGACGGTTACTCCTTCATCCGACATCCATTCAACCCGATTTTTGCGTCGTTGGGATGCTTGATCTATAATTTCAGCACGTGCAGTGACAGTTGGGAAATCGCTACTGTCTCGACATTGCAAATAAGGGCGACCGGTTTTGTGAGGTCCAAAATTGACTATCGGATTCGGGTGGTAATATGAGAGTCAATATGCTTGTTTTGGTTCCATTTATCAAAACTAACCGTCGGATTTGGGAGTTAACGTGGTTATCGTTTTGTCGAGTGGAATCCAATTTTGAGGTTTAAGACGTTTTCTAGGTCTTGTACCTCCAGTCTAACTTTTGATTGACTCTCTATTAACCCTAAGTCAAACTTAATGATTTTCGGACAATGAGGGGCAAATTTTCCGATGACAACAAGCACATTAACCCACTGGATTATAACAATTGAGATATGCTTTCACTTTTTTTCCCTCTTATTATTTTTGTTTCTTCTTGACTTCTAACTCCTCTTCCTCCATCCGTGATCGTAGATGTTGCTTGGTATTCGTGGTGTCATGGCCCCAGATGTAGCCGCCATCGCTCAATTTGTCCTTAGGGTCTCTCTCCCGCTCTGCCTGTGTGTGTGTCGAAGTGTGCACGCGGCGATTAAGGTTGCTTCCTAGATCGAAAGTCACCAAACCTCTATTGATCTAGACTTTAGGTTGCTTGGAGTAATTGAACCCCCGGCTGAATCATTCACTCGACAACCACCTCATGCAAGGAGAGAAAGAGGGGTCGCAACAACGAGGGTGGAGGCAACAACTAGTGACCGTGGCTCGAATACTGACGGTGGCGAGAGAGGCTTTGGGGCACAATTGAGGTGAAGGTGTAGGCCATGAGAGTGGACAGAAGGGGATTTTTAGTGATTAGGGTTGTGATCGGTAGGGGTGCATTACTTTTTCAAAAATTATGAGAGTCGCTTTAGTAAACTCAAGCGAAATAAGATGACATGGCTTAATCTGAACCGTTGAATCAGTAGTGACGTACATGTCTAACTATCTAGAAGGCACAAAATTAAGATATGATTTCATCTCCTGAAATTTAAAGTATCTCTATCCCATAAGCTCGTACAACATCGATGGCCAGTACACACGAGCAAGCATTTTGGGAATCGATTACAATGGATGACAACATTTTCCAGCTGTTGTATATGGATGTCCGCAGCGATGCAAAGGAGCAAAGCAAATCTTCCTACCTTATCCCATCAAGTGAAGCTCAATCGACAAAGAAAGGAACAAAGTAGGAAAAGCACCTAAGACCTTAACGATAAGGATGCATTCCAGCTTTAGTAAGCCTAATCAAGATCTGAAGATGTTCGTCTTGAATCACATGATATTTATGTTTTCCAAGGGATAGTGACCAAACAGGACAAGCGAATGAAGTGAGTGCTAAAAACGGAAAAAAGGAGGGGCTGGAGCTAACAATCAAAGCAGCAAACCTCCTAAGGAGTTGGGATTTGCAATGGCTCCTCGTGACCAGGACCAACCTTGCATTAAGAGATGAAAATTCTTCACCCATGTCAACTTTTTCATGCATGTTTTAAGAGATCGTGAATGATGTTTGGTCAAATAAACTTGATATGTTAAGGGTGCGTTTGGTAATAATTCTGTTCTCGGAAAAAAAAACTTGATCAGAAATGATTTTTTCTAATTCTATTCACAGAAATAATTTCTAAGAAAAAGAACACGCTTGATAACTGTCTAAAATTCCTATTTCCGAGGTGGAAATACATTTGGTAAAATTCTTAGATTTTTTTGTTTCTTTTAATTTTTTAATATTGTTATTATATTTTTCTTTTTTTTTCTCTTCTTCTTCCTCCTTCTTGGTAGTCATTCGCTGACCACGACGATGGTCAGCAAGGGCGAGGTCTGGCGAGCTTGCCAGAGCCTCGCTTGGCAAATATGGGTGAGGCCAAGCCTTGCCAATGGTCAAGCAAGCCTCACCAAGCCATCGGCAAGGCTTGACCTCACCCAAGCGACACAAGGTTAGCTTTGCCCTAGCTTGGTGAGGCCAAGCCTCGCCATGGCTATGACCTCACCTAGCCAAGGCGAGGCTCATCCATGACTAGGCATCGCCACTGCCCGACGAGGTCGCCGACCCTCATCTAGCCGGTCGCCAACCCTCGTCTAGCCGGTCGCCAGCCATGGCCAATGCCAACAACTAGCCAAAAGGAAGAAGAAGAAGAGAAAAGATGAGAAAAGAAAAAAATTACAATTGATTCTAGGAATTGTTCCCAGGAACAAGAATGAACTTTTTTCTACTTCTTAATTCTATTCCAAATCTATTCCTGGGAACAAAAAAATTTATCAAACGGATTTCTATTCTTTTTGTACTCTCGGGAACAAAAAAATAGAATCAATTGTTCCCATGAGTGTTACCAAATAGGCCCTAAGCGACCGGATGATTATAACTAGGCAATTTAAATAAAGTGAGTCATATTTACACTCAATCAGAAGTTTGGCACATAACTGAATAAAGTAAATACCTAACATTATTCAAGAGACTGCATAAGGTTGCTTATTCAAGTAATTCACACTGCACATGCATACTTAACATACATACATAAATTGATGCATGATTTATGCGATTGAGTCGCATAATACCACAACTCATATCAATATCATCGTTAGAAGTAAACCCTCACACAGAATATCATCAGGTTATCTATTTAGTCTTGTCTTTGTAACGATAAAAACCAAAGCATGATAAAGACACATTAATATAGATTTAGTCAACTATCAATTTGAAATTTAGAAACCCGCAAAAACCTTCACAAGATCCAATGGGAAGAAAAAAGATATTGATACTTGGGTTTTATTTTATGTAATTGGTCCTCATGCATCAGCTGTGAAATCAGTTTATTCATGAATTTTGGATTGAATTAGTTTATACTATGGAGTGAGAGGACATAGATCATGATATCTGGACAAAATTCATCTGCAGTTTCTAACATGAGGAATCCTTCAGGCTTCATAGGAAGGAACCTTAAAAACTTGTCAATATATATTAATAATAAGTCCTACGCTTGTGTTGTATATGACATTTTACAAAGTCAACACATACATAATGGCAGAAACAACCGTACCCTTAGCCGATAAGCTAGCCTGAGTGCTTTCTCATATGGTCTCGTCTCTGCGCATTTACAACGTAACATACTCATTATAGTGCCAAAATGGAGCGATTGCTTGGTGACATCGCGAAGAGGGTCCCGGAGATTCAACAGCAGACGAGCCAAAAATTGGTCAATTGTGTGATGGAGGGTGCGTCTTCGGCGGGCTGTAATCGGAGTCTAGCCCGGGATGTCTATCATTCGGAATCTTTCGAGGAACGTGCCATGAAACGGATACGAGAGACGACGCATTCATCAGCTTCTGAGTGGCTGTCGTCTGAACTATTGCCTTTTCAGGTTTTTTGGTCGCCAGACTTTCCGCATTGTTGCCTTCATTATTGAAGCTGTTGTTTCTTTGCATGGACTGGAAATTTGAGGTGATGTTGACCAAATCCAGTTCTGTCTTCAAGCCACTCTGCAAATATTCAGGTGTGATTTCTTAGGGTTTTCCAGAAAAAACCGAAAACAACTCTTTTTTTAAGTAAGTAAAACAAGGAAAAACTTTCATGCATGCATAAAAGCATATCAAACTTCTCAGTCAATTCATCATGTGCGAGTAGGATATACGAAACACCAAGCTAAAATCATAAGTGGTGGCAAATTAAAATTTGACTGTATAAATACTAAATCGAACATTTAAAGTTTAAAGTAGCATTTCATTATGTAGTATGCAGGTCAATGCCTCTTGGTTTTCTAAACTTTCTTTTGTGGATTGGCTCAACCTTGGAAGAAATCTCAAAAACTATTAGCTTTCTTGATGACAACATCAATAATGTTTCTCATCACTAACCTTGCTAGATGAGGTATTTCCCTTCACCGGCTTCTTGTCCATGTCCGTGAGGCGTCGGGCATCACATATATGCAAAGAAAGGCCCATGATGATGAAGACAAGAAGGCAATATGTGATTGACATGCTAATACAAGATGAGGAGGCCAAGTTTGTGAAAAGCCCCAAGCTTATGAGTACAGGAAATACAGATGACAAATGGAGTCCCTTTTTCACATAAAAATGAGGTAAATGATCTGATTTGTAGTTGAAGAGAGAAAACAAAGCATTAAATGCAGTCTAAGGAGAGGTGGAAGGTTTGTTCTTTTGGGCACAACATGCAGTTGGAGGGAGGTACAGAGAATAGGAGGAAGACAATGGAGATCGTGGGATGTGTCTTCCCTGATGTCTTGACACTTCAAGCAATTGGGTCCCAGGAAAGAACCCTAAACAGAGAAAAAGAGAAGAGACTTGAGTCCTCTCTCTCAGATGAATAGAATGCTTTAGTGTTCAAGAATAAGAGATCATTTGACTCTATTAATTAAGAGCAGAGATCAGTTCAGAGTATTATTTAAAGAAAAAGTGGAACGAAAGATGGAAGGTCTATATGCTAGTGCCTGCCTATTGTTTTCTACCTTGGGTTGTCTCCTTGTCCTTATTATAGTTTAAAGAATTCTTGCAAAGAATTTTATATTATATTTTGCGTGCAATTAGACTATGTGGCAAAAAGTAGGAAGCCCTTTTAATGACAATGTTGTTAATTACTTGAAGTTCTCGGCAATGTCTTAGGGAAATGCACGTTTTACCGCACAACTTGCACTCCGAGCAAGGACATGAATTTAGCATTTTAAAAATCCTGTTTTTAGAAAAAGGAGTTTTGCTATAAAAAAAAAAACTCTAAAAACCCTTATTAGAAAATCAGATTTGTAAAAAACCGACTACAATCATAATATGCACAGTTAGCATTGTAAAATTAAATATTTTCTTGTTAAACATGTGTAACAAACATCTAGGACACTCGTTAACAAAACTTTTAAGAAAATATTTTTGTCGTGTGATTTTATAGGGCTGATTTAGGATTGAAAATCTATTAACAAATTTATATGGTGGTTTTGAAAAAGTCATCCATGGGGAAGAGTGGATCAGCAAGTGTTTCTATGCGGCTCCTTTCTCCAAACATGTTTAATCCGGTCAGCCTACAAACCCAACACACCTCCCTCTCTCCCTCCCTCCCCCACTCTCTCTCTCTCTCTCTCTCTCTCTCTCTCTACCCATCCCCACACACACATGGATGCACAAACTGTGTTTTTGTGTAAAATTTATATGAATCATGTCAACGTGGTGACTGGTGGGTGCAATTAATGTACAGTAACAAGAAGGCCACAAGAGAGGTCAAGGCCAAACAGTAAAAATTGGGAGGACAAACAGGTTGGAAGTTTACCCTTAAAGATCAAGTGAGCGGCGCGTGCTAGCTGGAACAGATTGACGGTGCTAACTAGTGTAGCAAAATAAAAGTTCGAAAGGATAAAAGCTTCTTCCGTGAAAAAATGCGGAGTTACAATGTGCATTAACTCCAGAGTAGGCGGAGCAAAAACGAAAATTTTCCCCTAATGTGGCTGGCAAAAACATGATCTCATTTCAACAAAATAACCTCATGAATTATGTACTTACATACTCTAGAATAGTCTAAATTTTTAAAGGGATGAAAAACCGGTGACCGTTTCGATGTTAGGGAAAGAATAAGAGGGGGGGAGGCGTCCTGTTAAAGCGAAATCGGACAGATCGGAGAGCGAATAAAGAGGTGAATCGCATTGGTAAAGTCCAGGAACACGCCTTGAATTCCCCCCAAACACCAAACCCTTTGTTTATTCTTCTGTTCTCCCATCCCCAATAGTTTATGTCCTGGGGATTTGTAAGTTTTGTAATGGTGTAGTCCTATTTTTGTCTTTTGATGGCTTCACCAGGACCACTCCAAGCCTCTAGATTGGTTTTAATATTACACCCCCATGAGTGCTGATTGATCTATAATATTGAATGCAATTTTTATTTTATTTTTTTTGGTTAGGAAATCAATCTTTTGAGGTTAGACAACAAGATTGAAAGATAAAGAATTCAACTAGTACTAGGGAACTATTTGTTTCACAAAAAATAAATGTTTTGAAAAGTATCTTCCAAAAAGTGATTGCTTGATATAATTATTAATAAAAAAATGTTTTCATCATCAATAATAATTTATCTAAATATTTTCATGGATTATAAAAATATTTTTCTATTCATTCATTTGTATAAATGATTTTAATGATCATTTTTAGGAAAATATTTTTTAAATCATTTATTTTTCATGAAATAAAAGGGACCTTTGACCTTGGAGAGTTTTCTTTTCCAATGTATGCAAATTTATTATTAGGAAAAAAAAAAAAAACAAAAGTCATTTCCCAGTTTTGCCCAACATTGAAACAAATGGCTTCCTCAGCTTAACTGCAATGATCTTTATCTATATGTGCATTGTGGTTGCGAGGTTAGTTAATGAATCAAGGTGAATGAAATCCTAAACTTCTAAGGCAATGACGTGGGTTCAATTTTTCCTACTCCATCTATTCTATACTCTCTATAAATAGTAGAGAAATGTATGTTGTAATATATTTTCGAATTATTCTTTTTTTGGTCGGTTAATTAATTTTATTCTAGTACTTCAGAAGAAGGTTCTTGGTAGTTGGTATGATGACCCTTATTTCGGGGAGAACATCGGTTAATATCCTCATCGCGATCGGGTGATATTACACTTTTGTGCGCCCACCGACGAGGAGTCTTTTGACTCTACAGCTGTGTCTCCATCAAATGACCACTTTCTTCGCACTTTTTTCTTACGTTCCTACTCTTCTGAACTTACTCCCCCATGGCTGACATTCTTCGGCCAAACTTTTCGTAAAAGCAATTCGACAATATTTCAACTCCAGGTTTCCCACCTCAACCGGATCTTGACGATTTCCTTTCAGTTTTAAACTATTAAATAAAAGAAAGACCACATATACGTCAGTTTATTAATTTTCACAGACAAGTTCTTTAACATACTTTAACAGCCTCTCTTGCTTGCAAACCAAATTGAGTACTACACGTGAAATTGAGAAAGTTGTTCAAAAAATTCTAAACATATTGCATTTTTGTTAATTTAGTTCTAAAACTTTCAATATTGCCAATTGAGTTCTAAATCTTTCAACATTTTATTAATTGAGTCTATTTGACTAATTTTGGTTGGAATTTGCTAACGTAAACGCCGAATCGTCCTATATGGCATGACTAACACTAATGTAGACAAAATTTTTTAATTTTTTAATTTTTAATTTTTTCTAATTTTTTATTTTTTAATTTCTTTTTTTCTTTTCTTCTCTTTTTTTTTCCTTTTCTTCCTTTGGCCAGTCACTAGAGGCTAGGCGATCAGCCAAAGGAAAAAATAAAAAATAAAAGGAAAAAATAAAAATTAATTAATTAATTAATTAATATTTAATAAATAAATAAAATTTATCCATGTCATTACTGGCCATATCACGAAGTATGGTTGGCGTCTTCCAATCAAAACTCGTCGGATGGACTCAATTAGCAAAAAGTAAAAAAGTTTAAGACTCAATTGGTAAAATTGAAAGGTAGAACCTCCCTATGAAATCCACTAATTGAGAATCTCACAGCAAATTGAATCTAGAACAAAACCTTACTTTGTTATCACGTTGGATGAGAATTCTACTATTCTCTCAGAAAATGATTTTTTTCTATACAGAACGGTTAGTAAGTATCAAAATTACGAGCTTTGAGAAAAATTTTCTTGATTATTCATTTACCTCTTGTATTCAAAATTTCCATTCAGTTGAGTTCTATTTTAAATTGTAAATTAGGAAGTATCAAAAAAAAAAAACATAATTGGTAACGTTACATGAGAGAGATATTGAGGTATATCGGCATTCTAGTATAGTGGATATGCCGTAGCCATAAAAAGTCAACAATTATGATCTATTTGGTTTCTTACTAAGTTCGACCTTTGGTGCGAAGTTGTTAGTGCTGGAAGAGAGAAATAGTGTTGTCTCTTAATTTTTAATTTGTTCAACGTAATCCTGAATTTTGGTCAATACTCAATACAAGCCCTAAACTTTAAATATTTTATTGTGATCTACAATGTTATTAAATATTTACCAATAGTTTAAAGACCACGTTGAACAATGTAAAAATTTACAAATGGCATTGTACATTCAAGCCAAGTAAATTAAAATTTTAGGGATGATATTATGTGTTGGACTAAAATTAATGAAACATGTGTTCTCTTTTAGTTATAAACTGATATGAGTACGGACTTTCCATCTGAATGACATGATATAATTCAGACGATGCATGCACCGGTAACGTAACCAACGAAAGACTACTCGTCACGTGCACTTGTATCACGACTCATCGTGCAATTCTCATGCGATGTCTCACGAGCACCTCTCTCCCTTCGCCGTTTCGAAACGCGGGGGACAACGAGGATCGCACAAGGCAAGACCGACAGCACCGGCCCCACGCGATCGCACACGTGGCGACATCCATGTGACCAAATCCCGCCTGCCGCGGCGGCCTTGGCCTCACTTCCCCGCCGCCGAAATCTCATCCTCATCGTCTGTCTCTTGGAATCGAGGCAGTCTCGGGGGTGTCCCATCTCGTTATGCACCCGACGTAATGCTGATAAGACGTCCCAAAACCTAATCTCTGCTGATTCCATGCTCGGAGGATTCCGTCAACTTATGGGGGCTCTCGACCTGTTTGAATTTTCAGCTTCGAAAGGTGACTTAGCACATGGTGCAAACGTTTCTCCTCCAAATATACAGGTTCTCAATTTCTTGATGCTGATATTAATGTGTCTGATTTCCACACATAGCCTGATGTAAAGGACGAGAGACTTCAATAAACAAGATCTCATCCGTATGCATCATGCATGATTCTACTAATTACTTCTCTCTTCGAAGCAAAATAATTAGCGAAGCTTCCCTATTTTGAGTAAGGCAAAATGGGAGCTATATTATCACCAGCAACTTCAGTGAAAACCGCATCAATTGCAAAACCATTCAGATGATGTCTTGCTTTTGTAGGTCTTGGATGTGTGACCTGCTTCCAAGAGGTCTTTCTAATCTCGGGCAATTACAATTAATTCTTCGTATATGTTTTCTTCGACAGACCAAGTATCATGGTCTGGGCCGATTAGCCTCATTATGACCAACCATACCACAACTCTCTTTTACTCAAGCATCATAGGATATGTGTCATTGTCACAAAGTTCCCACAACAAAGAGACCATGCATGATCGAACCTCGCAAGATTGCCCAAGATTTTCCCAAGAGCTTTCAGAATGTTTTCAAGGACGGGCAAGACGGTATTTATGCCAAGAATTTAGAACTCTCTTGGCATAAATGTCGAAAGTTTGGTAGGTTAGAAAGCATGATATCATCCACCAGATCAAAAAATAATTAATGGTCATAATCCAAGAGCCTCAAATATAAAAAGAGATGTCATCCCTCTTATTTTATCAATCCAACCATTTCATAATCAAAATTCATTTCTCTTGTTCAAAACTTCTCACTCTAGAAACTTTCTCTCTCTAAAGTTCCAGGTGAGCGAACGAGTGAGCAATCAATTGGTCCAAAGAAAGCTTTAGCTTAGGTGTTCCAACAATCCCAAACGATCAAGGGAGTCTAAGTCATCACACGATCTCAATCCCGAACGATTGGCCTGTCACACATGCATCTCGGTTCGACATAATTATTGGTTTTGGCCTGTTAGAGCCTTCATCATGTGAGAGACATTAGTTTCCAACCAATTTGTGTACATTTGGCCAACTCCATTTTCGGAGATCTTCCACATGAAATTCCTTTCATTAGTAGGTTCCTAGCATAAATTCTTTGATACCACTCCCCAATTTCAGGGGTATTTCCACATACCCTTATGCTTCTCTCAATATTATGAAGCTTAATTCCATGCTTTAATGGAATGGGGAAAAGTCGAATCATGAAATTTTCCCCAAATTATATTTTCGCAATGCCCTTTTTATGGTTATTTTGTCGCTCTGTTGCATTCCCCTAAACATCACCGCTTCTTTAGAGATTTTACATGAATGGCAAATACTAGCCTAATAGAATGTCACTTTTTGTTGCTTTCTCGTGTACTGCACCATCACTGCCTCTCCCTTAGCTTTATGTGAATGGCATACGCTTGCCTAACACGAGCACATTTTCCCTTAGCTTTAGTCATGCTCAAATCCTATTGAGGAACTTGACCTCTATCGGAACAAGGTAACGAATGGCAATTACACGTGTAATTCAGAACCCTGCTATGATATCATTTGCCATGATCTAGGCTGATTGGCTTTAGTCATGGGATCTTTGGTGCCTGCAAGACGATTAACTGGGCAAGCCTTCCATTCTACATATTGTTTCCATGACGTGTATCATGGAATGCCTCGTTGTGACTGACATGTAAGTCATGAAAATAACATTCCAAGATCTTCATTGGTAGAATTCAAAACACATTAATGGAGAAAAAGAAATTTGCACATCTGATTTGAAATTTGTTCTTGTTGTTGAACAATGATGATCCAGAGCTCAAGTAATTTTTTCTATTACCCTAGGCTCAATAAGACTATCCCTCACAAGTTGCATTCAGTAACAATTCCTTATGTGAGGTTATTTGTGCATTAAGATTAAAAAAGAGACTGAGTACTATTTAAAGAGTTTATGATGACAACACTCTCATCACAAACTAGACTTTACTCAGCCCACATCAGTCAATCTCATATTAGATTAATTAAGAATATTTATATTTTATATTATTAGATCAACCCCATAAAATGATAAATTTCAATCTCAATTAAAACTCTTGCATGACTGTATCATGTTTCCCTTTTACATGGGGACCTTATGTTCTAATAAGAGTACAAGTCTCGATTCAATATAACAAGAGGTTCAGCCTGTTACCATTATCAAGTAAACGGCATCAGCTTTCAACTGATTGTGCAAGGGTGAGCAACATCACCTTTCTTCCAAATGATATTAATGTTACACTCCAATACTTCCCCACTCCAATCAGCCTGAACCTTGACAAATAGTCTCAGAGGAGGGTTGTCAAATTGTATGCGCAGAGGGCATCCGTTACCCTTTTTTTTTTTCCTTTTTTGGTGGAGGTCAAAACCATTGAACGTGAATGGTCCAAATGATGAAAGATGTGCATCTCTATCGACTGGACAAGGGAGAGGCAGTGATGATGTGGTGCGCGGGGAAGCGACGGCACTTTGCACTTCACTTTCTTTCGATTCACACGCATACCCCTTTCATTAGTTTCCATATTAAAAGGCATCACACCTCTGGCCAAAAGAGAATGCCAAAATCATCCCGAGCCAATACTACAGAAAAAGAGGGCGAAATGAACAGCTTAAAGAGAAGGCAAGGCACCCATCAGACAGCTACCGGCTCCTGCATTTGGTCAATTTGGAATGCCCCGTTTGCCTAAAAGCCTGCACAAGAACCGACCCCTTTCCCCAGACGATCTCTTTCCACGCTTTATGAAACCTTTTCCACTCTTTCATTAATTAATGTTTGCGGATTGGCCTGTGGCCGTGGCGTGTTCCCGGTTTGTCTGTACATGCGGTGGATGTTTCTTCGTTGAGGTGGGGTGGGGACGTGCGACGGCGAGACAGGCTCGGTTTGCGAGGCGGGGCTTGGGGATTCGGGGGAGAGCTCGTTTTCACGGGTCCTGCGAAAGTCGAGCAGCCTCGATCCGGTCAGACTCCGTTGTCCCCAGGGCGTCCCTGCCGCTTCAACCCTCGCTTTCTTCCTTTCCTTTCACCCACTTTTATTTTGTATCTTTACCCATTAAGAGTAGTGCAAATTTTTTTACACTATTTCTGAACTGCCATCTGATATTTTCAATAAAATTTTCCCGACAGCCCCCTTTTGAAGGTTTGAAATCGATTGCAATGTCCGTTCCCCCACCCCCTCTTGACGTGGACTCCGACCATTTTTTTAAATCTGAGCTTCGATCATGTGCTTGTCGCGTGACTAGTTAATTATTTTTACGGATGGCTAAAGCTCTGTTTGGTAGCATTTCTATTTCTCTCAATTTCTATTATTTTGTTCTTCGAAATAAAAAAAGAATATAAATCCATTTGGTAACGTCAATTAGTTTTTCCATTATCGGAATAGACAAGTGGCTAGAGAATAGATTTGAAACAGAAATAAAAAGAAAAAAATAGCTTTTTGTTCCTGGGAATAATTTCTAGAAATAAGTTATTTTCTTCTTCCTTGTTGCCCTTGCCCCTCACTGTCGCCCCTGTTGTCCAGCCACCGTCGCCTCCTGCTCGCCCTCGCCAGCCAACCACCGTCATCAACCATCGCCACCAACCACCGGCCAACCACCATCGGCCATCACCCGCCGCTCACCGGTTGCCGCCAACCCCTACCGCCTACCATCGGCAGCTGGCCGACCGCCTATCACCACAACCGATGGCCTTCACCACCCTCGGCCGCCCATCACCCATCCCAATAGCCAATTGCCTTGTGCCATTTGCCGACCATTGACTACCGCCACCCACCATGGCCCATCGCCAATGACCATCGAGGCCACCGCTCGTTGGTTGTTGCCACCCATTGCCAATGATTGTCGACACTGCCACCCGCCAACTGGCCGACCAATCACCTCCACCAACGACCGTTGCCACCGCCCACCGATAATCACCGCCGATTGAAGACAGTCAATTCTATTGCAAAAAAGAAAAGGGTGACCCATAACAGTCGATGGTGGCGGGCGGTGGTCAGCGTCATCAACAGTCATCAGCAACAAGGGACGACGGCAGGCAATGACGGTTGGCAGTGGCAATGGTCGAAATGGTAAGGAAAAATAAGAAAAAAATTAAAAGAAATTCTATATTACAAAAAATTTTGTGAATCGTGCCAAACATATTCCTATTCTTTTTTCATTCCTAGAATAGAAATTTTATGTGGTAATCAAACGCATTCTTTTATTGAGAAATTGTTCCGAATAATAAAAATAGAAAAAGACTATTTCTAAAAAGAAATTATTCCTTAGAATAGAAACGTTACCAAATGAACCTTAATTTTGTCCTACAATAGAAACGTGCATTTTGCGTCCCAAGTTTTGGTGGTTGTTGTGAGTAACCCCTAACTACTTAATTTTTATAAATTCCTCCCCGAAGTGTTCTAATCGATGGTAATGTCCCCTTTGATGATCAGCCAACTTTCACAAAAGGCCTACACTTTTACTAATCTTTTTTATATTTAGCCTATACTTTGAAATAGTCGGTCAAATAACCAACTCTGTGTTTCGTCTTGACTATGGCCTCAAAACTTCGTCCGAACTTTCAAAGCTATCATGGAATCAACCAAAGTTTCTGTGGCATTCACGAAAAATGGCCTCATAGGACTTCGATACAGGGCAAGACATAAAACGAATTGTTAACTGTAGAGAAAATCCAAACATTGCAGGATACAATATAATCTGCGCATTTTGTTTATAGCACAAATTGACGTGTTTATGTTGTGACTTTTTTTTTTTTTTTAATCAGAAAACAGCAGCTCACAATTTACTATTGCATATCAGGAAATATTACACCAAGAACATCAGTGCATAAAAGATCAAATAAAGCGGCAGGGGGGGTGGATATCCAGTTAGAGAGGAGAGTATTGGTTCGACACGCCTTAGCTGTCCAATCCGTGAGGCGATTTGAGCTTCGGCTGCAATGGGCCAGGGAAAGGCCCGGAAGACGAGCGAGTTTGACTTTGGCCCGGCCCACGATCAATTGCACTTCCCAACTGAGTTCGGTGGAAGACTTTAACGCGTGCACAAGAGAGAGGCAGTCAGAGTGTACTTGTGGAGAGAGAAAGCTTCGGTTCTCGATAAACGCTAGGGTTTCCTCCATGGCTATCGCCTCCGCCTGAGAAGCCGAAGCGGCGTCGACTGGCTTCGCGAAACCATCCACCAAATGGCCTCGGTGATCTCGATAGACACAAGCAATGGTGGCTCTATGTCGAGGAGGGTCTCTCATGTCGTTGGATGTTAAGTCCTCTGCTGGATCTGGAACAAAGGAAGCATCGATGTTGATTCGTAGCGTATCTGGGGAGGTGGATGCCATTTTCCAGATGAGTTTTCGGCCTCTTTCTTGAGTTTTGAGTTACTGTTTATGTTGTGACTTAATTATCTCTCCAGTTAAATAAAAGATATGATGCTTTAGTGCTAACATCACTAAGCACAGAGTAATTACACCGCTGGTAGATATGATGCTTTAGTGCTATCATCACTAAGCACATGGTAACTACACCGCTGGTAGAGGCTACGTCGCAGGCACACGCATGTACCAAGCAAAGGCAAGATGTCCCTCCCTTAGTTAGCGTAAGTTGAGCTCTGATAAAGATTAGATAAGAAAATTGGTTAATTAAAAAAAAGTCATGTTAGCTTTAAAAGTCGTCTCTATACTATAAGGGAACATTGGAAAAAATTAAAAAGTTAGTAGGCAACTGGTCACATATGCGAAAATCTAGGGGTAAAATGTAATTTGTCATATGTCGTTGGACAAATTTGCCCCCCATCGTGACAAGCGCACGGTTGGAGCTCCAAGTGAAAAATGACCGGAGTCAATGCCAAAAGGGACATTAGAACCGATGGTCTTGGATATCTAATAAAATTAGTCCAGTCAAGACGGCAAAAAAATCAATACTACAATTTTCTTGGAAATAGGCCAATGAAAAAAAAATAAAAAATATTTGTTCTAAATATCTCACATTATTGTATCTTGAAGATGAAATGGCCTATTTTCTCTTGTGAGAATGATACAAAGCTATTTTTATTTTAGGATTCCCTTTGACTGACTTTTTCTTTTCCTTAGTCCTATTGTCGATTTCACGTCGCAAATCAATCATTTTGATTTTTTAATGCAGGGATTGAAAACTGCAAAAATGAAGATACAGAAGGATAATACAATCTGAGCGTCAACTCTATTTTTGGAAACCGGAAAAGGAATTACATAATTTACAATGATTATCAGTCAAGTCCAGATAATATGTCGTAAAAAACTTGACATAACGTATTTAGCATTGTGATTATAAAAAATAACGAACTATACCCGCACGATGCACGGGTTCACAATTAGTTAAGTATATAATAAACAACCTCCCGATTACAAGCACAACGGTTTAATCAAAACTCATGCTTTGTAGATCTTCATTAGAAAATTGAGAGTCCAAATATAAGATTGAAAACTTTTTTCAAAGACCAATGATTATTAAAATTTAAGTCCTAACAATTATGAGAAGCTTAGGTTCCGTTTGTTTCGTGGAAATGAATGATTTGTAATACATATTCCCGATAATGATCACTTATACCGCCTATAAAAATGAATAAACGAAAAGTAGTTTTATTGTTCATGAAAATATTTAGAAGTAAATTGTTTTCGAAAATGAAGACATTTTCTATTGACTAATTATTAAAAGCAAGACGAGTGATCGTTTTTATGAAGACATTTTTGAGATCATTCATTTTTTGGGAAACAAATAAAGCCTAAGTATTAAATGGCGATTGTTGCTGAAAAGTGTCCAATTATATTGAATTCTTTGTTCAGAGTTCATAGAATTTTTTATATAATCTAGGGTTTTCATTTTATATCTAACCGACACAATAGAAAGTCATTCTGAACACTAATAGAGTTAATAATTATATATGTTTACTAAACAAAAGGATGAAAATATAAAGAAATAAGGGCATTTTAGTGATTTTACTTCGATATGGACTTTAAACTACAAAATCCCAAATCTTGCAATTGTGTTTTAAGCAATTAGTCCAAAACCTGTCTTGCTACCCTTAGGGGAGCGCGTGATAACTATTATAATTCTCTATTTTTCTATTTTTCTATTCTAAAAATAAGTTTTGAAAAAAAATTTGTTTGGTAATGCAATTTCATTTTTCTATTTTTAGGACAAATTTTTAGCTTAGAAATAGATTTTAATAGAAATAAGTAATAGAATGTTTCTAATTCTCTATTTCTAGAACAGAAACAAATATAAAAATGTTTCTCATCATTCACCCTTGTCGCTCGTGGCTGCCACCAACTATCCCCCACCAATACCCGTTGCACTCGGTTGAGAAAAGAGCATGGGAGGGAGATATTTGAGAAGACCTATCAAATGAATTTTTGTTCTGAAAATAAAAATTTTATGTTTTTATCAAATGCGTATTTTTATTTAGAATCTCGTTCAAAAATAAAATTAGAAAAAATTATTTATAGTCAGAAATTATTCTCAGAAATATAATGATTAGCCCTAAGTTTCTGTCTGTCCCACTTTCATTTATTAAACATGGGCCCGTGCATGTTGTGCTATTGTCCTCTTCTTTTCTAATTTTTTTTATTATTTAATTTTGCCAACAGGAGTGTACGTGTGAAATTGTCCATGTAAATCTCACGATTACGTTGGCTTGTCACGTAAAAGAATCAAATTGGCTTAATCATAAGATGTAACGACCAAATTCAATCGAATTAAAGTTTAAGAACAAATTAAATGAAAGGATGACGGCCAATTATAACATTACAAGACACAAATGCCTCTGTAACACGAGTTTTTTTAATTTAGAAGTCCTCTTGATCGAAAATCCATATGTTTAACTTTAGCCCTTTAAGTGAAAGGGCACATTATATCCAACTCTTCTGGAAATGATTTAGACCAATCGAAAACGAAATTTCCCTAACAAAATAATCAAAAATGGGGACAAAAAGGTACTTCTCTATCCTAACACACCAATAAAAAATATGAAAAATCGCCGAAGAATATACAGAAGCCCGAGCTTCCACGAGCCAAGCCCTACACAAGGGCAACGACAATAACTGGACGACAATAACATTTCCAGTTTGCCAACCCCTTCCCAACTCAGATTTCTTAAATTCAGATCGGGTCATGCCGAAGCCGATTAATGAAAGCATGACCCGTCGGCCCAAACGATGTGCTGCCTTGCAGATTGCCCCGGCCTATTAGACCATCTTTTCACGGACCCGCATGAATTTATAACGGCCTATAAGGCTCTATTTGTTTAATGAAAAATGAATGATTTAAAAAATAAAATAGACCTTATCCTTTAAAATAATTAATTGATGAACTGTTAATAATTTAAAACTAAATATGCTCCAACTTCATTTGATCCTCGGTGACCAAGAGGATCATATCAAATGATGGATCAATGCCAACTGAACAACCGCAGCGGCCAAAATGAACGCAAGCGAGCAATCTTTTTAAAGTTCTGGGGCGGTCGGAAGAAAAGAGTCAAGGAAAACAGACCAGGGACTAAGATAGAACGCGCTACGTCACACGAAAAACAATTGGTCATGAATCTTTTGCTTTGCATCAACAAGGGTCCTACCGAACTCCCAGAGACCTCTCTGTAATGTTAGCACGCGATTGTACTGTACGAGGACCGAATAAATACGACAAATACATCTGACTTTGGTACAGAATGCTCGCACACTGAAATTTGCAGTCCCTGCTGGTTCTTGAACAAGTTCCCGTTCTTTCTTGAGCAGAGGCGTCGGGGGGATACAAGATCATCATCTGGTTACGTCCTCTTCATGAGATACCCCAAGATGAGGCCGACCAAGCCGATGAGAACAACGTATATGAACGAAATACCGCCAGGGCCTTTCTTGGTTTGTCGCCTCAAAAGATCCTGTTGAAATTTAATGTATCAGTACAAAACCCGATAAAAGGCAACATGGAAGTATATTGAGTGCATTGATAAGCAAGCTCCGCATCGCATAATGTCTTTTATTTTTCTTATTTCACTTTAACCACATGATTTGCCATATTCTGTCAAACATTAGGTCATAGCCATGCATGCATATGCCAAATGTAACTTTATCTCCCAAGAAATCTAGAATGTGAAGTTAGCGGACAATGAAACAGCCAACAGAACTAGTCCAACAGAATACAAAAGGGAAAATCTAGGACGGACTCTGAAAATCATGACACACCAACAGCAACTCAATGGACAAAGGGCTGATTTACTGATATGATTGGCATATATTTCTTTGGGTCCATCACAGAAGATCTACATCGTGCTCCCCTCCAAAATGGCCAGAATAGTCCTATTTGGACAAGTCTTAATTCAAATCTTAAAGCACTGATCTTATCTTCTTAATCTGATCAGCATAGGTTTCACTGGCTCTCTCCAACACTAAAACAATTATCCATGTTCTATTCAAGCATACTTCCCAAATTCTTCAGTCCATTCTCATTGTTATTACCAGGAATTGAACTCCAGTTATTCCACAAATCCCACAAATTCATACCAGTTCCCTCTTTACAGACATGAAATAGCAGAGAATAGGATAGTGTGGCAAAGTCACGTGTAATAGTTTCACTACCTGTAGGCAGAATAGGACAATGAAGCCCTTCCACCTACCAAAGAACAACATGGCCTTTTCCCACCAAGAGGCTGACAATATAGATTCTTTCAAATCATTGTGCTCTATTCAGTGTCATGTCCTAACAAAGTTCAAAAACTCATAATTCCTCATCAAATTCCGGACCCCTTTTGACTTGTCCTATGAATGCCCGTCACCTATATCAAGTGCTTTTGATTGATTTAGCATACAGAACACGGATTTTCCCATGCTCTACCCCATGATCTGGCTGGCTTCCAGCTTGAAAGATTTCCAGCATTGTACCTTAAAGTAGTGGTTTGCAGCCACTAAGCCCTCTTTAAGAGGTTCACATTTGCATCGGCAGAATTAGCTCACATTGTTTTTCCTAGAATAGATTTGACTTGCTAATTTAAAGGTTACAAGCACCACATTTCGCCATTACATCACGACCATCAACTAAGCATGTTAGTCTTGTCCAGTTGCATCTTCAGACCATCACTCAATTATGCCACTCTTGGTTAGAAAATTTTGTCTCCACAGACAGTATCATTCTTAGTGAAAATTCCATCAAAATGAAGAGGGAAGCAAACTGAACCTTACAGCGAGTGCAAAGAATTTCATCAGACAACAAACAACACAATTAAAGTCGTTCACGTTGCCACTTACCAATTCCTGCTGAAGCTTCATATTTAGCTGAATAGCTGAGTTTTTCTCCTCGTTCAATTTCAAAATATGAGTCTTTGCCTGGAACCAGAGGATATATGTCAAACCAAGAGAATAGGCAACTCATATAAATTGAAATTCCTTAATTAAATAACAAGGTATCAAAGTTACAGGCTTTGATTTCTTGGTCAGCGAAACACAAAGGCTTTATAATCAAATTGAGATTGGCATCACAAGAGAAAGGATACATATTCACACTAACGGCCATCAAATGAAACAAAATTAGAATTTTTAAGGATCTATTAATCCAGCAATAAAGTAGATTGTTTAAGTCATTTGCTGTAACGAGAAAAAGGTTGTCAGAGGAGGCTCAATACAAGACCACAGCAATATTCAAGAGTCCTCTGCTCCAAGACAATCCCAGCACACTATATAGAACATCTGCTTTCCTTATACTGTGATACAATTTAAGATCCATATCTTCCTTCTCCTTTTAAGGGTTGAAAACAAATTAATTTACATATTATCAAGCAAAGTGAAACCCATGTCAAACTCCCCACATCCTAGTTTAGTATTTGTAGATATAATGACCTCAAAATAAACCAGCCAATATAAACTAAATCTATCAAAGTTTTCGTCAACTAGAACCTTCATCTAATGAAGTGGAAGTCTCCGACAACACTCTACATGGATGGTGCAAAGCTCAATTTACAGAAAGTGAAGAGGAGGAAACTTGCACCAAAAGAACATGGCAAATAGAGAAATGCTGCAGACACTCTACAAAAACTTGTTTTCTAAGTAATTCAACCAGATTAGATTGGAAGAAATCAATTGGCGCCTGGGTCCCACCTTTTATATCTCAAACGTGAACCTGCCAGATCACTTAGCATGCGAGTTTTAAAATAAGTTCTTTGTACATCTAGTAAAAACTTATTAGGAAGATATATCAATACATAAGTGTTTCTTTTCAGTTGTATCCTATACATACGTAGGCATATCAAAGTTTTGTCGTCAGTCTCGTTAGATGCACATACATCAGAAGCATGCTTTTCGAATGGCTAAGTGTTAAATACACGGTAGATGATGCTGTTGCAGCAAAATCTCAGAATTTAAATGAAAGGCTGATTTCTGCAGAACTATGAGGTTGATATGGTGCCTTAGGCAATTGAAATGGTCTTGAACCCTAGATAGCAACTACTGCTAGCAATGTAAGAGAAATTGAATAAGGTGAGACTTTGCCGGTGGCAGGCCAAAGAAGTAGTCTTTGAAGTAATATAAATACGACATGTCTAATCTAAAATATGCAATAAACTCCTACTTGTAATCACAAGATCCCCAAGAACAAATCCAGTCATAATAAAATTCAAGGAACATTCCAGATTCCTGCAAGTTGCTATCACCAGTGAAGCCATGTACAACCAACAAGGCCAGATGTAGCGAATCTATGTCCTATTATTTCCTCGCTCAGGTGCAGCTTTTCACCTCACCAAGTTCAACAGCCTAAAGCAAGCCTCTTAATCCATACCACAAATATGCTATCTGCTATGACCGACAGAGCAAAGACCAATAAGCACTAGGTAATAGTAGCCAAATGTTGCCTTTGGCATAATTTAGTATATTATACTTTTTCTTTTCTCTTCTTCTAGCTTCTGCACATTTGTGATGTACTGGGGAGTTTGCTTGGTAAGATATTTATCAAATAGCCTAGACTTTCAGACAGAGTTTACTTATAGCTTGCAATGATCCAAGAGAACCTCAGGTTGGAAGTCGACTGAGTACTTACAATAAATAGAAAGCATCCATCCTTCACCAACTACTAGGATGAATGAATTAAGGAAAAACAAAGAAGAGGTTACAAATTTATATAAGCAAGTTCAAAAGACTCAAATATATACAGTAGTGGCCTACTAGATTGGCAAAATTAATGTAAAGCATGTGCCTAATATACTAGTAAGTACATTGCAGGTGAGAATCGATCATGAAAAGTGATGCCGATAAAGACTTTCAATAGCCTAAAGAACATCATCCACAGAACTAGCATTTTCAAAGAAGAACCAATGGAATTTAGAAGAAGAAATCGGCGTCACTTTTTGAAATAACATGAGAACACATATTAAAAGATCTGAATCTTTTGGCACATATCTTGTGGCTTGCAGATAGTGAGAAAAACAGGCTATGGGATACATATAGAGACAAGGAAGCTCAATGGAACGCATTCACTGTGAATGAAGATAAGCTGGAGATATTTGAAGAACACAACTTTGCAACGCATCTTGTGGCTTGCAGATAGTGAGAAAAACAGGCTATGGGATATAAATAGAGACAAAAAAGCTCAATGGAAAGTATTCACTGTGAATGAAGACAAGTATGTGGAGATATTTGAAATGACTGATGAAAGATGGGAATTGTCAGCTACACCACCCATTATGTGCAGCTGGTCACTTGTTGGATAATCAATACGTCCATGACAATCTGAAGTGATATAACAGTACAACAAGATCAGCCATGCAAGATGAGATCATGGATGAGTTGTCATTGTATAAGAGAACCAGTGGCCTATTTGGCTTGGACATTGCTGTAAAAGAATAACCAGGAAATAGCGCACTAGGCTATAGAACTTACATTTGGTCAGTGTTTCCTCCATTTTTTTCCCAAATAGTTATTAGTAGCTCTCTTTAAATAAGTCACATAACTAAAAGATGGAAAATTAATGCAATACCAGCTCCAAATGTGCAAAGGTTCACTATCAAGATTTTAAGTTTGACAACCAATTTATTAAGATGAGAAAGAACCCAAAGCATTCTTAAGATTAGATAAAAAAATTGCCAATAAGTATTATTCTGTAAATCTAATTCCATACTTCATTATCTCAGTCTACATTTGCAGATTCACATAAGGAGTTTAAGACTGGTAGAAAGACGTCCAAACGATTTCAGACCTATCTCTTAAGGAATGAAATGATCAATGTGATGTGATTGATCCAGTTTATTTGGACAAATCAACGAAGGCAATGGGTGATCATTGGAAAATGGAATTTATTCTTTTGTGATGGCATTTAGCGACGACGAGTCAAGGTGAAGTTGCACGTGCAGCTCAAGTTGGAGAACTCATCAAGAACAAAAGATCTGATATCAATCTAAGTCAAGACAAGAACAGAGGCCTCATCTTCACAATCACCTTTTGATGAAGAAGTTAATAGTGAGGTAATTAATGAGGAAAATGCAGAAGACTATGTGAGTCGAGGGGAAGAAAGAGATGCAGATTTGGGGGCTGATAAGATTGATGGATCATGAGATGGAACCGCTGAGAAGTTATCTTCTGTCTTTTTGCTTGTTTTTGGCTAGTAGCATGATATTTCACTTCGCTGCCAATTCTATATTCCTCTCAAGTTATATGGCATTAGGATTGGGCTATTCTTCACTCTATCCTAAAGTTAAAGTGCATGTTTTTCTTGCCCATCATCTATCTATATACTTTGATTTGATACAATTTTAAAGTCTATTCTTGTTTGATTATTGATGCTAAAAAAGTCGATGCCATACTTCACTCAGGCAAGCAATTGTTGTGCTTTTGCAATCAGGTGTTTTAGAGTCTCAGCACCTTTCGCATTTGACTACACTAGCCTCAACTTAAGTTGCATCCACATCACACTCCTGTGAAAGAACACATCTGATGTCAAGTTATTTCCTTTATTCATGACTCTAACTCCACAATTTTTTAATTTGCTTCCACAGAAGACAAGTCATATTAGTATTGTCCAGCATTTCCACATACTCACGTATTAGCTAACCATAATGTATGATTCACCCACAATCACATAACCTTTCCACCATGTTTGATAATAAGAAATGCTTTATAACAGTTCTTTATCATGGAATCCCTGTTATTACTCCATTCCATCCACTACAACAAATCTCTCCCCTTTCTTGACATTGCAAAATGCAAAATGCATTCATGCATATTACTTTTTCTCGATGATACTGCATTGACGAAGGAAACTTCTACATACCTCAACCTTCACATTAACTCATTACCCTTTTGGAAAAATAAGAAGGATGTGCTCCTAAATATCCAAAATCTACTTATGAATGTTCAAACCTTGAAAAAGCCATAATTCAAGATTGCTACACCAAGTCATATCTGCATAATTATTTCATCATGACCCCAGAAATTACTTTTTTAATGGACCACAACTTTGTCCACATCCACACATATTATATGCCCATAAAGACATAAACTCTCTCCATCACAACCAGAGTAACATTTTTGTTTCAATACAAAAACTCCTCTAAATTAGTTCTTCAATATCCTCCTCATTCAAATGAAAAAGAAAAACCATGAATAAGAATCATGAAAAGGAAAACATCAGATTACCTTCTATGGAATCTTAAGCTAAAATGATGGATAATGTCAGACATAGGAGTAAGCCGGAGGAACAAGAACCAAAGAAGAATCATTATGGTCTTTTTCATTTATCAAATCTGAAATTCTTTTTCACTTTTTGAGTTTGGTTATCAATGAGGACAGTTAGCCAATCCCTAATAGTAAAGGGTTACCAACTCAAGGTTGCAGTTTCTGATTTGACTGTAAAGCATCACAACTTATATGCAATGCAATTACCAAATGACAAAACAAAAAGTTTAACTTCTTCACAATTCTTAATGCGTGCATAAAACATAAAAGTACCTCAGATGAAGTGTCCTGCGACTCAGCAAATGTCTTTGAAGCCTGAAACCACAATTGACTGCTGTATTATAATCTATTGCAGACGAAACAGGCATTCTAATCTCGTGATATCTTTCACATACCAATAAAATCAAAGCATATATCAAGCACTCACAGCTATGAATTCAGAGTTATTGAAGTTCCCATTGTCTGAAATGGAGGCCCGTGGCGAGGAACCTTCTTCCGATCCTTCTCGAACAGGGGATGGAGGCCGAGGAGGAGACACATAAACAACCCTCAGCTTACACTCTTCGACATTATGGCCCGACTCTTTACTGAACTGGAATCCAACACCAATAACCTCCGCTCGGTTAATTTCCAACATAAATCGAAACCCAAGTCAGCACTATCAGCAAAGTCTCCGTAAAACCCATTACCATTTCCGGCGTGATATCCTTCGGGGTCGCCCCTGGACTCGCAGTTACGCTTTGAAGGAGAAACTTATCCTTGCAGTTCATGTCGAGAGGTGCTTCCTTTTGAGCTTGCATTGTAACTGCACAGCAAGCATGGCATCACTCACAAGGGCATACAAGTTTCAGCTTAATTAAAGACTAAGAAGTCGATCAATCATGAAAATGAGAGAGAGAGAGAGAGAAAGAGAGAGAGAGAGACCTATGACATCACAGGTAGACCTAGGCAACACGATTCCAGTGTTAGGCCTGACGCAGTATTTCTTCGGATTCGTCGTCTTCACCTGCAAACACCAAAGCCCACGCATGCCCAAAAAAAAAAAAACTCAAATCCAGCAAGAAGAAGGGAAAAGCAAAGCGAATCGGTACGCAAGAGACTCCCAGAGCCGTGTTGGAAACCAAAATTTCACCTTGAAAGCTACATAGCTGTCGGTCTTGTTTGCCAGCTGGAGAGAGCAAGAGATCTGCTTCCTCAACTCGACTGAGCAAAAAGAAATAGCCAAAAATCAGGCACGAAATTCCCCCAAAGAAGAAGGAGAAGAAGAACGGAAATCGACGCCGAACGGAGATCGTCGGACGGGGGCCCGGAAAGCAACCGCGGCGGCCGGCCAGCCAGCTCGGAGATCAAGAAGGGGGAAAATCCGGCGAGGCTTACAGGGGAACTGGAGCTCCTGAGGCTCGATTTTGAGGAGATCGCCGGTACTCATGGCGGAATCGCAAGGGGCAGATCAGCGGCGGCGGCGGCGGAACCTTCCCCGGCGACGAGCGGCGAGCGGCGGCGAGAGCGACAGAGCGACAGAGCGCGGGGGGGGGCGGGACGGCGACGTTTGGTGCCCGATTGCGATTTTCGCGTCCGCTGCGGGGGCTTGCTTCGGTCTCCCCTAATATCGGCACCGTTCGTCGTCCGTCTTCTCTGTTTTTATTTTCCCCCCTACAGAAACGAGAAAATTATTAAAAAGGGCAAAAGAGAAAAAAAAAAAAATCAGGACATGACACGGTATAGAATATGCTTTAAAACCTTATTTGTCGACACGAATTGGAACATCTAGAATCGAAACCGTGATATTTTGTGCAGACACAAGTTATTGACAAGGCCACGTCAATTGTCCGAAAAATTGTCCTAAAAATCATAAATTTATTATATTTTTGTTAATTTAGACATATATTCTTTAATTTTGCTAATTAAATTCTAAATATTTTCATTTTTATAACATTTGCATTAAATTCTTATATTTTTTCATTTATTCTTTTTTTTTGCTAATGGCCCGCTATCGGTCATCGACCATGGCTAAGCAGGCCAATCTCACACACCACGTGTAAGGCCCAACCAAGTGAGGGCAAGTCTCAGCAAAGAGAGCCCTTGCCGAAGTGTGGCCCACCAATAAGGCCACCCTAGCTTGGGCAAGAGTTGACCTCGCCAATCTGGTTGAGATAAGGTTAGTCCCTTGTTGATCGAGCCTTATCATTAGCTAATGGTTGATCACCTATAAAAGGAAGAAAAAGAGAAAAAATACAAAAAAACATATATTTTTGAAAAATTATCGAAAATTATTCATATTAACACACGGTCATCTTACATGACATCACTTGTATTCACATGAATGATTTTGGTCAAACAAACTCAATTGGTAAAAAGTGAAAGATTTAGAACTTAATTGGTAAAAATGACTAAATTAGTAAATGTACAATAGATTTAAGGCTTTTTGGATAATTTTTCCTAAATTTGCCACACTTTGCAAAAATAGTGGGCAATGGATGATGTATCGATAAATTCAACCAAACAGCTTGACCCAAGCTGACAAAAATTTTTTAGTCAATTTAGTTCAGCTTGAGCTAGTTTATATGGGTGTTAAAGCAAGGACCTTAACCACTACTTGGGCTTGCTCACTGGCTATAGGAATGGGGAGATGGGAAGTTCAAAACTCCCCTCCTTTGAATTGGGATTTTTCATGTAGAATTAAGGTATGTTGGATAATATATTAAATGGTGTCTGATTTTATTCTTTTATCTTTCATAACAGAAAAAAAAAAAAGAAACCCATTTTGTAACTTTTTTGGCACTCGGGAACAATTTTATTCTTGGAAATAGATTTGTGACAGAATTAAAAAGTAAAAAAAAAGTTAACTTATTTATTTTCGAAAATAATTCTAGAATCAAGCCAAATCATGATATCTTTTTCACTTTTCTTTTTATCTTTTCCTTTTCTTTTCTCCTCTCTTTCCTCTAGTTGGTCGCAAAAATATAATAAAATTATTTTAAAATATAATGAAATTATCAAACAAATTAAAAGAAATTTGGAAAATATTATTAAATTATAACATAAAATTAAATAAAAAAATACAATAAAATAATATAATAAATTAAAATATATAATAAAATAATTATGGTTTATTGCATAAATTTTGGGCCTTAAGGTTGGGCCTAAATTTTGGCCCAAGTCCAATTCATATCTACGAACAATTTCGTGGTCCTAGAGGTAAGGTAGCTAGCAAAATGAATAGAAGATCGGCCGAATAATATAGGTGTTAAGAAGAAGGATTTCTCGAGGATTTAAAACCTAGTTTGCTTAATAGGTTTATAATACATAAAAGAATCGTCCGCGACTCAACAAATGCCTTTGAAGCCTGAAAACCATAACTGAACTGCTGTATTAAGCAAGCAAGATAACACATCATGGTTTATTGCAGATGACAATAGAAATAAGAATATATCAAGCACTCACGGCTGTAAGTTCAAGGTTATTCAAGTTTCTACTGTCCGAAATGGAGGCTCGGGGTGAAGATCCTTATCGAACTCGGGATGGAGGCCAGGGGGGAGCCACGTAAACAACCCTCATCTTGCGATCTTCGACCTTGCAGCCCCGGTTCCTTATTGAACTCAAATCCAACACCGACAAACTCCGCTAGGTTAATCTCTGCATCAACAGAACCTAAGTCGATGCTGTCAGTAAAGTCTCTGTAATACCTGCTACCATTTCTCGCATGATGTCCTCTGCGGTCACCCCCAGACTTGTAGTTACACTTCGAAGGAGAAGCTTATCCTTGCATTGTAACTGCACGGCAGGCATCATAGCACTTGTAAGGGCATAAAGATTGAGTTCAATTAAAGACTAAGAAGTCCATCAATCACGAGCCTGAGAGATCAATTAAGGATTGTCTGTCAAGACGCGCACGTTCACATATAAGCGAAATTCGAGTGAGCATGCGAGAGAGAGAGAGAGAGAGAGAGAGAGAGAGAGAGAGAGAGAGACCTTTAACATCACAAGTAGACCTAGGCAACACGATTCCAGGGTTTGGCCTGACGCAGTAATTCTTCCAATTCGTCATCATCCCCTGCAAACACCATAGAGGACGCATGCAAAAAGCACTCAAATTCAGGAAGAAACAAGAGCACAGCGAGGAAAAGAGATTCTCCGGGCCATGGTGAATCGAATTTTACCTTGAAGCTACATAGTTGTCGGCCTTATTTGAGAGCCGGAGAGAGCAAGAAATGTTCGTCCTCAACTGGAATGAGTAGACATTCGCAAAATCAGACATGGGATTCGAAAAATAAATAAAGAAGAAAGAACTAGTGTTGACTACGAACAGAGATCGGACGGGCATGAAAAGCCAACGTGGGCAGTTCATAGATTTGACGAACCCGATGAGGTTGACAAGGGAACTGAAGCTCCTGAGGTTCGACTCGGAGGAGATCGCCAGTACTCATGGCGGAAATCCCAAGAGAGATCGGAGGCGAACGCCGAACTTTTCTCTGCAGCGACCCAGAGCGAAAGCTCAGAGAGAGAGAGAGAGAACACGGGAGCGGGACGGTAACGTTTGTAAGCTCGTTGGATTTTGACTCCACGTAAAATGTTTACACACAAATCTTCGATCCCACCGGGCTAGGGTTTCTCACTCCATTGCGCTGACTTCGTACAAAGGATATATTTGAGTTCCTTCCCTGCCAACTTAGGACTTAGGAGCTCAACCCAGATATTGTAGTCAGTTTCATCAAGATTCTTAACCATGTCATTCACTAGAATTCTACATTGGAGTGTAAAATAGGTTCGACCAGAAATTTGTTAATTTCATTTCGATTCAAAAGTCCATTCCATCCAAGGGACAATGTCGCGGTAGCTATTATGCGATTTCTAGAAAACTGAATACAAGACGGGTCGTTTCTTGAGGATCTAAAAACCCTAGATCTAGTTCACTTGATGATTCTTTAAACATCCATGGCTGAATGCTTCTAGAGACTATCAAGGATCTCGACTTCAAAGACATGATCACACATTTCAGTACCTTTTTCATTTGCGAAAAGGTTTGCTTGATATATGGTGAGCAGTTCAGAGCTTCCTCTCTTTCTCTAAGGGGCATGCAATCTTCATCGGTGTTACTATCTCTAAATCAACTAATATGTGAAAGGTGGTCATATAGAGGTGCGCAAACAATTAATGAACATACAAGTAATATCAAAATGATATAATAAACAATATAGATAAATTGCGAAGTAACAAAAGAGCCGAGGTGTATCAGGTAAAAATAAAACATGGCTTGGTTATTAAGCCTCAATAGGAACTTTGTGAGCTATGAGTCAAAAGATAAACAAACAAATACTAAATCAAAACTAGACATAAACTTAATACTAAATTTATAGAACTAACCATGAGTGAAGTGATCCGATGATCCAATAAACAAATAGATGCAACGTAAATGCAATACTATTTTATTTTTTTCTTCTTCCTTTAATTAATAAATACCGGATTAAATCTAAATTAATTCAAATAACATAGATTAAATGAACACCAGCACTAATTAATTGAATGGGTAAATTACATAAATTCATTAATCAATTAATTACCGAAAATAATGAACTAAATAAATCTAAATTGTTAAATTACCTATCAAGTGTGAATACTCACTATGTAGCGAAATGGTCTCCTACTAAATCTCTGCATCTTTTTGGCCTTTTCTTTTTATTTAAACATAATAAATCGCGAATATAAAGTCCTAAATTTAATCTAAGGCTGAAAATATAAAACTAAACAAATCTCAATTAATGAAAGCCTCCTATGTTAACGTAGTATGGAGAGTAGAAAAAAATTCAAATATATAAATAAAAATATGAATAAAAATGTAAATTATTGTTTTTTAGTTATTTTTAAATTTTTTTTTACATAAAAATTCATATATTATTTTTTTTAATTTATTAATGTAAGAAAATTATTATTCGAGAATAATAGCTTTTATACCATAGATATAAAGAAATCAAATCCACTTTTATCCTATCTCCCCATGGGATATTTTTATAATAGTTATATCATTCTTATATATGATGTTATCTGGTATTGGGGAGGAACTAAACACAAAATATGATAAATTTGTTCCTGTCTTGAATTTTATTTATACGAGATTCTAATCATTCTAATGTGACAATTATCATGTTGCAAATAAAATATGAAATCCTATCGTAACATGCAAAAATATGCATAATCTTTTATATGTCCTTATATGGATGCCAATATGAATTTTTCTAGATATGATGATGTAAATATTGATGATGCAATTTCCTAAATGGAAAATTCCTAATTGAACTAACCACGTGATTTATTCACCATACCCTAAGTATAAATGTAAACTTAGTATGTCAATCTAACATTAACAAGTATATGATATGATATGCATATTACTATATGGAACTACAAGTTGAATATTTGGCGTGGTTATTTGCTTATCTAATTTAGAACATCACATGCATTTGCACATGTGATTTTTGGCCGAGCAAGGGAAATAAGTGGGCATAGTCTGGAAAGTTCGAATGAGTTCAGCATCCTTATCTCTTCTAAATTCAAGGCCATTTCGCATGGTGGGCCAATTCGGATCATGTCAATTTAAATGAAATAAATTTTTTGCGGCAACAATACTATAAAAAAAAATGTTTATAATGCCTAAATGCAATACGAAGTGGAAAATTACACCGTATGTTCATAATGCAAAGAGCAGGAATGCGACATTGATACTTTTTGTTTATGGGTCCAGTTTTTTTTTTTTTTTTTTTTGGTGAAAATTTTTGGGTCCAGTTTGGTCCTTTATTTTCTTAAAAAATGAATGACAAGTGTAAGAGCCAAAATTTAGCATGAAATCATTGGAGAGCTCATGATTCGGTGATTCGTCAGCGGTATTTACATTTTATTTACGAGTAAGATTTTTAGACGTTAGAAATAGAGTTTTCAACGATAAGAAAGAAAAGGGGGAGAAAGACATGCCCTTTTCTTATGATCTTGTTAGGATTTGTGGTCATTGGACAATTCATTTTACCATGATAACCCTTTCCCCTTTTCGTAATCCGATGCCTGCTTTACCAATCAATCTCGTGACACTTGAGATTGCAGAGTGTTACTTCTATTAAGAACTGAAAAATTAACTCATGTGCCGAGCATCTTCAAATGTGGGGAAACGAAAAGGTTCAGATCAAAGAAAAGTGTGTTTCCAAATGAACCCGACCGCAATAATCGGTTCTAAGGCCTGAGGGTCGATTCTGATTTGGTTCCAGTTCAGAACATATTCAAGCTCATTTATAGTGTTGTAAGCAGTCATGTGTACGCGAAGGCAGGTTTAGGTAGACAATGCCGAGCTCTTTTATCAGTAATGGCAGCACTGAGCTTTGTTTCTGATCAGGGTGGCAAATCGTATGAAGATTACATTAACAACTTCGTGTTCCTGCACTGATCAAATGTCAGTTTTCCCAGTCTAACGTTTTCATTAAATAATTTTCACACAGCATAATAGGACAAGTATGAAATCTCTCATGGAAAGAAAGGAACCTTACTCAGAGAAAGACGTTTGAAAGATAGCAGTGTAGAAGAAATCACAGTACAGAGGAACAGATAAGTACAGGTTAACTGTGAAAAATCTGGATCACAAGTTGCTGGTGTCATGCATTATGTGATATTAGGGCATGACTTTGCACCAAATGAATGGCTACTTCCCAACAAATTCAAACCAGAGTCTCACAGATATGGCAGTTATTTCAAGACACAAGCAGAAAAGGCAATGCCATATGCCAAGACAAAGACCAGTGCAAAGCAGAAGAAAACTGTATCTAAAGCTTAACAGATCACCGGCGGAAGTGACCTTATTTTCTAGAACTAAAGTGACTAACATCAATTCAGCTTTGACTTCAAGGCTAAATAATGGTTAGCACCCACCTAATTATAATAATCCTGCTTCGACTCCACGGCATGCACGATGCTCAGGATTATAAGTACCCTTCATGCAGAGTATCCTTCATGCAGACTGTCAAAGATAAACTTTCAACCTGAATAGTCATCTTTTTACTTTACCAATGTGACAGAAGGGGATACCCCTTAGGAATATAATCACATCTGTCCTGCCGTAAGCAATGTAAGCCCTAGAAGGGATAACATGCCTCCTTTTTTTATTTCACCATAATGGGAGCGTGGGAAAATGGCATGACATACAACGGTCTGAGACGGGACACGAGATTGAATTTCAAGCTGGGCCCAATTGGTTGACAGTTCACACTTGACTAGGGATTGGGTATAGAATGAAAAAGACACGAAAAAATTTAATGTACTCAAGGACCAACAAAAAATTGTGGGTTTGCCCTTCTACTCCTTGGAATAACATAGCCCTCATCTGTAGGGCAAAGACGAGAACCTTTTTTTGTGATGAACTGTAGAAAAGCAACCGGCTCGAACCTTAAGACACCAGAATCTTTGATTGTATTAACAATATGTCAGCAGATATACACCAGAAAACATGAAGAATTCCAATGAACCACATATTTCCAACTTCCGACATAATATAGTTGATAAAATGCTGAGTTATCGACATGTTTGATTGCGAGAACTTACCACCCAACTATGACTAACTATACAACTCTAACCATCAGCAGGAGCAGATTCTCTCCGACGTGTTTGATCAGAGGCACCAGCAAACCAAGCAACCCTCATGAGCTGCACACCAAGTATAAGCACCCACCAACACACCAGACCCCTAAGCGTATGCAACATCCACCCAGGAGCATTCATTTCAGTCCCAAGCTTCAAACCCCTCATCAGTTGTAACACCCGGTAAGCCTCATAAACAACCGGTGTCACTAGCCAAACTGGAGATTGCCAATGCCATGTCAGCATCTCAGTCAGAATTTGCACAAACAAAAGCAACATGTACGGGCCCAACAGTACTGAGAATGAGATGAGTGGTAGTTGAGGTTGGAAGAGGCCCTTTTGACATCCAAAGAGTATCATCGAGGGACCAATAACTCCCACTATCACAGCAACCACATTCCAGAATCGATAGCTAAAAGGAACCTTGCTGGAGTGCTCCTGCACCAATTTCTTCGGCTGGGCACAAGAATCGGCCATTAGGAGAAATAGTGTAGCACCCAGGTTAAAGATGAAATCCAGCCCAACCAATGAAAGCAAGCTGGCGATGTTAGGGCCTTGGAAGACTGAAGATATTGGCAGCCATAACGTTGGCATCATGCCTGTCATAAGGAGGACAGAAGGACCCAGAAGCCACAGTGGCCATCTGAAAAACATAGTCTTTAACAAAGTTTGATTATTCGTGCCAGAAAGCTCCTCCACCTTGTTCACCTCCAGTGCCTCAGACACGTTCTTGGAGCTCAAGTTTTCAAATAAGTCAGTGGTTTTGGTGAAAAGGTTATCTCCATCCTCTCTTGGTGAGTAAGTATGTGGCAAAGGTTCCCACTGAGATGTCTTTTGACAGCAGATAATGGGACATTTACCTGGAAAACGGAGGCTACGAATATGGAGAAGACATGACGGTTTCAAGCTCAAACATTTCCATCTCGGAGAATGGATTCTGCCCATAGCTGTAGACATAGCAGATGGACCGTGAGCTAAAATCGCTGCTCCTTGATTCATAGCTCTGAATCTCAGTTGGATCTTCACAGGTTTGCTTGCAGCTTCCCGTTTGATCTCCAAGGCCTAATATTGACAAGTCCAGTGTAAACACTAAGTGAAATTTCAGATCTAGAAATACACAGGCACAAGACTGGCAATCGCCAGAGTTAAAAACACCCTTGAATGCTAGAAATTATTAATACAATTTAAGCCGAAAACGAACTATCGCCATTTTTGCTTTACAGTTCAGCTAAGCATCTGAATAACACTAGCAAATATTTCATTGACCATCAATGAAGAGAGGGTAAGGCGATCTTAAAACATAGGAAGCTATATCATGTTTCAATCATTCGTTTCCTCTTGTACGAATTATTTAGTAGGTTCACCTACGCTCCCCGGAAAAAAACTGTGATGCAGACAACTAATCCCTTATCTGACCATGAAATCCAATGCCATCACTTCAGTAGCAACTCTGTCTCAGACCCAACAGAACAGGATTATCTTATTTGCCATGGATTGACTAGCCAGAGCTTGTACTAATCATCAAACCGAAATGGGCAAAGAGCACCCACCTTAAAGAAGACGAAAAGGGCATTCCCAAGTTTCAGTCGCTAGCAGAATCATCATACCCAAAATCAAGAAATAGAACCTAATTGACGACGTAGCAAAAGGTAACTCTCACATCGATCCTCGACACTGAATCAGAGTGCAAAGAGAAGAAGAGGGTAAAAAGGGTTTGCGATCTGGAGGTCACAAGATTCGATTCGGACTCACCTCGCTCTTGGATAGCTGCGTCTCTTGGAGCTGGAACAGAGGCTGGAGCTTCCCCGGTTAGATTTCAGCAACTGCTCTGTTCTTGGGCTTCTTCTTGTCCGTTTTACAAGGGAAAAATGAAATACACCAACCTAAATCTTGGCTGAATGTATAAAATGAGATTTTTGAATTTTGAATTTATTTAATTTAATCTTTGATCTTTTCATATATACTGAATTTAGTCATGATCAAAATGTTCAATATTATTACTTATCTTGAATTTTTTTTTTTTTTGTCAAATCCTTATTATGAATTAAGGAATGACCACTTTGAAAAATATAATTCGTGGACTATACTAAATATGCTCAAAAATCCAGAATTTATATTGAACAAAATAAAGTTAGACATCATGTTAAATATTATGCTAAAGTGTATGGATCATATTGCATATTCGGCCAAAATTCATGAACCATTTATGCTATTTTCTTGTAAAAATCTTTCTTAATTGTCCAATTATGGTTTGAAAAAATTATGAAATCATCCCTCGAGTTCGTTTCCTATTTCACTTTTGTCCACCTGAATTTGCAATCGTATCCCTTACTTTGAAAATGTTAAGAATTTGCATCTCTGAGTTTTATTATTACGAGTCGGACTAGACTGAGTTGCCGCTTTTCTTTTCAGTAGGCCCCCGCCATCTTCTAATCCCAGCCTGAAGGAAGAGTAATTTGGTCCTCTAAGCCAGCCTAAAAATGTGAATTCAGAATTTTGAAAGTTGGAATTTCAAATTCCCCCACCGGTCACCATATATGGAAAGTTAGGTTTGTGTAGATATAGTTTAAAAAAAAAATGGAAAAAAAAAAGAAGACAAAATACGTATTGCCCTTGTATAGAATAGAATCTCTCTTTTAAACGATTCTTCTTTTTGTTATGACAACTGGAGTTGGCATTTCAAGCTTACGTGAATATTTTTTCTTTTACTAATAAGCCAAATCGAAATCAAGCTCAAGTGACTAGAATGTCAGGATTGAACTAAACTCCAGGTGAAGGTTGGGAGATCAAATCAAAACTAGGGCATGCCTTCATTTCTAAACGAAATTAATGAACAGGTTTGATCATAGAACGACTTAATTATTAATACCCTTTATTGCACCCATTAGATCGTGGCAAAGATTCGAATTATACAAGTCAGTTTCTCTCGGATCTCTACTTATAAAAGCCTGTAGCTTTCTCGTCGTGGATGGTATGCATCTCGAAGGGCACATGAGAACGCGTCGCGATGTCGCTGCTGATATCTAACAGTATCATATATAGTGGTATGACAAAGTAAATCCTAGGCATTAAGATATCTGTATGGGAGAATTGAGCTGCAAGAATCGGGCGAGATCGGAATCCGGCAGGTTGAGCGGGGGCAGGGAGAACTGGCTGATCGTCGAGCTACCTTTCCTCATCTCCTGCATCGTCCTCAGCGCGACCACGGTATTCCGGAAGATCCCTTCTCCAGGCACGGAGTCGGAGACTCCAGCCGTCTCCCCGTCGGGCCTCGCCATCTCGTTCTCCTCCATGGGGAAAACCGCGTCGATTGTGCTCTCGCATTCCTTGATCAGCTTCGACACAAGGTCGGTCGTGAAGAAGGGCTGCTCCAGGACCTTCTGTATGAACGGCAGGCGCAGCAGCCCGCCCGTCTGCTTGTCGTACTTCTTCAATATCTTGGCCAGCCCTGCAAAAACGCACATTAGTCGAGCGGGTTCAACGATTGGCGTCGCGTCTAATTCGCGCGATGGCGTCTCGACGGAAAAGGGTCCATGCTGGATTCGAGCGCCTACCTGTGTAGTTGATGTTGCTGTAGTTCATCAGCAGCACCATCTCGCCGTGGAAGTCGACGATGTCCTTCCTGATCTTGGTCATCTCCTCCTTGTAGAGCTTCTCCGAAGGGTGACTTCCTTTCTCTCCCCAGGTTCTAATCACTTTCTGGATCCTCTGCTGAAGCTCCTGTGAATTCAATCATCTCGAGACGATTACTTACATTCGTTAAACTTGGACACGTTGGTGGGGCGGCCGCGCCATCTCTCGACGTGAAAATGGCCGCTCGCTCACATGCCCTCGATAAGTTAAAAACAGATGAATGCTGTCGTATCGTTCCTAAGCGGTAAAGAATGGAGATTTGGTCTCACTTTCAGTACAGACTTTGCTTACGGGGGACATTAAAAGCTAAATAGGCGTTTCAACTCGGACAAATCTGGTCGGGATTGTGGGGCTTGACTTAGACTGTCCGATCAAAACCTCATCTGCAGATCTGCTATTGAAACGAACCCACGACGGCTCTGATCGTCCGTTGAATAGATCAAGATCGGAGTGATTTTCGTAATGGGGAGATATCTAACTCGTGCTATGTTTCTGATGGGCGTTTTCACCAAATTGCTGTAGTGTACACTTTCAGTATGGGAATGCGAGAGTACTCTATCAGGTGGGGTTTTCAAATTGGTTCTGAAACCGAGAAGATTGTCTCCTTTGGGTTTTATAGTAGTTTAATCTCTTTACCTTCTTGGACATGTTTATGCTTCACTGAGGCAGATAATGGATCCGGCACATACTTCGAAACCCCTAATACGACCGACATCTATAGTCAACGAGTCAACTTAGACGACCGCGCCGATACAGTAGACCCCACACATATGATTTTAGTAATCTAATAAAACGTATACACTTATGTTGTCAAGTTAGATTCTGAAAGACCCTTACAGTCAACGAGTCAACTCAGCCAACCTTATTGATTTTGTGGATCTCAAATACAATTTGACGGTCGTATTAAGATTTATTTATCTTGGCCGTCGAGTTAGACCGTTAACCGAAGACGAATATTCGACGGTCGAAAGCCGAAACCACGCGTTTTTTCTTTTCCTATGCCAAACCTCACATGCATGCCACCAACTTCGTCGCATCTAAAATCGACCAAACCCAAATGGCAAATCACTTTCTAAACATGTATAAATTCCCGTGATCAATCGGACCATACTAACTTTATGCGGAAGACCCCTGGTCCGCACATGCCGTGACGTCGCATCGCACCTTCGACGGTGGAGATGGACCGCCGCCTAACATAGTATCATACAATACAATCGGCTCACCTAAATTCCTCCCCGACTAATATCTCGACCCGCCCTAACAGCCATCTCAGCTCGGCCAGTTGCTTCACTAAGTCGAAATGCAACAGAATAGAACCGAGTCACCGAGTCACCGAGTTCCCCAATGGGTCAACTCACAGCAGACTCAGCCAACTCGGTCCCCCCCCCCCAAAAAAAAAAAAACAAAAAGAGAAAATAATAATTGTCGTTTTCTTCGAAATCAGGCAATACCTATGTACAAAGTCGCCCGTGCCGACGTAGAACTTTGGAAAATCAGGAGCAGGATCGAAGGAGGAGAGAGAGAGAGGAGAGAGAAGAACTCACCCTGTGCCGGATGATGAAATCCTCCTCCTTCTCGACGAAGAAGGAATTGAACTTCTCGATCTCGCCGTGCAGCAGGTACATGAACTCGGCCTCGGCCTTGCCGTACTCGGCGCCGGCGCCGGCCCCGCCCCCCAGCCTGGTCGGGGCGGAGGAGATGAGCCGCACCAACTTCTTCAGCTCCTTGTACGACAAGAACTTGTCACACCACCCGGGCAATGTCTCCTGGATCTGCTGCTTCAGCCGCTTCCCGAACTTCATCGGATCCACCTAGCGGACAAGTCGATCGAACCCACCACAAGAAAAGATCGATCGAACCAAGCTAAGGATGGACGGCGAAAGAGGGGGGCGAAAGTACGTGCGAATGAGGGAGAGAAAGAGAGAGAGAGAGAGAGGGAGGAGGAGGAGGAGGAGAGATGGGGTGATTTTATAAGTGTGTGTACATGGCATATCATGAAGGGAGCTGAGGGAGGGGCTTAGTAAGAATATTTAGAGGGCATATGCTTGGCGTGATGAAGTGGCGAGTAGAAAAAGTGGCATAAATGAAGGAGTCGTTGAAGTCAGAGAATTCCCGCAAAGCATATTCGGTTACTAGAGAGTCGCACTTTAAGACTTGGGACGCAGACAGCGTAAGCGACGAGCGACTTTCCTTGGGGGCCTGGGCAACAGAAGGCGAAAAGGCCCCTCCGCTTCAAAAATAAAAAATAAAACCCCCGGAACTGTACTCGCCGCCGTGACACATTCGCTCTAAATTTTATAAGCTCTAAACTTATAGATGCATCTATCCAGAACTGTGACACAAAAAAAAAAACTAAATTTATACTCGGACGAAACATTTATCGAGAACTTATGTCCGTACGATGCATTTTGCCTCTATCAAAATTCCATTGACAGATGCCGCTAAAAATCTTATGTGCTGTCTATATGGGTGATGGCATAGCACTCGGATTGTAAAAAATATGTCGACTCATTGTGTGTTTTTCTAAGGCTTGCAGCGGCAAATACGAAGGAGGAAGGAAAATAATAAAAAAGGGGGAGAAAAATCTCGACGGAAGATAAATCTGCAGCTCCACCAGCCTAAATTTGGGAATTTTTGTGTCGTTAAAAATTGATTCCCGGATAAAGTATGTCGCGTATACACAAGCCTGAGGATTTCCGTGTGGCAAAGAAAAAAGGAATCCGGGACAAATGCGTCTGGACATGGTTTAGAATTTCGGTGGCTTTCACGCTGAACGATAATTCCCAACATGGGGCCAAAAACCCTAGCGGCGGAAGGTGCTCGGGCCACGGCCTTACCGGGGCGGGGCCCGCCGGGGAGGCGCGCCCGTGACGGGTGGGGGGCGCGGAGTGTGCAGGGGGCGTGGGGGGCATGATTTTAAGGAATCTACTGAGAATCTTCCATTTGGAGAAATTCAAGAAAATTAGGTTTTATAATTGAAAGTTGGTGACCGAAGCAAGGAAAGACCCACATCCGGGAATTATCTACAATTTTTTTTTTTTTCTTTTTTTGTGTTCCGAGTAAGAGTTCTGAGAAAGCAACCGACCGTCGGGGTCATCGGTTCGAAAGCGGGGCCACCCCCGGGATTTGGGCAAAGGGAAGCTTCCTTAATGTTCAAGTGGAAGCAGCAAAGCATGGGTGAAAACAAGCATAAAAATGTCCAGGGCGCTTTTCGGTCACGAGGCTTTGCTTGTCAAAGGCAAAATACGTCCGCCGCCCAGGGTCGCGACCCATGATGGAGCCTCACCAACCACTATGGGAAAAAAGGAAAGAGAAGGAAGAAGAGGAAGAGAAAAAGAAAGGACCAAAAAAAACAAAAAAATCGTAATAAAATAAAAATATTATTGAAAAAATGGCTATATTAGTGTCACCCGAATGGATAAATTAGCCAAATGAGTTGACACAACTGCAAAATGATCAGAATTGAATTGGTAAAAAAAAATGACTTAGAATTGAATTGGAAAAATTATAATAAATTTAAGACTTTTTTTGGTAATTTTTTTATCTTTTCCATGTTGCATCATGTGTGACAACAAGAGGGGATATGGATGCGGACAAAAGTAAATTCAAAAGATTTGAGAGAACTGAATTTTTTTGGCAATTTAATTAGATTTTTTTTCCGATACTCATTTATCAAACTAATTTTTTTTTTTTTGCTTTAGTTTTACGTAACCAATTGATTAGATAAGAGAAATCGATCGCATAAGGATAAAAGCTAATTTCTACAAAAGTATGAGCTTCATCTTCTTATTTAGACCGCATATTAAAAGAGTAAATACACACTTTATTGTTAGCAATTTCAAAATTTGACACATGACATGATATGTGATAACCCATTCTATACACACCTAGTGGTGGATACGTATTAATTGGGATAAATATTATTGTGAACGATAATATTAAAGCTTCCCAAATTCGATTTGTCACATATAAGTGCATTTGACGGAGTTGGAATGATTTTTTTTTTGCATATTTGGATTCAATTGCACAATACTTTTGAAGGGGTATCGACAAAGTAAATTCCAAAGCCATAAAAGACACATGATATAGATAAGTTGGCCGAAAATAAAAACAATTTTTTTCTTTGATTGGATTAACAAACTAAAAGAGGTAAAAAAATTAAAAGAAAAAAAGTTGTAGGAATCTTATGTCGGTTGAGAAAAAAGAAAATAAAGAATTTTACGAGGAAATGAAAAAAGAACAAAAGTACAAAAAAAAAAAAAAATTCGGCGCCCCCAGCAAATTCAATCTAAACCGAGCATAAACCTTGTCCCAAGGCAGCTATTCTCAATCATATTCTCTAACAAGAACAATTCACTTTATCAACCTGATGATATTCTTTCTCACATGCTTGTTGTACAAAGAAACAAATTAAAGAATGTCTTAGAGCATATACACAAGGATGACGTCATATTGCCGACCAAACCTTCTCCGCTTGCCCCGTCTAGCTAAATTCCATGGTTAGCAAACAAATCCTAAATACCATCAATTGTTGCAATGTTGTTGACGTTTGTGTTCTTCTTGTGGTCAGCTATTGAAAGTGGGCATCACAAGATAACCCGATCTAGCGTTGTGAATACAAGAAAGAATTATCGAGAGAACTTTAGAATCTATTATCGAAGCGATTACCTTGAAATAAATTACTAGAACATGATCTTCGAGCTACATTACAAAACTAGAAAAGCAAATCTTGCTTTTCATGTGGGGTTCTTGTAATTTCGTGGGAGAGGAAAAAAATGTGAACTTTGTAATGGCATCGTATGTATATTAATTGTTTATTGGGTTAATACTACAAAAAAAAAAACTCAAACTAGTATATATATGATAAAATTAATTTAAATTAATTTTTTTACAACAAAAAACCTCAAATTGATACGGTTGTGATAAATTTACCCGCTATTAGTTTTCATTAAATTTGATTAATATCACGAAAAATCTTAAATTAATATATTTGTAACAAATGGATGGCAAAACTTCAAAATAATATAACCATCAACTGCCAAGTGTCATCTAATTCAACAGTTTGATTGTAAAATTCAATAGAAACCAACGGAGGGTAAATTTGTAATAAGTGTACAAGTTTGGAGTTTTATGTTGTAAAAAGAATTAGTTTGATGGAAATTTATCACAAATGTATCAATTTAAATTTGTTTTCTATTAACCCTAGTTTCTTCTTCTTTTTCTACTTTACCAAAAAAAAAAAACCCCTAGTTTCTTCTAGCTTTCCAAGATAGCTCTTCTTTTTATCAAAAAAGCAAATACAACACAATTATAAATAGCAAACGTTTGTGGAAAAATCATTGTGAATCATGACCACATATTTTTAAACAAAGCATAACATGGTGATTTAAAAGGTTGACATATATAAAATTGGGGAAACGTGATCAAAAGTATCATAAATTTTGTACAGTACTTATTTTGGTAACATAACTTTTTATTTATTACATGAATGCTATAATTTTTTATAACAAAAGAAAAAAAAATTTAAGTGACATTGGCGATTTTCCTTACTTGAAAATTAATGTGGCATTAAAAGTTATGAGACTGCGTGAACATTTTATTAATGTTATGATACTTAAGTGATTGATTGAAAAATTATGACACTTAACATCAAATAAAAGTTACGATACTAATGGTACTCTTAACCCCATAACAATCATACAATCACATAAATCTCTTTAAATGTTAGAATTTAAGATTACTTTGAATTATCAACTATCTCAATTTATTTATTCAAATAAGACAAATTTCACTTTGCCATGCTTCTATTGTATAGATGTTAATTTAGTTATAAACATTTCAATTTGATCAATTTAGTCTAAACATTTTCACAACTAGCTAATCTAGTCTACCTGGTCAATATTGGCCAAAAATTACTAATATGGGTATTGGCCATTCTATGTGGCATAGTTAGTGCTCACATGAATAATTTCTACAATATTTATTTATTTATTTATTATTGTTTTATTATTTGATTATCTTTATTGCCTTTTTCTTTTTCTTATTTGCATTGTGGAAATAAGGGCTAGCAAGCCCTTGTTGATTGCTGACAAGTAGCCAACGTGGGTCTCACCAACCATGATGCCTTTGCCCAAATCTAGTTGACGGCCGCCTAGCCCATGGCTTATGAGGTTGCAATGGCCTCACTTAGGGTACCTGTGTTGCGACCTACTTAGTGATGAACTACTAAGAGAAAGCTAATGATTACTAAGTAAGCACTTAGCGCAAACTCTCGCAAGTCTATACTAGTTACTAGTCATAACTTTGGGGTTTAATTTAATTACCTAACCATGCAAATCAATTAATTTTAATTAGATCACTAATTTATCATGGGCGACTGGAAATTTAAATAAAATTTGGAAGAGCATTTTATTTCTACAAACTAGAGATTTCATGAATATGGGAACTTAATTACATGAAATAAACATAATGCTCTTTTCGATTAATTTATTTTATTTCGAAAATATTATTCTTGTCAGTTTTTGTCAATTTTAACCTTAAGCCATTAATATGCTATGAGTGAATTTGTGGGTGGCGAACATGCAATGATGAATTACCGTAAAATCTAAGTGACATGCGAGCCATATCATAATTAGAAAAATTAAGAAGGAAGTCGAAGGAAATCTTCTGTCAGTTGAGGAAAAAAAGAGAAGATAAAATTTTACGAAGAAGCGAAAAAGAAGAAGAAAAGAACAAAATAAAAATAAAAAACGGGTTTCCGGCGCCACCAGCAAATTTAATTTAAACCGGGTATAAACTTTGTCCCAAAGTAGCTATCCTAGTCATATTCTCTAACAAGAACTGTTGATTTTGTCAAACTAATGATGCTCTCTGTCATATGCTTATTGAACAAAAAAACAAATTGAAGAATGTCTTAGGCATATACTCAAGAATGACGTCATATTGCCAACCAACCCTTCTCCGCTCGCCCCAGTCTGGCTACATGCCACGGTCAGAAACAAACCCCTGATGGTATTTGTTGTTGGACCATCGAGCCCATCAAATCTCTGTTGAGGTTTTGTGTTGTTCTTGTGGTCATCAATTGAAAGTGGACTTCACAAAATAATACGATCTGACAAGGTGAATACAAGAAACAAATTGTCGAAAGTCTTTAGGATCCGACATTGAAACGATTATCTTGAACATTATTTTCGAGCTATATCACAAAACTAAGCCCAAAAAAATGATACTTTTCAAGAAAAAAAGAATGCAAAATCAATTCTTATAGCTTTGCAAGAGGATAAGTGTCGTGACCCTAATTTTCCAACGTCGGTCAACGGAAATTATAGGGTTAAGGGGTATCACCCAAGGGTGGAGTGTGGGCTCTCTCAACCCCATACTTTGTGATATGTTTAATTCACTTTTAAGTTTGATTCAGCCTATAACATTATATGTAAAAGGGGAAACACCACAAACTAATTAAAACATGAGAAATTGTCTCACTATCTATGCAATTAGAAACCATTTAGGATCGGGGACTTGATTATGTTAATAGTATATCTCTCACTTGGTAGGTATGTTCATATAAATGATCAAACATTCTTTGTTACCAATTATGAACCTAAAGGTCATTCAATGTCACTAAAATTTCATGCCGTGATTTTTAAGAATTTATTATGATTCTAAAGCTTTCTCTAAACATGCTAAAAGAAGGAAAAAAACAGTCAATGTATTGAAAACGCATGAACTAAATACTCAAGTATCGAAAATGCCTAAAGTAAGATACGGAAAATAAAATCCGATACTCATTAGAAAGAGTTTACATGGCTTTGTTCTAAGCCCTGAGATAGCAACTCCATGAGTTAAGTTCAAATTGAATTTAATTTCCTTTCTAAGCTGGCTTTAATGCTAAAACTTAAATTTTAATAAATATCTACTACTCAGCATTCCTATTTTTTAATGATTTTTTTGTTATTTATTTAGACAAATATTTCTATTTTCGAAAATTGGGACTCGGGCTGCGCTGGATTTCGACTAAAGCCACAACAAGCCCTAAGCCCAGCTTTGAAAATTGATCCATCTAAACCTAGAACCGCATGAATCTCGAAGCCCAACTCTCGTTATAGCCAAATTTAGCCCAAACTCAAGCCCGAATTCACCTAGAGAAGGGTCGCGACTTATAGTTGTGTCAATTCAATCTTATTTGCGCTTCAATGTCCCTCTGATAATCACACATCGCCAATGCTTGTCTTGACAACTACCGACTATCCATCACCCAAGCTCAAGCTAGTCTCAAGTCAGACATCCATAGTCAACTGATCAAGCTTCGAACGAATTAAATTTCCATTCCAACGGAAAAGCACACTCTCGGTTACCTCCCTCATTCTCAAAACAGGGCGTTTTCAAGGAATTACCTTGTTGATGAAGGCAGCTAGAGCAACGGTTTGGCGACTTGAAGTGAGAAAATAACCTCTAAATGCTTTACTGACCGGAATCAGGATTTGTAGAAGAGCCCCGAATGAGATCGCCGCTCTTTGAATTCTTTAGCTGCAAAAAAGGGGGGGAGCAGGACCGGGAATGTGCAACTCTGGAATGGCGAAGACATGCGGCGACAAAGGCTCACGGCGCCGGAGGGGAGCGCTGGAGAAGATCTTTGAAGCCACGGCGTTGGTACCAATCGCCGGAAGAGGGAATGAAGACTATTACTCCAGCTCCTCCGTGAATGAAATTCCAGAATGGTGATATAACTTGCCATGGTGGAGACAAAATCCGATGACAATGGGTGATGGTGAAGGTATAACAGCAGTGCTTAGTAAGAGGAAACCGGTAACAAGAGTTGATCCTCCCTCCTTTGGAATGAAAGAGTTGCCCCTCTTGAACGTCCAAAACGCTCCTTTTTTAAACGAGCCGTCTTTTTTCTTTTTCTTCCCCAGCCGCCACTTCCCCCCCAAGATGGAATAACCTATGTTTTATCGAGGATTTTATGTGGTCACGTCAAGTGACGCGATCTTGAAGGACGTAGGTTTGAGTAACACAAATTCTTTGATGCCAAGTATGGTACTCTAAATGGTTGATCGGTTCTGTAAGGCTAAAGTTTCTTTAATCGAACCCGAGATCTTTACATTTCTTTGTCCCTAAGTCAAATTTCTAAAATGAAGATTATAAATGAAATGATGCAAAATTTACTAATAAAATGCAACGCTACTAATTTCTACATGCAATTGAGATACTACGGACACTTAGGCCATGTTTGGTAACTATCCGACGGGCCAAATTCTGATTCTTTGTTCTCAAAATCGGTTTGGGTTTAGAATCGTGTTTGGTAAAATTTTTATCCCCGGGAAGAAATTGGGAGTGGAATCAAGAATAAAAAAATACTTGATTCTTGTTCCGGAACAAATTTGAGAATCAAAACCAACAACTCTTCTTCTTTCGTCCGATCTTCTCGCGACCGCCGTCCCACCACCGCCCGCCACCGTTTGCCATCGCCGCCACCGGCCACGAGTCCGGCAAGCTTGCCGGAGGCTCGCCGAGCTAGGGCGAGGTTCGGCGAGCTCGCCGGAGGCGAGCTCGGCCACCGATGAGTGAGGCCTCGCTTGGCCACCGGCGAGGCTCGCCTAGCCCTACGGTGGCCAAGCGGGCCTCGCTTAGCCCCGGCGAGGCCGGCTTGGCCACCGGTGAGGCTCACCCGGCCCGCCGATGGCCGGGGGCGGCTCGGTGAGGCCGAGCCTCACCGGTGGCTAGGCCGGCCTCGCTCGCTGCCGGTGAGGCTCGGTCGACGAGGGCCGGTGACGCTCCGATGAGGTCATCGTCCCTCGTCGGCTGTCGCGGGTCCGGCGACCGGCCACAAGAAGAAGAAGAAGAATAGGAGAAAAAGGAAAAAAAATGAAAAATGAAAAAAGAAAAAAAGGAAAAGATGAAAAAATGAAAAAAGTAAAATTTTAATTTAAAAATTAAAATAAATTGATTTGGAACATAATTAATAAGCACGATATCAAACGCAATTCTATTCCGTAATCGAAATTTTGGACGGTTACCAAATGGTTTAAAATGCTTAAAATCGCTTCTAATAGAATAAAAAAGAATAATTTTTTATCAGAATCTATTTCCGGAACATAATCATTACGAAATGCTCCCTTACCTAATAATTTTTTCTTTTGTTAAGAAATGAGACTCGTCATGATTGTGTATCTTGAATCTTCTAACTTTGACTGTTGGAAAAACTCACGTGTCAACAATCATCATTAGCAAATATAAGCATAAATTACCATGAATAATTTTATATTTTTCTTTGTGTTATAAATCAAATACAACAGTGCTTTAATTCTCAATCATTCTAGAAAAAAACTGAAAAGATGGGAATGAATTGTGACAACATATTTATCAAAGGGTTAATACCCCGAAAAACTCTAAACCGGTACACATGTGACAATTTTACCCCAAACTATTTTTTTGACCACTAAAAACCCCAAATTGGTATACTTTTGACAAATTTACCCCAAACTGGTACACTTGTAATAATTTTACCCTCTGTTAGTTTTCGTTAAATTTTAATTAAATTAAACGACACGTGATAGTTAACTGGTATACCAATTTAAAATTTTATACTCCGTTTGTCATAGTTTACAATTTTTTTTAATTTTTTTGTGGTATTAATCAAATTTAGCGGAGGGTATAATTGTTACAAATTTATCAGTTTTGGATTTTTTGTGGTCGAATAAATTAGTTTGGGGTAAATTTGTCATAAATGTACCAGTTTAGAGTTTTTTATGATCAGTCGGGGTAAATTTATCATAGGTGTACTAGTGTAGGGTTTTTTATGGTTAAAAAAATAGTTTGGGGTAAATTTGTCACAAGTGTACTAATTTGGGGTTTTTCAGGGTATTAACCCTTTATTAAACAATGGACAAAATTGTGATAAGATTAATTTTTGGGAAATTGTTTAAAAAGTCTTAAAACTATTTCTTTTTGTCAATTTAGTTCTAAACTTGTGCCAAATAAGTCTTAAATCTTTTCAAGTTTGTCAATTGTATTTCTTTAGCTATATTTGGCTAAAAATCACGAACATGAATCCTAGTCACATGAATAAATTTTACTAATTTTTAGATTTTTTTGAGTTTTTTTATTAAGTTTTTTTTTTCCTTTCCTTTTTTGTCCCTTGGGTCTTGGCAATGATCAGTACCGACAAGGGTTGACCTTGCTAGAAGCTAATGAGGGTTGGCCTCACCCACTTTAGGAGAGGCTCACCCTTGCCAACTTCAAGCAAGGCTCGAGGGCAAACCTCACGCAACGCCGGTGAGGTTACCCCTTGCTAGCATTGAGCGAATTTTAGACTCCCTTGAAACTGGCAAGGCCGACCTTTGCTTGCCTTTGGCGAGGGCGATCCTCGCTAAAGCGAGGGAGGCTGGCCCATACCAAATCCCAATGAGGGTGACCTCACTTGAGGCAAGCTAGGTTGGCCCTTACTGATCATCACTTGTGGCTTGTCGCCATCCATTGCCAAGGCCTAGTGACCAATAGAGAAAAAAAGGAAAAAAAAAAAGAAAAGGAAAAAGGAAAAATAAATGAAATTAATAAAAAAATTCACAAAATATTATTAAAAATTGTGCAAGTCAACAATTTTCCAAACAAAATTGTCCTAATGGACTTAATTGTCAAAACATGAAAAATGTTTAGGATTAATTAGCAAAAGTGCAATATATTTAAGATTTTCTGAGCAATTTTACCCATAAATCTCTCAATTCGTAGAGAAAGATTGTGGTTATTAAGTTGATAATATTGCTTAAGAAAGTTTTAATCAAGATGATAAAAATAGGCACGTAAAGACTTGTACATACAGACGATATGTATTCATAGAGATTCGGCAATTAACCTAAGCCAAATATGAAAGTCCAACTGGTTACTGGTGGACAACAGCTGCCCAAAGCTCATATGGAAAGACAGCTGCTGGTTAGTGCATATTCAGCGGCAAACTCAACACACACTGATGCTGTAAATCTTATCTTAATTAATCATTGGGATTATTTTCCTCAATCTTTTTGGGGTGTTATTGTTACTACCTTTTTTGAATCTTTAACATTCTATCCGACCAAAAAAAAAAAAAAAAAAAAACATTCTATCCGACCAAATGGAATTAGCCCAATTTCATCACACGGTATCTTTGCCTTGTGTGGTAAGAAATCAGATTTCTTTTGTTTGTGTAGTCATCCAATGCTCAATTATGGGCTTCTTCATTATGGTCAATCCGAATAGATTACTAAAACAGTATAAAAAAATTACGTGATATTCTTTCCGAAATCGGACATTGCCCCGGTACTTTTCCTTAACTTGCATGAACCCTCATTTCTTATATTTTATAAAACCCTCTTCAATACTCATGATATGCTCGTACGTTTAGTCCCGCACAAGTTTCTCTTTAGTCATTAGAGTGGACAGACGACGAGCGCAAGATCGATGGAGGATCTCGGCATCAAGAGGCTAATGTCGATGGTGGCGATGTTGGTGTTAATTCTCGGTGTATCTGCAGTGGGAGTGCGGGGCTTGGATTCTTGTCAAGAGGATTGTATCTCGGATTGCAGGGACAGCCGTGTCCCAAATTGTTACGCCCAATGCGTACGTGAACGTTGTAAGCCCCCTTTGGCTACTTCTCTTGGTCACTGTGAATTTGGATGCAAAGTCACCAAGTGCAACGGATTGAAATCGGGTACTGATCTTATCCCTCAATACTTGATGTTATCTATTATTCATCTATTTCTTCTGTTTAACTATTGAAAAGCTTAGTTTATTATGGTTTTTGTGTACGATGAAAACTCCTTTCGGCGACACAGTATTTGGGGTCATCTAAATTGACTATATTGATATTTTCCCCTCTAGTACATACCTCGAGAAATTTATGATTCTTTATTTTGGCTATGCTGAAATCTCATTTATTCTTCTTAAGAAATTAAGTGTTTATCCTTTTTTTTTTTTAATGGTAATCTTTATACCTACGAATGTGAAGAAATCTTTCAAACAGTGTCAAATAAAGAATAATATTTTTTTTTTCAATTCGTTCATTTTTCCTAATAAGAGAAAATATCCTCTAATTAGATTTTGGATTTGTGGGTTTTTTATTTGGTTTTTTTACCTTGCTCGGTTGCCATGTGAAGGACAATTCTCAACGGACCTATCAAAAGCCTGATTGAAAAGCAAAACATAGTCGTTTCCAATCTAACGTTTTGAATTGCCCCTGTTAAAAAAAGATGATGGTGGAAATTTAGGCCTCAACAAGGACGAGGTTTTAATCCAAATATTTTGATGGGAGCGAGAGAAAGTAAATATTACTAGCAAAAGTCAATTTTCTTCTTCCGAACGTCTAAAGATATCTTATGTTATCTGCTCTGTCCTCTTCTTAATTTCCCAAGCAAAATGTTTTCTAATTAAAGTTTAACGATATTTGCAGATGCCAAGGAGCTTGAAGTTTGTGCAAATGCATGCTCGAAAGATTGCAAAGCAACTTATATTCCGCATTGAAACTCATAACCATGTTGTGTACTCGATGATATGAATAAATTAATGTGTCAATAAAAGAGTATTATTCCCATAAATTTAAGCATCGACTCCTCCTCCTCCTTCGATCGTGTTTGGCGCGAATTGGATTCAACAACTAAATATCTTCCATCGAATGTTGTTTTCCAATTTTTATTAGAGAAGATAGGCTCTATTGTGACTTCAAATAAGAAATATCATAGATGGACAAAGAAGGGAACTTTAATTCAAACAAAACTGTACACATAAAAACCGTGCTGGAATTTAACCGATGACAAAATTCAAAAATACAACTACTTCAATAAAATCGAGTGTAAGCTAAATATGCAAGAATTTAATCGATGAAAAAGTTTGCGAATATAGTCACTTTAATGGAATTGAGCGTGCACATAGAATTTAATTGACACAAAAACTGGGAACACAAATACAATGCTAGAATATAATGGACAAGGAGACACTTAAGATAAAGATACAAGCTAGATTTAATCAACTATGCTGATCTAGAAACTGCAAAGAAACACTCTGAGATTTAATCAACGATACAAGTGTGGAAATTAAAGATACAATGGAGAAAAGTAAAGATAATTGAAAGATTGCGTGTTTGTTTGTGCAGTGGGGGTTCTCCAGTAGGTGAATGCTGGTATTTATAATGATTAAGCCATAACCATCTCTAAGCAATTCTCTTGCAGATGTAGCTATGTTCCCCTATCTTTGAAAATCTTGTGCCCATGCTCTCAAGTTGCCATAATCTTGTCTTCAAGCACTTGCTTTCTTAAAATCGCATTTTGGTTACTCAATGACTTTTGAACTCTGACTCACTAGTGGTTTCAAATTTGAAAACTTGAACTTGCATCCTAACCCCTCTAAGTATTCAGTCTATCCTTGATACCTCAATTGATAATTCATTGCTCCTTTTAAAGAGGTACATTTGTCTATTATCCCTAACCATGCGTCTTTGTACATCGACAACTAATCAATGGTCATTGATGTACTTTTATATTGACAAAAATTCCTATGGTCATCCACAATGGGTCATATCTTTAACAATGACATGTACTCTGGTCATGTGTCTATTCATATTGATGACCTAGCCAAATTTTGGTGCAAACATATGCCCCAAAATAATTACAAGTAACTGTAATTTCTTTTATAAAAATACTTGAACATTATGGGTCTCTATTTTGCGAGCAATACTAAGGTGCGTGTTGTACCTTTGACTCTTCGTACTTTGTGCATAATCGGTTACTCTATAGCATCCTGACACGTTACCTCAATCGACACGATTCGTGAATGTCATCATTGTGAATTGTACTTTCATGAATCATTGCCCTCTAAATCATCAGCTATTTTGAAAAGTATATATTTGATGAAGATTAGATTTTTATCTTACGTAGTCCATTGTTTTTAGCCTTAAACCCTAATCCTTTTTTGATTTTAAACCTTGGCCTTCAAGATTCTGCACTTCTTAATCTTGCTACTTCCATTGCTCCCAAAGCCGTCGGCTGTTCCTTTGCAGACTATATTGCTAAGTATGACAAGTTGCAGGTTGACAATTATTGTTGCAATTGTTATTTTGATCCCCAAAATTGTTTTAGAGAAGATCCTTACGATGCTATTCCTACCTTTGCTTTAAGGGCAAATGAATACTAGAAGTATCAAAAGTTGTATACAACAGAATACTAGAAGTGTTAAAAATTGTGTACGACACTCATTTTAATCCTAAAAGTTTTTGCTAACTCACAGTGCCAAATTGGAGAAAAATGACCACTTAAGTGCCAACGGCGAGATATTCCAACAAAAATGATTGCGTGACATTTATAATTAAAATCATAATATGACTTGGCAAATTTTTTTAAAAACTCCAGTCCATGTGGCGTGCTTAAGTAATCACTTTTTAATGACGATTGGTGTTGAAGTGATTACTTTAAATAAAATTTGGTACTCAAATTATCACTATTTATAACTTGTAGACGGCGTCGTTTATGAGTTATATGTTGACCAGGCATGCTAGCAAGTCATGTAGGATTAAGAAATTAATAAAATATAGTCACGTTGGATTCCAAGTGACCCAAATCGGAGTTAAGTCTTAAGTGATCCAAAAAAAAAAAAAAACTTGTAGCACTAAATTGAATATCGTACACAATTTTTAACATTTCGAGTATCCTTCTCCCTTGCTTCAAGTAATATTTTCAGATAAGTGTTGTTTTCCTCGTCCCAATGAAGAGAAACTTCCTTTCCAAAAACCTTCTGTCATATGTGTCCGAACTGTTAATTCCCAAAAATTTAGTTTATATTTGGTTGTCTGAATTTCTAATTAAGATATAACTAAATAGGATATGATATGAAATTCAGATTTTTTGCTATATCTTATCCATTGTTTAATAAATTACAGTAATAAAATTGGATATATTCATATCATACACATTTAAAAGTTTACAAATGGATATGGTAAAAATCTCTCATAATACTATTACCTAAATTATTTTTATATTATTTTTCCTCTCTTTTTTAATTATTTTATTTTTATTTCTTTTTCCCCTTCTATCATTCTCTAGTAAAATGTTATTAAATAGTAAATTGTACTAATATACCTAAATTTCTTTGTGGGAAAACCCGTTGATCTCATAAAGCTCAAAAGAAGAAAATTTTTCAAAAAAAGATGCTGCTCTATTCAGAAAAAATATCTTGATAAGCATTATTGTGAAATGCTTAAACTCTTCTATCAAATCGGAGCTGATGCAAATTTAAAGCACGTTTTTCTAACTTATATCCCCAAAGAATTATCTCAAACGGTAGAAAGAACCTTTCTGTCTAAACAGAAAATGATCCAAAATGTTCCATTGGGAGAAATCCAACAAGAAATTCATTTGTGCCTTGAAGAACTGTGTATCAAACGACAAATGATCTAGACTTATGTCAACAATAACAGAGAACTTGATGCAACCTATTCTCGCCAGAGGCTAAAGATTAAATGCTCTAAGAAAGATTGTGATGGTTCTTGTGGAAAATCTTCCAAAAAGAAGAAACACTTTAAAAAGCTCTGGATAAACAAATCCAGATATGGCTCTAAGTACTTCTGAAGAAAGAAGAAATGGCGGTCTTTTCCCAACCATGGGTAGCTGCGTTGGTTAAGAGTCTCTCATTCATCGCCGAGATCGAGAGTTCGAAACCCACAGTTGCTAATATATTGTAAGTGGAGGGCCATGGTGTTGGGGTCTCGTACTAGTCTTTATCGAGTTATAGGCGTCGGTCCCAAGGTGCCATCGGGCACTGGTGGTCCTTGTGACCCCGAATAACGTAAGCGAAAGGGTCCTAAGGTGCCATTAGGCACTAGCGGGCCTTGTGACCTTGAATAGAGTAAGTGAAAGGGGGTTTAGGCGGATTTCTCATTTACCAAAAAAAAAAGTACGTTAGTTTGAAATAAATGTGGCACCGGTTTATTAATATAGGATTTTTTGTGATGTAAAAATTTAGTTTAAGGTAAATGTGATGTGGATGTATTAATTTAGGAGTTTTTATAATAGACAAATTAGTTTCGAGTAATGTATTATAAATATTTTAGTTTGAGGTTTTAGGTGATATTAACTCTTTAACATTTATGTAACGTTCTGTAATGTTTTCATACTATGATTTCCCAATGGAGCTTATGTTCGGAGTAAGCATGTTGGACTACCTAAATTGAGAAGTGCCCAAACTAGACCAAACTTGTTGATGTGATCCAATTCCTAGTTCCAATATTATGGAATTGCTGATTTTTGGTCTAGTTCTAGATTCCAAGGAGCACTAGACTGATGGATAGGACCAACTCTTTTTTTTAAAAATATATTTTAATCTTAAAAAAAAGCAATAAACTCTAAAATAGTAACAACTCTAATATTTTTTAAATTTTTTTGCTAAAGATTTGTTCTTAGGACCAAACTAGACCGATTAATCGATTTAGTTCTTGATCCTGAGAATGTCTGATTCGATCCCAAGTCCCACAAATTGAGAACACGCCTTCTGTCCGATTTCGATTCTTTAGTGGGACTGGACTAAACCGAGATCCAATCACCCCAACTTAGATCATCACTTTCTTTGCACTATGATATTTGAGCATGAAACAATCCACCTAAGAAAGCATAAGGAAGGTCCAAGAATCAATTCCATCAAATCATTCTAAGTTGTAAATTTCTTGCACAATAGTTATATAATAAAAATTCTATCTATTTTAATGAATATAAATAATTTGAAAAATATTTTTCTAAAATTTGATTATGAAATAATTAACTAACGAAAAATATTTTCATAATCGATAATAATTTGGAAAAAGGCCATTAAAAACTCCAATTTTTGCCCAAAATGATAAATTTACCCCAAAATTTTTTTGTGACATGAAAAACCCTAAATTTTGTAAACTATGACACATTTATCCCACTAATGGCATTTTCATCTTATTTTTGCTCCTTTTTTCTTCTTTTTCTCTCTTCCCTCCACTAGGGAGGGTCACCCTTGACGGCATCAGGTGAGGGCAGCCCTTGCCTGACGCCAATGAGGATGGCCCTCGCTCGACGCGACGAGGGCCAAGTGAGGGGTGCCCCCTCGCCAGTGTTGAGTGACAAGTGCCCTCGCTAGATTTGGTGAGAGAGGCCCTCGCTTGATCCAACCGAGGGCTACCCTTGCCTGACATGTGAGAGGGCAGCCCTAGCTAGCCCAGGCGAAGGCGACCCTCGCTCGATGCCAGCAAGGGTTGCCCTCCACCATGGCCAATGGAGGGAAGAGAGAAGAAGAAAAAAAATAAAAAATTTAAAAAGCAAAAATACCAATATGTTATATAGTTTATGGTAAATGTGTCACATAGATAAAAGTTCAGGATTTTTTGTATCACGAAAAAAAATTTTGGGTAAATGTGTCATGATTGATAAAGTTCGGGGTTTTTCATGTAAAAAAAATAATGGTAAATTTATCATTTTGCACAAAATTTGGGGTCTTTAGTGGTTTTTTCCATAATAATTTATTATTAAATATTATCATTAATGATAAAAATATTATTTATTTATTTATTTAACAAGTGACATAAGCGATAAGTTTTAGAAATTTTTAAAAATTATTATTTTTTACGAAATAAATCGAGTGTAAACAAAAAAATTGATGAAGCTATTGACATTTTTTCGCATTCGATACCATGATTGCGGAGGATCAAATTGAGCTCTCGATTAATCCACATCTGCACCAACGTCACGCGAAAAACGCAGTCGCGTCTTCCTGCCCCGTCGTCTTCACGAATCACTTCACCCCTCTCTCTCTCTCTCTCTCTCTCTCTCTGCAAAAGACATGTCGAGCGGCAAGCCGGCGCTCCGCCGCGAGGCGCCGCCCCTCCCCGCCGCGGCCGCCTCCCTCGCCTCCCGGCACCACCTCATTGACTCCCTCACCTCCCACATCTCCCTCTACTCCTCCCGCTCCTCCTCCTCCGCCGCCGCCGCCGCCGCCGCGATCCCTAGCTCCTCCGCCCCGCGGTCCTCCATCCTCAAGTGGCTCTCCTCCCTCGGCCCCCACCAGCGCCGCGCCCACCTCACCGTCGTCGACCCGGACCTCGTCCGGATCCTGATCCGGATGCTCGGCCACCTCCGCACCCGCGGCGCCGGCTCCTTCATCCTGCTGCCCGACCTCCCCGAGGGCGGCCTTCCGGGCCTCTGCTACAAGAGGTCGCACGGGCTCCTGTCCCGCGTGGCCGCCGAGCCGGACGGGCCGGAGAGGTCCGTCTTCGACTCGGTGCTGCTTTTCAGCTCGAAGGAAGGGGAGGGCGCCGAGGGTTGCTCGGTCTCGGTGGATTGTCTCGACTCCGTTACCGTTAGCGAAGGGTTCGTGGAGAGTGTGGATTCGTTTGTGGAGACGATGGATAAGGTGTCGAATGGAGGGTTTTTGAGGGGCGAAGAGAGCGAGTTGGGAGCAGATTGGGTGGAATTGGGTTGGTTGAAGGCGAAGGGATATTATGCCCTGGAGGCTTTTGTGGCGAATAGGTTGGAGGTGGCATTGAGGCTGGCTTGGCTGAATTGTCATAGTGGTAAAAAGAGAGGGGTGAAGCTCAAAGAGAAGTTGGCGATGGCTGGTATTGCGGCCAATGTGTTTTGGAGGAAGAAGGGTTGTGTCGACTGGTGGTCGAATTTGGATGCGGAGGTGAGGCAAAAGGCGTTAACTTCAGTATTGGGAAAGTCCGCAAAAGCCCTGGTACACTTCAGGAACTTTCTTATATAGTTTCTTATCGAAAGGTCAAACAAGGTTTTGAACTGATCACTTAGTTGTTGTCTGTTACTTATATGAACACTTTATGATGGATGGATGTTTGATTCTTTGACATATTATGCTAGTTTTCACTCCACAACAATTGTTTTCAATTGCCCTTTGCTAGGCATCTTGGTTGCTTGAAGTTAAGAAGATGGTATGGTCTAGTTTCTGACCTTTTTTTTTTTTTTTTTTTTTTTTTTTTTCAAAGACCCTGGAGATTCTGACGGAGGTAAAAAGTGCCTCAAAAGACAGGCTGTGGGCTTTCTCTCTGGAACCACATCCATCACTGAAGTACAATGAGAATGTTTCTTTGCAAAGAGTGGCACCAGAACGTGCATCTGATGTAGAGTTTGGTTCAATGGTTATGCATAACTCTATTTGCCAGGGACATTCTTTTTTCGCCAATGTCTTCAATCGCTTGCTTGTACTTCGAGATGCCATTACATTAAAATCGTGTCTGGAAAGTTACTTTGACGGACGGAAAGTATTTTTTAGCTCCCTGAACACTGTTGGTACTATTTCTGATTGTATACTAGCAAAACTGCGGGGATTTCTTGCGATTATATATCTTGAGTGCACAAAACTTGAGCTTCTAGGAGAAGAAAGTTGTAATTTATTGCCTAATAAGTCCAAGGAAAAGCATGGTGCATCAGGTTATAAAAAGAAAGGGAGGCCCGGTAATTTAAAGAGGCCGAATTCTACTGGTACTCCCAAAAAGGATCATCGTCTTACTGACAAATCTTGCAAGGTAATCATTTATTTAAATTTGCTGACAGTTTTGTTGATGATGCCCCACTAATCTATTGATGATTCATTGTGGATAATTTATTAGGCTCATAATTTGTCATCCCCCAATACTTTGAAGTCAGCAAGCAAGATGCATGTGGTTCGTCAGGGGAATGAGTGTCAGTTGGAGAGGTCATCCTTGATAGTCGAAATGGTTGCAATGTTTTTTCTTGTTCAAATGAAGTTCAAGTCTTCTGATTTTAACAGTCTATAACTGGTAGCATTTGGTCAGGAATCTGCCAAAGGAATTGTTGCTGGAAAAATCCAGACATCTGCTCGGAGGAACAAGAAAGCAAAACATAAAAACAGAAATTCTGTCCTAGAAATTTCGAAGGAACATATAAATAATGAGAGGTCTTCCACTGGGGCTTCCTCTATCTCTAATACCTCTCAAGACAAGGCTTCGAAGTTGCTTGAGGGCACCGAGAATTCAACTACCTTCGATTGTGCAAATCATGATTTTAGCAGAGAGTACATCCTTGGTTCAGATTCATGTTCTTGCAGTTCTACATGTGGACCTTGTGGAGTAGAGGGGCAGGCCTCCAAAAGAGATAAAGAAGACTCCTCTATTGGTTCTACAGTTGATTTGGGTTTTGGCAGTTTGGAGTGTTCAGAGAATTCGAATACTGCTGTTGAAAATCCTGTTTTTTCTTCTGTATCAGAAACACTAAATGACAAATTAAGTTGTAAAAATATACCTCTCAATTGTTTCCCTAAAGAGACCGATTGTGTTCCAGTCAATGGAGAAACTGCCATTCAGAAATCTGTCAGCATAACTCAAGCTGATGTGAAGTCTGCAGTTTCCAAGAAGCAAAGCACCGTCTGTGATTTGAAAGAGGACTCCATGAGGGAGTGGAGGCAAGGAGATTCCAATCAACCTGTACATATTTCTTCTTTGGAGTGGCTTTCACATGAGTGGCCCAATGTATCTAGTACTTACATTCCATCAGCTAACTCACATCTCCCAACTGCCACTGATAGATTACATCTTGATGCTGGTCATAATTGGCACAATCACTTCCACCAACCTTTTTTATCAGTGGTACATCAGACAATGAACCCTCCAATTGAAAGTGGGTGTAAACAGATGCTAACACGACCAGTACCCATGAGTTCAGATTGGCCCCCAGTGGTACGAAATGCTTGTGGAGTAGCAGCGTCATTGACCTGTGGTTATGACACCGGATTCATCTCAAGACGTCATTCTACTTTCCATCAGGGTCTCACTACTAACGGTGGGCAGTATAATTCAATGGCAAACAACAATGAAAAGAAGTACTCTGCTGATTTTGTGGACATACCTGATTTGTTAAATACACAGGAACTCGTTGATGAGTGTGACAGCCACTGGATATCAGAAGAAGAATTTGAGGTTCATGGAGTGTCAGGGTTGGATTATAATCAGTACTTTGGTGGAGGTGTGATGTACTGGAATCCTTCTGATCATCCTGGGACTGGTTTCTCACGGCCTCCATCCCTCAGTTCTGATGACAGCTTCTGGACTTGGCAGGAAGCGGAGATGAATCGGACAGTTGATGATATGGTTGCATTCTCTTCTTCATACAGTACAAATGGTTTGGCTTCACCTACTGCTGCTTCATTTTGTTCTCCATTTGATCCGCTAGTTACGGGACATCAGGCTCTTGGGTATGTCGTGTCAGGGAATGATGTACCTGGTCAGACGCTACATTCTTCATCACCAATTACGGACAAAAAAGGCGAGGATGAGGCTTCTGGATCTTCAGCCAGGTTGCCAGGTGATCTGGAGGGAAAGACTGGGGACCCACTTCCCTATCCTGGTTTAAGACCAATTATAATTCCTAATATGTCAAGGGAAAGACCAATCAAGCGAGGTCATGATCTCAGAAGTCCGCGTGTTCCTCCAAGTAGGCGGGAACAGCCTCGTATAAAACGGCCACCATCACCTGTTGTTCTTTGTGTACCAAGGGCACCGCGTCCGCCTCCACCATCACCTGTGGGAGAATCCAGACACAGGGGCTTTCCAACTGTTAGATCTGGTAGTTCTAGTCCAAGGCACTGGGGTATGAGAGGCTGGTATAATGATATTGGGAACTTGGAGGACAGTTCTCTGCACATTGATGGCACTGAAGTTGTTATGCCATCTTGGAGAAATAACAATATTTCAGCTCATCCAGTCATCCAGCCTCTACCTGGACGTTTGCTGCAAGACCATCTTATAGCAATATCCCATCTAGCTTGTGACCAGGAACACGTAAGTGTATACACTTGACTATGCTTCTTCCTTTGTTTTTGGTGGTACTGTCCATGGTGATTAGTGAATGGTGTTATGAAACAGCCAGATGTCACCTTCCCTCTGGAACCGCCAGAAGCAGACAATCGACCTTCTCGGACAGCATCTCTTTCTTTGATGCATAGCCTTCTTCATGATGAAATTGACTCATTCTGCAAACAGGTAGGAAAGTGGACGCAGAGTTTTTCCTGTAACATTTCCAGGCTTGTCTCTTTGGAGCTTCCTTATGATATCCTTTCCCGTGAAATTTGAATAATTTGGTTGGATGGTGCTTTGACTCTGTTTATATCTGTGGTCTTAGGTTGCTGCTGAGAATTTATACAGGAAGCCTTATATCAGTTGGGCTATTAAGCGTGTTACGCGGTCTCTCCAGGTTCTTTGGCCCAGGTCACGGGCTAGTATCTTTGGTTCAAATGCAACAGGATTGTCGCTTCCCTCAAGTGATGTGGACCTTGTTGTCTGCCTTCCCCCTGTTAGGAACCTGGTATGGATAGATTTGCATGATTTTATAGTGTAATATGTGGTGTTCTGTAATTCCCTAGGTTGGAGAATTTATGCAAATCTATATCAGGAACCGATAAAAGAAGCTGGGATCTTGGAGGGGCGTAATGGTATCAAGGAGACATGCCTTCAGGTACATCTGCCAAGTGTTCTCTGTCCTCTGAAGCTTTCTCATCTTGCTTTCCAAATTGTATTTGGGCAGAAAAAATAGAACAGATACTATTTGAGAAGTACATCTCTTTACTCTTTTATTGACGTCACAAATACGCCACCTCGCAATTCAAGGCTTGTTCAGACCTTTAAAATAATTTCTATCTTACTAATACTTTAAGCTTTTTGGGTTGGAACTTCAAGAATGGTATTGGAGTCAAGTCTTAGTTCTTCATGACTCATTATTTGATAATTGGTTTACTATATGGTTCTCGATTGTCTTCTTCTCTGTTCATGAATTCCACTTGACATTAGTCAGGTTTGCATGTGAGTTTAGTTAGAAGTATCCGATACCGGTTGACTTGATGTTAGTCTAGTTTGCATGTGATAGTTCGGTTAACAGTATTCCATATCACTTGATAACGGGAGTTTGTCCAGATGTTATACATCTTTAGCCTCTTTACCAGAAATTTACTTAATTCATGGAGGTTGAGATTTTATTACTCTCTCTGTTTTCCTTTTATTGTTTATAGTTTGGGCAAAATATGTTTAGTGTGAGTGATTTTTTATGTTTGAATTTGCCTATTATGCGTATGAGCTCATTGCATGAAATGAATGCAGTACTTTTCCTGCGTTTAAAGCTAAAACAAATAACCAAATAGTTTTAGATTTATTTTATTAATGCTGATTTGTTTGTAAAAGGAAATTTCTATTATTGCATCTCCATTAAAGAGTACAATTTACCATTTTGTTACACATGGGAGGACTCATATTGTGCCAATGCCTGTTTCAGCATGCTGCTAGGTATCTTGCCAATCAGGACTGGGTTAAAAGTGATTCCCTTAAAACTGTGGAAAATACTGCTGTAAGGCCATTCATGCTCTTCTGTTTTCACTTCTCCTTTGCCTTCTCTTTTCCGATATCCTCATAGTAGTACATTTTGGTAGATTCCTATCATAATGCTAGTGGTGGAAGTTCCGCAAGATCTGGTTTCATCCAGTGCTTCTAGTGTACAATCACCTAAAGAAGAACCAAGTCACAATGGTCAAGAATTATCCAATCTAGCACAAGCACATTCAGATGTGCAAGAAGATTCTGCCCCACAAATGTGCTCCCAGACAAACTATAATAACACTGATAGTTCAAAATCAGTTCGTCTCGACATCAGCTTCGAGTCTGCTTCACACACAGGACTCCAGACAGCGGAGCTGGTAATTCATTTTTCACTTACAGAGATATAGCTTCACATTTTAAAGTGTTAAGAGGATTACTGGAATCCAAGGGAAATTTAGTTGTGCCTTTTGTGAAGTTATTTTGTCAGAGATATCTCAATTTACCAATGTCAAAGACTGTTTCTTTAATAAACCGCAGAGAACACTTTTTTTCCTGGTTAGGGGTGTTATTAGAGTTATTTTCTTGGGTCTTTGATAATAGTCAAGCTAAATATTAAGGAAATGAATGTGAGTATCCCCATTAGCTATTCTAGTGTTTGTCATCTGGTGTTAGGCTTGTCCTCTTATATTAGCTGAACTTTAATGAATGACTGATTTTTCTTAGTAAAAGGTTAGTTGTTATGTTCTAGCTCCAAGGAGAAGAATATACTTTGCAGGAATTTATTATGAAGGAGGTTCATTTGTATGAGCTGGAGCTGCATTGAGTAATATATATATATATAGTTAATTTGTTTGGCTCAGCCCCAAAATTTTCAATTATTTCAAGATCCGGTTTTCTAATCGTTCAATTTGCACTATATAGACCTGCAAAAAGTTTGATATCATTGTTAGAGCGTGATGAATGGAATGTTGAGAAGTCATTATATTCAATGCTGTTGGCATTGTGTACATAGATTTGCACTAGTTGCGAATGCGACAAACTTCAAGTGTGCTTATGCCTTGATATAAATGACTTTTCATGGGTATAGATGATGGCTGCACAGCTTTAAACATTTTGGGATAATCAGACTGCTAAATTCAGAAGTCTTTTTTAACCGTGCTTATCCTGAAAATTTGGTCCTTGGTATCATAATATTCAGGTAAAGGAGCTAACTGAACGATTTCCAGCTGCCACACCTCTTGCTTTGGTGCTAAAACAATTTCTGGCAGATCGCAGCCTGGATCAGTCTTATTCTGGTGGTTTGAGCTCATACTGTCTGGTGAGTTGTGCTATATTATGTCTAAATTCTGTTCAACGCCTCTCAATAATGAAACTTATTATGGTTGATCATTTTGAGGAATTAACCTCTTTATAAGGAGATCTTGAAGACTGTCTGATATGTAGTAATTGCATTTACTCAAACAACTCAGCAGGTTACTTTGATTGAAGCTATCATGAAAATTTTCATCCTTAGCAAGTGTTTCATTGTTTTCATTTCAGCTGCTGATGCAGACTTTGGTCTAATCACATAGCCTTTTAATGGAAGCTAAACCTTCAAAAATTTTATCTTCTTCAGAAAATGGGGCTTTTCAGTATCTTGTTCTTGGAAGAGAACTAATATGATAGAAAGTCAAAAATAATATATTTTATTGTAATCTGGAGCAAGTACAGATGTGTTACCAATATAATAGATCTTTTCTCTTACTTATAAAAAGCAAAGAACTAATATGATAGCTACTATATGTGATATCAGTTTTCTTAATTAATTCGGGATGAAGAATGAGGCATTTTTGAGTCTTGTCTAATATCATAAATTCCCTGATTGACTTGCACTAGCATGTTTCTTGACCGGATGACCAGCCAATGTGATCTTTTTTGCCATGTTGATTCTTCCATCCTTCCGCAGGTGCTACTGATTACACGTTTTCTTCAACACGAGCATCATCTTGGACGATCAATCAACCAGGTAGAAAGCGATGATATTGTATGAGAAGCAGTAAAGCCATAGTGCATATTGTCAGAGATTCTTCTTCCCCTTTTTTCCTTTTCTATCTGTGCTTCTTGCACAGCTACTATACTCCATATAATTACCTTATTTCTTGCTGTGGAGAATATTTGTGCCCAAATTCAAGTTGCCTCTCCTTTGATTCATACCTTTTTTCCCCCTCTTTGTGACTGGAAAACTGGAAGGTGATACTTTAAATGTTAGGTAGAGGTCTGCTGCTTAAGTAGTCTAGCTAATTCGAATGTTATGCTGTCCAGCTTTTGCCCTCTTGTTGATTTGAGAACAGCTTTGTTATGTGACTCCAACTGCTGTTCTAAGCAGTTTAATTAGATAAAACCTTACTGATAAACTAAGCAACTGTAATCTTTCATGTGATTCTGCATTGTATTGTTCAATATTTTTTAGCACTATTACAGCCTTACTTCTTGTCAGACATGAAGCACGAACATTACTGGCATTTATATGTTTTGGCACTGCTTGCAGTAATGGATGTTTAAATTCTGCATTGTCTGGGGAAGCTGCAGCAGATTAAGTTATTGATGATAACCTGATACAAATGTATTGATCCCTCTTTATCCACCCATTTGAGAGTACATCTTTATTTGGGCACATCATTTTGCAGCGGATTATAATGAACTGAAATTCGATCATTACTATTCTGCTCAGTATCTTACCAAGGTTGTTAAGTAATATCATATATGTCATAAGTGACGTGACGGTATTGATGGCCTATTTTTTTTTTTTTTTTGGGGGGGGGGGTGAATTCTCACTTATTGCTTATGTGGGGAGCAAAACGGAATTTGAGGCATGGATCTCGTCAGACAACAATTTCCACAAAAACATACGCTATTGGTATCTGGTTCATAACACATGTGAAAACACATACCTTATGCACTCCTCCTTGTGCATATGTTGGGTCTTACTTGTGATATATAGGACATGGACATTATCAGTTTAAACGTTAAACTGAGGAGCAAATGCACCATAACAGGAATCATGGAGAGTCTCTGGTACCATTTTAGACTACAGATTTATGCAGCCAAGGAATAAATCTGCAATGCTTGTCGAGACTCTGGCATATTCCTTAATAGATGCTCTGAATTTCTTATCTTCTTATTGTATACTTGCTACAAGATAGATGGCTGGGATACTTAATATTTGTCACCTACTGCCTGTTGTGTAAAAGGTTATAAACGTTTTAATACTTCTTGGACATGTTGGACTGGCAATAATGCTTGGCCAAGATACTTGCCTACTAATAGCTGCGTGGAAGGTGTTAATATATCAACCTCATCATTTTCCAAATATGGTTTGCTCTAATAGTTGTTGTGATGTGCTTATCATGCTGATTGATTAACAGGCATTTTGTGTGTTTTATGGATATGAGGTGTCAAAAAATGTTTAGGCCTTGCTGCAAATTTGTGTAATATGTTTATCACTTGATATTTGTAGCTCTATGTTGTACTTGTTTTTGGCAATTGCCTTATTGTGGTCTGATTATTGGTGGCAGATTAATTCGTTTGATAAATTATTGGAGTTCAATTTTAATTTTATCTTGCTTGTGTTTATGTGAAAACCTTACTTTAACTGCAGTCATATCTTTTTGCAGAACTTTGGAAGCCTGCTTATGGATTTTCTTTACTTTTTTGGGTGAGTCAAATCTAGAGTTTTCTTTTCCTCATTTACATGGTTTCAAATTATTCATCATCATGGACTATATCTAGTCTGTTAGTTTTGAAAGTTCATCCAGTTTGGCAGCAGTTATTGATGGGTATATAATTTGATTATCTAGGAATGTGTTTGATCCTCGTGAAATGCGTGTGTCTGTCCGGGGAAGTGGTTTATATCTAAAGAGGGAAAGAGGTTCCAGGTGACATATGCTTCCTGATTCTTTTTATGAACTCTAGATTGAAATCTGCATGATGGATGAGATATCTACGATGACACCTTTTGATGAAATATCTTGCCTTCTGCAGCATTGATCCTATTCACATAGACGATCCGCTTTTTCCTACGAACAATGTTGGGAGAAACTGCTTCCGCATACATCAGTGCATCAAGGTGTGTGTTAGTGGAATTTCAATCATCTGGTGGGCATCTTGGCACAGTTATACCTAACTCATAACATGTGCATGTTGCATAAGGTGAATTGTAGAATATTTCCTCCAGAAATTAGAACTACTCAGTGCTTACCTTTATTCATCCTTCTAGAATATCTTCTGTTTTTCTTATCAGTGGAAGTATATCTATAAGAGGTGGCGGGGATGCCAACTTGTACAGAAAAATCTATATTTTCTACTGAAAGTTGTAGGCAAGGTACCTGCCTCTAAGAAAGGAAAAGCCAAATGAATGGAGGCACCTTATGAATGCTCAATAATTTAATATTGACATGTTCGCATTTTTGTCCAGTAATTTTGCATTTAGAGATTATGAAGAAAAGTTAAAACAAACAGGTTAGCGAGTGAAATTTCTGAAAATTTCAAACCAGAAGATTTGTTCAAAGTACTTAAAGAGTGGACCTAAATGAGTCTATAGGACTGATTAGTTACTATGAACCTAAAATTATAGTGAGAGTTTATGTTGCTTCATTTTGGCTCTGATGCTCAGTATTTTGTACTGGTAATACGAAGGAAACGCATATATCAACAATATAAGAACTTTTCATACTCTATCCTATCATGTACTTGGAATTTTCCTTGTCAACAACTTCTTGTGCAGGTAGAGGATTTATCCTTTAATGTTATATTTTCCATTTTAATTGATTTTTAATCATGCACTTCTGACCTTAAACATATTTTAGGCTTGTATTAGCATCTTGAAAGTGTGATGATAATTGAGGAATTTTTTATTTAGATCTATTGTATGTTTATGATATTCTGGATTGACACTTGTTGCAGGCGTTTGCAGAAGCATATTCCGCTCTTAAGCAGGAACTTACTTGGATCCAAAACAATGGGGATGCATGTTCAAGGCCATCTTACAGGCTGCTTCCCAAAATCATTCCAAGCATCGATCCATCATGAGGTTTCTACAGTATGAGAATTCTCATCTTTGAGTGGCATTGGTCAACTGCTATAGTACAAGTGCCAAATGTAGTGGTTTCTATTTGGCACATTTGTGTGCATGCTTGCATAAAGTTTTAATGTCCCAGATGGTCGGACTGTTAAAGTAGAATATGCATGTCCACAGCCAGGCCTTGCCGGGGCCCACAGAATGTGGGACAAGGTGACATTGCAGCTTTGGACGCTTATGCCTGGGCACTACAAAGAAACCCTTCTAAAAGTTTTTAATTGCTACGTAGACTTTGCCTTGGTGTTCTCTTGGGGTTTGAGATAGCAGCATTCCTGCAACTCCCAATGTTGATGACACGAGAAATTACATGTTAGCATTGCCATCAAGAAGCATGCTCACAGCAAATCGGTAAGTGAAAATCTGGGTGCTGCAAGGGGACCTTTCTGAAAGCTGTTGCTTGTGGCATCAGTTTTTCTTGAGGCGCTTCATCACACAGTGCAAAAGAGTTTTATGACTCACGTTGTGTTTGAAGTATTTGCCAGAATATATGTTGGCTCCCAAGTTACAGGGCATAGCTGGACAGCAATAGCTGAAGGGCAGAAGCTGGAAGGGCACCCTAATGTATGTGGTCTTATGGGCAGGATGGTGAGTTTCCCGTTGCAATGACTGCCGCATAGTCTCCTGAACTTGCTATATTCTCCAACTTGTTGACTGATGAAATAGCCCCATCTAGCAATTGAAAAGTCTATTCCATCAACAAGCATGGGATATGGTGGAGACTACAAATTCTTCCTTTCAACGTTATCTATCTTCTCATGCAAAGCAGTGCTCCCACCAAGATATATATTAGCATACTAAGGACCACAACTCATTGAAATAATATCTGTAAGTTGGCCCATAAAATCAATTTGCTTATGGTAGCGTATAATTGCAATTATGGCTTCGTGATGTCATAGAAGGTTTTTGGGAATGAACAATCTTCAGAGTGTACATGTGGTGTTAGTATTTTCTTTCTATTATTCTTGCTCTTTCAATTAAGATGCAAGAGGGAAATTCCACTTTGCCTTCATTCTTGTTTGTGTAGCTTCAGGAAGTGTTTACCTGACTGTTTAAATGCATTCTTTCTAGGTTGCATTTGTTAAATGAAGAAAGTCATTGATATCAGATTTTGGCTACTCTGCTCTTCACCAATCAACTGCTCTCACTAGGAGTTACTTTTCATGGACTGCAAAATCACGGTGAGATCCCTATGTTACAAGTGACGTTATCACGGCGCACATCGTGAGATGGAGCTAGTGTGTGAATGTGGTGTGTTTGGATTGGATGTTATTGTGGTTCATCAGATGAGATTCCATTCCAGACTATTCAATGAATGAAATGCTTAAATTTTCATTTTAGGACCTAGTTTTTCAGTGCTACAATTCAAAATGTCTTAGACATGCCATTTAAATTCTTTGACTTTTCATAGTCACTTATAAGGATATTTCTTGGTGTATTTCTTCCTGCAACTGCCTTCTGAGATTATTCTAATCGTAGAAACCTTTATTTGTAATTTGCTTTCCCCTTGAAAAACTTTCAAATGCTAGAAGAGGCCAAGAAGCTGCCTTTTTCTGAAGAAAAGTCACCTAAAAAGCAGCCTTATAAATAACAATTGTCCTGAAGACTTCAGAAGACTGCTCTGACTAATGCCCTTTTCTGGAGAGATGTGCTGCGTCTTTAACAAATCGTTATCGAAACTAATGCACTTTGGACAGAGATTAAGAGGACGGGCGCTTGATCCACTAACATGAAAGTAATATGTTGCAATCCTACTATTGCATAAGGTACTTGCTGCATTCTGTCAATTTGTAAGTCACTTTGCGCCAGCACAGATATGTACGGCACCATTAGGTCTTATCAATGTTGCTTTGTTTGTGTGGGTATAAGCATTCTGGAATTGCACTAAACGATCGAATAGGAAATTTAGGATGTGCATGACAAAATTTTTGCTATTTTTTTTTTTTTGGTATTTCATGGAGTAGGTTTGGAATAAAAATTCATTTGATAAAACAATTTTATTTTTCTATTTTTAGGATAGATTTATATTTTAAAAATAAATTTGAAGCAAAAATCAAAAGTTAATTTTTTTTTTTTAATTTTTAAAACAAAAGTGAGAAGTGAAAACTCTCCTCATTGTTTACTCTCATCACCGTCTGCCACCACTTGTTGCCTATGGGATGTCGGACGCCCATTGCTAATTATTGGATGTTCGTCGCTCGCCACTAGTTGCTGCTTGCCCACTATCAGATGCTGAACGTCAGTTGCTTGCCCTATCAATGGTTGTCGGATGCTAGTCATCCAATGCTTGATGTCGGCTGCTTCCTACCAACAATCCTTCACTAGTTGCCGGATATCGACTGCAGCCTTCTTAGAAATAGAAATTTTATTCTATTATCGAACGAATTTTTTTTTTATAAATAGAAATTTTGATTTGTTTTCAAACGCATTTCTCTTTTCAAAACTCATCAAGAGAATAGAAATTGATTTACGTGCAAGAAATTTTGTCATGTGCACTTAAATCATGCGTGATAACTATTTTATTTTTCTATTTTTCTATTATTGAAAATTGGTTTGAAATAAAAATTCATTTGGTAATGTAATATTATTTTTCTATTTCTGAAATAAGTTTTTACTCCATAAATAGGTTTAGAATAGAAATGAGAATTAAAAAGTTATATTTTTTTATTTCTTAAACAAAAGTGGGAAATAATTTTTTTTTCATTGCTTGCTGTCACTTCTAGTTGATTGCTCACCCATCATTGCCTGTCGTCTCTCGCTATTGCTTAGGAGGAAAATGTTGTGTCGTTATCAAATAAAATTATATTTTTAAAATAAAAAAATTTGTGGTTATCAAATTTGTATTTTTATTTAGAAACTCATTTGGAAAATATAAATAGAAATTTTTTTTTCTCAATAGAAATTGATTTTTGAAATTGAATGGTAATCATTTACGCACTTACTCGAGCGAAAAACGACCAGCGGTGCTTGCAATTCAAATAAACGTGTCATGATTTATTTTATTCTCTTGGCGTCAAGTAGTGTTATTGGAAAATGTTGTATCTTGTGGCTACAAAGTTATATATGTTAATTTTGTCTCAATTCATGTCATTTTGAATTATAACAAGTGTCAAATCATGTCGGAAATTGTCGGTAGATGGTTGGGAGTAGACACAAGTAAAGGCACTTGGACATTATAGACTTGTGACAAATTGACTATCACACTAAATTTATGTATGCCACTTATGTAATGACGACGACAATTGTAAGTATCTCGATACTGTATACCTGGTTATTACAGGAACAGCCTTATTTCGTTATTGCCATCAAACTGGCCATCAAAACTCATTCTCATCACAGCAGAGTGGATCAAGCACACGGGTGCACGTCCTCAATTCTCTTGCTACTACTACTAGTTGTTTTCTGACATTGCCACCATTCAAGAGCCGAAATAAAGCCAACGGACCATCATCGAGCTCCTCCGCTGTATCCTCGATGTACACTATCTTCCCCTCCCTGATTTGAGGCAGCAGGAATTCCAGGAACTTGGGGTACGCGGCGAAGTGATCATATACAGCGAATCCCTCAATACGGACTCATTTGCAGATGGCGTGCATCAAGTTGGTGACTCGCTCATGCGAATCGCTACTGTACGGCGACACCATACCACACAAGGTTATCCTGCGCCGAATTTCATGTTAAGTAGCACCACCTCGAGCATTTTGCCCCCGACATTGTCAAAATAGATATCGATACCTTCAGGAAAACATCTGCCAATAGTTCAAACATGCGAGTTGTCACAACTCTGTATTCTTTTTCATGTTGCAGCAGCTCACAATAACTTGATGTCGCGTTCTATATATCTAGGACATGCTTTGGCATGAAGTTTCGATATTTAGGGAACCAACCCCTAGCTTAATGCAAACGTTTGATTCGTGAAAGAAACAGTCATGGATTCATAAAAAACTTGTGGCCACAAGCCTCTTCAAAGCAGCATCGAGATCGCGTTCTTCTTTGTTGTTGAATGCATCGTCGAAACCAAACGTGTTCTTCAACAAATCAACCTGCGTATTTGGGCCAAAAAGAGAGCAGTGTATGTAGGTAAACGATTTTGTGGAGTATCACTTATGGTGAATTCATTTTAGCCCTGCAAATAAGCTAGGGAGAACAATAAAGTTCGAAACACAACAGCCCGCGAACCTTTTCTTTGCTTCCGGCGCAGCCAACAACATAAACACCCGTCAGCTTTGCGAACTGTCCCACGATCTGTCCAATCGCACTAGCCGCCGCCCATACGAAGACGGTCTCTCCTTTCTTAGCGGAACATACCTTGTAGAAGCCAACATAAGAGGTCAGCCCCGGCATACCTAATAAAAAGACGGAACAACAATTATCAGCTGATCGATGTTGGACTTCATTTCTTTTTTGTCGAGCGATATTGCCCCCTGAGGTATGGATAAAAGATTTGCATAACTATTCACCGAGAAACAAAGAGCTACAGAGTCCCGTCAATTGACATACCAAGAATGCCAAGGTAGTAGGAAAGAGGCACATCAGTGTGCTCGAGGCCTTCAGGTTTGGTGATGAGACTGTACTCTTCCCATCCAATCGTGCCCCAAACTAAATCGCCCACTTTGAAATTTGGGCTCCCAGAGTCCACAATTCTGGAAACTCCAAACCCAGTAATTGGCTGCATTTTCCAACATCACCTGGAAAGAAGTCGCAACATTGAAGTGTGACAAAACGAGGAAACCTAGATTTTCTAAGAAATTCTAGTAGAACTTTCTTTTAAACAAATCACGAATTGAATGATCGACTCCTTTTTCTACCAATAGGAAATTGCCACATCATTAAATGAGTAAAACTTTAGTCAGACTATGACTGCATACAAGAGCCTGCCTATGAAGCTAGCCATTTCCCTTTTTCCTCATTATGCTAATGGCAGAACTTACATACTTACTTTCTTTAACATCGCTTTCGATATCGTTTTGCATGAATTACATATTTGTTCATCACATGACTTATTAACTGACAGTGGGGTCAAGACACTTAAGTTATATGTATGCCAATCATTATTTTTGTTTCTAGTCTAATTGTCCAAGTTAAAAAAAAAAAACATACGAATTCCAAGTGGTCTTAACTCTTGCTTTCAAGTGTTTTGGATGGGCCTGAGAATTTAGGATATGGAGAGGGGCACTTTTGGGAAAATGACATTTTCATATATAAGGGTATGAAATAGATGTGAAAGTGTAAGGTGGTCTCTAAAGGTAAAAGTCAATATGTAACTCGTATTTTCAACAGTAAAATGCATGTAAGGGGTCATTGGGTGAAGGGGGAAGCATTTTTTTTTATTTATATTTTCCATAGACTTCCTACTGCCAAGCAAACTAAGTTTTCATTGAACTAACTAGAATTTGTGGACAATTTGTATCGACGATTGCCTCCCTTAATTCGTTTACTTTACATTAATTATTGGTCCCATCTTCACACTTCTAATTATTATTTTTAATTGTGGAACATATGGTCATAAATCAAATAAAGGATAACTTATGGAAATGTGAGAAAGATACATTTTGTCTCCATACGTTTGGCGTTTGTTTTACTGCATCCTGAAGTTTTAGTTTGGGATAATGACATGAAAGCTCACTGTACTTACCTTCATTGTTGAATGTGGTTGCTTAACCTATTTTTAATCAATCTAGTCCTTGAACTCTCAAAAATCCTCTCAATCTGGTTATTCCTTTAAAATTCTTACACAGTTAGTTGATGTGATCATTAAATTAATTAACTTGATGTTAGATTTGTTCATGCCAATGTTCATGTGGCTTATGACATCTCTCTCTCATGATTTTTGGCAAAAAATGAATGTAAAAAAGATCTGTTGACTTGGGAAAACAATGTGACGATCCACATCATTATTTGGGTGTAACAAATGCAATGCACATGATGTAGCAACACACTAAACGGAAGGATTACATTGGACGGGTTTTTGAAAGTTCAAAAATTAAATGGAACAACACATTGAATATTGAAGAAGTTCAAATCACATTTGTCTTTACCCAATTTTTTTTTACCAGTTAATAATGAGTCTTTGTTCACAAAAGAGTCAAATCTACTGCACATATCTGCTGCCACTCTCCATCACTAAATGGTGAAGATGAAGTGACATAAGGATTGAAGTGTAACATTCTTTTGTCAAACGCAAAAAGCGTGATTTTCTTTTTTTTTTTTTTTCTTTTCGTGGTGTTAGGTTTTATTTTCACTTGTGGGCCGGTGCATTAATGAACCGTTGAAAAGACAAGTACTTCCCGAGAAGGCATCAAAAGTTCTTTGTTCATGCATTAATTTTCTGATAAATTTAAAAAAAAAAAAAAAACCAGGTAGCAAATTACTATCGTGGGTTCTTAAGGTAATCGAGCACCATACCCATGGGTCTCCCTTGTCCTCAATAGCGGAGAATACACAAAATTCGTAGCATTTACACTATGCAAAAACATGCTTTCTCCTAGCACTACTCTGGTCGAAATTCGAGCAGTAATTTTCTCCTTAGTCAATCAAATTGTTAGGTCACGTGAGCATCACGGGTATCCATGCCATCCTATGGGCACGATGAATTGGATGCACATAGATGCACCAGACTACTCACCTGCGAATGGATCTTTGGGAAAAGAACGATTAGCTCAAGAAATTCCTCAGGCAGAGACAATAGCTGTCAACTCTATCTACGAAACTTCAAAAAGACATGCTGTCTTGACTCGCACGCGTTCGGAAACTGCACACATAAAATCAGTTCGTGTGGTAGTTGACATCTGTAGTCCCAAATTTTATCTGCGCGGTGCTGACGTGTAGCTTAATTGACCAAAACGAGGATTGATGCTTCATAGGCAGAGATCCCGCGTAGGGTGTGCCTTTGGACTTGCTGATCGATCCAATTTGCTGTAAAGTCACTTTGCAGCATTTCTTTTCTGCGGGTCTATAATCCAAATTTAGGACAGGCTACGCAAGCAGATGAACGCGAAAAAGAAGCCATGGAGCTAGAAATTAATTGGTTAGGTCGGCAAGCAACATCAAGTGATGGTGGTCGGGAAAATCACAACAAAAAAAGTCATAAACTTATTGTATTTATATCAATTCAGCTTTAAACCTTTTAATTGTATCGATTTAGTTTTAAACTTTTTGACAATGTGCCAATTTAGTTATCTAACTAATTTTGATCGAAAATTGCTGATATTGACAATTTTTTCAATTAATTTTTTCTTTTCTTTCTTTTTTCCATCTTCCTCTGCCGATGGCTAGGCCTCAACAATAGCTAGCAAAGACTAAACTGGCAAATAAATAAATAAAAATTGGACTTAATTAGACACAATTGAAAAAATTATAACTACATTGACATGAATTTAATAAATTTAGAATTTTTTTTTATAGTAATTTTCCTAATAGTCGTCCATTGTTGATAGCACTTGTGTTTTTTCATCATCGATGATCAAATATTTCATAGAAGAATAAAGTCAATTGTACCTAGGTACCATCATGTGCATTTACTATTTGCACAAAAAGAGATGGTTTGAAGAAAACTGCATGGTGTTACCAATAATCCCCAACCACCATGTTGAGAAAGGCATTTCATGCTCTCACAACTCTATGGTTTCGGGTGAGGCTACGGATTTGGTAGCTAGACCTTTGAAAGTATGAATTGAACTAAGCTATGATCAATAGGGAAAAGAAAATTAAAGGATTTTGTTGGTTTTTTTGGCAAAAGATGAAAGAGATGACAATGGATGGATATAAAAAATTGAGAATCGTGGAAATTTACGCTTTTGCATCTATGCTTGGGTTGATCTTTTATTTTGATGATTTTACTATCAATTTTTGCCAATTTAGTGTCAAACTAGAATTTTGCTGCTATTAGAATTTCGTAATTTCTATGGTAAAATTTCTCATTTCGCTTGGAGTTTTTAGTAACTTATATATATGGAGGCTCCCTCTATCTATATATGCAAGCTTTTGGGGTGTACATTTTTTGATAGCAATCAACCGATAGGTTCTATTCCAGATAGTCAGATTCCAACCCATTTTATTGCCGATTTCACCATCGTTAGTCTACCTTACGAGAGAGGGAGTGTAAGAATAAGGGAAACTAAAAGGTTTCTTGGCTCATTGGAAAAGGTAATGACGTGGTTGTCCGAGTCCAAATTTTTGTTCAATTAATGCTGAGTTGGCAGTTCTTGCCAACTTAGAAGAAGTACCGCGAGCATTGAGCCGGTTCACGGAAATTTTTTTTTTTTTTTTGGTAAAGGGTAATAATATATTGAGCTTTAAACACTACATATACAAGAAGTTTTTTTTTTTTTTTGGTAAAGTACATATACAAGAAGTTGGTGCCCAATAGAATACCAAAAAGTACAGGTAGTCAATTGCACAAAAAGGATAAGTTCAAGTACTTTTGCAATTGTATTACCGTCCATTATTTAGTTATCAATCCATCGCTTAGCATAATATCTGTTTTTACCGCTAGGTATAATTATGTCAATTTCCACTATTAAATAGTATAGTATTCATAATATGGTAGTTATCTTAATTACTAATTGTATTTTCATATAGTTATCAATCGACTTCAATATAAGCATGTCGTGTGATTAATTTAAATCATAGTAGAAAATAAATTACTATGGTCTAGTTCTTTTCTAGGTATCAACCAAACATTGGTAAATTTTCCTAAATACAAATAAACTATTTGTGTGCTAGTAACTTAGGCACCTGTAACCAAGGACCAAGCACGGTCACCGAAATCCCAGATCTAGCCTTGATGGACCCTGACCCTAGTGCTAGGGATGCAAACATGGGCACTTGGTCCCAACCAAGAGCATAGGCATAAGTCTCAAGTTTGCAAAGGCCAGGTCCAAGGCCTTGATGCTTGTGCCAGCATCCTTAGCACCTAGCCCCAAGTCTAGGGTCCATAGAGGCCTAGCTAGGGACCTAGCCCTCAAGCTCGGGTCTCCAACACTTGAGCTCCCGTTTAACGAGGATGGCCAAAAACACTAGTGCCCGTGCTCGAGCCCCCAACTACTAAACTCGCGTCCTTGGTGCTTAAGCTCGAATCCACAAAGGCCAAGTCCAAGTCCATCAAAACCAAGCCCAAGACCTTTGTGTCGGCGCTTGGGTCCCCAATGCTCGAGCTCAAAACCCCAAATCATCTTGCCCAAATCCCTGACTTCGAGCTGGGCCTAGATAAACCTAGGAACGGGCATTGGGGTCCCGAGTTAAGGCCTTAATGGACCAAGGCTCAAGTACAAGGGATTTGGGCAAAGGCATTGGGGTGTTGGGCTTGGCCTTGATGGATCCAGGCCCAAACACCGAGTATTAGGACACGGGCACCAAGGTCCTAAGCCTTGGCCTCAATGGGCTAAGGTTCAAGTATGAGCATCTAGGTCTTGGGCTCGACCTTAATGGTCCCGAGCATTGAGCACTCAAGCATTGGCACTAAGGACTTGGGTCCCACCTCAATGGACTTGAGCATAGTCATAGGGATCCTAGGCTCGGCCTCATTGGACTTGGGCTTGGGAACACAGGATTGAGGTACGAGCATCGAGGCCTAAGTCTGAGCCTAAGCATTAGGAACTTGATCTCAAGCATTGGGGGCAAGCCCGAGTGCTAGCACCCAAGCATGGTTGCCACAGTCCTGCACTCAACCTTTATGGACCCATGCCGAGTGTTGGGGCCTCGATCGATTCGGGCATTAGCACCCAAGGCCTGAGCACTGGCATTGGAGTCCCGAGCCGGGCGCCGGGGACTCAAGAACAAGCGATAAGGTTCTCATGCCCAAGCACAAAGATTTTGGTCCAAGAATCAACATTTGGTCATATTTTGAAAAATAATTTTCAATTTTTAAAGAGGAAATTATTTTCCTAAATTTAAACTTAGGTTTTCCAGTAACCAAAAATGTATTTTCCAATGACTCATTTTCCAAACTTATTCCAACATTGGAAAAAGAGTAATATCAAGAGTAAAACGTTTTTTTTTTTTTTTTTTTTTTGCAAAACAAACGGAAAATCACATGTTATTTGCTAAGCTATTTGTTATAATCATAGAAAATACCACTTGATGTTAAATAAATGTCGTAGTACCCGTTAATATCTATGGATTTGAAATTCTCCATTAAGTATCAACGTGATAATTATTATATTCCCTGTGCTTTTGATTTTAAGGGTGCTGGGAACTGCGAAGATATTGACTCCGTAATAGCTATGTTGTTCATGAAACCAAATAGTATGATAGGCATTACATTGCTCGAATCGAGGAGTATAATAGCTACTATTACAGCTTAGTTGGGTAGCAACTTAATGGCTATCATTTTACGACCTCATTCCATTACTGCAATCAGACGAGATAGTGTTGATAGAAATGCAACATCCCTTCAGAAATTGATTGTCGCGAGAGATATGCTTGTCGTCCATTGTATGAGGAGAATAGTCGAGTCGTCACTATCAAATTCATGTGGTTTTTGGCAGCGGCAAGTCAAGATTCCACCTACCCAGTATAATTCAAGGGCTCGGTTTCCAATTTTCTTTTTTCTTTTTTTCCATTTAGTATGATTTATCCAACTTTTAGATTCAGGACCTCTTATTTGTAGCCTGCAAGTAGTGTGCAATTGCAATGACATACTCTGATCTTCGTGAGGGTATGATCTACGAAATTAGGCCAGTTTAGCCCGCGATTTGCTTTTGTTGGCAACTACAATGATCCATAGCCACCGTCCACGATATCCTTTTATCGTTGGAGAATCTAATAATCAAAAAGAGGTCATACATGTGAATGACTATGGACAAGGTACAAAAAGATTTGTTGGAAAACCTATCTTTGTCTTGGGGCCTGAGTGCTGGCAAATCTAGTCAGTGTTTGGTAGCATTAATAGAACGGCATTTAGGGTGGGCATTAATAATCAGAAGCTTATCTCAAAGGGGGCTCATGTACTCCATCTGTTGCCACTATATGACAAAGCTAGGAGCGGAAGGAGGGACTTGAACCCTCAACCTCAGCCTTGGCAAGGCTATGCTCTACCATTAAGCTATTTCCAATTCACAGGCCACGTGATATGGATGACATTTGGTTTTTTAAGCCAGAAAACGAAGCAAATAATAGAAAATTATTTCACTTACCCACCTCATAGAATTGACAAGTGTCAACTTACCGTGATTTTTTAAAGCCCTCCTTTATGTAAAAAAAAAAAACTGTAACAAGAACATCAAAAAGCTTTCTTTAGTTTTTCTTCCATTACTTACCAACCCAATGACTGCTGAGTGTTAAGGGTGAGCTTCGCATTGTTCTTTTTGGAACTAGGCCATGCAAGGAACTAGGGTTCCAACTGCACTAGGGGAAGCATTACCGATGAAACAAATTGAATACCGGTACGGTCGTCAGCCTTTGGGAAATTGTATACGGCTGGAGCTGGCGGGGGGTTGAATCTGACCTCTAAAGAAAAATATCAATAATGCGTCTATTGCATTTAGGCACAATGTGAATTTTTTGTTTATTTAGTAACGTCTTTTGCATTAAATAAATTTCATTGAAGTTGGTCTGATCAGATATTACTGTGGAATTAGCCCAATATGACAAATGGACTTGAATTTAGGAGAAAGAAGAGGCCCTAATTTTTTATTTTTATTTTTAATTCTCAAAACCAAGCCCATGCAAGTAAATCCCTATTCAAATTCGGCTAACCCACTCATTCCTCATGCACACATGACGAATTTTAAATTAGGAAAGTACATTTTGGGGCAAAACTGAGAGACCAAGATTGCATATATCCCTTGTTTCTTTATATGAGAGCTGTATAGTAACTTAATCCCAAAAATGGAAAGCGAATTATTCTTTCTTGCCTTTCAAGATCAAGATCAACCCTATTCGACCCAAAAAAAGAAGAAGAAAAGATCAATATCAATACCTATAAATTCCTATGGCTGGCCATTCACATCGCACATCACTCTCTCAAGTCCGTTCGCATGCTTTCGATCATGAATATTCTTGAATATACATGAATGTTCTTGCATTTCCTTACATGTTTTTGGCACTGGAATAATTTTGGCCTTTACATAGGCAATATTGGTGTTTTAAGCAATCATCAATTTAGAACTTTAGTTAATTAGTCTCATCATTTGGTTAATTAGCTTTAACATTGACTTCGAAATTAGTTTTGGATCTTAAATTATTTAATTTCGGCATACATTTAATCAATTCATCAATAGTAGTTTTTATAGTTAGAATTAATTAGGTCATTTTATGAATTAAAAATTTAAAAAAAAAGATTAGGGTCTCGTTTTTAGTTGCATTTAGCTAGTCTTTGCATTATAGAATTAATTCATGTTTGATTCTATCTTATAAATCATAATATTTATTATGAATGTCATTTGGTGATTTAGATTGTGCATACATTAATTGCGGCATCTAGGGAAGTCATGACATCATGTAGCCCTTAGGATTGATTTTGCATACATTATGTTGATTATATCAAGATAATCTCAAAAAAAAAAAAAGTTTAGGTTGTATATCAGTTAGTTTTGCAGCATAGCGATAAGTGGATCATAATTAGTTAATTTATGTATCATTACATTAGCAATAGCCGTGAATATAGGTCATGCATAGACTATAAAGTTGCATATTTACCTTTTCTATTCATAGTTCACAACGGTCCTATCCTGGGCCATAGTAGCAAAGCCTTGTTTAATGTTGTCCGACAGAAATCAGTTTTAATTTTTCCTTTGTAATTTATTTAATGCAATGGCTATTGGATGCTCATCTTTATTGCTTTGTGCGCTATGTATGATTACTTTTTACACGTTAGTGGTTTAGGATGATAAAATTAATTAATATTGCATGCAAACGCTTTTCAATAAAAGAGAAGAGGTACAACAATGACATTAAATTAATTTATCGTAATCAAACCCTGAATTTGGGAATCTCTAATTCAGAGGAATAAAATGTTCTCTCACATCCTACTCAAGTTTCTAATTGAATTAGTGGTGGCTCTTAAATCAAATGAATTAATTGAGTGAGAAAATCAAATTGCTATTGGTAGGGCTTAGAAGACCTTGTTCCAAGCGTGAGCACTACTTCATAAAAAGACAAATTATATCCCACAAAATAGATAATCACATGTAAAAAAAATTATTATTACTAAATAAAAAGAAATAATTAATATCATTAGAAAAATCTATTAAATTTCAAAGATGAAAAAACACTTGAAATGTTGGCTTTACATCTAACAACAAAACCATTGTGCATTATGACTTCTCATTTGTTTTGCTCAAATTAAATTGCTTTAGAAAGACTCTCCAATGGCCTAAAAACATTAGTGTAGTTGCTTTCATCACTCGTAACCTAGGATTGCAAGTTATCATGACTCTTACATCATTAGCATCTTTAATAGAATTGCTCATCCTATCTTCGTCACTAACATTGTTCTCATTAGTGAAGTTGCTTCCATCACGAACTTCATTTACCTAAGATAAGAAGAAAAAAAAAATTAAGTATCGTATGTCTAAAATACATATGAAGAATCCAATTGCAACTTTAAAATCGTAAATGTCATATATTACTTATTGTTCAAATATTATTATTTAAATTTATTTTTGAAAATAAAACAAAAAAAAATCTCATCTTGTTCCTTTTTAAAGTAGTGGAAACCCCACCAATTTGTTGACAAAGCATTATCAAATCAGCTAAGCCCGTATCACTCTTCCTAACTTCAAAGTCGGTTCGGTGACTGACATTCCACCGACCTTTTGTAAAGTGATCGTACGGTCATGTATTCGTTTTTCCATTATGAATTGTCACATCTTGTCTAAAGGTTCCCTTGTAATCCCAACTCCTCGTCCTAGTCACATTTTCCTCTTTGCTAAAATTATTACAATTATTTTAGCATTTTGCACAACCTTTCTTTTTTTTCGATTATTCTATTATAAATAACTCCCACCAAGAATGAAATTGATGACATTCACCACAAAGTTCTAATCTTTTTAATTTTTCATTTAATCTCTTTTTGAGTGTAATCCTCCTAATAAGTGCTAGTGTATTCATCCAAACTAGCAAAGAATCAGTCCACCCAAATCCTCCAAAAGCTGTAGTCTCTTTTTTGGCGCGAGCGCGACTTTTTCTTTGAGCAAAGGTGTATAAGCTGCTCTAACGAGAAAACATAATCGAAGCAATAACTCTGTTGATTTGAGGAGGAATTTTCACGTAGCACCAAAGTTCCTTTCCTTCCAAAAATAATAAATAAAGGGATTCCAAGTTAGCTCCTTGAATGTCACTTTTTAGTCTCTTCCTTCATTTCATGAATTGCCCAAGCAAATTCATGCTCCCATCCAGCAGCTGATGTTTCGAAACCCAGAAGTTGCAAGACATGCTCTCAGATTTAGCCTGGAAAATAAACTGTAGAAAAGCAAGTAGCTTTGAGATTCAGCTTCTCGCCTACATGATACACAAGTGCCATCAATGCTACATCATTTCCTCATCCTATCAAAAGTTTACAACTAGTAAAGTGTTTCCAACCATCATATTGGGCGAATTGTGGAATGTTTGGCTAAAACCAAAGCCGGTCTATGCCACACAACTGGTTCATCATATGCCATCTTAGCAATTTCCAAGCTTCAACTTGATTATTAGGATCACAAGTAGAGCCACTATAGATCATAAAAACATCAACAGTGTTATAACTTTTGTACTGTGTTTAATTGAGTTTTTTGTTCCCTTGATTGCCTATTATAGTTTCAATCCGATGGGGTTTCAACTAAAGTCCAACAAGAAAAATTCTTCCTCTGATGTAGCACCACCTAACAAAATGACGACTTTTTTAGGAATCACTCTCTCCCTCTCTCTGAAAATCTTAGATTTCGTAAAACTTGCGAAGTTTTCTCTTTCCCTCTTCCTCTCTAGCTCACTTTCGCTTAAAATAAATCATGCTTGGAAGCATAATTCGGTGACTTCGACGACATCAACGATGACGCTCCTCTGTCATCCATTAGCATTCGCTCTTCTCTGTCCCCGCGCTTGCTCTGAGAGCTTGAGATTCGTTGGTGGAGGAAATAAAGAAATGGCTATGGGATTACTGAGAGAGAGTAAGAGAGAATTTTTTTGAGATAGGGCTCTTCGCCAACGAATGACATAAACCCTCTATCTCTCTCCTTTACTTGCTTTGGGAATTCCATTTCGTCTTTCACGAATTTTCCCCAGTTTCAGAGTTAGGATTCTTCCCCAATTTTGATTGAATTTTGCTTTAATTTCGTTTAGCATCTCCAGTGCTAACTTTAGCTTGCCAACACGCCATGTCAGATAGTTTAATTTATTTTAATGTCATTTTGGATTTCCCAAGAGACAAATTGTCAATGGCACTGAAGTGATCAATTTTTCGACACTTAATGAGCAAAAAAAAAAAAAAAAAAAAAAAAAAAAGTTATGACACTCAAAAAAGTGCTTTACAAAAGTTATGGTAGTCCTACTGTTCTTATCCTCTCCTTTAGGCATTTTCTTAGATGAGATCAAACTCTATGAGCATCAAATTGTAGGCTGAAATCATAAACTAGAGAAGTGCCAATGATCAGCCAAGTGATGTCGTTTTACCATCACCAATTATATGCATTATATGCGTGGCCTAAGAAAACTCCCCAGCTCTAACGATTTCCTCCATGCATTTCCGCTAGTGATCTTCACTTCGAGCTGCCATTAGCTGAAGCTTTAATCCAAATAGGTGTGCACCCAGGGAACCCACAAGGAGCCGCGACCTCGTAAAGATTACAATCACAATTCCAGTCAACTGGATTTCTTAGCCCAGTCCACCCTCACACTTGAGCAGAGATATCATTCCATGCTACCTTCAAGATCTACCTCTCCAAGTATCACTTTGTCATTCTAGTTTCCGGGACACCACCATATGAATCATTCTATACATCTCTACTTCGAGTCCTTCCATCTTAAGAAAAATAACTACAGGAGAAAAGTTCAAATATACCATTCAGCTTTGCTTCCTACTATTATGGCTATGGTCAGAACAGACTCTTCTTTCCATAACAACCTAACAAAAGAAAACCACCTTTTGCACTGTTTTGCATGATGACCCAAGTTTCATGTGGATTGCAAGCTTACTCTCCACTCCCCACTGACTAGAAAGCAAGCCTTGCTTCGACTTCAACATGATGTTGTACTATGGTAAGTTGAGAAAAGCTCATCACAATGTTTGACTCTCCTTTTTGGGTGCTTTTGGAAGTCACTTAAAGCCAGCAAAATAAGTCACGGGTGGGTTCTAATCTTTATTTCTCTCGTTTGTCTTTCGGTTCCAAATTTCATCCACCACCCGAAGTGTGCGGAAAATGATCCAATTTGAGTTGGCACTCACTCTCATGGCCTTCCCCTTTTGTGAATTTGTCACCTTCCACTTCACCTTTTTCCCTTCTTCTTCTTTTTTTGATCTTTTTGAATGGACTAAAAGTCTGGCGACCACAACCACGAGTCCTAAGGGCATCTCTCGTCTTGGGCTAGCCAGAGAGCGTCTCATACATCCAACACACTCAAGGTGAATTTGACTTTGGTTTAGTATCATGAAATATCTCAAATTGATTTATATATGACAAATTTACTCTAAACTAATTTTTAGGTCACTAAAAATCTCCAAATGACACACTCGCGACATATTTATCCTCCATTAACTTCTATCAAATTTTTTTGTGAAATTGCTGAACTAGATTACATATGACAATAATTCAATTAGTTTGGGATAAATTTATCACAGATATATCAGTTTAAAATTTTTGGTAACCCAAAAATTTTGGGATGAATTTATCATAGACGAATCAGTTTAGGATTTTTAATAATATTAAGCCCTTGACTTTTGAACCCTAGGATCATTGGCATTTACATTTCAGTATAGCATAATGTAATGAAAGGGAAATCGAAAAGTCATTTGGACTTCAGTTTGGGATTTCTCACGCCTCGGATTGATGATTGTGGTATAAGATACCTTTTTCTGGTCATTCCCATGCTCTTCTAGCTAGCTCGCTCACCTGGGGAAAAAGGTGAAGTTACTTTTCTGCAGCGGCATGCCACACCACCAAGGCCCCGATCTGTGTTCCCCCATGGCGTCGTGACCTTGGATCGAGGCTCTGGAGACCAGGGACGACCTCGTAGAGGTCCCCCATTGGCCGTGGTGCGCCAAACCTAGACGGCCTCGATCCATCAAATTCTACACCAACCGGTGAATAGGAAAGGGGTCATCGGTATCGACACATTGGGATTTTTGGGGCCCTTTTCTTTTTTGCAGTAGGTGTGCATTGCTCCTATAGAAATTATCCATGTCTGTTTTTGCTTTTTTGCTGATTATAGTTTTTCGCTAAGCCAAAGAAGATGTATAGTGCAGTTGACTTTGACACTTGTGGTTTAGCTGGTGAGTTTGTGTATGTCGTTATTGCTTTTCTGGAATCTATATATGCGAGGAATTATAATATAAACAAAAGGACGAAAAACGAAAAGAGATCATTAGGACGAGACATGCAGCCGTCTATGTATAAAGTTAAAGTCAATCCATGATTACTTTTATATGAAGGATGCTGCCTGCGAAGCAACTAATATTATCTATGTTTAGAATATATATACGTGTGTGCGCGCGCGCGCGCTAAAATTGAATTGATAGTGCATGCAAGTGCGGGGGCCACATAGTGATATAGATGTCCAAATATTTCCATGGACAATGAAATGTTTATCATTCATTTATTTTTTGTAGAGATATAAGTCATCATTTTAAGAAGAAAAAATTTCAAATCATTTATTTTTCATGAAATAAGTAAAACCTAAATATCTAACAAAAAAATTAATAAGTCGAAAGAAAAGCCAATTATGAAGAATTGCGCAGGTTTTGTTCAACTAGGATTTTAGCTTTAAAAATTGAAAAAAAAATGACATTCCAAGTAATTATAAATTATCAAAGATTCACGTTATACCAAAGAAAGTAAAAAGCCCACTCTCAAGTACTCAAAATTGATATAGAAAAAAAAAAAGCAGAATTACTTCAAAGAAAACTTTATTTGAGCTAATTTTAAATTGCTTTCAAATAATTTTAGAAATGTTCAAATGTAACTTTTTAATTCGATGGAGAATTTTATAGGGTTTTTTGAAGTCAATGCCATAAGGCACGCCCCTCTTCTTTTCAAAAAAAGTACTCACCTTTTAACTAAAGGAAGTCCAAGTCAACATCTTTTTTATATATGTGGAATGCCCCGCCACTAAACTTACAAAATACGCTGATGAGTTATTTATGTATGCTCACTCACTTTACTTACCAATCCATTCATTGTCAAGAAAATATTTTTCATATCACGAAAAATAAACAAATCAAGAAAGACATCTTCCATAAATTAGAAAACACCTTTAAAAGTGGGGGAAATAACTTTTTGTCATTTTAATTTCAACACCCATTTAAATTATGTATTATTTTCTTTTTTATAAATTTGATCTCTTAATTATTTTTTTATTTTCTTTTCTTTTTTCATTTTTCATTTTTCATTTTTCTTCTTCTTTGGCCAGTCGTCGGCCACGGCAAAGGCCGACTGACCAACCACCGATGAGCTCAAGTGTCACCAAAGGCTGGTGAGCTTGCCTCTCAGCTCAAAGGCCGTCATCGTGAGTGGCAACTGGTTGAGTAGTTAAAAGGGAAAAAAACAAGAAAAAGAAGAAAATAAAAAATAATTAAAAATCGAATTTTTTAAAAAAAATAAAAAAATCAAAAAAAAGAAAAAAAAAATAAAAAATGATCAAAAAGAGTGCACCAAGGAAAATCAAATTAAATATTGAATGGCGAAAAATATTTTCCATTTCATTTTCAAATTTCAACCGAATACCCAAAAATATTGAAAAATGGATTTCTAAAAAACATTTTCCATAAACAACAATTTTTTTGCAAAACAAATGGAGTCAACAAATAGACATGACTCAAAAACGATGCGATTTAGTGAATTCAAGTTTATGCTAATCGTGTGTGTGTTGTAGTCATATAGAATCTTGAAGAACGATTACCAAGCGTGTATTTGATATAACATTTGTTGTGCTATGATTATACTACTCTGTCTTATGTGTATAGTAATGCACATTTTTAATTCGCAACTCCTCAAATTTAGGTAAGACGGCTGATAAGTTGGAAAAACTTCGAGTGCGTTGCAGCTAAGAGCAATTTAATCAGTATAACCTGAAGTTAGGTTAACCCATTTAGTCTATTTAATTAAATGGATCCTATTGACCTTATAATGATTTTTGACCTCCAATTAATCTATTTCGCCAAAGTTAATTAGATATTTCCATTCTTTACCACTAATGTCAATATTAAAATATATGGATACTGATGTTAATCTTTGTTATCTAGGTTATAATGAGAGTATACGTTTAGATTAATTGCAACGAAGGTTTGACTTTTCATGATTAAACAAGAAAAAGGGAATTCAGCCGAAATTATTTCGGTCCTTTTTCTAAAATTGGTTGATTTCATGTACATTGTCATATTAAGTACATCAATTTCGTGAACAAAAAAGCGCCACAAAAAAGTAAACCCTTATGTCCCTGTTTGATTAACTTAATTTGATTAATTCTAATTAAATGGATTATTTGGGTCGTATTCTGGTTGCTTGTTCATTAAATTGTTCGTGCTAGAGTTGACATTTATTATATAATTACGTTAAACGAATCATGCTCAAGTTGACCTACGTAACATTGTACTCTGATCTTGATATATGATACGAACACAATTCCAAGCATGAACTGAAGCTCATGTCACTGGTTTAGTGTAATAATTGAGAGTAAATTATAACAATACACCACTCATTAAAAAATCTATTCGAACAAACTTATACATCATTGATTTGACATAATCCATTGTTGTAATACTGAAATCAAGGGTCTATAGGACCACCAATGTATAAAATTTTCATTACAATGGTGCCGTTTATTATATTTATCCGATAAACAATGCCAATATATTTCCATAAAGATAGATTCATTGAGTTTCATTAACAAAGAGATCCGAAGCCAACACGTCATGACACGCGGTAACTCATAATCGACATGAATCGGCACATTTTCAATCGTTCCTTACATAAACACTTCTTGATCAAGTCAAAACAACTCGGCGATAACTTGAAACATCACGACTAATCGACATGAATAAAAAAGACGGGTGGATTGTCGCCCTCCATACCCGGTCCATAGAAATGAATCTCTTTCAATCAATTTTTCAAATATGCTAAGGCTAATTAGTAGCTAAGCTGAGGAAGGCTATTGGCTACTCATGTGGTGCTGGTCCACCCAAAATGTCAATGAATTCTGAATGTTAGATGAGAGTTAAAAGAAATACGAAAATAGACACCGCCTTTCAACCTAACCCCCCATTAATTTGCTCCAGATCTCATGAACTAAGAGCCATTAATGCTCCTCTCTAGCAATCTCACCAAAAGCGGCACAAACAACATGCATGGCAGAAACTAGAGAGGAGGAGACATTGAACAGGGGCAGAGCTGCTGAACCAGAGAAGAACTAAGGTAACAGAGAAGCAGCAGCAGCAGCAGCAGCAGCAGCTTCTTTCTTGTGAACTGTCAGCAGTGCCAAAAGGAACTAAACAACGAGTGGAGCTTTGCTTTTCTTGCTAATGAAAGGGCCAAGTTGCTCCAATCTCTCCATTCAATGGCCAAAGCAGTTAGCTGCACCAACTTCAGAAACCATAGTCTAAATTGGCAAGCACTCTGTCAAAAAAAAAAATTGGTCTTGATTGCGTCCGTTAAGCAACTTAAGAACGAAGTCTTCATATACACCCGGTACCCCCTCTACCAATTGCTGAATCTTTCGGGTTTTTGGGCTTTCTGACGTGGCGCCAGAACCGGATTCTGTCCAGAACTCCACGTCGAATTTAATGCTTCAACACTTCCAACTTGAAATAAAGGTGCCGAAGGAGCAACCACTGCAATGTCTCCCGGTTAATAAATTTTCGTAACTCTTCTCTTCTAACGCATGACTCCATTGACGGATGTTATAAATTCAGTCAGTTGTTACAGAGAAAGAGAAAAAAAAAAAAATGAACAACTGGAAACACGAAGAACCCTCAACTCAACCACCCAATAATAAGAAAAATTGAGGGAAAAAAAAAAGGAAAAATTAAAAAGAATTGCAGTTAGCATTAATGATCAATTATGCTGGTAATAATAATAATAGTAATAATAATAATAATATCTGAACAGAATATCAGCCGAATAGAAAAGTAACCAATTGACATGGCCTTAGATCCATTTTTTTCGCTAAAAGAAGAACCAAAAATAATGGGGGAAAAAGATTGATTTCTTCTTCTTTTTTTTTTTTTTTGTCTTTTTTACCTCTGAAAAATCGTGTAATCTAACTAACTCGATCATCTCTTGACTCGGTTCACGAATCGGCTTCGGACAAGGCCGAGTGCTCGACCTGGCTCAGCCGGTCGTCCTCGTCCTCGTCGACAGGGCAGGGAGATTGAGATCGATCCACGCCGTCGCTCTGGACTTGGCGTCGTGGTGGTGGTGGCTTGTCTTCTTGAAGGCCCTCGCCGTCGCCGTCGCCGTCGCCACCGCCGCCGCCGCCGTCGAATTGATGGCGTGCGACCTCTTGTGCCCGCCCAGAGCTTGGCCCGAGGCGAAAACCCGGAAACAGAAGGGGCATTCGTGGACTTTAGAGGAGCCCGGGTTGGCGTTCTCGCCCACGTTCTCGGCGGCCGCCGGGTCGCCGAGTTTGCTCTTCTTGTGACTCGCCCTGTGGCCGCCGAGCGCTTGGTACGACCGGAACGTCCGGCCGCACGTCTCGCACCTGAAGTTTCCCCTGTTTCGGTTCCTCAGAGCCTTGACCGCCAGCCCTTCGGATTCCTCGCTCTCCTCTTCGTCCTCTTCCTCTTTCCCATCTTCTTGGTCGTCGTCGTCTTCGTCCTCCTCTTCTTCCCAATCGTCCACATTCTCTCGTCCTCGATGGCTTTTCTCTCTCCTCCACTTGCCCCGGGAGAGCATCATGAGGCAGAGGGCGAGGTCCTCCTCCGTCGTCTCGTCGGAGATCGAGCTCGCCGACTCGGCCTTACTCGGCATGCGCCTCATCTTCTTCCGGCAGCGGTGATCCTCCTCCGACGACAAACGCCTCTGGGTCGTCGCCTCCGTCGCTGCGCTCTTAAATCGCCTCCCGGCCAGATTCTTGGATGACTCTGTCTCGCTCTCCCTATCTTGCAGGACCACGGACCCGGCGTCGATCGCGAACTCCGGATCGGCCAGCCGAATGCTCTTCTTCGGGTTCTCCCGCAGGCCGTACCCTTGAGCTTGAAGCTTCCGGGCCTCCTCGTCTCCCTCCCCTTCTTCTTCCTCCTCCTCCGGAAAAGAAGACGAGGAGGGAGGCGAAGAACCCGACCGGCCTCGCGGCGTCTCGGCTCCCCTGAGCTGAACCGGCGGTTCTTGCTCTTCCTCCTCCCCAGGCTTGGGGGGGAGGGGGAGGGGGAGGTTCACCAGGTGGGACCTCATGTGACCGCCCAGCGCTCTTCCATTGTAGAAGCTCTTGGAGCAGAGCTTGCACTTGTGTCTCTCCATCACAGCAGCAACAGCAGCAGAACAGAGGAAACCAGAACGAATGAAAACGAATTGGCGATCTTTGAATGGAAGAGAGCTGTGTGAGGAGGTCGCAACTCGCAAGTGCTGCTTCTTCTATAGAGAGAGAGAGAGAGAGAGAGAGAGAGAGGCAGAGAGGATCTGAAGAAAAGGAGTAGGTGGCAAGCATTCCACCACCCCTGCCTGGGGCCGATATTAAAAAGGAGAAACAAGAAGAAGAATTTATCGATATATAATTGAAACTGAATTAAGAATATTGGATTTTCTTGATAGGGAGTTACTTTTTTTTTTTTTTTGGTCGAATATAGGGAGTTACTTAGCTGGGGCGTTTTCTAAAGAACGGGAAAAATATTCAACAAATGGAAATTAATTTTTTCTCGAGTAGCGAACCTAATGGTTCTTTTCTATTTAGGAAAAAAGGGGAAAATTCGGTCATTTCCCCCCATCTCGTTTTCTTTTTTCTATTTTTCTACATTGTGTATTCCTAATAATAGCGAAAAAAGAAAAACCTTTTAAAGGAAGCAGCGTCGAGAAAATGTAATGGAAAATTACTGTTGCAGCTTACTAAACAAAATGATAAATTTAATTTTTCTTCTTTATTTTTCCTCCTTTTTTTTGTCTCAAGCATGACAGGTGGCTAGCTTTGTCCAGGTCAAGGAAACTGCAGCTTTACCTTTGCCTTTGTGTTCTAACCACGAGGGCGAGAACGAAAAAGGGCAATTAATAGGAAGGAAGAAACGGCCTCGTCAGAGTCACCTGCCTGTGACGCGAGATTCGCTTACAAGCGAAATTACTACTATGGAATTATAAGAAGAATTACCTAAAAAGCTGACCAAAGTTTTCCATTAATCATTTTCTGAGCCTCAAGATGTGAGTATCTATAAGACTACGGTCGACTATTTTGAAAGGTTTGGTTGCTAGGATAAAAGAGACATTACGTTGGTGACACCTTATTTATCACTCGAGAACTATTTCTTTCACAAAAAATGAATGAGCATCGCTTGTATTATTCATAAAAATTAATGAACAAAAAACATTAAATTTTTGTTGAGAGTGAAATCATTTTTAAGAAAATATATATTTTTTTGAAAAGGTAAAAGAGGAGAGAGAGAGAGAGAGAGAGAGAGAGAGAGGATGATAACGCATGATTAACATCAAGAGTGAATGTGGGTGGTTTGACCAAGAAAGCAGTGAACCTGGGTTGAAGCATCCAGAATTTTTCTAGAGAGAGAGAGGGGGGGGGAGAGAGAAAGGCTCCTTGAAAGTTGGATCCATGGGGGGGGGTGAGGGGGCTTGAAGTTTGGGAATGTGTGGGGGAGGAAATGGGCAAAAAAACCAAGTCCAAAGGAATTGGAGTGTTGCATGGGGTGGGGGGATTGGGAGATTGAATGCCGTCTTGTGAGGGCATGGTAGACCAAGTCCTGGTCCTTTTGCTACACATCATCGTTGCTTTTTCCTTCTTCTTTTTTTAATTAGTTTTTTTTTTTATTCTATTTTTTGGTCCATGCTCTTGCTATATACCTATTGATTAAGACCCATGTTGCTGAAAATTATTCTTTTTTCATTTTTTTCCCAGTTTCTCCTCTCATTGTCAACTTTATTTCAGTAGTAGCTCATACCTAGCATCCGGTACCAACTCGATTCGTGGCTTGATGATGTGATTCCAAACGAGGTGGGGGTTTAATCCGAAACTCATGCGTTAGCCGGCATTGTCACTAAAACAGGGCCCGATTTTTTTAGCAAGAACATGTTCAATTCTCAAAATATCAGTCAAGTGTATAAATGTAACTTGCAGCGGTTGATTTATAATTGCAATACTTCTTTATTTAACCTTTTAAGAAAGCTCATTGGGATACTTTTCGACGAAAGCATAGAGAAATCTACATGAATGTTTTAGTAATTTTTTTCAAGCATGATTTACATCCTTTAATAAACTTTGGCCAAAAGAAAACAAGAGAATTACACGGTAGGATGCATTGGTCATCTAATTTTTCCCAATAGAGTTCAAAGTGGAAAGTGGTAGGTCTTTTGAAATTACAAGATGCCAAAAACCATTTGAATTGATGCTGCGCATACTACCAAAACGTAAACTGGTTAATTAAAATGAACGAGACCAAACCCAAAATGCAAACTATTTGCAGACTCTTCTAGAAATTCTACAAAATGTGAAGAGACGACTTTGAACCTTTTTATAAGATGTAGTGCCCATTTTGAAACATATTTCTTATAAATGGCAAAAGTAATGCCGTTTTTAACAAATCAATGAAGTCTGTCATGTGAAGAGTCCAAGCATAAATGTTCAATACGTTCTAAAAAGGATATAACTTTGAATCAAATGAAAGTAAATAGACGATTTTTATTTTTATTTTTACTTTTACTTTTAACCTTGTGATAGAATATTAATGTCAATTATGTTCTAAACATATTGATTAGATGTCAATTGAGTCCTAAATTTTTGGATATTGTCAATATAATCTTAAATCTTTAGGTGACATTCTAATTCAATCCTTCTAACCAAGTTCCACCAAGAATCACTTAGCGTGGCTATCCATAACTCCACATCAACGTCTTGCATAGGATGTTAGCAATGATCAAATGTCACACCATCAATTGTCAACAATAATTAATCGAAAGGACTACATTGGAATTTCGCACAAAAATTTAGAACTACATCAACAAAATTAAAAAGTTTATAACTGAATTGGTATATATATTATAAATGTAAGATTGATTAGATAATTATCCTATTGGTCAAGTACTCAACAATGGAGACGGGTAATATTATCTAAACTATATATAATCAAACAAGTGCTTGTATCTAAATATTGAAATAATGACACAATTATCTGTGAATATTTCTTTTCCAATTTTATCATTGAATTCTTATACTTTGTTCAATGTGGTCCTTTGATGTATAGATTCACTCCAAATACTATCTAGAATTGTGATGGCCCAAAATTAAAATATTATTACAAAATAATCTTGTTTTATACCAGAAAAGCTTTCTTCAACCTTTTGCCGGGGAGACCCCAGGCAAGATTGCAAGCATGCTAAATAACGTGATACAACAAATGGCACTCTGACAGGAAAAGAAAAGAAAGGGGTTCACCACCACATGCTTCCTTCAATCTATTGCCAAATTCCACGTCCCTAGGAATTTTCTCCTTCGGTGGAACGAAAACACAATCATGAGTCGTCGAGTATACCAAAAATGACGTGGGATCTTTAACAGTATCATTTGACGGAAAATTGACTGAGGCCAGATTTAGGTACCAATTGAAAGTCGGTGCATTTTAATGGAACCCAAAAAAGACAAAAAAAAAAAAAAAAAAAGAAATTGAGGCTAGAATTGAGACTCGCGTTGAAGTTTAGGAATTTTTTTTAGAAAAAAAAGTAGCCCTTTCTATAGTTGAGTTGAACCCGTTAGACTGTTTTTTTTTCTCAAAAGTCTACTAGGAAATGCATCAACATAAAAGCGATACCTTACAAGCACAATACAAGATGTAGACGTGATAAAATTACTAAGGTTCTAGCGAACGAGTTAATAGGTAGAAGAGTGCTAGAACGATCGCTAGACCAAATCGCTAGACATATGTTCTTATACTACATGGGAAAAATCATCTCCCAAAATATTTAAACAGTTAGAGAAATGCGTCGATAATGAATTTGTAGCTTGTTAATGCGACTCTTACAAATGTCAAAATTATGCAAACTAACTCGAAAATCAAAACTGGAAGTTATTTTCCTGAGAAGAAAACTATAGATCCATAAGGGCTGCTTTTTCAGAAATGACACCAAAGGGTTCGTGTTTTTCTACATCGTCGTGATTGACGGTGTAAACCAAACAAGAGAGGCCGCCGCATGCCTTCTTCGTCCGGTCATCAACGCGTTCAGGGCCCCTTTCTCGAGCGTCTAAAAGAGGTGAGTCAATTGATAATTCGTCGGCCGAACCTCAAGGATGCTCATTGTCATATTTCTTTGCCAACAATCTAACCAGACCTGGGTTGGCATAACGTAATCATATCTATAATTCATGTCGACCTGAAAATCTTAATTTTATTTCCACATCCCAAGTAATTGAATTGCTATGGGAACGTGTCAAGTCATGTTCATGTCCTGCAAACAGATCGTGTCCGACATTGGTGGCCCTAACCCTAGTCTTTCCTCTCCAACAGGTGTAAAAACTATCGTGAATATCATGAAAAACCTAAATTGATACACTCATATTGGTATTATTTGTAACAAATTTATCTTCTATTACAAGAAATTACAAATAAGTACACTTCTAATAAATGGAAGGTAAACTCAAAATCGATATACTCGTCAACTGTCATGTATCATATAATTCGAAAATTTGACAGTAAAATTTAATAAAAACCAATACATTGTAAATTTATCATATGTATATAAGTTTTGAAATTTTTTGTGGCATTGACCCTAAAAATTATGATTCGATACCAATGCATTTCTAAGGAAACGTAGTTAGAAGCATTGCCAGAAGGTGTTGTGTGGGGCACACGTACTTTCTCAGCCATCAATCTATAGATTCTAGCGTCGTTCATCATTCCGTCAATCACTGGACCGGCTGCCTTACCGACGAAGGAGTCTTTGAACTTCAATAAGTGCCCCCAATTGTAAGTTACCATCCATCCGCTAGTCAAGGAAGTGAAAGACAAAATTGTGGATATCAACTAAATTATAAACTTTTAAATTTTGTCAATTTTTTTTTTGTCAGTCTTGCTTCTCTTCCTACTCTATACTCACTCTCAGACTTTTGTCCTGCCTCTTGCAGAGCGTGGGAGTCGAAACCCACTCTTAAAATTTACGCATCCCCACCCCATCCCCCTGAGAATGTGGGGATTTGAACCCCTCACCTCCCCCTTCAATGTTTGAAGGGTGGCCACTGGGGCGAATCCCAGTGGTTAAATTTTGTCAATTTAGTTCTAAAATTTAGCTCGAAATTTCAATACAATCCTTTCAGTCATTTTTTTTTTCAGGAAATCATTAACGTAGCAATCCAATCATCATTAGACGTTTTACGTAACACGCCATCACATCTGCGATTTTCAGCGAAAGTTTGTCAAAATGACTACATTGAAATTTCATGCAAAAATTTAGAACTAAATTGACAACTTTAGAAAGTTCTTAAATATATTGGTATTTATACAACAAATTTAAAACTGATTAGACAATATTTTTGGAGTGATGATATGCAGGTAATCTAGGACCCATAACTCATTGGATTTGTGGATTTGAGGATTTGAGGACCGAATATATTAGAATGAGGATTTATTTACATGAAAATGAAGCTAAAAGAACCTTTTATTTAAATTCATAACTAATTGGAAAAATAAAAAAGACTGCACATTGAATGACGAAAAAAAGATAAATTGGGTCAAAGGACCCATTCAGCAGTCAACACGGCAAAAACTTCCATGTCTACTTGCGGGATAATCAGCGTTTATTCATCAGTGATTAAATATTCCCAGAAATTATGAGAATTCTACTATGGCCCCAGTTCATTGAAAATGATTGCAATTAAGTTCATATGTCTAAGTATTAGAAAATTATTGTTCTAAAATAGCATTCTTGGTAACTAACAACATGAAACCATAAAATTTACAACATAAAATTTAAGATACAAAACAAAAGGGAAAAAGTACGGTAGATATGCCATAACTTTTGTACACACTTATTTTAATATCAAAATTTTTTGAATGATCACTTGAGTGATACACGAAAGAAAAAATGAACATTTAAGTGCCTCTAGCAACAAATTTTAGCAAAGAGTCCTACATGGCTCTTTTTACTGAATTTTAAAGTCCAACATGTACACAAGACAAAACTGTTAGAATATTTAAATAATAAATTGCACATTTTATCTAATAACTTAAATTTTTAAAACATTGATAGTAGTCCTATAAAATCTCACATTATATCAAAGTTAAAACTCTCACTTTCAAATTTTTGTAGACTTTCTTTGCCTACCTAATTAAATTTTCATGCCCAATATTAAGCAAAAAAAAAAAAAAAAAAACAGACTAAGTAGCTTAACCTTTCTATAAAGTTGACTAAGGCAAGCAATAGCATCGATTAGCTCCGCCACCTCGGGCCACCTCATCACTGCTCCCCCTTTTATTGAAAGCTCGACACCAAACCATCAGGCATAGCTAGGAGTAAAATTGATTCTATGATAGGACCAGATCGATGGGAACTAATTTGGTTTTAGGTTCTAGAGAGAAATGGTTCGGTTCCTAGTTTCATTTTTGTAGGAACTGAACCAAAATCGGGACTAGCAGCCAAACCGGGAATCTTAAATAAAATCCCTAAGTTTTCTCCCAAATCGAAACCTAAAGTGGTGTTTATATTTTTATATATTGTAATTTCTTTCATATATATGATGAGTGAATGTTTTATTTAATCTCTTTATCTTTTTTTTTTTATAGATATGGATTTTCTTAATGAGGAGATTATCATCGGTATATAAAGTTTACCAATTGAGGCATAATGAATATATGTAGTGAGGCTTTTCGAATAATTATTAGTTTAGTTAATAGTTATTTTTAAAATTAAAACTATTACTAAGTGATTAACTATGATTGTTCTTTCTTTCAATTTCACTCAACTAGAATTTGAAACAATCTTTCAGGGATGGTTCAAGACTAAAGTTCTATAATTTAGGTTTTATATTACGTGTTTTGAAACCTTTATTATTTTTTCTCATGTTCATCTTTTTTGGATTATTGCTATTGACAAATAGGAAGTATTTATTTTTGTATTTTTGTTGTTGCCCTCAATTTCATTTTGCTTAACTAAAATTGAAACAAAAAAGGAGCCTATTAGACCCTAGAGTTGACCCTAAAATATGTGGCAGGGTAGGCTCCATGTTCCACGTTCCAAAAAATGAGGTACTTCTACCAATGAGTAGGTTCCAAGTTCTAAGTGGATTAGGGTTTAGAAAACAAAATGAAATTATCCCCAATTTGTAATTTATGGCAAAACCGATGTCGGTTGGCTCTAATGTTGCTCACTTTAATTCTCCAAAAAGCCACATCCAATCGTTTATCATAAATTAATGTCACATTAGATTTTTTGACAAAGAAACTGCCGATGGTACTTAAGTGCTCTTTTTTAGAGTGGCATTGAAGTAAGACTCGAAAATTTAACATTAAAATGAAGTTATATGAAAGTTATGACACTTCTTGTGCCATTTTTCCCTGGTAAAAAGAGACCACATGTTTGCAGACTAACATGAACCTCTTAGACGAGAGACTTTGTGCAACTTTAACGTTTCCTTTTGTGTGCAAACTGTGTTGATAACGACATGAAAATTTGACAAACAAGGCTTCATTTGTTAATGTTTCTATATCTCTATTTTCTGTTCTTTTGTTCCTTAGAATAGAAATAGATTTGGTTTGGTAACATCAGTTAATTTTTCTATTCCCTATAATAGAAAAGTGGTCGAGAATTAGATTTGGAATAGAAATAAGAAGTAAAAAAAAAGTTAATTCTTGTTCCTAGTAACAAATTCTAGAATAAGTTTTTCTTTTCTTTTCTTTTCTTCTTTCTCTTCTAACCGGTCCTTTGCGCCCCCCTCTCGGGCATTGGCCACTACTTGACGATAGAGGAGGAAGAAGAAGAGAGGGAAAAAAAGAAAAATATCAAAAAATATTAAAAATTAAATGAAATTCTACATCACAAAAAAATTTGTAAATCATACCAAATGCATTCGTGTTCTTTTTTTATTCCGAAAATAAAAATTTTGTGCAATTACAAAATGTTTTTTTTACTGAGAAACTATTCTAGGAATCAAGATGGAAAAAAACTGTTTTTGAAAAAAATTGTTCCAGAGAATAGAAATTTACCAAACGCATCCCAAGGAGCCACACATGCAGAATAAATCAGGGCAAACCCTAGTTTTATATTTAGAATGCTCAAATCAAAATTAGGTTAATAGGTTAAAATGAAGACTTAATGTATACATCATATAGTAGAAACTAAAATGGAACCGTTTGGTCTAATATTTGAAATTATATACAAGTGAGGAGCCATGCATGCAGGATAAACAGGGGCAAAACCTAGTTTTAATACCACGTTAGTATATCCAAATCAAAACTTAAGTCATTTCGTAAGGAGAGTCTGAATGTGTATAAAACCTTGAGGTCACGCATTCAGCAGAATCTAAAAGGGAATCCTCTGGTATAGTATTTGAAATTATTATTTGTCTGGTCACTACTTTTCCAAACTTACATAGTGGTTTCTTTGAACTTTCGACCCACTATGGTTGCAAAAGTTTGGAGCAACTTAGTTATAAAGATTTAGGAGGACCCCCTTAATCATGGTGCTCCAAAAGTCAAACTTTGGGTGGGTTGACCACTGTGAAATCCCCTCTCTCTCTCTCTCTCTCTCTCTCTCTCTCTCTCTCTCTCTCTCGACATTAACTATGCTTGGCTATAGTGTGGTCGAACGGAAACTTTGCTTATTTCCAGTCGGCGGGACTTATTAATTCTTCGGCCAAAGTCATGGTCCAATTCATCGCATCCGTCGACTTTGGTCGAAACCGTGTGGAAGAGTCTCAATCTCGGAAAAAAAATCACCTGGACTTTAGTGCCATTGGAAGGACCCGAATGTTCCCTTTTTTCTTTTGCGCGTGGAGCGCAATTGAGTATAAGCTTTATATAATGAAAAAATTGTGCCAAAAAAGGAATTGTGTAATTTTTATATATCTCTGTGTGTTTTGACGAAGATTACTTGCGACAATTTATGGCCTTTGCAAGATGACCATTGAGGTAATAAGTTATTACAATGTCAATTACAATAAATCAGGATCAATCAAAGATATGTGCAATCAATTCACAAGCCCAAGAGACATGATGAAACAAAGAAGATATGAAAATTTCCCGATATCATTAATAGCTTTATATCGGCATATCTTAACTCACGAGTTCTCAAATTCAAAAATAACTCATAAGATCAAGGCCGCACTCGGAATTGAGCAGAGGGACACTCGATGCCCGGAGAAGGGCACGATTCACCTACCTTCGTGAAAAATCAGTCCGATCAACGGTTTGATAGGCCATCTTATAAAATGATTCGTGGCTCGACCTAAATTACCTAGAAATTAACATCCCTATACATGCCGGCCACCTTAATGATGCATGAATGTTTCTCACGTCAACGGGCTATCATGCGGCAGAATAAACTAAAAAACCCCTATTTCAGCAATATATTTTTCCTTGTTTTTCCTTGTTTTTCAAGTGTACGTGATTATATCATATTTGACCAAGTCGACACGAATTGAACACTTAGAAGCAAAAAATCACAGTTGGCACAAGCCCATTTATTGGCACAAATTCGGAGAACACCCTCTCACTATAACCAAATGATAGATAGAGAATTCCGACACTAATAAGAAAGCATCAAATAGGATGAAAAATACGCAAATTGTCAGATCGAAAATTTTTAAAAATAGAAAAAAAGGGACTGAGCTCCAAACGAACAAACGGGTTGGGCTTCTTCTAATCGAGCTTGTGCAGTAATCGTGTCGAAAGTTTGTGACACGGTAAACAAACGGTTGCATTCGAGTTCATTGCGTGGGTGGATTCAGAGGAGTCTGGAGGAGGCCTCTGATCTTTGAAAAATCCTTCACATCCACAAAGTTTGGGCCACCAAATTTTCCAATTTTTTGAAAATTGAGGAAGTCCTTTGGAAAATTTAAGAAGGAAAAAAAAAAAAAAGAATTCCAACTTCAAATCAATATCCACAATAATGGTGCTTCTGTTTGTGAAATATATGGAATGAGAAGTAATTATTAACTTGAGAAATCATCTGCTTTGATGCAAATAGCATTATTATAACTTTTACCATTACATTGCGTTCTTTTTTAGTAACATTGATCCATTGAAAACTCGCACACTACTTACTTTGTATGAGAGGTCACAGATGAAATAATTCTAATGTGGTAATGGTCCTAAAAGGTCGAGAGCCAGAGATGTAAGGGAAAAACTCGGAGGTTGTCGTATTTAAAAAATTGAGAAAAATACAATAAACATGCCTAAAATTCACTCCACGACAACAAAAAAGGCCTGATTCCTAAAAGGAAAAAATACCATAACTTTAGATTAATATCAATTCTAGCTCGGGCTTATTTCTGTCTCCAATATGCTCATGTTAACTTACTATCCAAAACAGTCATTAGTTGTTTGAAAGGGTAATTCCACGTATACATTACCCCCGGTCGGCACTGACATGGATTTGAGGCACCAATTTCTCTGTTGCACCAACTTTCTCTGTTCGTCGTCTTCTTCCCACACGGATCCACCAACTTACCCTGCTTTTTGGAGGGCGTTGTAGTTCCTCCGAATCAGTTCGAATCGAGACAATAAACAGGCAAAGATCTGTCAGTTGGGATTAAGAGTGATAACCCAAAAGAGAAAATAACTTCACCTAGGGCTTTCCATGCAAGGACCTGTTACCTCCACGTCAGCTTCCGATGCACTGCTGTGCTATCTACGCCTCCCTCGTCTCTGTCTCCAACCCTCCTCAACTCCCAGCCCTGCATCGCCAAAATGACCCCCTGTAATCATCGCCAACGACACCTACCGGGGGCTCACCATGTGCCAGGCTCCCATGGCAGAAAATCCGTACGATCCTTGTAACCTGACCGACCGAGGGGATGAATCTGATTGTTCCAGTGCGCATGCCCGACGAGTAGGCCAGCCGAACTTGTTGATCAGATTGAAAATAGACCAAGTCAAATTAACTTATTTAATCTGTTTTTGACATATTCTATACAATATGAATCTATTGATCATTATCGATTTGGCTGCTACCAGACTCAACTCAGCATCCATTTTTAACAACTTTTCTCCTAAAATTATCGCCTTTGATGACGGACACGAGTTCAGTTAGGACAATGACGTGGAGGTTAATTCAAATTTTAAATTGTTATTAATGAGGAAAAGGTACTTGTTTTCAAAATAGTAGTACAAAGGCTAACATCATCATGATGGTACCAAAATCATATATCTCAGTCGAAGTACAAGGATGGAAAGGTATTTTTCATAAAGCACGCGTCATGAGCTAAAGATGCATCTCTTCATCTTTGCAATCGTTTAGTAATTGAATATTATATTTTAACCTCTTTAGATTTTGACATATCAACTATTGGTTAGAGAAAAAACGAATTAGAAAAAGTTGTAAATATTGAGAGAAAATATGACAAACTATTTTTCTATCAAACATTAAATCAAGCACTTGGTGATGGCTCAGCATTACGCAAAGTCAAGGGGTACTCATGAAGAGTCAAAGACCACTACTCTACATATAGCTCAAATCCATCCTTTGAGCGAACCAAGTGCCCATAACGTCTCACAAAATATTCCATCTCATAATCTGGCGCAAGCCATTCCCTACCAAAAAAAAATAAAAATTCCAATCAGTGAGAACTGAGACCTCCAAGTAGAGGGTGGGCTTACAAGTGGCGACGTAGGTGGAGTCTTGGTTTCGCCCGGCCGAGTGCTGGCTGAGCAGGTTCACTCCAAGTCTCGAAGAGATTCACTTCATCTTTGCTCTAAGGTCATATTCTTCTAAGTGGGTTGGGTCAGGGTAAAAGATCTAGACCCATTAAAACTCACATTTAATAGGGCTTTACATCTCCAATTCAAAACAACCCAATTTTTTATATTTTAATCCATACCTGACTCAACCTGCAACATATCGGTTAAAAAGTGAGTCTTCAACCCATTTTGACACCCTGACTGATAACCAAATAGAGCTTAGCCAAAGGCAAGCATTTGCTGACATACCTGGTGACTTGGGGCTATTTGATCTCTTTCCGTCGTGGAGATATTTGGGGTTAGGGAGAAAAGTGTGCTCAACACGAATGACTTGACGTGAATGAGCACAACTATCCAACGGAGGTCATGACCAACCACGCAACCTCGATTAATGGGGTGCTCGAGCTCAAATTTGGGTCGCGCCACCTTAAATGTCTATCCATGATCTCACTCGCCTCAATCATAGGTGGCAACCTCGACTGTTGGAGGTTGAATGTAGGGCACAAAGTGAGAGAAAAGGGAGCTCAATCGCCGTCCGTGCACAAAATGAGTCAGCAAAGCTTGCGAGATGGCTGAGTGAAGGCGGTGGCCAATAAAGAAAGCTTCCTGGAGCTTGAAAAACTAGAACCGAGGATAGGGGCCTCGACTGAACTCGCCAGAGATGATTACGACGACTGCCAACTGTCATGGAGGGTTTGTCGGAGGTTATGGCAAGCTGTCAAAGGTTTGGGTGGCGATGGGTGAGCAGCAGCGAAGTTATGACCGAATAAGTTCGTGCGAAAAAAGGCGATGAACTGAGAAAGTTGTTGTCTTAAATCCACGTCAGCACTAACACGAAGATAATGTACACATGGAATTGCCATGTCAGATAACTATCGGCACTTTTGAATGACAAGCTAATAATGGTCAATTTGAAACTTGATTGAAAGCTAGTGATACAAGAATAAAGTTTGGATCAGAATTGATAGTGGACCTCAAGTTTGAAGTTCTTATAGCAAATTGGGCCAACAAAATAACTCTATTTTCAAAACTATGTATTCGCCATGTCAACTCAACTAAGATGACTAAAATACCCTCTCTTCTATAGAAAGAAAAAAAATCAGAAAATTATGCAAATTGGCAATCGTTTCAAGTAAATTTGTCTATATCAAATCAGCAGTCAAGACACGTACGATGGTTAGCAATGACCGGACCATCACGTTAGAAATTTCATGCATGATTTAGTTAAGATTGTATTTTCACTCAAAGGCTTTGATCATATTAGTTCAATTGAAAAATTTAGGATTAAATTCAACTTTGTATAATAGGCCTATGACTAATTTGCATCTTTCTAGCCATTTGTGGTCACCCTAGTGGCCACCCTTCCCACCTAGGAATAGGAAAGTAGAGAGTACGATTCCCACTTTCTTAGAGGGACTAAGGTGGGGATGGTGAGTAAGGAAGTAAGATTTCGCAACCTGCACTCAGCACATAGCACACATAGAGCACGTTTGGTAATGATTCTGTTCCTGGAAGTAGATTCTTATCAGAAATTATTCTTTTTTATTATATTCCCAATAATAGATTCTAAACATTTTAAGCCATTTGGTAGCTATCCAAAATTTCTAAATCTGGAATAGAATTGTGTTTGATACCGTGCTTATTGATTCTATTCAAAATCAATTACTTTTAATTTTTAAATAATTTTTATACTTTTTTTCCTTTTTTCCTTTTCTTTTTTTCTTTTTTCTCCTATTCTTCTTCTTCTTTAAGCCGATCGCCAGCTTGACAACCGGCCAACGAGGGCCGACAACCTCACCGGAGCGTTGCCGGCCCTCGGTGAGGCTAGGCGAGCCTCGCCGGGCTAGGCAAGGCCCGCCTGGTCACCGGCAAGGCTCACCCAACCTCACCGGTGGCCAAGCAAGCCTCACCAGTGGTTGGGCTTGCCTTCGGCAAGCTCGTCGGACCTCGCCCCGGCTTGGCAAGCCTCCGGTGAGCTCGCTGGACTAGTTGCCGACGATCGGCGGATGGTGGCAACGGGCAGTGACGAGCGAACAACAACAGAGGAGGGGAGAGAAGGGTTCTACTTTTTTTATTCTTTCTTTTGTTCCCGGAACAAGAATCAACTTTTTTTTTTATTCTTGATTCTACTCCAAATCTGTTCCTAACAAAAATTTTATGAAACATGATTTTGTTCCCAAACTGCTCCCGAGAACAAAAAATTAGAATCAGTCACTGTTGGGATGGTTACCAAACAACACCATAGTGACTTATAATCGATATATGATAGAACCAGACAAAAAACAAAAAGAATTTACCACTTTGACAATGAAATTGTGTTTGGCTTAAGGTCTTTCCAAAATCTCCCCTACTAAGTTATAGGGGTAAGCAGTTTCAGGTTCTACATGAAAATTAAAATCTACCCGTAGAAATAGATTCCCTAATTTTTGGAACCTAGAAAATAATTTGCATATTGAGGAACTTGGAACCTACCCTTCATTCCTATATAATAAAAAGGGTGGGTGTAAGAATCCACAGCTGATCATGTCCTTCAAGTTGCATGCTTTCTACCACATCGTTTCAAACGAAGTTTTACCATAACATTCCTCTAGTTTGGAACTGATATGTAATTGATTCAATTAGAGAATCATGAATAGTCATTTGTTCGGTCGTTCCATTGGTTTCTAAAGAAGTCTTAAAAATAATAGGTTCTAAGGTTTATTATAGGGTTTGCTTAGGTTCCATATATACTCTTAATTGAATAATTGTAGTGAATTATCAGCTCTAATGATCATCATTTGCTTCAATTCACTTATCACAACTCATAGTTAGACACACGAAGACTATGAAATATTAACAAAATAAAAATTTCAGTCATAGATATCGCCAAAATATAAGCTCAAATTAGTAATTTTATATTACACACTCATCATTAGATGCCATAGAATTTTGCAAAATCGCGCGAAAACATGGAATAAGAAAGACACGAAAACTTATTTTAAATTTTGGAGAACCTATTCATTGAAATAGGTTCTCCATTTTTTGGAACCTAAAACCTACCCTACATATACTAGAACCTAGAACCAGACCACTTTCCATTGGTCCAATTCTTAGATTTTAGATTCTATCCTTGAAATCATAGTAGGGTATTCACGTTATTCTTTGCCCCAACATAGGAAATGTTTTTGTCATTATTAACTAGGGTATTCACGTTATTAACAAGATCGTTGTGCATTTATTTTGTCCATTCGTAAGTTAATAAATACACACGATCATTAATGGATGCATTGATTGAAAAGCCAAATGGGTCAGACCTGGCGACCTCCATGTCGGATCATTAGTTTGCATTCGTGTTCGACACAACTCACAACCAATGCTACAACAAGAACAAACATTGCAAAGGTAATTTGAAAAATCAACTTCAACCGCTTATGAAACCCCTTTCATTTTATCCTTCTCGAGCGCAAACATTTTTATATTCTTAGACATTGGAAATACGTACGTTCGCCTCGTATGCAGTCACATTGACTGTTTGATTCAAAGTTGGACATATGTAGAGACGCATGCATGGCCGTATGCATGCTAGCATCTTCTGCAGAAACTAAAAAATGATCATAAAATGTAAAGAAGATTCTACAACGCACGATCTTGAAGCTAGTGAGTAATGACAATAAGCACATAATGAACAAGACTATGCAAAGAATAAATAACACTGCAACATGGATTGACCAAACCTCTTTCTATTATGAACACAATTATGTTCCCGTTAATTTACATCGGGGAAGAATTAAACAAATAACTTACAATAAATGGTCAACTCGCGTACTTGTAAATTTGAACTTCTCCTACTTACATAAAAAAAGGAAAAATGGAGGGTGAGAAATCAAGATCATAAATAACTGGAGGGCTGAAGAAAAAAAAAAGAATCCTCACTTTGTTGCTTCTTCGGCAGTTGTTGAACCAATCCCCACCTGCAACCATGAAGAAGACCCTCCACTCATGTTCACATCCTTGAGTTCGCTCAACTTTGCAAGCTTCACCTTACTCTCTGCTTCATCGTCGACTGCACTGTGAGTTGTTGCGATGTTACTATCATCATTGTAATTATTGTCCATGTTATTATTCTTTTCATTATCATTCTTGTTGCTGTTGAAGTCATTCTCTTCCATGTGCTGATTATTATGTTCGCTCTCTTTAGGATGCAGCCCCAGCCACGACTGCAAGTACATCTCTGCGGACACTCGAGCGAACCGGGTGGTGGGGCTGTTCATCGGGTCGCGCCGGAGGTCATCAGATGGCGCCGGGAGGTTCAGGTCGAGTTTCAGGTTGAGTGGGTCGTCAGGGTCGATGAACTTGCTGGGCATCTGCTGGATTTGCTCCATCTGTTCATGTAGGTGTTGCAACTTCGCGAGCGCCGGTGCGTCTGCGGGGTTCGACGTTATCCAGTGGCATCTCTTGTGCCCACCAAGCGCCTGGCCCGAAGAGAAGACCCGGTGGCATATCGAGCACTCGTGCACCTTCGACTTCCTCTTCGAGGTGGACGGCATCGAGGAGCTGAGGCCGTGGTCGAATGGCGAATTCGATGCCATGGACTTCGTCATGAAGAACTCGTCTTGTGTGATGGCGTCCTCGTCGGGTACCCAGTCGTACGCGTGGTCGACCCTCGCGGCGAAGCACCCCTTGACCTTCTTGTGGCTTGCTCTATGGCCTCCCAACGCTTGGTGGGAATTAAACACTTTCTTGCATGCTTTGCACTCAAAAAGGCCCTGGCCTTTATTGGGGATCACCCCTTTGGCCTTGTCCGTGGTGGGTGGTGATCTGAAGGCGAGAGGAGCAATGAAACTTATTGGCCTCCGGCGCTCCTCGTCCTTGCTCGCCGATGCACACGACTCCTCTGGCTCTGCCGAAGATGGATCCACCATGCCATTAGACAACATCATTAGGCAATTTGCTAGGTCTTCCTCTTCACTTGACGGGCAATTGGAATTAGCATTATCAACCTTCACTCTCAAGGACCTTTTTCTTTTAGACCACTTGCACCCCCGCCTCCTTGAGACGCCATCCTCCTCGTCCTCGGATTCTGGGGATGACGAGTACGAGTCGCCAACATCCTCCGAGCCCGCCCCGCACTTACCGTGCTCAAGGAACGACTTCCAAGAGGAGAACTCCTTACCGCAGTTCTCGCACGCCCGGCAGCTCTTGAGCCGATTAGGGTTGGCCCGCAGACCATACATGCGCTTGCTGCTGGGTGGCACGTTGTCCCCGATGTTCTTGTCCTCCCAGTTGCTCCCGGGGTCCTCGTCGTCTGTGTGCCCGCCCTCGTCGCCGATCCCGTGGGCCCTCATGTGCCCTCCGAGGGCCCTTCCGCACATGAAACCCTTCTTGCAGATCTTGCAAAAGTGCTTGAAATTCAGTTGTTGGTCGACAATCAATGCCATCAGGAGAACTCGATCAATCCTAAGTAAAGATGCAAACCAAAACGAAAAAGGAGGCAAAGGAGAAGAAGAAAAGAAGAAAAGAAGAAGCGAAACCTAAGAGCAGAAGAAGGGTGATGATGAAGAAGATGACGAGGATGAGGATGGAGGTGTGTGCTGGAAAGAGATGGAAAGGGAGGGCTTTTTTCTGTGGTTAAGATTGAGACAAAGGAAAAGATGGGTTGGAGTTTGTTCTTTGTATAGTGAAAGTGGTTGTGAGGTTGTATGGTGAAGCAACGCCAGTCCTAGTTTTTAGTTGTGGTTGTGTGGACAGAGAGAGAGGGAACGAGAAACGATGGAGAGAAACGAGGTTGTGCTGGGGGGGAAGAGGGGAGTTGTTGGTGGTGACAAGTGGAGGAGGGCGAGGGGAGGAGGGGGTGGTGGTGGGAGACTTTTTCCACGACCGTGGAGGGGGTGTTGCTGGAGGTGGCGCCGCCGCAAACGGAAGCGAAAGGATAAGCTGTTCCGGGGGAGGGGAGCGGGGTTTGCGGCGGACCGCTTGTCCCCAGTCAAAAGAACTAAAAATGGGATAAGTGATGAGGGAGTGAGTTTGAGTTGAGTTTGAGTTGAGTGAGGGAGTTGGTTCTAACTGCCACACACCTATTCATGTCCCTTCCATTCCAAGCCAAGTAAAACTAAAGAGAAATTGAACTCATGCTCCTCCCTGTCTGTCGGTTGGTTCAAGCCGCTTTTCCACAAATACAGAAATTAGTATTAATATTTTTTTTTCTCTTTTAATTGCAAGTGTAAGGACAATTTCTTGTCCTAATTTTGGATCTCTCTTAGTTACTTTTCTTTTGGTCTCTCTTACTAAATTATTTGTGGTCCACATTGACTCGAGTAGTAAAAACGAAAGAGTTCCATCTTTTTAATTTTAGGCTTTTACCAATGATAGAGTTGGTGTATGGAATCGGTCAAAATCACTTGGGAGTTAATTTAGGCAAAGCTGATTGCTATATGTCTAGAAGACATGTGATGATGCAATGACACCTTTCGGTATTGTCACCAAAGGGAAGCCACATGACTTCCGAGTTTTCTGCCCTTCCATTAGTTTTTTTTCCAAGTATAGAAAAACCTTGGATCACTAGCGTATGATTTACTTATAATTTTAAAGATTAAACAATACTCATCGATTATGATATGATTTGATAGTAGTTATCGTTTCTGTTCCAAGAAATTTTCATGGTTCATCTATACTAGATAAATTTTGTTCCCCAAAGCTTAAATCTCCCACCAAAACAATTGAAACATTTATGGGAAATTTTATCGAGTCATTCATAATTAAATAAACTGGCCATACCATCTTCCATAGTTTGATATAAGGCAAGATAACACAAATTATCTTTGAATTTTAATCATGAACTTTTGAATATTTTCATATAATTTAGGAATTGTATTAAACTTTACTACTAATTCAGAGATTATAGTGAATAAACTAAAAGTTTAGGAATAACATTATACATAAGACCAAAATCCATAGACCACATTAAATCAATTAAAAGTTGAAAGGCGAGATTGCACATTAGATCAAAATTTATGGGCTTTTTCTGCTATTGTGCCTTTGATGTGATAGGGAAGGAAATCAAACAATGTGGTTACAATTTCACCCTAAATTAAAATTACTAGAAAACTACGTGTATTTTATAACTTTAGCATTTCTCCTTATGCAAAAGAACATCAGATAGGACGATAACGAAATGAGGCGTGCGCCCCATTACATATATCTATATCTATACCTATTATAAAAGTATGAACAATCAGCCTATTTTCTAGACTTTTTAAATTTTCAATTTTTCCCTAAACACATCTGATATGTGACATTTCGATTCCAACTGTGCCATCACCTCATTTAAAGGTCAGCCTGTTTTGTAATTTTCGGTAATGTCTTAAAAGGCATCTCGTCTAAATTTTTTCTACTTCCATTTCTAAACTCTCAATAAAACTACTTTGAAACGCTAATCTCAACTAAACAAACGCTAAATCTTGTTAAAATACTATCAAAGACCTCCATTTTTCTTTGCTTTTATTGATCTAATTTGGTTCTTACTTTCCTTATTCTACTTCATTTTAATTGTTCATCATTGTGGCCGTCATTAATTATATACCTCCAAATAACTAAAGAAAAATTAAGCTGAAGCAAACATTTACATAAGTTATTTCATGCTTATTAAGATGTGTATTTATTTAAATAAAAAGGGTGAAAAAGAGAAAGCGTATATTTTTACTATGTTAATGAATTATGTAATGTTATAGGTTTTGATTACAGGATTAATCATATCTAACTATCTTTTTTTATTAACTGTTTACTGATCTAATTTTGATCTTCGTTTCTTTGTTCAATTTCACTTCACTTGCCCTTTTGCTGTTTATGATCATCGCCCTCATGAGTTCCATTCATCGTAACAACCAATAAAAATTAACATAAGTTATCCGAAAATTCTTATAATATATAATTCAATAATTAAAAATAGAAAAAAGAGGAAATATATATCATTACTGTATATCAATAAATGAATCGAATATATTGTAGTTTATAGTGAAATTCAATTTGTTTAATCCTATTCAAGTATTTTAAAGTTAAAGTCAGGATAAGAGTATTTAAATTTGAATTAACCCACTTCTTAGTAAATATTATGCATGTTAGTCTTATTAATAAATTTTACTTATCCAATTACATTTGGAATCAATATTATTTTTGTATCTATTATCTTATAGTTAAAAGTCAGATATAAGATAACATTCACTCCTGTGCTCACCACGTGGCACTTAACATTTTACTTCTACGATTGTTACTTGGCAAGTCACGAGATGTAATTGTGCCGCATACCCCATATTCAACCAATTCACAATAGTTCAATGATTTGTCGTCCTCAAACTTCTATAACTTATTAAATATGAATGTAATCTTAAATGTATCCGACCAACAAAATAGTTAAAGATAAAATATCTTGAAATGAGTTTTTATTATCCTTCGCAAACATTTATCTCTTTGCACTTATCTCCTTGATTTTAAGTATGAAGGGAAAAACAAATAAAGATGAAGTATCTTGAAATATACTTTATGCATACAAATTTCAAATTAAGTCAACAAGGAATATATATCTCATTATATAATCCTAAGTAGAAGAGGAAACCGTCTAAGTTTCTCCATTTAGTGTGCCATCTCCACATGCTTCTCCTCCTTTGTGTACAATATTTTGTGACCTAGTGCACTGATACTCCAAGCTTTATGCTTCTTATTATGTATCATTAAAGAAAGGTTAGCCATGACTGATCAGGCACTCTTACAAATGGTGTGATATAAGCACTAAAATGATCATTTTCACATATGTTTGTGTCCTGACGTTTGTATCCGTTTGTGTCATTTCGTTTAAGACTCATCCTAAAACTTACCCTGATATGCAAGTTCATTTTTGTTAATAGTAGGAGGGACGAAAACTATAATACACAAGATATGAAAAGTTATTGAACATCGTTTTCTTTAAAATTTATGTTTGGGAATATATGAAAAATCGGAGGAATTAAAGTGTGGTAGAATATAGAGAAAGTATTTAAATTTTGAAAAAATTAGAACATACATTGCCAGCGAAAAGTAAACATTATCCAAACGGAGTTATCCATCCTTAATTTGAGCGAGAGATTGTATTATGCAACCCTCAAATCAAGGGTGGATTACACCGTCTGTATTTTTTTTTTTACACCACCTGTATGCTATAATATATATTGAGATTTTGTGAGAATGAGATGGAGGGGAAGCTTTGAATTTGTGGGGGCTTCGCTAGGCATTTTCTTTCCTTGATGCTCCCAAACAACGCCTAAACATATGATAAAAATCCGTGATATTATCGATAGAGTCTAAAATGATGTCATCGGTGTTTAAATCAATCGTATTATAAATGATAAAACTTGCATAATACAAAAGGGTCGTTTCAATTGAATGATTTTATAAAAATATAGCTTCTGTAGTAATTGAATTTCATAGCTATTTTCTCTAGATTTAAAAGAAATTGCAAATATTCATCTTCGCAAATATGATATTAACCAATCATTTTTGGCGTATCACTAATAATTGAGACGTTACATCATTAAATGACAAAGGAAAAGATATCAAAGATCAAAGTAAAATAAAAATGAAAATAGTTTTACCCAAGTATAAGAATATATGTGTTTATTCGTACATAACTTGTTTTACTTCAAAAAATAAAAATAAAAGTAATCTTTGTCAAATTCAGCAAAAGTCCAAGATACGAAAATTTCTATTGAAAAAGACGCTGTTCATCAATACTTTCCGGCCTAGACTTCTTAGACGATCGTCAAAGAGTTGAGATTTCACGATGGCGGGACCCGAGAACTTCAAGTTGGTCTTAAGCGCTGTGATTAGCCAGTAATCTCCGGATTAAGCAAAGTCATTTGCTTCCGTCACTGCCACTGGTTTTAGTCTTTAATCAGTTGCTCATCATTTCGCTTGCTTCGGATCAAAGCATTCGAGTAAACCTACCCCCACTCGCTTAATTAAGGAGCGACAGGGATTAATTGAGGAGAGAGAAGTGAGGCACCGACTGCTAAAAGCAAGAAGCCCTTTTGCTTCGCTACCCGTCGCATTCTCGATTTGTTGTTTTCCCGGTGTACCGACTGGGTGTGAATCCACTACACCACAACCTTAGATTAGGCTTGTTAAAATGAATTGTAAATACATCTATTAACCCATATTTGAAAAGGCTAAATTGCTATATGATTCGGTTATATTCAGTAAATGGATCATAAATGAATTTAGAATTATAAAACCCAAAATAATATGAATGTTAGATGAGTTCGTAGCTTATTTAGATATAACTCACCTTTATGACTTTATTTTCAATCTGTCTCGCTCTCACTCAATCTTGTGCTCGCTCCCTCTGCACTTTCACCTCTGTTTTAGTATAAATTTTCTTAAAATGAGTTAAATATGAAAATATTCTAACAATTTAGGTCGGTTTGGGTATAAGTTTACTCAATATGGATCACTAGATTTGTATTGCATATAAATAAATTAAATAGCTCAACTTCGATTGAATCATTTTCAATCCAGCCAACCTATTTGATAGGTCTAATCATAAATCACGTGAGTACATGTTGAGTCCATCAAAATCAATGGCTTTAAGTACACAAGGTTCACATGTACCCAGTCCATCTCAAATATTCCTTTCCCCCATTTTGGAGAAAAACTTGCTAGTTTCTGAATTTACTAATCTGAATCTTAGTCGTTAGTTATGTGGATCTCTATGTGAGGCCCACCCTAAATTTGTATGAGCAATTATCATGATCGATCTCATCTAGTGAATAATCAAGACAAAATCTCCCTCCCTTCAAGACGATGCTCGATCGGGCAATAACTTCAGGGCCAATCTCATTTGGGTTTGGGTTTCCCTCAATTGATCTCCATCGTTGATCATGTGGGTCCCATATAGATTTAATGTGAACAAATCATAAGATCAAGGGCAAAGATAAACCGAATCACTCCACCTTGATATGTACAAGTATTTTCTGTAATTGAGGCCTGATTTGTAAGTGACCTGACCGCACGTCATTCCTGAGAGTGAGACCGTTTGAGACCAAGCTTTCATGTCCGTAAAAGTTGTCCCCACTGAAATTTGACTTTCTTTCACTAATTTATACTAAAATATTGACCCAATAGTTATCGCGGGAACAAAAAATAATTTAACGATCACAACGATATCAATTTACATTGAAAATGATATTGTAGCTTACTTAAATAATTTTATAATTTTTAAACATTTGTAGCGCTCTCAATAAATTTCAGTGGATCTAAATACATTTTTAAAGTACAAGTTTAGACGGTTTTACATTCTTTTTTCAATATATTTTCCCTTTAATCAACCAATGATAGATTATGTTTGTATGTAAGCATATGTGACAAATTTAGAGTTGGGAGATTTATTAAAATGATTAATTCAAGGAATATCCATGTTTTGTCACAATAATCCTAAGGATAATAAACGATATACTATGTTAACTTTAAAGGTTTTGATGAGTCAATTAGTTAAAAATAATTAAGAAACTATTGTCTCACTTGTAAATAGTGAATTCACGATAATGTATTAGCAGTATTCACATGCAATCATTGTCATTAGAATTTCGAAGTTATATGTCAATAGTGTAAACTATTTTTTTTTTTTTGGAATTTAAATAGAAATTTTGAACTTATAAATTATTAACATCAAAGTTCGTAACTGCACTGCCAGTTACATACATTGTGATCATGAAAATATTTTATATAAAGAAAAATGAGAGAATATAATTTGAAAAATAATGTAACTGAGATTTAATATAAAAAACAAAAAACAAAAAAAAACAAAGTGATAGAAAGGAGGAGGAAAGCATGGGATTGAAGTGAAAGTCAATATGAATAAGTGAAATGAAATTTAAAAGGGGAAAAAAACGAAGAAAGGAGGGAGGATATGAAATGTGTGATATGTCCTCCTTAAAATGTCTCTTGATGTATGGATTAGATAAATAGATATATAATTTTTTTTATTTTCCTAAAGATACATTAGTAATCGAAAATTCAACACAAGGAAGGGGAGAGAGAGAGAGAGAGAGAGAGAGAGAGAGAGAGAGAGAGAGAGTGAGGGGCTATAGGTAATGAAAGAGGGCAGTGCAGCCTACTCTCCCCGAGGAGAGTTTATTAATTTTTTTCGGAAAAAGTTAAAAAAATCATAAACTTATACTATTGATATCAATTCGGTCAAAAATTTTTTAATTAAAACAATTTAATCCTAAACATTTTTGCATTGATAATAATTCAGTCAATCTAGCCAATTTAGTTCCCAAATTGCTAACGTGAATACCAACGGTCCTATATAGTACGACCAGTGCTAACGTTGATAAAATTTTTAACTTTTAAAGATTTTTCATGACTTTTTTTTCTGTTTTCTCTTTTATTTTCTTTCTTTTTCCCTCTTTCTGTACACTATTAGCAGGCAAGGTTGCCAACTGACCATCACCGACCACAAACGAGGGCCGGTGACCCTCACCTGGTTTGAGCAAGGGCCTCTATGCCCTCGCTCGAGGGTCGCGACGCCCTTGCCTGAATTTGGGCAAGGGTGCAAAGACCTCCTCCACCAGAGCCTATGGCCAGCAACCTTGCCGGCTTAAGGGTGAAGAAAAAGTAAGAAAAGAAAAGATCAAAACAATTAAAAATTTTCTTAAAAAATATTAAAAATTACAAAAAAAAATCCATATTAACAACGGTTGTGTCACTCAAGACCACCAAAATCCATGTTAGCGATTTCCAGCCTAAAATAGCTAGATGGACTAAATTGATACCAATGTAAAAGGATTTAGAACTAAATTAATCCATTTGAATGGTTTAGGACTGAATTAATAGTAATGCAATAAGTTTAAAACTTTTTTAATACTTTTCCCTAATTTTTTCATTGGCAACATACCCATGGTTCGCTGTGTACAATCATTTTACGTTAGCATATTCCATTCGATTTTAATTTTTAAGCTACTGCATGTATGTGATAACATCACTTGAATTAGAGGAACAGAATAAACCAAGTCATTTCGTAGAAGTCCCAGAGTAGAAAACATATGTATGGCATCATTTACATTTGCTCAATTATACTTGTAAATCAATCGACTTCCCCAAGATAGTATTAGTCTATACCGCTTCCCCCTCTCTTTCCATTCTCTCTCCATTCTATTCTTCAACTTATCCGTGGGGAGGGTCCTCCCCTCCCTCTGTTTTTATTTTTGTTTGTATATTTTGTTCTTTTTTTGTTTCTTCTTCTCTCTCAATCTAGATTTATGAGTTTTTTATTTAATTATTTATTTAGTTTCAGATCTAAGAGTTTACACTCCCTTAATCTAGTTATAGATCTGGGAGCTATTCTCTCCCGATCTAAATTTGGGAGTTCAATAAATATGTTTTCAAGAATTCGATTCCCAAGCGCTCTGCTCATGCACAAGTCATCTACCTTCAATTTAAATGATGATTGCAAGTTGAGCCATAGAGATTTGCTCTCCCAAATATTAGATCAGTGTTTATTCAACTTGTTTTGGTTGTCTCTATATGACAATAGTGTAGAGAAAGCCAAACCTAGGCACTCAATGCCTAGCATTGCCATAGTAATTAGAGAAGGAATTTCACCAACAAAGATATGAAGTCTAGCAATTGGCCACATATCTACCAGTGCTCTATTAATCCCCCTTATTTTTTGAATTTGGCTTTGTCTTGAGTCTTATGGACTACACTCTACTTCGATTGCTTAGCTATGAAGTTTATATATTTCTCATGTATTCTTTTAAGTAATTAATATAATTTTTTGCTATCAAAAAAAAAAATATGCGTGGATTATATATAGAGGATCACACGTAGAAATCTAATGTGATGCCAATTGGGTTAGGATGTTAATTCCTCTATGAGATTATGGAGGTAAAGAGATATTAATGTAGATGAATATTGAACCAATCTAGTGGACCTAAGGAACTTTGGGCGGTTAACTTAAAAAAGAATCTGTTTAGCCAAAAAAAAAAAAAAGGTGGAAAAAGTCCTCCCCATCGACATTTTGCTGGAATCCAGAATCTAGCTATGGTTTTAAAAAAAATGACAATTTGAATAAAATTCAAAGAAAAATAAGGAAACCTAAGCTCCTTTCGTTCAGTAAAAAATAAATGATTGAAAAATATTTTTCTAAAATTAGCCTTTTTTTCACTTACAAAAATGAATTAGTGAAAATTATTCTCATTATTTACAAAAAAATCTTGGGTACAAAGTGTTATCAATAATGATAACATTTTTCATATACTAATTATTGTAAATGTTACAAGCTACCATTTTAAATATATATTTTTTGAATTATTTAATTTTTGCAAAACAAATAAAACTCTAGTGTACAAAGAATAAACATTGAAATCCACAGGCCTCATAGCCCCAAAATAAAAAAACCAATTCACCTAGAATCAAAGCAGTTGCCTCGAACAAAAGGCTACATTTAGTCATCTAGATATCTAATAAAGATAACCCCGGATAAGGTGAGATATGAAATTAAGAGATTTTGCTATATCCTATCAATTATTTAGTGATTACGGCAGTAAAGTCAAATATATTCACATCATATCATATATATTTTTTTAATACAAATGATATATTAGTATAAAAGAACAAAAAAATTTACAAATAGAGATTGTAAAAATCTTTCGCAATACTCTTGTCTACTTTATTTTTATTTAATTTTTTATTTTATTTTCCTCTCTTTTTTTAATTTATTTATTTTTTTATTTCTTTCTTCCCCTTCCATCATTCTCTAATAAAATTTGATTAAAAAAATCAGTACCAATATACCTAAAATACTAAAATACCTAAAATATGCAATAAATATATATTTATATATTGAAATTATATTATAAAATTGAATTGAATTCGAATATGTAAATAAAAATAACATTAAATTAAAATAAGTAAATTTTTATTTTTTTATTTTGATTTTTTATAGTAGAATTTAAAAATTATTTATATTGAAATATAATTTTAATTTTGTTAATTCAAGAAGTTTGTTATTCACAAAAATAATTTTTCTATTATAGATGTCAAAATCATATCCATCTTTATCTCACATTCCCATTAAATAATTTTATCTAGTCTATATCTATATTATATATTATTTTATTCTATCTTGAGCAAACACAAACGCAAGATAGATAAATTTTATCATATCCTAATTTTATCTTGACTATCAAAAGCAACCTAAGGAGTTGGAATAGGGTTGTGGCTAGCTCTAGATAATAAATAATACGACTTGGTCGCTATTGCCCAAATTATGAGGCAACTTGCTTTCACTTCTTTTTGTTGAATTTCCCTATCCTTTCATGAACTATAAGTTACCATTTATTTGGATCATATTTTCAAAAGAGAGCTGCAATGTACTCTGATTAACTACTAATGGACTACCACAAGGGAAAACAAAATATTAAGCTAAAAGTTCATGGCCGATCAATAAGTCCCGCCTGGCTTCCGTCCTGTCGGGATGACGTTCTTGGCTACCACGACCTATGGGACTCCATGGTGGTGAGCTTGATGGAGAACAGAGCTTGTAGAGCCAAGCCGGAGTTGAGCTTGACTAAATTGGCAAGAAAACTGCTTATTAAAAAAATTAAAAATTAGAAAAATTGTCCATGCCACGTAAGAGATTTCCAATTAGGCTTTATTTCTATTGTTCTGGAAGTTCTTCTCAAATACCTGGACCCAATTGAAAAAAATGAGATCACTTCTTATGGTCTTATGGACTCATTGAGAATGATTCTGATCTAGTTCATGGCTTATTAAAAGTAGAAGGCGCTCTGGTGGAATCCTTGCGGACAGAAAAAGATTAAAGTCAGCTTGATAATAATCAAGAAAAAATCCCAGCAAAAGGGAAATCCTAAATCACCGCCACTAACTTAGTAAGCAAAAAAACCCAGCTCAAACTTCCTTCTTGCGTAGGTGCTCCTCCAAAAGCACAGACTAGAATCACCCTATTTTATCTCGAAAGATAGGATGTCCTAACCACCCAATAGCTATTCCATCCTCGTAGTCCATTGACCCCACTCTGAATGATCCCCATTTACTAGATTATTACTAATATAATCATTAAAAAAAAAAACTAATTTGTTAAGAATCTTAGACAAGCCTTATGATAAACTTTGAATTTTTTTCTAGCCCAGCACCAACTCTTTAATATATTTCTTGCTAGAAATATCCATGATCTCATTGATAACCAGTGGGACCATAGTCTCCGCGAAAGTTGTCTTTATTGCCAACAGCTTTTGGGCCCTTATGTAAGCATTATATTACCCAATTTTTTTATGAAATACACATCAAAAAATTTTCATTAATGAAAAGTATTAATCCATTGGAAAATCAAAACCCGTGATGTGGAATTTTCTTTAATCATCTTCCTCCAAGTAAGAGGGGAAAAGTAATAAACTTGAATTCGTCACAACTATTCAACATTTTAGTCAAAGACATGTTATTTCTTTTTTCTAATGACTAAAATGTCATACCTACCGAAAGGCTTTATTCACACGAAACTTTGGGGAGAGTAGACTAGGTCAGTCCATTTATCATCCCACCACACACCCAAACAAGCTCAAGAGTTCAAGTGCTACAAGTTAGCTGCTTAAAGCCCGAACATGATAAATCGTTAAAAATATTTATAATTAAATTGGTAAATCATAAAAATAAAAAATAAAAAGATTTATAATTAAATTGATACGATGAAAAATTTAAAATTAAATTGAGAATAATTAAAAAGTCGCAACCGAATAATCGATGTATGGAAATTAGGAAAAAGAAGAGTTTTTTTCTAAGCCGAGACAGTGACCGCTTTGACTTTTGTGTGAGGCATTGTTTTTTTGGTAAAATAGCATTTGCAATGAGGAGACTCTTCCGCGGAGGATGTGCCGGCCGGGGGAAATTCCGTCAACGACAAAAAACGAAGCAGTCGCCCAATTGTCTTCGTTCGTGGACCGACCACAACGCGGGGGGCCCGTTCCGACGGTTGGGAGTGGGCCCATCGTGCCTGGCCAACCACCTTGCAGCTGAAACGTATCTTCGCCGTTAGATCTTGGTGGGATTTCATGATGGCGAACTGTACATGAGTACGTCTGTCGGCACTCAATCCAATAAGCAAAATTAGAAACTAGGGCTCGGTTGCTTTGCGAGATTTTTTATTTTTCTTCTGGTTTCTATTTTCGTTTGGAAACCAGGAAAAAAGGTGCTGTGTAGGATTTTGCAGGATATTTCATGGGTCTTTAGGCGGTTGGACCAAAAATGTTAGGACCAAATTGGAAAACTGGAACCAAACTAGACCGAATTGAATTTTTATGCATTTTTGGTTTGGTTCAACTTTCAATTCAGATAATAAAAAAAACTATTTTTTATTCCGGTTTGATTATTGAAAATTGCTCCTTTTTCTTTATAGTATAATGGGATAATAGCATAAATATTAATCCATAAACTTTTCAATTGTTCAATGTGATCTTTGAACTTTAACCCAATATGTAATATAATTCTTGAACTTTTAATTTGTTCAATATAATTCCTAAAATTTTGATGTATATTCAATATAATTTCTAAACTGTATGAAAATATTTAATATAGTTTCTAGTCTTGAACAAATTAAAAATTTATGGATCACATTGAATATTTTTATGTAGTTTAAAAACTGTAATGAACATGTACCGAAATTTTAGAAATTATAAACAAATTCAAAGTTTAGGGACTTGTATAAATTAAAAATTTCGAGACTAAATTGCACATTAGACTAAAGTTGATGAGCTGTTTGTGTCATTTTTCCGATTATAATTTACACAATCTCTCTCCTTTGTCACTAAACCTCTTCTTAATATTACAAAATAAGAAAATCGAACCAAACCAAATCTTTGGTTCGGGTTGTGATTCGATTCATGGCTAATACACACCCAAACAGTTCGGTTCGGATTTTCAAAGAACCCAAACCGTTAACACCCCTCGGAACCTCCAAGCGATCGGGTTTCTACGCTCGCACCGTTGGATCATCGAAGTTGCTAGATCAAAAGTTTGATGGGTAATTTCTACGCGAGCCCACTGTTCATAAAAATGCTATGTAAGCTCCCTTCACCAGTTTGGCTCAAATGACTCAGAGACCAGTCGGAGTAAGATATTCAGCTTAGGCCCAATGCCGTGAAGTGGGCTTGCCAAAGTATGTTAACATGGTATGAAACCGTATGACTGCCGCATGCACTCGAGAAGCCCATGGGAAAATTAATGAAAAATTAAGGGTAGGTTCGCACCAAGGAAAATCATTCTTCAACTTTTCAATATTTAGATGACGAAAAATTAATCCATCTATTGGAAACATTTTTTGTTGACCGAAAACAATAAATTTAGATTGGAGAAATACAACTTCCCTTTATAACGTAAATATGTAATGTTGAAATTTAATCGACGACACAAATTTAGAAACTACAATTAAAAGATATACCAGAGTTTAAACACAAATTTGAAAACTATAACTACAGTACAAGAATTAAAAGATACACATGTTTGTTTTGTTTGTGCGTAGGGGGCTTCCAGTAGTTGAGCATTAGTATTTATAGTGCTTATGACATATTTGCTCGAAAGCAGTTCTTCTGCAATTTTAGCTATGTCTCCATATCTCTGAGAATCTCGATCCCATGTTCTCATGATGTTAGGATCTTATTTTCAGGTGGTTACTCCTTTAAAATGGCACCTTGATCTTCCGCCTTTATCTCTTCTTCATGATATGCTAGACTCCATTACTTTTTCTATGAGTGATTTCAAATTAAGATATTATAACTATTTCCTAGCACCCTTCAGACATGCAGTCTTCGTTCCGTAACTCAATCGGTAACTTATCATTCATTTTTCATTAGTATCCTTACTGATTAGTCTTGCTATGACAATTGGCATTAACAACTAATTTATGGTCATCGATGTATATTAATATTGACCACTCTTTCGATCGCCAATAATGGCTCACATATATACTATTAATAACCAATTATCATATAGCCACGTGTTTACTCATGTCAAAGACCTAATTAAGTTTTGATGCGAACACAAAAGCACTAGCTTTTTGTCATCCAAGTATCGAAAAGTTAGACAGCAATTCTTTTAAAATAATTTTCTTTCAAACAACTGGATATTTATTGAAAAAGAAGATAAAATGTGGCCTTATGTATGAGAGGAGTTATTGCATGCACTAGGTTCTATTGACTTGCAATGCCTACTCCATCCGGTATGGTGGGACACACCGAACTCAGTAACAAACTCACCATGTATAACATTGCGAACAAACTAGTGCATGTGTCGTAAGGATATGCAAAAGAATCAGGAACCGCCCAAATCATCCAAAATTAGACCCAACTGCCCAAGAACTGATAATTCTTAAGAAAATCAGTCCGATTCTCGGTTCCAATTTATTGGAATTGGTGGATATTGGCCCGATTCCCAATTCCAAGTGTGGAACCACCCACCCTTACCAAATCGATAATTTATATAATATATTTAATTTTTAGTTTAAAAAAATGAAAAATCCTAAACTCCTAGGTTACTTACTAGTATTTATGTTAGATAATTGTCTACTTTTGCCCACTTATAACAAGTTTGGTGAGTGTGCTCTCTTTCTTACACACTTCCTAACATACTAAAATTGTTGGTTCATTAGCTCTAATTGGAAGTATCTTTAATGAGGTAATTCCGTTGTGTAATTCTTTGTTACATATTATAATGCTAACGTGTGAAGCTTGGTAGGATCGATTTTATCAATCCACCTGGGAACCGGACCAGACCATGTGGATTTATATAATCAATGGGTAGTTCCCAATTCCAATTTTTTGGAACCAATCTTTAGTGGGCGTTTTCGGATCTAAGGAACTGCCCATCTGGAATATGCTCACCCCTAGTATTGGATCCATGCAATAGTTTAGCACCACACCATTTACTAATCCTCCAAAATAGCATCGAAAAAAGAAAGAAACAAGTGATTTCCTCCGAATCCTATAATGATGTCTATGAGCCAAAAAAATAAAATGAAATGATGAATGGAGAAGCTTTTAAGGGGGCAAAAAAAAAAAGAGATGATAGATCATCCAATCATTGGGATATTTATCAACACGAGGCAGGAATGATCACGAATAGAGATTGCATTGCCGAGAAATCTTAACATTTGGACCGTCGAAATGTTTCATGGCCATCGATGTACCACCGCCAGCAAAAGAGAGAGAAAAATCTACATTAAATATCTCCTAATCTTCTGGACGGAAATCCTGATATTGTCTGGGTAAATCTTAATTATTACTTTTTCTATGTGGTCCTGTGGACCAGCAGAACAACAAGAGAAAGAGAAGCGATTGAGTTTTTAGTTCTGGCTTCTCTCCTTTGATCTCCCTCGATCACATCTTGACCTAGGAATGCGAGCATTGCGGTACCTGGAGTCCTGTCCTAGTCAAGGGTGTCCGGCGAGGAGCTGGGCGGTTGGGGACCGCCGATGCACAGTGTACACCTTATTATACCACACTCGACGGAGAGAGAGAGAGAGAGAGAGAGAGAGAGAGAGAGAGAGAGAGAGATGTTGTTGTTTTTCTCAAATGAGATCGACCACCAGTGGAAACGGTGCCAGCAACTATGTTGACGACTGATGTAGTCAAGGATGTAGATGGAATGCTCCATCTTGCTTTGTTTTCTACTTTCTTTGACCATTTATTTAACAACTTAAGTTTTTAGAATATTCTACTGCAATCCTACGACGAATAGAAAACTAAGAATGACTTCAACAATGAGTAATAATGGGAGGGATAATTGTCCAAAAAGTCCTAAAGTTATTATGTGACGAGTAATTTAGTTCTAAATCTTTATATTTTGTCAATTTAGTCCTAAAATTATATGGCCACTTTAGTCTTATCAATTTAGTTATAAATATTTTGACAATTTGTCAATTTAGCATAAATCTTTTCATAATTACATTGTAGCTATTTTGGTCGAAAATCGCTAATGGTCCAAATAGCGCCAATCGTCTTACATGGCACCAATAGGAGGAAAAAGAAATAAAAAAAAGAAAAAAGGAAAAAGGAAAAAGATTTAGAAATTTTTTATAAAATTAAAAAAAAATTGTCTACGTCATCAACATAGATGTGCCACATAAGATGGTTGAGAACTAAATTAATAAATCGTCAAATGATTTAGAACTAAATAAGTATAATTGAAAAGTTTATAATTGAATAAATTTATAAAATTAAAAAATTTATTACTGCAATTACCGCTATATATAGGTTTATGAATTTTTTAAATAATTTTGCCTTCTTGAGAAGGTCAAATCATGATTCCCGACAGATTTCCCGTGTTACGTGATTGGTATCTACAAGACCTATGTAACCAGGAAAGTTTTGGCATAACCAGCCAAAAAAGAATGACGGACCCAATGGGGTTGCGTGGTCTTCAAAATAATTGAGCACAAAAAAGAGATCGGGAAAAAATAAAAAAAGGAAGGAAAATTTGTTTATGGAGACGGGCAACATATTAATTAGGGAGGTGCTTGTTTATGAAGTAATATTATGATTTTATCAATATAACAAAGTGTCTAGGTTTGCACAAAAATTCCCTTAACAACAAGGGTATTTTATTTTTATTTTTAAAAAAGTTTCAAGAGAAAGATCATGTTAGGCCTTTTGATCATATCAACGGACAAATCACAGTACGTGCTTTTCCATTTCGACCTCACAAACTGGGAAGACAAAATTCTTAGATAAGAAGGCGGGAGTCGGATCTTCCATCAAAACTTTGTGGCGCTTCATGCCACGTGGAATATCTTCCGGTGAAAAAATGTATATCTTCGTAGCCTGAAAAATTATTCCGTCCACTTGTATAGAATAAAGTGAAGTTCAAGAGATAGACGGAATGGACGATATTATGGTTTTTGAATATATCAATTTTTTAATTGGCTCTCCGAAAATTTTTAGATATGCACTTCGTAGGAGAACAAACTTGAAGGATGACTCCACAAATCACCTTGAAAACGGTGCTTCATTGGTCTTTCTCTAAGCTTCAATGAACTGTGACTTTATTTAAGATTATCGTAGTTAAATTTATGAAAGTTCCAAAATAAAATCAAAATAAAGACAAGAACTCAAAGATTCACAGGTCGCTAGACTTTTAATTAGTTCGATACAATTTTTAAATATTAGTTTAATATGCAATCCAGTCTATGACATTTTTAATTTGTTTAATATGATCCGTAAAGTTTTGATATTTGTTCAATATGATCTCTAAATTATATAAAAAATTTCAATATTGTCATTTCATTAAATTAAGTTCAGGAATAACATTGACATTTTCATCTAACCCAAGTATTAAATTGAATATATATAAAAAATTTAATGGTTATATTAAGTAAATTGAAATTTTAGAAATTATATTATATATTGAACTAAAATTCAAAAATGAAATAGTAAGTTTGTATTGTTTTCCTTTCCCAAAACCGTTTATATTAAGACGAGCAAAGTATGTGGTGAGAATCGCGTCCAAGCGTTCCTCTCGCCTTCCAATTATCCGACCACGCTTATCTTCTCCGCGCAATCACATCATTGTTTCCATCACGAGAGCGACTGATGAGAAATACTTTTTGGGTTTCTTTGGGAAATACAATATAGACATACATAAGCAGTAATCAACTGCAATTCTTAACAGGATCTCCATTTAATTCTCAATTCATGATAATAAGATTGCCCTGGCGGTATCAAAGGGATCAATAATTTATCTAAAGATAATGTTTATTTCGTGAAAAATAAATGATATAAAAATATTTTGTAAAAATATTTTTTGTTCATAAATTTTTATAAATAATATAAAAAGTGATAATATTTTGAAAAATATTTTTTCATAACATCAGCTTTTCGCGAATCAAATGGACTCTAAATATATCTTGATGAATAGGCATATATCATTGTGCATCATATCTTCATAAAAAGAAAATTTTATACCTCTATTTTATTATGGAAAATATTTTCCAAGATAACATTTTCCATAAAAAAAATGAGTCAATAAAAAACCCATGCTTGAATTTAGGAAAACAGTTTCTTCTTTAATAATTCAAAAATTATTTTTCAAAATATAATTAGGTATCAATAATTGACTTAAACTCTACGCTTAGACACAGAAACCCGAGCACTAGTTCCCATATCCCTAGCGTCCACAACCAGTTCTCTAGCACTCAAGTCCGTCGAAGCTAAGCTTGTGACCCCGATGCCCATGCCCAGGACCCCAATGCACAGCTTGAATCTCTGGTGCTTGTGCCTAGGCCACCAACACTTGCACCCAAATCCATCAATGCCAAGCTCGAACCCTGCCACTTGGGGTCCACACAGGTCGAACACGGGATCTTAGTACACGACCTCGAATCTCCAACACTGAGGGCAAATCCACAAAGGTCCTGCCTAGGTCCACAATGGTTCTGCCCAAATCCATCAAGTTTAGGCTCGCGGCCCCAATGCCCCATGCTTGGGACCATCAAAATCCTGAAGGTGCTTATGCCTCAATCCCCAAAGCTCAGGTCAAGGTCCATCGTAGTTAGACTCGAGAGTTTAGTGCCAATATTTGGTTCTGAGTTGCCTATGCACAAATTACCAATGTCCGGATAACAAATGTCTATTTAAGAAAATTAAATTAGATTTTCCATATCAAATAATGAAAAATATTTTCTGTTTCATTTTCAAGTTTTAGCCAAATTTTAGAAAATATTGTCATTTTTCTTAAAAAAAATCAAAAATGTCAAATTTTTCATTAAACAAACAGAGCCTTACTCTATAGAAAATCTAGAACACCTAGCGAGCTTTTGTTGTAATGGCATTATCAGGTTTGACCTTTACTTTTACATAATCAAAAGGCAACACGTGCACTTCGATTATAACTTCTGAAAAATTCACAACACTTAAATTTGGATACGTCAATTCACATTTAATTTTTTCCATGATTTTCTAAAAGTTGAATAATGATTTGAGTGTCGGATGAAAAGCCAAAGAAAAAGGCTTTTTGCTCTTTTGTCAAAGTGTAGACAAACAAGTCATAAATCAGTAACTGGATTTGACTTAAAAAGATTAAGCACCCATTCTACCTTTATAGCTAAAATGGATACTTTATATTTTTCTTCTCAGCAGAATATAAAAAACGTCGGATGTCGAATAAAATCCAAACTCCTAACGCTAAAAGCAGAATCTCATAATGAGCATAAAAATTCGAAGTCACTTCTATTCGCTGCTATATTTGTAGGAGGAGAGGTAAAAGCTTACCATATAAGGCCTAGTTCTTTAATCTTTTAGTAAAATGTATTAACGCCGCCACCATATTGACCTACTTATTTTTTCTTCCTTCTAACATTTCATATGAATTTTATCCCCAATTTTATCAGTGTTTTTTTTAGGCTTTTCTTCATCAAATTTTATGTGGCACGTAGGATGCTCTATGCGACACTCTGTCAACACCGGCGTTTAAAGGCAATTCATCAGTTAAAGAGATTAAAGTAGGGTACCTAACAATTGAAAGCAGAATTTAGGGATTCAATTTTGTAAATTACAGATAATTATGATGCTGTTTATCGATAGATGCATCTCTAGACAATACAAGGCTACCATAAAAGGTTATATCCAATTTTATCGAGCATTGATTTTCTAAAGCAATTGTGATGTTAGTAGAAATACAAAATTCATGATTGAAATGTCTTGTTTGCACGGGAAATTTTCATGCATCTAAGGAATTGAATTAATAAAATATCAAGAAGCATGCATGTCTCGAGAAGATTTGAGCAAATTAAAGAACCAATTGACAGACAAAGAGGTTTGCCAGTGCAATTGAGTTCAATATGCATTTTTCATGTATATTTTCAACGCGAATCCCAATTTCTGCACCCAAAAGAAAATTGATTTGAGCATTGGATTACTTTTGTTAATTGGCCGTAATCCGCAGACGGCCGATGCAAGAGAAAAATAGCAAAAGACAAACAATCCAACTTTAATCATTTATTTCGCTAAAAATAAATTATTTGAAAAATTTTTTTCAAAAAATGGTCATTTATATTAATTAAAATAATTAGTTAACGAAAAATATTTCATTAAAGATAATAATTTATGTTTAAACATTTCCATAGACGATGAAAATATTTTTCATTCAATCATTTTTGTAAGCGATACAAGTAGTGATCATTCTTTTTAAAGTGTTTTTCAAATCATTCTCTTTCCTTGAAACAAACACACTCTCACCCGAGTGTGTGTGTTTGTGGGCTAGATTGTCTGTGTTAATCTACTGCTTTGCTAGGATTGTCAGTATGTGTCATGTCAAGTTTTGATAAATGCATAACAAGAATATGGCTACTATGACGTGTTTAATAAACATGTCAAATTGCCTCAACATTTCTAATGAAGCATGTCACACGATACAACATGACTAAGACAATTATGAAACATGTTACCATTATGATACTTAACCTGTTTACCACAATAAGCACATAATACACATTTATTGCACGACAACTAGTGTTAACACGTCAAAGGTTTCAACTTGTTTCTGGACAATACAAGTAATTTCACATTGCATTAAATCTAAATGCACTATTGAGTTTTTTTTTCTTTTTGTTCTATGATATTATATTCCTAAATACGATTTTATTTAGTAATTTACAATATTTAAATGATATTATAAAGATAGAGTAGAAAATTCTTCAAATATAATTTGACAATTTGTATAGATATGTTGAAAATAGTCGAGCATTGACATCAAATCTAGCCGATAACTAGAAAATGAATATTGGATACCAATACGCAATGACGAATTCGTTGCCTTAGGCTTTTTTCCCCTCAAGAAAAGGTGACAAAAGTAATTCCGTCACATGTGCTTGGACCTAAGGCACCGAAAAGACATTATCATGTGAAAAGATTATAATTCCACGTATAGGTTGTGAAACTCTACTCCCTCACCCACAAACTCCAAATCTCCCATTTCTCAAGTGGAAATTACTCATTAAAACAATGTCGATACTTTGGTTTCCAAAGGATTGATCTGCTATAATCAACCATTACGGTACTGGTCATCGCTAGAGATTTTCATTCCCAAATCGCTCATGTTTCTTGTAGTGTTTTCTTTGGACATGTAGGCTTGAATAATCGTATGGGCCAATTCTCTATAAAAAAAAAAAAAAAAAAATCCCAACTTTAAGTCAATCCCAATTCTATCACGAACTTTTTCTATCTAAAAAAATTCTCAACTTTTACTCTAATTTTAAATTTGCCCATGTATAAAAAATTATCACTAGTTTTTTCAAGATTAACATGAGAAAGTTGTTGTTATTCCATATAAAGGTAATGGATCTCTAATTAGCCTTGACATTGATAATTTCAAAGAAACTAATAGTGATGTTTGGATGCATGGGTAGATTTAGGACTAGAGTCAAAAGTAGGGACTTCTCTATAGATTAAAAAAAAATTCGGGGCACATTGCAATTTGACCTAAAGTTTAGTTTATTTTAAGGGAATAAGACCATAATTATGATCTTTAGACTCTGTTTGTTTTGCAAAAAACGTTTTCAGGAAATCATTTTCCTCATTTTTTTGGCGTTTGGATTGCTTAAAAAAATGAGTTAACTAAAAATATTTTCTTGGTCAATGAGAAAAGTTTTTTTTTTCTTTTTTTACCAAAGCTTAAATTTAAAAAATAATTTTCTCCTTAAAAATTCAAAAATCATTTTGCAAAATATGATTAGGTAACGATGCTTAAGCTAGAAACTCTAAACTTGGGCACAAGAACCCGAATGCTCATTCCAAATTCGAGGCTCCAGCATCCTAGCGAGGGTCCATCTAGGTCATGCCTGAGATCCCGACCACCGCGCCCAAGTCCATCAAGGTTGGGCTGAAGACACCCATGTCTAGGACACCGGTCCCGTAACATCGAGGCTAGGCTCGAGTCTCGCGCTCGTGCCAAGTCCTCGACTTTTGAGCCTAGTATATTGAGGTCAAGCCAAGACTTTTGTGCAGACGCCAGCTTCCCTTGTGCCCACACCTCGGTCCATTGATATCGGGCCTGGCCTAGGCACCAAGGACTAGGGCCTAGCCTCAATGGACTTGAGCAAGGGCGCTAAGGACCCAAGCCCAATCTAAATGGACTTAGGTTTGGGCAAGGGGTTTGGGTCCACTACACCAAGTTCGAAGCATAACCTTGACAGATTTGGGCATGGGCACCAATACTAGAGTCCTGGGGTCCAAGGCTTAACCTCAATGGTCCAAGGCTCAACCTCGATGGACCAAGGCCCGAGTATGGGGGACTTGGTCTAGGCCTTTGTAGACCTGGCCCAAGACACTAGGGGTCCCAACACAGAGAGCGAGTTCTTAGGTTTGGTTTCAGTGAGTTAAGGATCTAGACTTGAGACCCCAGTGCCTGTGTCGAGTTCCTTGTGTCGAGTTCCTTGGGTACTAATCTGTAAGTTACTAGCGCCTACATAATACATGTCTATTTAAGACAATCAAATGAGATTTCCTTACCAAACAATTGAAAAGATTTTCTAATTAATTTTCAAGCCTTAACTAAATATAAAAAAATATTTTCATTTTTCTAAAAAAATGTCACATTTTTCATAAAACAAACGGAACCTAAATATCTATTTTTAGGAGAAAACTTGGGGAGAGCTCTATCTGTTCCATATTACTGAAATAATGATGAAAAGTCGTGTGCATCATAAAAATGACAATTAAATACTGTAAACGTTAGGCACAGGAGGAGATCCGAAAATAACCCTATGGATGAAAGTCCAATACATTGCAAAGGGAGCTCCATTAACTAAAGAAGGGGGCGTAGGAACTTCGATGAAAATCAGACTAACGTATGCTCAAAGCTTTTTCTAACCACACTCTCTTTAGTTGACAAGCCCCAAGCAATTGATTAAAGAAATTTTGCAAATTACATTGCAAAGGGAGCTCCATTATTGTCATGTTATGTAAGCACCGTTTGAAATTTAGTAACACGATCCTGTTGACCAAATAGTTTTTGGGCTATTCTATGCACTATTCTTAAAAAATATAATCAACGGGTCAATCGATGAATTAGCTAGCTAATTTGATCATATGATAAGAAGACCGTTGTGAAAGCTGAGAAAGGGCATGAGATAATAGTCAAAGGTCTTACAAATTTCCAGATGCAAAATCTTCGTAGCTTGAAGGAGGACTAACAACTTTATTAATGTTTAGTCGGAATTTATGTCGACAACTAAATAACTTTCACTGAAAAATTAGTCTTTGATTTTTTTTATTAAAGAAAGTAGGATCAATAACGATTCCAGATAGGAAATAACATAAGTACACAAGGAAATCGATAGATATACTTCAATTGAATTTAATCAACGTTAAAGTACACAAGATAAAAATACAATACCATAATTTTATCGAAGACAAAAAATCCAAAATCTACAACAAAGATACAAGGTAGAGTTTAATCAACAATGAAGTATCTAGAAAGTATAGCTAAGATATATGCTGAAATTTAATCAAATGACATGATATTTGGAAATTACAACCATGATTATGATACTGGAATTGAAAGATAACATCGCCTTCTACAATACACAAACACTAATATCTATAGTGTTAACAACCTAACTGCCTATAAGCAATTCTTTGCCAATTTTAGTCAGTCACGTCGCCACAACTTCTCATCTTCAAGTGCATACTAAATTCAAATGAAAAACGTCCTCATCCTATTTGCAGTTAGGGATAAGTGCACTAAAAATCCTAAAATTTGTTACAAAAGTTTAATTGAGTTCTACAACTTTCAAAAATTACAATCAAATCCTAAAGTCAAGTCCTTCTAGTAACAGCATCAATTTGTTTAACAGAAATGCTAACGTGACATTTTTAAATTAATTTCTCTCTTATCATTATCTTATTCAAATCTTATTTAAATTAGATTGAAAAAACTAAAATTTTAATTAGGAAACAAAATTGGAGAGAGAGAGAGAGAGAGAGAGAGAGAGAGAGAGAGAGAGAGAGAAGGTGTCGAAGGCAGGGAGCTACCACTATTGTTGCCCATCACCAGAGGGGCTAACAAAGAGGGCCAGCAACCCTTGCTAAGCCCGAGTGAGGGCACCCAAATTTGAGCAACACTAACCTTCATTTAGGGCCAACAACCAACACTCGCCCTAGGCAAGACCTAGACAACCTTTGCTTGAGGCTGGCAAGACTCACCCAAATCTAGGTTGGGTGATGTCAGCCTAAGGAGAGGGGTTGGCCACCTCCATCGACCCCTTCAATGATAGATCGCAATAGTTGCGCCCACTAACAAGGCCCTACCCTTCTTTTTTTCATTTAGTTTAGTTTTTCAAATAAAATTTTTAGTTTTTAATCTAATTTACTTAAGTTTTGGAGAAGAAAATAATTTTTAAAAATACCGCATGGGAGAGAGAAATTAAATAAAAAATGCAACATTAGCATTTTCATTAGACAATTTAATGGTATTAATAAAAGGACTTGATTTCATTGATTTAACAAGTGTTAGGATTTGATCGCACTTTTTAAAAGTTTTAAAATTCCATTGCATTTCATGACAAATTTTAGAACTTCTAGTGAACTTATCCCCCAGCTACAAGAAGTTATAACAACAATTATCCTCCAAAAGTTCAAATATTTGAAAATATTACTACTAAGCAATTACACAGCAATGTTGATCTTGATGACTCCATTACAGATAACTAACTTTTGCTGTTAATTATGTCCTTAGTTGTTGAATGCTCTTCAAGTTGTCAATATTGATCAATAATGGCTTAACTATCCGAAAATATCATTACTCATCAAGTTATCGATTGTTCTTTTCATCAGTGACTTTTGCTATTTACCAAACTTTGCTATCATCAACTAAATTTATCACTTGTCCATTGTAATCAAAAGTTGTTCTTTTTTTTTTTTTTTTGGGTGGAAACAATTAAATAAATCAGACTCGGCTATTTAAGCAGGCATTTTATAATCATCGTTATTTAGATGTGATGGTGGCCCCTAGTATTGACTGCAAGATATCATCACGTGGAGAGAAAATCAGCATTGCATGTCAAATTCAAGCGTTGCATGTCATCCATGTCATATTCCACATCAGAGGGAAGTTGCCATAAATAATGTATGATCTAATCCAAAGATGGACAGCAACAAAGGTCCTAGGGAGGAGGAACCTGTGGTTTCGCTTGGACCAAGTCGACAGCTGGTGATCCAATCATCGATGTGCTTGTCTTTTTGCATACACTGCACGTTCGATGTCTGCCGAGGCTATTCCATGATTAATATGCTCGACACACACTGTCCTCCAATGAATTAAAGCGTTGCCGCCCGATTTGACTGCTCGAGCTCACTCATCACGCGATAATGGGTCATCCGTCCTAATACACGTGGGGTATGAAACCCTAAAAATCAGCCGTAAACCATCCGTAGAAACTACGGCCCAAACCCTAATCGAGGACCATGTTTTTCTTCACCCGAGGAATCTGCCGGTTATCGATAGGCGGTTACGTACTTCATAGTAGCTAGGTCGTAAATTTTGGACGCGTGAAAAGTGAGATAGGAGAAAGAAAAGTCGAACCCAACCCCACCCATGTTACCTCCCTTCTCTCTCTCCACATGACCTCCCAATTGTCCTTGTTGATCCCCGGCTTATCATTCCACCGCGCCGCCACCATTCACCCATGTCTCGCTCGGACAGAAGGTTCTTCAGGCACGACCGGCCGAGCTAATACACTTCTTCTTTTGGCTAGGATTTTCTTTACTACTCTCGAAGATTTAAGAGGCAATGTACACTTGTATTTAAGAGTGTTTTATATCTAATATGCTCTTGACATTAGTGACAATTAACTATATCATTATTAATTGACATTGCTATACGTTGGCAGTGATGTAGGTGTGATGATGAAAGGTGGGAGACAAGTCGATCAAACATTAACACATGTTATGACCTTAGCTAATCATTGTCATGTTATGTTAATATCTCGTTATATTTAAATCATGAATTTAATATGCTTTGTTCTATATTGCTATTGTCGTGTCGTGTCGTTCTCTGTTGTGTTTTTTTAATTTTGTTATGTCATGTCATTCCTTATCATGTTTGGATATGAATTATCATGTCATGATGCATGTCCATATTGTCATACCATGCCATTTTCTGTTATGTGTATATTTAAACTTATCATGTCATGTCATATGTAATTATTATTACAATGTTAATCATTATGCTTGACCACCGCATTGCATGATGCATGTGCATTACATGTCCTAATGAATTTTGCATTCATATTTTTACATACAATGGGGCATACAACTACACACCAAGAACAATTTCACCAACAAATAACGTTACTGAATAAATGCATTGGCGACATTCTTAATATAAATCACAACATGTTACATACTTAAGATTTGTAGGTTTTATCGGACAAATTTCCTCACACATGCACTTAGATAGTTTTAACTTCTCTTACACTACTTGAGGGGTCAAGAATCACATCAATCTAGGTTTACCTAAATTGATTGGTAACAGCTCCAATCTGGTACATAGCTTTCATTATCATGTACATATAGTAGATAAAACCGGCAATTAGGATTTGGGAAGATCCTCAGAATCAAGGCATTGGTCGTCGACGACGTCAGCTCGCTAAATTCAAGCTGCTACAGTATGAAGATAGAGATTGATGAAACAGGGTTTGGATTTCCGTGTAGATTTCTTAGCATGTGATGACAAATTGAGCTACATTTAGAACGTAACCTTATCGTGTAGATATGCCCCCTTAACATTCGAGGATCTCAATCCGTCTATATTTAATATATTTAAATATGAACCACCATCCCAAACATAAAAATCAAAATAACTGACAATAATAACAAAAAGGGGAGGGACATCACTTCATATTTATATACATATAAATTCCTCAAATATACATACACACTTATATAAATAATCTTTCATCTAGCTGGGGACACGAAAGTACAAAAAGAACGACCGAATACCGAATTTCCTATCCATTGAACTAGATCATCTCACGTGCTTCAATGGTATACTAGACTAGACAAAAAAAATGGTCACAACACTTGCTTGCGATTGCGAACTTATCCAAGACCAGACCATGCCAAAAGAGCAACCCTTGCTGCTGAAATTACTTCAGTTCTTGGAACCGGAAGGTGGCGGCTGATGCATCTGCTGAGCGTACATGGCCGCCATTCTGCTGTAGGCATCCAACGTCATTGGCTGCAACAACAAATTTTCAATTTGGGGCAAGATTAGTAACCATAATTACACAACTTAGGAGGGTGTAATAGAGCATAAAGAAAAAACCCACGATCATCGCAAGTTCGCTCATCGTATAGCTACGTATAATTATGTGATCTAAGTATATATGTAGCAAGAATCGCTTCGTTGTCAAAAGTACAAATCTCCATTTCGTTGCTTAATATGTTCTTTAGGACATGTTAAGTAAATCATTTATCATGGAAAAGCGCGAGGTGATATGCACCATCATTTCGTTTTCACACGTCGTGTCTCACATCTTGTCTGTCTCACTCAACTTAATTCAGCGTTTGTCGCTACATCTAAAGAAATATTGTACGACCGATTCTATGTTTTCAAAGCTTCCAAAACGACACTTGTCGGTCCATTTAATGAGCATCTCCCACCCCCACGCAAATAGGAAGCCGAGTATAGTAAAACCTCCAGGAAATTTCAGCCACAGCCCAACACATTAAATGCACCCGCATCCATAGGTTAAGAAGTTAATTAAAAATTCGGGTATGCTATGGATAAAATTTAGATTTTTCCACGTGGCAATTCTCTATGAAGAATGATGGTTTTAGTGAGATTAACAAAAATAAACGTTCCTGTTAAATTTTGCTGGTCCCAAGAGAGGATATTCGACAGTTCTTGGTTGACTAGTGCCCTTCTCCGGTTGGAAACTTATGGTTACCTGTGATTGGGAGGCGAGGAACGGGGACATCGGGTCGGGCGTGACCAGCGGAGCCGTGGTGGCAGTGGCTGCCCGGTCGCCGCCATCTCCCCAAGAACCCATGGGCATGAAGGCGGCAGCTGGGTGGAGGACGGGAGAGATGCCAGCGAGGTTGGAGCGGCCAAGGGCGTTCATGTCCATCATGCCCATCCCGGGCATCCCCATCCCCACCATCCCCAGCCCCATCCCCATCTGGCCCATCATCGACATCTGGAGCTGCTGCTGCATTGCCATGGGCATCATCATCGGCTGCATGTTCATCCTGTTCACCATTTGCACCTGCGCCTGGAGCTGCTTCAGGTACTCGATCACCTCGTCCAGCACCGACGCCTTGTCCGTCTGGCGAGCAAAAAACCAAGAAAAAAAAAAAAAAAAAAACTCAGCTAAACGTCGGTAGCGCTGCCGGACGAGCTTACCCATTCGACAACACCATGCGCCACATCAATATACAGACTAAAGATGGTCTCTCTAGAACAAAACATGGAAGTCCAGATTTTCGTGTCGGTTTCATTACAGTTCCAAAGAGAGCGGCGTCGAGGTCGGGGTAAGGAATCATCTTCCAAAGTGGGAACAGCTCGCTATTACTCTTTCCGTTCGATTCAATCACAGGGCCAATCATGAGGAGGTGGGTACAAAAGGAGTAAAAATGATCCTGACCGAGAACGTGTGGCCTCATTTCCATGGACGAGTGACAGAGACAGAGGGAGAGATAGTGAGAGAGAGAGAGAGAGAGAGAGACAGAGAGATCCTAGTCCACAAGACTAATCTTGGCATGGGGACACCCGGACAGGTAGACAAACGGAGCGATGATGATTTCGATATGGAGACAAAGTTCTTGATTTGATAAGGAGACAGCTCCTGCTCCAACATTAAACTTTTCCTTCGTAGGCCCTAACCCTCTCTCTCTCTCTCTCTCTCTCTCTCTGTATTTGGTTCCTATTCTGCAAGACCCTGGGCCTGGAACTTCCCCCTTCCATGCAGCCATGTTACTATTTCTTGCATGTTCCAAGTACTATCCGGAAAATTAAATCATTGCATTTTCAAACCTGACCACTTGAGAGAAAAAAAAGACTGCAAGTAATTATTAACCCTACTTTTTATAGAAATTTGGGGGGAATACCATTTGGGTAAGCATTAAAAGGGCCTATGCAAAAAGCTTGATGAGAGTAATACAAAAGTAGCTAATCTATGTCATGAAAAAGCGTATTTTTCACGACCCTTTGTGGAAAATAAAATTTCACCGGATCATCTAAGCTTTGGAAAATTCCGACAAAAATAACGTAATTGAATCGAGAGGGATTTCTCGACACGTACCTTGCTTGAATTAGGGACCAGCTTCTGCAGCGTCTTCATCCTCTGGTTTATCTTATCTCTCCTTTTCTGCAACCAGCATCGCTTAAGTCAAGACCGATTAACAAAAATTTTCTTGAATCGAGAAATATCTGAGTCTTAGGAATATGATTTTCATGCCATGCGTTGTGTAATTCGACTCTATAAGAAGCATTATTATACATAAAAAAAATTTTTTCTAAAGTCTTGCAAAATTACGTAAAATATATTTTAATGATTTTTCAAAAATTGGCATTTTTTTTCTCATTGCGAGAGAGATCGTACACGTTCAGATTGGTTGTGAATAGCAGCGGCTCGGCTCCTTTTGGTGGACACCGAAGACTTTCCGTTCCGCTTCTTGTTGTCTTCGTCGTCGCCTCCTTCCCTCTGCACGATCCCAAAACCCAATTTCAATAATTGAAATTAAAAAAAAATCGAGAAAGAAAGAAAGATTTACATAAAAATATAAAGAAAAATAAAAATAAAAAGCCGATTATCAAGAAACTTGTGGGGATGGCTTCAATGATTAATGTACTAAAGATACTAAAGCACCCATTCAACCTCAACTCCACAAAAAAGGAAAAAAAGAAAAGGAATTCATTATATATTTAATTAAAATTTATTAATTAATTTACGGCGTGTGCCCTCACCGGAGGCCTGCTGTGACAGACGGAGTCGTGGTCGTCGGCCGCCGCCGTCGCCCTCGTGCAGCCCTTCCCGGAGCTGGTGTTCTCCGGCGACCCCAGGGAAGTCGACGTCATCCCGGCCCCGATCTCCATCTCCGCCGTGTCCAGCGTCATCTGCTGGCTGTCCCTCCCGAACGTCGCGCTCCCGCTCGCGCTCTGGTCCATCCCACTCCACTCCGCCGCAGCGGCCCGCGCCACCCTCGCGCGCTTCCTCGCCGCCAGCGCGTCCTCCTCCTGCGCGGGCCCCGGCGCCGCCGCCCCGCTGCACGACCCCACGCGAGTGGAGCAGCCCACGACGCACGTTCCGATGCCGCCGCCGCCGCCGCCGCCGCCGGGCGCGGAGTCGACGAAGTGGGCGGTGGTCCGGTCTTCGGCGCCGGCGCCGGCGCAGGGGACGAGCGCGTCCATCGTCATGGTGGCGGCGGCGGCGGCGGCGCCGCGCGAGGGGTCGAACCACGGGACGAGATCGCCCGCCGCGGCTTCGAAGGGCAGCTTCCGGCGGGGCAGGGCGGTAGCCTGGTTGACGATGCACTCGAGGGTGCCCGTGCCGGCGCCGGCGCCCCGGCGTTGGCGGCGGCGCGCGGCTTGTCCACCCACGCGTACTTGGAGGGCGCGGTGGAGGAGGGGAGGGGCTTGGCGGGGGCGCGGGGAGGCCGAGGCCGTGCATGGCGAGCTGCCCGTTCTCCCACGTCAGCTCGGCGACCTCGTAGTTCGACCTGCCGACGCAGCACGACACGAATCAACCCCTCGAACCTCATCAAAATCACGTTAAAAAAAGCCAAACCCAACAAGAAAATCCAAAGTTTTTCGACATTTGATTACATGGGAACATCGGGCGTGCTGGGATTGAAGGAGTGAGAGCGGAGAGAGCGTCGGCACGGCGTGGGATGGTTGCCGCCGCCGCCGCCGCTGCCGCCGCCGGAGTCGTCGAAATCCCAGTCCGGAACGCACTGGCTCATTTCTTTCTGCGTTTAGAGAGAGAAAGAAGGAAGAGAGAGAGGGAGAGGCAGATAGCGAGGAAGACGAGATGATTTTTTTGGTGCGTTTCTTTCCTGTGTTTTTTCCCCTTTCCTTCCTTTGTCCAAGCTCATCCACAAAATATTTACTTATAAAAAAAAAAAATATTTGCCCGACCAGGCTTTTAGGGGACCCTACATGGGCGAGCCTTAGGGTCCGAGAAGGAAAATTGTTTGCCCGGATCAACCCGGTTTCTGCATCCGGACTTATTGGCTCACCCACCCCCGGGCCCGGCTTGGCTAGTGTCGGTGCTCATGATCAGGTCTATTAAGCAATGTCAGTTCTTTTCATATCGATCTATATGCCAATTGATGTAATGGGTGATTTGTTAGACCGTAAAATGCGATCGTAATAGACAATAAAAACCTTTTTTTCACTTTGCATGATAAGATCAAGATTCTCCCCAGATCCAAGATAACTAGATAGTGTCCAACCATTTCAAAATGATTAAAGTTTTTCCATACTTCGTTGTAAAGTTTGAATATATGCACTCTTCAATAATTAGATCAACTTGATGGGACAATTGATTATTTGATCTTTCTCTGCCATTTATCTCGAGGCATTGTGGGGACAAAAATGATAAGAAGCATATAAGAGACTTAAAATATCTATAGGAATCACAATTGGCTGTCTTTCCTAATGTAGCTCATGTTGACAACACATTAATGGTAAAATTCAATTGACGTAAGATTGCATGCAAAAACTATTTTTGCAAGTGACGTTAGATCAATGACACGTGTAAACTTATAGTAATTTTATAATTAGTTCATTTATAGGCCTTTTCTTTTTCCAAAAGTATCTCTCTGTAAAAGTAAATTATAAAATATATATCTCAAAATTATTTGTCAAACTAGATTCTCTATGCCATGCTATGTCTAAATGTTGCCTAATCATCAAATTATTAACATTTGCTTGACCTTGGTTCTTTATTGATTATTCCTTTATTGACTTTGTATTCAAAATATGAATAGAAAAGTAATTCGCTTGTACATTTCACCATTTTGTGTGGAGAGTTATTTTGTTATTAATTTTTGAATTTACAAATGGCCAAAAAGCAAATGTACACTGACGAGTAAGTTTCAATAAATCGATTTTATAGCTATTAGACTCGAATTAAAAAAAATTAGGTGACTCAACATCTAATTGAATAAAAGAAAAGTTTATACTTTTCAGTATTTATTCAGCAAAATTGCATTTTAAATATAAATTCACTTAATCAGTTTATTACAATAAAATTTAAAACAAAAAGGTAGGAAAAATCTAACTTATTTATACATAGCTTTTATACAGGAAAAAATGTTAACAAAATCATTATACTTGGAAAATAGGGAAGAAAAGTTTTTTTTTTTGGTTGAAAGGAAAAAAAGTAGTTATGATTGCAAAATAATTGGTGAAAGTAATGACATTAAAATATAGGGTTAATATACTGAAAAATCATAAATTAGTACACATGTGACAAATTTACAAAAACTAATTTTTTTACCACAAAAAATCCAAAACTAATATACTTGTGATAAATTTATTAACCACCGCAAACCCCAAACTGTTATGTTTGTAATAAACGTAACTTCTGTTAAATTCGATTAATAACACAAAAAACTACAAAAATAACACAACTATGACAAACGTATAGTAAAATTCCAAACTAGTATACGAGGCAACTATCACATATTATCCAACTTAATATTTTGATAATAAAATTTAACAAATACTAATAGAGTGTAAATTTATCATAGGTGTACCCATTTATAGTAAATTTATTATTAATTTTTGGTAAATTTGTCACAAGTATACCAATTTGAAATTTTTTAGGGTATTAATCATAAAATATATTTGGTTCATAATATCCAATGATTGATAAAAACAACTCTAAAAAAGATAAATGGAAAGCTAAGAATCAAAGAATGTCAACCTGAAATAATAAGTTCAGCAAAAACTGAAATACAGTGGAATAAATGTCATTGAATAAATAATTCGACGGTGGAGATCCTTTTGGCCTACTATTTCTAGATGTTGCACTAAATTTGAAGAAAAAAAAAGTTGTGGAATATGTTGAAAATTTTAAAATTTAAGCAGAAAGATGAAAGTGACTAAAATGAGGGGGTGATGATTGGGAAATCTTTGGACAAGACGTGACATGAAGAAATTTAGTTGGGAAAGTTGTTTTTGGGGAGATATATTTTGAAAAATATTTTCCTGAAAAATCAATTATTAAAATAAAGTCTTGTCTACACAAAGCCTCGCCTCTGCATTTGAAAGTGTCATTGAATTTCTTATCCAAAAAAGTAATCATTATTAATGTCAAAAGTTAAAATAATATTTTCCACGGCTTGACTACACAGATCCACCCTGGGATTAACCCAGTTGCAAGAGTGTTCCCTTGTTTTCAACTTTGGAATTTATGTTTGTGGATTTGAATTTTATAACAAGGAAATTAGACATAACTAGGTCATATCATGGGTTCTTATCCTAGTTCCCTCTAAGCAGCGACTAGTTATTCACAATTGTGCTTCTAAGCTATAAAGAAAAACAATCATCTTTACAAAAGAACCGAAACACTTTTTTTTTTTTTTAATCAATATCATGAAAAATCCAAATTATTATACCAACAAATTTACATTAAACTAATTTTTTGACAACTGAAAAACATTAATGACAAATTTATCATCCGTTAATTTCTATTAAATAAGATAAATATTATAAAAAATCACAAACTGGTAAACATGTAACAAACAAATAACAGAACCCCAAATTTGTATATCTGTCAACTGCCGCGTAACTCAAACTCAACAATTTGATCATAAAATTTAACGGAAATTGATATATGATAAATTTGTTACTAGTGTACTAATTTAGATTTTTTTTCACGATATTAATCATCCTTTTCTATTCCATCATTGAGCTTCAATTTCAAAATTTTAGTGGTTTAACCGACTTGTATTTTATTGAGGTCTATCTACCTTGTAACATTGCGAACTAATCATTTATCCAAAACAAATTTGTTAAGAGATGATCTAGCTATGTAGAGCCTGATTTAATTACTAATTTTTTTTTACTAAATCTTGTAGTCACATCTAAAATAAAAGAGACACTAGGAGAAAAAATTAGACAATTAAATGAGTTGGCAGTAAACAAAACTAAATTTTCAATTTTCTACAGTGTATTATTATTTTTTTTTATAGTGAACGTTCTTAAAGATTTTCATTTAATTACAAATTGAGGGGAGATATTTAGGTCGATTTATGTTTGCGTTACTCAAATACAAGCATGATGATAAACCTAATGCCCAACTCCAAAGGCTTGAAGCACGGATTAAGTGGGTTCACTTAATAAGTTTTCTACATGAACCCGAGCATGTCCTAAATAGTCTCACTTGGGTCTGCCTAGACCTGATCATTATGAATAAAACTTAAACATTCTTTAAATCAAGCACTAGGGATGAACCTTTAGATTCGATATCTGATCCAATTTGTCCAAGACCACCTCTTGATCAATTTTACTCAAGCATGGACCCCCTTAGATTCAATCCCAACATTATCCGTGAGATTATCATTTTCACCAATTCCTTGATCTCCTCTCATGATTGACTTTTCATACCTTTTTTTTGGCTTAATCAAACAGCACTTATATTTTGACTTTTCTTTAATCTAAAACCAAAACTTTCGCAATACTTGATTATATTGACACGTAATTTTACCTATAGAATTTCATATATATTTGGGTTAATACCCTGAAAAACCCTAAACTGGTAAACTTGTGACAAATTTACCAAAAACTATTTTTTTGACCGTGAAAAACCCCAAACCTGGTACACATGTGACAAATTTACCCCGATTGACCATAAAAAACCTTAAATTAGTACATTTATAACAAATTTACCAAAAAATAATTTATTCGACCGCAAAAAATCCCAAACTGATAAATTTGTGACAAATATACCTTTCGCTAAATTGGATTAATACCACAAAAAAATCATAAAAATTATAAACTCCGACAAACGGATCGTAAAATCTCAAATTGGTATACTAGTCAATTGTTACGTATCATTTAACTAATAATTGATGATAAAAGTTAACGAAAACTAACAGGGGATAAATTTGTCACAAGTGTATTAGTTTTGGGTAAATTTATCAAATGTATACCAATTTAAGATTTTTGGTGGTCAAAAAAATAGTTTGGGGTAAATTTATCACAAGTGTACAAATTTTTGTTTTTTAACCCTATATATTTTTCGAAATTCGAATAATATTTTGAATTCCAAGGAAAGAAGTACGTTTGCTTTAAGAAAATTGCGTTATTTTTCCCTTTAAAAAAAAAAAAAAAAAAAAACAGAGAGGAAAGTACTAAAGCATTCCTCATCGCTTCCCTAATATCGAAAACGTATCTGTACCTCAAATTTATTCTCTTTTTCTCTTTTCGCCGTGAGCTTATCTCTACTTGACCAAAAAAAAAAAAAAACTTATCTCTACTTTTTTTTTACACACCTTTTACACGACCCCTATTTATCGCGTCATATATCCCTATACCAGACCACGTGAGCTCCTTATTTATTGCGTAATCACTCTCCGTATTTTTTTTAATTTTATTTTTCCGTAACATGAAAATCTCCTCCAAGCAAAAAGGCAGGGCCGGGGCGCGCCCCACGATGAATCGGAGTGCGGGCTTTGATAGTGAGACACAGGCGGTGGGCCCCGCTCCTGCGCGTAGGGAACCGAAGCGTTGGACCCCGCCCGGGGGTGACGTGGCGCGCAGGGGAGCGCGACGCGATTCCCTCCGGCCGACGCGTGGAGGGCTCCTCCGTCCCCCACGCCCACGCGCACGCCCACGCGCAGCTCCGCCCGTCGACGCGACGATCCGGAGAGGGAGAGTAGCCGCCGTAGATTTTGACTTTTTTTTTTTTTTTTTTTTTTTTATCTCGAGCGTATACTGAAGAAAGTAAAAGGGCAAAAAAAGAAATCAGTGTACTTGGACCGAATAGCTTCTGACAGAAAAAGGGCGAAGAAAAAGAGAGAGAATGAAAAAAAAAAAAAAAAAATTGGTTCCGAAAAATTGTGTGGAGCCAATTTGGACACGAAGGGGGCTCACGAGTTACTGAAATTATGTTGTAAATGGGGGTTGTTGATTTGTCAAAGGGATTGTCTGTTAGTCTCGGAGCAAAGATGGGTCTCCGTCTTTCAAGGCTTTTTGACGTTCGAAAAGCTTTCTGTCCCCTGCGATCTACTTAAAAGCGTCGAAATTGGGAGAACACACTCAGAGGAGAAAAGCTCCTCTCATCGGACTGAAATCTTAATTACTACTGACGCGTGATTCATACTCTCATTATAATTGAGAGATATAATGAAAAGCTTCGATGTGCTAATTATAGTAAAATCCTCAATTGAATATAGTTTTGATAAAACCTTCCATCTTAAATTTTATTTTTTGCTTTTACTTTTTATTTTCTTTATGATCGTGCAACAAATCCTAATAATTCTATCTTTTGGACATTCTTCGTGACAGATAACGGACTTACCATATTACAAATTTGCAAGGCCCATTGTAAGGTTATTAGAATGACAAAATATGAAATGTTTTGGTACAAACTCAATAATACAACAGCACCTAAAATGTTAACTTTATTAAAGTAGTCACGTGACTTATGAATTTCCTCACTTATTAATGGGTTCATGATGTGGGTCGAGGTCAGCATCTTTCTAGGAGCTAAAATGTAGCTACAGGATAAGATTCTTCCAAACACCAAACCAAACATCTTGGGGAAATGCTACCGCGAAAAGCACTCACCCTGAAAAGCTCATCTCAACGTATCGAAATCCTAGTTACTATTGAGACATGATTCGTACTCTCACTATAATTGAGAAATATAACAAAGAGATTCGATATGCTAATTATAGTGAAATCCTCAATTGGATGTAGTTATGATAAAACCTTACATCTTAAATTTTCGTTTTCACTTTCACTCTTTATTTTCTTTATGATCATGCGACGAATTCTAACAATTCTATCTTTTGGACGTTCTTCGTGACCAATAGCTGACATACCATATTACAAATTCGCAAGGCTCGTTACGGGGTTATCAGAAAGGCAAAATCTGAAATGTTTTGGTACAAACTCAATAATATAACGACACCTGCGATGTTAACTTTATTAAAGTAGTCACATGACTTATGAATTTCCTCGCTTTTTAATGGGTTCATGATGTGGGTCAAGATCAGCATCTTTATAGGAGCTAAAATGTAGCTACAGGATAAGATTCTTCCAAACATCAAATGTCTTGGGGAAATGCGGCTACCGATTCTACTTCTACTCATTTAATGTTGGAAGGCATCTTCCGAGGCATGATATGCGCTGGAATAGTCCCATGATATTTCTTCTTAATAAGTGCTAGGCCAAAAAAAGCTTAAAAATAATTTGATTTTCTCCACATAGGATCCTTTTAAGTTTTTGACATCCTCGATAAATTAATTTGGAGCTGCATGGGAAATGCCTGTAAAATGTAGCAATTAAGGATAAGGACAGTCGATTTGTCCTACTAGCCTTGAAGTGTAAAAGTTTCCACTCTCTATGGAAGAAAATAGTAGTGTGGGCTTTAGGGTTTGGGGCTATGCACTTCAGTTTAGTGCTGAATGGAATCTGCCAATAAGGCACGAGGTGAAACCGCTCAAGAGCCTCTGCAAAATGTTAAAAATAATGGTTTAGAAAAGCTTCGCAACGAAAAATATCAAAAAAGTCATAAACTTATTATAATTATGCCATTTTAGTTATGAACTTTTCTTTTTACCTATTGAATTTTAAACTTTTTATATTTGGGTCAATTCAATTCGTTTGACCAATTTTGGTTGATTAGCACTAACATGGATGCTAATCGTCCTACACAGTATCATCAACTGATGCTGATAATTTGAAATAATGTTTTAATATTTTTAATATAGATTTTTTCTTTCTTTTTTAATCACTTCCTTCTACCTCTAGCTGGTTGCTATCAACGACCAACCCTAACCTTGCTGGTTTTGATGAAGCCTAGCCAAGGCTAGGCAAGACTTGACCTCGCCAATTGAGCCTTGGCTAGCCTTCGGCCTTGCTAGAGGCTACAAGGGCAGCCTCACCTAGGCCACCCATTGGTATGGTGGCGCATTGTAGGATGAATGATGTTCAAGTCAATGTCAATCGGCCATCGGTTGGTAAAAATTAGTTGGATAGACTAAATTGTATGAATACAAAAGGTTGATGACTCAATTAACAAAAAAAAAAGGTTTAGAATTGAAATGGTACAATTGCAATAAGTTTATGACATTTTTAGTAATTTTCCTAATGATCTTGTGGACTATGGTGGTGAAAAATTCAATGACTATGGTATAGTTGTGAAACAATTATCGATCTAACCATTTTGATTTCATCGAAAAATTGGTGACATCGAATGTGAAGACGTAGATGAATGGGTTTTTGGCGTTGTTCGCAAATGGTCTAAGGTTAAATCTACATATGGTCTAATATCTTCAATGGGCAAATCCCAAATGAGAGGTCTCGTATCTTTACAAAATTGTCCAAATGAGAGGTTTTGCATTTTTGGGGACCTAAGGCCAATCCTCTAGCAACTTGGTGTGTGAACTCGGTAGAAGAAACTTCTCTAGGTCTTAAGAGAAGGTCTGCAAGAACATTTTTTTCCCTTTGATATGTTTGGCCTCAAAGAATATTGTGAAATCTATTCTGCCCATTGAAATTGTTGTGAAAACCATTCTTAATTCCGCATGTGATGGCTAAGATTTCATTGAATGTAGGGTGATGGTGAAGTTAAAGAGGTGAAAATCGTCCAGCTCGTGTCCACATACATATCTTTTCCCATCAATAAAGATCGCTTTTAGAATATTGGCCTACACCAATTGTGCAGTCCCATTGCTACAAAACCAATATGTGCAAACCCAATATAATATATTCATCTAGCCATACTTGGGCTATAATGTATTGTCTGATAAATTGTCGTTACTTTATAGCATTTTGCCTTTTCACAAACTTATACATTACGCAATTTATAGTAATCCATATTTATAAAATATTTCTAATAGTGTCATCATGGAAAATAGACAACGGCGAAAATCACTGAGTTAATAAGGTTCGTACAGAAAAATGAGACAAAAGGAGAATGAAATGAGAAGCATTGGAAAAAGTTCTGAACAAGAATTAATACATAAAATGAGAAATGATCAGAGGAGGCATAGCGGTTTCTAGTGCTACTCGGATCAACCTCACGACACTATGAGATTGGCTCAATGGTTAAACCTCGATTTGCACGGGGATTAGATACACGACATTGGTCCGACTTCTCACATCATTAGATGCAAATGATTTCTCACGCGGGCCATCCACCAGGTCATAATCTAGCATCTTAACTAGCCATTAGATTAGCGGAGTACTCCTTTTATTTGCTGGATCGGGGCGCGATTGAATCCACAGAACGAGAGTTTACCTACCTATAGAGGGCTCTCTTGTTGTACTAAGAACGGCGTGACCCAAATCCAATAAGTTTAGAACATGTTACAAAGTCAAAACTAAGGGCAAAAAGACTTGACTTTCCAAGACATTTGTAGTGAATAAATCTGATCCTGTAACGAGAGAGAGAGAGAGAGAGAGAGAAGACATTAGCTTACGATTGGCAATTGGGTTGGATTGTCAAGTCTACTTTCTGGAACTCCTTTTGTATGGATCATGTTACGAGATCACTCTCTTCTAAACCGTAACTAAGATGAAACTAGGCCGGTACTTTAATATTAAGTTGAACCGATTAAACCGATTAGAAGCGTATTGAACCTGCTAAAAACCAGCCAGAAAACTGCATTAGATGTAGAATAATATGATTGTGAAAACATCATAGAAAAGGATTGGGACAGGTTTCTCTAAAGCCTTTTCTTTTCTTTTCTTTTCTTTTTGTCAAGATTGAGCTAATTCAATTTAAAGCATTTGATCAACTAGCTCACGTTTTTAATAAAAAAATCTAACTAAAAACTTAAATTATTAGATAGAGGAAGCATAACTCACATAAAGACATAATAAAGCCTGTAGCAATCGAGTTCGGATGGTTTTAATGCCTTTCACTATGAAATGGAATGGATCGTCACCATCCCCCATTGGCTTCCTTCTAGAGGAAATCACATAGGAATGAAACAGACCCAGCAACTAGTGACCGAGGAATAAAGCTACAGGTAGAGAGGAAAGAGAATAGGAAAAAAATGAGGAGGTGGGTAAGGTTTGAAGAGATTAGTAAGATTTGGATAAGCTATCACCATCATGGATAGAGATGAGTTCTTTCATATAAAGAGAATTCATGTTATGAATGTACTTCTCAGGTACTCCTTTCGCGCTCTTTCAGGAAGTAAACACAATCGAATCATTTCGGATTCAAATGCATACATGACAATACATCTCAGTCGGTCCGTTTTGAACTCAAATTTCACATCCGACCATGCCGTCGCACTGCATACAGAACGTCCAAATCGTCTCCCATAAACCATATTGGGCCACAAACAAAATTCAAGGCGAAGAGTGAAATTCTAGAAAACCCATAACTATAGTCCAACCCAATCAAGGCCCATGAGCTTTTGGTCAAAGCCTCATCGCGGGACGAGGCGGCCCGAAACGACCGGCGTTGCGAAAGCAGGACACGGAACGACGCCGTCGTCGGGGGGGCCATCGTCGCCGTATATAAATGCGCCAGTTCTGCGAGCTCCGACCGTCGCACGAGTCAAAACGCGTTCTTTCGGATCTTCGGAGGCTGCGCGATCTGCACGAATACGACCGATTCGACTCAGGCGAGTCATCTCTCTCTCTCTCTCTCTCTCTAGATTGTGCTCCGATCGTTGCTCTCTGCGTGCAATTTGGGATTTACAGAGCTTAGATCTATGCCCGATTTCTCGCCTTTCGGAACGCCCGCCGCGATCTCGCTGCCGTCCGTCGAGATCGCTCCCTCCGATCTGAACGATTTCGGCGGAAATTTCGGCTCGGGTTTAGGGTTTAGGGCGTCGTCTCATGAAATTTCTGTGATTTCTGATTTATCGGTTGATTTTCCCGTTTTTGGTCGCGTCGGTTTTGCCTCGGATGGAATCGAAATTGAGGTTTTTTGCCGGATTGTAGGTTTGGTTTCGTTTGATTTCGTGCATGTCGGTTGTCTTTGCCCTGAGTTTTTGATTCAATCCTTGTCGGCCTCGTTGTGCATGGTAACGGGAAAAGGTTGATTTGTGTTTTTTTTGGGGACTGGGCAGTGCGGAATTGAATCTCGTAGGGATGTTTATGCACTTGCTGGTTTCGATTCGACTGCTGTGGGGTCGGGTGGAAGGATGGGGTTGAGCTCATATTGTTAGTTCTGCCTAGAACAGCATGCCGCGTAGCGACGTGAAGCAGACAGGCATCGATGCGTGACTAGAGTGGTTTAGATGTTTGACGTTACATTTGATTGTTTTGGAGTTTCTTGTGAATTACTGTAGCTGCTTTCTCTTTAGTCAGTTTTTTCTTTGTGGGATTTTTCCGCTTTCTTGGCTTTGGGTTCCATGTACGGTGGGCTGACAATTTTTTAATCAAAGTCCGTTCTGTGATGAGTGGTTCTCAGATGAAGAATGAGGGTTGAATGCTCTGATCATAGCGTCTTTGTTACTTCTCCCCTTCCTTTTTTTTTTTTTTTTTTTTTTTTTTTTTTTTTGAGGTTTTCAGTGTCTTGCGGATTTGTTGGGAGACTTTGGTCTTTTCTCATGTTTAAAGGCGATTTTTTAGAAGGAATGACAGAGTTGTGGTCTTGTTTGCATGTTTGCGTTTTGAATGACATAGGAAATAGCCAGACACAACGATAGGTAAATTTTGGCTTCCTATTTGGGTATTCTTGGCCTGGCAATCATTATTTCATGCTTCTGAATGAAATTGGAAACAGAAGTTAGCGGCTGTTGGAGAAATGGCATCGAATGGACCAGCACCACCCAGAGGCAGTGCAGCAGCAGCTGCTAGCATGCGTAGGCGGAGGACGACTGGTGGTGGTGCCTCAGGAGGAGCAACTGGAACGATGCTGCAGTTCTACACCGATGATGCCCCAGGACTGAAGATCTCTCCAAATGTGGTTCTTGTTATGAGCATCGGCTTTATTGCTTTTGTTGCCATCCTTCATGTCATTGGTAAGCTCTACTTGGTCCGAAGATAGATTCAAAAGTGGATTGAAAACAGGAGGAATATTTAGTGGTTCGTTCTCTCTTGAGTCCGAATCGGTCTCTTCTTTGTTGTAAGACAGAAAATCATGAAGGTTAAATTTTATAGATCAATGTTTGAGTTGGTAGTTTGACTCATTTTACTAGATTGGCTTTTTCATCAGGCACTGTTGAGTTTTTGGAAGTTCTTCTGAAAATGTATTATTGAGGATTTTGTCTTCTTACTTGTCCAGAGTTTTGTTCTCGAATTTTGATCAACTTATGGTTAGCACTTGTGTATCGAGAGTTAATCAGTTGTCATAACTGGAGATGTTTAAGAGAGAGGATGAATTGAGTAGACAATTTGCATGCTTCAGTTTAGCGTACCATGTGGACCTTAACTTTGTTTTCTTAGAGGAGCTGCTGGATAACTGATCCTATTCAGGTGAAATTGTGCTGTTTGGAACGTAATGCAAAGACGCTCCTTTTACTTGCGTTTTGTTGACCTCCCTATTGTCCTTGTTGTCGTCCATGATCTTTTCATTCTTGGAATCAAGATTTGTTGTGCATTGAATGCCGTATTGGATGCAGTCAATCTTTGCTGACCGTAAGAAACACAACTCGACTCATGCATGAAACCAAACCCTCTCTCCATGACATCCTTAGTTTCCGCATGTATTTTATTCATTGAACTGACCATTGAAAGCAAATTCCTGTCATCTTCATTGTTAAGATGAGTATCTTTGTTCTGTATTCCGGACAAAAAACTTCTCTTTCCGTGTTCTATGGTGCTTGGAACTTCTTGAACTTTCCAACCTCTTTTCCAAGTGCCGCAAAGCAATATGGCCGCACATTTGCCTATTTGTTGGTGATACTAGTTCAATTCTGCTTCTCTTCTGGTAGGATGCATCGAATGAGCCTGAATTTCGAAGTGCATGCTCAAGCTTTTTTACTCGTGTTCTCTGCCACATCATTTTCTGTTGTTTGTACTTGGAAACCATGTATGTTAAAGGGGATTCTCCTTTACATTGGAGCTTCGCAATGAAAATATGGAAAATGGGGAATCATTATCTATGATCATTATCTAGATAGTAGATACATCTTCCTATGTTGGTTTCCGTCCCAACCATTTGACACGCTCGCTGGCTTCTCCTTATGAACTTTCCCTAAACATCAAACATCTTTGCTTGATGTCCTGGGGGTGAGGCCTCGTTCATTGGGCTCCGGAAGGATAAGCTGTCCTGTGCAGTTTGGTGTTTCAATGGTTGATCGTATTTGGGTAATTTGAAAGACGGAAAAAGATCTGGAAATTCGCATGCAGGGGGGTGTAGTGCGAGAGAGAAAGGGAGGGAGGGAGGGTGGTCGGCAACGGTATTGTTCGTGCGACTCGGGTCTTTCTTGCAACCTATAGTCTTTCTCAGCTTATGATACTGTGCAATGTTTCAATTCGGCCCTCACCTGAGTGGTTAGATTAAGGTTTATATTTGTTAATACACGAGGCCCTATCACGACCAAATCAGGAAAAGCAAACCTGCCCAGTCTAAATTTATGCCCTGGACATAGTCTAAACCTGATTTTCGAGCATGTCTTTCTTTTGCTCAGCTGTATACCATCCCTAATCCCAGTTGTCACATTCGATGCGATGAACTCACTTGGATGATCATGAACAAAATGAAAGCCGCCCCCAGTTTTTATATCGAAGGATCCAAAATTTCCAATATGATCGATCTCACCGTTTATCTCATAGGAGCCTTGAATTTTGCCCGTTCGTTCTAGCATTATTCTACCTTTTACATGTCTCACAACCTCTATAAGGATCCAAAACTTCTATGTGTCGCGACCTTATCAGGGCATAGAGAAGTGAAAGAAAACCTCCAAAACAATTTTGAGATGATTTCGTAATTTGTCCGCACTTTTTTGTCAAATCTTAGGGGAACTAGATTTGGGTTTGGAATGCTTTCCTAAACTGCTCTTGATTTTTTTCATACGATAGGAAATGTTTTTTTTAATCAAATACTATTCGTGGATTTTAACCTTTTTCTGGTCTTGTTGAAGAAAGAGGAAAATAGGATCTTTATTAGAAATGTCCCGGTGAAAAAATAATTTTATATGATGTGTGATGACTTAGGCCCGTTTGGTTTGGCTTTTGGGGAATGCATTTGCCAAAATGCAAATACCTATGAGTGAATGGGGTTTTTCGAAATGCAAATATTGTTTGGTAATATTTGCATTGAGATACAATTTTGGCCAAAATACCGTTTGGTAAAATTTGTATTTGTAAAGGACTTTTATTAAATTAAAAAAATAAAAAAAAAAGAACATTTGTATTATATTTTTTTGAAGTCCGACCACCGGATCACCGAATCCGGCGAGGGATGGCCGAGCGTGACCCCGCGATCATGGTCGTGCGACCTAGGCCATCGGTTGCTTGGGTTTCGTGACCCGACGTCGCCCGAGGTCCGGTGATAGTCGTCGGGATCGGGCGACCCTCAAGCGACGATCGCTAGCGCCTTGCCGACACGCGGACCCCTCGGCTGGCAGTCGTCGGCCTCCGTGCGGTGGTTTTCCTCGCTTGATGAATAGTACCCTCGAAGATGAACAGTACCCAAACTTACATTCTCAAAATATAACTTTCCAAAGCACCTCCGGACCTCCATTTGGGTAAAGGCCCTTAGAGCCACTTGGAGATGCAATTGCATCTCGCCAAAGTCACCCAAAAAACCGAACCAAACATATTTGCATTTGGCCAAGGGACTTTGGAGTCCAAATGCTCATCCCCAAAGCTGAACCAAACAGGGCCTTAGCCGATGGCCAACTCAAGAAATATTCGTTTCTCATGGTCCGAACCTATCAATGTAAAGAAAAACTTAAAAATGTAAAGAAAAACTTTCACTAGACAAAACATATATGTGTTCATTTTATTCCCAAAGAGATGGGTGTTGGAAATGATTCATTTATACGATATCCATACTAAGAGGCAAAACCTTAATTACGGACTGAAAGTCCAACCATGGAATGACACAACACATGTAACTTGTATCTATGAATAATTGTTTTCATGATAATTTGATTATTTGGTTTATAGAATCGAGATTATGATATTTTAATGCCGACACAATTAAACTTCGATTTCAAAGGTGAAATGGATTCTAACATGAACGCTTGTAATGTCTTGTTCTCGATCAAGTTATTATTTGTTTTATTTTTATTTCTACCACATATAAAACCAACTCAATGAGTTTGTCAACCCAATAACGGAGCCGTGATCTAGGTTGAAGATGTTAAAAATCATTAACAAAATATGTAGTCATATTTTTAAAATGAAAATTTTGACTCAAACTTTAGAAGTGTATATTAGTCACTAATAAGTTAAAAAAATACAAAGTTTAATTTAAAATTTGGTGAGTTGTGTTCTTCAAGTTCTTTTATTCCTGATGACTCTTAATTATAATTATATAAAATACTAAAATTTAGGTTTTAGCAAGAATTTTTTCGCTAAATTATTTAGGTAACGTGGCTTCATCCATACTTGAATGATAGTTTTTAAGAATGGAAAAATTCATATAAACAACATAGACTACCATACGAGGTACATAATGTCAATTAAGGAAATCACAATTTCTTACAAGGTAAAACGAAGAGAGAGATATTACAATATGATTATCAATATCTACAGGATAAGATTTAAGAGAATATAATATTAAATAAAAAGTTATCTAAAACACATGAATGATATAATTTAAGTTCATTACTTTTCAAATAAGCTAAAAATCTTTTGTTGCAACTTCTAAATCAATTCCATGTACTTTTGGTGAAGAAAATGATTTTTCTAGATATTATTATGTTAATCCATTCGAAATTAGAAGAAAGAACACAGTAGTATCTATGGGCACGACAGAAAAAAAATTAGAAAAAGTATTGTCAATTTATTTAGATAAATAAAATCTAAAGATTTCAATTTTCACACTTTATTGACGAGAAACATATTTTAGGTTTTGAGAAATTTCATTCTTATCTTACCAATCTGCATTTTACTTATTGAGTACAACATATAGTTGTAATTCATTTTACGTAGATTTACACGGTCTTGAATGCAATTTTCCGAAAAGCAAAGTTTAAACATGAAAATAAAAATTAGATTAATTTCTGTCAATAGAGATTGATACGTTTTTTTTTTTTTTTTTTTTGTTGGGGTGAGTGTTGCAGTTATAATTATATGTTTTCCTAATATACCTACGTGGAGCATATGTCAAGTATTATATTGTTCTATGCATAGTTTATTTTTCGTTAATATAAATTTTTATGCACAATGCATGTGCTATTTATGATTTTATTAGTCAAGACAAAGAGGCCAAAAGTGAGAAAGTAGGGGTAAGAAAAAAGAACTGCTTGGACCGGATTAATTGGTTTTAGGTGGTTCTTGGGGACATCAATTTGGTTCTTGATTCATGAAATCCAAACAAGCGAATTTTAGTCCAATTTCCAATTCAAGATGTGGAATTTGCCATTTCAAACTATTTGGTGTGCATAGATTTTACTCACACATGTAAATAAGATGACAATAAGAAATTAAAACACAACAGTAATTGCTCATTCTAATCAAATTTTGCCACAAATTGGAAAAATCTCTACGATGCTCACTGACTATAGAATCGTCTTTAATCATGAAATATCTTCAATTTTTTTTTTTTTTTTAAAAGAAGAAGAAGAAAGAAAGAACATGCTGTCGGTTTCATTAGCCCACCCGAAAACTGGATCAGGTCAAATCCGGTTCGATTTTGGGGGAACCGATCCGGTTCCTGGACGGGAACGGGTCCGCCCGAGAACCTTTCAACTTCACGAGAAAAGCGCAAGAGGACCGCCAAACACGCAACCGGGCCGGATCCTAGCCCGACCCGATTATTCGCGATTCCCTCCCCATAGAGAAGCACCTGACCAGACAGGCGGGAGCTCAATCGAGACGGAGAGATCAGATTCTCTTCTCTGGCAATGGCGACGGTAGCAGAATCATCCGACCCGAACCCGAACCACAACCCGAACACAAGCTCGGGGCACGCCGGCGGGCCAAAATCGATCGGAGACGCCACGCCGTGGGTCGACTACGCCGTCGAGCAGGCCCGGCTCCTGCGGAAGGGGGTCGAGGACGACGTCGGGTCGTTCGCCGAGGCCTCGCGGTCCCGCCTCGCCCAAATTCGCTCCACCGCCGCGGCTCACACGATGATGACCCTCGCGATGATCCAGGTCCGTTTTTTCCTTTCCGATTCCGCCCTCGCCGATTGCTTTCCCCCCTCCGGCGTTCTTCCTGATTCCGGGGGAAACGGTTCCCGCTCTCGCCGTTGAGTTTGGGGCCTCGCGAATGAGGATTTCGATATGTCTGATCGAATGTCGATTGTTTGATTCGTGGAATAGTTGAGTCGGGCGATTGAGTTTTCGATGCGGAAATGTGGTGGAATTGGAAAGGAATCCTTAGTTTTGTGAGGTTTCTTTAGGTAGGGTTTCCCTTTCATGTGCGTTCTAATCTGCTCTGGTATTGAAACGTTGGCGCGGAAGAATGTGTGTTGGGGGCTTTAGCGGTTTTATGCTAATGGAGTCAGACTCGCGGCTTAATCAAGCTCGACTCGAGAAGTTACTGAGCAATTGTATTTTACATATCTACATTACATCTATAGGAAAAAAGCATTGAGATCGAAAACATTGTTCATCTTTTCAGTCAAGTTGAGCTCAAGAATTAAACTGTATTGGCATGACTGAACTCGATTCTATTTCACCCATGATGATGGTGTCGTCCTGCTAAGATTTTGCTTCAGAAGAATTCTGCAAGCTATTCATTGATTATATTGTCAAATAACCTTCTGAATGTAGGATACTCTTCAAGAAGTCAAGTCCAAATATGATGCTTATGAAGATATTTTCTTTGGAAAAGTTAAAGGTTTGCTCTTTTCGTATTGTTGTATTGTCGATAGTTATTTTGTGGGGAATGCTTTTGTTTTTAGTTTTAATTTGTGCAAGTCGTATTCTCTTGAAGTGCAGAGGGCATTGAGATAGCTGCTTCGCATCCCATGTTGACGGCTGGGGTAGTCACTGGCTCGGGCTTCATTGTACTGAAAAGTATGGTTTTTTGCATCTCGGTTGGCTATTCAATTTATCTCATTTATTGTTATGGTAAAAGAATTGATGCTTTACATTTAAAGTGATTAACATGGTTAAGTTACCAAATGGCATGTTTTAATTGTGTAAGAATTATCTTATTGATAGTTCTTAGCAGTGGGATTAAGGAGTCCCTTTTGTTGTCCTAATTGATTGGCTTTCTTTATCAATTCTACTGAGCTTGACTAATAATCAATACATCCATTGCAGGGCCAAGGCGATTCCTGTATTACAATACCCTGCGCCTTTTAATGAGTGAAGAGGTGAGTATTATTGCTGTTGTAATGTAGTTGGAGGAGCTAAAGATAGCAAAGAGAACAAAAACGTGGCTAGAATTTAGTTGAATTGAAACTGGAACAGAGAAAGATATCTTAGTTTTTATGAAAGCCAATGATCTTTATTGAATGAAGAAAGAGCTAATGACAAAGAGTCTTAAAAGACCTATTAAAACTAGGGTTCTGACGTAAGATCTTAGAATAACATTTTCTAGTCTCAGCCGTCCAACCTGATTTAGACCACTTGTAACCCTACTATAATATGAGAAAAGACTAAATAAAGAAGAAAAACACTTAAAACTACTACAATAGAACTATGCTTCTGCATCATTCTCCCGAGTTGGAAAGAATCCAGTTTGAATGTGGAGACTTAACTTTATCAGATGTCTCTGAATCAATCTTCTTCATCTCCTCTCCAATATCCCATGTAGCTTTGTTACCTGAATTATCCTGGCAATTCACTAGAAACTCTGTAGCCATATCCTCCTTCCTCGTCAGCATCATTCTTCTCCGATTGGAGAAAACTTGGCTTCAAGTTGTGAAGTGTTGGAAAAGATATTAGGCAAATTCGTTCCAATCATCCTTAGTTTTCAAACTGTATTTTTCATTTGAGTGATCTAGAGATTTATTTAGAATAAGTTAAAGTCTCCACATTCGAGCTTGATTCTTTCCAACCCAAGGAGAATGATGCAGGAGCATAATCCTGTTTTAGTAGCTTTAAGTGTTTTTCTTCTTAATTTAGTCTTTTCTCATTATTTTAGAATTATAAGTAGTCATGTGAATGTTTTATTAGGTTGGATGGTTGAGATTGGAAGTTGTTATTTTAGATCCAAGGGTTGAGATTGTCTTATGTCTATAGCCGTAGTATAAATTGGTCTTTTAAATCTCGTCGTCGTTAGGTTTTTTTCTTCATTCAATAAACATCATTGGAGTTTCTAAACACCAGAATATCTTTTCTATGTTGCAGCTTTAAGAAACTGAAATTATTTAATTTCTGCCGCAACTTTAGCATTCTTTTATTATTAGATTAGATCTTTAAGTTTCCATTTCATGGCATTGTTTCATATCACTCGGTGTTTGCACTCTAGCGTTTAAGGAAGCTGGATGACATTATCCTCATCAGTCATGCTTAATGTGAGATTTAATTGTTATCTATTATATATGTGGTTGCAGTCGATGTTATCCCGAGCTGATGGAAAAGTCAAGGAACTTCGAAAATCAATAGACCTCTTGAAAGCTGAGAGTGAGAAACTAGAAGTAAGTTTGTATTTTTTGGTGGCATTTATTTAAGGCCAAGAACATAAATATTGAATAAAGTAGCCATGGGGTATTTATTTTCTCTAGGAAGGTGGACATTTATGTTATTGCTGTAAATTACATACACGTACACAATCTGCTAGCTGCAAGAAATCAGAAGAGCTACAGAATACCTTTACCATCCAGGAAAATGTGGATAGTGCACTGCCTCTTTGACTAATAATAGCATTCTAAGAAATGAGGACCTTAATTCCCTGGATGTGTACAGAAGACCGAATAGCATAAACAAGAAAAAGCTAACAGAACTTAAAACCAGCATGTATGACAAATACAAGTAGGAGCAACAGTCAACTTGGATGGAGATCTTTAAAATTCTCTTTCAAGGATGACAAGGCATTTCTTTTCCTACAAAAGACTCTTCTATTTCTCTCCATCCATGAGGTTTGGAAAATTCAGTTTGAAATATCTTTTTTCTTGTTTCTATATTGAAGCTGAGTGCATAATTGTCTTCTGCCAAAGTTTAAGCTATTATAAAACAATGTGGAACATATTTAATATTTTAACACTTCCCTTGCATGAATGCTGGAACTATGACGATGGCATTAAGTGTCCAAACCCAATATGTGTGAGTAATAGAATTTGTGGAAACCTTAGATATCTAAAGAGGGAAACCTTCTTCTCCAGAAGCTTAAGCTGTAAGAGAATGATGCTCATAAGATTTAATATCTTAACACTTATCAATTAAAGTATCTTTACCTTGGATAGCTTTCTAAAGCCCAGAAATAGCCTCCCACTACTGATATGGCATAGTGTGTCAGCATTTGGTCTCAGTATCTGCCTAGCAATGGAAAGCTTTTTTCAGAAACTGACATATTAATCTTATGTCAAACACAACTTCAAATATGTTTTGAATAACTTATGTTTTGATATAAACCATACTAGTTTTTCATTGAGCTGATTGGCAATTTCACAGTGTAGGACAAGACTCGACTCGACTGTTGTTTCCTACCGATAAGATATATTGTAGTAGGATTGTCCTTTCATGTCAAATGTCAGCTGTGTTACAATATGATCCCAAAATTCAAGCCCCATACATGGAAGTGTTTTCAAGGAGCTCTCTCGACAGGTCTGCTACCAAGGAAGCTGAATATGTGTAGAATTACCAAGATATTTGTTTTTGTATACCCTTTGCAAGATCAGCTTATCATCATTAAACTCCTGATATTTGAGTGATGCAAAATTTTAAAGAAATACAGAATTTAAACCTCTTCCTGGTCCTCAAGTCCTCTGAAAGATTTGGGTCCCAAATTCTAGAGCCACTATTCCACCTAGGAGCATCAACTACCATCTTATCTTTATCTATACACGCACAATGATTTTGAATATGCATTTTTCATTAGTATTTCCTTCCTCTTTCTGGGAACTTAAAATGTTGCAAATTTTTTGTAGAGGAGAGCTCAATTAGCAGAAGAAGAAATGCTTCGAGGAAGGACAAAGCTCAGGTACGTTGCTTGTGACGGAAGTGCATTATCTACATCTGCCTGCATAGGGCCAAAAAATTCCTTAAAAAGGTTGGGTTTTTTAATTATGACGGCAGACAAGCTGGCAAGCAGATTCAAAGTGTAATCCACTCAGCTTATAAGATTGAAAGACAAGCAGCAGGTACAGTTGGCACCATTTGGTTTTGTGTCTGCTTGATTCTCTCCTTGAGATTGAGCTGAGTTTGGTTGGATGAATTCACAATATCTGTCTCCATATCTGTCAGGTTTAAAGGATGTCATTCAAGAGCTTCCCCGAAGAGAAGCTTCTCGTTTTAGATCACAGGTGAGTTTTCTTCATAGTGGAAAAAAAAATATAGCAATTTGTAGATGTGATCCTTAGTAGTGCCTTTTGGAAAAGCACCAGCTGGTACTCTTAGTGCTAGTTAAGTGAGTGAGTTTAGCAGTCAGTTTAGCTGTACTATGTTAACACTGTAGGATTATGTATGGTGGTTAATCATTGGCAGTCTTTACACTGATGTCAACTGATCAAGATCAGTGCAGTGTAATAATGAACCTTGATTGATCAGTGATAACATTGTTGCAAAATGTGTTTGCATTGATCTTTGAGCCACCGGAGCTCACATGTTAAGAGTAACATTGATGTGTGGGGAAGTTAAATCTAGTTTGATTTTTTCCTAAAAATTCGTTTTTTGGTGTTGTTATTTCCTAAGGCATTTTGAGGTTCCAATAGCATTTTAACCTCCACCTTGGGTCTCTCTCTCTCTCTCACAAAATCATGCTCAATGGGTTGTTATTTCCTATAGTCATTTTGAGGTTTTAATAGCATTTTAACCTCCACCTTGGATCTCTCTCTCTCAAAAATCATGCTCAATGGTGAAGTGCTTTGCCTTTTGTTTTGTTTAGTCTGTGAGATTGATTACCGCCTAACCAGGCCTGGCGAATCAGAATGTTATTGAATTTCTTGAAGAGAGTCATTATCATGGAGTGTGAATGGGAAAAATTTACGCCTTTCTTGGTTCTTATCAAATGGCTACCCGCCTGCTCTTTTAGTTCCATATCTTTGAATAGATTCTTCACTATCTTCACTAAAAGTATCTCATCTTATAGGACGTCAAAGGCTTTCTCTGTATGTGAAATCCTTTTTCTAGGAATTTTTTTAGGGGATCTAAAATTGAATCACAGTATCATGGTGCAGAGGGTTTAGTGCTGTTGAAAGATATGTGAAGCCGACTGCAGTAGTGGGATATAGGAATAGAGGTTTAGTTTGAATGGAGATCTCTGTCATTGCTCTCTGTAGTGGCTACATTTCCGGCTTTTCTCCTCTACATTCCATTTTCTATTGGCTTGTGGAGGAGGGCTAATGATAGTTTTATGAACTTGGAGATTATGTTCATCATGTTATGTTCCCTAAGATTTCACTCTGTTCTTGACAAAACTGTCATGCTGAATCTCTGAGTTACGATTGCAAGATGCACTGTGATTGTCCTCAGCTAGTTTTGTTTCCCGTCATTGCTAATGTGCCTTCTATTGTATGGATGGCAGGTTTCTAACCTGGCTTCTGAGGCGAAGCGAGAAAAGAATGCTCTGACCAAGGAGGTTTCCAAAATCACCGACTATGGAATTTCCGTCTGATTACCGATCTCTCATTGCAACCTTTTCAACATCCAAGCTATGTGATGGCGTTGGCGACAATTTTTTGATTCCGTACATGCTTCGTGTATTTTAAATTTTGAAAAGAGGGTTCCCTTTCTTGATAAAAACCTCCAGATCTAATATCTGTGGGGATTGGATGAGAAGAATCATGTCCTGCAACAACTACAATTTTTTGAGGGAATATATGTAGATCAGGAGTTTGTCGAATGTTATGATACACAGTAATCAAAAAGCTTCAGCTGACACTGACATTTTTTTCCCAATTATAAGACAGATCTTGTTCCAAATGGGTTCTCAATATCCTAGATCGTGTCTATAATTATTGGTGTCAAAAAAGTCTGTGCCGGCCTGAATCTACCTTAAAATTTAGGGTATTTTGGAGCTGAGCCTTAATCTTCTTCGGGTCGGGTTTTTACTATGTTGATATTGTTGATTTTTTTTGCGGGTTTTTTGACATCTCTGGAGCACTACGCAACAAGGACGGAACCTTTAATTTGGTCCAGCTAATTGGCGCTGGTCTGACCCAATCCCTTTTCTTGGATTATATGACATTCGAGCCTTTAGGAGTCGAGTTGGTTGGGCCGGGTCGGGTCGGGTCAATTGTACCCCAATTGACTTTCGGGTTGGATTAGGCATCATGAAAATCCAATCCGACTTGACCCTTGACACTCCTCTCTTTAATTAGTGTCAATTCATATCAACCGAAAACAATCGCAATACATGTCGAATGATTGAAGTGGCGATGAAAAAATGTGTTGATTTTTCTATAATCAGCGTCGTATTTTGTGGGCCCCGCCGTATAGCGTCCGCTGAAAACGTTGCCTGCCTTCATGTGAGCCACACGTGCCTCATCTGCGCGCGCAAATCCAACAGAAACTTCTGTTCACAGGGAGGGAACTGAGGAGAAAGAGCCCCAACGGCCATGGCGGCGGCGACGGCGACGGCGACGGCTTGCTTTCTCTCTCCTCCCGCCACACGCGCTCCCAAGTTCACCTGCTCGTCCACGCTCACCACCCAGCCCGAGTCCGCCAAGAAGCGCCTCCTCTCCCTCATCGCCGACCAGGACCGCGGCCTCCAGACCCAGCGGGACCCCGCCGCCCTCTCCTCCGTCGTCGAGGCCATCGACGCCGTCGCCGCCCTCGGCCGCGGCGCCGTCACCACCGGCCCCTCCCTCTCCGCCACGTGGCGGCTCCTCTGGACCACCGAGAAGGAGCAGCTGTACATCATCGAGAACGCCCGGTGGTTCGGCACCGCGGCGGGGGACGTGCTCCAGGTGATCGACGTGGAGAAGAGGGCCCTCAACAACGTCATCACGTTCCCTCCGGACGGGGTCTTCTTCGTCCGCTCCGGCATCGAGATCGCTTCTCCGCAGAGGGTGAATTTTAGGTACGATTCAGTTTCGGTTTTGCGCCTCTCTGCCTCCTGAGCAGTGTCGGTTGTTTCGTCGGCGAGAGCTGGGGAGGCTCAATTTGGCGAGAAGCTCTCGATCTTGAGGAAGCCTTGCGGAAATGAAAGTCCGAGTATTTAGGGCAAATGATTTCGCGGAAGCATTGCTTCGTCTTGCTGCGTGAGTAAATTCTCATTGCTGTTGCATGAAAAGGATTAAGTCAGTTGGATCTCTACTGACGTTAGAGTCTGATCCGCACTTCCTTCTTTCCAAAGGAAAATTGTCTTTCGATACGATGTAGTTGCGAGCATTGCTATCTCATCCGCAGAATTGCTTGCGTGTCCCTCTCCCTTTCGGGTGTAAAATGCAAGATCCAATGAAGTTAGGGTCGAAGTTTGGATGAGGGAAGCTTGACTGTGTAGGACTAGGAGTTCCTCTATCTGGGAAAGGAAATTAATATATGTTATATTAGTTTGAAGACCCAAACCATGCAAAAGCTTTAGAATGATGGCATCTATCTAGACCATCTCCGGCTTGAACTTTGGGGCTTCATCTGGGTTGTATAATGATCAGCCTCCGCAAAATGTGGCATCTCTATCTTGCACTGATATGGTGGATTGAGATGAATAAAGAGCAGTGTTTTCGAGCTACTTGTAGAAGCTTGTTTCCTGTTATTATACGGAGTTACATGGTTTGAATTGTATTAGAATATGAAGAACAAAAGCAATCCCTGTGTTTGGTTGTGGTTGATCCAGTAATAAGTTTGTATAAGTGGATGCATGAAAATATTTTCTTTCCTTATTCCCAGTTTTTTTTTTTTTTTTTGTGATGATTGAGTTTCATAAAGTTCTTTCTTGAGGCATCGGTTTGTAGTTTGCTCTTCTTGGCCACTAAAAGGAAACACTCCACTCTGCCATTTTCAGTTCTAAGGGGTCAAAGTTGGCTTTTAAAATTATCTCTTGTAAGAATCAGTATTATTTGTTTTTCTGCCACTTTTGAGGACATGATGCTGGTATATTATGCATCCTTTACTAGACGGGCTCTGAGTTATGCAATTACAGGAGAAATACTGACCTTATTAAATTGTTTGGATGAATCAGTATTCAGTTGGAGAATAAGTACATGGAATAACTATGAACCTTGAACTTTATGCTTGATTTTCTTCTGCTTTCAATGGCTTATGTTCAACTGATCAATATGCTAAACATAGTGAATAGTTATGCGCATTCTGAGATTGACCAAACTTCCATGCTAAGATAGTCGCATAGGATGTTACTGTGTCGAGTGATAAACTAGATAACAATTGCAGTTTGGATTTATGTCTATCTTTCCTCCCCTAGATGTTAGAATGTCATTATGTTAGCTCGTAACTTCTATGCTCCTTGAAGATGATTTTGTCCTTGTCTGATTTGCATTTAATCGAGAGAATTTGAGTTTTCACATAATCATCGGGGACAAGAAGATGCGATGCAAATGTGACAGTGTCCAATAATATACAGAACCATACTGTTCACAGTTTGAGATTCATGATTTGTTTGTATGCTCATTCCAGATTTACTAGCGCTGTGTTACGAGGAAGGAGCTGGGAGATTCCACTTCCTCCTTTTGGCCAGGGTTGGTGAGTGTTTATTTGATTCATCTGGAAATGGCAATTGAATCAACAGTTCTACATAGATAGTTCTATGTTGTCTGGAAGAAAGATGGATTTATCAGTGCATGCATGTGCTCTTCTTAACGGGTAATGTTTTTAACATTTGCCAATTGTATGTTGCACAACTTTAAGTCTGTGATGGCATATAATAGGATATTATAACAGAAAGAATAACTGAATAAGCATATCATGTACATTGAACATCACACAATTTTTCTTTAGAATGCAACAAAATGTAATGAATCATTTAGCCATGTTCTCATTTTTCCTAGCCATTTTACCCATTTTACCCAGGAAGTAGATAGATGATAGCTCTTACAACAGTTAACTTCCTAAATACTGGTGTATGCCCAAGCAGGAACTCATGAAAGTTCCTTTTCTTTTATGTGTTAAAACCAAGAAACATTTTTATCGCAAGAATTTTTTTATGATTCTGGGTCAGATAACTAAATAACGTCATCGACATTTCCTCTTGCGACGATCTAGATAATTAAGACAACAATTAAAGAAAGAGAAAGAACCATCAATGAGAGAATGCCAATGATGCACAAGCTTGATAAAAAATCCCACGAAATGGTATGAATTACAATTTTCCAATATTAGGAATCATGAAGTGACTGTAGAAAAGAAGATGTTTGAAATCATAAAGTTATAAAGCTTGAAAAGAGAAGTTATATTGGACGATGTGTTTCTCCTTCAGCCCAGATTCGTGTGTGAGAAGAGGTTCCTAGTATGAATTGAAACATTTGGATCTTCCGGAAAGCAACATGATAGTGGAACTGGTAGTCCAAGAGATTTATCCAGTGCCTAATGGATTCTGCTCTGTATAGATTCATTTAATTGTCACCTCAGAAATATTGCTTCTGAGACATAACTCCTAAAAGTTAGTGTTTTCCACTTATGAACTGTAGGGCATTGCAATTCTAAATTTTTGTCATTATGGAATAGTTCATGCATTTTGTATGCAATACTTTGTTTAACATTATGCACGATACTTACAGAGTCTGCAGGAGTACAATTTTCCAAGTCTATACTGCCAAGTTGAGCATAATTCACGGCCTTGTTCCTAGAACAACATCATAGTTAGCATGAATATGATTTTCATCGATTGACCGTTGGGCCAGCCTGGTATATATGTGAGAAAAGAACTCAGGCCCAAGCTCAGGAAGGTCATAACAAGATATCACTATTAGATCAGAAGAGGACTTAGAGACATTTAACATTTGCGGTTGGACTCTGAAGAGAGCTATGTATCTCAGAGGCGGACTTGCATTGTTTCTTGATGATTTGTATGAATGACAAGTGATGTTTTTCATGATTGATTGAATTGCTTTCACTATTTTTATTTAGACAATGCACTAACAGTGCACTCTGTCTGGGTTGATATATCCTTTTGCATCCATATCCTTTTCTTCTGCATTTTGGGTTTTGTTGATTTCATCATTAATCCACAACCAAATGGTAGATGATAATATCTTTACCACAGTTGCGTTTGGTCACATGTCACAATCTAGATAACATTATTTAATGAGTGTTGGCTGAGTTTCTTCCTGTGAACTCTATGTCGATGGTAGGGTGTTTAGAAGATAGGACACATCATTCTGTTGACATGATAGAAGTATGAGTTTAGTGCCTCGCGTCCCTCTCTCTCCTTTTGTTCTTCTATTGGTATGCCTTTGTTGTTGCGCATGTAGATTTGTATGTTGCAAGAATAATTTTTAGTATCAGGGTATATGTGTAAGTATCATACATGCTGATTAGGTAATATTGTCTACTCTTCCTTCTTTGGAGTCTGTAATAGTTGAGTGTAACATAATTTCATATTTACTGTCTCAATGACACAAATCTCTGTTTTTCACTGTTACTGTTATACAAACAGAAAAGCTCAAGTTTTCTGTGATTATTTTCATAGCCAGTTATATATTTGTGCAGTACTTATTCTTGTTGTTTACGTAGGTTCGAGAATGTTTACCTTGATGATGAGATTCGAGTTGCAAAGGATATCCGGGGAGACTATTTAATAGTTGAGCGTGCTCCTTATGATTGGAAAGAATAAAGAACAATGCTATTCATTGCCTTGTGGAGTCCCATGTGAGTTTTTGCTCTTTCACAAGCCAAGTTGTTAAATTGCCAGAGCAAGTTCTTTGATGGTAGGAGTCAAATTATTTTGTCGTAGATCCTAGTTCTGATTTTATATACTTCTTTCTTTTGGTTACATCAGACATATATAGCAACCACAGTATAGTGAGATCCAAAGGCATGGTTCAAAGTCATTGAGTACCAAAGGCATGCTATTATCAAAAAGATTTTAACTACATTGTTTTTCGAGCTCCTGGGAGCAGGAGATCCTCAATTCTATCTCCCATCGGTTCTAAGTACGATCCTGATTTTAACAGCCCTAATGCTTTGTGCAATGTAACATGCACAGGATCTAAGTTTCCTTGGAGAAGGTATGCAACTCAAAAGTTAGTTGGATCGCTTCATCCCTGTGAGGTCTTTAAGGTTTTCTAATTTGAGGACAGTTTTGACATAATTTTGAACAGATGAAAATGAACATCTTGGTGGATTTTTACCTTTTGTCTTCCTGATGGTATCAATCGGGCTTGACTGAGTTGACTGCACTTTAGACCAAAACAGGTGCATTGGTTCAGCCGGACCGGACATAGGACCATTTCCTGGTTCATCAGTTTGCACCAGCTGGTCCGGTTTGGTTTAATACTGCTCTTGCTGTCATGCCTCTACCGTTCTTAATCTTTGGTAAAGTTAATGAGTGGCTTTGACTTTTGACACGGAATAATTAACAATTGGCAGGAATCCACTTATGGACTAGGGGGAGTCCCTCTCCCTAAGCGGAGGGCAATAATGAGGTTGACGAATCAAGACATGGTCTATCTTCATCACCCTGCAAGAAAAAGGAAAAAAAAAGGCTCAGTACATTGTATCGAAGGGAAAGGGCCTGCCGGTTTGCATCTCTGTAGCGGCATAGTGCCGGGGTGGTGCTGTTTTTTTGTTGTTGTGAAATAGTAGTGTAGTCTTTTGAAGATGTCAAAATGAGGTAAATATTGCTATATACACATTTTTTTTTATAACAGTTTCTTATATGAAACTTGTTTCGTTTATGCTGTAAATTCTGTCAATGTTGGCCTTGGCATCAAGGATACTTCTGTAAATGTTGGCTTTAGCATCAATGATACTTCTCTGACTGTTGTCTTTTCAAGTGGTTCGAATTCTGGTTTATCTGAGAGGCAGTATGCTTTCATTGCTGATTTCCTGTTCACTAGCAGATCATGTTTCAGTTGAAAGACTGGTCTTCCTTAAAATGTTCCTTTTCTTCTCTTGAGAGAGAGAGAGCGAGAGAGAGAGATCATGTAGCTGATATTACTACGTGAAATTATACCCTTCTTTTCAAGGGGATGAAGAGTTTGGGATGATGCTGGGAATTCTTGTCGATGTCAATTATCTTTATCTTGTAATTCGAGCTTTTCATCTTAGAAATTTCATCCAATTCACCTCAATTGAATATTTAATTGTTCACATGTACGCACGTGCATGTGCGCGCGCGACCCTGCACATCTCTCTCTCTCTCTCCTTTCTCTCTGGGGCTTCAGTAGATTGTTCAATACTGAAAGTAACGATATTGATGCTCATTGTTTGCTCCCAAAAGATTTCTCTAATGGCCCATGTAGACCCATGCGAAGATGAACTTACTCGGTCCGGTTACACGCCAACGGATCCACAATCGATTCATCAAATTCGGCAACATGTGATGGGGGGTCAATACATCTTGCAGGGGATGGCGATAGGTCTTCGCGACGACGAGCAACAGCGGTGCATGATTGACGGGTTACCGTCATTTTCAGTCCCGGAGAGTTCTGTCCGAACAAAGCACGTTGGAAGTTGCTCGAGAAGCTTCGCATTGGCGACCAGCAGCGTACTGCAGCATGTCCTGTTTCATGGGGAAGATGCACGATGGTAGGGTACTGCACCCGCGGGCCCCCGGCTCGTGAGGTACGAGGTCCAAAAGATGGGCGAACGGGTCAAGGATGGAGGCTCTACGTCCGGTGGAAAAATCGAACGAGTCTCGTGAGCTGTCCACATCATGCCATGAAAGTGATTCTGATGTATCTAACTTACGAAGATGGCCATGAAATGTCTCCATCCGCGTTGTCCATTGCTGTCCTGGAAGTTCTCTCTCTCTCTCTCTCTCCATTTTGCCCTCTTTTCTTTCTTGGTGTTCGCCGGTATCCTCAACCGGTTTTTGCAGATCGGTCTAAGTCCGTCTTTTCGTCTAGTCCAAGTTAGCATTAGAGGATTTTCAAGAAATTACTTCCTTATGGTCCAACCCAATTTGGGTTGAATCGAAATTGAAATCCCATATTTCTCGAGGAGCACGATCCCGTTCGTTTTACTTATAGATCAAATTTGACCTAAAAGTTCTTGTTCTCTCACAAGTGATGTCATTGTGATTTGAAAGAGAGTGGGGCTGAGTTGAACCACAACTAAAGCAAATTCTGCTAAAGTTGGGGGATTTGATGATGCTTGCATTTGACTTCTTTTTTCTTGCAAAACAAAAGCATTGGTGCGTACTCCTTTTTATTTTATTCTATTTTTATTTAGAAAGAAACTGTTCGTCTTGAATTACCTAGTCAAATTATGATTGGGAACATACACTAAGTTCACTCGAACGGTTTATGACATGGGCTGCTATCTTAGTATGTCGCGCCTTTAACTAGATATTCCAACTTAGTCACCAGGGAAAGAACATAAATCTGGTGAGATTCATATGGACCCAGCCATTTATAATGATCCAGCCTCAATTTATTACATAAACTAAACTGATAATATGTTGTAGACAGCTCCTTCTAAAGATCCATTAAGCTCAAAATAATAATCACTTTGATTTGGGATATTGTGGGGGCACACTGGTTGAAATTGAACATGTTGGAAAGATCCCATTTATGTAGACCCATTAGATATCTCTTCTTAAAGTAAGTCCTTAAACTATTTCGTCTAAGATCACATGCGGATCTTGGCATTTCTCAGATGTTAAGCACTTAAAGGGTCCCTCCTCTTGGGGAAGAAAAAGATACATAAAAGAATTGGGAGTGTTAAATGTGCGGATATTGGCACGTTAAAATAATGAACGTAGTTCTGTCATTCCACTTGGGTTACCGGGCAGACATGGAGTCGAAAGACTCCTATTGTTTGATGAGGTTACTTATAAGATGCAGACAGCTCCTTTCAAAAATCCATTAAGCTCAAACAACAATCACTTCGATTTAGAATATCGTGGGAGCACACCGGTTGAAACTGAACATGTTGGAAAGATCCTCTTTTTGTAGACCTATTAGATATCTATTGTACTTATGACTTTCTTTCTTTTATAGAAAAAAATACTATCTAGGTTATTAAAAAGTATTTAAAAATAATATGTAAATATATATCTCAATACTTGAATCATACGATACGTTGTAAGTATTTTAGATTAAACAAGGGTCAGAATGTGAGTTCCTCGAATCTATAAAAACAACTAAAAAAGGTCAAGACCAATAGGAGAAGATCACACTCGCCATTTGAAGTTTCAGATGAAAGGTAAAACTATTGGAGAAATGGAGATATGTTGCATTTTCACAAAACAGATTGTCAACAAAATTTAATTTTTGAGAAATGATTATGTGACAGTGTTTAATCTATTATGAGAATAACAATTTATTTGAATCACAAAACACAAAATAACAAATAATTATAAATTGTTATAAGGTCCACTTTTTCAAGAATTTATGGCTTATGACAAGCTATTATTCTTACGGTAGCCTAGATATTATAGTGCTAACAAAACCCTATAATTTTTTAAATATGTTCCTGGCTTTATAATCTTTTAAAATAGGACAATAGTAGCTCTTCATTTTTCTTCTTAATTCAATATCTCTTGACTTTTGGATCATAAACACATTAAGATTCTTTCCTTAATAATATCTTGTAATGAGTCAAAATAGTGTGTAAGTTTTTAATGGATATTATTCAATGTTACCAAAAATAGCAGTAGACTCAATACACAATTGAAATCACATCATCTATACCAAAGTTTTTTTTTAAACTATAATATAATTGCTCAACATTCCTCATAGTTCACAACTAGAAGCCCCATTATTGCATTATAACCTTTAAATACGATAAGAACACCCCCCCCCCAAAAAAAAAAAAAAAAACCTACATAGGAAGTCTTTTTATCTTAAAAGCTCCTATCAAAACTTCCTTACATTTTGGGATATCGAGATATTTTGAAAATTTCGGTGGAGCCAAAGTTTATGTATGTTCATGTAAATTATTATGAAAATTTGGGCCTAAGCATAAGTTCAGAAAGTTCGGAAGGGCCCCGCCAGTCCCTTTAAATCAATCCGTGGACCTCGAATCTGTTTCGTCCTTCTTCCTTGTCGAACTGAGTTTTTTGTTTTTTTGTTTTTTTTTTTGCGCGAAGGGTCAAAGAAAGTACATAATTATGAAATGAGCCACATTATACAATGAATGGTCATTTTGAAAACGGCTAAGAAGTTCTGGCATATTTTCCATTTTGGGATAATTACACGAATGGTCACTAAATTTTGGCCCAATTGCAATGTGATCCATAGATTTTTAATTTATTTAATATGGCCCTTGAACTTTAGTCTAATGTTTAATGTGGTCCTTGAATTTTTAATATATTCAATATGGTCTTATATATAATCAATGTAGCCTTTGAACTACATGAAAATGTTCAAATTAGTCATTCAATTAATTTAAGATCAAGGAATATATCGAAAATTTTTATTTACCTCATGACCTAAATTGAATATGTATCAAAATTTTATAAACTATATTGAACAAATTGAAAAATTCAGGGGCATATTATGTATCGGATTAAAATTTAAGGATTGTTTGTGTCATTTTTTCTTCCATTTTAGACTAATAATTTTGCCTTATTGAATTATTTATTTAAACAGAGGGGGAAAAGGCCCTTTCGAATAATTTTAAGGAGAAATTGCACTTCCTCTTTTCAAACTGATTTGCATGGCACATACCGATGGAAAAATTTGAAAGGAGACTGACCATCTTAATTAAATGAAATTTTGGTGGGCAGATTAAATGTATATCTTTTTTGAATTCGAGATTTGATGTGTACCTACCATATAGTTTATGAGATAAAAGTGGAGCTTCTCTATATTCATTCCCATAAACATGGACTCAAATTTATCTAACGTGAAGTGATGGAAGGTAAACGTGCAGCGAAAAGGACCCGAATCAAATAAAAATTGATTAGTGTGGCATAATTTAACTAAATAAAGAGATACGGCAATTATTTCCAGAATATTTAATGCCATGCCTTTTCATACTCAAAATTGACTTTTGTTAAAGGAAATTTAAAGGTTAGTCCAAGGGTACCATCATTATCCGCGCTACTTATTGGACGAAGCTGATTGAGACATTATGGAGGATCCAAGGGGTTTGACCTCCTATTAAAGGTGACGTGACAACAAAAAAAAAAACACAACATAGAGGTTTAATTAGTGCTATCTCAATGAAATTCCTTTCATCGAAAATCATTCTTATATTTTTTATTTGAAGAAAATAGAATCCATGCTGATTTGAGATAAGAAATATTACAAATAATAAGAGAATCGGCAAATTCACTTGAGATAGAATTGATAGAATTGTACAAATGCAAACTATGCCGAATTTAATCAATGACAAGGGTTGGAAAATACAAACTCTATGAAGGAACTAAGTGTAAAAAATTATGTCGGAATCTAGTTGACAACAAAGCTGAGCATACAAAGATTATACACAGAAATTTAATCAACAACATAGCACCTAAGATAAAGATTCCCATTAAATTTTAATCAACGATGAAGTTTCAGAAACTATAACTAAGAAACATGCTATATTTTAATCGATGATGTGAGTTTGGAAAATAAAAATATAGTGCAAGAAAGTAAAGATATCTAAAAGATAATAAATTTATTTGATTTGTGTTGTGTTGGGGCTATAATGTGACTATTTAAAGCCATTATAAGCAAAAGTCACAAACAGAGGTTATAAATAGAGATCACAAACGGTTATTTCAATAGTTACATTGTCTCCACTACCTTGATGATTTCTTTGACTAAAATATTTTGATGTTTGTTTCATTTCACTATGTTGATGGTTACTTATTTAACAGTTGCATCCAAGATTGTTGAATCTACTTTTTGTCCATTCCTTCATGATATTGATTCTTCAAGTTGTCGAAATTTTTTGTTCATAAATGAACAAACTCTATTCTTATGAATAAGTCCATCACTTCTCAATAATAACCAAAAGCCGGTCCTTTTCGGTGAAAATATATGCCCTCTTTTAAAAGAATCAAATGATTTATGGATAATTTGATTCAATCATTCAATTCTTTTGAGCTGATACAATTCTGATAAATTTATCACAAACTAGTTTTTTCACACAAAACCCGAAAATTGATATATATATATATATATATATATATATATATATATATATATATGACAAATTTACCCTCCACTAGTTCCCATTAAATTTTATCATCGAGTTGCTTAGCTGAATGACACGTAGTAATTGATAAGTGTACTAATTTGGGATATAAGTGTATTAATTTGAGGTTTTCCATGATGTTAATTCCATTTAATGAAAACTAATGAGGGGTAATTTTTTTTTTTTAAATTCTAGTTTAGGGTTCTTGGATGACAAGTGTATCAATTTCAAGTTTTGATAATCAAAAAATTAACTTGGGATAAATTCATTACCAATGTATTAATTTTGGGTTTTTTTGTAGTATTATCTCTTCTTGTAAATTAGATAATCGTGAGTCAATACCCTCTTCTCATCATATGGCTCATATTTTTTCAAAAAAGGCACATTTGAAGTAAAGTCTTCATGTGGCCCTCTATCTTTATCTTTTAATAACTGCTCAAACTTAAACACTATCGTTATCAATTAGAATATGTCGGCATAATATTGTCCTTTAAAATTTTCTTTAACATTGAATTTCAATCCACTAGAAATCAAATTTGCGAATTCTTTTCTAGGAGCGAGGTAAAGCATCTTTAGCCCTTTCGAATCTGGACATGGACTGGTCCACCGATTTATCATTCTGTCGTTTGATAGAAGCCAAATCAGCAACAGAAACATGGGGCACCGGTCTGTAGAACTAGTTATGGAATTGTGTCTCCCTTTGCTCCCGAGATTGTACGGAATCGACGGACGGAGATGTGTAACATGTGAAAGAAGTCCATGGACAGTGACAATAGAAACAAAACTCGAGTCCCACCAATCAACATGAGACGTATCACCACACAAGGGGCAACGAATCAGCTGACATGCGCACACTGGGATGCCATGGGACACGATGGATCGGACCATACGGTGAAATCTGCGATCGTTTCGTGCATTACTGTGCGCACATCATACTGGCTTTCTGAAATTCACTTATAGCAAATGAATCTACGAAAATAAAAATTCAGTGCAGACACGTCAGCGAAAGCACCAGCGCAAGCGACCCGGTGTCTCTTTCTGGGTCGTCTTTATAATATTTATTTTCCCTATGATCACTTCCATATAAAAAAATTGTCTTTAAACAATATATATTGGAATCAGCAACACCGACTCAAAACCCCCTCTCTCTCTCTCTCTCTCTCTCTCTCTCTCTCTTCTTTCTTTCTCTGCGCATATATATATGCATAGGAGAGAAGTCTCGTTTGGCCTTCCCTGGTTTGCATCTTTCTTGGGTTTTGTTGCTTTACATCGTTTCCCATCGCCATCTTCATACTCTCTCCTTCTCCCTGAGGGATCAAGAAATGGTGGATATTCCGGCGGTGTGCTGCATGTGCGGCGACGTCGGCTTCCCGGAGAAGCTCTTCCGCTGCAACCAGTGCGGCAACCGCTACCAGCACTCGTACGGGCTCTCTCTCTCTCTCTCTCTCTCTCTCTCTCTCATATATGTTGTATGCTTTGGGTACATGCACTGTGTGTATTCCAGAATAGTTTCAATGCCCGCGGACGTCACCAATCTTCATCTCTTTCTTCATTCCATGTTGGATGGCTACTTGTAACTGAATTCTTTGCTCTCTCTTGATTCCCAACCACCACCCGCTTGCCGGCGGCTGCCGCTGCCGCCTTCGCCGCCCTTATGTCAACTTGGACCCTGCAGTCGCCTCCCTTATTTAATTTAATAATATGTACAGCAAGAATATCTTCGCTCTTGATATTGATTGAAAGCAGCTCTTTGATTTTTTTCCCCCTTCGAAATGGTGCTCGAGATCATATATTGAATTCTTCATGTTGGCGGAAGAAGATCTTTTTGTTTTTTGATATCAAATCCACAAAAAAATACCCATCATTTGAGGATTATGATCGATCGAGTTTCTGATCTACAAACAAAAATGAATTTCGTTTTTGTGCTGTATATTGCAGGTATTGCAGTAACTACTGCAGCGAGTCGTCGGAGCCGGTCGAGCAGTGCGACTGGTGCCAAAGCGAGCTCAAGAGCTCCTCCAGACACCGCGGTAGCTCATCTCGAAAATCGGCAGCCGGGAACGACAGCGGCATCGCGAAATCGGAATACTCGGGCGGCGAGAAGATAAAGCAACAGCAGCAGCAGCAGCATCGGGACGATGCGTCCGCCCCTGCCGAGAAGGGAGCCGCGAGGAACCCGGGCGGCGTGCCATCGCCCCGCACGGCAACGCGCAGGTACAAGCTCCTCAAGGATGTCATGTGTTAGGGAGAGACAAGCAACCTCGGCACAAACATCATATGCTATGTTCGATACTACCCGTTTTGTTTTCAGTGTGTCATCTTATGTCTATCTTGATCCTTTGTGTTTTCTGCTCTTGAAAAGGATGATCACTAGGTTTTGTTTTAGGCTTGCTTGGGTTGATGTCGAGTTAGTGGATAAGAAATTGTGATATTCCCTTTTTTGGTAAATGAGAAGTTGTGATTGTCATGAGCAAAAATAGCGGAATATTCCAAATATCCTCTCAGATAAACTCAATTTTACTCTGCTAAAACCATGAGGCACTAATCAATGTTAGTAACTTCAATTTTAACACAACTAAGTAACACAGGGTAGATCGATTGGAATAGCAATCACAGCTTCGTTTATCTCATTTTAATGGGTGGACGAGGAGAGCATGGGACTATTTAATTTGACAAAAAAATTAATAATTCCAGAAGGCTCCCCCCCCCCCCCCCCCCTTCTTTTGGTCAAAATTGGCTTACGTCTATGGCTATCTTGTCGACAAGTACTTTCAAGTATACGAGGGACCACAATCACGCGTGTTCTTGATCTTCAAAAATCAAAATGAATCTATAAAAGGGTTAAGATTCCATGCATGTGTCAATTACCACGCCTAAAATTATTATAATTCTTCTTAGATTATACTTAAGGAAGGTTTTAAGGCAATTGTCGATATGGCTCTCTCTCTTTTTTCTTTTTCTTTTTCTCTCAAGAAAAAATTTGGTAGGTGTAATTGATGAGAAAACCTTACTGTGATGCGATGATGGAAGAAGTACAGGAGCAGCAATCTAGCGACCTAGGTTTACTTCATAGACAAGGGTTTCGAAACAGAGTTCGGTCTCCCTGTCGCTGTCGCAACATGGTCGTCGGTTGAGTCTCTTGGGGAGAAAATTTAATGCGCTTTCGATGCCTTTAGTCCCAAGTATTCATAGTACCTAAAGAGCTGATAAAAATAAAAATAGAAATATCTCTCTCAGATTCATCGAAGGCATTTAATAGCTGGGTCCTCAACGATCCCCTTCTTTAGAGACGACAAAATGGAGGAAGAAATCAGACACGTCAATCGAACAATAGAAGCGAAATATGAATTACATTTTTTACTGCAATTTGTGTATGGATTTGGTAGTCTAGAAGTCATTTGGACCGTCCACGTCGTTATTTATGTGGATCTTCTTATCTTTATCATATGTAAAATAACAGTTGTCGAGTGCACCGAATATCTATTTCATAAGATACACACAATCTATTGATCACTTTTATTCGATCATTTTCATATGGTTAATTAAATATCCTTACCACATAAGCCATCATGGTCCGCATTTGTAGTATCGATTCAATGCATGAGTGATTAATCTTTGAATACTCATTACTTAACTATGCTGCAAGGATCTTGAAGAACGACATTCGGATATCTTTTGCAATTCCTATAATATAAACTTCAAAAGGCCTTATCTAGCGATGGCAGTACGTTCGGCGACTATCTTAAATTATAATAATGAAAGCCCAAAAGGAAGGAACCATGGAGTTGATTATCAAAAAGCATTCCCACTATCTAATTATTTTATCAAATTAAGATGTGGATGAATAATTTAGTGTATCCAGAATAAGTAAACGATATCAATTAATTACGGGTTAAACGTGCAAAGCCTAATCATAACTCAAGATTGTGTGTGTGTGTATATATAACTCGTGGACTTGACATGCTATGTCCATATCACAACTTCCCCCATTTCGAATAACTTCTGGGGTCCAGTTTTGTCATCTTGTCGGCAATGTCTCGATTGATACAAATGGATAAAACATTTTGCATGTTAGACGAATCAAAAGATTGGTGCATTTGGTTTAGCATTTTCAATGAGCTTTTAGCCTCCAAACCCCTTAAGAAATATTGGACCGTTTGACAATCATTTTGAAGTAGCTTTCAAGTGAAAGTCAGCATTGGAAAGGCTGAAAGCCTAATATTAGTAGGAATTAACTTTGAGCTTTGAGCATTTGGTCAAATGCTAAAACTTATTTTTTTTTCCAAAACTATCATTACTCATTCTTCAAATTTCTTATTTTGCCCTCATTATTATTTTTTTAAATGCCAAAATAATACTAAAAAAATCAAAATTATGTAAATGCCAAAAAAATTAAATATATTTTGGCCTTTTAAAAAAATTATTTATATATTTGATTTTTTAGCATTATTGTCATAATTTATATTTAAAAAGTTACATACATTAATTTTTTTTTCAATTTTAAACAAATAAAAATTAAAAAATTTCCTTTACCAAAAAAAAAAAAAAATTAAAAAATTTCGACGAAGGGTTTGGTCTTTTTTTTTTTTTAATTATATAGATGTATTTGATTTTTTAGCTTTATTTTCAATTGTGTTTTCTACTAAAGAGCATTTCTTTCAAAATTGCTTCTCAAAGTATAGTTTATCAAACAGTCTTTGCATTTGCCTAAAATCCTTTAGGCTAAACTACTTTGCATTTTCCCAATGGGTTTTCAAAATACTGAACCCAACGCACCAGTTATAGAAAACACTTTCCTTTATACGGAAGTTAATAGTGTCGCAAATTTCTTAAATGCAGATATCCATAAGTTTTGGTAAAAGAATTTCTTTAATCCCTTCAGGCGGATACATTTTTTTTTTTTTGAAAATAAGGCAGTTACATGAAAGAAGGGAGAACTCGTAAATGAACGAAAACAAGCATGATAACTCAAAACTCCTCTCGGTTTTGTCATCATATGAACACTGTATACAAGATTCTTCAATACATTAAAAGGTGCAAAGTTTTTCAATGAGGTCCCGACTCACGATGAAGTTAAAAGTGAGTAGAGCATCTCTAAATTCATCACTAGATTAAATGTATGAAAGCATTGTATGCATGTATTCTACTTCATGCAAGAAACATTTTCCTTAGAATGCATGAGTAATTTTGTCCACGTCAACTATATTTTTCATGACCTAATGGCACAAATATAGGGACTCGGCTATCTAAAACTTCATATCCCTCCCCCCCTCCCCCCCCAAAAAAAAAAAAATCCTTATGAACATGTTAATGGTCTCTATTCTTTGTAGGAGGCCCTGACTCAGGAATTGCTATGTCAGGTATTTAATAATATTATTGGTTAATTACTTAGTACTAGCATGTTCATGTCAGAATCCCTATAGACAAATTACCGTTCATAAAGATGGATTATTAATGGGGTTACCGTAAACACCGATCAAAACCTGAGACAAGTATGCTATCTTGTGATACGGTCCTTCTCTCGGCTTAATAAATGGACTGTCTTTTTAATCTGCATACATAATTATTTACACAACAAGGCTCTTATGCTTCTAAAAACTTCCTGATCCACAGGATTTATAGTGACAATTGTAGAGCATCATGCCTCACAGAAAGAAAGAGGTATATAAGTTGGCCACAGCCATGGAAGAGTGTATATAGAATCACGCACTTCAAACTCTTGATTAATTTTCTAGCAAAAAAAAAAAAAAAGAAGAAGAAAATAATTAAACTTCTGAAAGAGGTTAGCCTTCTATAGTAAAGGTCAGAAGCATTATAAACCTTTTACATTGTTCAAACACACAAACACACATAGACGTTTTTATATAATTTTTACAGACGGAAATATAATAATAAAAGCATTTTGACCAAAAATAGTAATCAGTAATACATACGGTGTGATAATATCAAATGAAAATATGTTGCAATCGTTACAAATAAGTTAATGACTCTTAAAGTTGAAAATCGTATCTTCAAACGCAACCAACCTTACAAAAATCTTAAGTAATATCAGAAAATTTACGGCTGAAAGAAGAGGCCGGCCCGGTTTTCTTTCTCAAGGGACCCTCCTCGAAGCGCCCTAAAAACCACTAAAATTTTCAGGTTGTGGAGGGAGAAATGGAGAGGCCAAGCGTTGTTTCCGTGAACAAGGAGAGAGCACGTAAAGTGGGGGCCGTATCTGGACAACTCGTTCGAGGTCAACACCACATGATGCTCCTTAAACGCTGTCCACTGTTTCAAGTCGTTTTAAGTCCATCGGTGGATCTAGAAAGTACACCAAAAAGGTACGTCACATAACTTCTCTTCTGGTCCTCCTCACTTTCCCTCTCTCACCAGGGCAACGGCCATAACCTTAGGGTGTGATTGGGGAGGTGTCTGCTCTGAAAATATAATTTTTTTAGAAATATGTTATTTTTATTTTTATTCACGATAATAGTTTTTGAATGTTTGAACATGTTTAGTAACTATGAAAAATTTATGTTCCCAAGAAAGAAATGTGTTTGGTATGACCCAATATATTTTTACAACTTAGAATTTCTTTTTAATTTAATAGTAATTTTATTACAATTTTCTTTTTCTTTTTTTCTTTTTCTTCTCCTTCCTTTAGTCGGTCGCTGGCCGGCGATCAGCCAAAAGGTCGGTAAGGTAGCTGGCCTCAAGGGAGCCTTACTGGCCATCAGAAAGGTTTGGCCTCTCCAGATCTAAGCGCAGTCGAGCCTTGCCCAACCATGCCGAGCCTTGGGAGAGCCTCCCTAGCCATGGCAAGACTCGGGGGGGGGGGGTTTCGCTGATGGCCAGCGAGGCTCACAGTGGTTGGGCGAGGCTCCGCCTCTCTAGATCTGGGTGAGATTGAGCCTCACTTAGCCATGGCGAGGCTTGGTGGAGCCTCCCCAGCCACGGTGAGGTTTGGCCTCACCAAATTTGGATGAGGTCGATCCTCGCCTAGCCATGATGAGGCTTGAGGGAGCCTCCCCAACCATAGCGAGGCTTGAGGGAGCCTTGCCGATGGCCGGTGAGCTCGTGGCATCCTCACCAAAGGCCAACGAGGCTCCAACAAGGTTGTTGGGCCTCGTTTGGGCGGTCGTCAATTGATGCCGAGGCTAGCGATCGGCTAGGGGAAGAAGAGAGGAAGAGAAGGACAAAAAAAAAAAAAAAAAAAAGGAAGAAAAGGAAAAAAAGCTTGATTTTTGTTTTTTTATTCTTGTTTCTAGAATTATTCCTAGGAACAATAAACATAATTTTTTTTTCTGTTTCTTATTTCTGTTCCAAATTTATTTTCGGGAACAAAAAATTTACCAAACGCGTTTTTGTTCTATGTTTGCTCCCGATAATAAAAGAACACAAACACCTATTCTTGAAAGTGTTACCAAACATAGTCTTAATGTGCATTTGGTAACATTTCTGTTTTAGGAAACGATTTTTGTTTAGAAACACATTTTTCTATTTCTGTTTTCGGAAACAATTTATGAGCATTTAAACGTGTTTGGTAACTACACAAAATTCTGCTCTCGGGAACAATTTATGAGCATTTGAACACGTTTGGTAATTACACAAAATTTCTGTTCCCGGGAGAGAACTGCGTTTGGTACGACCTCATATATTTTTATGAGTTAGAGTCTCTTTTAATTTATTAATAATTTTATTACATTTTTCTTTTCTTTTTTTCTTTTTCTTCTCCTTCTTCTAGTTGGTCGTCGGCCGATGACCGGCCGTAGAAGGGTCGAAAGGTTAGCCTTGAGGGAGGCTCGCTGGCCACCGTCAAGATCAAGCCTTGCCATGGCTAGGCAAGTCTTGGCCTCGCCTAACCACCGTGAGGTCAACTTTACCCGGCCAAGGTGAGGCCGAGCCTTGCCATCACGATGCTCGGGCGAGGTCGAGCCTTGCCCCACCACGGTGAGGCTCATGGTGGCCGGGCAAGGCTCCGCCCACCAAATCTAGGCGAGGTTGAGCCTTGCCCAGCCTCGGCAAGGCTCAAGGGAGCCTCCCTAGCCACGACGAGGCTCGAGGGGAGGGGGGGCTCGTTTGGTTGGTCGCCACTAGCGACCGCTAGGGGAAGAAGGGAGGAGGAGAAAGAAAAAAAAAAAAACTTGATTCTTAATTCTTATTTCTTGAGTTGTTCCCGGGAAAAAAAAAAAAAAAAAAAATATAATATATATATATATATATTTATTTGTTTTTGTTACAAATTTGTTTTTGGTTGCAAAAAACTTACTAAATGCATTTATGTTCTATTTCTACTCCTGAGAACAAAAGAATATAAATATTTGTTCCTGGGAACGTTATCAAATACATTCTTATTGTCTTGAATGGCAAACAAATCGAGCAATGAACATACACCAATTAACATACCTAGACAGTAAAATTAATCAAAATGCTCAATGAGGTTTGAACATGTTCGCAAGGGCGGCACCCACAGATGTGCTCGAGCCATTGTTCCGCGCATCTCGGTTTGGAAAAACGAGCACCCATCTAGCTAGGAAAATTAGTCGAGTACCCGGCAAGATGATTTCAATGCGTGAGGAAAAGATTTGAGGGAATCTGTAAAAATATGTTATTTTCTATTAGGATAAAGTTATGGCGCTCATTATTTGCCATGTGGAGTTCTAGTACACGTTGTCCTTGTGCTAGTAAAGAATGTGTTTCTTGAACTCTCCACTTCTATAGGTGCCAGCTAGGGCACTTCGAAAATTTCTTATACATTTACCATATTATCATCTCATAGCTGTGACTCCTTAATGTTTTCTATCAGCAGCTTAGGACATTCCTAATCCCCATTTTTTATTATATTGCCCAAAAAATATAATAATTCCTTTCTTTGATGTGTTCCCCATTTCTTATAGCATAATACAATTGATAAGTATTTGATGTCCAAGTTTTAGCCTTAACTTCCTTGCCCATGTCATAAAGTCTTAACTAGATGTGCACCGTGATATTAAATTTGGATGATGTCCTAATTGAATAAATTGCTTAGCAACTACTGTGGATTACATGCATCTTAAAAACATATATACGCCTAGTGAAAAATAAGATAAAATATTTTCTAAATGGAGAAACAACTTTTAGACTGAGAGAGAGAGAGAGAGGCACTCACTAGTAGGGTATATAGTTTTGCATTCTCACAATAAGCTCGAATGCAAGTTCAAAGTAAGACCTCAATTTCTTTGATATGAACACATTGGAACAAACACAAAAATGGCACAAATTGAAGAAATTGCGCTCAATTTAAAAGATAATCTCTGCTACATAACAATATTTAGATAACTTGATAAGAAAAAAATCAATAAGAGTGGAGACAACTTAACTTATCGAAATTCTCAAACCATTACATAATTTTTAGTCGTTCTTAAAATACATCCATGATTGGTTAATTGCATGAAATAAGGAACTTTTTTTTTTTTTGAATAACAATGCGTTTGTTTCACCGAAAATTTCATTCTAAAAGAAAATATTTTTCTTGAAAATCATTTTCATGGAAAACACTTTAATTTTCTTTTTTGTTAGAAAAGGAAGTTGTTCTTCCTCAGCCTAAACTTGTTGTTTTTAGTAAATGAAAAAAGTTTTCTATAAATCGATTAATTTTCCATCATCTAAATAAAGGAAAGTCAAAGAATAATTTCTCGAGAAAAATTTTCCTTCAAACAAATGGACTCTAAATTAAAAACTTATTCACAATATTGTGAGAACATATGATTTCTTTAGAGCTAAGTAACCATTTCATAGATGAATCTCCCTTTTACATGTGGATTATCAATAAAAAAAAAAGAAGTGCCATTCGACGGTAGACAAATAAATAAATAAATGAAACTCTTACTCTCTCTCTCTCCATCTTTCCATCTCAATTTCTTCGTCCTCGTTTGCACATGCTAGTCTGACTTTGACGAGACCTAAGTTTGGAGACGAAGTAAAGATCGGTGCATATCACGAAGCAATCTTAACTTCCCCCGCATCTGTCTTATCCGTTCTGTCCCACCACCACCACGACCTTTTCCTTTTCTTTCTCCCCGAACTGCGCATGCCATCGCAACGTGTCACATGCTTTACATTTTGAATGGCCATCGTGTGTCACATGCCTCACTTGGCGTGACTCGCCCACCCAACGCCATATCCGACGTGACTCACCCTCCAATTTGGGATACCTTTTCGATCATGAAAAGACAAAGTGAGACGAATTATACTGTAATACAAATGGACACATCCTTACTGAAGGAATTCAGGAGGATCATATCAAGATAGACTTATTCTTCTTAGCTACCTTGGAATACCTTTCAGCAAAATGTCCTTTACCTCCGTCTCCCCCACCTAATGACTTTTAAAACTTTTGATTAAGACATTTCAAATGATATGAAACTAGTTTTTTTCCAATTTATTTTGCATATACAACTCACCAAGACGTCAATTTTACACAACTTTCTAGTGCAATGAAGTGGACGTCTGACATAAATTCAATTTCTCATGCCATCATGTATAAATCATCTAATACTTGGAATTTATTTGTGGTTTCATCCCAAAATAATTGGGAATCGTTCTTATGTAGAGCGTAGCACTAAACATCATATAGAAAGACAAAAAAGTCCAAAAAATTTGAAAGACAAATTCCCCCCTTTTTCAAGCTTTCACATATTGTCTTATAAATTAAGAAATCATGAGTACAATTGTTTGTACACTACTTGGCATTGAACCGAAGTTTTTGTATTTGGTAGTAATATATATATGAATTGTTTTAGTGCAATAATAATATGAACTTAGTTGGAAAAAGCTTGGATTAATGTTATTGCTTTAAATTTGGTCACCATTGGAGGATTTTTTTTTTTTAAGATAGCGAAAAAATTGTCAAAAAGACCCACAATTTATTGTACAACAATTAATTCAATTATAAACTTTTCAATTATACCAATTTAGTGATAAACCTTTGATTATTTCTCAAATTAGTCCTAAACTTTTTAATAAATTGTAAATTTAGTCATTTCAACTAATTTTTGCTAGAAATCATTGGTATGGTAATCTAATTAGCCTTGGTTATTTCACGTGGCGCTACCAATAGTAACATTGACAATATATGCAATTTTTTTGTTTTCTTTTTTCTTCTTTTTACACACAGCTTACAGGGTCGCTAGCCTTTTGGCAAGGGCTACAAAGCCATCACTAGCCACAACGAGGGCTAGTAAAGGCCGCAATGCCCTTGCAATGGCCCATGAGACCTAATTAAAATGTTTATGAATGAATTAATCGTCGTATAATAGATTTTGGACTTTTTTGACAATTTAGCCTAAGATAGCCTTCTTCATTTGAAAGTAAATTTCAATTCACCTTCTAAATAATCGAGATGTAGCAAAGGATAACCAAAAAAATTCTAAACCTCTTGTTGCATATTGCTAAGTTCACTTCATCCACTAGAAACCCTAATGGATCATCTCCCTTCTCTCTCCATCCTATAATGTGCCTCCCCCAAAGTATAATAGAAAGAACCAAATTATTAAGTGGTGGGAGTCAACATGCGTATAAGATCCACCGGAAACCCGAGTTCAAGGGATGTGAGATACTTGGACGCCAATTCTCACCTATAAATGAGATCACTTCGTGGAATTAACGAACGAAAAGCAGCACACGCAAAACAAGCCAAAGCAAAATTTGACTACAACTCTTGTCTTATATGTTCCGAGTCACAAAACCTCAAATATCACGTGAAGAAAGATGATAAATATATAAAATCAGTTGAGATTTCATACTCAAACGATGTTAGATATTTTAATAACGCGTGCTCACGAGAGTAGCCGCTGTCGTCATCCTCTCCATCTTTATCATCCCCCTCATGTCTCGTTCCCCATTCGCCATCTGACGTCAATTTTCCTCGCATATAGAGATCCTGCAAACTAATATTTTTGGTATTTTCCACGCATACGATAAAATTCAATATGTCACAGCAGATAATCACGCTCTAATTATGGAGTTCAATTTTACGGCTGAAAAGAAAGTCGATCTTCTCTGCTCGTGACACGTGGATGACATTAACGTCAAAATTTTGTCAACTCGGATCCCAATAATGTTTAATCTCGGTTTTCATAGTCCGTGATGTCACTGATGATGGACGCTAAAATGGTCCATCCAACTCGAAACATAATTATTTTTAGGAGATCGTGATATCTGATTTTTATATGGATGCTGAAAGTCGACCCTCAAGCATCGTGATCTTATTAAATGTATATGTCGGTCGGTCAATTTAAGATTTTCACTTTTAATATATGGTATTGCTCTTTATGCGTGCATGATAAAGACGATGATGATAGCAACGATGATTAATAAAATGTTGCTATGCAAAGTGCGAGGCAGTCAAGGTCATAACCCACTAAGAAGTTATAACTCATTAATAGAGAGAATTAGTCCTTACACAAAGTCTTAAATTTATTGTACAACAATTAATATTGTCTTATTTCAATTTAGCTAACATTTTTAGTCCTAAATCTTTTTTTATGATTTTGTATAATTGCCAATTCGGTCGTATTGAATGGTCACTTTAGTCATAAACTTTTGTTATAAACCTTTAATAATTCTTCAATGTAATCATTTTGACCAATTAAGTTAGGAAATACTGATGTAGGGTTTCAATTAGCATCGACTCGACTCTCCTATGTAGCGAGACGTTGTTTGATGTGTAAAGCCCAGCATCCAAACAATGTCGTTTCGCAGATTTTTTTGAATTTTGTTGTACCCATTTTCTTTTCCTTTTTGTGCTACTGTTCATCATCTACGTTGGGTGTTCATCCAATGCTCTTCTCAATGGTCACGGTACTTGAACTGACTTCTAAAGAGCGACTTCGCTTGAGTCCTTGGCGCGACGGCGAGAAGGAGCTCAGTGCGGCGGCGGATACTTTTCCCTCGAGAGAGAGAGAGACCTCTCTAATGGCGAGGAGCTTCGGTAGAGAAGGAGTAGCAGCACCAGCAAAGGCGGTTCCACCGGAGGCACATCTTCTAATCCAATCAAGGTGATGGCATAACTTAGGTATGAGATGATGAGAATAAACAATGAGGGAAGAAAAGAATGTAACGTCGCGGCAGGAAGAACTTTGCTTACGAAAGTGAAATCATCCTCTAGATTTCTCAATTTCCTCTTTTATCCATTCGAATCTGCATTCTCTTCTTCTTCTTAATACCTTCATCTCTCGATTTCTGATGTAACGTGATTTAGGGCTTTTAAGGACTGAAATGTAAGAGTTTCCCTAATGTGGACTACATTAATTGATATTGTAATTTACTTGTTTTTACTTTCGTAAAGCAGGGCTGTCTAAGGTGAGATAGAAGGTTTCTTAATTAGTCAATATGGGGGGTGTTAGTGTGGGCCGAGTTGAGCCTGCAGTAATGAGGGGACCGGTTGGAAACTCTATAAATAGTCTTTCTCCTCTAACCCTAATTCTCACATGTATCCTCACCTAAGGGCGTTTACCTAACGCTAAACGTGAGGGCCGCCTCATTGAGTAGGTGATACGGAGGGCGATAGAGGAGAAGGACTTGATGCGTGGATCCCTCGATATATGTGGGTAATCCTTTTATCTTCCGCCTATATTCGATGGATCCGGTGCGTTAATCTTTCTACTTAATCGATACGCTTGTTTGCTTACTGTTATGGAGATCTTGGCGTTGCGCAATTTGCGTCTTACATGTGGTATCAGAGCAACCATAACCCTAGAACTCGAACGCAATTAGTTTTGCCCTAATTTGTACGGATTTACCATAATTTGTACGGATCTACCCTAATTTGTATGGATTAGCCCTAATTAGTACGGATCTTGCCATAATTTGTGATTTTCGAGATTTTTTATTCAATAAAAAATAAATTAAATCACAAATTCGGACTGGGCTCGACGAGACGAGCAAGAGGTAGGCGGTGCGTCGCCGTAGGAGGCTGCACGCGCCCCCACGCGCGGCCACGCGCCGCCTGGGCGTCGAACGCCCGCCGCGCGTGAGCTCCACGCGCCGCGCACTCAGGTGGCGCGTGTGGGCGCGTGGAGACTCCGATCGGCGCGTGGCTGGTGGCGTTGGACTCGTACGGTGATTTCCTATGTCGTGGTATAATTATTTTATATGTTTGATGATCTTATGGATGTAAAAATACATGTGGAATCCTAAATACGTGAATTTTTAGTGTATTTTTGCGTATTTTTCTTGTATTTTCTGTGATTTTGGAAATACAGGTTATGAGTTACTAGTATGTTATCACATAATAAAAAGATGTGATTCATCAACAAAAATCAAACTTTTATTGTGAATTGAAGCTGGGTTAATGCGATACAATTCATATGATATTGTATTTGAGTTATGTATTGAGCTGATGAGAAATAATAAAGATTATAAAACTTTTGTTACTTAAGTATACTCCTTTACACATTGGTAATCTTTGAATGATAGACGACTTAAAGACTTGTGACCAAACCGATGTCTTGATTAACACATCTCATTGAATGTGAGTAATGCATGTTAATTAAATTACTGCATATTGTACATGAACTCATCTCGGTCACTTGTTAATGTCTATCAAGTTGAATATTTTTATGGTAAAGGAGTATGGCAATATTTACGCAGAGCAATAGTATCTACTGTTAAATTTTAGATATTTGGTTCTCTAGTTTGACTCAATTAATAGGCCACTAGTTGATTACAATGATAATTTGTTGCTTAAAATTGGCTAATAAATCAGATGTTGGCCTTGGAGTCATGTTTTGCCTTATGAACTCATGAGTGATCATGGATCAGCTGTCAAGCTTGTCGATCTGGTGTACCTTGTATTACTATTGATGTTAATTTGTGAGAGATATTTTAGATCAACATTCTTTTATGTTGTTCTGGTGATATATAATTGGGGTGCATAAGAGATGTTTTATTCTCTCGTTATGAGAAGTTTCTTGTATTCTTGTGATCAATGATCTCATTGGAATCATTTTTTCAGGTCATTTGTATATATATATTTATATATATGTATGATTAATTTTTATTAATTAATAAAGCAATATAATTAGCATGATATGTGATTTTGGTGATATGATGCCCCTATCACTAAAGTTAAAATCACATATATATGGTGTATGTGAGGAGTAAAGCTTATATCCCTGGTATGAGAGAATTTCAATGATTCAATTGAGTAGTGACCGCCAAAGTGGACGCTTGATTGGGTTTGAGAAATTTCGGTCTCGTATGATGATTGGGATGTCTCCTGGTCTAATGCATAGTTATACTCCCAAAGGAGGTGATTGTGTATTAGTTCATGGAGGGATACATGATAGTGTGGTGGAGGAGTGACTGATTCTAGTGATTCATATGCCCAAAGGTGATGAATTCACGAAAAATTGGAACATATTCTCATAACCCTTATCATGTGGGGGAGTGTACAATTGCATGTCATATATTCTGCCCAAAGGTGATTATGTGATTTTGCATGTAACTCTCCGGATGTGTACTTGTACGTCAAGTTACACAATACTCACATGATGCTAATTATATATTGCTTGTTTTTCAGTCACCTTTTCTGTAAATAGTAATTCCGTCATCATTGAGGTTTTTTACTGCTTCAAATTTTAAGTTGTGGACATATGATTTGTTGCTTGAGAAAAGAGCAATTGAATTTGCTTATTGTCCATAACATGTTCCATTCTGGAACACTTGAAAAGATGTTTGCCTGCGGACTGCACTTCTATAAGATGATGGAAGCCTTAGTTGCTTGAAATTATGTCTTATTTGATATTGAAATTAGGACACATCTGCAAAAATTGTGTTTAAGTCCTAATGATATATACATCTCGTATATGATTAAAAGGTTGTCAGGTTTAACAGTGGCAATGAGTATTTTGGCAAGTATGACAATGCAAAATAGCTTAAAGGGTCATTTGTCAAATACTTGGTAGATTCTGGGGTGATAATTCAATTACTATACCTGAAAATTCTGACAAAAAGATTTGGGCGAAAGGCATAAATGCACCATATTGAACATGGTGATGAGTATGATTAGTAAAACTAATTTATTTGGTCTTTTGTAGATTGATATTATGAAAGCAATTTTTCATGTACAAAAGGGGTATTGATTTAATGACCCTAAAGAAGGTACAAGAATTATGGAATCACATTTACTCTAAAGTTTCTAAATATTGACGTAATTGTAGAGGATAGCTGCTCTCAGATTATTAAAGATAATAGTATGATGGAGGTTACTATGTTTTTGTCTTTACATATACAGATAATTATGGAATCTCCTGTACCATAGACTAAACTTGTTGAGGTTCAAGGTACTATTCTTGATATAGTTTATAATGAAATTTCTTAAACCTCTCAAGTGCAGAATGAAGTGGTTACAGCTTTATTAAGGAGATTTGTTAAGGAAAGACGATCAGTTATACCATCGACTATATAGTCTATTTGTGAGAGCATGATTACAATATCCACTATATGGTTGATGTAATGATATATTTATAAATGTCGTTTTTTATTCTCAATTATGTGATTAGATGCCATAAAAGGCGATATACAATCTATGAAACATGTTTGGAAACTTACCGACTTGTCTAAAGATCACAAGTTTATTAGTTGCAAATTGGCGTACAAAACTAAAAGAATTTCAAACAAATATTGTGGAATTTAAAGCCAAATTTGTAACTAACGTTTTAACTCCGAAAGAGGGGTGGATTGTTTATAGTGAAGAAATAATTATTTATTTAAATGTTCTTTCGAGTGAACGTGGCATTAATAATTTATTTTGATATAAAGTTACGCCAAATAGATACAAAATCTATATTGTGCAACTAGATGATTTTGCAGCAGATTCAAGTAAACTTGTGTGTAGACTGAAAAGTTCTAATTCATGGTCTTAAGCAAGTTTCCGCACAATATTATTAAAGTTTCATAGTGTTGTTATTTTGTTCAATTGGGAACAAAGTAATTCAATATACTGCAAGGTCAGTGGGAGGAAATTTATTTTTCTCATACTTTATGTACATGATGTTTTGCTTACAAGTTGTGACCTTGAGACATTTTATATCCTTTGTACTGAGGTCTGTAAGAATTGTTCTTATCATATATATATCGGATTTTATATTAGATTTTCTTGGAGGACATTTGCTGATCGTATTTTGGAAATATTCAATATACATCATTGCAAGCCAGGAATTGCTCTTGTTGTTGAGGGTGATGGACTAAATCTATCACATTGTCCTTATTTAGATATTGAGAAAATCTAATTAAAGGGAGTACCTTGTGTCAATGCACTTAAAAGTATAATGTATACTCGAATTTGCACTAGACTAAATGTTGTCTTTGTGACGGGACTTCTAGGCAGATGTTGGTCAAATTCAGGACATGATCACTGGGTTGCTGTCAAGAAGGTTTTAAGGTACTTAAAGAAGACAAGAGATTACATGCTAATTTATAGACATGTTCAATTCTTGCGCTTAGTAGAGTATTTAGATGTAAACTTTGCTGGCTGTTTTGATGACATGCAATCAATAACGGAATACAGATTTATGTTAGTAGGAAGTGCAGTAAATAAAGTTTTATGTCATCTTCTACTATGTAAGCGTGTTAGTAACATTCTTTTAGGCTGTTACTTGGGCTTTTAGGCTCCAGAACCTCATGACGGAGTTGATCGTTTTAACTTGATGGATAGACCTATATGGTTGTATTGAGATAACAAATTTGTAGTATTATTTATTTACTACAGAGGTCTCAAGGGGTCTAGATATATGGTGGTCAAATATATTTTTTTTTTTTTTACCATATAGAAACGGTACAGAAAGGTGACTTATAATATAATATCCTTGATTTGTTGTTTTTTTGGATGTTTTGGAGTTTTATGAGCTTATTTTGTTCCTATGACTTTTGAGATTCCGTTTTATGTATTATTTTTTTAATGAATGGAAATATCTTTTTATAAATAAAAAGAGAGACTGATTTTAGGGTTTCTGAATCTTCAGGGCCTTATAGTTAAAGCCTTGCAGCCATGGGAGAAGCATGAAATGAGCACTTGAAGAAGAAGATGAACAGTTCCCGGAAATGGATAGGAAAAAAACATTTATTCAAAAAGACATCATTGTAGATGAATTTATCCACATCAATACTGGCTAGTCATGTAAGATAGCTAATGTTGATTGAAACTTCATGTTACCATTTTCCAGTCTAAATTGGTTAGAAGAATTATATTGAAAAATTATCAAAATGTTTAGGATTAAGTGGCTAAATTAAAAAAAAAAAAAAAACAAGGATTGAATTGGGTATTGTACAATAAATTTAGAATTGACTGGGTAAATTTCCCTTATATAAGGACACTACACCTAAAATTCATCTACTCTCACTAGAAATTCAAAATTGTCGTTGTGCTGTTCCTTTTTTTTTTTTTCCCAAAGATGGTCCCCTTTTTTTTTGTCCTATTGAAAAATTTCAGCCAAATGCCGATATTGACATCATAATGTTGACTTCAGCAAAAGGAATAGATGTTTCTTCTCTTAATGAGCGTGTTTTGGTTGCACCTAAGATTTTTTTGCCCTTCTTTATTTGTTCGATTTCATGGCTGGAGCTTATGTAGCGCCAAATGAGCAATTGATAAATGCATAGATGTTTTAGAGAAGCAAAGAGAATGGATAGATTAGGGTTTCTAAAACCTAAATTTCAGTCCTTTAATGCGGAGGCGGTGGTGTTGGGCAACGGCCGCGTCTCCAACCCCATCGCCGGGCATGATTAGGGGCATTGAAAACCTAATCCTGACCGCGATTCATGTTCTAATGTTAAAATTACAATCAAGAATTCGAGTTTTGGGCACTTGCATATTTATCGAAGGTCAGAGATGGTTGCATTGCACCATTCTTCCGACCGCAAGAAAACCAACGCCAAAGAGACAGGGCGGGGGTGCTCGACTTTACTTAAAAGTATCATCGCCATTTTCTAGCTCAGTTAAAAAGTATTATTTTGAATACTTTTTTCCCAGTAAAAATCTCTAGTTGATGGAAAAATTGATATCGTTGGTCCATGTAAGCAACAACATACATCTTTTAGAGATAATGAACCATTTTAAAAGTAGAGGAGCCATTTTTGAGATGATTTCTAGGCTATCTTTTGGTGACTTGAATTCGATCTAGAGTGCTCCGATTGATAAATCTTTATTTTTTATGATGAAAATAACCAAGTATGATAAGTGTAAAGAAATGCATTGATTTCTAATTTTAGTTTTCGAATTTCATTTTTATGCTTCTAACATTGAGGTTTGACTTTTATGTAATACTATACTGCTAAGATATTCAAAGATATAGGCGAATATCGGCATTTAATTAGTCCCATGTGGTTTTATCTGCTATGGTTTTTTTTTTTTTTTTTTTTTTTTTTTTTTTTTTTTTTTTTTTTTTTCAAGTTAGAAATCCCACTTTTATATTTTGCGTGGGTTTCGGAGCTCCCCCCTCAAGCAGGCCGAATTTGAGAACAGCGTTCCCATTTTGTCTCGAAGGCCCAATTTCCTTTCGATAATCATCCCAAGTCGCTGCTGCAGCTCTAGTTACATCAAACTGTCATTCTTCTCACCGCAGATTTTTAACCGTCGTTGACTGCGGTGGTCCTTTTGACCATCGGATGGTACTTACACTTATCATAAAAGTGCAATTGAATCAAGAAATTATCAAAAAATGCAATTAAGTTATACTTATAACAAAAATGCAATCAAATCTTAGAACTTTAAAAAAATGTAAGCACGTTTTGAAAGTTTTATGATTTAATTACATTTTTATGATAAATTTTAAGACTTGTAATACACTTATCTTTTTTTCCTTTTTAACTTGCTTCGCTCTTTGACAGTCCTCCTTGATATATCCTTCTCTTGATCCCAATGACATCCCCTTCGTCACCTCGCCACTCAACTTGCCCGCTTCAGGCTTGGATCTACGACTCGTATCGGATGTCAACTGGGTTTATAGACATGATTCTGAGGCGGATCCGTCCCTAGATCCAACTTGATGTTTGAGTTTGAATTCCTATATTTTGGGCCTGCGGATTGTCACATTGGCTCAACTTCTTCGCTCCCCTTGTGCACCACGCTACATTTCAGATGTTTGGCTATTAAGTGCAACTCTTTTTATATCGTAGATGATCCCTGGGTACAAATGCAGAGGCCTAACTACCCAAAAGCTCATGGGATATCTTGAAAGGGAATCGATTAAGTCTAGATCTTTTAGCCTGTATGGGTGGGTGTAACACAAAACAGTTCGCACACTGTTGGGATGCAATTCGGATAGATGACCTTTGGTTTCCAAGGTAAAAAGTCCCTAAGACCCAGCCGATGACATCAACGTGAGGGTTGGTTCTTTTTATTTGGGACAATTGTCTAGTTAAAATAGCGGTCAATGAAACTAAAATGTGGCTTTTCAAGCCAAGGCAATATCCAATTGGGGATTATCTTGGAAAAATGGAGGCTGCATCACAAATTATCAAGGGTTCCTCTCGAAAAAATAAGTGGGGATTATAATCATGAATGGAATTGCAAGAACAAATATATACTCAAAGAGTTAGTGCAAGTTTCCTTATGCAACCATCATGAGTTATTATTATCTATCTTGGATTATGCTTAGGAAGTCACAAGCTCAGTAATTAATGATTTGGTGATATGTCACTCCGAGTTAGCTATGACGTTCTTTTCGAAATGAAAAAGACAATGAATCATGATCTTCCCGAGCCATAGGAGGGAAAAAATATTGCATATATCAAAATTGCACATATTTGTAACTTCAATTATTACAATAGCTAAAAATCTTGTCTTTACTTGATAATTCTTCTACTTTTGTATCTAAGCTCCATTTGTTTTACGAAAAATGAACGATTTAGAAAAAAAAATAATTCTGTAACAATGGTCACTTGTGAATAGAAAATATTTTCATTATCACCAATGATTTATCTAAATGTTTTCTTAAAAGATGAAAATATTTTTCATTCATTTATTTTTGTTATAAATATGAGCAATCATTTTTAGAAAAATGTTTTCCAAATCATTCATTTTTTACCAAACAAACAAAGCATGGATTTATCTTTACCAATATGTACAAAACATGAAATCAAGGGTATTTTAGGAGTAAAGAGTAGCATGGCTTTCCTTTATATAATAAAAAAATACATAAATAATCTTTAATTTCTCTAAATTTTTCGGATTGATTCGTATCAAAACAATCCTTATAGAATCCCAAAACTGAAGGGGACAAATACAAAAGAAGGAAAAAAAAAAAACTAGCGCAGCTCACTCCATTTCAAAGCACTTGATAATTTGGAGTCTTTTTAGGCTAATTCACACTAAGGCAATGAAGACCAAGAAAGCATCGCAATCACAAGACGAATAATAGGAAGCAATTGATGCACAATTGCATGAATAAAAGAGATAAAGACGAAGTGAAGCCATTCCAACTTTGTCTTAAAAGGGTGACCCCCGAGCTCACAGAAGTTTCAGATCTTAATAAAGCTCCAAATCTCAATTTATGATTTGATCCATATAATGCTTGAACTCCCTCTATGTCATCGATGTTCAAATCCGCCCTCTTCTGTCTAGGCTTCAAACTTGGATACATCACAGCATCCTTGACCGGGCTATGAGCTAGCCCTAGCACATGGCCGATTTCATGCACCGCGACTGATTCTAGATCGACCGCCACCTTGGATTCTTCCGTGCTAAAGTCCACTGCCCACCTCTCGGCTGCGTCGAGATGTAGCCTCCCACTCTCTGGCGAGAATGAATGGGCCAAAATCCCGAGCACCCCATCGAACGGCTGGCCATCTCCGTGATCGCCGCTATAAAATCCTATCTTGATGTCTGCAAAGCCATAATCATTCGCTTCCCTAAAACTCACCGGAATGACGGCTGCCCACCGTGCGAAGGCACGTTTAAACACACGACGGACATCGTTTGAGGTTAAATAGTTGATGAAATGGTCAGGTGAGAAAGCGTAGGTGAGGACGATGGGCTTGTGACGGTTCCACCTAGGATTTCCGGGAAAATGCACATAACGTCTAGTCACATGCTTGCCGTGGGCGAAGTCAGAGACACCGCACCTGGGCTCGAGGATCTGCTTCATTGTGTTGATATCGAGCTTACCCGTGATCGAGAGGCCGAGATTTGATTGGTATCTTGCAATGGCTAGTTCAAACTCCGAATTGAACTGGTCATCAAAACTAAGGTTTTGGAGCGGGAGATAACCGAAGTAATGGAGATACCTCTTGATCTTCGCAACGCCGCCTGTATTCAAGTCGCCGTCGACAGCCCGCTCAATAGCAAGCCCTTTGAAGTTATCATCATTTCTGTCAACGGAATTTAGCCATGGAGTGTCTGGAGTGAATGAGAGGGTTGTGATGGAGATGCATAGTGAGAGAGAGATGAGAAAGAGGAGGGAGGAATGAGAATTGAATGTCATGAGCATGAGCATGGTTGTTCTCAGTCACGAGGAGTTGGAGAAAATGCTTTGTTATATAGAGAGAGAGGTGCAAGGCCAGGCTTTGGTTAATTTGAATTATGAAAACTACAAAAAGCGGGATGATCATAATTCATCCGTAATTAGATAAGAAATGTTCCTCTGATGAACACCCTCTTTTACCTCGGTGCTCGATCATTACAACTTCTCTCGGTCGAGGGAGAGAAGCTTGTCGTTGGGAACGTCGCTTTCATCGGATGCAGGTTAACGAGCTCGCTCTGGCCTTTCTGAATTCGTTTTCCCTTGAAGTTTGGACAAGGCCCACTTTGGATTACTCAAGTCAGTACCGATCGTTAGGCGGCATGATTGCTTTTAGACGTAAGGATGACTCTAGCGGGCAAATCTTCATGCGTCGACTTCAGAAGGGTCATGAACTCCTACTGACTGGCTGACTGACTTGCTTTTGCGGGGGACTTGCGAGAGACTCAAGCTGATGCACGGTCTGATGGATGCACACCACCTATCTCCTCCTCTTGTCTTGTGCGGCGGCGCGTGAAATCTCGGTGTTGTTTGTAGATCTACATGTCGATGTCCATGCGCAGTAAGGTTTGGACTACAGATATTCATATGATGGATGTCTTTGAGAAACCTAGCTATTTCATTTGAATTATGTAATATAGTTATCCAGCATTTTCGGTTTCGCACCTATCATCAATGGGTACTAGTATATTTTTTGTTGTCTATACTGTAGAGAAACGATAAAGAGGTTTCATGGATCAAACTTGGGTAAGTTGTGATTTTTCATTCCCTCGTGTCATAAACGTATTAGGGTAGGAGTGAGATAGAGTGTTACCCTAGTTTAAGGGAAAAATACCAAAATTTTTTGAACTTAATGTATTAATACCGATTTAGTTTTAAACATTTTAATTAGACCAATTTAATCATAAATATTTTCAAACTAATACCAATTGAGTTCATCTAGTCAATTTAGATAAGATATTATAAACATGGACACCGACGGTCTTATGTAAAGACAACCGATACTTAACGTAGACATATTTTAAAAAATTATTATTTTTTTAATTTTTAATTGTTTTAATATTTTCTTTTTTCTTTTATTCTCTTTTCCTTCCTTTTTTTCCCATTGTGGCTAGCAAGGGTTGTCAAAGCTTGTTGGTCACTAGGTACGGCCCTCGCCTTAGCAACAATCGCTTTCTAGACCAATTTAGTACAAAATAAGTCGTAAACCCATTGCATTAATAACAGTTTAACTCTAAACATTTTAATTGAATAAATTTAGTTTTAATTTTTTTATCTTAATATCAATCAATTCACTTGAAAAATCACTGATGTGGACGTTAGCCATCCTATGTCGCAAAAATCAACGTCGACATGGACATTTTAAATATTTTTGAATCTTTTATTATTTTCTTTTCCTTTTCTATTTTTTTTTCCTTCATTTTAGCCTACGACCCTCATAAGCCATCAGGTTGTGAAGGCCCTTGCCCAAAGCTAGGGGGGCTGTGAAGGGTCTAGGTGAGGGCCTTTGTAGCCTCGCTCGCGGCCGTTGATGAGGGTGTGAAGGCCCTCTCCAGCCTAGGACCTTTGTGGCCTTGTTGGCCACCCTCGCCGGATTTAGGTGAGGGCTTGCTTGCAACCCTCCCCAGCCCAAATGAAGGAAAAAAGAGAAAAATAATAATAAAAAGAAAATAAAAGGAAAGAATTATTAAAAAGTCCAAAAAAATTAAAAAATTATTAAAAATGTTCATGTTAGCATTAACAGTGCCATGTAAGATGGCTGATGTTCACATTAGCAATTTTCAATCTAAATAAAACGAATCGATATCAATGTAAAAATGTGTAAAACTAAATTAATCCAATTGAAATATTTATAATTGAATTGATATAAATATGATAAATTTTTTTCACTACTTTTCCTGTCATTGTCCTATTGTCCATATTCCCATTTTCACCGAGCCAAACAAAATCTCAAAAAAAAAAAAAAAGTGCAAGAGAAGTCATTAATTAGCAATTTCTCAATACTCTTATAGCATATTCCTTGAGACCAGGGAGCATGAGTTTTAATCGTGGTAAAATTACACAAAAATTGGTTGGACTAGTCAAGATGCGCAACAAGGCCGAATATCACCTGAACGCTAAAGTGAAAAATAAAAATAAAAATAAAAATAAATTAATACCAAAACCCGTCAAACTTCATTAGTATTATATATGTACGCACCCCTTTTTTGAATCTTTAAATCACAGTTACCTTCCGTTCACCTTCCTACTAACATGTACATCGCAAGTGAACTTTCAATGGTAAAAATGTGAAGAATTTTCTAAAATGAAGAAAATTAAAAAATGAACTTTCTAGATGGCATGCGTTTTCCCTTGGATTTCAAACATTATACAACCGAGGAACTTTGGATGAAAGAACGTCGTGCCACCGCCGTCTAGTCGGCAAATAAGCTACTCCGTTTCACCAAGTCAAAACACAATCTTACCAAGTCTTTTACCTTTCAGAAACGCTAGACAAAGCGGATTTAAAAATTGATGTGTCCGACTGTTAATTGGCAAAATGCCAAAAAGAATTGATTAATTAGCAGTTCATCTATTCTTAGAAAAGCAAATCCTCACCCTTGGAAATTGGCACAAAAAAAGAACTAATGCTCCAATCAAAACGAGATTTCTTGGGCTTTGCCTCAAGGCTCAGCCCAATTCCTGTTGGGCTCCACACAGATGATGGGCCAAGTGTTAAAAATCTACAAGCCTTGCTATTTGCTAAGGTGCAAATCGGATCAATTGTTCTCGAGAATTTGGCCAAAAATTCCTCGGAGGAAAATTTTGTCGTTATTGGCGATGTATATGATATATTTCATATTTTAGGTACTGTCGTGGAACGAGACGTGTCCCGTCATGGAATAATATGTGCATGACACATGCATACTTTGATCTGGGGATGAAGGTTTTTAATGTATTGGGCTCAAACAAATCAGATGTACGTAACAAATTTTTTTTTTTCTCGTGATCGGTGAACCCATTATGTTGCCATGCAAAGTCACACTCGTCACGAGGATTGATCCATCCGAGTAAGGTTAGTTACGAAATTTGTGACTAGATAGATCGAATATTGATATTCATCAGGAAACCAATGGAGATAGCGAATAAAATGAAGGATCTTCAGCCTCTAACATCCACTATAAAATACTATGGACAAAGTGGATGATAACCCCTTGTACATAGGACTAGAGAAATCCCCTATGCCTCTTAGTGTAGAGATGGCAACTTTACTTACTAAAGCCCTGTTTGTTTTGAAAAAATGAATGATTTAACATTTTCTTAAAATCGATCGCTTATATTACTTATAAAAACAAATGAATTAAAAATATTTAATCATCCACAAAAATATTTAGATATAAATTATCGTCGATAACGGAAATATTGTTCATTGGCTAATCTCTTTAAATAATGTAAATGATCATTTTTTTCAAAAATAAATTTCAAATTATTATTTATTTATTTTTCAAAATAAAATGGAGCTTTAACGAGAAATTGCGTTCTCTCCCCCCTTGAGGCAAAATACGCCATCATGCACAGTTGCACACAATGATGGGCAGGTGTGAATAGATCAGTCGTCGCCGTCATCCGGGAAATTATTCGGGCCACGTTCTGCAGACGATTTGCATTGAAAGCCGTCAAAATTTGTGTGACTAACGTGGAACCACATGGTCCTCGGATGGATTATGGCTATAATTCATCGATTCATGTGGATATGGTTGAGGCAAAGGCTAGCCCCTTGATCTGATAGTTGACGTAAGAAACCTTTTGGCATGGAAGAATTTTACAAAAAAATTAAAAAAAAAAATCCTTAGTCAATTCAGTCCTAATTTTTTTTATCAATTGAGTTATAATCCTTTTGTATTTTTATCAATTCAATCTATCTAACTAAATTTAACTGGCCCGTGCTAACGTGATACAACCTATACTGATGTGAACAAATATAATAATATTTTAATATTTTTGAATATTTTTATTATTAATTTCTTTTCTTTATTTTTCTTTTTCTCTCTTTCTTTCTCTAGCCACCTAGCCACTGGCGAGGTGAACCCTCGCTAGATTTAGCAATGGCAAGCCTTGCTGGGGGCAAGCGAGGTCAACCTTACCAAATTTGGCAAGGCTCGATCCTGTTGTCGCTAGCGAGGCCAAGCTCTCCTAGCCATTAGAAAGGTGAGCCTAGGCTTAGATACAACGTGAGCTCCCCTTGCTAGTGGCCGAGTGAGCTTGCCCTTGCCTAACGAATGCTAGGTTGAGCCTCATTAGATCTAGCAAAGGCTCGCTCTCGCTTAATGACAACGAGGCGACCCTCACTAGTGGCTGACATGGCCTCAATCCGATGATCGGCCAAAGGAAGAAGGAAGAGGAAAAAGAACAAAGAAAATGAAAAGAAAAAAAGGAAAAAGAAAAAATGTAAAATATAAAATAATTATTAAAAATTGTCCTTGTTAGATTATGCCACGTCAGCATAATGATACAAATGCAAAAAGATTATGACTGAATTGATAAAAAAAATTATGACTAAATTCACACAATTATAATAGGTTTAAGACTTTTTAAGAATTTTTTTCCTAGCATTGGCTTTAGTAGAATTGGTTCGAAGGTAAGGTATTGTCTGGTTTATGTCGTGTTGCATTTGGGAATTAACCCGATCAAATCCGGTTCTACAGTTTAACTAGCCCTAAACCAATTTTGATTATATCTAAAGAGGTTATAAGTTCTTACCCAAACTAGGATTTGAACGGTGATCTTGAATGTAGAAAGTCACCCTTATGAAGGACTAACTTCGAGTAGGGGTGAGTATTGGTCCAGAATCAACCCTTGATCGACCTTGGACTGGCCCATCCCTACCGATCCTGATTCAGTTCTCAGTGAGATTAGGTCAGTCCTTGGTCCTAGAATTCCTGACCAATACTGTACGGATTGGTCCTCGGTCCTAAGAGTTCTGGGTTGATCCAACCCGGACTATATATATCTATTATATTACTTATAATTTTTTTATATGGAGAAAACCTTAAAATAAACGGCATCAACAATATTAAATAGCTCTTTAGTGAGAAGTTCGAGTAATTTTACATTGTTCTTTAATAACTTAGATTTTTAATGTATTTTACAATGTTAATAGTCATAATTTATGAAAGAGGAAAATATTTTTGTGAGAAGTCCTAATGGCGTCTAAAAAGATATAAACAGCTCATTATGGCATCATTCTCTAGTATTTGTTTTCTTCTGTCATATTTTTCCTCTTAGTCTTTAAGTTGCCAAAATCGAAAGAAACAACTTTTTAGCTCACCACTTGACACTCGCTTTGCTCGCTTTGGGTCACTCGTACCGCTCGCTGCTCGATGCTTGCTTGACTTGTTGCCTTCCACTCAACATTAGATGCTTATTATGTTCGATGCTCACCCTTGACCCTCATCACTTACCTTTCTTAACTGACCTTGCTCATCATCGACCCATTGGATAGGTATGGTCACTGGTTGCCCTTTTAAGAAGTACAAAAAATGAAATAAAAAATTATTGGTTGGTCATAGGTTGACCCTGAAACAAAACCAAATCCATTGGTCAGTTCGGTTCTCAATTACCTTTTTAAGGAGTACAAAAAATGAAATAAAAAATTATTGGTTGGTCCTGGGTTGATCTTGAAACCGGATTGAACCCATTGGGTCAGTTCGGTCCTCAATCGCTTTTTTAAATAATACAAAAAATGAAATAAAAAATATCGATTGGTCCCGAGTTGACTTGGAACCAAACCAAATCCATTTGATCGATCTAGTTCTCGGTCTTAAGCTCAATAAGGTTGGTCCTCAGTTCTAAAAATTGAGGATCAACACTGTGCGGATTGGTTCTAGGGTTAGGGGGTAGACCGGCCCAACCTGGACCATGCTCACCCCTAATTTCAAGTAACTCTTATTTCTACTCTTTCGAAAAAAAAAATGCGGGGTTATTTATACAATTTCATGTAATTTATAATCTGCATTCTTTTACAACTTTCACAATTTCTTTCAGACGTTCATGGTTGTTAGTTTCAACAGGAATTTTTAAATTGAGATGGCCGCTAATCTTGATGTTCCGTGATTCAAGTGTGTAACCAAGATATTAAACTATGTGTCTTCAAATAACCTTTTAAATAATGTATTATGGTGAGAGAAAATAACAAAATCAGGGGTCGATGGGCACAAAAGTACTTGCACGAAACGGGTACAATATATCTTTTCACAGTTGAAAGAGAGTATGAAAATATAGCAAGACATTAAAACTATTATGACGAGATTGGACGAGAACGAGTTAGACCCTCGCCAGATCTATAATCTCTGGTTCATGTCATGTCATGATCAGATCGAGTAAAAAACCACGACCCACGTCCCAAGATCCATTGTGAGATAAAACTGGAGAGCCATAGAAGTAGCTGCAGCCTGCAGAAGGAAAGGGGCCCATTTTGACTCAGCTTTGATGGAACCTTTTGATGTGGTGAGCCTTATCTTCGCAGGAGCACATGCCAAGCAGATCGTCATGGATCCTCACTTCTATTTTCCTTTCTTTTGGCTCCACTTTTAATGCTAGTTGCACTGCACTCAGTCTCCCAGTCCAGGCAATGTGGCGCACGAGGAAAAAGGACTTGATACTCATCACACGTTTGAGTTCCACTAGAATTCCAAAACGAGTTAGGGTTTTGTCCAGTTCTGACACCTGTTATTGAGTGGCTTTTGAGTCTTATATTTAGCCATCGGCCAACCATGTGTCTTGCATGCATACATACATACATACATACATACATGTGTGTATGAATATGGATATCTTTAAATTCACCATAACGGGTGATAAACCTATTTCTTAATCAATATATGATGAGTTAAGTTATTATATTGATTAGTTATATTCATTAAATAAGTTATATTGGTTTATAATAGCAAAACTTAAAAATAATATGGATATTAAATTGATTCTCAGTATACTCAAACACAATTCACTTTTGTAATTTTCTTTTCACTCTCTACGAAAAAATGATAGGCTCATTGAATTGTTTCAAGTTTTATAATAGCAAAACTTAAAAATAATATGGATATTAAATTGATTCTCAGTATACTCAAACACAATTCACTTTTGTAATTTTCTTTTCACTCTCTACGAAAAAATGATAGGCTCATTGAATTGTTTCAAGTTCAGACTAGTCTTGGTGAGCCACAAGATGAGCCCAATTTCACCCTTATTAAAAATATCGGTTTCTTTTTTACTAATCTTGTAAGTTTTGTCTATTAGTTATTGAAAAGTTATTTGGGTATATCTTTCCTTGATTATTGTTATTTTTGCATAATATTCTAATCTTATTCTTGCCATATAATCCATAGTCAGCATAAATCATCTTATTCAATATTTTACTTCCATTTAATCAAAATTGCAATTGATCCACATTATTTGTTACTATGATTTTATAAATTTACTACTAAGTAATAACCTTCTCTTTTTCTTCATGGTGAATCAATACAAAAATTAAAAATTCTATTTAATGTTGAAAGCCAATTCTTTAGGCCACAATGAGGAGATGAATAAATATTAGACACATTAACTAAAATTTGCTAGAGGAAGGCGTGGAAGAATATAAAAATGAAACAATAGGAAAGGACATGGAATATCTAAACTCACAAATAATCTAATAAAGAATTTAGTATAATGGTATAACGAGTTCACATAGCCGAGCCTACTTAGTGTGATATGTTATGGCTAGAGATATAACTTAAAGCGGGTTGATAGATTATTAAATGAAATCTACTAAAGTTTTGCGGAATAAATAGAATCAACTTGATATATGCAAGAATAGTATGATATATACAATAATAAGCTACTGAATCAAGTACATTGCTTCTATAAAATAGATACATAAATAAGTGCTTCTATCAAACTGTTAAATAAATAAGTAGAGATATAGAGATAGATGCATGCAGATTTATAATGGTTTGGTTTAGATTAAACTCATGTTCACTCTCTCAAACTAATAGTCACTAATAAATTGGATTCCATTAGTGATATTTTAAGATGTTACAATTGTAGCTTATGCCACTTCTACTTAAAGCCAATGGATCACACTACTCAAACTCGTGCACTACTACAACACTTTACAATCAGTGTATTACTCTTTGTAATTGAACATTTTGCTCAACAAAAGTATCAAGAAGCAAATCTCTCTTGGTTTCTTGGTTTTTCACAATATACCAAGGAAAATGACACCACATGTATCATAACTTTTGTATGGAGTTGATTTGAATACTATACTTTTTCTTTTTCTTGATTACCTAAGTGTCATAATTATTGTAGGACGCTCACTTAAGTATCTTAATGTTTTTTTCCGATCACAAGTGTTGCATAACTTTTCAATTGATTACTTAATGCCATAACTTTGTGAAAACTTTCACTATAAGTGTCATGCCATGTCGGATTTTTGACACTTAAATAATCATTTATTGAAAATTATGGCACTCAAGTGAACAATTTTTATAGAAGTCGTGACACTCAAATAATCGAAAAAAAAAGTTATAACACTTATGAATGACGTACAAAAGTTATGATACTTGTACTCTCATTATCCCCAATTTATCAGTTATATACTTTTTTGGCATATATTTATCTTATTATATAGTTGTCAAATCTCAAGTTGACCATAGAATGGTCTTCGAGATGCCCGATATAGTTGTTGTAGATATGTCACAAAATCGTCATAAATTTGATGGCTCGTACAATCAAATGTTCAATTAATCTTATAGCTTCCACGAATAGAGTCTTTTACATTAGGAAATAATCCTTGTCCGTTGACATTATGGAAAAATTTCCAGATCCATGAGTAGCTGTCAAATTCGTTCATTCAGACATGGTTAAAGGAATATTCAAGTCTACAAATTCTAGCACTGGACTTGAGTAAGTCTTAAAATTGCTCTATCTGACTCAGCAATCTTGGACATTAAACACCTAGAGGGTATTCTCTAGATGCGTTTGGTTCAGTATTTTGAAAGTCCATTATAAAAATGTAAAGCAATTTAATCTAAATGACATTGAGTAAATGCAAATGTCATTTGGTAAACTATACTTTGAAGAGCAACTTTGAGAAAAATGCCATTTGATAGAAGATACATTTGAAAAGCGCTTTGGGCATAATATTTATTTTTTAATTTTTATTTGTTCAAAATTGAAAAAAATAATATATGCAATATTTTCAATATAAATTTTGACGACAATGCTAAAAAAATAAATTCTAAATATATATATATATAATTTTAAAAAAAAAAAACTAAACCCTTTGCTGGACTGGTGAAGGGCTACAACTGCCAACGAGCCAAATCTAATGTTAATGGCTATTGATCAAGGTTGCTGAGGTAGGGCAACCTTTGGTGAGGGTCGCGTGACCCTAGTGAGGGCCACCGAGGTTGCTTGATCTCCGGGCGACCTAGGTGACCGTTGCTGGGTTTCACGATCTCAAGCGGCCTTTACTAGGGTCCCACAAGACCTAGGTGGTGATCGCCTAGGTCGCTTGCGATTGAGCAACCTCTAGCAAGGGTCTCGCAACCCTAGTGAGGGCCACCGGAGGTCGCACGACCTTAGGCAACCTCACCAACGGCCATCGGTGCCAAATTGGCTCAATGGCAACCATAGACCTTCCCTGGACTCATGAATGGTTGGTCTTTTTTTTTTTCCCAAAAAAAATAATATATATATATATATGATTTTTTTAGCATTTAAAAAAATAATAATGGAAATTTAAAGAATGGGTGAGAGTAGTTTTGGAAGGAAAAAAAGAGTTTCGGCATTAAGCTCAAAGCTAGTCCCTACTAACATTGAGTTATCAGCCTTCTCAATATCGGTTTTCACTTGAAAGTTACTTCCAAATGATTATCAAATAATGAAGTATTTCCTCAATGGGCTTTGAAGGCCGAAAGCTTCTTAAGAGTGCTAAACCAAATGCACCATCTCTCCCTGAGAAAGACAAAGAAACAAAGGGGGAATAGGGGGTTGAGGCGAGCGGGTATTAGCACATTAAAATAATGAATGCGGTCATGTCAGCCTACCAATGGTAGATTCGTTAAACAGGCAGGGCGCCCTTCAGTTGGTGTCTTCAAGCTCTGCTTTGTGGTGAGAAACCCTAGAAACAACCAAGTATCACAGAGTACTCTTATCCACCGATATAATGGAAAATTTCCTAACTTGTGAATGGCTATCATATTCGTTTGTTAAGACATAGTCAAAGAAATATTTTGTTCTACTATCATTCTAGCACATGACAAACATGTCCTTATCAAGTGATAAAATCAATTGCTTCCATCAGAATTCTGTGAATCTACCCAAATTTCTTTGTTGGCGGTCGACTTACGTATTGCCTTTCCTAGATTCTCCCGAGTACATTAGTAATTAGGCTTCATAAAATTGTTCAACTATTTATACCCTTAAGTCATAATGAACTTCTTGTTCAACTAACTTGTTCAGCTTTTATTAAGGTCTCTCTAGTCTTTTCAAGTCCTTTCACAAAGCATTGCTCAATTTGATGTCTCCTGAAATGAAACAATAACTGCACTTATCAAGACATAAAATAATAGATGATTTTGTCAACATCAAAATATCACAGGACAGTATAAATAATCTTGGTAGTTACTGTTGTAAAATCAACTTTCTTCAGCTCAATGCCCTGCAAAACTTTTGTCGTCGTTGTCGACGACACAAGATCAAGAAGAGGGGCCTTTGGATCTGGAGGCCCATTCTCTAGATCAGGCCATCATAGTCGGATCTCGCAAGATCTCGACGATGATGATCGCATCTTGGTGAGGCCGTGATGGTCGTTCGGAGGTACAAATATGTGGAGATAGAAAGAGCTTGTGCCATGAGGTAGATGGTCAAAAGAGCGAGTAAGTCGTGAACCATCAGCTGGCGAAACCAGCAGAGTTGAGTGTTGGCCACTAGTATTGGAGGCGTCGACGCGGCATCGGCTTCGGCCAAGTAGATTTGGTAATGGCCACTAGAAAAGATTATTCTTTTCTTGTTTAATTAAGTTTTTTGAACCGATGATTCACATGCCTTTTTCGAATCTTTGAAGCATGCCAATCATTTTGTAATACGGAGTTAACCGTTATGATGATTGGAGGTGTTGATCCCGACGATGAGGCAGTACTCAATCAGTGTATTCGTGTAATGCAAGTAATCGTCCTTTACTGCTCTTTTTTTTTTTTTTTTTTTGGGGTGGGGGGGGGGGGGGGGCTCTGCTTTTCTCTCTTCTTGAAACTGAAGGACACTTCACATGAGCAGAGTGCAATTATTCTTTCACGAATTGCCTAGAAATTTAGGTTATAATGACTCGAATACCTAAAGTTCAGATCATGCCAACGGTCCCCCCACGCCTCAATCTAGAAAGACAACGAAAGAAACAAAATTGTGCATAAAATTATTGCTCTTGTGCCACTTCTCAAATGTATGTTATTGAGAATAATTTAATTTTCAACTATTTCAAACACAAGGACAATCAGTGCATGAGAAATGTCAGAACATTTGAAATATTAAATCGCCCATTATATAACAATTTAAACTTTTAGAATAATTAAACATGATTTTACAAAATCTTATATAATATTAGAGTAGAAAATCTTGAATTCAATTCTTTCAAATCTTTTATTTGCCTCCACATTGTAATTTCACTTTTAATAGTAGGCCAAAGTCCAATCTTAATGTAAAATGGATTATTATAATATATTTAAATAATAAATTACACTTTCATTTTAACAAGTTCACGATAAGTAATGGTCGTTATTTGTATAACAAGTGTTCCCCTATACATTTTCCAACAAAATAAGCCAAATAAAGAAAAAGAAATGGTCCCCTTCTTTCTTGTCTTTTCTCTAGTCTTCTCTTCTCACTTTCTGTTTCGTTAAAAGAAGCAATCCAGTCCAATGCCAAAAAAGAAACAAATGCGTGCAGCCTGCCCACTATCTAGGGTGCAGGAGGATTAGGAAGCAAAATCTGTGTGGGTACACGTGTCGACAACCCACCTCCTCCCTAATTTCAAATCGATTTAGATCTGTTATGAAATTTGCATCGACTGGATTTTCAAGTTTAGCACCATTCCCTTGGGTTTAAAACTCGAAGGTTTCTAACTCCACTTGAAATAAACTTGATCAACGATTTCTAATATGGTCATGGCTATTGAATTTAGAAATTGGATATTCGCCATATTTCAGTTAAACATAGTTACCAGATGATGCTAAAATCATTCACTTCCCTCATCATTGAATGTTGTATTGATCTACTGTTCTCATTCTCATGAAATCGAAGCAAAATGAACTTTGGTCGTACCTAAATTTTTTTTTTTGAATGCGATCTTTGAATTTTATTTTAATGTCTAATGTCATTCTTGAACCTTTAATTTTTTTTAATGTGATTTATGAATTTTGGTCTAATTTTCAATACTATCCCTAAATTTTGTAAGTTATTCAAATGATCCTTGAATTTTTCAAATGTTCAATTTGGTCTAATAGTCTAGAGACCATATTTAATATTTATCAATTATCCAAGGATTATATTGAAAAAAAGAAACATCTAAAAATGATATTATATATTGAGTTAAAATTTATGGACAATACTATAAAAGTTAAAAGTTGATGAATAAGCATTAACATGAAATAAAAGTTCAGGAAGAATCGTATTAAAGTACAAAATCGCATATGAAACTCACATGAAACTAAACTCGAGAGACTATCTGAGGCGTCTTTCCTCCCATTTCCGCGACGTTTACCTAACGCACTAGCGTGGTCGGTCAACCCACGGAAAATGATTTTTACCTATTCAGATATCTTCACTAACGTGCTGTCCTCATCTCTCGCTAATCCATCATCATCTGTCTCGTTTCATCGGAAACCAAAATGAACTCTTACTCCTCCTGTCTCCATTCATCTCCTCCTAATCAATGCCCGCCCCAACCAACACAGGACTCAGTCAGTCCCCACCCCACTGCCTCGCCAGGGCCCCCCTCTTGCGATTTCTGGCAGCCTTTTACGACCTACAGTCGCTTTCCCGGGCATTTTGGATGGGAGCGAGGGGAACAGTAACTTCCCTTTTCCTTTCAATGCCCTTCTGTCATCCCTTGGAGTAGACATCCTCCCTCTTTGGCATCCACTTACATTTGCTGCATGGTGTCTCCCCTACCCCCCGCCCCCAATTATTGCCACCCCTCCCTCCACCCTCCCTCTTTTCCCCAAATCAGGAGACACACCACCCACTTGCAGGAGTGAGAGAGAGAGAGAAAGAGAGGAAGGGAGGGCTTGTGGAGTACAGTTGCGACTGACTGTACTTGAAGCAAGGTTCCCAAGGAGCGAGCATGGAAAATGGCGGGAGCTACTATTCCTATCAGCCCACGTACCTGTCCAACCCTCAAGCGCTGAACGGTCACTTCCACGCCCCCCACCTCCCTTGGGACACCGCAGCTGACCTTACTTCCTCCGCCGCGGCCGCTGCGCCCCGCGCGCGGTCCGTCGTCGGTCGCCACTACCCTCAGCCTGCGTTCCTTCCTCCTCTGCACGCCGGGGTCGGAGGAGGAGTGCCGGGCGCGCCGTTGCCTCCCGCGCGGGCCGACCCGCACCTCACGTGCCTGCAGCTGGGCAAGAGGCGCTGCTTCGAGAGCGAGCGGGCGGTGGGCGACAGGCGGTGCAAGACCCACCACGGTGGGGGGGCGGCGGCGGCGGCGGCAGCGGTGCCGAGGTGCCAAGTGGAGGGGTGCCACGTGGCGCTGGGAGGCGCCAAGGAGTACCACCGGAGGCACAAGGTGTGCGAGTCGCACTCGAAGGCTCCCAGGGTAGTGGTGCTCGGCTTGGAGCAGCGCTTCTGTCAACAGTGCAGTCGGTACAAACCAAACTCCTCTCTCTCTCTCTCTCTCTCTCTCTCTCTCTCTCTCTCTCTCTCTTTGTGCTTCTGTCTTTCCAAAAATCGGTTTTTTTCGACGTTCAAGTTCATCGAGGCATTCGGGTAATATATGTGAACACTCAGTTGTTCTGAATTCTGAATCGTTGATGGTCTAGAATGCTATCAAATATGAAGATAGAGGTTAGCCAAGGTTAGGGTGATTGATGGTGTGGATGGTGTGGGAGACAGGTTCCACCAGGTGTCGGAGTTCGACGACGCGAAGAGGAGTTGCCGGAGGAGATTGGCAGGGCACAACGAGCGCCGGAGAAAGAGCTCTCACGATTCTGTTCCCAGCTACTCTTCTCAGGGTATCTATTCATCTATCCGAATCCTCACGTTTCTTCAATCTCTCTTTCTTCCATTATGTCTCGCGGCCTGACGCAAACGCCAAATGCCCCTGGGGAATGTATCGATCGATGCTGCTTTGAAGAAATTGCGAGGAGGTAGTAAGAGGGCGTTAGTCTATATACGGGCTTTATCTCCATAATCAAGCAATTTAGAGATTGGTATTTTGCAGAGGGGGAATACAGGACAAAAGAATGTCACTTTGATGCATAGAGAAGTCAGTTCAATCTCCTCTGCCTTGTCATCTGAAAATTCTTGCTCATTTGAAGTACTGACTGTTTTGTAAATTGTCTAGTGGAAAGTCTATTGAATTTATCTGGTGGGAAGTAGTCGGCAAGTAGGACGCCGCCGACAATTTTAATCGTGTCTTAGCTTTGCAGTCAATCTAGTGAGACTAGCCTTTTCTTTCTCGAGTCATTTCAGAGTGTGCTATAATAACATAACCAGAATAGTAAAAGTAGGCTTTTTAGATTCATCATTTGCTTCCCTTTTTGCATCTGGGAGTTCGACTTGATCGCGTTGAATGTCATCTGCACTTGGTAACACTGCTATGTCGAGATTAGACTGGTCGTGATGCTCAAAATTCAGATTGGTTTTTATCTTAAGTGGGGTAATCCGATCTTGCCTTGCCTAACCTGTTCTTATGCATTTTTTTAACTCCTCGGATTGCTTTCCCTCTGAGCAGAATTAATCGACTGAGATTAGGCAGTATACTTTTCTGTAGCGGATTTTGAACACTGGTTAATCTTTCGAGGACAGCAAGTTCTCATCTTTATTTACTGCTTTCGAAACAGGATGTGCTCTCTCTCTTCTGTCATCATCAAGAATGGATACGTGGGTCTCTCCATCCGAGCTCTCCTCGAGATCCAGTGCCGCGCTGCGCGAGCTCATTGCTGAGCACCGGGCGACCATCCTGGCAAGGCAGCTCATCTTGGATCGGGACTGGCCCTTGCACTATGCTGGAGGGGACCTTGGTGAGGCTCAAAACGGCTCTGCTTCGCTTTTCCCCCACGAGCACCAAGAGTTGCCTGAACCGCACTGCTGGGAAAGGTTCCAGGAGGAACCGGGCACGCACGTCACTCTAGATCTCATGCAGGCACCGAGCTCTGCGTTCGGCTTGTTGTCCATGAGAGGAAAGGCTAAGGCTAAGGATGAGGAAGAGTGTTCAGACATATGGAACTCTTTCGCAAGTACCCATGTCGTTTAAATTCCACTTCCCGCTCACGTCCGTTTCCCTTCGCTGCAAGGCAGAAGATGTACCGAATGAGCGAGGACCTCTATTCGAGCTGTATAGAATTTTGCATTTTCTACTTTTAGTGTTTGTGTCGTGTTCCACGGAATTGATGCTTTCTAACTCAATCCACCTGTTATGGTGTTTTCAGAGCAATGAACTTGTATTCCATGTGGTAGGTTGCACTGCAATACCTGTTGAACTGTGTGCTGTGGTTTCATCTCAGGGAATAAATTATTCAGTTCATTCCACGAGGTGGACATTGCAGCATTTTCGATCTTTATTCAGCTTTGCTCGACTTCCAATCGCGGTTGGAATAACTTTACAGAGCAGCTTTGAGCCTGACTCCTAATAATTTCTCTTGAAGTGCAGACAAGCTTTCTTTCCAAAAGGGATAAGCTGTTGCAATCTAAACTCTCACATTTCGTCCTATCATTAAAAATACATGAGGATTAATAGAGTTAATAATGTTACACAAGACCAATCAAGTCACCTAGGATTTTCGGAATATTTCCAGAGATGGGCGATATGGTAAATGTGCCAAAAGTTAGAGCATTATTGGCATTAATGTCGGTAGTAGGTAAATTGAGAGATACATCTCCATCGCTAGATCAAAAGGCGGTTTTAAATAAAGTTACCCTCCTCTCATTTATATCCACCCAAATATTTTAGTAATAGAAAGTATTTTCTCCAAAAATTTCTATTTTTATGATTCGAGGTGAGTGAGCTATCCATCCTTGGGAAAAGGCTTAACTTAGGCACTCCCTTGAACCAAGAAATCCTAAGTTGCCGAACAGTCCCGATCTTAGACTATTGGCCCATGACACTAGACTGAACTTATTAAATTCCTCTAAGCAATTTATAAGGTTTATCACAACGTACACAGAGGGCTTTCAACATCACAGAATTGCCTCAAGACTCGGATGAAGGAAGACGTATAACCAATGAAAGTGGAATTTTGCTTTTTTACAAAATTTCTGTAAAGGAATTTACAAATAAAAACTTCTTTTATATGTTCTGGCTTAGGAAGAAGAAAAAGAAAAAGAAGAAAAAAATAAAAGAAAAAATAAACATTATTTAAAAATTCGAAATTTTCTTTTTGGCCTCAGACAAAATCACGAAATTAAAATAATTTTCTAAATGAGACTCAAACACTAGAAATTATTTTCAGTCACATATCACCAAATAGAGAAAAACTATCTATTTTCCTAAAATATAATTTCCTGGAATTTTTTTCCTTTATCATTAAATATTCTCCCAAACAAAAGTACCCTAAAGAACGTTTAGACTTTCTTTCCAAAAAGAAAACTGTTGCAATCTAAACTCCCACATTTTCGCCCTGTCATTGAGATTACATGGAGTTGACAATGTTAAACCCTTAGCTCTACCCTACTCAACTCTCACCCTAGCCTTCAGTCCGTAAATCCGTTCTTCACTGGCATAGCCCAATCAGTTCATAAGCTCCACCGACTCACTATTTGTAAGCAGCCATACTAAAGCAGGAAAACATCTTCAGGAAATCCATCCCAGCAGTCGCTTCCATGTTTATGATCAGTCTTCCAACAAAAGCTTCCTCACCGTTAAGCTAGGCTTTTCACTGAGCAAAACAATTAAGAATGTCCCGCTTCCTGAATGGAGGAAAAAAAAAATAGTAAGCTAAAACCTTGTGTTCCATCAAATTGTGCCTCGTGGATTTTGTGAGATTCTGTGGCAGCAATCACTCTCAGGATAGTATTGTCAAAGAGATGCGCAATGATTTGAAGAAGCATACAGCTGTAAAAGGCATAAGCATTTACATGATTCTCATTAGTTAAAAACTAATGCAAGGATGTCAGGACAGACACTCGAGATCAAGTTGCAATGCCACACCAGTGCATTTACAAACTACGTGATTTTCACACAGCACCGAGTAGAAACTTTATAGACCCATATCCTTTTGATAGATGTGCAAACGAAGAAAAATTCCAAGCAGTAATTTGCAGTTTCAACAGAGCTGAAGTGTATGTTTGCAATCAGAAAAAACAGAAAGCAAAATCTAGAATGTGGAAAATGATTCTACTTCTCTTTGATAATAAGCACACCCCCTCCAGAAGATGCACATTACAAGAATATATATCATCCAGCCAATGAAAGACCAACCGCTAACAATATTCACAACACAACTCAAGCAAAATTAACAACCAAAGAAAAGGCCAAATGTTATATACAGATCCTAAATTGTTTATCAAATAGATCATGTAGTCCGAATAGAGAGTTGAACTAAATGAAATGGTAACTCTAAGGTGAAGGGGGACCCAAAGTCAAGAAATTACTTTTTGTTTGTCTGTTAAGGTCACCAGAGATCGAAGTACACCAGGACTGATCTTATCAGCCAGTGCACCTTTATCTGAAATGACAATGGACTTCTCCTTTACATAGCTCTGCAATCTCTTTGCCTCAAAATCTAGCTGGGATTGCTCTGCGTCACGAGAAAGGAAGCTGGAATCATGGTTTGTCCAATCAGAAACTTACCATTACAATAAAGAGAGCACAAAAAAGAAAGAAAAAAAGTACTTTCAATATTTTAATTATCTTATTAGAACTCTAATCAACAACCATCACCAATCTTATGTAACCAAAATCTACACCACGTGCCTGAATGTATAACACCATTAAAGTTATTAAACTCCTAAAGGTGAAGAGCATCATTACCCAAATAAAAAGCTCATCCAACAACAGAGGGATTATCAATAGGAAAGAAAGATTGGCAGGGTCTTTTTTTCCATGTGGTAAAAAAATGACATTAAATCCGGACAAACTTTGTTACCCTTGGTGAGATGGAGAAGTTTTAAAATCTAGATGTGATTTATCTTGATAAATAAGATAGCCAAGTTGAATGCATCAAGGAACTTGATATTCAACTAATGTGTTCCATAAGTGATGTTGAGCAAAACACCCCTCCAAAGAGAACTCACAGCCATAAAAATCGTCACACAGGAAACGCCAGAAATGCCACCATAAAAGTAATTCCACTTCACGCATCCCTAGTGTTACATGGATGACAATTTGACCAATCCAAATCAATAGAGCCGCCCCCATGTCTTACACAGTTTTTTTGACTTGTAAGGGTATGAAGGTTCTATAACTTGATAAGATTTTCAAGTTCCAAACCACATCAATTGTAGTATGACAAATATGAAAGTGAAAAGATTGCAGATATTCCCTTGACTTACAAGAATGAAGGTAGCCCCGTCAAATATGGTGGATCTACGCTATATCATAAAATTAGTGAGCTGCCCTTAAGTATTGCCCACTAAAAAAAATTATTCTCGAAACAAACCAAAAATAAGACTACTGATTAAGAAAGTTATTTCCAGCAATACTACATGTATAATTTTCTAAAAAATTAAACAAGATATACCTAAATCAAACATAACAGTTTCATTTATTAGGACAAATGAGTGCAAATGAAGGCCTCTAGTAACCGCAATAGAGTCAATAAGCAGGTCAGGTGCCACAATAAATGTTTACTTGAGAAAAATTGTGCATCATTCTAAAATTCAAGACTTTTTAGGATAGCCTAGAAATACACTTCACAAATTCCTTAACATGCAATATAAACAGAAAGTAATCCTCCTTTATATTGGGTGATCTCAAAACAGAGAAATAAACAAGCATTTAGGGCAGGGAGTTTTCACTGCAGATTATAGATAAACGTTTTATAGAGGTAACGGCATATGAACGACATTCCAATTTAGTACACATCTTTATAGATACAATAGATACTGTGTCATGTATTGGCTCCTTTTGTTATGAGCTTACGTCCTAAAGAATTAGGCACCATGTCTGGTACCATTATAAAATTTATTTACATCTCACATAAAAATATGTAAACAAGGAGAACGTCAGGCAGCTGCCAAGTTGATTTGGGACAATGGATATTGCAAAAAAAATGATATACTAGTGCAACCAATATAAAGGACTCCCAAGCCAGATTAATATGGTGGCCCCCAGCTCCAGATTCTCATAAGTTCTCATAAGCAGGTCAATTACAGTGCTTCATGTAGTGTTCTTTTATCATACTCCAAACTCAACTCTTCCAATCAAAAGGTCACTGACTGCATCTACAACCATGGCATCCACTTTCTCTCCCAAAATGCAGTCAGTGTCAATACTTTTCTCCAAGGAATACATAAGACCCAACCTTCAAGCTTCTCCAGATTTCTCTTCCAATCTTGTATACAAAACACAGAACCCTTCTTATCCTTGCTGGGAGCAAGCCATCCTAGATAAAACCTGCTACCGGTTGTAATCCTCTCTCTACATAACCATTAATTCATAGAAGTACCTTCATCTTGGCTAACATTCCTCTTAAAGTTTAAACTAACTATGGAAGCAAAGTAAACCCTAAATTCAACAATTACAACTCTCAAGACGATATTGCTGTTCAACGGCCAGAACATAAGAAATACAAGTTCAACGTAAGCACTCAACAAACATAGCATGGAATATACAGAGACTTGAGACATTCATATGTCAGCTAGATCAATAGCTAGAAATGCAGCAATTAAAAGGCTTGCCAGAAGAAAATCACATAAAAGACAAAAGATGAGAAAACCTTCATCCAAAATAGAATGTGCTGCGTGAAATGGGATTGCCGCAAAAATGTCAGTTCCGGGGAACATCATCCAGGTGCGCTCATTCGAGTCATGATTACCACATGTTGTACACACCTCACGCACCAAGGGCCTTGATCCTGAACCACCAATATCCTTCATAAGCGACTCAAAAGGAGATGGAACACTAGTTTTTGTTGTGCGAGACTTCTTTCTTAATGCTGTGAGTGCTTCTCTATTTCCATTCCGCAGTTTATCATTTTCCACAAGCTGCATTTTCATCAGTAAAAGCATGTAAGGTCCCATCCGTAGATTCGACAATTGTACAGAATAATGAACACAGAAATGACAACTTCTTAAGATAAGTAAATGATGTAGAAAATACAAGCTGGTCCAATTTTATTGCCATATCCCTATGTTTTTGGAACATGGAAAAAGCAATGGCAGTAAAATTTCACAACAGCCTCAAAAAAATCAAGCAGCTAATTAGTCTAACCACCTGATTTCGAGCTAAAAGCAGTCTCTCTGCTTCAGTTTCAAGCTCATCTAGACTTTGCAGGAATTGTTTCATCGTCTCGTCCATATCTCAAACCTTTGCAGCGATATACACCTGAAATAACTAAAGTTCAACCAATCGAACAGCTCAATGAAACTTAAAAAAATGTAAAAAGAATAAGATGCAGATCAGAAGCAGAAAGATTATTGCCGTATTAGAAAATTTAAACAATACATTAATATAGCAAGAATAGCGGAATATCAAGACTCAAGAACAACTTAATGGGAACAAAACAAAGATTCTGAAGTCACTTTCATGTGGAAGTGTCAAGCAAGTGGTTCGGGTCGAGTTTAGTGGGTCGCCTATGGGGTTGGACCAAATTAACTCATTTAACCCATAGAGACCCACTTTCCGTAAAATGATTTTAACAACCCATACCTAACTTGACCTGGCACAGACCGCCCCCATACTCGAACCAACTGGGACTTCAATCTTTAGCAAATTTTTGCTTTAAATATAGGAAATAGCAAACTGAAGAATAAAATAATCAATTTTAAAGAAGTAGTATCTGGAGAAAATTATCGAGCTTAAGTAGAACGAGAAAATTGAGGAAACAAGCTACTAGATATGATCTTATATCTCCCTGATGCAAGACATTTAAAACAAAAACGATATATGTGAATCGAATGTTCATATTATGATTTGAACATGTGGTGGAAACTTCAATATACAAATCTACGCAACTCTTTCACGAACACATGTATAACATCTTCATCAAGGCATTTCATCGAACAGGTTATGCGCAGCGAATTATGAAACAGGACATGACCATTTCTTTGGAATCCGAACTCAGGTCTAGACCCAAACGGACACGAAAGATGCTCCACATCAAAGGAAAAAGGCTCAGTTGGACACAAAACGGGCAGGAACCAAGAGAAAGCGAGCTCAGCCCATCCTTAGACGAGACGGGGCAGAGTGACAGGGGTGCGTGGGAACGAGTTTCGATAACGAAAATCCCTACCCGGCTCGGAGACGGTGGCTAGAGAGTGAGCTCGAGATGAATCGAACTATGGCCGACCGCCTCCCAACGTCTCCGTCCGGAGACGTGAGATTCGGGAAAGCGAGGTCGTGAGGATACCGGCAGGAGATCGTCGGACGGCGACGGTGGAGGTGGCTGGTCGCGTACGAAAGGGAAGGAGGAGCGCGGCGGGACGAGCGTCTAGCACCCGCTTGTCTCAGCCCTGCGAGAGTCCTCTTTCTATATGACCAAATTACGAAAATCCCAAATCTATACGTTCATAACAAATTTATTTTAAATTAATTTTTTGATTACAAAAATCAAATTTAGTTTAAATTAATCAATTACAAAAAATTTCAAATTATACACTTATAACAAATTCAGCCTTAATTGATTTTGAACTCATCAATTTTGTAGAAATCGACTTTTACCCAAATTGACAATTTCGAATTTTAGTTGATAAAAATCAAAATTCATTCAATTTGATCAATAGATCATTATCAAGCCAGTTAAGATTCCAAACTAGAGGTGAATTTCCCAATTTTGGCCCTAACTAGGAGTTTCAATCAATCGTGCACTGTGGCCCAATTAAGTTCAATTCATTAGAGGCAACTCAAATTCCAACATCAATTTTGACTAAATCACAATAATTGAACTCAATTTGACCAATTTAGCCAACTAGTGATTGATAAAATCAAGACAGGTTGACCCGATTGACATAATTCACTTTGAACCATGCGAGTCTAAGGTTTAATTTGTTTAACTTAGATTTAATTTGAATTGAACCTCAATTACATTTCATGGTCTCACTTAAAAGTCAATTGAAATATTTGGGGTGTCGCAAGTAAATTCAATTGAACAAATTGAGATGAAATTGGCACTACCATAGTGCAATCAAGGCAAATTAATTCAATTGGGATGTCAATGGTCAATTTGATTAAATTGAACCAATTCAGTTCAAACCATGCTTATCTAATTGGACCAATTTGATCTAATTCAACTAGCCAAAACCCTATCGATGCCTTTTGATCCTCCTTATTTTCTAGATTTGGTTTTGTTTTGGAGTATTTTGGCTTTTGCTATGTTTAGATTTGTTTTATCATGAAAATTTATGTACTTCTCATGTATCATTTTAAGCTATGAATATAATTTTTGTCGACCGTCTCATGACCTAACCTTTGGTGCACCACCTAGTTGACTAATAGATTACTAAGTCTACATTTAACTCGAGTTTTCTTAAGCTTCATATCAATTTGTAACTTAGGTTTTTTAGTTTTTATGAATTACTAATCAATTTATAATAAGTCGATTAAATACCTAAGTAAAATAACGGGAGAAGTATTTTACTTCTATGAATTAGAGAATTTAGGTACGAGAACTTAATTGCATTAGATTTTTCTAATACCATTTCAATACTATTCTTTTCATAAAAAAATGTTTATCATAAGACTTATCTTATAGCAAAGAAAAAAAGCATCCACAATATCTGCTTAAAAATTATATCAACAATCCTATATGTAATTTCTATTTAACACGCAGTCGCTTAATTTTTATGGGGATTTCATTTAGAATCTATGTGCATGCCATGTGACACACCTTATAGTAATAAAAGGTGACCTAAGCTACGTGACATGCATATAATATTTTTGGTATTTTTATTAAAATTCGTAACTAAAAAAAAATACATCTACAATGAGATATTATCTAATTTAAGTTAGAAAATGGACTCACCTAGATCCTATCTTATCTTGGATACTTATCTCAACATGCAATTCAATTTAAAATTGGTATCTAGCCTAGATATTTTCTACACATGTTGATGGTTTTTTTTTTTTAATATATTTGATGGGCCAACTTAAGTCTGTCCACCCATGTTAGGCCAAAACCCAGCTCGACTCATAAAAGAAAAAAAAGGGATATTAGAATAGTTGCGTTTTCAGAAAGAGAAATAATGCTCAGACTCCAGGGCTTCAAAGAATTCCTCTATGTCCGACTCTGTAATTTGATGGGCCAAGTCTGTCCACCCATGTTAGGCCAAAGCCCGACTCGACTCATAAAAGAATGCAGTTACTATAATATATAAAATAAAAGGTAAAAAAGAGATATTAGAATAGTTGCGTTTTCGGAAAGAGAAATACTTTCTTTATTTTCCTCTATATGCTCAACTCAAGGTATTCAAAGAATTCCTCTATGTCATTTGATATGCTTATGTTTCCAAACACATTTCCATTTTCATTATTCGATCGTTTGGGTATTGGATCGATTTTTAGAAATATATTTTCCTACGCATGCATTTAATTCAAAATGGGAGAAATATCTACCTAGTCCTATCATGCACGCAATCTAAATGATATGATACGCCATGCATTTTTTTTTTTTTTTTTATTCATTAAAGCTGGCAATTCTATCAAAATAGAATTTCAAACATAGCAAAAATCATTCAAGATATCCATCAAGATTCAAATAAAAGATTACAATATCTTGAAAAATAATCCATCGTCTAGCGCATCTTAAATTAAGATATATCGTAATCTTGATAGGACACTTATGCAAAATCAAACATAATCAAAAAATTATCTGTCGTTTCATGGCTCAAATTAAAGATTATTGCAATATTAAGCAACACAATTATTCAATAATAAGTTGAAATAATAAAAAAAAATCCGATATATTTACGGATTAAATTATTATTCAAACCAACTTTATCAAGAAGCCCTATGTTTAATATTTCAAATACCATATATCAGATAACAATCGATCCAAATTGAGGAATGAAATATTCCAATTGAATTGGATAAAGATTGTTACCTAATTTGAACAAGTTCTGATTCGGATCACGGTTTGCAGATGGGGGCTCAACAGATGGCTAGCAGAGGATCACGGTGGCCGATTGACCTCCTCATGAACAAAGATTGAGGCGAGGGATGGCGGTAGTGCACGGATGGGTGGGTTTTCGCGACTGCAACTCGGATCACGCGCGACAAAGGTTCGTGCTTGGGGGCAATTCGCAGCGGTCAGCTTTTGCTGGAGTTCCCAGTGTTGCTCAACAGTGGACAGGTGTTCACCGGGAGCAATACTCGGTTGCTCACGACGATGGCGGACAAGTGTCCGATGAGGCAAAAACACATCATCAAGGGTTAAGACACCGATCCTCGCCAGGAACATCAGGCCATCTTAGAGGCAGGCTGGTTAAGGCAAAAGAATGAAGCACCACCGTTCAACTCTCGTGGAAGCCGATTCTCTCCCCACTCTTCTGTCCCCCTCTTACGTGAAAAGCTCCCATGGATGAAGACGAACTCTCTCTCTCTCTCTCTCTCTCTCTCTCTTTCTCTCGCTCTATCTGTATGTTTGCATGTAAAAGTCGTCCAGAGGATTTATACTTCTCCACTCACCGACTCGCTGCTGGATGAGTGCATATTTTCCTTCCTTTTTTTTCTTTCAATCAAATATTCTCTTCTCTTTGCCGACCGAATCTCCCTTCTTTTTTTTATTTCGCAGCTAGTTTTTAATCTAATATATGCTTTTAGTATGCCCATGACCATTGACCAAACATTCCTTTTGAACATTGAAATATATTCGGCCACGGTCTTGCTTTATGCATCCTCGGACAAATCTTGCACCACTTAATAGATGACTATGATTCCCTTTCCTAACACAAATCGATCTCTCAATTTGACAAACGTCCCAATGAATTTCAGTCCTTGAGAATTAATGGGCTAGGTCATATTTTCATTGCTGCGGGCTAAAGCTTAGAATTATTTACCTGAGTTCACCCGTTGCCAGTTCAATCCAAATGCAAACTATATGAACCTATTAACTACTAATGCAAATGCTCATAATAACTATAGGTAGTTTTAAATAATATTTTTTGTTTAGGAGTTAAATGAATGTTAATCCTTAATTTTCTATGCAAAAAAAAAAGCCAAAAACTTAATAAATTGTAATTAGGTCTTTTTAGTAATACATGAGTCAAGCCATAGAATGAAATTGAACTAAATTGCATAAAATTGGAACAAATTTCAAAGTAGTTCAACCCGATCAAATTGAGTCAACCTGGTTCAATCAAGTCAACTCGATTTGACCAGCGTTGACCGACGTTTTTTTCCAGCCAAGCTCAGTTGGCCGACTAACCCCCTCTCCCTTGTCAGACAATTACAAGACTACCCCTCTGGAAATTACAAAAATGCTGTTACTTAGTCAAATTGGTGCTTGCTATTGCACCAAGTGCCAAAGCATGGATGTTTTGTATCCATTAAGCAAATATGGGTTGTAATTATATAGCGATATAAGAAAACATATCTTTGGATTGCTCAAAGGTGCTCATGGTATCACTATGAATATACATGAAAGCCTATAAATACATATATCCAGTTGAGATGTTAAATGATTGTATCGTAATGCCTAAGAACATGATCTAATAGATCAATGTATCGAATAATTGGATCATAATCTCTTATTTTGTGCAACAGCACCAATTATGAGAAATTTGTCAATCCACATGTGATGTGTGAACAATGATAGTTGTGTACTATAATCGGTGGTTAGATACGGACATGATGGAACTCTTGTCATGTCATCAATTCATGAGAACCAATCCAAGTCATCCATTAGTCACTTCATCTTTACAATCCATCATGATCACCATCCATGTGAGAAAAGTTTAGTCATTAGGGAAGTCGGTAGATCAAAAAGAAATCAATTTGAGCCATTGAATTAATCCAAGTGTCATAATTTAAACTTACAAATGTAAAATTGAAAGGGGGATTCACATTTTAGGAGATTTTTTTCTCTTGAGCTTACTCTCTCACTATCTTGCATGAAATCGAGGCATTTCATTAGAGCATGGTTAATAGAGATAATCATGGTTTCATCCTTTAAGAATAGATCTGTAACCGTATCCAAATGAAAGGATTAGAGTCAATTATCGAATCATACAACACTATTGACAAAAGACATATGTTGATATTTCCATTTGTAATCATGGCTTTGCCTTTTAGTGTTATGTGCCTATGTTTAGTATTCCCAACACCATCATTGTACAAAGACAACATTAACATATTGAAGAATTTCAGATCTAAAACTTGTGAGAGCAAGCCTGTAATCATCGCCCATAATACTTATTTATTAAAACTCCAAAATCTAGAATTAAGTTAGAGAGAAAAGCTCTCAAATATAAGATTGAGAGAGAAAAGCTCACAGATCTAAGACTAAATTAGGAGAGTAAAGAAAGAAACAAGAGGCACTAAAGTGTAGTTGATCAAATTGATTCCTCCGAGAGTTAACTGAATCAACGTCGGTAATCTAGCTGTCCACTTCAGGTCATTTTGCGGCTCTCCTCCGGCATTTCATTGGTGGCTGACCATCACTATACCGCTACTTGGAGTGTCCACGAGACATCCCTGGCCGGAGCTTCATCGGATTCTCACTGAAGGTTCATTGATTAGCTTGATTTCTCCTATTGTGCGCCACCCTTCAACGTTCAAGGTAAAATTTCTTTAGCTTAGTTTGATCCTATATAATCATCTAATGAAGGTCAACTCAGCTATAGTTGATTGAAATGAAGATGTGATAGGAGTTTATAGAGATTTAATTCAATTTTCCATGAAATCAGACTTAAAAATGCATGTCTAAGATTGGAATTGGTGTTTGCATAATAAATTCCCCAAATCATAGGTTCGGTCAAGTATGCGAAGTTAAGAAAAACATCATCTTCTGTTCTCGTGTTTTGCTTTTTGCTGAATTGAGTATCTTCGCCAAATCATATTCACCACAACTTCACCTCTTGTTTCCAAGATTCAATCCTTCAAAAACAATGCCATTAACACTAGACGAAGACATTTCACCTAAAATAAAATTAGCATTTAACGCATTCAAGTTCAATGATTTGGCCAAATACCGAAAATATCATCTTTCATTAACCAACTTCTTTTATCACCCAAAATATATTCGTCTTCATTAGGGAAAAAAAATCGGTTCTGCTGATTCATAGATACTTAGTACCATACCAAGATTATCTCGAGTCACATATGAAAAATTGGCGACATGGTATTCTCTAATTGAATTGGTAGTCAAGAGATTAAAGCAAATGCTTGTTATCCAGAAACAATAACCATCGTAATTACAAAAGGCCTAGGAATGCATCGGTAGCAATGAAGTTAAAAAACCAAATCAAAGAATCGAAAGATTTAGCCCGTTCAGCAATCTAAAATCTAAAAGCCTTTAACCCTTAAACCACATCGGCTTGATCACTAACGTGGTCACTCCCGCTGCCCTGCGACATGAGGCTCTCATAGACCAACCCAGCTACTCCGCCGCCCGCAATGGGCCCGACCCAATGAACCCAGTGGTTGCTGAAGTCTCCGGTGACTGCTGCCGGCCCAAAAGACCGAGCCGGGTTCATGAACCCGCCGGTGAATGGCCCGGTCAGCATGAAATTCGCTCCGTATACAAACCCGATCGCCGTGGGGCCTGCTATCCCATGCGGTCCCTTTCTCAGGTCTCTTGCGGCGCAGACTGTGTAGACGAGAGCAAATGTCCCTATGAACTCCGTCGCCGTGCCACCCATGCCCGTCACGTGTGGAGCTAACTCACCTGTCGGTATCGCCTGTCCAAACAATTTCCATTATTCATAGGTACATAGTTAATGCAGATGTCTATGGAGACTAAAATGCAAATCAAGCATTTCTTAGGTTTGGATAAAATTATTTGTCCGAGAAGACCAGGTGTATAAGACATGATCTAATTCTAAGACAAGTGAAATTGATACACAAATCCACTGTTTAGGACAGGTTTTGCACTAACCCTAAGATGTTCTACCCTTTTTTGGGTTTGAAGAAAAATTAGTTGATCTTGAAACCATATGTAACAGGTAAATCCAAAACCATCAAAATGTTTCATTCGCTCTCTTATTTGCGTTAGGTTAGTTTACATGGAAAATAATAAAACTACCTTAAAAAAAATCAAAATAAGGGAAAAAAAGAAAAAGGAAAATCATCCCTTTCTTTTGTAAAAGTTCATTAGGAAGAGAGGCAATTTTACCTGGCCTGGTGTGAGGAGCATCAAGAGGACACAAGCAATAGTGGAACCCAAGAGCTGAGCCAAGCAGAAACAAACTCCGCTCAGAATGCTGACGTGGCCTCCCATCACCAGCCCCATCGTGACCGCCGGGTTAACATGGCCGCCGGAGATATGCGCCGACGTGAACACCGCTGCGAACAGGGCAAAAGCATGTGCCACGGCCACCACCAGGATGTGGCAATTCTCACCAGTGGCGCTAGCCACGGGGGCCGCTGACATGCCTAGTAAAGTCAGTCTCGGAGATCTAAGTAAAATTCTCGTAGAAGTTCGTCTATGTATGTTTAATTCATGATGAGTTTATCAGCTATGCTAGAAATTATAGAAAATACTAGTGCCAAATTCATTATCAAGTTCGATAATAATGTCTATCAAAATGGCAAAATGTATCTTTTCAAGTCCACAGCGACTCGCTAGGTTATATTGAAACCCCAACATGATTAACCCGGCTCTAAATAAATTGTTGTCACTTAGATCACGATGCATAAGTGCGACAACAGTCCTACTGGCTGTGATGTGAGCTCTAGGAGAACGTACCGGCGGAGATCGCGGAGCCCAAGCCAGCAAAGACGAAGATGAAGGTGGAGATGAACTCGGCGAAGTAGGACCGGAGGGAGGACTTGCTGAACAGCTCTTCCATGACGTCCAGGAATTGGGAACCCGCTCTTAGAAAGGAAGAGACTTTGATCACCCTCATGGTTTTTGGATTTCCCTGATTTAGGGCCTTTTTATCGAAGGGAGCAGTTTCACTGCACGTACTGATCGATGGAAGGTGGTGGGGGCTTTTCTAAGGTTCCATTCTAACACGTTCATCTGTGTTGAAAGAGGTAACCGTCTGGGTTAACCGCTTTCCTCGATCATGGATTAGAGGGCCGAGGTTTTGGAGATAAAAGTGTTTTTTTTTTTAAAAAAAAACCACTCTTTTTTCGTTTCTTTATTAGGTTGGTAAAATGTCACGTAAATATATTTGCTTTCACTCAGCACTGTAATGTGAATAGGGCGCATGCACGAGTCCTTCTGTTGTCGTTATTATGAACTTATGGCTGAAGATTAAAATGGTTAGAAAGTTTAACTGACTAATGAAATGAACTTACTCAGTTAATTAACAATATGCAGAAAATCGGCACACCCATCCTCGGACCGATGTTAAAACTCACAACCATCTTCGGATTGATGTTACGCACTCGGCGTAGTCGCATCAAGTTTTCACGCTTGCCGTAAAACCTTTCCACATGGATAAAGAAATAAGGTCATGTTGGGAAAGTGTATCGAGTGTTGCCTTTTCTCTTGGTTTGACATGAAGGAAAGAAAAACCCTCACAGCATGCACAGTTAACATTATTCGTTTGAGTATGAAAGTACCCCACTTGCAAAAGTTATAATTAGGATCATTAAAGTTGAAATGAAGAAAAAAAGTAGCAGAAGAGTTCCTATGGAGTTACCTTATACATGCTCCTGCAAAAGATGTCTTCAGAAGAAAATTACACAGGCACGCGCATGACTACCATAAACAATTCATAACCAGTATCATACCGTGTGGGATCTGACCCGTGCCCGTTCGAACCAGAGCCTATATCTGGAGCCTTTGACTCTGTGCAATTCACCTCCAAAAACCTCTACCTCCTCAGTTCTTTGATAAGAGGGAAGTAATTCCGATTCAGATGCGTAGGCAAAACGAGCCACAAATAAAGCATCAAATGAGGCACAAGACTTACAGTGTAAGAGGACAAAGATGAGGCTCAAGCTTCAGTAACAGCGAGAAACTAGATCCAAAACTTTGTCTTAAACCAGCTCAAAAATGAATGTTAACATCCCAATATATGCTGTAAGACTATAGTCACAACAGCAGCAACAAAAGTGAAAACTTGCGTCTAATGCTGAACATTGCAGAAAAAGCAGCAACATAATTGCATGCCTGATGCCAAGAGCAATCACAGCCTTCTCCCCCTTCTACCACTCTTTCTGCGAGTACTGTCGGTTGGTATCGGTGTCACATCCTCTGATGACCGAGCAAAAGAATCGCATGAGCAAATGATCGAGTAAAGAAGCAAAAAAGAGTATAGATCCACATCATGAGCTAAAACTACATATTTACCATCAGAAAACCAAGTAAATAAAGTACAAATTTCCCAATAAACGCGTCATTCAATGAAGGGATCACTCTAACACCCGCTAATGATTATTGAAATGTAGTATTCAATCAGTAGATCAGCAGATTCAGTACAACTAAGTTATCCACAACCAACTACAAATGTCCCCCTCCTTGTCTTAGAATCTAAGGGATATATTAGCTAACACAAAGGCTAAAGTAAACACCGAAAATGCAATGCTCCAATTGCACTTACAGCAAATAAATTTGTTTACAATGCTTCATATGCTTGAACATAGTAATCGAAAACAATCTCCACAAATTTTCTGAAGCAATATACTGGTGCCTCAAAGCAGTGGTACTGAGTCAGAATATCAATAAGCCTCGTAATATTGAGTTCATGAAGAAGTGCCTTTCACACAACTAATTCAATCATGACTATTGCTACCATGTTTGAAGCTAAACACGCAGACAACTATGCATCATACGGGTTTGATCAAAAGTTAAGACTGACAACAGAAAATCACCTTGGGTTATCCGAAAAAGTAAATATATGGATACTCAGAAACACAATAGCATCCTCATATTAAACGAGAGCGACAGATAAAATTGGCAAGTCAGAATATCAATAAGCGTAAAGGAGTTAAATCACAAGGAATGTTATCCCTTCCACAAATTAATTTAACTCATCATTCTCACCACACGCAATTAATTAGTAGCCTCAGAAGTTGTGAAGAATAACAATCAAATTTAGCTAAGGTGGAGTTATAATCATCAAAGTAAGAAAGTATAGTGAGGAATCAATGTCCCCTACCACGAAACAAGACATTCACAAACTTTCACTGGATTTGAAATCCCACAAATTGAAGAAATCCATGAAATAGTAGAGCAAGCTACAATCATTGAATCCCATAGTGTGAGATCAAAGATCCTGAGCTAATGTCTTGCATAAAATGATTGAGGCAGGAATGAAAAGGGAACTCTAGAGGAAAACCCTAAAGAGCAAACCCAAAAAATCATCTTTGATGTTGTGCAGCTATGACTCAAAACGCTTCCATTAGGTACTTTGGAAGGCGATCTTAAGGGCTGCGCTTCAAATTAAAGCAATGACCGAAGCAGAGACATTTTTGCTGAAAAAGTTGAACTGAAGGACTTGAGAGAAACCAAAGGAAAGTACTTGGAATGTTCAGGAGGAAGTTAGTGTCTAAGGCTCGACCATGTACTCACAGAGTGTGAGGGAGAGGTGGCAGTAAAGAATGACAATATAACCTGAGACCAATGTGAGCCTAGTAAGATCAATACTCAGATTACGCTGGGTCTAACAAGTGATCTGATCCAAGGATGGCTTCCACGCTGTTTCTTTTCTTTTTTCTTTCTTTGAGGGGGGAGGGGGGGGGGTCTGTTTAACTTAAAAGAAAAGTGTTCATAAAATCAACATCAATGACTAAATAATTTGGATGGAGAGGTATTCTAGGATCATTACCGACATTACTGATCAAAACAAATTGCACTAAATATCAAACAAGAAGAAATATACCTATGTGGCCGATTTTCATGCCAGAACGCGCAAGGGCTCGAAGTGCTGACTGAGCACCCGGACCTGGGGTCTTGGTCTTATTTCCTCCAGTAGCACGAAGCTTAATGTGAAGGGCAGTAACACCAAGCTCCTATAAAACACACCAAAGCACACTTATAACGATTATTGACAAAATTAGAATATACTGTGTTCAAAGAGAAAGAACGCAAATAGAGGGCTAAGACAGAACCAGAAACAGATTGTACTTCAAAAAGGATTGTGCACACAAACAACTTCAGACAATCACGAAATAGGTTGCGACTAGAAAGGGGAAACCTTACCTTGCATCGCTGAGCCACATCTTGGGCTGCAAGCATGGCTGCATAAGGCGACGATTCATCCCTGTCAGCTTTCACCTTCATGCCACCTGAACTTTGGAAAAATTTTAAACAGTAAGAGAAAGAAATTAAGTAAAAGGGCAGAAGCAATGTTACCTTTCAGCTAAACAGCTAGATACGTAGCTATAGCAGGGCTTCATGGCTAAACAAGCCAAACGCTAAATACATTGACAACCATGATTAAACAACAGCCTATCTCGAGAAGAAACTTACTACCTGACTATCACAAACTGTTGAAGTAACCACTGACTAGAAAGTAGACTCATAGGAGTGAAGCACATTTCCCTTCGAAAAATTGAAAATTTCAGCTGTCACATTTAAGAAAATCGAACATATCATTCTCAGCAAATGAAAAGTAGCAACAAAGGGAATTAATAAAGTCAATCTCCGTTTCCACGCTGACTAATTTTGTAGTCAGAGATTCACAACCACAAAGTTGTACTGTATAACAGCATGAACGAACTTCGCAAGACACACTACGCCCTATCTCGAGAAGAAACTCACAACCCGACCATCACAAACCATCGAAGCAACCACTAACTAGAAAGTAGAATGAAGCACATTTCCCTCCGAAAAATCGAAAATTTCAGCAGCTGCCGCATCCAAAGAAAATTAAACACATCCCTTCTCAGCAAACAAAATTAGCAACAAAGGGGATTAAGAAAAATCCAATCTTCGCTTCTGCCCCGACCGACTTCGCAGCCGGAGATTCGCAAATTCACGAAGCTGTACTGCACAACAGCATAATTAGCAACACGTACCGGTGATGCGAACAAGGGTTTCCCTCCCAGAGAGGTCGGTGACATGCTGCGAGCGAAGAACGTGCCGTCAGACCGGGATCGGAGGGCAAAATAGGAAAGCGAAGAAGAGCGATACGTACGATGAAGGTGTCGTTGAAGGAGGCGAAGATGTGGGCGACGCCGAAGACGTACTCGCCCTCGCGCACGGCGGGGCCGAGCGTGACGGTCTCCTCCTTGGGCTCCCTGACCTTTCTCTTCGACTGCGGAGAAAAGGCAAAACAAAAAGACCCACGCGCCGCGAGTGAGCGCTTTGCGTTCGAAGTGGAGATTGAAATCGCTATCTACTCCACCAATCGCATCAACGAATCCCCCCCGCTGTACAAAAAGCAGGGAATAGCAGAAGCGGAAGCAGAAGCAGCAGGTGCAGTAGAGTGAGCAGGAGAACTCTTACCATGGCGAGATTGGGGATTCGAGGATGCGACGAGGAGGAGGAGGAGGAGGAGGAGGAGGGGAGCTCGAGCACCAGCAGCAAACCACGACGGCTCTAAAGATTTGAGCTAAAAAGAGTCTCATAGTGGGGGGAGACGAGCACGCGGAATCACGCTCGCAGCCCGCAGCTTACCCGTGAAGTGCGGTCCAATCGTCCCATCGGGTAAAACATGATCCGATTTAAATTGACATTTTTATATACGGGATCCAATTCGTTTTCTAAAATATTTTTATATTTAATTCAACCCATGAAAATTCATATCTATCTAATTAACCCATTTTAAACTTTTTATCTAGGACTATAATATGTTAAAGAATTGACTTTCAACATAGCATAGAATTTTCAATTTTTTGTATTGATTCATAATGAAAAATAAGAGAAAGTTAATATTTGGTAGACTGGTCACAATGGGTTCTATACCCATGAACTGAGTTGTTACATAAATTAGTTATATTCAGTAAATGGATCATAAATGAATTTAAACATAATATAAATGTTAAATTGGTTACAAATGAATTTACAATTTATTTAGATTCAATTTACGTTTATAACTCTTTTTTTCATTCTCTTTGCTTGAAACCATTAAACGGATAGATTGGATTAGTTTAGATCAAGTTGAAAATAATCCGACTTAAATAGACTCATTTAACCCGTTTTAATTCATTTTTCATGTAATGTAAATCTAATGACTTCTACCCAACTTGATTTATATTTCTAAGATACTTATAGATTTAACTCAATTTGAAAAAAAAAAAAAATTATACCCAAATTGAAGTAAGAATGTGGAGTAAGTGTGAGATTGAAAAATAATTAAAAAAAAAATTATAGAGATAGATTGATCAAAATAAGTTGTAAATTCATTAATGATCCATTTACAACCTATTTCACATCCATATTATGCTCAAAGTCGTAAGCGCGAGTGCACAATCACGAAGCACCCACGCTTGAATTGGGCACGCACACAAGTTATTTTGTCGTCGTCGTGAAGCCATGGCTGAAAATAAAAGTGACTTGAAAGTTTGACCATCGAAAGAAACGAATTTATGCCGTCTACTAACAATATAAAAAACATTTAATTACATCATTTAATTGATATTTAAAATTCACGCAACCATCATTAAGTAAATGTTATATATTCTACAAGTAAGGATATATTTATTTTGTGGAAAACTGATAATTCAAAAGATATTTTCTCGATTACCTTCTAAATACTTTTTTTCACGAAATAAACAAAATCTAAATTCCTTTTTTTCACGAAAAAACAAAAACTGAGCCAATGTTCTCACACTTACTACCAATCCAACAGTGATTATGTATGCCTTTCTATATGGACATGAAAGTGCATACCTTTGATTGTTACTTTTTCTCTCGGCTCGCTATGTCGGACACGCATGAGGAATAGAAAAACCACACAGCATCAACAATTAACATAATCCATTGAGCATGAAAGTACCATACTTTGCAAAATTTATAATTAGAATAATTAAACAAGTCGAAATGAAGGGGAAAAAAGTAGCAGGAGAGTTCCTGTCGTGTTACCTTATAAATGCTCCAGCAAAAGATGTCTTCAGAGAAACATTGCGCACGTACACGCATAACTAACCCATCGACACATTCATAACGTGAAGGATTGGAAAATATATGGGTGCTCCATCGCCTACTTCGCGAGCATGTGTATGTTATTATCAATACATGGAGATTATTTGAGCTTACAAAATTTATCTGATCACACAACCGGATCACCTGTGGTACATTACTAACATATCTCTCTTCTTGAACAAAGAATATTACACGACGTAAAGGAAAAAGAATAAATAGACATTTTGATCCTCACAGAATGGGTATTGGGATTATTTATCCCAAAGCTATTCAGCCTTACTGGCCTTGTGTGCATTTACCAACTGCATTTGCACATCCTGAGAGACAGCCGAATGTTCCTTGTATTCCATTGTGAACTCGCCTTTGCCCTGCACAAACAGAGGATGCGTGAGACAGCGTGGATTTTGGCATTCGTAAAGGAATTCAATCAAGGCAAAAGCCACCTGTGTCATCGAACGAAGAGAAGTGGAGTAGCCAAACATATTGTTCAGAGGGACCTGGAAAGCAGGAAAAAAGAGGAGATGAAACGCAAGTTTCTGACAAAGTTAAGGAATAGCAATTCCCTTATTGACCGCGAGGGATCTGTTGACAGTTACCACATAATGTATCATATAGAACAAGTCCAGAAACCATTAATGATCAAACTTGCAAACCCTGAGACTCGACATATCAAGGCACACATAATCTAGAACAAGCCTTCAGTGTAGTGACTTGGATTTTACTTATATAAAACCAGTGTTATTGTATTTCTAAAAGGTAAGCTTATTGTAGTTGATAAGAACATGGACTCCAATAATATTTGCACTACTTTTTTAAGGCAAATTCTTGCCAAGATAACATTACCATGTAAATGGTCATTTTTGTTTTTCATTTGGCCAACGTACAGACAAATACTAATTCAGAAGCCACGAGCCTGACAGGCCAAAAACAGCCAAACAACATACAAATTCACAACACCAAAATTAGCCTTCAACACTCTCTAGAAATTCAAAGGTTAAAGGAGGCAATAATGTCATGCATACCTGAGCCACAATTACTGTTTCATCTCCATCCTGGTCATTGCCTACGATTATACCTTTCCTCCTGTTATAAAAAAACATCAAGAACTTATTTAGCTTTTCAAACATTGGGGAAAGCATAGCAACATCATGGAGCAAAGATAGATGGGAAGGCTCACTTATTGATATCACCAGCAACAGTTCCCTGAAACTCTGTTGGTACTTTTAACTCCACCAGCATTATCGGTTCCAAGATTACAGGTTTTGCAGCTGAATAGCACTGTTTCACAGAATATAAGATTAGCACCACGAAATAAAGTGAATGTGTCACAATCAATATTTCCATATTTATTTTTTTTCCCAAAAGGCAAAGAAAGAAGTTGGGTTTTCTCCCCTATGTACTACAGAGTGAAAATTGATGAGCATGATCCTTCAAAGCTGCGAAAAATAGTTCGCAGTGAACTACTGGACAAAAGGTACCTGTCTAAATGCATAGATGGCGGCCAACTTAAAAGCCAGCTCACTAGAATCCACGTTATGTGAAGCACCATCCGTCAGAACAATGCGAATATTTTCAACAGGATGACCAATCAATGACCCCCTGCATGTAAAAAAGAAGCAGATTGGTCAAGGAATCAATTGCAATTTTCATGTTCAATTGGGGTTGGGACCATTGGCATTTCACAAATTCCAAAGAGCTCTCATAACAAATTTGGTTTAAGAGAAGAGAGTAACGCACGAGTTGGCAGCTTCTTTGAAGCCTTTCTCAATTGCAGGGATAAAATTGGAAGGTATGGCCTGCCCAACAATCATGTTTTCAAATTCAAACTTTACCGGCGACCCTTCTGGAAGAGGTTCAACATACCTGTCATTTGAAAATTTTAACAATCAAACAAAGCTAGATGACAAAATACACAAAAGAGATTCAACTGCACTGACACATTAACTTCATTTGCAACGTTGAGGTAAGATTACTGAAATCCACAAAAATTAGCCTTGGATTGAAAGGAAAGGTAATGCTGTTTAATTCTTTAGGGCTGCTATATACACATGCAGTGGTACAACCCAAGTATCTTAACTAAGTGGATCACATAAACTATGAAATAATAGGCAGTAATATGTCTCTTTATTCTTAAGCATAAGCCAAATTGCAAAAAGTTCTAAAAGTCATCAATCTTTCAAACCACTATGTAGACCTCAGCAAAAGCTCTAGTTAGAAAGTCATGGCCAAAAACCTCACTATATCTATAGAATCTCAAAAGGCCATCTCACAGAGACAAGCATTTACAAGTAAAAGACAATCTTTGTAATTTTCTTCATGTGTGTTTTGCTGAGACCCTCACTAATATATGACAGCTTTCTGATATACACTTATCCGACTGGGCCACACATTACCTAACTGGATACATTCACTATAAAGACTGGACAAAGAGAAATTTATTAGCCTAAAAGTCGCAACGAGAAGCCTTCTAGAACTTCTGTGAGCATGTGCCAAAAATTAGCCAAGGTTCTGCTGCCGTCCAAAGGGTGCAACAAAGTATGTTAAAACAATAGGACTTCCATATCGGTCTCTAGTGAGAACAATGACCCAAAAGTATCTCTTGTTCGATTATTCCTTACTTAATGGTAGACAAGGTAAAATAGCTAATTACTTCTAATATCCTGTCAAAGCAAAGGGCCTAATAAGTTACAAAATAATTTGTAAAATCCGATCTACAAAGCATATCCTAAGAGCTTGATTGAGCAATTTAACATTCACTTGAGTTTTGATCATCAAGATAGATCTAACAGCAGCTACAGATAGCTGAATAGTTTTCAGGAAAGAAATAATAAGGAAATCACTCTCTGATATCAATTTAACACTCGCACAATTACAACAAATGTGTCAGTCATTTGTAACAAAGCTGTAACTTGACCTTGTAGCAAAGCATGCTAAGCGAAAACATAAATGCTCATCGACAATACAACACAAAATAATGATAATGATGACGACGATAAATATAACAACAACAACAGCAACAACAACAACAACAACAACAACAAAAGAGAATATCAAAGATTGTCCTGTTGCAAAACAAGAACTGAGATAAACATAGTCAAATGAACCAGACATAAGAATACAGCATTTGCTTATTCAGGTGCACCTTCACTTACCCACATACTCTACCATATTGACCCTGTCCTCCAGTTTGTTTCTTATGCAAGTAATCAAATTCAGCACGCTGTGTAACAGTTTCTCTGAAATTCACACGAGGCTTTCCGACAGTTGCCTCTACCTGTTTTAAGAGAGATGAGACTTTTATTAAGTAATTATTTAACTCTCAACAGCAAAGAATGAAGGAAACAATTTTTGCATGACATGGAAGTGAGGACACACCTTGTACTCCCTGCGAATTCGTTCAACGTATACCTCCAAATGCAACTCTCCCATACCAGATATGATGGTCTATTTATAGAGAAAAGGTATATTACATCTAAGATGACAAATTGACACCAAAGATAATTTAAAATTGCATAGAAAACAAACCTGCCCACTCTCAGCATCCAAACCCACGCGGAAGGTAGGATCCTCCCTTTGGAAACGGTTCAAAGCTTTTGAAAACTATTAAAAGGATTAAAAAAAAAAAAAAAAAAAAAAACGTGTAACGATCACCAATCAAATACAATGGAAGAAAAATTTGGTAAGTTATATGCTACTCACTTGGCCCCCAGAATCTTTTGAAACTGGGGAAACAGCCAAGGACATCACCGGATCAGGCACATTCATGGAGGTCATGGTGTATTTAACTTTCCCATCAGTGAATGTATCGCCTGATAAAAGAAGAAAAACAATCTAATATTGAGTCCCAAGGGAAAAGAACAAAGGACAAAGACACTCATAATCAAGCTACAGACCAAGCTTCTCGGCCTCATGTTAGCCGACTTAGCTCATCACATGTAATTCAACTTCAATTTCAATTCCAACCTTTTTTTGACATTTAACTACAGGAAATCAACATTTTTATCATTACTCGTGGGACAAATTTCCCGTCCCCCTTTTCAGACAAATTAAAACTCACGAATCAAAGATCAGTGCTAGCTGAGCATTGCCATGCTGGAGAGAGAGAGAGAGAGAGAGAGAGAGAGAGAGAGAGAGAGAGAGAGAGAGAGACCTGAGGCACAATCCATTCCAAAAACAGCAACAATTTGCCCGGCATGTGCCTCTGGAATATCCTGTTGAATAGATAATCAAATAAGATCAGTGGTAGTTACCAATGACCAAAAATGACCTTGTGTATGAGTTTGATTTCTCAGATCAACCCAAATTAGAAGAAGATAATAACTAATTAAGTTAATAGAAGTCAAGAACTTACCTCCATCTCATTAGAATGCATCCGTCCAAGGCGAGGAACCTGTTCCAGAACAATTAGGGAAGTCCATAACATGTAAATGGAATATAGAAGAAAGTGGCGAAAATTGAACAAAGAATCAGTAACATTTGCTTCTTGTACCCTTACAACACTGGAGTAGCAAGAGATTGCACCTAATACGAATTAGGGATGAATATGATGGCTTTGGCAATCTAAGGGCTGGTGATTTCTGTAAAGCTCTCAAATTCATCATAAAAAAATCGAACATTTTTTAGGATGCATTATTCTTATTTATACATAGCATTTAGCAGATAAATTAGACCGGGCCACCACTGGCACCATTTTTGGGTCAACCATCTCAAAATTACCAGAAGTCACACTACTAGAATGATCATCCACCAACCACATTGGACTTAAGTTAAGAAGAGTTCAAAACAAAATCATTATTATGAAAAGAAGCATTCACTTTTGGACATATCGATATTGGTAGATGTTTTGACCACTGCTTCTCAAGTTCAAATCATTCTTCCACACAAATGGTAAAGCAGTCTTAGATAGATCCTCAAAGTTGCACGGAATACTCAGAACTGGTTTTCAAGAAAGCATTGCTGGAATGCAAAAAGCATGATTTCTGCTGGAATAGGCACAGAGGAACTAAGTCTGGAAAGAAACATGAAAGGTCCTCCTTTATGTGAGGAACAGGAAGCCTTGTCAAAGTACAAAGTTTACTCATTAGAAGCTAAAAGCTTTGCTCTACACCTGGCTATTGGCTGGATTCCTTCATAGGTAGGAAAATTTTCTCACTTTGCTTTATTTTGTCACATTTTCCTTCTGTTACTTTGTCATTTATGCTCAACTTCTCCAGACTACCGTGCTTTTACTACCAGCAGTATGTTATAATGAGATGAAGCATCTCAAAGTGAATATTTTTTTTTCGCCAATATAAACTGAGGAAACTTATCATGACAAATATGGCCTACAAAAGAAATAAAATCCAGAAAGCATCTTCTAAGAATTCTCAACTCACCTTCAACTTCTTTCCAGTGTTTACATTGATGATAAAGTCCCCCTTTCGAATGACACCCTCGTAAATTCTTCATTAAATGAAAACAAAGTCAGATGTAAATATTCACTAAAGCTTGCCACTCTAAGTAAAAGATTATAAGCAACCTGTAAAATTATAGGCATCCTAAAAGAGAAAAGCTTTAAATCACACCACACCTTAAATATGTTAACTGACCGAATCGCCCTTCCTCCAATTTGAAGGCCAATGCTACTAATGGTCCATCTGGAGTTCCAGCCAACGCAACCTACTTTGACAAAAATACCTCAAATAACCAGAACATATAAAAAAAAAAAAAAAAAAAAATTAACAATTCCAAAATTTTAAAAAAAAAAAAAATCAAATTTCTTTGCACATTTGAAATACCTTTTCTTCCTGCTTGTTTTGATCAAGAGCATAATTACTGACTTCAATTGGACAGGGCAAATAACTGAGGACACCATCCAAAAGAGGTTGAACTCCCTGAAGGCAAGGATTCATGATAACAGTGTGATCAACTCCAAATATTAAGTTCACAATATACAACACAAAGCATTGCAAGATAAGGGGAACAAATTTCATATACATAGTAAATTATCACACCCCCACCTGAATCAATGGATGAGACACACACCAACACGCTATACTTCTCAATCTTGGAGAAAAAACACATCAATGAAAGAGGCACCCCTCTATTCTAAAGTTTATTGTTCAGGAGGACTCCCGCATGGAACCAGACCTCGACAATGGAAACTTATGGAAGAGGAATGTTATTGTAATCTGTTAGTGTTGGATGTGTGAAAAAGATGCCAAGAGTCTGTCAGGCAAATTCAGTTAAAGATTTGTCACAAAGCAAGATTTTGCCCTTTCGATAAAAGAGAAATAGAAGGATCTTTTAAGGTCACAGATCCCCTTGTCAAATTGAAAGCAATTTCTTATAATAGGTGAGCTACTGACACAACTGGGCAATTTGTCATGGAATTTTTGTCAGGGTCTTATCTTTTCCTTCCTACTTCACCTTCTGTTACATCTCGTATACATGGATTCTATCAATAAATGTTGATTTTATCATACTGAAAGTGGATATATCAACAGGCACAGTCTTCCTTAGCATATCCCGTCTAGCAAGATAAGGCTTCATTTGCTGTCATCATCACTGCTTTTCTTTTCCTTCACATGCAATTCAAATCCCAACACCTTCCTCAGTATTAAATGGTTGATGCTACAGAGACAAGCAATAGGAGGACAATAGGTAATAGCAAAAAGAACAATTTCATCAGTACCTTATTTTTGAATGCACTACCCATGAAAACAGGTACAAATTTTTTTGCTATGGTGGCCCTGCGTATGGCTTCCTGCAATATGTTGCGTGTAAGTGTTACATGTTGTCAAAGAACAAGTAAAGCACTGAAACATTGATGACTGTTATATTAAAGGATCATCCCACTTCACGGTTAATTCATATCCTACACATTCATGAGTCTTTCAGATTATAGCGAAAATACAGGAGCTGCAACACATCTTTGCTGTCAGCATTCACAGAACAAACAATAGAGGCATAACTTATTACATGGAAAAACAGAACTTTAATAATACTCCGGATCACACTCAATAGTTCATAATACACTAGTTAAAACCAATCTTAACCTGAAAAAGAAAAATTAACTTCAAGAAAATCAAAAGAGCTAAACCTCAAGATCAGCAGATGATATAGGCTCATCACTTAGAAATGCTTCAGCAAGTTTATCATCAACTTCTGAAACCATCTCAATTAGTTCGCGCCTCTTTTCTGCGACCAGATTTTCCATATTTGCAGGTACCTCAGCAGTGACAACTTTTTCACTGCATTAAATGATAATTCAATCAGCAAAGCAAACAACAGTATCACATATAGACAACCTGGGGAAGCCCCTGGATTCAGAAACAGACCCATTGGAACCATGAAAATAATTGGCTTTCAACTGTACTAGGTCAACAAGACCCTGAAATTCTTCTTCCAAACCAATTGGAACTTGAACAGCAGCGCTATGGTGCCGAAGTTTAGACCTTGCCTGAGATAAGAAATATATCTTGATCATTTTGTCTAACAGCTGGAAAACTTTTTAAATTCAAAATTAAGTGATGAGAGAAATTTCCTCATCGCAAAAAAATTAGAAATTACATTAACTTGGCATTGTATCTACACAAAATGAATCCCATGACAATGTACAACCCCACCCCCCCTTCTCTTTCTCTCTTCCTCTTCCATGGAAAGATCACATCATGTCTACACAATTTCATAGTCAAAATTTCCTTTTACGTCAAATTCTACAGGAAAATATCAATTACATTTGTAAGTAATGACACTTATGGTACTGAATGCTCTTTCTCCAGACAAAGAATTTCCATTGGTGAGATGACACTACATTGTCCAGCAGAAAACATGCACAAGACACCATAAGATTAACCAGTTCCCCAATTGAACTTACAATTATCCAACACCTAGAATTGCCATGGATCATAATGTTAGAAGCACTACAGCTCAAGATAAAGTTCAAAACATTCATTTTATCATGATCGAAGCATGAAAAAGACACAGAGTAAGAGATTGATCTTCCCACCAACATTAATCTTGCCCAACCACAATTTTAGTCATGAGTAGATAAATGACAAAGCAAAAGATGATTTTAGATTTGTTATCATCACTTTTTTTTAATAATACCTGGTTAAGAACTTTCCAAGGATCTGCTCCCATTCGATCAAGTTTATTTATAAATGCAACTCTGGGAACTTCATATCTTCTCATTTGACGGTCAACAGTTATAGATTGACTTTGTACACCACCAACACTACAAAGGACAAGAATAGCCCCATCGAGAACACGTAAAGCCCTCTCCACCTCTATCGTAAAGTCAACATGCCCAGGTGTGTCAATAATGTTAACCTGCAATTCATCATGCCCAGAGCAACATATCCAGCAATGAGACAGACAATCCATAAACTAAAAAGGTAACTGTGCAAATAATACAGAAAAATTCGATTAACAGAACCTAGAGACAGACATTCCATAGACTAAAAGATAACCGTGAACAATTTACAAACATATGCATCAATTAAAAGAACCTAGAGTTCCTGTCATCAAGTTCGAAGAATTACCAGATTAGAAAAGGGTAAAAAACAAAGCAACATATCCGGAGATATAAACAGACATTCCATAGAGTGAAAGATACATATGAAAAAATACAAAACTTCTCATCAATTTACAGATCCTAGAGTTCCTGTATATCATGTTCAAAGAATTGCTAGATTAAATATAAGATAACAACTGAAAGAAAGACTATGCAGATAGCCATTAAAGAAAAATAAATAAAGGAAGAGAGAAAGAGAAGATGAATGATCAATAAAATTGAAGTTTCCTGAGCACAGCAATTATTGACTCTGAAGGAGGAACAGCTGACAACAAATATATGATTTTTTAACATGGTAAAGAAAAAATACATGATCTTTTCTTACCGTGTGAAGAGAGAAGTCAATCAATACACGGTTTTTTAAACAGTATTTGATATTGCATCATTCATAGTATTACTACACCTTTCGTGTTCATTGCAGGTTGGTTATTCGTCAACTATGGGTTTGCATCAATATCATTAATAAACAAGCAACCAAGGACTTTGGCATGCCGCATGTCACCCCCTTATCCAATACTTTTTCCATGATTTAAAAGTTTAATTGAACTTTTTGAAAGTTCAACCTAACATATATAGGGTATGCTGCAATCGCATGCATCTAATCACATAGAGATGAGACTTCTCATGTTCATTTATTCCTAAACCTGTAAAAGGTGGCCTTTTTTGGGAATCCAGGGGCAACTTCACAAACCCAAATAAGCCCTTCTAGACTATATATATATATATTCTTTTTTTAACATGACAGAAGGAAAGTCCATATATCTCTAATATTCAAGATACAAAAGAGATACTTGTGGAGTAACAACCCATTTACGAGCTTAAAAGAACCAAACTTCATAGATAAAAAAAGTTCGCCCAGTTTAAACTAACATATAATGAAAGAGAAATGTCACTGAAAAATTACACATCCTCCTAACACATTACCTAAAGACATTTCACAAGCTATCAAGAACTAATCTATGACAGAACTTGAATATTCAAAGGATATATCTTAAGACATTTTATTCATGCGGAAGTAAGTACACTCACAGCAGACACTGCTGAGACCTTATATTTTCATATAAACACCGAGTGAGATTTAGTAACCATTGAAAGAAAAACTAAGATATACACTCAACCTGAGTGAAATTTATATGAATGTAAGCATTTGAATGGAAAGAGAAAACCCACTTTCACAGCAAATGTCCAAAGAAATGAAAAGACAAAGGCAACTGTTTGCATCCATAATGTTTAAGCTGAAGACAAGGTACATTCTCCACTATTAGTGGAGTTAAGTTGACTCTTCTAATGATCTTTGTCTAGCAAAACACCATGTCACACCAAGGACTATGCATGCTAAAGTGAAGTCTTTGTTGTGACATAGTAAAATTCAGATACATACAGTTCACTATCATTTAACTAAAACTCTACCAGCACCACATATTCTTGCAAAATTTGGACAGGATGCAAACAAGATTTTTAAAAGTAAGTTTTGTACGTGAAACTCACTAGATACACATGGTTGGTCAAATTTTTCTGTTAAATAAAGGTGGGACCCATGCCTTTGATTGGGATGCACAAGATTCGAAACGCAAGAACCATCCATCATATATTTATGCGAGGTGTCCCTCAACTTGCCTGGTCTCATTTCTATTGTCTTAAGATCGGATCAAATTGAATGAAAGCTCACACTTCTTTTCAGTTTAAAAAAGATCCAAACCTCAAACTTCTCTCACAAACTCAAACTAAGAAGGAGAATGTTCGTTAAACAAGAGAAAAATGGAAATGGTGCTCATTACTGACTTCTCTCTTACTCATATATATTAGATGCCACTGTTCTATTTGCTTCTTCATAACTTGTGTTACTTTTGAAAAACAGTTTCTTTTTTTTTTTTTTTCACTAACTCTTATGCAGTTCTCTGGCACAGAACCAAGTCCAATCAATCTAAAACCAACCTAATCCCAAGTTTCATTTCTAAATGAGTGCCAAACTAAAGAAGCTTAATTTTGTATTGGACTAATTTTTCTATTTGAGTCCTTGATGTCACTTTGATGCCGAGAGAATTCCATGCTGAAATCTCTATCAGTATGGTTTGCTTTTTTTACTTATGCTCTGTCACAGAATGATGCTGGAAACTTTATCGATACCATTTAGTGTCAACAACAACCAACTATAACGTAAAATGTTTCAACTAAGAGGGACTAATTACATAAATCATTCCATGCCACTTTTAGTGCCAAACCCCCTAAAATTTCCACATACTCCATGTTCTTCTCCAAAGCATTATTCAGCTAATATTTTCAGATATTTCTCCTACTGCCATTGGCCCTTCTTTTGTCCACCTCCATCATAAAGCTACTTCTACTTATTAGTCACTCTCTGACATGTAAACCACTTTAAATGAGTTTCTCTCGCTTATCCACAAATGAAACCATGCAACCTTTTGTTATTGCTAATCCTGTCTTTTCTTAAGATATAGAAACATTCTCATCCCGGCTACATTGTTTTAGTGCAGATGGTCAGGCTTACTTGCCTAATTTCTATGGTAAAACATCATCAATCGCATTTTCATCCTCTACAAAATGCTTTCAAGATTGGGTCCTGCATAAGAAACCAGATCTTCCCCGCTCTGTTCATCCCATTTGTTTTATTTGACCATAACCCTTCAAGTTCCCCATCCACCAAGTGAATCCAAGATGTTGAGATAGCTTACGCTCTGGTACCTCCACCTATCCAGCTTGCTCTTCGATATGTCCAGGTATCCCATTTTGACCAATGTTTGATTTGATCTCTTTAAGGACTGGCACTAAGTATACTACAGTTTCAACCTAAAAAGACCCTGCAGATTCCAAAGTTTCCCTCATGAATTCCAGCTTTTGATCTACTCCTTCCATAGTTTCGTTTACATGCACTATCTCATTGGCTAAATGCATATGCAATTCTTCCTTTGCGGTTTCCCAACAGATAATGAACAACAAATTCAACAGGTACTTTCTCTCAAAAAAGAAAGAAAGAAAAAAAAAAACAGAGAGAGATACTTCCCACAACAACGAGACAAAGCTCAACACTACAGCTTCTACACAGAGCAGGACAGTAAAGCTACTATATTTACTGTGCATAGACAGCTTCCTCAAGAACAGAGACCAATCATTTAACATTTCCAGCTCTCATTAGCAGCTATCAAACCTCACAACACGATTCGATCACCAACCCCCATAATCAAGCTCACAACCTAACAGTAACCCGAAAACAGAAAGAAAAAGGCTTGCTTCCTCACCTGATACCCCTTCCAAGTGCAGTAAGTGGCGGCGGACTGGATGGTGATCCCCTTCTCCCTTTCCAAATCCATCGAGTCCATCGTCGCGCCGATCCCATCTCTCCCTCGGACCTCGTGGATCTCATGGATCTTGCCAGTGTAGAAGAGAATCCTCTCGGTGAGGGTCGTCTTGCCGGAGTCGATGTGGGCAGAGATCCCGATGTTGCGGAGCTTGTCCATATTCTCCTTCCACCACGGCTCCTTGTCGTCCTTCGCCGCCGCCGCCCGGGCGAGGTTCCCCGACGAGAAGTGCCGGAGGCGGGAGCCGCAGAGGAGCAGCGACGCGAGCGGCGATTGGAGGTGGTGCGCGGCCGACGGCGAGGAGAGGGGCGGCGAGGCGCAGAGCGTGTAGAGGAGGCGCGACGCCGACGATTTCGAGAGCCGCGCCATGGCGGAGGCGGCGGCGGACGGCGGCGGGAATGTGTGGTTAACGGGGGGTTTCGCCTCTTGTCAAAGCCCTCGCAAAACCCCAGCAGCACCAGTAAGCTTCGAAATGAAGGTCGCCCGGACTCCGAATTCGGACCCTTTTTTCTGGGCCGGGTCGGGGCTTTGACTTGTTTTTTTGACCCGCACGTGCTTCGCCGGTCATCATCGGGTCCTTTTGTCTTTTTATTTGTCTAAGTGCAGTCAAAGTGTGGCTGGTCTCACTTTTAATTTCTCAAAATCTTCCCATTTTGTTGGCTAAATATATTTTTTCCTTGCCTCAAATTACATCTATAAACACATCATTTCCATCTACATTACTCAGTAATCGACTATTTTTTTGGGTAAACAACTGTCGAGCTTCGCATACGTATACAATGCGTGTATTCTCATTAGTTCTCTTTTAGAAAAAATTCTATTATGTATGATATTCATTATGCAGCAAAATGAATTTAAAAGTTTTCAATATAACTTCACTGTGTGTGATTGGTATTTAGAAAATTCAAATGTTTTTATGCGGTATGCATCACAAGTGTTTCGAATTGTTTCCAATGTAACACATTAATATAATAATTTCTGCAATATTACAATTAAGTGTATCTCGACTTGAGTTGTGAAAAAGTGGAAGTGGAGAGAGATTTAAAAAAAAAAAAAAAACATAAAGTAGCAGTGAGGATGAAATTAGATAGATATAGAAATATGGCTATTTAATTTTTAAAGATTTAACTAAAATTCGTACGATTATTTAATTTTTTAGAATATAAATTGATATTCCAGCCCATGGACGTGATGTAACTTTTTTAATCTGTAACGCCCTCGCCAAACCCCCACCAGCGCCACCAATCTTCGAAACAGAAGTCGTTCGGGGTTCTATTTCGGAACTTATGCCGATCAAGGCGGATCGGGTCGGGGCTTTGAACTTGTTTCCGTTCAGTAATCGCTCGCGTTTGATTTTTTCTTTTGGGACACAACTATTTTGCTTCACATACATACATGGTAGTGCGTGCATTGTTGTTACTTCTCTTTTTGAAGTACTTCAATTATCCAACATTTTTGTATCATATGTGATCGATTTTTCAAAGTCCAAATGTTCTTTGTTGAATATGCATAACAAGTATTTCAAAAGAAATGCATTAATAAAATCAACTCGGGTAAAGACAAATAATAAAAAACACTTTTATTTGAACATAGCAGTCTCAATCAATCGCGTGATGTTTACAAAATTCAAATCATAAGTGAGCTTGATGAAGCAAGAGAGGGCAACTCATATCGGGCATGCAACTAGCCCTAACACATCTAACCCATTTAATTCGGCTTTTGAGGAATGTATTTACAAAAATGCAAAAATCTTTGAGAGAATGAAGTTTTCCGAAATGCAAATGACGTTTGCTAAAATTTGCATTAAGAAATAATTTTGACAAAAATACCGTTTGGTAAGTAAAATTTGCATTTGTAAATGACTTTTATTAAATTAAAAAAAAAAAAAAAAATTGCATTTTTTTTAAGTCCGCCACCAAACCGCCGGATCTGGCTGCCAAATGGCCGGATTTGGCCCCCAAACGGTCGTCGGGGTTGCGGGACTTCGGCAACCATCGCCTAGGGTCACGTGACCGTAGAGATGGTCGCCTTGGGTCGCGCGACCCGGCGTCGCTTGAGGTCCAACGATGGTCGCTAGGGTCGGGCGACCCTTAGGCGACGATCACTAGTGCCTCGGCCAACGCGTGCGACCCCTTGGCCAGCGATCATCAGCCTTTGGTCGGCTTCTTCGTGTGGTGATGTGCAATGGTTTTGGAGAAGATGAACAATGTTGGGGACTTACATTTCGAAAATGCAACTTCTCCAAATACTTCTGGAGCTGCATTGGGCTAAAAGCCCTTAGAGCCACTTGGAGAAGCAATTGCATCTTGCCAAAATCGCCCCAAAAACAAAAACTAAACGCGTTTGCATTTGGCCAAGGGACTTTAGAGTCCCAAAGGACCTTCCAAATGCCCAACCAAATAGGCCATCAACCAACACGAGCTCTACCCACTAACCATACCCGTAAAATCACTCCAACCTCAAAAGTGACAAAGGCGTCAAGACATGCATACTCAACCTGACAGCCGTCAACTCCTTGTCATCCCACCGGCTCAACGTGATCTCCTTGGGCTTCTTGAGTTTTTTACGAAAGAGGATTTTGACCATTTTCTTCAGTCCCATGTAACCAAATGATGGCTTCTCGAGAACATATCATGACTTTCCATCCACATTCACAAAAGACGGTGACAACTGTGAATTGCTACACAGAATCTGAAATGGTATTCTTGCAATTCTACGGTTGAAAAAAAAAAAAAACAAAACAAGTTCATGTTGTTCTATCACGAATTTAAAATTTAACAGGAAAAAAAAAAAGTTAAGTGGAGTCCGGGGATGACAATTAATAATGTAACTTGTACTGCCTCGTTACTAAACTCCTGTTTGAATCATGGAAGTCCATGTTATTCACCCAGAACTTGCTTGAACCAATTCGTCCGCCCTAAGTTTTAGGCCTCACTGGATTTCAAGGCATTTCTGGGCTTCATAATTAGAAAAGAACACAACACAAGAAAACAAACAGGAGGTCTCACTTCCTACTTTTCCTCCTAATATCGAAACTAACCCGGCGAAAGGCTGGTGAGTCAGCAAACCCCTGAGCATGCCGAGAATCCTTAAAAAATCTGATGACAAACAGTTGCAGTGGGCATCAGAAGGAAGCTACAATCTCTATTGCGAACGGAATCTATATTACAGATTTAGAATCAAAACTTGATCAATTTAAGGATGTACATGTTTATTGTAGTGGTACTCATCAAAATTTCACCCTTCAACAGGATTTTAAGAAAAAAGTCATTTTAAGCTCATTCAATCAGTTAAATACCAAATTCAACATGATTAAGCCGGTAGTTAAATCCATCAATCCATCAACCAAAAGCAAACTTTTTTCCGTGATTCAAACGTTTGATTAAATTTATTTAGAGTTCAACATTTCACGTATCACTTATGCTTGCCTTCGCACCCATCCAATTACATAGAAATTAGACTTCCGGTGTTCAATTATGCCTCCACCTGAGTAAAGGCGGTCTTTTCTCCAGGAATCAAAGGGGCAATTTCGTAAGCCCAAATAAGCCCTTTTAGACAAGTGGAAAGTCCATGTATAAATTTGCATTTTTTACAGGACAGATGGGAAGTCCATACATCGATAACGTTCGAGATAAGAAAGAGGTACTGGTGGAGCAACGGCCATCTCCGTGTTCAAAAGAAAGAACCAAACTTCATAGGTCAAAAAGCTTGTCCAATTTACAACCAATACATATCAAAAAATTAAAAATATTTAGTGTTGTCCTTTCATAAAGAAATGTTATTGAAAGATAACACTGCATCCCTTAGCACGTTGCCAATCACATTCCACATTCTATCAAGAAATAATCTCCGGCAGAAATTAATGATTCCAAGGACGGAACTACTCATGCGGAAGTAACTACGCCTGCACCATACGCTCGAGACGTTCCATTTTTCACATAAGCACCAAGTTAGATTACGCCTCAGCAACCATTAAAATAAAAAAAAAAAAAAATTACCCCGAGATGGAGCAAAATTTATATGAAATGCAAGCACATGAAAACAAATCTACATGAAATGCAAGAAGTGTCTATCAAATTCTTATATGAGTTGTCCCTCAACTTTCCTAGTCTTATTCCCATTGGGTTAAGATTGCAATCTCACTCTTCTGTTTTGTTTGAGAAAAGATCCACCCTTCAAACTTCTCTCACAAAAACTCAAATTAAGAAGGAGAAGGTTCATCAAACAAGATAAAAATGGAAAAGATCCCCATTGCTGACTTATCTTTTACTCATATACATCACATGTCGCTATTTTATATTCGCTTTCATAACCTGTGCTGTTTTTGAATAATGACAGTTTCTTATTAGATTAATAAAATGAAAAATCCCAAATTAATACACCTCTAATAAATTTACTCTAAATTTTTTTGACAAAAAATCCAAAACTAATGTACCCGTGACAAACTTTTACCATTCATTAGTATATGTTAAATTTTACCGCCATATTACTGAGTTGGATGCTGTACAAAGGCTGCCATGACCTCGTCAGCCACGGGTGATGCCACCTTTGCCCGTGGCATGGCTAGGGCAAGGCTGGACATGCTTAGATCTAGGCAAAGCTGCCTCACCCGTAGCCCTGGGTGAGGCCGAGCAAGAGCTTCGCAGCCCTTGCCATTGCGAGGAAAGTCCAAGGGGGAAGAAGAGAGAAAGGAAAGGAAAAAAAATTATTAAAAAAATGGTCACATTAGTGTCTGACCACCGATCGATGTCCACGTAAGTGTCGGTCAGCCAAAATTGATAAGATAAACTAAATTGATACTAATGTGAAATTGTTTAGGACTAAATTGATCCAATTGAAATGTTTAAAACTGAATTGATATCAATACAATATATTTATAACTTTTTTTGTACTTTTCTTGATAATCAGACATTAACACTTCCTATTTGTTCATCTATGGCCTATTCCTTTTTTTTTATTTGTTGATAATACATGTAATACATCCTTCTATGTGAAAATTTAAACCCCTAAATGCATAATTTTAACATTTTCGATTTAACTTGAGTTCGACTGGTTTATAATTTAATTGTGAGGGTGTAATTATTTCTAGATACGTGAAATTAGTCAAAGACCAGATTTACTTTCTTTATAATTTTCTTTTTGAAAATCACATGTATTTTCCGCCTTTGATGGCTACGCGTAAATAAGATTTGACACTTGCAAGCATGCAAGGAACTTAATTTAGCATTATAGAACACGATCACGTAGTTAGCCTCGCTCACCAAAACCCAGAACGAGCTCTGAGTAACTGACCCCGCTTGCAATGCAATCCATTCCGAGCTTGAAATTAACATAAAAGTCGAGTCACGTGGATTTGACTTAATGAGCTGTCTACACTTTGTCATCCCACCACCTCAACGTGATCTACTAGACTTTAGCTTTTCGGAGGTAACACTAAAAACAACTTCTTCAATCCATATAACCAGACGATGAAATCCGCCACCCCTCCACCGCTAGCGTGCGGAGATCAACTCTGCGTGACACGGCAAGACCATAGTTGTCACTCCAGCTTCTTTACGTCATATTTGATGCCGACATCGACCAACGTGTAGTCGAGATTGGTGAAAAACGCATGACAGTGAGGCCGGGATGTATCCAGAGTAAAGGAGTTGAAAGATGAGACAATAAGTCCGACGTAGCTGCGGAGTCACAATAAGGTGATGACCAGCCAATTCAGCCAAAGCAGGTAGGCACGTTGGACGTCACATCTCTAGCGTTAGAATAGATGAAGTCTCGTACGAGAAGTTCAAGATCGTCAAGAAACTTTACTTGTGATTGAAACGTAAGAATATCTATTCATTTGAATATAGATTAACATCACGAAAAAACTCAAACTGATATGTTTATGATAAATTATGCCAAACTAATTTACAAATCACCAAAAATTCCATATTGATACATCGACAATATATTGAAAAAATTCCAAATGAGAGCCTTAAGTGAACCGTGTTTGAAATAAGAGTTTAAAGTAATTATGATTGTTTCAAATAAGGACCTAACTTTATCAACTCTCTAATCGGCAAAAAAATCCAACAACTCGGGGTATTTTTTTCCAAAAATAATTTATATTAAAATTAAATTAGATCAAAAAATTTAAAAAGAAAAAACAGAGCTAGGAGGGCTCCCTCCCACCTGTGGCCACCGCCTCATCGTTGGTGGGGCGATGACAATGGCTAGCAAGGTCGCCGATGCTTGGGCGAGGGTGCTAGTAACCCTCACCTTTGCTAGCCCTCACCAAAGAATCTAGGGCGAGGACCCTCACCCTCGCGTGAGGGTGAGCAACCCTCACATGAGGATGAGTCCTTGCCCAATGCCCCTAGACCTCACCACCAAGGTCGGGGAGTGCTAGGTGAGGGTGGCCAAGCAGGCCTCGCTTAGCGAGGCTCGACTGGCAAGGGCCGGCCTCGCCGAGGGCCGACTATGCTTTGGTGAGATCGCCGGTCTGGCAACCAACCACAAGAAGAAAAACAAGAATAGGAGAAAAAGGAAAAATTTTAAAATTTAAAATTTAAAAAAAAAAGGAAAAAGGAAGAAAGTAAAAAAATATTTAAAAATTAAAAGAAATTGATTTGGAACCTCGCCACCCATTTACCAAACAAAATGTTTAGAATTTGTTTTTTTTTTTATGGAGGGGGTGCCCACCACGTAAACTCCTAGGTGACGCTAGCCCAAGACCCACCACCCGGGCGCCACCAAATCGCCTAATGATCCGTAATCCACCGGCTTGCGTTGCGGGGCCCTCAACTCTAGACTCCCGTTTGGAGGTCCGGTCTACCTTTTTTTTTTTTTTACTTTTTAAATGTTTATTTTTTTTCTTTGGGAACATAAAAAAAAAAAAAAAATTTAAAAGACAGAAATTGGCATTCACTAAATAGTGAGCTTAGGTCATTCTTTGAGACTATATGACACAATTCAAAAAGTCTTATTTGACATGCAATTTGAGAAAATTTCATGCCCTTTGGATTATTATTTGAAATAACGTCCATTTCAATTCCTTATTTGAGAATATAATAATACTTTAGACCCTTATTTGGAATTTTCCCTAATATATTTACTCTATGTTAGCTTCCTTCAAATTTTCCCATGAAACTAACATGACAATTCCTCATGGAAATCCATATTAATTTGAGGTAAATTTATAATAAATGTATCTGATTTTTGATGATTTAAAATTAATTTAAAATAAATTTATCACAAATGTACTAGTTTGATATTTTCCCGATATCAGCCTACGAATATCAATAGTTCTAAACCAACCAAGACATATCAATGGTTCTAAACCAACCAAGACACGCGTGCCTGTCATTGAAGGTAAATTATTTCTTTTATTGGTCAATTTATATATGATTTATTTTACGGGATACGATATTCAATCCCTAAACTAAAATATTTCTTCAAGAAGAGTCGTCGTGTACATCGTTAAAAAATAATCATGAACATTCTTGGGATGATATTCATTCAAGAACCCTTCTTTAAAATATATATATATACACTCACGCACACATATATCGTCAAAGAACGTCCGGTTTGGTGTTGATGCTTGATGGGTTGCTTTGCTCTCAATAGCTGTAAGCGGATAATCTTCATTTTAAGATGTGAATCGCAACATTCTCTTGCCAAAATAAAAATAAAAAATTGAAGATAACAACTCAGTCAAGTAAATATTCTTTTGAATAATAGCGGTGTTTAATGCCCTAAAAATGTTAGTTATATGCCGCTCTTCAACTTCAAGGCAGGGTAAGTTCACAGGACCTACACCGGCTGCAATTCCAAATCGCTGCTTTCTGGATCCTTGGACGCAGGAGCAGGTGGCGCAGCTGCGGATTGATGGTCGTGTTTAGAGCTCATCTCTTGAACGGGAGGAGGGTTAACCTCGGTCTCAGGTAGCGCGGCATTATCAGAGAGATGATTCTTCATCTCCCGGTGTTCCTGGCACAACGCACACCAGTGCATGCAGCAGTGCACTAGACATGGATCGCATGGTGAATTCTGCACGGAAGAAGGCTAACAAGTCAGCAGCAGCAAGCAGAAGTAATCCCCGAGCATGCGAGAATCCTTAAAAATCTTATGACAAACAGTTGGGCATCAGAAGGAAGCTACAACCGATGCTGCAAACAGAGACCTAAGGATGTACTTGTTTATTATAGTGGGACTTTTTGAAACTTCAACTATGAAAACACAAGATTTCAGTTTAAAATGGTCATTTTAAGCTCATTCGATCAGTAAAGTACCAAATTAAACATAGATGATTGAGCCGGCAGTTAAATCCATCAATCGGAATCTCTTCACTTCCGCTAACCTATAAAAATATCACCTAAGAAGTATAAAGAAACTCACCTTCAGATGATACTTATTCTGTAATGACTGCCGAAAGAGGCCAGTGTAGATGCCACAGATCCACCAAGCGAAAAACAGACTCTCACAGATAAGAAATGATGTCCTAGGATCAATACCATGAAACACCGCTGTTGCTGCGGCAAGAGCTAATCCGCCTTCAACAAATATGGCATGGCAAACACAAGCATTTGTCCAAGGAATATCATCTCTCAAGGTTTCTACATTGCGCCCAAACAGCACACAGGGGCAGAAAAGTCCTGTCCGGCCTGTATATTGTATTATATTTTAGAATCATAACTGCACCATAGAAAGGATAAGAAAGAGAGAGAGAGAGAACCAAAGGAACCGCAACTGAGGAGCAAAAGACTTATGAAAATTTGCTTTTAGAGAAAAGTATATGTCCCTCTTCCACTATACTAACAGGTCAAATCGTTATTGGACTAAAAGATCATATCATATCAGATGCTTCCGTCCCCAAGCCTACTTACAGAATAGTCAGCTGTTAAAGGAACGAAAAATGGACATTGCAGTGGTGATGGATTCGGCTCCATATTTTGTATTTCCATTTTGACCAAACCAGTTGAACCTGCTCGTAGAGGAAAAGATAGGCAGGACCTTTCTTTTTTTTTTTTTTTTTGGGCCAAAGGCAGGAAACGGCTGAGGACTAGGGGAGAACGTACCGTGACTTTCTACGCATATTGACAAAAGATTATGACAACTGTGAATTGCTAAACAGATCTGAAATGGCATTCTTGCATTTCTATGGTAAAAAAAAAAAAAGACAAAAAAGAAAGAACACAAGTTCATGTTGTTCTATCATGAATTAAATTTAACAGAAAGAAAGTTAACCGGAGTCAGGGGACGACAATCAATAAGGTAACTTTTACCGCCCTGTTCAATTCTTGAGGTACTAAACTCCTGTTTTAAAAATGCAAGTTCATGTTATCATCCAGAACGTGCTTAAACCAATCAGTAAGCCCCGAGTTTTAAGCCTCACTGGGTTTCAAGGAAGAAAACAATAAGACAAAACAAACATTGGAAGGAAGAAAGGTGATTTTCATGGACACTATCATAGAGACGGTGCAAGGCACAGGGACCTTGCTAGCCTTAATTCTCATCGAAGATATCAGAATCACTGCATCAGATCCCTCACTATAGCCGCACAATCCTAAGGGGGGTGATGTTGTCAATGTAAACCTATGCTGGTGGTAAACCCTACTGGACGTGAAAGCAACAGAACTGGAGGTCTCACTTTCTAATATTCCTCCTAATATCAAATCTAACCCTGTGAACAGAAAGACACAATACAAATGGTTGCCATTCACAGCAACAGCAATGCACCATGCCATAGCCTAATTTATTCTCTTAATGATCAAGTAAGATTAAAATGGAACGACAATTCAAATTTCAACCAGAAGCATCTGGTCTCCCCTTAAGTTTTAAAAAATGGGATGTTTTGAGAAATGAAATGCTCAATCTAGGTAGGAAATAGAGATAAAATGAACTACATAATGACCATCCATGTTGTTGAAATGTGAAGAAGACTCTTACAGCTTTCAGGATCATCAGCACAAGCATAAATGCCAGTCGTCCAATCCTCGTCAGCTGGGGCCTCATAAGTTTCCGGTAAAGGTTGCCCACATTCAGAACATCTACGGGCATTCAACTGTAGAGCAGAGCATAAAAATCAGCACTGAACGTAACATCCCAAGAACAAAAGAGTCTAGTAACTGATCATGCAATAAAACGCAAATTCTAGACAGTATATGCAATGGGAAGTCAATACCCGTGTCCAGGCAGTGCAGGAGGAAACTTCTAACACTGAAATTTATAATAGTCTCCTAGTCCTGATCACCTGGATCCTATTTCACACCTCCCACGCCTTATTTACCACCTCAAAACGCACGAAAAGGATAAAAAAACTGATCCCAAAATGATGAATTCACGATCTCGCAGTTCCAGCTTCTCATCGTTCCTTTCTCTTTTCCGGTTGTAAAAATTTTCACTCTGTCCCCCACCCCCGCCGAGAAACAGAGCAGCACAGTCGAAATCCATGTACGAACTCACCGCACAAACAACAACCGTTTGCTTATCCATTTCCCATCGCTGAAAATCTCGATCAGCCCCGACACGAGCCTTAGATTCACATCCAAACCTCCCCACCCCACACCACCCCATCGTTCCTTTCTCTTTTCCCGTTGTAAAAATTCTCTGTTCCCCAGCCTCACTGAGAAACAGAGCAGCCCGGACGAAATCTACGTAAGAACTCGCCACACAAACACCGACCATTCGCATTCGCTCTCACATTCACGTACCCATTTTCCATCGCCGAAAATCTCGATCGACCCCGACACGAGCCTTGGATTCACATCCAAGCCACCCTGCCCCGCCGAGAAACAGAGCAGCACAGACGAAATCCATGTACGAACATGTACGAACTCGCCGCACAAACATCAACCGTTCACATTCGCACTCACGTTCACGTACCCATTTCCCATCGCCGAAAATCCCGATCGACCCCGACACGAGCGTTAGATTCGCATCCAAACCACCCAACCGGAGAAACCGGAGAAACGTACGGGATTCCCTGAACCGGTGGCTCCGGCATCCAAATCCACGCGACGAGGAAGACCCAGTTGATCAAATCAAAAATCAAACCGAACAGAGAGAGAGACAGAGGGTGAATGGGAGAGCCGACGACCTGAGGGATTTGCACGGGCTGGTTGAGCTCGCCGGGAGTGATGTCCTCCAGCGGCGCCTGGTCCTTCGTCAGCCTCACGTACCTCGACGGCGCATTGCCCTCCGCCATGGCCCGGCCCGATCCGGCCCCGGAGCTTCCTCAGATCTCGCGAAGGCCGATGGAATCGATCGACGATGCATGCACGAGCTTAATGGAGAACGCCAATGAGGAGGAAATGTCGGAACTTGAGAGAGAGAGAAAGAGAGAGGGGGCTGAAATGGTGGGAAGGAAATTATATACTTTTTAACTTCCAATCTCGATCAAATTTTTATTTTTTACATTAATTTTTTAATACATATTTCTTTTTTACATTAATTTTTTAATACATATTTCCTTCCTTTTTTAACGGTTGAAAACTTAGGCTATGTTTGATAAAGAAAATTTATGTTCTTCGCAACAATTATTTCTGTTCTTTTATTCTAAAGAATGAAAAAGAAACTTATTTGGTAATATTTTTGTTCCCCAAAATAGATTTGGAATAGAAATCATAAGTAGAAAAAAATATTAAAAAAAAAGTAATCTCTTGTCTCTGTGAACAATTCTTCTTCTTGTTTTCTTTTCTCTTCTTCTTTTTTCCTTTCTTCTTCTTCCAACAATCTCACCAGAGCATCACCAACCCCCAATGAGGCCAAGCCTCGCACAACCATGGTGAGGCTTGACCTCACTAGCCGATGTGAGTCTCCGGCGAGCTCGTTGGACCTCACCTTAGCTTGGCGAGGCTCTGGCAAGCTCACCGGATCTCGCCAAGCCGATCGCCGGCCACAACGGGCTACAAAGAAGAAGAAGAAGAAAAAGAAAAAAAAAAATAAAAAAATATATATATAATAAAATATATTAAAAAATTAAAATAAACAAAAGGATTTAAGAATTTTACTAAACACATTTCTATCCTTAGAATAAAATTTTTGGACAATTACCAAGTGCATTTTTTTGCTTAGAAATTATTCCCGAGAACAAAATCAGAAAAAAAAAACATTTGTAATAAAAAAATTATTCCTCGTAATAATAATGGTTACCAAACACGCTCTTAGGCTTGTTTGGTAAAATAAATTTCCGTTCTCCATAACAATTATATATGTTATTTTATTTTAGGAAATAAAAAAAGAATAAAAACCTGTTTGATAAAATTTTATTCACGAGAACAAAAAATATTTTTTTTGTTCTCGAGAATAAATTTAAAACGGAAATAAGAAGTAAAAAAAAGTAATTTCTTATTACCGAAAACAATTCCTATAATCAATTCATATTTTTTCCTTTTCTTCTCTTCCTCTTTCTTCTTCTTCCCTTTGGTCGTTGCCTGCTTCGGCTATGGCCGACAACCAACCAGAGGGTTAATAATCTCGTCGAAACATCGTTGACCCTCGGCGAGGTTTAGTCTCGCCGTGGTTGTACGAGGCTCGGCCTCGCCTTGGCTAGGTGAGGTCTACCTCGCTCATATCCGATGAAGTTAAGCTCACCCAACGGATTGCCAGCCACCACTAGCTACAAAAAAGAAGGAAGAATAGAAAAAGAAAAGAAAAAAAGTATTAAAAAATTAAAAGAAATAAAAGAATTTAAGAATTTTACCAACTACAAAAAAAAAGGAAGAAGAGAAAAAGAAAAGAAAAAAAATTATTAAAAATTAAAAGAAATAAAAAAGAATTTAAGAATTTTACCAAACACATTTCTATCAACGGAATAAAAATTTTGGATAGTTACCAAAGCGCTTTCTTTTATTCATAAATTATTTTTAAGAACATAATTAGAAAAAATCATTTATAATCAAAAATTATTTTTCGGAACGGAATGGTTACCGAACATGTTCTCAATCAACCTTTTTAATTTTTTTATTTCATCCGAAATTTTGCCGCATGCCCCTTTCAACTTTTTTTTTTTTTTAAACGAAAAGTACCCAAAATTTTCGCGACATACTCATATCTACACTTTGATTTTAGATAGATCACTTCCTGCGTGCCACGTAAACCCCCTTTAACTTTACTTTTGTGATCACCGCACAATAAATGCTAGGCGTGATTGTACGATCAATCAGCGTTAGTTTATTGATTTGTCGTAATTAGGTTTTTATCTTTTATTCGATTTTAAAATTATAAGATTGGTAAATTGAAAGTTTCTTTAAAAGTATTCTCGAGTGGATTCAATTGATAAAATTAAAAAATAAATAATTTTTTAAAAATAAATTTGTATTAACCTTCCTAAAAATTTATCATTTTCAATTTATCTCGATAATAAAGATAGGGGTTAATACCTTGAAAAACCCAAACTTAGTATACCCATGACAAATTTATCTTAAATTATTTTTTTGACCATTAAAAACTCAAAACTGGTACAACTTTGACAAATTTACCCCAAACCGGTACACTTGTGATAAATTTACCGTCTCTTAGTTTTCGTTAAATTTTAATTAAGTTAAATTATACGTGACAAGTGATTAGTATATCGATTTGGAATTTTACAATCCGTTTGTCACAGTTTACAATTTTTGTGATTTTTTTGTGGTATTAATCTAATTTATTGGAGGGTATAATTGTCATAAATTTATCAGTTTTGGATTTTTTGTAGTCGAATAAATTAGTTTGGGGTAAATTTGTCATAAATATACCACTTTAAAGTTTTTTATGGTCAGTCGGGGTAAATTTGTCACAATTATACAAATTTGGAGTTTTTTATGGTTAAAAAAATAATTTTGGGTAAATTTGTCATAGGTGTGCCGGTTTAGGATTTTTCAGGGTATTAACCTAAAGATAAAGTATCTTTAAGTATATAATTTGTCTAATTAATTCTCAACTGTTGAAAAAAGCATATCTTATTGCCTTGAAATATACTCATAATTGGAAGTATCGTTTTGATCGAAATACATTAGCGTCGATTTGGTATGTAACTAAAGTAAAAGAATTGTTGAAGCATTAACAAAAATTGAACATTACAATAAAAGAGTAAAAACTAGAACTTCTTCGTAACGTGCACACACGTTTATGATGGTTCACTTAGTTTTATTTCCGTCTTTTAAAATCTAATCATATTAATTTAATTTATATGATTTTAAGAAAAGATTATTTAGTAGATATTGAGTTAATAAAAAGAAAAATCCCAAATCGATACACTTGTTACAAATTTACTCTAAATTAATTTTTTGACTACAAAAAAACCAAAAACCAATACACTTATGATAAATTTATCATCTATTAATTTCTGTTATATTTTATTCTTAAATTGCTAAGTTTGATGATCGTGACAATCCATGAGTGTATCGATTTAAGGTTTTACTATAAATTTGTCATAAGTGTACTAATTTATGATATTTAGCGGAAACCAGTGAGTGATAAATTTGTGATAATTTGGTGTCATTTGTGATAAAAAAATTAATTTTAGGTAAATTTGTCACAAACATATCAATTTAGAATTTTTCATGATAAAAAATTAATTTACGATAATTTTGTCACAAATTTAACAATTTATGATTTTTCAGGATATTCACCTGTAAATAATTAGTATTCTCTGTAAATATCTCTAGCCGCTGCCTGTTGGTAACTGGCGAGGCGTCTAATCAGAAAGGTTTCACTTTGATATTCTCGGGAAAACTAAGAAATTAAAAGCAGCAGCAACACTTTTGCCTCTCGCAAGCTGTTCACACAAATTCACATACAAGTAGTACTAAGGGGAACTCAGATTCGACGGCAAACTCGGTACACTCGTATCACATCTCGAAGCGCATCATGTCATGAACCTGCGTAGAAATGATAAGCAGATCGATCTGGAAGCATCGCGTAATCGTGCCAACACTATGACCAAGATGATTAGGACCGAGAGCAGCAAGGACGATCGGACTTGTTCGTCTAGCTTGGCCGCAGCTGCTGGTGTGGCCGGCTGGGAAGGTAGAAACGTCCCGTTCAAAAGCAGCTTGAATTTTGAAACGTGGACCATGATTTTGTCCTTCAAGATGTCCAAGAGCCACTGCAGACTGTTCGTAATGCGGACGATTTCTTCCTCACGAATCTGAGGGCTTTCAGTTCCATCTGCAATGCATACAGTTACAGTTTGAGAACTTCTTGCTCCCCAGCAACAAAAGATTACAGACAATCAAGATATGATAATGTTGGTGAATAAGAAAATCAAGATATGCTCCAAAACATTCATGCAGATTTGATTCCTACGAAAGCAGTTTCGACTTGCTACTTTCGAACTTGTTAACTTCCCAATCTTGGTTGCGCTTGATATGACAGCTACGATACTTCTTTGGACTGACATGATCAGAAGATGAACTTATACAAGCGACATGCTCAGTTGAGTCCAGTGAAGCCATAATCTTCATTTTGGTTTAGTCCATACGAACCTGAGTAGAGCCACTCCTGGAAATTCTGGACCGACGGATTATTCATAATGGCGCTCCAGATAGCTTCATCCAAGACTACCATGATAACCAATCTCTACAAACAGATAAACCTCTCGTTAAAACTTGGTTAAGGATTATAGGGTTTGTTCTGGCATAACGACAAAGGACGATAGAGAAGAAAGGATCAAGCTTCAGCTTGAGCCGTAGTTTGAATCATATCTCACAATTCTGATACATACTATAGTGTGAATGTGCTAATTTCCATGAAAGTGTAAACATATTGGTAAATCTAATTTGCTTGTTCTCGGTTACCTCAGGTTTTAGTCTCATTATTTATCCAGAACTAAACCATGATCCGGCCTGGAAAAAAAAAAAAAAAAAAAAACAAATTCCTAGAGGATCCTACAATACGTCAATTTGAGAATATGGCACCTTGAAAGCTGGCTCGGTTAGCAGCAGATGAAGAGCATGCTGAACTCTGGCCCATCCACTAGACATCAATATGCTCAGATCCCTCCATCTGAAAAGCCGCATCCAGTTTTGCTCCGAGAACGATGAAGAAGCGCTCTGCCAGAGGCTGGTTCAACCGAAAACTCATCAGAGAGAAATCATGCATGAACATGTGTAGGAGACCTATCACAGCATATTATAGCAAATGGAAAACCAGCTTTTGGATATGGGAACGTGCTTCGTTAATTGTTATTTGACAAACGAGACTATTAGCGAGATAAGGCTTAATATATAGTAGTTGTTGTACGAACCGAAACATCACTGACCAAAACACAGATTGGCAATTCACAAAAAAGAAGCTCAAAGCCTGATAGTAACTAACTTCACCATATTTAGCAGAAGGGAGAAGAGAAAGATATGGAAAGTGGATGGTTCAACATTTCAGATCATCAAATGCTTTGTTTCATTTGTTTTGGGAATTAGTTACTTCCTCCCTCAGCCTCATTCCTAACATGTCCGGATCATGTTTTCGCACGGCAAGACCTTCAGGTAGAGCTCCATACTAAAAGGGTGTAGTCAAATTTCATCGAATTTGCCCCATTGTTCCTCTATGATGTATCAGCTAAAAGTACCATGACCATTCTCTACTAATTGCATCAAACAGAAAACAAACAGAAAAACGATGAGCAACGCTCATTTGCCCAATTCAACACCGTGCGACCAACTCATCAACAGAGGTACTCATTAGCAAGTGTATCTCTCTTCTAGCACGACCTTCCTTTTTCATCTCCATCCATCCACAACTCTGTCAGAGCCTCAGAAAAGTTAAAAAATTGTTTGAAATGAAAAAAAAAAAAATTAGAAATAAGGAAAAAGAAGAAAAAAAAAGAAGAGAGAAAAAGAATAAAGAGCCCAAAAGATTAAAAAAAAAAAATGGATGAAGGAAAACATAAAAAAAAATGAAATGAAAATGAAAAGAAAACAAAAAAGAAAAAAGAATATAAGAAATAAGGGAAATGAAAAGAAAAAGGAGAGAAAAAGAAAAATATAAAAAATATAAAAGGAAGGATCTTGCACTGAAAAAAATGCGGTTCATCACTTGGTCATAACTTTTAGCAGAACAAATCAATGCGGTTCAGCACGCACAAGCCAAAGTTCTTTGGCAACAGAGAAGCAGTCTAACTTCAATCCCAATGCAGTCTTAATCCTTCCAATTTCGCGTCGAACATCTTTACAATTTCCGAACTCGCAGGCGACATGGTCGTGTGAGATGATAAGGAATCGAAACAGTCACAAACAAAGAAAGAATAACACATATCAGGAGGGGCGAGAGAGAGAGAGAGAGAGAGAGAGAGAAAGTTCACAGACTCGAGGAGACCGCGAATGGGATTCCCGATGTTGAGCTCGAAGGGAACTAGACCGAGAAGGGAAGAGCCCCAAGTCGCCACCATCCTCATTGGGCAGGCACAGCCAGAAGCAGAGCAAGGAGGAGGCTTGCAATGACTGGCCCGAAACTGGAAGGTTTGTTATTATGGATGATGCTGCTTGAAGGAGGAGAAGATGGTGAGGGAAGGAAGAGGACAGGGGGAGACGGGGGTCTTAAATGAGGAATGATAGAGAGAAATTGATGAGGGTGTGTCGACAAACCCCCCCAAATGAAGTTACTCATCGTAGGTTGATGGGTCGAATGATTTCAGACACCTTGTCGGGGAAGGTGACGACGACCTGTGCACTTCAGTGGTCCACTTCACTGTGCTAGGAAAACCAAGTTGTCCACTTCAATTGTCCACTTCACTATCTTAGGAAACCAGTTCCAGGTCGTCACCTTCCCGAAGAAGGTACCTAAAATCCTTCCATTCATCGTACTATCAAAATATTTAAATAATAAATCACATTATCATATAATAATTTAAATTTTGAGTAAAAGTCACTAAAAAACCTAAATTTTATCAATTATGATATATTTATTCTAAACTTTTTTGTGAAAATAAAAATCTCAAATTTATACATATATAACATATTTATCCTGAACTTGTATACCTATATAACATATTTACTCCAAACATTTTTATATGACACCAAAAACTCCAACCTTGTATTCATGGGTTTTTTGGTGTCATAGAAAAAATTTAAGATAAATGTCTCACATTTTTGTATCACAAAAAAAAAAAGTTTGGGATATATGTGTCATAGTGGACAAAGCTTTTGATTTTTTTTGGCTTTTTCCTTTAATTATTTACAATAGTTAACAGTGGAAAATACTTCATTTCAAAGGTTTTTCAACACACCTGGATAAATTGGGTTCTTAATACAATACGGTGAAGTATAATGCTAGACTAATGCAAATATGATCAACACTTGCCATTTGACCCTGGAAGAACAACTTTAGCATCTCCGCCAGAAAATGAGTACCGAACACTTCCCAAAAGATTGATCGGCAAACACTAGATCATCTCATTAAAATCACTTCAAGCCAATGCATTCTTGGGAAGGCAAGCCAATCCCACACTCAATCCGTCGTGCCATGCATCATTGTATTGTTCTTCCAAACGTTTTGCCTACTAGCATTACCAAGCTTTTGAAAACAACGGAACATTACATCCCACTTAAACTAGTCTAATTATGACACAAATAGTCCTGAACTTTGATTCAATATATAATGTGATCTTTAAACTTTTAATTTATTCAATATAAGCCCTGAATTTTATCCTAATCTTCAATGTGATTCCTAAACATTTAATTTGTTCAATGTAGTCTCTAAATTTTTTATACATATTCAATTTAGTTCTTCGATTATATGAAAATATTCACTGTTGTCCCTGATTTTAAATTAATGGAACAAGTACTTTGAACATTTTAATTTAGTTCAAGGACTACATTGAATAAATCAAAAGTTCAAAGACCATTAAACTAAAGTTCATGGGTTGTGCATGTCATTATCCCTTTTGCCAAAGAAAAGGATTAATTTATTGGTTTATTATTCAACAACTTTTGTCTTACGAACTCCAATGATAAAAGGTAGGATCTTGAGTTTTAGTGTTGTGGCTTAGCCATTATAACTATTAGTAGAAAATTACATTGAATATGACACTATTAAAAGATATCCACGTACTCTTATGTAAAAAATAAATTGAATTTGCGAAGAAGATAATGCTATCCAAACTCTCTCTTTTCTTTTCTTTTTTCCCTAATTTCTCTAATTAAGATCTATATAATTGCATGTTAAGTTTAGCACCGAGGCGATGTAATAATCAAAACCTGCTTTAGGGTGTTTTCAACCGCAGAATCTCTTAGTAGGCTCCACGGTATTGAAAATCGATGACTAGTGTTTACTTGCTATTTTTACACTAAATGATAACAAATTTAGATATAAAAAAATCTACGAAAATTACTGATCCTAACAACACGTTAAGATATACAAAATTAGAAGGGATATTCTGGATATGGAAGACAAAATATAATTTTTTATTAGTCATGTTAGAGAAAAAGAGTGGAAATTCTGCATTAAGATAGATTTAGGTTTGTTTAAATGATATGTATATTGTATTTAACATGACTCTAGATTAGCAAGAAGTTTGAGAACAAAACTCATAAAAAAGTTACATAGAAATTGCAATCAATTGCTAGAATATTTTCATCGGGGCATTTACAAAAATGGTCGCTACACAATTCCATTCTTCAATTTTGGCCCTTGTACTTTATTTTGCAACATATTTGGGTTCCTAAACTAATCTCCGGTCACAATTTTTAGGACAAATTTAATATGTCCATCTAAATATTGATGGAAAATGTGACATAGTATCGGAGATATGCATGGGGGGTTGACGTGGAATAAAAAAAATAAAAAACTGAGGTGAAATTACAAAAATGGTCAATATGCTTTTGTCAAAGTTCAAGTTTTGGTCCCTTTACTTTTCTTGTGACAAATTTCGTCCCTATTCTGATTTCTGATCTCGATTTCAGGTTATTTTCCTCCAGTGGCACGCATAATTTGGTGAGAGAATCGGTATGATGGTACATGCGAATTCGAAGAAGTGGTCGAGGACACATCCTCAAAGAAACTTGCATGTGTGATTATAGCCGGGCTTTTCTTAGGTTTCTAATTGACTAGTGCTTGTTGCCAGCATGCATGTCCAGTTTACGCGGGCTGAATCCAACAAAAGCATCTCTCTAAATGCTAATCATTTAGAGAAAACCGGTTCATCCATTTTTGTATTAATTATGGCATGTCGACACACCCTCGGTTAATTTTTAGCACTTGGTTAGCATTTTTTGTTTGCACTTGGATGGAGAAGTACGAAAATCATCTTAAAAACAAGACCGAAGATTAGTTCGACCGGCAATGTATTTAGGGACAAATAAAGTACGAAGATCGAACTTGAACACTAATGCTGCTGCCCTGCTACGGCTAACCTCTCAAAAAAATCATTTAACTCTACTGCATTTATCGGTAACTTTTTAATCAAGATACTTTTGATATATCAACTATTTTATATGTTTTCATTGTATTGATCAATTTCCCCATCTTCCATCTCTCTCTCTCTCTCTCTCTCTCTCTCTCTCTCTCTCTCTTTAATCTACATAACATTTGTTTCATGGAAAAGTCAATAATAAAGGAAAATGGGTTCCAAAAAAGCATTTTCCAAAAATAAAGCTGACTTTATTTTATTTGGTGATATATGATCAAAAATGTTTTTTGATATTTGATTTTAATAGAAAATTATTTCAATCTCATAACTTCATCTCAGGCAAAAACTCTTTTATAATTTTTAATTATTTTTTTAAAAAAATCAAAATTTTTAATTTTTTTTTATTTTTTCTTTTATTTTTTCTTTTCTTTCTTTTTCTTTTTTCCCCTTCCTCCGTCGTGTCCAGCCAGCAAAGCTCACCTAGATCAATCGAGGCTTGAACTTGTCTGAGCTATTGGCCTACACTGAGGCATGTGTGGCCGGCAAAGAAAGAAGAAAAAGAAAGGAAAAAAGAAAAGAAAAAATAATAAAAAATTCAATCTTTTTAAGTTATTTTTTTATAAGAATAAACTTTTTATACACCAAGAATCCTAGGACTAAAGAAACATTTTGGAAAACTTTTCCAAATATTTCAATTTTTTTAATTTAAAATTTAATAGAATTTTTTTTATAAGAATAAACTTTTTATACACCAGGAATCCTAAGACTAAAGAAACCTTTTGGAAAACTTTTCCAAATATTTCAAAAAAATCATTTTTCGAATTTAAACTTTAATAAAAAAATATTTTTCAAACTAAATTTTATAAGCGAATCAAATATTGAAAATTGAAAAATATTTTATACGAAACAAATGGAACTAAACCCTGAGTTTCAAAGTTTCAGTTGAGACCGACCAAAAAAAAAGTTTCAGTTGAGAGAGAAGAGAGATATTAAGCGGGGTCTCCGAATGTGTCCCGGTCGAAGTGGAGTGGAACTCTGGGAAGTGAGCGATATTCCAGATACAGTGAAGCAGACACTTCATCGTACAACCTTAAAAAAAAAAAAAAAAAGTGAAAAAAGGTAGAACAGAAAAAGAGAAGTAGACAGAGTGCATCACCTTCCCCAGCAAGGTATCCAACGTTATTCCATCCATCAACCCATCACTAATTTTTCCACTCACCCTTATCAACCTCTCTCTCTCTCTCTCTCTATCTTTCTCCCCCGGTATTCTCCAAAAATGGTAGGAGAGGCGATCCCTCCTCCGCCGTTGAAGGCCCCTCCTCCCCCTCCTGGCGTCTTCCTTCCCTCGCCATCTTCTCCTCCTTCAAGAGGCACCACCCATAGTAACAACAGCCTCCCAATGCCAGCCGGTCATTGCAAGCCTCCTTCTTGCTCTGCTTCTGCTTCTGCTTCTGGCTGTGCCAGCCCGGGGAGTATGGCGGCGGCTTTAGGCTCTTCGCTTCTGGGTCTAGTCCCCTCCGAGCTGGAGATCGAGAGGGCCATCCGTGCTCTCCTCGTGTCAGTGAATTTCCCTCTCTTCCGCTGTCTCCTCCTGATATGATTTTCTATGTTTCTTTTTCTTTATTGCTCGCGACCGTGTTTCGGTCCCTTTTCATCTCACACGACCACGTCACCTTGCGGATTCGGGAATTGTAAAGATGCTCGACGCGGGATAGGGAGAATTAAGATTACATCGGTTTTTGAAGTTGGACTGCTTTTCTGTTGCTGAAGAGCTTTGGCTTGTGCGTGATGGACCGCATCGAGTTGTTCTGCTAAGGGTTATATGTATTACCCGAGATTCTTTTTTCCGGTGCCGAGGGTTTTGACAGTTATGGACGGATGGAAAAGGGAAAGTGCGCGCTAAAAGAGTTATACACTCGCTAAAGGTGTATCAAATTCTTAGTTTCCTGCAAGTTTAATGAGTCAACAACTAATCCATAACGACTGCCTCTTTTGATGAGTTGGTTGCACTGCGTCGAATTAGGCAAATGGCCGTCGCTCGTCATTTTTCTGTTCAATGCAACATTACATATTGGTCATGATTCTTGTAGCTGATGCATTGTGGAGGAACAGTGGGGCGAATTCGATGAAATTTGACTACACCCTTTTAGTATGGAGGTCTACCTGAAGGTCTTGCCAAGTGAAAACATGATCCGGACATGTTGTAATGGGGCTGAGGGGATGAACTAACTAATTCCATGAAACAAAGCATTCAAAGAACTGAAATGTCGAACCGCCCACTCTAGATATCTTTCTCTTTTCCCTTCTGCTAAATATGTAAAGTATACTATCAGGCTTGGAGCTTCTTTTTTTGTGAATTGCCAGTCTGTTTTGGTCAGTGATGTTTTGGTTCCTACAACGACAGCAGCAATTTGTCAAGCCTTATCCCACTAATAGTCTCATTTGTCAATTAACAATTAAAGAAGCACATTCCCATATCCAAAAGCTGGTGTTCCGTTTGCTATATCTTGCTATGACTTATCTCCTACAAATGTTCATACATGATTTCTCTCTGATCAGTTTTTGGATGAACCAGTCTCTGGCAGAGCGCTTCTTCATCTGGCTCGGAGGAAAACTGCATGCGGCTTTTCGGATGTAGGGATCCAAGCACATTGACGTCTAGTGGATGGGGGAGAGTTTGGCGTGCCCTTCATCTGCTGCAAACAGAGCCAGCTATCAAGGTGCCATATTCTCACATCAACGTATTGTGCAATCCTCGTAAATTGGTTTTTCTTCCAGGCCAGATTATGGTTTTGTTCTTCATAAGTAATGAGATTAGAACCTGAGGTAACCAAGAACAAGCAAATTAGATTTACCACTCTTTACACTTTCATGGAAATTAGCACATTCACACTGTAGTATGTATCAGAATTGCGAGATACATCCTGATTCGAACTACGGCTCAAGCTGAAGCTTGATACTTTCTTCTCTATCATCCTCTGTCGTTATGCTAGAATAAACCCTATAATCCTTAACTGAGTTTTAACAGGAGGTTTATCTGTTTGTAGAAATTGGTTATTTCGGTAGTCTTGGATAAAGCTTTCTGGAGCGCCATTATGAATAATCAATCAGTCAAGAAGTTCCAGGAGTTGCTTCTCTCAGGTTTGTATGGACTCAACTGAGCATATTGCCTGTATCTTTTAACATCTTGTCCTCACTGTAATTGTTGTTTACCATAGCAACACGGTGGTATTCAGAACAGTAGAAAGAGTTACTTCATTGCAGTCTCGACATACATAGTAGTGTAGGAGATAAACGAGTCTTGTAAGTTATTTTTTTTTGAGTGGCATGACACAGTGACCAGTTGAGACGGCAATGCAGATGGGGTGCAAAAGGGGGGTCATTAGGGATACATATCAGTTTGATCTTTAGATAAATATGATTAAGGGCAAGCATGAGGTCTTATGCCCATCTGATCAGATTAAAGTGGAATAAGACTGGATAACAAGTACTAAGCTTATCTTCTGATCATGTCTGTCCAAAGAAGTATCATAGTTGTTATGGGAAGCGCAACCAAGATTGGGAAGTTGAGAAGTTTGGAAGTAGCAACTCGAAACTTCTTTCATGGGAATCATCTCTGCATAAATGTTTTGGAGCATATCTTAATTTTCTTATTCACCAACGTTAGCATATCTTGATTGTCTGCAACCTTTTCTCGGGGGCAAATAAGTTCTCAAACTGTAACTGCATGCTCTGCAGATGAAACTAGCAGCCCTCGGATTTGTGAGGAAGAATTAGACTGGGGTACAGACAGCCTGGGGTGGCTCATGGACATCTTGAAGGACAAAATCATGGCCCTCGTTGAAAAATTCAAGCTGCTTTTGATCGCTGCATTTCAACCTTCCCAGCCGGTCACACCAGAAGCTGCAGCTGAGTTAGATGAAAAAATTGGATCGTCCTTGCTACTTTCGGTCCTAATCATTTTGGTTATAGTGTTGGCGCGAGTACGCATTGCTTAATGATTGATCTGCGTATCAATTCCACACAGATTCATGACATTGTGCACTTCAGGATGTGATAAGGTGTACTGAGTTTGCTGAGTTTGCTGTCGAACTTCCCCTCAGTACTTGTATATGAATTTGTGCGAACAGCTTGTGAGATTTAAAAGTGTGTTGCTGCTGCGCTTAATTTCAGTTTTCCCGAGAATTTGGCAATTGACCCTTTCTGATTAGACACCTTGCCACAGATGAAGCGCAAGTTGAGAACTTACCGACATCTAGAGATATGTGCAGAAACTATTGAATATTTATTACATGAGCAGCAACAAACATTTGCACACTGTAAATAAAAGTCCCTCCCTCATCGCAGTTGCATTTAAATGAGGACCTTGACAGGAGGTCTGTGGTGGAGTCCTCGATGACCCAAAAAAAAAAAAAACATTTGCACGCTGTAATGATCCACTGTTCTTGTTCAAAAGGCGTGCTGCCGTTTACCTGCTTTCAAACATTTCATAGAAGTGTATCTTATCAAACGGCAATTTGCAATTTCGTGATCTTGTACATTTGCATCAATCTGTTGGCAACCCTATGCGTAGGGTTTTAAGTCAATGCCAACTTCTACGAAACACAGTAGTCCATGTTCCACCCTCAAACAAAGACAAATAAGCACATGGATCGCTGTCCAACAATGCCAATTAATTGCGTAGGTTCAAGGCAAAATAAGGGAAATCGAAGCAAGATGGCTTCTTCAAGTTCACCTCGGCAATCACAGAGGAACAAGTTTTGCAGTTCCAGGTCTCCTAGAGAACAATGGAAGAATCCAAGAGCCAATGCATCTTTGAGAGGGCAAGCCAATCCCGAACTCACTCTGCACTGCCATGCTTCATGTGAATCGCGGCTCAATAGTGCCAAGAAGCAGACTATTGACAGTCAACAGCGAAAAAAAGATTCAACAATATTATCCGATTTTAAACATTCCTATATTGCTCAAGACCATGAAATAGATAGCTAAAACATGCGCAGAACAGGATGACTGGATACTCGAGTGAAAAGATCAGAGGATCCATTTCTGGGGTGGAGGGAAAAATAACTCCATCAATTGAGAGCTCATCAGCAGTTATCAAGGCTGCAACAAGTAACGACAACCTTAACAGACGTTAGGCCGCTATGACAAAAATCAAAAAGTTACATCACGCATCTGAAGATCAAAGGTTCAAGACATCCACAATTTTGGGCCCATCAATTCGCGTTCTGCAGCAGAACCTTGCCTTGCAAGCTTCTGAATACGTGAGGAAAATTCCTCAGCCTGCAAATAGTAAAGAGAGATTAGTCTTCTTACTCAGGAGAACAAAAACTTCACCACTTGAGTCTTCTTCAACAATCAAAAAGAGCTATGCAATAGAAAAGCAACACAGCCCCCAGCTAGAGGAGCCACAAAGACTACTTCCACTTCTAGCCTCCACACACACACACACACACACACACACACACACACACACACACACACATGTATATGTATAAACATGTATTTAAATTTGGTCCAATTTGCTGCCATAGTATTATTCTTACAAACATTCTGCCTCCTAGCAACACCAAGCTTTTCAACATGACAGTACATTACACCCCACTTAAACTAGTCCGGATTTGCTTCAGCAAAAAGAATTAATGTACTCCAAGGAAATTACTATATCCAGCACCATATAGTTAGGCATGAAACAACTGGAGAATGGAGTCAATGTGCTGAAGCAATTGTAGATGAAACTTAAAGTTTATGGTGCAGGGCCCAAACCTTCTCATCAACCCACATTAAAGAGCTAAGCTGATTGTTTAAAATCCTGACAACAACATCCAGTGGTGTCATGCCATCAATGGTGTCGAGCTCTCCACCCTGGGGAGAAGCAGAACAGATAAATCATCTGTCTACCACGCAACAGCATTTCCAAAACTCAAATAGCTCCAGTCAAAGCAACTGTTAAAGTAAAGTCTCTACCTGGCTGGAATTCAGAGTCTGGATGACTGTTTTAATTTGTTCCGTCATTTGCTCCAGCTCCCTCTCTATCAACTCAGCTTGTTCATACCTGTGATGCAAACAAGATCATTATCTGACACAAGAAGTTAAAATAACTGCAAGACGCTAAAAACCAAGAGAGTTATAATTGCCAGCAAGGAACTAATGTTTCTAGTCCTTTCTCTCACATAACAAGCCAAAAATGCCAGTGAGATTCTCAAGGCCAAAAGATTGATGAGGGTGCTACCAATTGATTAATGGTGCCAGGCCTTCATCATCAACACCAGTATTAAATCTAGGTCAGACCATTAATGAGAAATCAGAGAAGTATTGTCTGGATAAAGTTCCAAAATCATTAAGTCCAATTCTCAAGATTGTTAGAACACACAAATATTCAGATCCGAGGATGCAATTCTGTGTGAGCTTTCGCAGTCATCGCAAATAATGGTGCACACATGCATTGAGCCCACAGTTTCACGAGCACAACCATATATATCATTGTCAAATATGATTGAAAATATAAACTAGTCATTAGGAATGGAAAGAACAAAGGTGTCAATTCAAGGTTTGAAATTGGGACAGAAGTTGGCAAGGTTTGTCCTCTGACTAAATCATAGCAGATGAACAACAATCCAGGCTCTTCAAATTACAATATCGGCTCTATTGCTAGTGTGTATTAGATGACGTAAAAGGACTATCTCTTGCACACATAAAAGTCTCAAAGAAGGATAACCTTTTCCATATAGAGAGATCAAGCACTCAATAAATACAGCAAGAAGATAGATGTTATCAATCAGGAGCTAACTCGATGAAAGGGTATAACCATCTGACAAAGGAAAACAAGACAGAATTCAGTTCTTACATAGCATCTCTAGTGGACGCAGCTTCATCATCAAGCAATAGTCCGTGCTCATCCTTGTAAATACGTTCAGCTTCTCCTTCTATGCTCTGCAAAGCCTTGTCAACCTAATGCAAATAGAAAAGTTAGAATTATCCTTCCCCCAAATTACGCCCACACCTAGATGATTAAGTCACTGATTTGCAGAGAAGCCAATATGCATAATCCTGGACTCCAAACCAATCCCCAAGGGGGAAAAAAAATTCCCAAGCACACCCTTAACACAGATTGTTTCCTTAATAAAGCCAATAAGGCCACCTATTGAATTCTTAAAAACTTCAGTAACATCAAAACTGAGTGCATGAAGGTAAATTCACACTCATCTAAATTTATTGCTAAGATGACAGAAGGTTGACTAATTATGCAGATGAAGACACACAAACCAATCAACATAGAACATGATGGAAAAGAAGATACCTTCAGCTGGCTTTCACTAGTTGGAAAATATTCGCATAAATGTCATCCTAAACCCTAAATAGCTTTGCCACTCCTAAGATCAAGAAATAACAATATCCCACTACATATATACTTTCTTATCCATAGAGAAAGTTTTACAGAATAATTTCCATCAAACAAACCCAAATCACAAATGTTTGGGCCAAGCTACATCGTAAGAAATCCCACTTATCTCACCAACAAAAGCATCTTCATGATCAAGGACAAGTGAAACCTAAATACTTTCTCCAAAACCTGCTCGAGATTTTGTCCAATACGAAGTTCTCAAAAGAAATAGCAACCCCAGGAAGGACATAAATTTACCTCTTGCTGATGAGTTTCAATTAATTCCAGCTGTCTCTCCAGGCTAGCTTGCATTTCAACCACTTTTGCCACTTCAATCTGGATTATTTTCATATATCAGGCTACAGAGGAAAAATTTCCAGCAGATAACAAAATTGATTTCACCAAGTTGAAAGTGATTCGAGTGAAGGTAGGAGGTAGTTTGATGCATCTTACTCAGAAAAAGATCATATTTCAGTTAAATAACTATATCTCTAGGAGACTTCTGACAAAAAAAGAATACAAAGGTGCAGAATCCATGATAGAGTTACAATTGCTCAGAGATTCTGAAATCTTCAAACATGATTCAAGTTTCAGCAAATTCAAAGAAAGTACAGCACTTGTTGTAGAAAAGTTAACTTATGGCCAAATTAAATATCTTTTCTTTGGACGGATAATGGCTTAATAAACATCATATAGGCTAGTTTAAAATATTTTCTCATGTAGAGCAATTATAACCTCAAGCCTAAGAAGAACATCACGATTCTGCAAAATCCTCTTGTCCCACTCAGCTATGGCATTTGCCTGCTTCCGGAATTTCCCTGTTCGCTCTTGTAGCTCAGCATTCCACTCCTTGATAATCTGCAAGAAGAATAAAAACACTGCGTGTGAGAGAAGCAGAGATGAAGGGTTGGAAATAAGATATAAATTTAAAGTGGCTGGTCATGAAGAGTGTACAAGATACAAAGGATACTTGTAAAGTGTCGAATTTGGATCCACAAGAATAGAAAAGTTCTTTTAAGTGAGTGGGTGGCCCAGTAATAAGCATGGGAACTTCCCTTTCATTTCAACACAACAAAAGAAAACCATCTCACAAATGGCTCAGTTTCCCTCTTTTCTTTAAATAAGTAAACAAAAATTGTGGACAGCGTAAGGAACCAAACTAAACCTTAGGCCTATTCGATAGATCAATGTTCATAAAGCATGACAAACTGATAATAATTTGAGCAGAAATGACCTGGCAAAGTCAATGATATGAACTTTATTGGATTAGTTTGATCTTTCTCCTAGTGCATAGTTTAACATATAAGCTGTACACCTCCAGTGTTCTTAAATGTAGCTTTGCTTTTTCATGGAATCATAATCAGAAACCTGAATTTAATCTTCCCTAAAGCAGTTAACCATGTTCTGATGTTTCTTCATAAAGCAACCAAGGTAATTGCAGAGAAACTGAAAAAGGAAACTTCAGACTCCCTGAAGAAGATGGAGCATGGTAAAAGTGGACAATCATCAATTTCCAGAATTCATCTCAATTAAGATGATCCTCAACAGTTAATGCGTAAATTCAAGATCTGTACGGCAAATTGACAATAATTTGGACCAGAAATGGCCTGGCAAAGTCAGTGATATGATCGAACTCCACTGGATTATTTTGGTCTTTTTCCTTGTGCATAGTTTCATGTATAAGCTGTACACCTCCAATGCTACTTAGTAGAGCTTTACTTTTTTATAGGAAAAAAATATAGTAATCAGAAAAACTGATTTAGTCCTCCCTAAAGCAGATAACCATGTTCTGATATTTCTTCATACAGCGAGGAAGGTAATTGCAGAGGAACTGAGAAAGGAAACTTCAGACTCCCTGTAGAAGATGAAGTATGCTACAAATGGATAATTTTTAGTTTCCAGAATTCATCTTAAGAAGATCCCTAACAGTCATTGATGTGAAATACAAGATCTGTCTCACAAAGAACAGTTCTTTAAGTCCAAATTTCAAAACCAAAGAAGAGCCTAGACAGATATATATCCTTCTTCATAAGTACAGATGCCAAATCTTATAGAATCCTTGAGTAAATAACCCTAGAAGAGTCCCAGTAACAATGACAAAATGATGCACCGTATTCTGTCTTATGGGGAAATCCAAATTCACTAACATCTTGCATGGAACAACAGAAGTAAATGGTCCATTAATTTCTATCATGGATTGGAAAAGAGCATATTCATTTCACTGTATATTGATAAATTGCAAGTAAAAAGCTTAGCAAAGACCTCCTCAACAGTCTTCCCCACGATCTCTGAAGGTAGTTTTGGAACAGCAGCTGGAGCGCTGGTGCTTGATGTTGTTCTAAAGGAAGTACATAAGATAAAAAGGAAATAAGCCAAAATATTCTGATTCCAACAACATATACTCTTGCATTGACATAATAAGTTCAAATTTGAACAAAAGGAAATCAACTACACTAATCTCAAAATGATGCCGATGATATCAAATGAAATATTGTAATCTTATTTAAGAAAAAGGAACAAAAGATGGATAGCAGAAAAGGGCGAGTGTTTCTGAAATCCCTATAGTAGTTTTCATTACACCTATCAAAAAATAAATGGATAGGGATAAAGGAAAGAAAGTATTCTTGAACTCCCTTCTGTATTAGAAAAAAACAAAAGCAGGGTCTTCAAAAGTATGCTAGATGAAACAAACAGTTAGACAAAGCAAACTCTTTTTGGCTAGTAGATAAAGCAAACTTACAAAAACAAGAACTATACAGAAACAAATAAAGGAGTTGATCCTTGAACAAAATGTGCAAAAACAGAGCACCAATTTGCCCTAAGTATGAGAAACAATACCAGGACATCCATAGATATGGAACAAGAAAGTGTCATGCCATGTAGTAACAAGTACATTACTTAGCTATCAAGACAGTGAATACAGACCCACTACTAGAAGCTACAATAAGAGATGATGTTGGAGCTGCAGTTGTACTGGCACTAGAACCTGTTGTTGATGCAGAAGTTGTAGCAGGGATGCCTTAAAAAGAGGTTTAAAAAAAATCATTCAACACTGCATCTTATTTCTTTAAGCATAGAACCAGAAATGCACAACAATGTATCAGCTGCCCAGAAATGCATAACAATGATGCTATCATCTACTAGACAAGTCAAGTATGCCTATATTATGAAGACAAACCAAGTTCAAGGAGAAAAAGGACAAGCAGCTTAGGGAAGTCAATGCCATAAAATAGGGAAGAGCTGTATGAGATACTGCAAAAGGTACAAACTCCCTAAGTAAGAACTTTTTAGGTACGTTAATTCATTAACATAACATCTGCACCAGAATTAAGTCGAAAGCAGCATATATAGGTAAACACTGTTTATACTTCCAGCATATAACATGAGAGCATTTCTTTTCTTACCAAGCTTATGCAGAAAATTATAAAGGATCTGGCAGTTGATCAGTTGTAATCTCTAATTCGAAGAAATGAAAGGGTCAGACTTTGTTTATGGTTGCAGCAGCCAGTCATGACATGACATGAATATTTCTCCTTATAATATTATTTTAAAAGACTTGACTTTTCTAGAGAATGACAAAATAAATGTATGTCCAAGCAAAAGATTGCATGTTTATACAAAGTGAAGGGGGGGAAAATATATCAGTTCCCTGTAGTCCACCCTTGCATTAAGCAATATTGCTACACATAGCAACCCCCAACTTCCAAAACCCACAGAACCAGAAAAAATTAGTAACAGAAAAAAAAAAAGAGTCTTTCTTCACTGCAAGCACCTTCAGAAGAGCTATGCACAAGGATGCTCGAGTATGTGTTGAAGTTACACATGACAACTGGACAAAGAACAGTGCTAATAAGAATGTACAGAAAGGAAGATATATTATTGTAATTGAAAGGACTATTTCTTTCTTATATGGGATTTTTGTCACCTATCGCTTCATATATCAGCCACCAAGAACATCTTTTGATTCTTCCTGCCGATGGTTTTTTACATTACAACACATTTTCATACTTGTGCATTGAATCATGCATTGACCCTTTACAAGTTTTTCCAATTTCATCAAGAGAGGACCTGTAAAAGCTGACTGCTCCTCAAAACAATTAGGAAACAAGCAGACAGGCTTATAGTTGTGGTTTGTAAGAAAATTATATGTCTAAACCATGCTCAGGTGGAAATTCAATGCTACACTGATCTTGAGAATGACATTAAGATGCAGATGATCAAGCAGAGTCTAGCTTGAAAATCATTGTTCAAAGACAGAAATAATAGAAGACAAAGATCACCACTAGGCAGCATAGCCAAAAGATAATAAAGAAAAAGCTTAATAGCTTATACATTCAGTAATCCCATTGTACCATGCAATTATTAGATATAAGAACAATAGGTAACCTAAAGAACAGAAGAGATATGGTCAACACAGCACAGTAAGGCATAACTTCACGCCTGTTTCTAATTCTTATTAGAAAGCCACACACCCTGATTGTCATGCATAAATCATATAGAGCAAAAGTATACACAGAAAAGACAATATTCTGATACAGAAATCCTAGCTAATCAAACGGTCAGAGGAATTAGGATCCACAAGCTCTTAATCTGATAATCTCATTAATAACCAAAACAGACAACAAAGCATCGCCCTTAAAACTTGAAGGAATATGCACAAGTAGAATAAGCATGCCTCATGCTGCAGAGGAGACCTACAATTAGCACTTCTGATGTATTTACAAGGGAATCCCAACTTCTTCATCATGCTAGTTCAAACGCAAAGTGTAAGTAAAAACTCACTAAAAGCAGGGACGGTGGTGGCAGAAGGTGCTGGAGATGAAGCTGGTGTTGAAGTTTTGGTAGACAACGAAAAGCTTGGGACCGAACTAGCAGTCGCTGAAGAAGCAGGCGTTGCGGTCACTCCAAATCCCGTGAAGGAACTGGCAGGTGTCGAAGATCCTGCAGTGACTGCTGATGCAGCTGAAGTCGCAGCCACCGACGAGAAGCCCGCAGCAAATGAAGGCAATGTCGTCGAAGAGGACACCGAAGCCGAACTACTAACTGCAGATGGAGTCGACGCGCTGGTGGTAGTGGTGACAGTAGAGAACGACGGCGCCGCAGATGGGGCAAAAGAAAAGGACGTAGGCTTCGCGGAAGACGCAGTCGAGGGCGGGGCTGACGGCGCGAAACTGAAAGAGGACTGCGAAGATGAGGAAGATGGTGCCAACGAGAAGGGCGAGGTCGTTGTGGATGTTGCAGAGGGTGTTAAAGAAGGCGAGCTAGAGCTCGTGGGTTTGGCAAAGGAAAAACCCGTAGGAGCAGCAAAAGGAGATGACGTTGCGGCTGAACTAGAAGGAAATATGTTCGAAAATGAAGGAGTAGTTGCTGAAGCCGATGAAGAAGCTGCGGAAAACGCAGCTGTGGTGGAGGCGGCGGCGGCTGTGGCTGCGGCCGGGGCGAAGAAACTTGGACTCGCGGAGGTCGCAGTTGTACCGAACAGGGGAGGAGCCGTGGACAGACTTGTCCCAAACACTGGCGCACCAGAGCTAGCGGCTGAAGCAGTTCCTCCAAATGAGGACGCTCCAGAGGCGGCGGCGGAAGGCGGCGTCCCAAACAGAGACGGAGCGGCGGTTGTGGTCGAAGTCAATGACGACGTCGGAGCCGCACCGAACAGTGGCGAGCTTGCACTCGAAGCCGCCCCGAACGGAGGCGCACCGGAAGTGGCCGCTCCGAACAACGACGAACCGGAGCTCGCACCGGAAGACGGCGCGGGCGTACCGAACGGAGAAGAAGCGGAGGTCCCCGACGGGCCGAACGATAGCGAAGGGGAACTCGACGCGAACAGCGAGGCGCTCGCGGCAGGCTGAGCCATTCCGAAGGGCGACGATCCTCCGGACGCGGCCGACGACGGCGTGCCGAAGATCGACGGCGCGGAAGCCGCCGGCGTGCCGAAGATCGACGGCGCGGAAGCCGCCGGCGTGGAGCCGAATGAGAACGAAGGAGCGGAGAACGCCGACGAAATCGACGAAGAGGAAGAGGGGGGAGCGAAGCCGAAGGGAGCGGGAGCGGGGAGGAGCTAGGGTTGGAGACGACGGCGGAGGCGGCGGCGGCGAATGGGGAGGGAGAGGCGGAGGAGGGGGCGAAGGAGAAGGAGAGAGGGGAGGCGGAGGCGGAGCTAGGGTTTGCGGCGGAGGAAGGAGCGAAGGTGAACGCAGAGGAGGATCCGAAAGCGGGAGGGGAAGATCCGAACGCGAAGGGGGACGCGGTTGCGGCGGAGGAGGACCCGGCCGCGGCGGCGGATGACCCGAACGAGAAACCCGACATCGTCGGAGCGGTTACTTTCTTTTCCTCCTTCTTTCTCTGCAAGATGGAGAGAGTGCGTAAAATTGACGAGGGGTTTAGGAGAAGCGGGCAGCGCCTTGGGGTTTTTGGTCCCTGAATTTTTTGAATTTTTTCAAATTTTTTATATATTGACAAAAATATAAAAAAAATGATAATTTCATTATTATCTACATTTAAAGATACATACGTTTATTCCGTTAGTTTTATGATAAATAACTTCCGAAAAAATATTTTTAGATTTTTTAGTATTTATTTCAAAATGAACTAATTATGAAAAACATTCCATAAAAAAATTTCTAAAAAGAAAAAAAAAAAAAAGGAAAACATTTTTCACATCTTTTTATCATTTCGCTTATTTCGTTTTTTTTTCATTGAATACCTTTTAATTTTATTTTTTTTTCTTTGCAAATTGCCTTCTTCGCAAATTGCAATGCTTGAGGAAGCACTCTACAACCGTCATCGGCAACTAACTAAAGAAAATAGGTTCCCGAAACTTCCACTGGCAAGGCTTTTAATTTGTTCAATTTGGTCCTTGAATCATTGATAAATGTCCAATCTAGTCCCTAATTATTTGAAAATTTTCATCCCTGAGCTTTTGATTTGCTCAATTTGGTCCCTGAACATTAATAAATGTTCAATCAACTAACTCGTGAAAAAAATAAAATTATGAGAAATATCTTAAAAAAGAAAAAAAAATTAAATCAATTAGAATATTGAAAAAAACGAGAAAAATAAGCGGTTCTAAAGAAATTTTAAAAGTAAAATTCCAATGTCCTTCTTTATATATTTAAAATAAATGATTAAAAGAAGTGCATGAAGGAAAATATAATTAGATATCGAATGGGGAAAAATATTTTTCATTTCAATTTCAAATTCAACCGAACACTAAAAAATATAAAAAATAATTTTTAAAAAAGAACGAAAGAAATAAAAATAAAAATAAATGATTAAAAGAAGTGCCTTTAAAAAAAAAAATATTTTTCAAAAAATTCATTACATTTTTTTTTAAAACATTACATTTTGCACAAAACAAATGAGATCAATTACAAAATGAATTTTTATGCAAAAGGAAAATCGAGCTTCAATGTTCACAAGGAAGTCCCTCTGCATCTTTTCAAAATTTTTGAGTAATGGAAATGTAATTGGCAGAATTTTGTGGTCTACAGATTGCGCTAATGAGAATTTTTCCATTTGTGTAAAACTGAAATATGTAACTTAGTATATATTATTCGTTAAATTGTATGTTGTTTAATGTAAATCATCCTTTTTTTGAATGAAAATAAAGACGAACTCATCAATTCATTAAAACTTCAAAAAAAAAAATACTTTAATAGGAAAAGTAACAATTTTTTTTTCTAAATTTTCATCTTTTTTTTTTTTTTGAACAAGATTCAACTAGGCAAGCACAAATTTTAAGTGGGGAGTGAAATAAATGAGAAGCGCAAGAAGAGTGGTCCTTCTAAAGGAGAAGATCAATTCTTTACAAATTATAATGTTGTGTGTTGCTATTAGAGGTGATCCTCCGAAAATAATCTGGTGATATATATTTAAATAGATATTTCAAGGGAATTGAATGAAAATTGCAGTATATCATCTTCTTCACTCTACGGAATCAATAAGTAGAAAGAAGCAAAAAAAAAAGAAAAACTTTTGTGTACAGCAGGTTGATGCAGCTTTTGATATTTCGCTTCAAGTGCAAGTCTCTCTTCATTATGTTAACTTGGTTCATTTCAAATGCTTGGGCACAGTAAAATCCACTTGGCCCAACTGTCCATCTTCTGTCATTAATGTTTGCGGATAGAAAAACTCAACTAACTAGTTACTCCATAGAGTGCTTAGAAGGAAATCATCTTATTTAAATCAATTTAATAAAATATTAATATCACAAAAAATCTCAAAACAAAAATTTATCCTTTATTAATTTTCATTAAATTTGATTAATACCATAAAAATCATAAATAATAACAATTGAAAGGTAAAACTTCAAATTAGTGCATTCATTAACTCTCGCATATCATCCAAATAAGTAATTTGATAATAAATTTAATGAAAATTAATAGATGATAAAATTTTTGGCTTTGTTATGGTCAAAAATTTAATTTAGGATAAATCACCTTGAGATTTTTGTGTTAAAAAATTAATTTTTGGTAAATTTATCATAAATGTACTAATTTATCAATTGGTTAGAGGTGAGAACCCACAAGTTGATCTCACTAGCCTCAAGCAAATTCAAATGCCATTTGTTAGGCTTAACCATGCTATTGCTGTGAAAGGTCAACCTTGCCTCTAACCAATTGCTATAGCTTAACAACTAGCTAGGGGAGGAAGAAGGGAAGGAAAAAAAAAAGAAAAAAACAAAAATATTATTGAAAATTGTTTACATTAGCGATTTATAATTAAAATTAGCTGGATAGATTTAATTAGAAAAATATGGAGATATGTAGGATTTAATTGACAAAATTAAAATGTTTGAAGTTGAATTGATGAAAATACAATATATTTATGATTTTTTCGTAATTTTCTTACAGAAAAAGGGAAAACAATCCCATCATAAGATCAAAACAAGAATAAAACGAAAGTCCATCGAAACTGGCAAGTTACTAGTCAGATCGGCCATGTTGAAGTTCTCTATTGCATTGCTCATGGTGGCAACTGAATTGGGGACCAAGACCGAAGGAAGAGCTTTAGGTTGGAAGCGTTGAAGGTATGGTTCGTCGCAAGAATCGAGAGGTCAAAATACAGAGCTTATGGTCATGACGAGAGAGGGAGAGAGAGCAGAGCGAAGAGAGTAGAGCAGAGCGTTCAAAATTTCGATCAGGTGTGCCCAGAGAAACACGTGTCACGCTCTAAATCGAGTGTCTCACCGCTGAGTTGGCAAGACAGTGGTCTCAGCAATAATTTTCTCCCACGTGGACAGCGAAAGAAACATCTCGGCGCCACGTCGGCGGTCTCCAGTGAGGGCAAAATCGGGAAAATAGCACGCCGATCGTTCGACGGCCCATCAACCGCCTCTCTCTCTCTCTCTGCTTTTTTAACTTCCCCTCCAAGCTCCGGTTCAAAAGAGCTCGCTACGAAAGGAGAGCGAAGAACATGAAGTACGAGCAGCGGCTCGAAGCAGCCGCGAGCATCGTCCTCGCGGCGGACGCGGCCGATGCCGCCGCCGGCGCCGGCGCGCCGATCGACGGTCCGGAGCTGGGGCTCCGGGCGACCTTGAAGCCCCACCAAGTGGAAGGAGTCTCGTGGCTGATAAGGAGGTACAACCTCGGCGTCAACGTCGTTCTCGGTCAGTGTCGCTTCTTTTGTCTCTGAACTCGCGTTTTTGTCGGTATTCGCCGGTGAGGAATGTGGGAGAATCGGCTCTGACGATCGGAATTTCTCTGGTGGTGGTGCAGGAGATGAGGTACGGCGTTTTTCACTTTTTTCTTTCACCCTGTGCTTTTGGGAGCTCGTTGTTTCGCCTCTCGACGGCGAAACGTTTTCTTTGGCAGTATGCATTTGGGATTGTTTGGATATTTGTTTCGTTTTTCTTTTGTTTTGTCGATAGAAGCTGCTAGTTTACCCAATACAATACATTGTGAAAGGGCAATCGCTTGCGAACTTGTTCTGAATTACAATAATCTGGGCATTATGTCGATTTCTTGCTTCTGGACTTACTGTTTTGGAGTTTAATGACTCGAGGGTACTTTTAAGAATGACTGCCTAGTTCCTGGTGAGAAACTATATGTAAAGTTTTACGCACGTCAAATTCGTTTCACTTTGAGTTGGCAATATAATCGTGTTAAAACGGTGTAAGTACATGACGAGAAATGCCACCCTACTCCATATGATGTCCCTCGAGCCACAAGAACTTCACCTTTTATTTGCTCATATTGGAAGCACTCGATTGTGCTTGCTACGACACTAGTAAATGGTCGCTGGTTGTAGATCTATGAGTATAATTGGATAAGGACTTCCTTATCTTTGCGTCTCTACCTTTTAAGCTAATCTAACTTTGTTGTTCGCAGATGGGATTGGGGAAGACATTGCAAGCTATTTCATTGCTGAGCTATTTGAAAGTTTCTCAAGTGTCCTCTGGGCCATTTTGTGAGTTAGAAGGAGTTTGCTTTGATATGGTTCTTAACTAGCTCCTTATTTCTGTTAGTAGTCTGATTATCCTTCTTGTTCTGTTCTTTGATGCACCTTAGTGGTGTTATGTCCTCTTAGCGTGACCGACGGCTGGGTGTCAGAGATAGTCAATTTTGCCCCCAACTTGAAGGTTCTTAGATATGTTGGTGAGAAAGAAAACCGTTGCAGTCAGCGTAAAATGATGTATGATCACGTGAAACAGCATCATTCATCAACTGATGTGAGTTTATCGAAGCGGCACATGAATAATTCACTTTTATTCTTCTGGTTTTAACTTAAATGTGTTGCTGGCTGTTGTTGGACAACTGATTTGGTGAAATCTGTTTGCAGGCTTTATCTCTACCATTTGATGTACTATTGACAACATATGACATTGCATTGATGGATCAGGAGTTTCTTTCCCAAATACCCTGGCAATATGCAATAGTTGATGAGGCTCAGCGTCTTAAGAATCCTTCAAGTGTATGTCCTAGCATATGAGAAATTTGTAAGATTATCTGCAAGCACCTGATCAGGAGCATGGCAGCCTGCTCCAGGCTTCAAAGGTCAAATGGGTGGGTTTGGGAAAGGGCCATACACAGAAAAGATCGCCATGCCCAATGGCATGATTGAGCCCTGCCTAGTCCAAATATTAGTATACTATTTTTCTATTCGGATGGACTTGGGTTACAAAGTTAGAGGTCCCACCTTCCTGCCCATTTGAGCTGGTCTACTGCATAGACATTGTATTGCATGTTTTTATGCTGAGTGTTGCTTGACACTTCATATAGTAGATTTGGTAACTCTAACTTTCCTTCACTATGGGTCAAGTTATAACTCTATACTAGTCAAACTGAATAAGTTCTTGGAGATGCACTTTTTTCATGTGGATAATAGCAAACTTTAGCCAATCTCTTTGTAATTCTTCGTCTATGCTTTTGTCTATATTCACCATATGAAGAGATGTAGCTTTTCCTTACATTATCATTCTTATTTTTCATGCTTTCCAAATTGCAGAGGTATGCATTTTCCACATGTTATTATTACCAGAAGCAGCTAAAAATATCAAGAACTTTGTAGGTACTCTATCGGGTCCTCATGGACCGATATATTATTCCAAGGCGATTATTGATGACTGGCACTCCCATTCAGAACAATCTCTCTGAACTATGGGCATTGATGCATTTTTGTATGCCGTTAGTCTTTGGTACGCTGGAGGAGTTTCTTTCTACATTTAAGGAGGCCGCAGATCCTTCATCAGGTTATCTATAATTACGTGTAAAAATTGATTTACTTTTGGTTTTGCTTCTTCGTAAAATGATGTTTCCTTGTGGACGGTCTTCCAAACTTTGATCTGGCTACATCCATGCCATTTTTAGCCTAAGAGGGAGGGGGAAAAGTGGAAGTCCCTTTCTAAATTGTTTAACCATTTGAATTGTCTTTCCCCAAGCTGGTTCAACCTCTTTAACTAATCATTGGAAAATGCTTGTTGCATAGATTTCTCAAGTGGATTGTCATACTGAAAATCGCACCAATGGAAAGTTTAATGATGAAAGGTGAAACTTGATAGTGGAAGCTACCAAACTCTAGTAACCTCTTTTGATGTAAAATGAAAAATTGTTTAGACATTCACTGCACTTTTGGGTGTTTCAGGAAGTAACTTCATATACTCTAATGGTGGTGACTTGAGAGTACTCTTTATGTTAGTGAGAAGAGTCTTGTTGTTCAACTCTTGTTAGGGATTTTAGTGTAATGACCAATGTGGTAACTTTAGAGGTTGTGACATCACCTCTGTTAGAAACCTAGTGAATGTTGGACAAATAGACTATTTTCACTAGTACACAAAGTATAAGGGGTAAAATCACAAAAATAAAAAAGTAGGGGTGACTTACTGATAAACCATGTTTCAGAGAATGCAAAATATTATTCGGAATGTATCTTATAGCAATGAATGCATAAATACTTATAGGACCCCCTTTATTGTAGTAGTTTCAATCATCTTTGACATTTGTGTACTGCAACTAGGATAATGATTTATATTTGTCTCTGTTTAGAAGAGCTGTGGCTCTGATATGTTACAATGGATGGAAGAGTTAAATGCACAAAAGTGGAAATTACTATTGTAGCAGAGCCTTCTATTAGACGATGAGCTCTTGGTACTGAAATACTTCTTGCTAGCAATGTAAGCTTTTCCTCAAAAGAGGAAATGCCTTCATTACTAAGTCCATGACAGGGGAAAATAGTTTAACCAAGAAGCAGTCATTTTTATTTTCTCATTAGTTGGTACAAAAACTTGATTTAGCTTTATAACCTTCTGTAAAGAAATTGATGATAATTTTTTTTTTTTTACACTTTCATTGGCAACTTATAGTACGTATGGACCTTCACTTTTCCATCTTTTCTAGAATCCACCATCAATGATAAAATCTTGTAAACAAATCTTTTCATATATAAATTACTGGCACGAAAAACTTTTATATCATGTGCAGAAAGTATTGGTGATCCCTCCATCGTGCCTATAATTTGTGAGAAAAGATTTAAACTCATGCTTCTATGAACCTAAACTGCCCAATATATCTGTACAAAAAAAAAAAAAAAAAGCTGCACAATATCCATTCAACTATAGTTTTTATTTTGGTGGTATCAACTAGGTATTGGTGAAGTTTGTGGCCCACTGCAGAAACTTCCTCTGTCAAAAAGATGAGCCTGATAGGAACTCTTACTGGATTTGTGTGAATTTTCACTTTATGATTCCAGAAAGGAGTAACATGAATCTCAAAACGGGGGTTTATAACATATTCTAAGGGGGATGAATCTATGGTGAATTCAGTATGAACTTTTTCTTTGAAAAGTCTATACTGAAATAAAGAATATGGAAATTGAATAACAATGATGTGGTGAAGTATGTTTTGCTGAAGCATGGTGAAGTTGCACAAGAGCATACTTCTTAAGGAGCAAAAGAATATTGACCCAAAAAAAAAGGAGCAAAAGAATAACAATGCACATACTACTTTATCATTCTTATAATAAGATGCCCTTGCCTATATGTCCGTCTAAATACTATTTCGACAACAAAACGTGTTTTGTTTAATATATATTCTTTTCTGTATTTTCATGTTTCTTACTGAACCGTTTTTTATGGAAAGATACGATATGCTTTGGCTTCATTTAGGTGGAGGGAAGTGTGTGGAAATGGAAGGAAGTGATGACAAGGAGCAATGCTTTTTGTCTTTGAATTGGAAAAAAAACAGTGAGACAGGTTCAAGAAGGGAAACGTTTTCTTTGAGACCCATTTTTTCATTTTCTCTCAAAATTAGCAGGAAATAAAGGAATAGTTTCTCGCACATGACTGGCCCTGACTACTTTTTGCTAAATTGTCAAAGGAATTGTGGCTTCTTTATTCTTCTTTTCCTTAATGTCTTCTGTATTTCTTTCCCTCCTCACTTCAATTTGCAAGTGTACTGTTACTCTAGCTATCAAGGTGTTCATTTGAATAGTTTTGATTGGTCTTGTGTAGCTCATGATGAAACCAAGGTCACGAAGCAGGTCAGAAGTTTGAGACATATATTGAGAGCATTTATGCTACGCCGAACTAAATCTGAGCTTATCAAGGGCGGGACATTGGTGTTGCCTCCTCTTACTGAGATAACAGTGTAGGTCGTCTACCTGGGGTTAGTGGAATTTAAAATCTAATTCAACATTTTCTATATTCGTATTCTTTTTCGATAAAGTAATAAATCCTGGGATGTACTAAAACGTTGCTATGATACATTCTTTTGGCAGAATGGCTCCGATGGTTGACTTGCAGAAAAAGGTGTACTTGTCAATACTGAAGAAAGAGCTTCCAAAACTCCTTGCACTTTCTTCTGGAGCTTCTAGTACTCAATCCTTACAGAATATTGTAAGAGTGAATTTAACGATTTTTTCATGATGAAAATTGCTATTTTCCTTAGAAACTGTGCTGAATACTGAGATGCTCTACTTTCTATGATCATGGATATCAGCTGTTTTGATTACTATTAGGATTGTGAGGATTTAGTGGGATTATAGTCAACTGTCCTAAAAGCTTAAGCTTGTTAGATGAATGCATGGTTTATTATTTAAATATTCTAATACTCCCTCTTATGCTTAGTTTGGTCTTTTGCTTAGTACTAAGTGTGGAAATATTTAATTGGGGAGGCAAATGGGGCTTGGAAAGATTTGAATTTAGGACCTTTAGCTTTGATACCGTTTGTTGGGAGTTCGCAGCAGAAGTTCGATACCTTTACCTAGGGAGATCGCTAAGAGAGAGCCTAAATACGAGCTTGTCAACTTATCCAATTGGACCTATCTTAATCAAAAGCTTCGGCTTATTAGATGAGGGCGTGGTTTATTATTTAAATATTCTAATAAGGATAATATTGTAGATAATTTAGTGGGAAAGTCAAAAGGAGACATTGGGGTGTTAGCCAATAGCAGGATGAGTTTGGATTGGTGAATATAGGACCTCAATCGTAATTAGGATTGCCCTCTCTTGAAACCATGCCAGACTCGACTCCCGTGTCCAATGTGGGAGCTGAAGCTCAACTTGAGACGCTAGAGTTGAATCAGTAGTTTTTCTGGCCAATTAACCATATTCAGATCCTTTTCTTTAAAAGGAAAGTCTAAGAATTTTTTCTAACTACCGAAAATCCTAGGATATTTGTAACTTGGTCCAAAGCTTGACCATTCACCCAAAGCCCTTATTGCAAGTTAAATGGGTCAAAAAGCCCAGAGGCCTAGGCTGCTACCATCCCTAAAAAGAGATGGCTACGCCTTGTAAACTTAAAACTATGCTTCTAGACGAAATGAAATCCATTAGCCTTTGGTTTAGGAATGAAAATAGCATTGGCAGGTTCCTCCTAACTGTAATTCTATTTTTTTTTTTTTCAGAGACTATTGTCTCTTCCACATCCACTAAGATGGATTCTCTTTTGGCCGATGTCCTTATTAATTGAGACAAAGAAAGAAGACATTCAGGAGTATTGTCATCTAACCTTTTTGTATAATACCATCAGGTTGTTCTATAAATTGTCAATGTCAATAGTTCGATATTCTGGCTGTAAATTAAGTCCAGTATTCCTTTGTGTTAACAATGGAAGAGGAAACTTGTTGTTCCTGTTATTTGTTCACAACCAAACTATGCTATCTAGTTCATAGGCTTAAAACTACCTTCTTTTATTCTTTAAGATCAATAAGATTAATACTATATATGCCTGTGTGAGCTCTTTATGTGTATGGGTTTTCACCCCTTTGTTTCCCTATACTTCTATCTTTTACCTATAAAAAAAAGGATCAAGTTTATTGGAATAGCAATTGGTCACCAAAATATGGATAAAAAGCATTTAACCTGTGGAAGCGGTAAGCACATACCTTACATGCATAGGCTGGAGAAAAATGTTTCCAGTCATATGAGATCATTTGAGGCGGTTGATTGTTTCAAAAGCTCTGTGGTGCTTGGCCTTAAAGCCATTCCTGAATTTAATCATAGACTAGAGAATTTCCCATTTCCCCACACAAATAATATCCAATATCTTGTGGTGCCATAGTTGGAGTTCTAAACCAAGTTGAGGTCAATCGTATAGCTCTCACTGTTGTAAAGCTATTGTTGATATGTTTTATATATCCACTATGGGCCAAAATTACCGATAATATTTGATGTGTCAAATTTGCTGAAGTCATTCCTCTTTGTATTGCTCATTTTATTGCTTGTCTGTAGGTAATGCAGTTGAGAAAAACCTGCAGCCACCCATATCTATTCCCCGGTATTGAACCTGAACCATATGAAGAAGGTGAACATCTGGTTGAGGTAGGATCACTTGTAAGCAGATCTCTGAATTCTGTTTGCTGAAAACGAAATTGTTCTGTGAATGCAAATATGTAACATGGGCAGTGAGTTTGAAAAATTGATGGTAAATAAAAGCGATCAATAATGTGTTGGTCTGGTCAACAGTTTGTAAGTTACCAGTGAAATGATAATTTTACCATCGATTTAAAAAATAAATGGTAAATAAATAGTGATCAATAATGCGTTGGTATGGTCAATGGTTTGTAAGTTACCAGTGAAATGACAATTTTACCATCGACAAGCCCAACAGTAGATTGCCACTAACTTTCAGATTTACAAGTTGACGTGTAACTGTTTGTAAGTTACTAATGAAATGACAATTTTACCTTCTACAAACACAATAGTAGACTATCACTTACTTTTAGATTTCAGAGTGGCAGCATAACTGTTTGTAAGTTACCAAAGAAATATCAATTTTACTATCCACAAACCAGTAGTAGAGTACTATCTACTTTTACAAATAGGTGCGTAACTATTTATACGTTATCAATGGAAAAAAGCAATTTTGTCAACAAATAATAGTAGATTGCACTTATTTTAGATTTATAAATGGGCGCTTACCTGTTTGTAATTACTAAAAAATAACAAACCATCCACAAAAACAATAGTAGATTACCGTTTACTGCTATGATTTAGTTTTGAGTTGTAAATGTATGAGTTACTAGAACATTGACAATCGTTAGTCTTTAACATTGTTACTAAAGTATGTCATATACCTGACCAATAGATAGTAGGTTGCACGATGTTATCCCCATTATTAGAAATTAAGGATGCTGTTACAAATTTATAACTGAAAGGAACGTTGTTCTCATTGGGCCAAATAGAAATTTTAGACGCCTCCTTTTTTTTAATTGCACAGAAAAGTTCTATGCAGAGGTTGGGTCCCTTGTAGTTGGAAGGCTCACAAGAGGATGAAAAGAAACAAGGGATTATTTACTTTCTTAAGCTGTTGAATCTGGACTGAGCTATAATGTGGCACCGTCTGCTTAAGTTGGCTTCTATAAGTAGATTTGAGGTTTGTCTAAACCATCCCTAGTTCTGATCTATTTCCATTTGTCTTTACTTTCATAAACAGGCTAGTGGTAAACTGATAATATTGGATCAACTTCTCCGCAAACTACATACTTCCGGCCACCGTGTTCTTCTTTTTGCCCAGATGACCCACATGCTTGACATTCTACAGGTTCTAATCCTCCAATTACTGATTTGTCATATACAGCATCTGTTTAGCTAAGAGTTTTCAAATGCAACGCAGGATTATCTGGAGCTTCGGAGATATTCTTATGAGCGTCTTGATGGATCAATTCGGGCTCAAGAACGTTTTGCTGCAATTAGAAACTTTAGCCAACAATCATTAAAAGACGATCAGAACTCTGGACCTAATCAAAATGGTGCATTTGTTTTCATGATATCCACAAGAGCTGGTGGAGTTGGCTTAAATCTGGTAGCTGCTGATACGGTGAGTATCTCATTAAAAAGCTAATGGTCTGCTTTTTCCCCCAGTAATATGAGATGAAACATATGCTCGCCAGCCTGTATGTCATGGCTAACAATTACCACGGAAGTCATGGTCAAGTTTAGCTTTCTTCTTGTATTGGTCAGGACCCTTCAAGGCTTTTCCACCTTTTCATTTAAACATTTGATTGAATTTTGGTTTTCGGTTGCCATGAAGGACTCAGATGCATATTTGAATACACTTTCTGTGGGACAATACTGGTCGGGAATCAAACTTAGTGGTGATTTGTATCAAAAGGCTGCTTGATTGAATGTGAAGGAGCATGTGTGACACTGTGATGACAACAAAGAATAGAGCATAGACCACAAACATGATAGTCTCTCTATTGCAGTATAACACTGAATCTGAGAGACTGTAAAGTATTTGGTTTTAAGATTTTTTTTCCCCCATTTTTCTGGTCATGATTGAATATGCCATGGCAGAGGTGGACTGCTGACTTTTCAAGCCAAAAATGAGCTTGGCAGCAATAGTTTCATCCTTCCTTTTACTCGGGGAGTTTTTTCTAGATTTTGTCCAAAGAAAAATATAATTCATATATTGTAAAGTTCTGATAATAAAGTTGGTAGAAGTTGATGTCAGTTTGTATGTTCTCTATTAATTTTTTAATCTGAAAATTATAAGTTGGAGGCAATGATTATGAAGAAAAATCTCAACTCTGGTGATGATGGATGTGATGCCATCACAGAATAATTCTACTAGTCATATCGGAGAAAGTTCAAGTTATGATTTGATGTGGGAATAAATCTGTGAGACCACGTCCAATTATTCAAAAGATTAAGTTGTTTGGTGAAGACGTAGTGAAATTATATCTAAAACCCCCATCCATCTATTTGTGAAATGGAATTTAGCCTAACACTAAAGCAAAGCGAATTAGATGTTGAGGGACCCAGAGAGTTCTGAAAACAGAATGTTCTGCTTTGATACCTTACAGAAGTCAAGTTGAGAGATTCAGACTGAATAGGTGACATTCTCTGTGGCACCATGTGTGTAATTTATAATTACAATATATGGTGACCTTCATGTGTGATACTGTAAGCTAATTATGTACTCGTATGAATTATTACAAGTACTCCTCATAGTAGCCGTTCTATCAAATTGATCATTGCCAGTTGAATTTTTTGGATAGGTTATATTTTTCGAGCAAGATTGGAATCCCCAGGTGGACAAGCAGGCTTTGCAGCGTGCTCACCGGATAGGTCAAATGAGTCATGTGTTATCCATAAACTTGGTCACAGCACGTACAGTTGAAGAGGTAAGACTTCATGCTTTGATGCTAGCACTGATGATCTGTACTTACTCTAAAGTTTTTATGAATCAAAGGTTATCATGAGGAGAGCACAGAGAAAAATGCTCCTTAGCCAAAATGTCATAGGAGATGGTTCTACAGAGAAAGGAGATGAAAGTGAAGTTGTTGAAACTGGTGATTTCCGCTCCATCATATATGGGCTTCAAATGTTTGATCCTACTGAGATTAATGCTAAGTCGGGTGAATCAAAGCTGTCTGAAGTGAATGCTGTGGTTGAAAAGATAATTGCAATGCGCCATGAATTGGGCAAGGATGAGAGGAAATTTGAGATTGATCCTGCCAATGTAACAGACACCGGTGAACTTATTGTGGAAGGAAGTTCTACTTCTGTGGCTTTTGATCCTGGTTTTGATGAGTCTTCTTATCTTTCATGGGTTGAAAAATTTAAGGACGCATCACAGGCTAGTATTGAACAGAATGAGCTTTTGGGGCCCAGGAGGGCCTTAGAACCTGAGGATAGGCGTTTAAGTATTGAGAATGCAAAGAAGAAGGCAGAGGAAAAAAAGTTGTTGAAGTGGGAATCCCTTGGATACAATTCATCATCTGTCAAGGAACCTATTTTGCCTATTGACAGGGACATATCATCGGATTCAGGTTCTCTCCATTTTGTTTATGGAGATTGCACACAACCATCTAAAGTTTGTCCTTCTGAAAACACCATCATATTCAGGTTAGATACTTTGAAATTGGAGTGTACTTTTATACAGTTTGTTTTAAATATGATATTACATATGAACCTTTTGAATTGCTGTAAGCAGGCTATCCTCCTTATATTTTCTCATGTTCTCCCTCTTATTTTCAATAAAAATTTATATAAAAGCCCTGGAATAATTCACAATGTGCCTTTAGGATTCATTTCATTATGGAATGTGTAATTTCACATAAGAATTGGATTAGCTATCGATTATTTTTCCTTGAATATTTAATTATGTAAGGTTACTATTCTACATTTATTACTTAACCATTGCAATCAAGAATTCATAAAGAATGAGCAATTTTTGTCTACAATGCAATTCCTTGTTGAAATTAATCCAGAGTGCATCCCCAAATTTTAAAGAGCACTGAATTTGCCTCATTGAGCTTGCCACAGTCTCACTCAGGTTTATAATTCCATTGCCCATTTTATTGGAGTGACCATCTTATTTTTGTTTCATATTTCCTCAAAAGTTGAAGCTCCAACCTTGTCCAATTTGCTTTGAGATTCACTTCCTAAACACCCTCAGGAAACCTCTCCTATGAGCTAAAGCACGATTTTCAATGAAACATTTGAGAAGTGCAGGGATTGTAATCGTAGTTATCTTCTGGAGCCGATGGTCTTTCAGGAAAAAAAGGGTGCTCTACCTATTTTAGAGCCTCTTACCTCCCCAATCTCGAAATGCCATACCTTGCCGATGTTTATTCTGATAGTTGAGGAATGTCATGCTTCAAATAGACAATTTCTTGATGGTTGAATCACTTACTTCTGGCAGTTGCATAGACAACTCTGGGAAATGGGGCCATGGTGGGATGTTCAATGCTTTGGCGAAACTTTCCTCAGATATTCCTGCAGCATATGAACGTGCTGCTGAATTTGGGGACCTGCATCTTGGTGATCTTCATCTCATAAAGATTGATGGTTAGCCATTTTAGATCTGCGTTCTCATCTAGAATACTTAGCTTAGTACATGATATGTTGAAGTCTGAGCAAGAGGAAAATTGAATGGTCTTCAGTTAATGACATGTGAGGTGTTTGAAAGTCTTGTTGGTGCAATGAATATGTCATTTGAGATATTCAGGTGCTATAGGCATTCATTCATGAATTATAGATACTCCGTTTGTCTTGAACTTATCCCACATAACCTTTCAGAGTTTACGTAAGTCTTAGATGCAGTTATTTCCTGATCTTAAAACTTTTTGGTCGAATCCTTTAATTTAACAGTCACTTCTTCTGCCTAAAATTTTCTTGGTCGAGTCCTTTAACATAGTAATAACGTCAACTTTCAATTCCCTATATTCCTTGCGTGTAAATAGTTGTTTATCTTATTCGTTGCATTCAATTCTAGTGTGTTCTTTATCAAACTTTTGTTGGGCTTGCATGTGAGAGTGGATGTTAAAGTCATCCCATTTCTTTGTTACGGGTTTATCCTGGCCTTATATGCACGCTACTTCTTCCTGATTAAGAGTGGTTTTGGGACCTATGGTTAACTGTCATGAGACTTTTGAGTTTCTTTTCTGTTTCATATATAGCTTTGTTTTGGTGAATAGGGTGCACTGCAGACCACGAACATGAGCAGAATGTGCGTGATGATCATACTGAATGGGTGGCTTTGGCTGTTGTACAATCATATAACCCAAGGCGTAAGGCTCCCCGAAGCAACATCTCTTTGCCTGACTTGGAACATTGACTCTCAAAGGTGTCCTATTCAGCTGCTCAGAATTCTGGTAAAGCTTCTGTTCATTGGTTGGGTGCTTTATAAGATGATAACATATGATCCTTCTGCTTCATCCTTCTTCACATGTCTTAATTTTATATTTAACAGTACTTTTACACTGAAAGCATCACCTGGTCTTGTTTTATGATTAATCCTTGCTCTTCACGGAGTACACTGACAAGTGTGTTGAAGTTGTCGTGGAATTGGGAACTTTCTGTGTAATAATTCTAATTTTTTTTGCTCCCCCCAAAAGCTTCCATTCACATGCCACGTGTTGGCTATCAAGATGGATCAGATCGCTCGGAATGGTACACCGTGGAACGCCTTCTTCGGAAATATGCTGCGATCTTTGGCATAAAGATATTTGTGTATGTCCCAGCCCTCCCTCCCTCCCTCCCTCCCTTTATCTCTGTCTCAATCGATTCTACCCTTTTTGGACAGGTACTATTATCGACGTCAGTCATGAGACCAGTTGCTGTCATTGACCCCATAACATTGCTGAAAGCTATGGTTTTCCACAGTTTCTCCACTGCAGTTGTGATGGTTGAATCAAATTATAGACCCTCATTGTAACCTCTAATGTCATGCTTGCTGCTCACAGTAGTTATTGGCGTCAGTCCCCAGATGATGGAGGTCAGCGGATTTGGTACCCTGGTTTAACCTGTGGAAGAGCCCTCTTGATCCTTTGTATGTTCATGCTGGGCAAGGTTCATCATGTATTTATATCCACTCTTTTGCAAACAAGAAAGATGCCAGAACCTATGTGAATAGATTGTGCCATAAATCGTGCCACTTTCTCCATAAGTCAACAATGATTTTCGTTTGCCTAAATAGAATAGAGTTAGCGATGATGGTCCAGGATGGTCCATGAATGTCACTGATGCTGCCGAATCACCTATTCATTGCCTGGGTTTAGCTCTTCTGTCCAACAGGAGGGCTCAAGATGTGCCTTTCTGGCTGCAATTGATCTGATCTGAACAAAGAGACATCCATCGGATAGAATTGGTCTCTAGAATTCTGTCCTGAAGTAGCATCACCTCCCATCTTGTTAAAAATGTCCGTTTTAGGCATGCGTTTGATTTTATTACATTTAACAAGTGAGAGGAATAGAAGGGTATTTTCTTTAGCAAAGCAATTTTTCCCAAATGTGTAGAAAGCTTTTGCGTGTTTTGCACATTTGGTCCTCACTCCTGGCCAGACCTGAAGAAATGCGGTGAGCATGGATTCATTTTCTGTTTGCAAATATGATGCAGCAGTACGCTGGGAATGGTAAGATCGAATTGGAGCGTGTAATTTGCTCACAGCGTCATTACATACTTGTCTATGGACGCACTATTTCGGCGCGTCCTTTCTTTGATAATTAGACAATTAGTTGGGACTAATGATACCGGGCCTCTTCATTTCATCTTTTTATGCACTTACACAGAGCTTGATCTATGCCGCCTTTAACTGTAGTTCAGCTCAACAATTGTCAATCTAGGTGGTTGAATTTCGGTAGTCAAGGTTGAGCCCTTCAAAATGGAAACGACAATGCGCATGAAGCTTCAATGGCAATGGTACAGTTCGACAATAAAATGGTTGACAGTGCTGTCACTCATCGAATCAAATGTCCTACCAGGTGAATACCCGCCCGGACGCCCATCCTTCTGTTCCAACAAATTTGCCTATCGGCTAGCCCTAAAACTTCAATTCGGTACAAGGTGATGAAAAGAACTCATAGAATGTGGACTTGCACGTTGTGTAATATAAGCCGACGAATGGTAAGTGAGAAATGGTTTGAGTGTGTACAGCAGGAGAAGGAAAAAGATCACTGCCTTATAGATGAGTTGCTTCTTCTAATTGGCCAAAGGACTAAAATAAATGGGGTCATCACATTCCTGTTTCGCAAACAAGAACGCACCGAATCACATAAAACTAATCATTCATCCTTGTTCAATGCCTCTTCCTTCTTTAAAACCCAACTCTGTGCAAGGGCACAAGCCTGAACTCTTATTTATATGCTCACACTTCAAACAGAGGATCCACCACACAACCCTTTCATCTTCAAGAGCTCCACCTCCTCCCTCCTTTGGGTGTCACATGATGTCGAAAGTCGATGCCAATGGCTCTGCCAAACCTCGTCCTGCTTATACCAGGCGGTCTCCCACTCCAGGAAAGGCCACGATCCTTGCGATTGGCAAGGCCTTCCCCAGCCAAGTGATCCCGCAGGAATGCTTGGTGGAGGGGTTCATCCGGGACATGAAATGCGAAGACGCTTCCATCAAGGAGAAGCTCGAGCGCCTCTGTAAGCATAACTTCTCTGTACCTGATCATTGAATATCGCAACTCCATTCTCCTCGGTCTCTAGAATGTATTAGTCGCGGTACACGTTTATCCTAGATTCACCTAGGTTGATATTTGGAAGAACATCTTCATCGAACTACAGCCAGTTTGTTCACATTGTAGACTCCATAATTGTGGTAGATTTTATTGTTATAGTGTCACTAGATTCAGGGGACATGCAAACACCAAGGTAATACTAGTGAGAGCCTCGATCTATTTTCATTTGCTTAAATGCTCTGATCCTGAGAGTTAGACAACATGAGATTTTCCTATCTGCTTTTGGCAGGTAAAACCACCACTGTGAAGACAAGATACACAGTGATGTCCAAGGAGATCCTAGACAAGTACCCTGAACTGGCACGGGAAGGCTCTCCCACACTTAACCAAAGGCTTGAGATCGCCAACCCAGCAGTCACAGAGATGGCTCTCCAGGCCAGCCTCTCCTGCATCAAGCAATGGGGCCGGCCCCCGGGGCATATAACCCACCTTGTCTACGTCTCCTCGAGCGAGCTGCGCCTGCCTGGTGGTGACCTCCACCTTGCGACCCGCCTTGGCCTGAGGAGCGACGTCGGTCGGGTGATGCTCTACTTCCTCGGCTGCTACGGTGGCGTCACTGGCCTCCGTGTTGCCAAGGACATCGCCGAGAACAACCCCGGGAGCCGCGTCCTGCTGACCACGTCTGAGACCACCATCCTCGGTTTCCGGCCACCGAACAAGGCCCGCCCCTATGACCTTGTGGGGGCCGCCCTGTTCGGGGATGGAGCGGCGGCAGCCATCATCGGGGCGGATCCCTTGCCTTGCTATGGAGAGTCTCCCTTCATGGAGCTGAGCCATGCGGCGCAGCGGTTCCTCCCGGGGACCCACGACGTGATCGACGGCCGCCTCTCGGACGAGGGCATCTACTTCAAGCTTGGACGAGACCTGCCTCAGAAGATTGAGGCCAACATCGAGGAGTTCTGCAAGGGCCTCATGGCGACGGCCGGGCTCAGCGAGGGGTTCAACGACGTGTTCTGGGCAGTCCACCCGGGCGGGCCGGCGATCATGAACAAGCTGGAGAACACGCTGAAGCTGAGAAGCGACAAGTTGGAATGCAGCAGGAAGGCGCTGATGGACTACGGGAATGTGAGCAGCAACACCATTTTTTACGTGATTGAGAACATGAGAGATGAGCTGATGAAGAGAGAAGGTGGTGAGGAGTGGGGGCTTGCGCTGGCGTTCGGACCTGGCATTACATTTGAGGGCATCCTCATGCGCAGCCTTTCATAAGAAAAGTGGGATTGTCGGAAGTCCCAATTGGGTTTCCAGTGGGAAATTGCTGAATGTGTCGTGCAATTCGGTACCTTATTGCAATCTAAAGTGGAAATGTGAGGAGGAATTTGAATTTGAGATTTTTAGTCTCTTCTGAGATATTTATATTGGTAAATCATTACTTGTATTGCATTAGTTCATAATATTATGAAAAGTTTATGAATTAGACAACTTTTTGGTAACTAGCTGTCGAGAGCAAAACAATCCGCCAATCATGTTTGAACTTTTATTTGTCTATTTATAAGGTAAAATAAGCCAGATTAATGGAAACGACGCATACCCATAACATACATGTCAAAGATTAGAAAAAAAATTTCTTGAATTTTCACATGGATTGTACCAAATTCTTCATATATTTATTAATAGAATGAAATTATGTAATTGCTGACTGCACATGGATAATTACCGTTTTTCTTTGAAATGGGAAATATTTCCTAATTTGATTCAAGAAATAGATATTTCCTGTTTTAGGACACAAACCTATTTTCACTACAATTTCCAACGGCTTTTTAAATATTTCCTATTTTCAATAAAGGAAACATTTCCTCTTCTGAGGCCCCCTCGCAGCGACTTAAACCCCACACCCTTAAATTCCAACTCCAACGTAATAGCAGCTTCTTAAGCTTTTTCACTCGCGACACTCTCTGCTCTTTCACAATTTCTTCGCCACTTAATACTTTTGTCTTCCTCATTTCTCACATTCCAGAACCCGCGATCATGCATTGACCTTCTATAGAGAGCAGATTTACACTTGCATCACCGATTATCTGTCCGTCGTGACTCCTTGGATTATGGAGGTTGAGTGTGCCCATCTGCTCTGGCTAAATTGGCTTGTCGTTGGACTCGACATCGAGTGGCGCCCAAACCTCGAGCCTAGCGTTGTCCATCCTGTGGCTATCCTACAACTGTGTGTCGCCCACACTGTCTCATCTTTCAAATTCTTCGTGCTGAGTATCTCCCCGCACCGCTCCATGCATTTCTCGGTAATCTCAACTACACGTTCGTTGGCGTGGCATCAAGGATGACGCAATGAAGCTAAGTGACGATTATGGGCTTTTTGTGTCCCGCATGGTCCGATCTCCGTGGGCTGGCAGTAGGGAGGCGGCAGCACCCATCATTGGGTTATATGGGGTTAAAGAAATTGGTTAAAGTTATACTTCAAACTGCGTGATGGTGCCTAATATGATTGCCCTATTTTCCCTCGTCAAGTTCGCTTATGAACTAAGTTTTGTAAACATCTTATGAATTTCTTTTTGTTAATGAAGTCTTTTTTTTTTTTGTTGGCATTTAGGTCCGAATGTTGTGTTAATTCTTTTTTAAAATTGAGTTTGCTCTTGGTCGCAATTAGTGTATCTTGGAGAGGTATTGGTTGCATGCACGGTTAAATCTTGTTCACACTAGCAATTAAACATGAGGACATCCGTGATTTTTGGAGGGGAAGAACACAAGATAGAGACGGCATAATTTGGTTTTAATAAAGTGGCGCCTAATGTTTCCCTTACATTTCGAGGGAGTTTAATCGAGATTAAATGAAAGATTTTCTACCCACTAATCTTACTTGTTTGTGTCACGGGCCAATCGATCTAGTGTGATCTAGTGTGTTCCCTTGCCCGTGTGGCCTTAGAATTTCTCTGACTCACAAAGATCTTAGAGATAGAGAAACTCTAAAAAGAAGCTTTGGATTTATATTATTTGTGAATGAGATGAGTACAATGAGAGGAAGAGACCTTTATATATACAAATAAAAGACAAACCGTATCCGTAGATCTTTATTTGATCTAACGGTGGAGATCACATCTCCCAACTATCAACTACCCGCATTTTTACATACGAATACAATTACCGTATCACCCGCCCCTAAGAATATTCTAGAAGACTCAAGAAAACTCTAGGTCTCGGGGATACAAGCCGATAGTTGCTTGATCAATGGATGTGTCACGGCCGTCTCTGAGAACCCTCTTGGATTGGCATTCTTTCGGGCCGTGACATCTACATGTACTTTTACTTCTTTTTTTTTTAACCTTAATTTAGATCTTGGCATTGATACTCCGATTTTTTGGTAATCTTGAAATACCTGAAATTTTAACAATATACCCATATTGACACATAAATTTAAATAAATATTTTCATGTACTTTTTAGAATTTGAATTATATTGTAAAAATTTGATGGGAAAAAAAGGAGTACATTTTACTTAAGCTTAAATATACACAAACAAGCTTATTTTGAAATTAGTTACAAAATAGCATAAAAAATTGTTGATTAGGGCTCAGCCATTAGTAATGATGAGGGCGCCCACCTCCTCTAGCTGAATTGGCTTGTCATCGGCCCTGATATCGAGTGGCCTCTGAACCTCGAGCCTAGCGTCGTCCATCCTGTGGCTACCCTGCAATTGTGCGTTGGGCGTAGTGCCTCGTCTTTCAAATCCTCCAGGCTGAGAATATTCTGCGACGCTCCGTGCATTTCTCGGTAATCTCAACTACACGTTTGGTGGTGTTGGAATCAAGGATGACGCAATGAAGTTGAGTGACGACTATGGGCTTGCTGTGTCCCGCATGATCAATCCCTGTGGATTGGCAGTAGGGAGGTGGCAGAACCCATCATTGGGTTATATGGGGCTGAATAAATTTGTTAAAATCATACTTCATATAAGACCTTGAGAAGCCTAAAGAGATTACATTGAGCCACTGGGACGATAAGACGTTGACGGCTGGCTGGTCAGGTGGAGTACGCATGTCTTGACACCTTTGTCACTTTCGAGCTTGGAATGGCTTTACAAGGGCTAGTGGGTAAAGCTCGTGTTGGTTGGTGTGCCGGGGCGAACTGTGTGATGGTGCCTGATATGGTCGCCCCTATTTTGCCTGGTCAAGTTTTCTCATGAACTAAAGTTTTGTAAACATCCTATGAATTTGTTAATAAAGTTTTTTTCTTGTTGGCATTGACACAGAGTTGGTCCGGTTGTTTTGTTAATTCCTTTTTTAAATTTAGTTTGTTCTTGGTGGTGGTTAGTATGTGCACGATTAAATCTTATTCATACTAGTCATCGAACATGAGAAAACATACGTGATTTTCGGCTGGAATAACAAGTTAGAGACGGCAGAATTTGGTTTTAATGAAGTGACGCCTCTTATTTCCCTTTGCATTTCAAGGCAGTCAATCGAGATTAGGCAAAAGATTTTCTGGCCACTAATCTTATGTGTTTATCTGAACTTTTACTTGCTGAATTTTTAGCTTAATTTAGATCTCGGCATCGATGCTCTGACTTTTCGGTGACCTTGAAATACCTGCGATTTTAACTATATTCACATCTATTTTTCATGTATTTTTTAGTATTTGAATTATATTGTAAAAATTTGATGGGAAAATTAAAAAAAAGTACATTTTACTAAAGATAAATATAAACAAACATGCTTATTTTAAAATTAGTTACAAAATAGGATCAAAAAATTGTTCATCAGGCTAGCTATTACTAGTAATGAGTGCGTGCTTATGGATTATATTACTACTGCGATAATTGTCGCAATCTCCGATTTTTAAAAGTAGAAGAGAGGAGGGTTTTACGGTACCCAACCGGCCAACCCCACTCTCCATTATTTATCCCCCTTTACCCTATATTTCTAGTTAAATTTCCTTTCTTTCATTTTCACTTTTCAAAAACCAACTTTCCCTTACTTCTGTATTTACTTTCCGCTTGTGAAATTATAGTATAAAGGTGACTTTGAACAAATCTAAATAATTTGCTTTATACATGGGTCGTCATAATTACTATTCCACACCGTTCGTCTCTTTGAGTTTTACTTACCAACACATTAATACATATTTATAACACACGAAGAAAATACGGAACCCACATAAGTTCCAATAATCAATTATTATATGTTTTCCATGTTTAAATTTGTATCTTTGATTTTCAAAACATCTTAAGAACCGTTATTTGTAATTATAATTAATCGGCATCCTATAGAGTATTCGTTAATAAGACCCTCCAATGATTAGAATTCAACCCGGCATGAGTTTCCACAGATTTATAAAAAAAAAATAAAGGAAAAAAAAAGAGAAGGAAGAAAGATTCAAAAATGGGGTTCAAATAGTAAATGCCCACGAACTTTCCTCGCCCCATCACGCACCTTGACATCGTTGACCCGGTCAATGCGAGCTTTCCTCCTCTTTTTTTTTTTTTTTTTTTTTTGTCGGTCCTACTCCTCTTTTACTCTAACTCTCACTCTTAGACTTTTGCCCTACCTTCTTACAGGGCATTAGAATCGAAACCCACACTTAAAACTAAAATCGTCCCCACCTTAATCCCTAAGAAGGTGGGAATTTGAACCTCCCACCTCCCCCTTTCATATTAGAAAGGTGGCTACTGAGGCAAAAAATTGAGCAATATATCATATTTTGCTTGTAGTCAAGTCCGTTCAATTTTTTACAATGTTATTTCCACGTTTTTTTTTGTTTAAATTAACGAGAAAAACAAAAAAGTAAAGGTGTCAAACGGATGGGTCGAGTCGGGTCAGGTTTGGGTCGGGTCATTAATGGGTCGATCCAAATGGACCCATTAACTCATTTATGACCCATTTAAGCCTAATGTAAAATTTTAGACCCATACTCGACCCGACCCATATTTATAAAATATTTTCATATTTGA